>JAEOAD010000006.1:28242500-29595000 GCA_036365145.1 Orientallactaga sibirica
TAAGAGTGATGATGGAATGCTAAAACAGTAACTATGAAATCAGCAACTAAATAAGAAGATGGTTTGGTCTGGCTTATTATTTGTAAACATAGTTCTCTACAGATGTTTAGAACTATTTCTGATCACAAATTTAAATAACAGGTAATTAGTGATCCTCCTTACTACTCTTTCAGCCAGCAGTGTTTCTTTTCAGTTTATTTTTATTTATTTATTTATTTATTTATTTATTTATTTATTTATTTTTATTTATTTGAGAGAGATAATGGGTGTGCCAGGGTCTCCAGTCACTGAAAATGAACTCCAGATATGTGTGCCATGCCACTTTGTACATCTGTCTTATGTGGGAACCTGGGTCCATTGGCTTCGCAGGCAAGAACCTTAACCACTAAGCCATCTTTCCAGCCCTCTTCTCAGTTTTTATTTAAAAGGATAACTAACTTATTTATTGTCAATGGGAGTTGTCCTGAGCAGAAAAAGTAGTTGAAAGTTTCACAAGACAAGAGAGATTTACCACTTTAAGATACTGAAAATAAATATGGTAAGAGCTTTATTTGTCAAGTGGGTTTCTTCACTTTGTCTTAAAATTCATCCCTGTTCTTTGTTATAAATGTTGGAAAGTCAAATATAAGATGAAAAAAGTTGTGAGAGAAAATTTATAAATACTTTGTCCTTGATATCATATGTTATCTGTAGATATCTATTTTCTTCATGTTTACTGGTAATTCAGTTATTCTGCAGTGAAGTGATGGCATGCCAGATAAAAATATAACAACATATCCTTAGCCCTTCATTTGCAATGTAAAATACAATGCACATTCTATCTGAATCTGATTCCCTGTGTTCTTATACTGAAAATATTCTTTATTTCTGCTTGTCAGACATTTATAAATTCTAGCATCAAATTTGGGAGGCAGTTTTAGACTTTTCAGTTAGGATATTCCAGTTCATTAAACTAAACTATTTATGGACATTGCAATACAATTTTATGAGTTTGTTTGCTAATTTTTACATTAATTCAAAATTTTAATAATGACATTTTATCATCCAAGAAAATTGTTTATATACATAAACATTTTCTATCTTGACATAATTTCCCATATTAAAAATGTCCATGTGTTTATTTCATTTACAGGTATATGAGACTTTCTCACTTTAGCAGTGATTTTGTCTCAAATCCTGCGGGGGGGGGCTCTAAAACTTATGAAAATCTAACCTTTTCACCAAGGGGTTCTTTGGTACTTAAGTCATTTAGCTGAGTTCTAAATTGAGTCACTCATATTAGGGAAATCCCTCTATAATTATTTTATAGCACCATCATTACCCTGTTATAAAAATAATCCATGCAGGTGAAAGGAAATGTCCAGTGTTTAGATATTGCATCAAAAATGTAATTTTCACTTCTCTTTTGCCTCATGTAATTCAGGACAATGTGTAATGTGGAGATTCTCCCTGAATCAGCATGCTCACCTTAGTCTCTTATCAATATGGAAAGTACCAAAGTAAATTTCCCCCTACTATGAAGTTTAATAGTGCAAGACTATTAAATTATAGTAAGAATTAGCCAGAAAAAGTAAATGTACTCAAAATTGGAAAAAAATCATAGAGTATGAAATCAGTTGTGAATCAAAACTTTAGATAGTGTGGCTCAGTGAGGTCAGGTCAATATATATATAGAATTATTCTTCTACCAAAGTCAAATTTTACATTCATAAAATAAAGAGTAATTCAAAATAGTTGTTTTGATATTCAAAAGAAATGTTTATACTTGAGAGACAGATCTCATTGTTGGTGATTTGCCAGAAATCTCTGTTATATAGAAATCATGCAGAGCTGCTGGCTTTAATATTATCTTATCACTCTTTTATTTTTTCTTGTCTTTTATTTATTTATTTGAGACAGACTAAGAGAGGTAGAGGAAGAGGCAGATAGAGAGAGAAAATGGGCTCTCTAGGGCCTCCAGCAACTGCAAATGAACTTCAGTCCCATGTGCCACCTTGTATATCTGGCTTACGGGGGTACTGGGGAATAAAACCTGGGTCCATAGGCTTCTCAGGCAAGCACCTTAAGCACTAAGCTATCTCACCATCACTTCTCTCTTTCTCTCTCTGTCACTCTGTCTCTGTCTCTCTGTGTGTGTGTGTGTGTGTGTGTGTGTGTGTGTGTACACAGTTAACTTTCATTGATAATTTTATACATGAATTTAGTGTATTTTGTTCCTCTAATTACATTTTCTTGAACCTCTGCACATCCAATTTTCTTGGAAGCCATTCTTTCCAACTAATTCCTCTTCTACATTAATGTCATGCAAGCATGTGTGTGTGTGTGTGTGTGTGTGTGTGTGTGTGTGTGTGTGTGCATGCACATGTGTCCCACTAGATTTAATTAGGGGTGCCTGCATGAGCATGGGTAGGGAATTATTTACCAGAGCATATGCAAAAACACTGAAGAAAATATCTCCCATCTGCCAGCAAGAACTAATTGTTAATAACTACTAATGTTCTAATGGTGATATGTTTGCCTCATTGCCCCCTCCACCCTCTATGACAGAACATTGATGGGCTCCAATGTGTGCAGGTCTTGCTCAGGTAAGCATGTCCAAAATTCACTCACAAATGCAAGTCCATGTCATGTCCACAGCATACCTCCCTGACCTCTGAAATTCCCATTCTTTCCACCCTCTGTTACATGATGTTCCCTGAGCCTTGGAATGGTTGATATAAATGTCTTATTATGTGACTCCTTTATTTTCAGCACTTTTGCTAGTCCTGAATATGCCCAGTCATCACCACCAACTGTAAAGAGAAACTTCTCTGACTGAAGATGAGAGTTGTGCATAAATAAATATTTCAAGCAAATTTTGATAGGTACAACATGTCCATTTAGCCAAGAACCAGCTGTAGCTTCTTTCCTAGGGCCTGGGATCTCCCCAGTCATAGGTTGATTGACTAGGTTTTTGGTACCAAGTATGAATTCTGTCCATAGTGTCCATGATTCTGTCAAATCAAATCAGAGAGCAACTGGCTATCCATACAACAGTCATGGCAATATTTTACCAGTGGGCATATCTTGGCTGATCAGGTTTGTAGCTTACAAGGTCCAACACTGGGTAAGATTGTTAATGGCTTTTCTCTCTCAGGAGCCTACATAGTGCCTTCAAGCACTATGACAGCTAACCAACAGGGAGTAGGCTTCTAGTTCAATTCCAGCTTGATTTATTAGTGTCTTGCAGCTGAGGAATGGACAGTTTTCAGCAATAATGTCTTACCAACTATTTCTAGCTGGTGGGCAACCAAAAGCACTGAAGGGGAATCCCATCCCTGTCACAAGGATTTTCTACTAGTTTCTTGCAGCACCAGTGTACTGCTACTAAAATAAATAAATTAAATAAATTAAATAAATAAATAAATACATTAATGAATAAATAAAAATAAAACATTTCCTTTTCATGTAGCTACTAGGTAGACTTCCAGTTTTTCATACATTTTCAGTTTTACGTAAACCTACCTTCTAATGTTTCCTATCCCCTACTATTGACACTTGAAACTTTCTATTTCCAGTATTCTGTTCCTCTGCTTTCTTATCACATGTTTTTTACTATTCCCTTCCTTTAAGCCCTTGGCTGCCATTTCCCATAGCTCTTTTCTAGCTTCTTGGCCTCCAATGACAGTCTGTCTAAAATAAAAATAAACCTAAGAATTTAAAGCTTGGAGATGTATATGAGAGAGAAAGTTTGCCCCTTTCTTATGAAGAACATAAGGCAAATTTCAAGAATTTCTATAAATTAGGAGTGAAGGTAAGAGTATGGATTGTTATCCCTATCTTCCCATCTGTGTGTGTATCCATTATTCCCATAATCATTACACAGCATACAGTTGAAAACTGAGAATGTAAAACATTTCATTAGGATTTTTTCCTCTTAAAACAAAATTCATGGATCATAAAATTCACTCAAACTGTATAGTATAGTCATTTCTATAAAATTTAACACTCAATTCTTCCCTTGCCACTATTTACAACCTGAATTTCCTATTTTCTCATCTTATTTTTTTCTTCCTTCTGGCTCAATAAAACTAGTAATGGACTGTTCTGTTTCCTTTTGACATTGCCTATTTTTGATGATTTATATGGATTAAACTGTGGAATACATGACATTTTACATCCAGATTTGTATTCACTCAGCAAAATAAAGGCAAGGGTCATTGAGATTACTACATGTATTAAAAATTATTTCTTTATTATTCTTGAATATAATTTCATTGTATGAGTCTGCCACATTTGTTTATCCCTTCACCCATTGATATACATCTGAGTTACTAATACTAATATATAGATGTTGTTACTGTTTTCATTTTCTTTGATGGAGTTGTGTTGCTGTGTTTAACATTCTTAGAAACAATGCCAGCCAGATTAAGAAAAAGTAGTGAATGCAGGGTCCCAGTTTTAAATCTTTTACCTACCCTCAAATTTGTTTTTCTGAGTCTAGCATTTGCCATTTAATATTGTCTTTTACAGTAATATTAATTTTCCTGAAAATTTACTTTTCTTTATGTTGAATAAAATTCCATTGTTTATATGTATTACAATTCCATCATCCAGTCTTCAGCTGATAGACATTTAGACATGTACCATTTACTTGCTACTGTGAATAGAAAAACAATAAACATTGGTGTGCAAATATTTCTGTGATAAAAAGAGCCTTTGGGTACATGACCAAGAGTGGTATAATCATGTGGTAGTTTTAATGTTATCTTTTTGGTTTTTCGAGGTAGGGTTTCATCCTAGCTCAGGCTGACCTGGAATTACTATGTAGTCTCAGGCTGGCCTTGAACTCACGGCGATTCTCCTACCTCTGCCTCCCAAGTGCTGGGATTAAAGGCATGTGCCATCATGCCCAGCCAATGTTATCTTTTTGAAAAACCTCTGTACTGATTTTCAAAGTGGCTGTAACAGTTAACACTGCCACTGCCAGCGAATAAGGGTTCCTATTCCTTTACCTCCTTGCTAATTTCTATTGTCATTTGATACTTGATGATTGCCATACTAACTAGGGTTAGGTGGAATTTCAAAGTAACTAAATACTGTCTCCTATATTCGTATATTTTCTGTCCTATATAACCACTTAAGATTTACTTTTTTTAAGAGTTAAAAGACAGTTCCAACTTTAGAATTGCAAATTTAGAAAATTAAACTTTAACATTTTCACATAAAAAACAGATGGGTGATTTAATTCAGTGTTTCATTCCATTTTGGAGTCTATATGAGGGAAAAATTAAATCTAGCCCTATTTCATCTAACTTTAAGTACTAAATTGGATAACTGTTTTCTTTAGTGCTGTTGGATTTGTTTATTCAAAGAATTATTTCCAGTTATAATAATAAGTTTAAAAATGAATAAGAAAGAATAAAACATAAAAATTGTTTAGTCAATAAAACACTTAAGATATACTTGAACAAACATTTGATTATTGAGAACAAAAGATCATCAAAACTTGATTGTGATATGTCAAGAATAACTAAAACTAGAAATATTATCTACAGACTCCTACCCTTAAATTTTATCATTTTAGTGCTAAAGGGATTACATACAAGTGCAGGCAAACACACACACACACACACACACACACACACACACACGGTCACATTGTGACAAATGAAGAAAGTTTGCAGAATCAGAAGATATATCAGGAATAATAGAGATTGACATTAAAAATATTTCCAGTTCCTACCTTGCAAATAAGGAGTGAGATGTCCCTTTAATTTTGGTATTAAGGAATAGAAGATCTAACCACCAATATTAATGACAAAAGAGAAAGTACCATTAATGGTCATTCTTTGATCATAGATCTTCTCTTTTTATTTCTAAAATATTTTTATTTATGTATTTGCAAGCAGAGAGAAATAGAAGAGAGACAGACAGAATGGGGTGCACAGGGCCTCTAGCCACTGTCAAAAACCTCCAGATGCATACACCACTGTGCATCTGGCTTTACATGGGTACTGGGGATTCAAACTCGGGTTGTTATCTTTACAGGCAAGCACCTTAAGCACTTAGCCCTCTCCCCAATACTGATCATAGGTCTTTTTAAGGAACAGAAATATAGTGGGTTCATCTGTCACTCACAAACATGGTAGAGTTGCAGTCTAAATTAATTAGTGGAATAAGGAAAATTTGAAAAGCAAAAGCTTATTTTATTTGTGTAAAGTAGTATGTGCAACTCACATTAAAATATAACAATATAAACCTGAACTATGAACACTTGATTACTCTTCATCAACTTATTGTTAATTGTTCAATTTTATGGCCTACAGAGATAGTTTCAGACTCTTTGTTAAGACAAAATGAAATAGTAATTCTATCACAGATTTTATAAAGAAATTATAAAAATATTTTTAAAAAGTCCTTGTAATATAGCCAGAATTTCAGAGATGATCAATAAAATGTTATCACATGCATTTCCTCTGTCTAGAATCTAGAACTAGATAAGAAATGATACCTGACAAGTGAAGTTTGTATGTTCAGAAAATAATGATGCTTATTCTTGAATCTAGCCTTTCAAATTGACTATTAATTAAATCACAAAATATCCTTGCATTGTTTGGACAATAACTATTATTTTTATCCATATCCAAAGAAATAAGTAAATGGCATACAATTAAAACTGTAGTTTAGTAGAAATATTAAAGTGCTGAGAAGCACTATAGACTTTATGTCATAGATTTTCAGTATCCTATTGATTTCAGTATCTGATTGGTCACCTGAAACTGAAAGCTTCAAAAATGTTCTTTGCTCTTGTTTTAAACTGTGGATTTCTAGATTGAATTGAAGACATTTTTATTTTCTTCTCTTTCTTCACTCCCATTTGTATCTGTTTTATGTTAAAAAAAAAAAAAAAGTGGAACACAGACATTTACATCTCTATCCTGCAAAAAAAAAAAAAAAAAAAAAAAAACAACAAAGGAAACACAAATGTCTTTGACAAAAACTGTTACACATGCAATACCAAAACATAGCATGAGCAAGCAGGAAGCAGAGGAAGGGTGGGTATGTGAACATGTTAGAGCAGATAGAGGTCAACATTAAGGGCCCACAGAATTAGGTACCAATGATGAAGAAATGGATTTTCCTGGAAGAACTATTGCAAGGAATTTTATTACATAGGACTCTTAGGAGTGAAGAGAATGCTGGTTTGAAACAGTGTTCAACAACAGATTTGAGGGTACTCAGAAGACCAACAGAGTTGTGAGCCCATCCACATTTTGGCATGAAGGATGGAAGGTGACAATAAGAATGAGATAATAGTTCAGAGTCGGGAATAACTTGAAAGAGGACGGTTCTCAGGGGATGAGCAGTAGAGGTGTGGGGACCAAAAAGCATAAAAGGACAGGAACATAATCAAATTGCTGCATGTTCATATAATACAGTTCTCAATATATATTTGAATTCTGAGGGCCATCTGACATGGTGCAGGGTACTGTCAGCCACTGTGTGATCTATATTAGAAGAAACTAAAAATGTCATAGAGAGGCAAACACATGTGTACAGCAACAAACAGTGCATAAGAAAAAGGAGAAAAACACAGCAGATTTAGTTTCTAAAATTGGTTGTAACATTTTAAATCTATATTTATACATTCATGCATATCTATATATCCATTATTCTAACATAGGATGGCTTATGTACTTTCACTTTTATTTTTTCTACTATACTAATAGATTTTTTATGTAGAAAATATGATACTTTCCCTATTCTCGAAAACAGTGAAACCTTGATTATAATAAATATATTTTCATAGTTCTAGTTAGATTTCTATAAATGAGCAGGCAGTATTTACTACAATATCAATTAATTAGAAAAATAGTTTAGAAATTAAAAATAGCAATAGTTGTCACTACAGAAATATTTATTCTCCGAGATAAAAAATAAAATGTACAAACATGATAGCTAAGAATAAAATATTTAGTAGTTACTATGCATCCTCATTACATAGTCCAAAGTGTCACTGAAGTCAAGATTTTACAAGTTTCATACTATCAGACATCATTCAACACAGAGAACTGACTGGAAAATTAACTTGATGGGTGAGCACTTTCAAAAGTCATTTTTAAAACTTTTTAAAACATTTTTAATTTAATAGGGGATGATAAAAGCAAATTAAGAAATTGATACCTATAGAAGTCCATGAATTTGAAACAGAAGGAAGAGTAAACATCTTATTTAAGAAAAAAAGGGATAAATTAGTAATTATGAGATATAAGATGTACTTATATCAAATTACTTATATAAAAACATCCATGAATTTCACAAAATGTTTCTGAGATCCATTTAGCCTCCAAACTTTCATGTTCTAAAGAAATAAGTCAGGTGTAAATAATCAATCCATTTGGCATGTCCAATGTGTTGGAATGTCTTTTTGTTTATTTAGTGAAACCTCTAGTTCAATGTCAAATTTTAAAGCTTTTGAAGAAATAATGGTACATGTTGGGTGGCCAAGTTGCTGGTGTGGACATGACAAGCCTTCCATTGTCTTCTTTTCACCTAATTCCATTAAAACTAGTCACCTACATGTCAGAGCAGTAGCCATGATGAAAGAGTTATGTTAAGGTTTAATCTAGATAAAGTGTAGAAATACTGACCTGTCAGGGAAACACCAATAGAAAGTGGCCTGAAATCAAAGCTCTCTTTTCTGCAAAACATGCTGTTTTTTGGTGATGCTAGAGATGTGAAATCGTTTTAAAATACTCAGTCCATTTCCTTTTGTCTATGAATTCATCTCCTGAGGAAATGAAGCAATCCTGTGCCCCAATCTCTATATTTCGAGATGTATTATAAGATTTTATCTTGATTTTTAAATCTGTCAATTAACCTATGGCACTTTCATTTTTTTATCTTAAGTTGATATTAAAATAATTTAGTTTTTGTTAATATAATCTGTTTACAAAGCATCAAGTGTGGTTGTTTGGTACACCACATTTAAATATGGAAAGAAATCATAGTGAAATTGTTCTTAAGCTTATCTGAATTTTACATCATGATTCTGAGACTATAATGTATAGTTTTAAATATTTCAGTTGGATAAAAATAATCTGCAGCAGATATAAAGCAGATGGGTATGTTTAATGGCTGTGATTAAATAGTACTTAGTCAAAGGACTGCTTGAAAATTATCCTCAGTATGAAAATTCACTCTAGCTCAGGATGACCTGGAATTCACTATATAGTCTCAGGCTGACCTCTAATTCATGCTGATCCTCCTAACTTTGCCACCATGCCCAGCTTTAACAGTATATTTTAATTAGCAAGGGATTAAGAGAAAGTCATAATAGTTCTATCTATGAAACCCCAGAGAATTTTTACATAAATATGCTATGATTTTACAGTGTTTGAGATCTGTCTGACCATATATTGTTTGAATTTTTTTTAACAAAAATATCACTGAGTAGCTGGGTGTGTTTGTACATGACTTTAATCTAGAGATTAGGATGTGGAGGTGGAATGATCAAGAGTTTGAAGCCATGTTGGGTTACAAAGAGAGTTCTAGGCCATCTTGGAGTAGAGAGTTGAGACCCTGTTTCAAAATCAAGTGAGGATGGGAACATAAGAACACAGAAGTTAAGAAGGAAGGAGGGAAGGAAGGGAGGTTGGAGAAAATAAAAGAAGGTGTAGGGGTAACTGAATGGGAGCACTGAACTATTGGTCATCTTTGTCATTTTGCACTGTCCATTAAAGGAGTGAACACATAAGGCTGATATTAAAAATCAAAATTATATTCTTGTTAAAAGTGTGGGTATATTGGGCATAACTATTACAAATAAATTGTTTTCTTTTTCTCTTGAATAAAGTGAGATATCTTCCCATTACCAGTAAGTATACACTTAAAAATAAGCATTCCACTATAACAGCAAAGAACTCCATATGAAAATTGAAGGTAGAGAGTGTATTTATTTTTCTGTTGCACAATATTATCACATCGGTGTTTTAAACTACACACATGTGCTAACTCATCATTTCTGTTGGTTAAAGAGTCCATGCAGAGTTAAACTAAGTTTCTGTGTTGTGTTACTTACAGTCAAAACATTGACTGGAACTGTGGGGTTACTTGAAATATATACTTCTTGAGAATTCTGGCAGCATTCAGTTTCTTGCAGACTGCCAAACAAAGGGTGGCAATTCTTCATTGGCTTTGGCTGAAGGTCACCCTCCACTCCTTGCTGCATGGCTGTCTCCATATGGTGGCTCACAACATGGCAGCTTGCTTCTTCAAAGCCTGCAGAGAGTCATTCAGCAAGGTGAAGGTTACCATCTTCTGGAACATAATATGCACATACTCACAGATATATTATCATCTTTGTTAAAAGGCACTAAGATGTCCTCTCCACACTCAGAGTAAAGAAATTATGCAAGAATGGGAACACTAAGAAGCAAGAATCATAAAGACCTTCCCTAACTAATGTATAAAACAGTATTATTCCTGAACAGTAACATTTAAGTCAAGGAATGCTACTAATTTGTTGTTCTGTTTTAATCTGGAATATGCTTGGCAATGAAAAAATATAGGAAAAATGAAAAGAGTTGGCAGAGGTAAAAGATGATGATTACTTCAAAGGAAATAATAAATATAATTTAAGGAAATTTAAGGAAAATAATTTCAATGAAAATGTCATCTGTTAACAAATAACATAAAAAGGTAAGATAAATCTTATTGAATTAATTTATTATCTTTTTCTAAATTTCTAATACAATTTTTACTAAGATGCTTCATTGTTTTTTTTTTTTTTAAGAATAAAAGGTGTTACATGTGAAAATGGGCATCTTTTACATCTCATTTTCACATGTAACACTCTCTGATTTCAGTCTTTATCGCTGAACTCTGTTTCTTCATTCCTTCCCTGAAGCCCCTTTAGTTCCAATATAAACTTACAAGTGAATGCTAGAAATGATATCCTATGCACTTTTGAGCAGCCAACATATTTTATATCGTCTTTTTTTTTGGGGGGGGGTTGAGATAAGGTCTCACGTTAGCCCAGGCTGACCTGGCATTCACTATGTAGTCTCAGTGTGGCCTCGAACTCACAGCAATCTTCCTACATCTGCCTCCCTAGTGCTGGGATTAAAGGTGTGCACCACCACACCCAGAGGTTTTTTTTTTTTTTTTTTTTTTTTTTTTTAATAAAAGCTTTACATCACTTTCATTGTCAATAAATGGTTCCTCTTTTAATATTTTTATTTCTTGTAACCAGAGACAGAGAGAAAAGATAGAGAAGAGAAGAGAGGGAGAATGGGCCCGCCTGCCAGGGCCTCTAGCCACTGCAAACAAATCCAGATGCATGTGCCACTTTATGCATCCAGCTCCAAGTGGGTGCTGGGAAATGAGAACCAGGGTCATTATACTTTGCAGGCCAGTGCCTCAACCATTGAGCCATCATTCCAGCTCCACATCCTCTCTCTATTTTTACAAGTATTATCATTCCACAAACTTTCCTATTCTATGTCTAAAGAATGTAATACTTGAAAGTTGAGCTTATAATCATCTGCAGCAAACTTCACTCTGCCCATTAAGCCCTTATTCCTGTTAAACTGCTTCAACCAGTCAGCTATCTAGCATATTAACTTCCCAAATGTGGTAAAATAAAGGATTGTATCTCTTCGGTCTCACTTCATTTAAGGCATACATATGAAAATCAACTTTCTATAAAGATTGATTCCTGGTTGGTAATGTGTAGAGTTTCAAAGACACAGTAGGAGGGTCTGGGGAGATGGCTTTTCAGGTAAAGTCTTTGCCCCACAAGCATGAGTTTGGGTTCCTAGCACCCATGAAAAAGCTGGGAGGGAAAATATGTCCTATAATCCCTGGGCTAAAGAGCCCACCAGCAGATCTCTTCCTTTGCTACAAGCTTGTCCAGTCAAAGCAGTGGATTTTAGACCAGTAAGAGACCCAGACTTGATCTATAAAATGCAGAGCAACTGAGAAAGTCCCCAATGTCAAACTCTAGATTACATAACATCTATACTTACATACATACACACACAGACACAGGCAAGCATATATGTGAAATTTTAAAAATATTTTATTTATTTATTTATTCATTCATTCATTCATTCATTCATTTTAGAGAGAAAGAAAGACACACCACAGACTATAGCCAGGAAGATATAAAGAGAAAGAAAAATAAACCGGGGTGGGAGGGAGAGAAAGCATAGCCAGGGTCTTTTGCCACTGCAAAGAAACTCCAGAAATTTTTAAGGGCTTACTGTCAAAACCTTCCAACCTGGGTTCATTTCCCAATAATTTATCTCTTAAGAGCCCATGATATATCATGTATAACCCATTAATAGTTACTGTATATATAAATGGATTATCTTCTTCAATTAAATTCATATAGTAATGAGTGGATTTTAATAAATATTCACCTATATGCAGTTAACACAAGTGTCACTTTAGTATTTAGTATTTAGTATACACAGACTTAAAGTAAAGAAATGGAAAAACTTATTGTTTACATAATGAACGAATGAGAATATAAGTGATTATCTTATATTAGAGAAAACATGGACTTTTATTCAAATACTATCTCATGAGACAAGGAAAATCATGATATACTGATAAAATGGTATTTATCAAGAAAATAGACCATTTATACTCATATGTTCATCTAACATCAGAACACCTATCAAAAGCAAATGTTGACACATGAAAGGAGAAATAAACTGAAGAAAAAATAAGGAAAGTAGGAGTCTTTAATACTTCACTTAAAACAATAGATTTTAAAAATCCAGTTAGAAAATCCAAAAGAAAGTGTCCAACTTAACCCCATTGTGGACAAAGTGTACAAACTGGCATGCTTAGAACATACAACTCACAGAGGGAGAATGCAGATATGAAACAATAACAAAGCAAGTGTCATCAGAGGAAGGCTGAAATCACACCAAAGTGGAATAGAATGCAAATTAATAACAAAGGAAATTTTCAGCTGCATGTGGTTGTTCACAGTTTTAGTAATGACACCAATTAGACTGAGTAAGACTAGGATTGGTGTCCAGTTCAAAGCCAGGCTAGGCTGGAGTACAAAGTGAGAACTTCTCTCAAAATAAATAAATAAATAAATAAATAAATAAATAAATAAATAAATAAATGTATCATTTTTCTTTTTTGTTAAGAAAGAAATATTTTAGAAAAGAAAATTTACAAATATGTAAAATGTAATACATTCTAAAGAACCACTGAGTCAAACAAGAAACTAGCAATGTAATTAGCAAAAGGCAAATTAGAAAATACGTCATAACTGAATAAAATAGCCATGTATAAATTATTTAATACAATATTACATATAATTCTTATATAATAAAAGAGATATGAGGGCTGCATAGATGCCTTAGTGGTTTAAATCACTTGCTTGCAAAGCCAAAGGACCCAGGTTTGATTCCCCAGGACCCATGTAAGCCAGATGCACAAGGTTGCATGTGAATCTGGAGTTCATTTGCAGTGCCTAGAAGCCCTAGGGCACCCATTCACTCTATCTTCCTTCCTTCCTCTCTTTTTCTCTCTCTTTTCTTTTCTTTTCTCTTTTTCACACACAGACACTATCAAATAACTAATTAAAAAATAATAGAGGGCTGGAGAGATGGCTTAGTGGTTAAGGTGCCTGCATCCTAAGCCTAAGAATGCTGGTTCCAATCTCCAGGTCCCACTTTTAGCCAGATGCAAAGTGACACAAGGGCGCAATGCCAAACTTGACCACAAGGGGGGTGCACACATCTGGATTTAGTTCGCAGCAGCTGAGACGCTGCTGGTGCGCCCATCTCTATCTGTCTTCCTCTTCCCTCTCTCTTCAAAAAAAAATATAATAATAATAATAATAATAATAATAATAATAATAATAATAATAGAGATGAAAGCAAACAATTAAAGCATATCTCATGGTGCTCAAGAAAAGATAAACACAAGTTAGAAGAAGAAACACAAGAGCAGAGTGGTGTCTCAGTCAGTGAAATAGTGAATAAAAATGGTAGGCAAAAATCAATGGGACTAATATTTGCCACAGAGGTTAACTATAACTGAAAAACCATTGAGCAATTAAGAAAATAAAAGAGTCATTGCCTCTCTCACATAACTGATGACTACCCCCATAAGGCAAGAACTACATTGTCCATGGGGGGAGGACAGGGAGAAGGGTAATGATGGTACCATAATAGCTGTATATATACTATATACATAATTAATAAAAATATATTTAAAAACAGAAAAGAAAAGAAAAGAAAAAGAAAAGAAAAGAAAAGAAAAGAAAAGAAAAGAAAAGAACACTCTAAACTCAATGAAAATCAGAAGTGAAAGAGTCCTGACTCCTGTGCTGGTTATGAACCCAGGTCCTCACGCATACCCTCCTTCCATGTATCCCTCAACTGCTACTAAGAATTAATTGGCAACTAAAGAGGGCTGAATATTACCAACATGATTGATAGAAGGAAGCTCAAAGCCCTGAGTATTTGATTTCTTAAACAAGAGTTAAGAAAGTTAATTCAGTATTGACTATACAAAATAAAAATATAAATAACACAATATCTGTGGAAGAAAAATATAGACCTGATAATGATACCAATATTGCAAATTGTAAAATGGTAAAGTTGAGGAATTTGTATTTAACATTTTCCTGGAAGAGGAAAAATAATGAACTAATCTATGGATAGTCTTATAAAGTAGATGAATACAATATCAGAAACTCTTTAGAAAGAGATATATGAAACAGTAAAAGAAAAGCAGGTGCAAGTCATGGGCAGATGAAGAACAGAAATGTAGAAATGATGAGAGAAACACTCTCTAATGACTCATGCTCTGAGAGTGAGTACTGAAAATGAAATAAAACAATTTTTGAATGAAGACATAAATAAACGAAATGTGATAGGTAATCCTGGATTAATGTAGCAAAACCACATTGTCTACATATAAAATAGTGACTTATTTAAAATATTCATATCACTACTACAGGTTGAATGAACCTAG
The DNA here is from genome assembly GCA_036365145.1 of Orientallactaga sibirica. Lineage (NCBI taxonomy): Eukaryota > Metazoa > Chordata > Mammalia > Rodentia > Dipodidae > Orientallactaga > Orientallactaga sibirica. The sequence continues at coordinate 28,257,495 of JAEOAD010000006.1, forward strand.
ATTTCTCCTGCAGAGAAACAATTATTTTCACAGGAATAGTCAGAAACCATTTGAAAATTATTGGAAAGAACTAAACATTTCTTAAATTGACAAAGGGAAAATATGAAAAAAAAAATGATAGCCTGACAAATATATAGAAGGAAAAAATACCATAATAAACTAGAAAATATAAAGCATCATAAAAACAAATAAAAACAGATTTAAATACTTTATATTAAAGTATGTGTTCCATTTTTTTAAAAAGTGAGATAACAATGTATTAACTTATATATCAAATTCATCTCTGTGCTGCTTCACAGACACACCTTGATTAAAGTCAAGGAAAAGATGAAAATTATGTGGAAAGAAGTGGTTACACATTAATATCAAGATAAAATTAATGATCCTAAGTAGATGAAGTGAGATATATACACTAATAAAAATAGTAACATAGATATATAATAATCACAGATGTATATGTTCTATATAACTCTGCGATATAAATGTTAAGGTTTGAGAAAAGATCAATTAATGGTTTAAAGTACTTAAATAATTCAATGTCCTCCTTTATGAACTAAATATTTTGATAAAATGAGTAAATAAATAAAGGACAAATATATCTTATTTAAAAAATTGATGTGGGCTGTCATATAACCTAGGCTAATCTCAAATTCACATAGGTGGGAATTACCTTGAACTTGTTATCTTCCTCTAACTTCCGGAGTGCTGGTATTACTGGTGTGCATAATAACTCCTCATTTGTGCAGTGTTTAGGACAGGTGATAGACATTAAAGCCAGGGATTCATTCTTTGTAGGCAGGTGCTCTACCCAATGAGTCGTATACCAGCCTAATATATTTACATTAGCCTTCATGTTCATATAATAAAATTGTGTATGCATGTTTTTAATTTCAATTTTATGACATGTCCATGCATGTAGATTATGTTGATTTTACCTTCCAAATTACTCAATTACCCTTCAATCTCTGGTCTTCCCAATTAATCTCTATTCTACTTTAAGGTTTTTTTTAAACCATTGAGCTAAATTAAGTTTCTTGAATTATCATGGGTGGTAGGGTATTTACTGCAATTTTGACAACTTATCAGAGGCTACAATACTAAAGAGCATGACTCCCTCTATCCCAGAAACTATTAGCTGTCGATATTGCATGCACTAATATGTTAGATATTGTGGGTTTGAGAGGAGAGGGAAAGATAGAGAAGAAAAAATTCCATAGCAAAAGTAATTAATATTGAAATGATATAAACAAAGTAAAAGGGGACACATGAATAGAAAGCACGAGGGACTTTTTCTAAAGGTAGGCTGAAGAGAGAGGGAGAGAGAGAGAAAGAGAGAGACTATCAGATAAAGTAGAATAGTTCCATTTCTCAGGAACCAGAACATAATATTTCTTTGGGAGGGGAAAATGTACAGAGATTGAATAAGAAGAAAAATGAAAAAATAAAAATAAAAGAAGAAAAAACACAAAACAGTAATGAACTACAATCACAAACACATACAAAAGGAAGAAAGCAATAGAGGACAGAGTAATGTGGAATCCAAGCTGAACTGCTAAACTGGCATAAGTTAATGAAAGTCAAAGAGGTATACAGAGAGACCTGGGTGGGGATGAAAGAACTGAAAAGTAGCCTGATATTTGGTTTTCACCTGAGCTTCCTCAGCTCCTCAAATCTGCATGCATGTTTTCAATTGTATACTCCTTTGGAAAATGTGTATGTTTGTATTCATTTACTTTCATGTAAAAATAAATATGCTGCTATGGAAAACATTAGAACTAAGAAGTCTTTTAAAAAGTAAAAGTTACACACATATAAAATAAGAAATTTTAAAAATAAAACATAGACAAAATATGAAAGTGGATAACATAAAACTTTTTGTCCTTAATTATTGTCAACATTATAGAAAACAGTGGAAATAAATCTCCATTTTTAATGAAAAAGTTAAAGTTAAATTGATTATTCATATTAGAGAATTAATAAAAATGAATTAACAAAAGAACTCTTCAAGTGGTAGGAAAAATATTGGAAAATACCTGGTATTGTCTTTTATCTTTAGGAGATAAATGTGAATTCTGGGATTTATTCATTTTGTGCTTTTATTTGTTTCATTAGCAATTTATCCTTTGAAATTATCCATAAATTGCATTATTCTTAGATGTAATATAATTGATAATTTGCTCATCCATTTCTATTGAGTTTTATTGTTTTTAACATTTTTTTTTCTTTTGCCATAAGGAAATTTTGGCACTTTTGCCTTGAAGAAAAGTATATTCTCTTTGTGAACATTTCAAATTTATCTTACTTTTCCCTTTCAAATAAACTTCAAAAGTATTTTCTGATTAAACTTATGTCATTAACTCAAGAAACATATCACTTAAAACTCTTCTCCAAAAAATAAACTAGTACAAACTAGGCATTTTTTTTTTTTTGAGAGAGACAGAGAGAGGGAGAGGAAGACAGATAGAGAATGGGTGCACCAGCAGCCTTTCAGCCACTGCGAACGAGGTCCAGATGTATGTGCCCCCTTCTGGGCAAGTGCAGCATTGCGTGCTTGCATCACTTTGCATCTGGCTAAATGTGGGACCTGGAGATTGGAACCAGCGTTCTTAGGCTTAGGAGGCAGGCACCTTAACCACTAAGCCATCTCTCCAGCCTGAAACTAATCATTTTTAATTGACATTTTGAATATATTATATAAGAAAATGTATGAGAAGTTTAACTTGAATTAAAAAAAAATAATTATAGAACAAAAATATGTCTGAAATATTGACAAATTTAAATATAATTATCCCTAATGGAAAAAAGTACCCCAAACAAACACATTCATTAAATCTCACAATATGTAAATTTATTTAAATATTCTTTTATGAAGTATATCCACCCTAGTTATAAAACTGTTAATTTTCTTTTGACATTGTTAAGAACACAGTGTCAGTTTCCTAAGGTGAATAATTAATGTTAGATACTTTCAAAAATTTTTGCAAGAGAGAAAGCAATGATGAGTTTCTAAGGGCACTGGGTCTTATTAAATACCATTGTTCCAGATCATTATGGGAGCTGTAACTCAATTGTTGAATTTTAATTTCTCATAGTTTGTATATATTGCCAAGGTGTATTGATTATGAAATCTCCCTTTAAGTATCATTCAATCCCTGAATTGTCACTTACATTAATTAAGTGTCTTTCTTCCCTCTTATGCAGTCTTAGGGATCTGGGCTAAAAATACATCAATACATTATTTAGTGTAATGAACTATCACTTGCTGTCATTCAGTCACATGTTTTATTTGCAGGCTTTCAGTACACTTCTTGACCCAAGTAGTTTATTAAGTGCAAGTTTGCATTGCATTTGGCAATTTTCAGAAAGTGATTAAGAAAATAAATATATTTTATTAGTGGTATTTTAAAGAAAAAAATAGAATGTTCATAATGTTGTATAAAATGCAAAATACACATAGTCCTCATAAGTTTTTGCTCTCAATATTCAAAGACATTAATGCCTAATGCTCTCAAGTTAGAAGTAGCAATATAAACATAGATGTTTCATGAGTAATGTATGTGGAGAATTTCCCTAAGGAATTTTTTAAAATTATTTTTTATTGGTAACTTCTTTAATTGTAAACAATATCCCATGGTACTTCTCTCCCTCTCCCCACTTTCCCCTTTGAAACTTCACTCTCTATCATATCCCCTCCCCCTCTCAATCAGTCTCTCTTTACAGTTTGATTTCATGATCTTTTTCTCCTATTATGATGGTCTTGTGTAGGTAGTGTCAGGCACTGTAAGGTCATGGATATCCAGGCCATTTTGTGTCTGGAGGAGTATGTTGTAAGGAGTCCTACTCTTCCTTTGGCTCTTATATTCTTTCCACCCCCTCTTCCACAATGGACCCTGAGCCTTGGAAGGTGTGTTTGAGATGCTTCAGTGCTAAGCACTCCTCTGTCACTTCTTCTCAGCACAGTGGTGCCTTCTGAGTCACCCCAAGGTCACCACCATATGAAAAGAGAAGCTTTTCTATCCAAAAATGAGAGTAACATTAATATATAGGGGTGGACATTAAGAGAAGTGCTTACTGGGCAGTGAGGATCATATATACATTTAGCGAGACTCCAGCAGACGTTACACTCTTAGGGCTCATGACTACCCCTGGCGTATCGTAGGTTTTCAGTATCAGGGATGTGTTCCCTCCCATGGAGAGGGCCTCCAGTCCAATTAGGGAGCAGTAGGTTTTCCCCATAACAGACATGCCACTATCGCACCCGTTGGCTCATTTGGCCTGGCTGGCCAAATTTAAAGCTTGCAGTGTTCACTGTTGAGTACCTTCACTGGTGTTTTCTCTCTCCCATTGAACTGCATGCAGCATAGCTTTTTCCAGTTTTCTGTCAGCTGGTCCACCTGGAGGAGGCTTTCAGCTCAGCTCCATAAGGATTTCTCAGTGACCTTGCCACCCAAGTATGCAGAGTCCTCAGCAATAGGGTCTTACCATCTATTCCTGGTGTTTTATCTTTCCCATTGAACTGAATGCTGCATGGCTTTTTCCAAATTTCTGTGAGCTGGTCCACATGGAGGAGGCTTTCAGCTCTTCTATTCCTGGTGGGAAACCAAGGGCCTCGGCAATGGCCTATAATGTCTTGGCAGTATCAGTTACTTCCCCAGCCAACAACTCCCTGGAAGGTATCCCCTCCCTGACACTGAAAATTTTCTAGTAACAATCTATGGCTTCTTAGTGTTCCATTTTTCCATGTGATCATATAAGAACTAGTTCAGAATTACTGAGATAGAGAACTTTGTGTGTTTATATATATAGGTCTGTGTATTTCTAGGGTAAGATGTTGGTTAAAAGAACTTGTTTGGGGGTCGGGGAAATAGCTCAGTCAGTATAATAACATGAGGGGCAGAGTTCAGAAGCTGATGGTTCTTGTAAATCTCCAGACATAATGGCATGCTCCATTCATATGAACTGTAGAAGGTGGAGAAAAGTCATGAATCCCAGGGACTTGCTGGACTAGGTAAATTAAAGAGTTATCAAGACAGTGAGTATCTCAATAAATGAGGCAAGAAGGAACGAGGTGGGGGTCGATATTTGGTATCTGCCTCTGGCTTGCATGCCAACCCACACACACATGTGACCACATACAGACCCATGTGCACAGAAACACCCCTCACACACGCACACAGAAATAAAAAGAGAGGCAAAAAAGCCAGGCAGTGGCACACCTTTAATCCCAGCACTCGGGAGGCAGAGGGAGGAGGATCGCCATGAGTTAGAGGCCACCCTGAGACTACATAGTAAATTCCAGGTCAACCTGGGCTAAAGCAAGACCCAACCTTGAAAAAAAAAAAAAAAAAAAGAAAAGAAAAGAAAGACTTTTGTGATTATGCCTAGACTTATTTGAATTGATTATTGTCAGTTTTAGACTGTTTATATATACTATTAAAGCTTAAATAAATGAGTTACTAATGTGGCAATTGAGACTGAAAAAATTAAGAAATGTAAGAGGTGGCATTATATTTTAGTATCAAGTTTATATGTCTGGATGTCTCATGTTAATGCTTTTCAGTCATTAAGGCTAAGGAATAAAATTAGTAGGTCTTTGTCATTCACTACTAGCTAACCATTGCTAACTCATTTACGTCATGAGGAAAACATTCTCTGCCAAGATGTATCCAGCTATGTTAATTAAATTCTTGAATTACAATGAGGGAAGAAATATTGCTCAAGTAAATTTTTTAAAGGCACAATATATTTTCTAAAATAATTGCTCTTTTACTTGTCATTCACTTGAAATCAACAGATGTCATACCAAAGATCACAAACTCTTTTTTTCTTAGACTAGAAACTAGAATTGGTAATGATATACATGACCTAGATGTTTAGATAATTTGTAAAGTTTGGACCAATTTTTGGCAAAATCTGAAGGTTTTTCTTCAGTTAAAATGATGACTGGCTGTTGTTCTCATAACTCACAATCAACAAAACCCCATGGTGAATACCATTAACCTACTCAGGAAGATTCTCACTGGAATGGATGCAGAAGGCAACAGTAATAGAACCAAAACATTATTTATCCATATAACAAAGTTTCTAATGAATAAAAAAATCTATGAGTCTCTGAAATGTTAATTTGCTTTCCTAGTTGACAAAAGCTAAGGATGGAAGGGACATGACTCATTTTAGATAGGACCCAAGTGTTTGAATTTGAAACATACCCCCCAAAAAATGTAGCAGCCTTCTTTTATTAACTCATATTAACTGGTAATATGTGCATTTAAATTGTGAACTCTAATTTACCCTAATACTAAGGAATTGCTGTTATAGAGGATGCAAAGACTCTTCTATGTAACCATTGGTTGTGGTAAAATGCTTTACCTATCCTTCCCTGACACCTTCTGTACCGGGTATTAGAAATTAGGCTCAAGACAATTGAGATGTATTCTCTGGCCTAGAACTCTGTGGAGTCATAACAGAATCATTTATATGAAAAGGAAATCTTTCTCTCTCTCTGCTTGAAAATAAATAAAATAAATTAAGTTCTTTTAAAAGAATATGTACAAGTCTTTTTGCACACATATTTCTGTGTAATTGTAGATTTATTGTTGTAAGTTGGTATCACATGATTCCCACAAAGTTGTGTCAGAGAGTATATTCTGTTATTTTCTATTATCTGAAACTGTTTTCCTTTGTTTTATTCATAAATGGCATTTCAGTCACATTCAAAATTCAGAATAGCCATGTTTTGTTTGAAAGGGGTTTGACATTTCAAACGATCCCCTCCTTTCTTCCTTCACAGTGTTTGAAAACTAGTCAGGAAAGGTGTCAGTGACACTTGGCAACATTCTAATCTAAAAGGCTTTAATCCATGTCTGAGCTCCCTAAACAATGTCCACTGCTTTTTATTGAACTATTTTTTTTAAACTGACTATAGAAAGATAGAGAGACAAAAGTTACTATTTAGTGATTCCTTTTATCCATCACCCATTATCTCCAGAGGCTATATACACAGATAGTGTAACAGCAATAGCATTTCTATTGGATGAGCTGAGGTGCCTAACACATCCTGTGTGTCCTATCTAAATTCCTGCAATACCCTTCTTTGTCCTATCACCACAAAGGTCAGCTGAGATATTTTACCTTTAAACAACGATCCACAGCAGATATTACACTTGTTAGTTAACACGTGTGAATATGTGTATTAAATTGTCATGAGAAATGTTCATATCCTATTTGTTAAAGTTGTATTTTGGAAATTTTAATATAGTTTATGAAGTTTGGTTTGCTAGTCCACAATTCCAACTGCTTAAAGCAAATAAATTTTGGACTGAGAAACATAGACTGATTTTTATTTACAATTCTGTTGACCAGCAAGCATCCCAGAGAGTTCTGTATAATCAAATAAAGTCCCAATTAATGATTAGTACTAAAATTCCAGATCAAACATATCAAACAAAATCACAAATAACACTTTAGTGCCAAAGTGCCAAATTAAACAGATGGACTCTGATTCTAGGCTTTTAAGAGATGAATGGGCTTTTCCATTTTAGTGGTAACTGAAATGCTGTTTAGCACTTCTGGAATTGTTTTGCAGAAACTTTTATGCTAAGCCATGTGTAAGTGCTTAGAAAAAAAAACAAAAAAACAAAAAAAAAACAACTGTGTCTAGAGATGAGCATGATGGCACACTTCTTTAATCCTAGCACTCAGGAGGCAGATGTAGGAGGATTGCTGTGAGTTCAAGGCTAGCCCAGTACTGCAGAGTGAGTTTCAGTAGTTCATTTTCCCCATATTTTCACAACTCTCATGATGTCCTGATATTATCTAGTCTACTATTTTCTTAGAAACTTTGTCCTTCTAACCCCATGTGGACAGACAAACAGGTATCCCTACGTATTACTAGCCGAAGTTGCCACTGGTAAAATGTATATCATCACAAGGTTCACTTGATCTTCTGATTTGTTTGGTTTTTGAGTTTTTACATACTTAGGCACAAGCAAAGTTTTACTTTGTCCAAAGCAATTTTTCCTCATGACACATATTCATAATATAAGTATGCAAATGTAATTAAAATGACCATATTATCATTTCATGGGAATATAGTTTTGTGCAGCTGAAATATATAATTTTCTATAATTTCCTCTTCCTTTTTACTTATTAGACAAAGACCTGCATTTTGTATTTTATTAGATTTAGTGTAAATTAGTTAAGTAAATTTTAGTCATCATAAGCAACTCTTGTGAGTTTGTTCAAAACCATAGGTTCTGTTTAAACAACTTCAACTTTGATTTATTCATTTTTGTTGTTATTATTTATGACTTTTTGACAGAGTCTTTTTGTAGCACATGCTAGGCTAGAATTTCTAAGGATCCAAAAATGATCTTGAACTACTGACTGCCTAGCCTCCATTTCTTAAATTCTGGGATGATAGGCCGGTGTTACCACACCCAGTTCACAACTTCAATGTTAAAATTCCATTAATTTGTTTTCAGACTTCTGAAAAATATCACTTACCTGTGCTTTACAAGTATTTTAAGACGAATTTGTGCTAGTGATCTTATTTTGCTGGGTGGCTTCAAGCCCCACATCCAATGGTCTCATCATTAGCAACTATGACTGGTAGGGCAGATCTACCTCCTCCTCAAATTTCAAACAGGAAGACGGTTGTTTCCATGCGATGATCTGCCCCCACTTATATCACTACTGTTTCTATGGTAACAATGTCGTGTCTTCCATATCTGTTACTTATGAGAGGGAAAGTCAAGGGAGTTCTGAGCAATAAATTTATTTTATTTTTATATTTATCTCTTTATTTATTTATTTTGTTTATTCAAGGTAGGGTCTCACTCTAGTCCAAGCTGACCTGGAATTCACAATATAGTCTCAGAGTGTCCTTGAAATCATGACAATCCTCCTACTTCTGCTCCCAAGTTCTAGGATTAAAGGCATATGCCACCACATCTAACTAAGAAATTTATTTTTGAACAAATAAGTAAATCTATGCTCACATTTTACCTGATACATTTAACATCTGACAATAGAGCCAAGGAACTCCTGTGACTCTAAAATGTAAAAGATTTGGGAGGTCATTGCTTGGGAAAGTTCAAGCATTTGTTGAAGGGACACCTGGCTTCTTGTTATGCATTTCACCCAAAGTCTGAAGAATAATATGTTCAATACTTGCCTGGAAAACATTTAACTGTATGTATTTACACATTATATAATTTAATCTTACTGGTAACTAGTTAATTCTCTTTTTTCAGACTAAAAATTTACCTACATTTTTTTGCTAGTAATATCTCTCTATACTGCTTTAATCTTTAGCAGAATTTTCCACAATGAGATACTGCTATATTAAAACTTGAAAATATTACTGTGTTCTCTACGCATATTTCAGTCCCCAACTAAGACATTTATATTGGTTTGTATTTTAAATATATCAGTATTTATAAAAAAACACTTTGTACTAACCATTGAATTTATGTTATTATTTGAAATACAGGTTCCATCAACATTATGAGGAGAGAAATATTCTATAGATTTCTTATATTCAAGAATGTCTTGTGAGGAAATATATTTGGGCAACTTATTTTCTAGACTATATTTCAAGGATGTTTATTTAATAACTAGTCTTAGAAAACAGCAATACGCTCCCTTATGGAGAAAGGTTACTTTTGCCTATAGCTATACCACACAGTGACAGTGTCTCCTTTACTGCAAAGAAGCACACAGCAGTTATCTCCAGTATAATAAATGAAATGCCCCCTCCAGCAAACTGGCAAGAAAAATCTATGCTTATTATAACATTTCCAATTTCTGCTCAGAGTCTCTCTGACATAACACAGATACTTTCTGCTTTTATCATAAGTTACATGATTGATTTTTTTTTTTTTTTTTTGGAGAGAGACTGAGAGATAGGGGAGGGGGGGATGGAGAGAATGGGCCCACCAGCAGCCTCTCAGCCGCTGTGAATGAACTCCAGACACGAGCACCCCCTTGTGGGCAAGTGTGGCATTGTGCCCTTGTATCACTGTGTCTGGCTCAATGTGGGATCTGGAGAATCTAATGGTCATTCTTAGGCTTAGCAGGCAGGCACCTGAACCACTAAAGCCATCTCTCCAGCCCACATGACTGAATTTTTTTTTTTAGAATTTGCACATGAATAATTTATTAGAGTGAAGAACTTCCAGGAAAGTGTGCCCATGTTACTCATTCCCTGGTCATCTCCCCCCAAGGTAGAACACTGTGTTTCTTTTTCTGCACTTGGCACTCCAAGCTGCTAACCACGCAGCCGTGGGCTTTTCCTCCCTCCCCTCCCTTCCCTACCCCTTCTCTCATCTCCCCTCCTGACGCTGAAGAACAGATGACAGAATCACAAATAACTGTCAATACAGTGTTCAGTTCTCTGTCTATGGTTATGACATTTTTCTGCTTTCTGGGAAAATGTACATATATAAGAAATATCAAAGAATAGGTTTTTTTTTAATATTTAGGTAAAACTTATCATATTTCCTTAACATAGAATGTTTCTAAGCCATCTCTCCCAGCCCACATGATTGAATTTCTAAAATGATGTTTCCTTAATATCGAATGTTTGCTAACATATAAAATAAAGCTCTTATGATTTATTTATGTTTCCATATGAATACATAGGAAAAATATCTGTGGCATATATAACGGAATTTGAGTAGAGTATATATGTTTATAGCTTTTATTCTAATTTCACTGAAAGATGCAACCTATGTATTTATACATGATTCTCTGGGCCTCATGAGCAGAAGTACACTTTATGTGTTGATAAAACTTTTGCTTTACTAAGAATTAGGGGTATTAAATGTTGACTAATTTATAAATAATTATGCAAGACATGCCATTAATCATGCTGCTATATAATTAGCACCAACAGTGCATATTTTCAGATAGAAAATGTTGAAATCATTTAGTGCCTTCAATTTACAATTATGGCTCAATTGGAAACAGTTCAAATGTTTACTGTATTGATTATCTGCTCTCTTCTGCAGTTTACTAATTGTGTTTTTTTGGTGATGTTGAAAATTTAGCAGTTGCTTTAGGTACTTACAACAGAAATATTTTATAAAGGAGCATTTGGTACAGTCTATTTATATTATGTTAACAATATTTTTAGGAATATAATTTGCAATGAAGATAATGTATATAATATGCTGTCTCACATATTATATGTAGGAATTCACATATTCTACATTCAGTATGCTATCTAAATTCTTCTCTAGTCCTAAGTTTTTTTTTTTTTGTTTTGTTTTGTTTTGTTTTTTATAAAATGTATTAGATGAACTAAGAATATGTCCCTGTCATGGACTTAAATAGAACTTTCTTGAGTGTATACATATACAATAAACCTACTTATATTTGATTCTGGAATGAGTAATGTTGGTATAAATCAGAATTAGAAGACAATTCCAATGTATCAAACATCCCCTGGCACAATACCCCCTTCCTGTCAATTGCCAAGGCCAGGTGCATGGCTAATGGCTTCCGATCTTGGTTTTCCAGAGTGACAGATCACAATTCATTCTCTTATTAGACTCAAAAAAAAAAAAAAACCTCAAGACAACAGCTTTCATCAGGGTGCCACCTGTTAGTGAAGAAGTATGGGTTGAGAGATCCCATCCAGCTCCCAGCAGGGCATCGGAGCTCCAGGCCCTCCAGCTCTTTAGAACAGGAGCACTTTTTCATCAGTTGACATGTTGGGCTGGACCAGTAAGAGGAGAGACTTGGCACAGTAAATGGCAGCTTCCTGCTCTAAATGAGTACAAGAATTAGGAACACAGCCATTAATACTGTTTCAAGACTTGGCTGACTTCAGAGGAATCTTGGAACTGGGCATCTTAAAAATAATCAGGTGTAGACCCTAAATCAGGTTTATCTGTGGAGTAAGTTAACACATTGGTACTTTGTCCAACCTCTGTCCTTTATGCTGATGATGTGGTCAGCCCAATGACTGCATTCACTGCACTTGGAAACTGTTCACTCATCAAATAGTTAGATATGGGCTGCAAAGATGGCTTATCAGTAAAGGCACTTGCCTGCAAAGCCAAAGGACACAGGTTCAATTTCCCAGGATTCATGTAAGCCAGATACAAAGTGGCATGAGTTTGGAGTTTGTCTGCCACTGATAGAGGCTCTAGCACACCAATTCTCTCTCTTCCTATCTGCCTCTCTCTCTCTGTCTCTCAAATAAATAAAAAAGAGTGAGATGTGATCAAAAGTTGAAGCAGCCTTTTGAGATCCATGTCTAATTGCTACAAATCAGGAACTTGTCAGCTCCGGTAGATACTGACATAAGGGACCATGTTGACACATTGGCTTATGACAGTTATAAGAGTACTTCACTATTTTAAAAAATATATACTTGTGCTAAAAGCCTGGGTGCTGATGAAGATGGAAAGATTGCAGCCAAAGATATGCATAGGAGAATGCTTCACAATTTAGAGCAGATATACAGGTGAAAAGTAAGAGCATTTTACTGAAGGAGCAGAATAGAATGCTTTTCTCAAAAGTTGTTATAAGAAGTAGAGCTTGTAAGCAGTTAATGACTTCTTGACGTCTCATCAAATTGGTACACTTCATCCAGTTGATAATATTACAAATTACTTAAATGCATACTTAAATTATAACTCTCTGCTAAACAAGTGGCAGATTCAAAGAGGACTCCCTTGCAAATTAATGAATTCATTGTAGAAATTGATGACCCATTGGTCCCAACAAGGTACATTTCTTATAAAATTAGCTATTCTGGGTAGAGGAGGGCTGGTACAAAGCCAGGAAGGATGATTACCTGGGGCTCTGTACTGCTACTGGAGAGTCTGGCCAAAATGAGGTTTCCTGTGAATTGATTGGGCTTAAATTGTTTGAAGTTGTCACTTGGGCCAAGTAAGAAAAAAAAATATATATCTAAGACCTTGGGTAAGAAAAACACAGAGGGAAGAGAGGCTTAAACATAACAACAGTTAAACATCCAAAAATTTGATCCAGAATCTTTATTGTTAAAAATGTTAATATTAAGCCAGGCATGGTGGCGCATGCCTTTAATCCCAGCACTCGGGAGGCAGAGGTAGGAGGATTGCCAAGAGTTCGAGGCCACCCTGAGAAGACAGAGTGAATTCCAGGTCAGCCTGGACTAGAGTGAAACCCTACCTCGAAAAACCAAAAAAATAAATAAAAAATAAAATAAAATAAAAAATAAATAATAATAATAATAAAAATAAAAATATATTAATATTAAAGCATACAAAAAGGAACTAACATGCTTCTATTCTAAGAGGTACAGTGCTAACATTAAAGGCCAGTGGGGGGTCTATCACTTTTTGTCATTAACACCTTAATTACAACACCCGTCTTTGTTTAGTACCAAGGAAACACAATTCTACATAGCTACAGTTTGAGGAAGCTGATGAGGAGGGTCATGAAGTGACAGCACCAGGTCCCCCTCTTGAATTAGGCACAGGATGAATTTTGTTTGTTTGTTTTACCATGATTGTGTAGATAAAGCTGACAGTAGGGACTCCTAATGCTATTACTTTTGCTTTAAGTTTCATAAACAAATACCATAAAGTGAAATTCCATTTCAAATATATGAAGAGAAAAAGTGAGTTGAATTAAACTTCAAACAAAGTACTTCAAAGTGGTGACCCTCTAGGGACATTTTCCATTATTTTCATGTCAAGATTAATGAGTTGCAAGAAATACTATGGCTTTTTTTCCCCTTAGGTTTTGCCACAACTTAGACAAATGACCGTCTGTAGATGCTTAACGTGCTAAAACGTTTTTGCTTACCAGGCCTGGAGAAAGATAGATTCTGTACGATTTTAGCAGACTGACAACATCTTATCTTAGTAGAGTATACGTGCTTCATGAAGGCAGACAGTGAAATTTACCCTCCACGGAGACTGTTTATTACCTTTTTAATTGGCTTGGGCTAATTTTGTACAAGAAACCATTAAATCATAGTCAACTGCAAGGGAGGTATGTGATGTGTGAATGCATCTGTGTTGGTAATTCCTTAAGTAAACCAATTTCTCCTGTTAAGACACCCCACAGAGCCTTTATAAGAACAATTAAGTTCTTGGTCAGTGATGGTTTTGGATATGAACAAAGTTTGTGTGATTTTGATTGAGAAAACATTGTTTCTTCTGAGACAGATTTGGCAATTAACCATTAATATGATTGTCAGATTTATATAGTCAAGAGAAATAACATGTTTATTTCTTACTAAACATGTGGATGCATATTAATACAAATGTAAGTATGAAGTTCAATTTTTAATGAAAGTAGTTAGATTAAATCATATAGCACATGTTCTATAATTTATGGAGTATAAACACAAATTTAATAGACATAATTGTGTTGTGGGTTTTCGAAAATTTATAAAAATGATGGAGTTCAGATTACAGATCTCGTTCACATTATTGTTATTATTATTAATTTTCTTTGAGATAGAGTATTGGTATGTAGCACAGGTTGGCCTTGAATTTGGAATCCAATGCCTCTGTCTCCACAGTGTTACAGATAAAGCTTATAATATCATGTTGAGATTTTTCTAGTTTATTTTTTTAATACTGTTGAGGAAAGCAATAGTTCAATATATGCATTAGGATGTAAATTTAAGATGAATAATCTCTTAATGTTTGATACTTTATTTTCTCTGAATATAAAGATATATATTTTACATGGCAATTAGCAAATAAGTCTGTTTTGAATCTCAAAACACAGCTGCTAGAGTTTTCTTTCCTTTCTGCAACCATTTTCTTTAAATACCATACATACATTGTATGATTATAAAAGTATTTGTAAATTGTCTTTTCTGTCCACATCCATGTTTTAATATCTGTCATTGGATGATTGAATCATTACTTTTACCATGTGCCCATAATATCTATAGCATAATATATATATTCACATTTGTTCAATGGCTTAATGGATGGGCCAAATTCTCTGTTAGGTAATGAATTTGGTACTTTATTATTATTATTCAGTTAAGGCAGGCAAGGTGTTAACACTCACATTTTATTATTCCCAGAGTGTATGATCAAGGAGTACCAATTATTGCATCAATTTTAAAGAAGCAAGGCTGAGAAAATAATGTAGTTTTCACAAGCCTGACTCAAAAATGATGCTATTACATTATTTAACTTTAGTCTAAATGCAATAAATACATTTATAACCAGTGCACAATTTATAACTTGAAAATATGAAATTCAAACATGATTAAATACTATGTGAGTACTGATTCAAATTCATTTTTTTATTATATCTTATTATTTAGTTATTGATTTGAGAGAGAGAGATACAGAAATAGGCAGGTAGAGAGAGAGAGACAGAGAGAGAGAGAGAACGGGTGTGCCAGGGCCTCCAGCCACTGCAAATGAACTCCAGATGCATGCACCCCCTTGTGCATCTGGCTTATGTGGGTCCTGGAGAATGGAGCCTTAAACCGGGGTCCTTAGGCTTCATAGGCAAGGGTTTAACTGCTAAGCCATCCCTCCAGCCCTCAAATTCATTTTTGTATCCCATTTTTAAGCAGTACTGTGGCTAAACATTGGTTTTCTTCACTATGATAATATTGCTTAAACACAAAACAAATGTAGTTCCTTAATTCAGGTAAATAAGTATATTCTGGCAGTTAAGGCTACAAGTTTATATCTTGTCTTTAGTTCCTTTAAGTCTTCCACCTATATCTGCCAGTCTAAAAACTACCAAGTCACAAATGTTGTTCAGCTCTCCCTAGCCCATTTCTAGTATTGTCAAAAAAGGTTTTTCCTTATGGGAAAGATAGGTATTTGGCAAAGAGAAAACCATAAGCTGAATCCCTCTTCTGTTGCAAATGGGAGGTAATCTGGACAAAGTGTGAATATCTGCAGAACTAATCATCCATTCTTCCCTTTATATTACTTCATTCTTTTAAATGTAATGTGCTGTTATTCTCTCCCTTTCCTCATGTTTGAATGTGTGTGTCAGTTCAGTTTGAATATGAGATATTTTCAATAATACCTCTGACCTTACAGGAATATAATTTCCATAAATTGAAATGAAAGTGGGTACATATTTTTCTTCAAAGAATTTTAGGTCTATTCATTAAATAGTGTATTTTAAAAAAAATCTTCTTGTTTATTTTGTTTTAACTAATTTGGTATTAGTGTTTTTATTTTTATTTTTTCTTTGAGGTTGTGAACAAAAATAAATCCATTGCAAGAATAAGCCAGAAAGTTTAAAAATCAAAAATGGAAAAAGTCAAGAATAAACAAAAAAATAATGATAACCTAAGAAAATTTGTGTTCTGCTTAAATTTTAGCCAGGAGTTTTGAGTAACAAATCGAGTTGCTTTAATATTCTAAAAATACCACACATGTATTACAAATGTATAAATGCAGAACAACAGAATCTAGTGAAAAGAATATGAATGTAGAGGCATGCAATCATCACAGATTACATTCTGATGAAGGAAATATGCTTCATAGGTGCTGCTCATCTGCTGAGTCGACAGCTACTATCTTTATGTTCAGTTATTTATGAACTTCTACATTATATTTTGATGGTATTTAAATATTTTCTTATTTTTATAACAATAAATTATAAGCAGGGATAAAGATATACATCACATGGAAAGGTAGTAATGATTTGTCCAAAGGAAAAAATGGAATTTTGTGGAACAATGCTGGAAATTTTAAGTGAGTACTATTTAATTGCAGCCTACTAAAACATAGAACCACACCTTCTTATCCTTTCTCTAGTTCTGTTTCTATTTCATAAATAAAAGTTCCACTCAACCATTCAAAGAGAAAAGACAGTTCCTTTCCTGGATGTGCAGTCTGTTGAGTCTGTCAGAATCAATGTACATAGGTATCATGGCAAGACAGGAGTCAGATAAAACTGTGCACTCACTATAGAAAACACGAAAAAAGACTAAACACCCATCTCTATAATCCACCAAGAATGATATGAGAGAAGCAAAGGTATTGGGCCTTCTAAATACTCATGGAAGCCATAGTCCTTGATGTGCTAATGGAATGATGAAATTAGGGGAGCACATATACAAAATCACTACAGTTGTAATATCATGGGAAAACAGTCATATAGAAGACAGAAAGAAGCCAGGTGTGGTGGCACACACCTTTAATCCCAGCACTGGGGAGGCACAGGTAGGAGGATTGCTGTGAGTTCAAGGCCACCCTGAGACTACATAGTTAATTCCAGGTCAGCCTAGACCAGAGTGAAACCCTACCTCGAAAAACCAAAAAGAAAAAAAAAAAAAAAAAAGACAGAAAGAAGATGAGGAACAGGGGTTTTAAAAAAGATGCATCAAAGTTATTGTAATTCTTGTGAATAAGGTACCAGTGACAATGGGGTAATGACATCTGAAGTTGCTGATTCACAGCTCTACCCAGCATCCACATCATTGCCTAGAACCTTATGGACTCAGTTGTTACCTCTGTTTAATGCCAGCCTTTTCCTTGAAAATTTTCTTAGCTGGCTTTATCTGCTTTTTAATTTCTAGTTCTTCAATTAGCTCTCTGTATATTCTTTCCTAGAAACAACCAAAGGATGTGATTATTGTTAAATTCTTATGTTTTAATTGGATGGTATTTTGGTGTTAAAATAACTTATATGAAGATTCAGTATTACTTTATGTTATTTTTTTGGTGGGAGGGGAGGAAGAACTCATGGGGAGAAATTCCTGTTCAGGGCTTGAGAGTTGGTTCAGCAGTTAAAGCACTTGCTTGTAAAGCCTGATAATTGTAGTTCATATCCCTAGTACCGACATAAAACCAGATGCACAAAGTGGCCCATGCATCAGGAGTGCATCCATTCTCTCTCTTTCTCTCTCTGTCTCTCTCCATGTATACATGTTTGCAAATAAAAAAGTAAAAATATTTGAAAAATAGGAATTCCTCTTTAATTGACTGAGCCAAAATTGGGCATTTTGGGTAACCTAACACCTGTAAATTGCACTCTTTCCATCATTATTAGTGAAAAGCCTGTACTCCTGATCACTGCCTTCAGTGACTTGCTTTTTTCCTGTGCACTTAGTTAGTATCTAGGCCAGTACATTCCCCATCCTCCCACTTGCTCTCCACCTGTGGTGGTTTGATTCAGGTGTCTCCCATAAACTTAGTTGTTCTGGATTCTAGGCTCCCGAGCCAATGGCAATTGGAAAGTAAAGCCTCCTGGAGGCAGTGTATTGTTGGGAGAAGGCTTATGGGTGTTATAGACAGTGTCCCCTTCCCAGTGTTTGACACACTCTCCTGTTGCTATTGTTCACCTTATGTTAGCCAGGAGGTGAAGTCCACCCTCTGCTCATGCCATCATTTTCCCCTGCCATCACGAAGCTTTCCCTTGAGCCTGTGAGCCAAAATAAATCTTTTTTCCCCCCAAACTGCTCTTGGTTGGGTGATTTTACTCAACAATGCAAACTTGATTACAACAGTAATGTTGGTAGCAGGAGTAGAGTCATTTGCTGCTAGACACCTCTCTGTGTGGATTTGGCCTTTTGGAGCTGATTTTCAAAAGGAATGTGGATGAATTTGAAACTTTGTATTGAAAGATGTCTTGCAGTGCTGTAAGTACAGCTTGATGGACTATTCTGGTCAGAGTTAAAAGACCTGAATCCAGTAAAATCTATGGACTGTGAGGTTTGGCTTATAAGGGTGAAAAAGAGCTTTGTATGGACTGGGTTAGAAGCAGTTTGTGTGAGAGGCTTGCTGTTATGCCCATGTCCTGAGAACTTGTACAATGTTGTAGTGCAAAGGAACAGACAGGTGTGTGAAGAAGGATGTAGGACAAAGAAAATGAAACCTTTGGGCCAAAACTTCTCCCTGTTCAGTTGTAATTATATGAGAGTAAAACCTTTGAGATTGGGCCAGCTGACCTGCACTAAGGCAACAGGAAGAATGCAAACTCTTTTGAAAGGGCCTGAGTGTTCAAGGAGTGTCCTCTTCTTCAAAGTCTGTTTTTGCCCCCCCACCCCGGATTAACAAATTGGCACCCTACCTGGCATTGTGGAGTATAAGAAATGCAGGAAAGAGAAGGTCATTGAGTTCTCAACGTGGTCTTGTGTTTTGGAAATGGCCTTGGGCAGTGTGTAGCAGGTTTGCTGGATGTCTGCATGGATACCAAATGGAGCCGTGGGGATGAACCATGGGTTGCAGTGGAGACCCAATATAAATGCTGGGACCACAAGATTGATGCTAAGGAGACCTGCCTGCCATGGACGAAGTTTTCCAGGACTGTAACTAGCCTATCTTGAGGGGTGGAATTGGAACTCTGAAGACTTGTTGCTGGTTAGGATTATCAGACTTAGAAACTTGTCACTGGCTAGAGTTGTTGGTCTTGGAGCTATAGAGTTTGATATTTGACCTGGTTGTGTTAAATATTGTATTGGCTGAATATTTCTTTGCTATGCCCAAAGCCATCTTGATATTTATTCTGTGCCATTATGGGTTTTTTTTTTTTTGGGGGGTTGTTATTGTGGCTCAGTTAAAAGATCTTGGATATGGGGATGATGAATATCAATGGAATTGATAAAAAAACTATGGGGGATTTTAAAGTTGGATGAATGCATTTCATTTTACATCATGTATGGTTACCAGTTTATGGGGGCCAGGGGTGGAATGTGTTGGTTTGATTCAGGTGTCCCCCATAAATGTAGGTAATCTGAATGCTAGGTCTCCAGCTGATGGCAATTGAAAATTAAAGCCTCCTGGAAGTGATATATTGTGTGTGTGGGGGGTGTGCCTATGGGGGTTATAGCAAGTGTTTCCCTTTGCTAGTGTTTGTCACACTCCCTGTTGCTATTGTTCACCTTATGTTGGCCAGGGGGTGATGTCCACCCTTTACTCATACCATTGTTTTTCCCAACCATCATGGAGCTTCCCCTTGAATCTGTAAGCCAAAATAAACCTTTTTTCCCAAAAGCTGCTCAGGTGATTTCTGTCAGGAATTTGAACCTGACTGCACCATCACTTGTTTTAATTACGTAAATGAAAGCTGCACACACAGCTTCAGAAAGCACTTGTTCTAATGTGTAATGGTAATTAAACAAGCTTCAGCTATAAATCAAATGCCTTTACCAAGGAACTTTGGCCTACGGAGCACCAGGGTTAGATTATGTATCACAGCAGTAACAACCTCCAACCTTGGGAGCTTAGAGCAGCCATGGACTTGAGGATGAGAAAACAAGGAAGACTAAAGCCAGTAGGTCAGTGTTTCTGCATGAAAGTGATTCATGTCCCTCTACATATGTGGCACTGGTCAGAGAACATCCAACGACTGCATTTTACTTCATGGGAGTAGGAAAATATTTTCTCCATATGTCTGAGAGAAGAGGAAACCTGGGTAGTGATGATGGGTACAATGTTCATGGAGGCTCTTGTGTCCCTGTGGGGACCAGGGACAGTGTCATAGGAAATACTGCCTAATGTTCAAGACTGAAAAGTCACAAACATGCAATTAAAAAGGACTGAAATTTGTCTTTTCCTAAACACTTGTCACAAACGTTACACTGCTTATATATATATGACACAGTTCAGCCATCTCTGTTTTCTTTTTATAGATATTTAAAATGAAATTTATTTATGTTCTGTTTTCTTTTTATAGATATTTAAAATGAAATTTATTTATTGTTATTATATTATTATTATTATTATTATTATTATTATTATTAGTTAGGGTCTCACTCTAGCCCAGGCTGACCTGGAATTCACCAATGTGGTCTCAGGGTGGCCTTGAACTCACAGAGATCCTCCATCCTCCCAAGTGCTGGGATTAAAGGTATGACCCACCATGTCCTATTTTCAAAATTTGTTTGTTTGTTTGTTTGTTTGTTTGTTTCTTTTGATGAGAATGAAAGAGAGAGAGAGAGAGAAGAAATTAGAGAGAGAGAGAGTGGACGTGCCAGGGCCTCTAGGCACTGTAAACAAACTCCAGACACATGTACCACCTTGTGTATCTGGCTTTCATGGGTACTGGGGAATTGAAACTAGGTCCATAGGCTTCACAGGCAAATGAATGCTTTAACCACCAAGCCATTTCTCCAGTCCACAAAGTTTATTTTTATTCTTGATTACATTACAAAATTAGTTTCCCTTTAGTGCAAAAATATAATTGGTGGGGACTAAACAGCCACAACCTTTTCCTATCCACCCTTATCTTCCTCTAGAAAGTGGCTTATTCCCCACTGTGATGTAGTCATGTCCCTATGGGATCCCTGCTTGTACTTTCAGTACCTTCTCCCATTATTCCAGCCACAAAATGTCTAGAAAGATGAAATCTTCTTATATTTCATAAGTCACAAACTCAAGAAATACTAGGGGACTGTGTGTACATTCTTTCTTTCTTTCTTTCTTTCTTTTTTTTTTTTTTTTTTAGAAAGCAAGCATGTGGACTTTTGTGCATGCTGTAACTGATAAGACATAAAACTCTTGATGTTTAGTGATAGATTTGGACTGAATTTATGAGGGCTTGGCAAATTATGAACTATTCATTTCAGATATTAACTGTATTGTAAATTGTAAAAAATGTACATTTAGGAACATTTTAATTTGAATGTGGAGAAAGAGAAAGTCAGTCCTGCAAATTTTTCAAAAAAATGCTATTTAGTATGTTCTATTATTTATTTTTCAACATAGTACATTGTGCAAACACTTAGCAAGAAAAAAATTTAAAAGAATAATTGATAGATAAGAAGACAGAAATAATTATTCCAATGACAGTATGTTACTGTCATGTTACTAAATACCATGTTACTAAATAAACTATTGGAAGTCAGAAACACTTGGGTTCAAATTATCTGTGTACCTCTTAATAGTGTTATGTCCTACTTATAGCCAAAACTCTATGCATCTCAATTTTACACTCCAGAAATAAGCAAGGACCAATATTTGTGTTTTACAAACATCTATGTGAAAGATGACTCTGTGCATTACAGTGTTATTTGTCACCATATGTTTTGAGGTTAAATGTTATAGAATACATGGTGTGTTGATCACGGTGCCTGATAATATTCTGATGTGATATTTACAACAGAATGACTATAGCTAATAAAAATGTACTGTGAATTTCCAAAAGCTAGAAGAAAGGATTTGTCTATTTTCAAAATAATGGGCTTTGGCAGAGATAAACATGTTTGTGTGGATTTAAACACTATACAGCCTTGCAAAATTGAGCTGTGGTAGTTTGAATGTATATTCCTCATAAACTCAGATGTTTTATTAAAACTTGTCTCCAGCTTCCTGGCTGGAGGAGGTGTCATTGGGGATGGATTCTGGGGCTCAACTGTAATATTTATTTGGGAGTGGATATAATTTCAAGCTCAAAGTTATAAGAGAGTGGTCTGAGCCCTGCTGATTGCTGCCCATTCGTGCTTGTTGCATTGGGTGTTAGCTGGAAGGTGATGGTTTTTCTCTTTTCTCTGCTTGGATGTATGGAAATAGCTTCTTCCACCATTGATGGAACTTTCCTCTGGATCTGTAAGCTTAAAATAAATCCCTTCCTCCTCCAAAATGGTATTTTGAGTAGATATTCATCCTAGTTTCCAGAGTGCTACATGGGCACATATATGTGTCTATTCTGTGAACCACACCCAGCACATTATACACACATAAAGGTAACAATAAAAAGAAACTTAAAGGCTGGAAAGATGGCTTAGCACTTAAGGCACCTGCCTGCTAAGCCTAAGAACACCTGTTCGATTCTCCAAGTCCCACATTTAGCCAAACGCAAAGTGATGCAAGGGCACAATGCTACACTTGCCCACAAGGGGGCACAGGTGTCTGTCTGGAATTCATTTATAGCAGCTGAGAGGCCACTGGCACTCCCATTCTCTCTCTCCCTCTCTCTCTCTCTCTCTCTCTGACTCTTTCCAAAAAAAAAAAAAGGAAAAAAAACTTCAGAACATTAAAGCATTCAATACTGGGTTGTGGTTAACATGCTTGCCTACGGAGCCTAACAACCTGGGTTCAATACCTCAATACCTACATAAAGCCAGAAGCACAAAGTAGCACATACATCTGGAATTTGTTTGCAATGGCTAAAGGCCCTGGGTTTCCCATTCTTTCTCTATGGTGTGTGTATGCCTGTCTCTCTTTTCGTAATCTCTCTCCACTTGCAAATAAAAAAATAAAAAAAAAATTAAAATGGATACAATGTGCTCAACACATTATTTCTAAATAGTATTGGTATTAAGTTATGGAATAAGCAGTAAATAAGATGAAATAATGAATCTATAAAGTGTAGGCCATAGATTTTAATGTAATTTTTTTCTGGGCTACTGAAGAACACTATATTAAAAGCATGTCTCTTCTGCCCTAATTTCCTAATGGCAGTTAGGGTAACTTCTTCATAGAAGGATTGAGGCAGTTAGGTTGACTTGACCCCTAAAATTAAAGACAGAATGTCCTTTAAGTCTGCCCTTGCACTTCCCAGCATGCTAGAGATCAAAGGATGATCTGACTTATCTCTTGCCTAAAGAAACTCTATAGATCCATTTTTCCACAAATAACCTGAGCCCCTCCTGGGAAGGAGGTCAACTTTCCTAGGATTTAAATCTAATCCTGACACTGTGGTTGGGCTGGCCCCTTGCTGATCCATCCTCTACCCCAGACCAATCAGCTCTGGCTCAGGCTTACCTGAGCCTGAAGTTGAAGTCCACCATAATAAAATTATAAATAATATGCATACCAGGGGACAAGCTCTCTTGGCTGACTCCTGTACTTACAAGTTCTGGTAAGCTTCTCTTGTCTCAGTCGAACTAGGCTGAGAGGAAGGGAGACCCCCCACCCTTCCTTCCCCATGGGCTCTCTATCCCCTCCTGCCCTCCACATAATATTAACTCTTTGTACTTTCTTTTCTTTCCTTCTCCTATTTATTTTTAAAAATAATTTTATTTATTTATTTGCAACCAGAGAGGGAGGGAAGAGAAAGAGAGAGATAGAGATAGGATGAGGATGCCAGGGACTCCAGCTGCTGCAAATAAATTCCAGATGCATAAGCCACTGTGCATCTGGCTTTATGTGGATGCTGTGGAATGGAACTTGGGTCTTTAGGCTTTGCTGCAGAGCATCTCTCAGGACCTCTTTCCTTCTCTTAATCTAATAACGTCTCTATACCTTGAAGGGAAAAAAAAAAAAAGTATGTGATGAAAATATTTGTCAATGAGTTTCTAAGTCACAGGAAATCAGGGCAAAATAAAAAGGTGAAATGGACACAGGAATGACAGTGCATGGGAAAAACACAGTTTGTTATCACTCAATGAAAGTGCAAAGCAATGAGTAGCAAAGATGAATGTGGGCATTGGGCAGATGGTTTTTGTCTTTGAAAACTATTAATTGTCATGGAGAGGTATTTGTGACAATTTTTGAACATGCTTCAATGTAACAGAGCAAGGATGTTATAGATATTCTTCCGTGCCTTTCTTTCATCTGAAAATTGACTACCTTGCCCAGCCTCATTTGACAGCAGCTCTTAAATCATACCTGTACAAGTGAGTCTGAGGTTTAGAAAATATTAATTTTAGTATTTCTTCTGCATTGGCAGTCAGGTCACATGATGCTGCTAGCCTCCCATTGTTAAAAGTCAAACAATAAAGTGGAATAAGCCTGATAATTTGTTTATATGTCCCACATGTTTTAGTCCATCAAATGATTTGAAAGTAGGTTCCTTTTTTCCCTCATTCATTAATTGACAGATGGTGTAGCAAATTGACTAAGCCAAAATACCATAAGAAAAGATATTTAGAAAAAAATCCCAAGTAAATTATTTCTCCAAATAAACATTCTGCTTTCAGGGTAACTGCCAAAAACCCTGTACTTCAAAATGTTATGGCTTACCTGCAACACCTGACATTTCTTTTTTTTTTTTTTTGGGGGAGTCCCAGGTAGGGTCTCACTCTAGCTCAGGCTGACCTGGAATTCACTATATAGTCTCAGGGTGGCCTTGAACTCACAGCAATCCTCCTACCTCTTCCTCCCGAGTGCTGGGATTAAAGGTGTGTGCCATCACACCCAGCGACATTTCTTAATAAGATACTACCCACTGATGTGAAATAGAAGTTTGAACAAATAATGAAAAAAAGGTCATCTGTTATACTTAGAAATTGTACTGTGATATTATTAAGAAAAAAAATCTCCTTTAGTATGTTATTTATTGAATTGAATTGCTGGGTGTTACTTTGCTCTAAATATATAGGAATTCATAGTGAAATTTATGGTATTTGTTGAATCATATTTACAATGAATGTGAGATTTGGGGGTCCATTTTATAAGTTTTGGAAGGAACTAACAGGTTTAATTTCTGGTTTTGTTTGGCTTTTATCATTTTTTTATTTTTTATTATTTTTTGGGAGAGAGACAGAGAGAGACACAGAGAGAGAGAGAGAGAGGGAGAGGAAGACAGAGATGGGTGTGCCAGCAGTGTCTCAGCCGCTGCGAACAAAATCCAGATGTGTTGGTCCCCTTGTGGTCAAGTGCAGCATTGCACCCTTGCGTCACTTTGCATCTGGCTAAACGTGGGACCTGGAGATTGGAACCACTGGAGATTGGAACCAGTGTTCTTAGGCTTAGGAGGCAGGCACCTTAACCCCTAAGCCATTTCTCCAGCCCGGCTTTTATCATTTTTTAATTGCACATTCAATTAATGGACATAATTTCAGAATTCTGTTTTATACAAAAATATTTCTATATAGAATTAAACTTATTGTCTTTTCAGGTTTTTATTTGGTTAAATTATCATATCTTTAAACAATGCATTGATTTTTTAATTTGAATTAAGCCATAGTCACAGACTAAATATTGAGGGGTGAAAATTTCATCTAATGTATTTTTTCATTTGCTTGTGGTATAAGAAATTACTATAGTAGATTATTACAAATTACGTGATAGATCTCAACCCACAGTAGCTTTAAAATGTATCTTAAGGAATATTTAAATTCTATTTTACTTCCTTTAGAGGGATACATATGAAGACATATTTCATATGATTAAATTATTATTTGCATATTCTGGATGATTTCTGATTCTTATTATCCAAAAGCAAAGAAAAAACTACACTGAAATGTCAAACACTCTCAGATCTTTGACTTTAGAAAAGAGTGTCAACATAGAAAGTACGTGAATGTAATCTTCCAACACCTCCATCTCTGTACCTGCCTTTGATAAGTTACAAAAAATTTGCCTTTTTTCAAAGATTTTTTCAAAGATTTCATATAAATTTTTTAAATGGCTTTATGTTGAAATTGTATCATATCTTTCAAATTGAAGGTTTAGGTCACCATACAGACATATGGGTTTCATAATGTCATTTTCATATGTATTTGTCATTATATTTTGTTCTCATTCATTCTGTCCAACTGTCCTCTCTGTTTACCTTACCCCTGTGGCTGGCTCCTTCTTTCCCCCAAATAATATCTGTTTTGTCTTATTACATGTAATCCTGCTATATTAAAAATTTCATTCTTCTTTTTACTTAAATAAATTGCAAAAAAAAAAATGAAATCTTAGAATCTTATCTGCAAGTATTTACTACATACACATTTCAGTAACAATTACCCAAGGCAATTCTACTTGTAATATTTTACCCACACTCTGAGGGCTTCTGAGACCCGTTATCATTGCTGTCATTCAGATCCTTACAACCACTCTTCTAAGGCCCTAGATTGCCTTTATTAAAAAAAAAAAAAAATCCTGAGCCGGGCATGGTGGCACACGCTTTTAATCCCAGCACTCCTGAGGTGGAGGTAGGAGGATTGCCTTGAGTTCAAGGCCACCCTGAGACGACAGAATGAATCCCAGGTCAGCCTGGTCTATAGTGAGACCCTACCTAGAAAAACCAAAAAAAAATTAAAATAAAAGTCTTTTCCCACAACTTCTTCACACTGTGAGCAGAGTTATCACCATCTTCTAATGTCCTGATGTTATTAATATGTTATCAATGATTATTCATATTGTATAACTAATGATAGCAGTAACTTTTATCTTAAATTTAAGATCTCACATCTGATACAACCCTATATTCACTGCATGTACCTCACATAGCAGACATGAGAGTACTATTATAGATAAGATATAAACATATTCAGTATATGAACTTTAGGAAGATGAATACTTTCTTTATATTTTAAGAAAAAAGAAAAGACAGACAAGGATAAATTCCTTTTATATACTGTAATTTATTTTTGAAAAGTTCATTGTTACAAACACCATCTTTAAATATCCACTAATAATTATACCTCTCTTTCAGATGTAATTATTATCTATTTAAAACAAACTTACTTCTATCTCTAAGCAGAAATAATCCCTTCAACTCTCTAACATCATTGATATTATATGATACCAATCATAAAACTATAATTTATTTGCTTACAAATCTTTCCATCAAATTAAATTCAAACAACATATTTCTGGACCTATGTCTTTGTTTCTGAATTTAGTAATGATTAGTATATATTTATGAATTATTAAATGGAACCGGATGGGTGGGCAAATCTTTAATCCCAACTAAAAAATTCCATTCCCAGCCGGGCATGGTGTTACATGCCTTTAATCCCAGCACTCGGGAGGCAGAAGAAGGAGAATTGTCGTGAGTTCAAGGCCACCCTGAGACTACATAGTGAATTCCAGATCACCCTGCAAAATTATCTCTTTTCAGGTGGACAATGAACCTGAAGGGAGGATCAGCTAACCACACCTCACCAGCTGAAACCATAGAAAAACGCAGGGGAAGGGCAAGATCCGATCACAACACCAGAAAAACAACAATCCAAATCCAACAAAAAAAAAAAAGAAAAAAAAATGTGGCTCAGGAAACTCGCGGAAGAGGGGCGGAAAGATTGTTAGAAAAGTTGGGGCATTAGCAAAATTCCAGAACTCTTCAAACTCACAATTTAAACATTCATTGATTGCCCCTTTCAAAGTTTATATAAAATCAGAATAATATAAATAAAAATATATATATAAAAAAAACATATTACCATTTAATATATATATAAACATATACATATATGTATGTATGTATTGGTTTTTCAAGGTAGGGTCTCACTCTAGCCCAGGCTGACCTGTAATTAACTATGTAGTCTCAGGTGGCCTCGAAATCACGGCAATCCTCCTACCTTTGCTCCTGAGTGCTGGGATTAAAGGCATGTAACACCACGCCCAGCTGGGAATGGAATCTTTTAGTTGCTTCAAGAGGGAGCTAAGAAAGATTAGTTTTCACTTGATACATTCTAGTCACAACATTCTCATGACAGGATGGAAATGGGATGTTTGTATTTTACAGATACTCCCAAATTTTAAAGTTATATTTAATTCAAAGCATGGTACTAGAAGCTGACATCTTCTGAAACAAATTTGGTAAGAGATTCGGGGGAGACATATAAGGATTATTTTTAATTTTACGTCAAGCAGAATTGGAATAAAAGGTTTGCTTTTAGATTTGACCGTAAAAAATAAAGAAACAACCCTCCCAAAGGAAACTGCCTTAAAGGAGGAACATAATGTAAAAAGCGACAGTCTGAAGGGAATGGGACATGAATAGAATTAGGAATACCAGATAGCAGAGTCTATTTGCTTTGGAAGAGGAACATAGAGGAAGTTAGTATCTCTGTGGTGTGAGCCAGGCAGGGTCTTTGGATGTTCAGGAGAGCAGGGCACACAGTTAATGGCATGACATATATTGAAAAAGCACAGTATTTCATATATCAGGAAATAGTTATTTAAGCCAAACATCCAGCATTTGTGAAAAGAGTGAATGAAATATGAAAAATAAAACTTCTAAATAAGAGGTCTCAAAAGTCCATATCTCCACAGGTCTACTCCTTCCTGCACCATGTATAGTAGAAAGAAGGGGTAAAAACAATCATAGAGTTAAGTGGGAACTGATGAAGACCTGCCACATAATTCAAACCAGTTTTATGGTCTTTGATCACCATAACCATCACCACCACCACAATAACAACAAAAGGATTTGCTACAAGTGTGACAGATCAAGAAAATCTAGGCTCTTGAACAAAGTAATGCAAGAAACAAATGAGATATGCTTAAGGTTCCTTTTTTTTTTTTCCTTTTTTTCTGGATAATGAGTGAAAAGAGAATTGAGAGTCAGTGTCTGAGTGAGAATGTGCCCTAACATGGAAGGAGAAGAACCTCCAGAAACCATGGGAGAACTATCTAGCAAAGGAAAGTGCACACACACAGACGCATGTGCTCATGTGTGAGCCTTACAAATTCAGAAGCTGTGTTCAAAGAAAAAAAATACCAAAAGTATATATTTGTTTATGATCTGATCTCACTGTCCAAGATTTTCCTAAGTTCTTAACTGTTGTCATTATATACATTTGCTCAATATTATTTTTCTGTATAACTTTTCCTAAATAAAGTTCCATTCTAGAACAATTTGGCATTTTGTACCCTTTCTGTAACTTTTCCAGATCACCATAGTACAGTCCAGCTATGACTGTATGGCATGTAACAATTAATACTTTTGGGGCTGGAGAGATGGCTTAGAAGTTAAGCACTTGCCTGTGAAGCCTAAGGACCCGGGTTCAAGGCTCAACTACCTAGTACCCACATAAGCCAGATGCACATGGTGACATGGTGACACATGCGTCTGGAGTTCATTTGCAGTGTCTAGAGGCCCTGACATGCCCATTCTCTCTTTCTCTCCCTTTTTGTCTCTAATAAATAAATAAGTGGAAATAAAAACTTTAAAAGAGAAAAATGAATACTTTTGATATTATTACTAGGTGTACTATCCATTCCATGGTTCTGTCTAAAAAAATTATATTTTTGTGTTTGTTTATTATCTAGCAAAGGAATCATCTTGTCTTAAATATAAACAAAGAGTTAGGTTTTTTGAATAATTACATCAAAGATAATATTTCCCACTTCTAAAATGAACATCCCAATTATTGTCTACTTGTAGTGCCATGATGTTTTCTTTTTTTTTTTTTTTTTTTTTTTTTTTTGATTTTGTGAGGTAGGGTCTCACCACTCTGGTCCAGGCTGACCTGGAATTCACTATGTAGTCTCAGGGTGGCCTTGAACTCTTGGCGATCCTCCTACCTCTGCCTCCCAAGTGCTGGGATTAAAGGCGTGCGCCACCACACCCAGCTCCATGATGTTTTCTTAAAGAAGAATGACAAACCATGGGTTTTCTTTGACTGTACAGACTTGGGAAACCCAAGAACACAGACATCTTGCAGAATGTGCTTCATGTAGTGATTTGTAATGGCTTCACAGATTAGATTTGTTCAGGTCTCAAAAACAAGGAATCATAGATAAAGATGTGACTACTTCCATCAAATACAATTAGAAAAGTCATTTGTATTCATTATATATGTAGTTTTGACATTCCCATAAGACCTATGTCGAAAAAAATATTTTTTAAATAAGGAAGTCATAAAACATAGTAGGAAGAAAGCATAAATACACTTCTAGAAAGGCAAAAATATTTATTAAACGTCATGCAAAGACATTATAACCATTTAACAATTATAGACTTGTACATAATTGACAATCTCATTCAATATAATTACTTTTTGGAAAGTTCCTATAAATAGCTAAAAAAATAGTATTATGAGGATGCAACAAATGGTGTGAACAAGCTAAAGAAGAAGTATCTGATCACACTTGGTGAATGCTTCATAAAATAAAATTAAGTCTCATAGGAGGAACATTGCATTGTATCCCTCATGTTGCAGAGTCATTTCATTTCTTCTTCACTTTATTCAATTCCATTTCTATTGCATCTGCTACTTCATACTTTTCAAGAAAATATTTAAGAATTAAATCACATCAAGCAATCACATGTTAGAAACTATTAAGATATAAATTTTAAATTAAGCATGCAAACAAATTTTATCTAGCTCCATAAAATTAATCAAACTTAGCCTAAAATTCATGCTTGTTAAACATTCATTAAAATATACTTTGAAAATTTCAAAGCTACTTTATTTGTCATCATATTTTGTAAGCAAATTAAGATCTTATAATAATTTTCAATAAGGGGAAGAGAATATACATATAAATATGAGTATTTTATAACTCATAAATATTTAAAAAGGAAATATTGTCTCTGAAGTTAGGTTTAGAAATGTAAAAGAAAATGTGTAGCTAATATTTTCTTTCTTTTTTTTTTCTCAAGATGATATCAAGTGAGTTTAATTAGGCTTACATTTTCTTGGTTTAGCATCATGCCTGTCACAGACATTCAGTGCTCTACTGATCATTCAAGGGTGCCTGAGTCAGGGTGGAGGAGAGAGAAGCATGGGAGAATGGGGGGAATGGAGAAAAGGAAGAAATGCTTGGCACAGCTGGGCTAGCAGTACTTCAAATTTTCTGAAACTTGTCAAACATCACAAAATACATACAATGTTAACATAATGAAAGCTGAAAGATTACCAATATTTTTTCCTTTAATGTTTCAACTCTTCAGTAAATTATCCTTGTGAAGGAAAATGTTACAATCCTCCTTTTGATTTATAGTCATTCAGATGGCAGTTGAAAAATTTAAATAATTACAGATTTATTCCTATAGATTTACAATTTTTTAATACTGAGAATGTAAGGAAGCATAGCAAGTTTATATACATACATTGAAATATTTATACATTTATATTCATGGAAATTATTTTCCTATGATTTTTGGTTGTGATTATGAGTAAGCATATGTGTGAAAAATTTATAATAAAGTTGGCTTTCCAAGAGAGTGAGATTCTAAAATTACAGAATATAGAGGATTAAAAATTAAGATTAGTTACAACGAAAAGAGCTGGTAAAATTTAAAAGAATTCATCATTTATTCATTAAATGGCAATTAGCCATGTAATCTTATCTGTAAATTAAACAAAGATGCTCAGGAAGAAATGACATCTAAATTGAGGAGTATTTTTAATTGATTTTTATTTTTTTTAAATTTTATTTATTCTTATGTATATTATTCTGGTTTTACATTCATAGTGTTGACTCCATTATCCTCCTCCCTGTCCTCCCTCTTCCATAGGGATCCTCATCAATGGGAAATGTGGTTCACACATTGTGTGGGTAGTCAGGAGCTATGGGGGATAGGCCAAGTCTCTGTGCATAATGCCCCAACTTGTGGCTCTAACATTCTTTCCACCCCCTCTTCCACAAATTTCCCTGAGCCACATTGGGGTCATTTTAGCTCTGCTTCAGTGATGTGGTTTTGGGAGCCTCTGTGTCTCTGGATATCTGGCTTAGTGGGAGTTAGATGTTCTCTGTTTTTATCTCCTTCAACCTTTTTCTGGTGTCGTGATCCCCAAGAGCGCTGAACTCTTGCCCTTCCTCCACATTACTCTGTGGTTTCAGCTGCAGCCCTGGTGAGATGTGATTGGCTGATCCTCCCTTCAGGTTCATTGTCCATCTGGAAAAGATGAGTAAATTCTCCAACGGAGAGAGAAGTTACTACTAGATATATGGGATGGCCATAGATAGCTTGGAGGGAATTTTATATGGATATGCTCGCTTCTAGCCCACATTTGATGATATCTTGGTTGGAGACTGTGCTCATTTTTTGTACATGGTTTTGACTTATTTCCCAGTTCCAGCAATGAGTTCCATTCAACTGAGTGGATCAATTAGCCAAATCAAGAGTCGTTGGTTGCCCACCATGGCTGTGTGCCACTACTGCACTTGTTTGCACATTACATCAGGTTGTTTCTTGCTGGGTATCTTAGACTGGAAGTTGTTTGGACCAATGTCGGACATTTTCCCCCAGTTGCTCGTATTGCTATACGAATAGCACCCTCTGGCACTAGACTAGCTAACTGTCTGGGGACTGACCCTCTTCCAGATTCTGGCCAGGACTCTCCATGTTTGGTCTCACACACGTATGCTATCTTCGACAGTAGGGTCTTACCATTAACCTTTGGTGGGTCATCAATAATTCTGACAGAAATCTGTCTTTTTTGGGAAACCTTGTAGGTGTCTCGGATCTACAGCTCATTGTGAAAGTTAACCCTGTGCTGGTACTGGGAGTTATAAGTCAGCGCCTAGGGGAAGGTGAGGGAAGAAAAAGATAGATAATATAAAAGAGAAAGTGAGTATAGAGAAGTGATGGATAGAAAGAGAGAGAGGGAGAGAGAAAAAAGAGTAAAGCAGGAGAAAATTAAGGTTGGTCTTCATGGTGTTTTCTCCAGTTTCCCGTGGTTCCAGTGTTCCCTCTGTGGGCCTGCTGAAGGATCGATGTTTTAGCTTGTTGTTCAGAATATAGAGTTTTATGCTATTTTTCCTTTTGGGTCCCTATTTGTATCCCCCCACCCTTATTCTCCCTCCCACCCTCTCCGCTCCCTCCCACCATCACCCTCCCTCCATCCCGCTCTCCCTGTTATCTGGTCCTCAGAGTAATATTTTCTTATAATTAATTTATTGATGGATTTTAGAGTACGAATAATTAATTTTAAATTTTAAATGCAGCATTGAATAAGTAGGATCATGCATGATAATGTATTGATAATAAATAACAAAATTCAAATGATGGTTTTAAAAATTAGTTTTTGATGTTAATAAAATCACTTTACTTTGAATTCATTTCAAATGCAAAATATATACGTATATATCATATGAAAATGTTTAAAGACATATGAAAGAAATTGCACTTACATAAAAGTCTTGGGGCTGGAGAGATGGCTTAGCAATCATAGTCTTGCCTGCAAAGCCTGATGACACAGCTTTGATTCCTCAGAACCCATGTAAGCCAGATGCACAAGGTGGCCCATGCATCTAGAGTTCATTTGTAGTTGCTTGAGGCTCTGGCATACCTAACTCTTTCTCTTTATATCTGCCTATCCCACCCCCTTTCTCTCTCTGTTTCCCATAAATAAGTAATAAATAAATAAAAAATATTTTAAGGGCTGGAAAGATTATGGTTCTTGCCTGTACCCATATTTGACTCTCCAGGTCTCATGTTAGCCAAACAAATAAAGTAATACAAGTGCACAAAGTCACATATGCACACAAGGTGTCACACGCATCTGGAATTTGATTACACTGGCTGGAGGTCCTGGCATGCCAAGTCTCTCTCTTTTTAAAAATTTTTAAAAATATGTTTATATATTTGACAGAGAGAGAGAGAGAGAGAGGGAGACTGACAGACAATGGGCATGCCAGGGCTTCTAGCTACTGCAAATGAACTCAAACGCTTGTGCCCCCTTGTGCATCTGGCTCACGTGGGTCCTGGAGATGGAACCTGGGTCCTTTGTAGGCAAATGTCTTAACCACTAAGCCATATCTCCAAGCCCTCTCTCTCTTTTTCATAAAAAATTAAAATAGTCTTCCAGTGCTGTTTCTGTAATTTTAATTATATTTCCATATTTTAACTGTAGTTTTATTATGTGTAATAAATGTCCAGCACTATTTTAGACACAATAAAATATAATTGTTTGTTTGTCCCCTTTGAAGGAAAGCATGCTTGATTTCAGTGACAAAACTGTTTCTATTCAAATCATGATTTGTAGTGTACTTTTAGGCAAAACAAACAAAAAATCTCAAGTGAATAGGTTCAAGTTCAATACAATTTCACAGAGCAATGTACTGCCTGTAAATATGTCAGCACCAGATTGCAAATGGAAAGATGATGATGAATGCCCAGCAGATAGCCAGAGGCTGAGATGAGGGAGCATAGAAGACCCTCATCCTGTTTGATACTGACTACGTCAGCAAGGCCAGCACAATCGGTGACTGTAAGGTGGATGTAGACATGGTGTGAAATTTGGACCTGGGAAGTAAACTTTAGGTCTCAGATATCAATTCACAAAACAAGAAATTAGTACATATGAGAAGAAAAATATAAACCACAAGTAAATGCTATTGGTTGTTTTTCTGAGATAATTGTCTACTTTAAATGTAATTAGTCCTATCTTCTTCAACAATGTACATACATCAAATTATTGGGTTTTTAGGTTGGGAGATGAAAAAAAGGATAACATTTAATAATTACAATTAGAATTAAAATATTAAGTAATTTGAATTGCTTATTGGAAAATTGATACTAGCATATTGAATAATTTCAAAGGACCGTTCAGTTCCTTATTCCTTTTTCAGAAGTTGAGCAATACTGACATCTTTAATTAGCACTGGCTTTATACACTAATGCTAGATTATAAGGCAGACTGGGGAATGTAATTGGCAATTGCTCCTTAAATCAGTAAAGAAAATAAAATATTTTGAGCACTTTATTGGCTTGTATTTTCAGTCTTCACACCAAGAATTATTTGAACTGTTCTGAAAACATAGATAACTTGGCTCAAAAAGCACAATATCATTGTTTACTTGCCACTTCCAAATTGATCTCTGTGAACACATGCTTTTATTATGGACATTTATAATTATTTTATAATTATGATATTCATTATGTAATCTTTAAAACCAAACCAACAGCACTTCAATATCTCAAGCACATACTTATTAACCTTCTTGTTTATATATAAAATTGAAAAAAAAAGAGTGATTAGTGATAGAACATTCCTTCTCATTTTCTCTGAGTTAAGAACCTCTGGGTATACTTCTTCTACCTACTTAAGAATATATAATACATTATGATGACATAGAATCACACTACTGTGCTGTATTTAGAATACTAGGACATACTACTTATAAGTCATTTAAATGCAAAATTTCATTGCATGCACCTATCTAAATGATATTTTTGTCACAATTCCAATATTCTAATGTAAGAATATTTTCAATGAGAAGTAACTCAATACTGTCAAAACCTGTCTGATTTCTTGTGAAGGACATTTGTCAAAAGTTTCCTTATATCTTAAAGATAGCAAAACAAACAGAATTTCAAGTTTTTAAAATTGTTAAAGGGTATTTAATTTCCAATGTTATCATTTCAGTAAATCTAAAATAAACCAATACCTTATTCATGGTTTAAAACAAAAAGGTGGCATCCCTGCCTGCTTTTGGTATTGGGGTGATACTAGCTTCATAAAAGGAGTTGGGGAGCTTTCCCTGTTCTCCAGTTGTGTGGCACAATTTGAGAAAAAGTGGTTTCAGTTCTTCCATGAAGGTCTGATAGAATTCAGCTGAGAAGCCACCTGGTCCTGGACTCTTCTTTTTAGGGAGGATTTTGATTACCCTTTCAATCTCAATGGTGGTGATAGGTTTCTTTTGGGTTGCAGAAATTTTGTCACTAGTTGTTTCTCCATTTGTAAAGGATACCTGAATAAAGGCTAATTACATTCCAGCATTCTTAATCTTAACAGGTAAAATAAAGTTTGAATGAATCCAAATGAAACGTTGTAAACACTAGTAAGGGTTATTTTTATTACCCTCAATACTACATTGATGCAAAGCTACACTGAATCCTAAAAATAGAAAATACTACTTGCAATTTATATTTATTTCTTGATATGATCAAGTTGGAATGTAGCTTTTATTTATATTATCCATCCTAGTCCAAAAAGTAAACCAGTTTCCTAGTGGTACATATTGTCATTTGCCCCCATGACTGGAAAGCATTTGGGCAATGCAAGCTTTACTTGTCAATAGAGTAGGTTACTTTCAGAATGACTACTTCAAAGCCTGCTGGAGTACTTTAAATCTTCATTTATAAACCATGCTTTCTCTCATTAAGGGAGACTGAATTTCACCTGGCTTCATCTCAGAGCACATAAATTCCATCTAAAGCCCTGGGGCTATAGTACTGACATCCCTAAAGTTACAGATATCTGTGTGATAACTCTTTTGCTTAAAGAAAATGCATTTACTCACTCTAATATATTCCTCTCCTCTTCTAAACAGAGACAGTTCTCTCCAGTTATATATTCCTGAATATTGCATTGGAAAAGAGAAGTGCTTCAGTCATAAAATCTTTGTTCATTTCCTATTATCAGTATTTGAGGAGTGCTGCCTCACAGAGCCAGGGCACAGGGTATTCTGAGAGGAACAAAATATTGATGTCAGTGAGATTCCTACTTCAAAAGAGAGATAAAAGCAATAACAAAAGTATAAGCTTGTGTCAACATTATAGAGAGGCTATGTGGCATTCTCTCTCTCTTTCTCTCTCTCTCACTCTTTTCTGTGTGTTTGTGTGTGTTCTATATGTATGCATGTTTGCATGTCTGTGGGTTCATATGTGAGAGTGCATGTACACACGTGTGTGCATCCATTTGGAGGCCAAAGGTTGATATCAGGTGTCTTCGTCAAAACTGACCATCTAATTTACTGAGACAGGATCTCTAATTTTAGCCCAGAACTTGCTGACTTAGCTAGTCTAGCTAGCCATCTCATCATGGGCATGCCCTGTCTCCACATCTCTCCCGAGTTCTGGGATAACAGGCAGGCTGCCATAACCCATCCAACATCTCCAAGGCTTCCAGGGATCCAAACTCAGGTCCTCGTATTTGCTGAGCAAGCACTTGATGACTGACTGAGTCATTTCCTCAGCCTCCCTTTCATATTTTCATAGGAAATATTTATTTGGAATTTTATGGTCTATTAGATGTATCAGATGCTTTCTCCTTTTGGTATAAAAAGCAAATTTATATCTAATCCATGAAGCATTTTACGAAATTCTGAGTAATACAATTAACATGTTCCAAGATGGCATTTTTGGGGGGCTGTGGGGGTTTTAGGTAGGGTCTCACTCTAGCCCAGGCTGATCTGGAATTCACTATGTAGTCTCAAAGTGGCCTCAGACTCATGGCAATCCTCCTACCTCTGCCTCCTGAATCCTGGGATTAAAGGCCTGTGCCACCACGCCTGGTAGATTTAAAATCTTAAGTAAGCAACAACCTTATCTTTCTTTTGCATGTGTTTACATTAGCATCTCAAGAAGTCAACAAGTGCACATGGTATATAATGCCCTATAAGTACCGGGTTGTTAAGTAAATATTTGATGAGTGGATGAATGAATTACTGGCAACATGGTAAATATGAAATATATAATCTAGACTAGTGAACAATCATTTCCTGTGAAATTCACCACTTTCTCACATAATTGTTAGGTTGGGATTATTTCATGCATATGTGCTCATTATATAAGCATTGTTTTCAGAGAAATAATTGTAAAGCCTTCTCTGAGGTTAGAAATGATTATAAAGCAGTTGGATGTTCTTTTGGCTTCTATAAACAATTAAATTTCAAAATTCTTCCAGAAGCATCAACTTCATCATGCTCATCAATTACATTTAATATAATTGCCTCATGGTTCTTTTACCAAAGTTACTCTCTATCAAGAGAAGTACACAAGATTTTCAAAACATGCACAAGTAATTGTGACAAATCAAGCAGGGTAGATTTTTCAGACATAGGAAGCATTTATGAAATCACATTCCTATAAATTCCAAATAAAAAATTCATAATAAAGTATTGTAAAAGAGCAACAAAAGCAGTATTTCATAGTTATATGAGAAATTATATTGGATAGAAGAATGAAAATTTTCTGACATATAAATGTAAGTAAAAAGTGTGTGGGGATGGTAAAGTAGAAAAATGTCTTGTTTACAAGGAGCATTTCACTCCTATGAAGCCAAAATGATTTCTTGAGTTTGGGAAACCATTATCAATGTGGTATGATAGAAACTTATAATTTAATGAGAAAATCAAAAAGGGAGCCAAATTAAATTGTGAAATGCTTTTTTATGGCCAAGTCAATGGAGTACAATTTTACCAAGTACTCTCTGGAGAAATAAACTTCATTGCATATGAGCAAGAGTTATTAGTTTTTGCCTCTTTTTATTTACTTTTAAAACATTTTGATAAAAACACTTGACAAGATATCTACCTTTTCAATAAGATTTGAAGTGTGCGTGCTGGGGAAATGGCTTAGCGGTTAAGCCATTTGCCTGTGAAGCCTAAGGACGCTGGTTCAATTCCCCAGGACCCACATAAGCCAGATGTACAAGGGGGCGCATGCATCTGAAGTTCATTTGCAGTGGCTGGAGGCCCTGGTGTACCCATTCTCTTTCTCTCTCTCTTTCTATCTGCCTCTTCCTCTCTTCCTCCCTCTCTCTTTCTCAAATAAGTAAATAAATTAAATAAATATTTTAAAAAAAGATTTGAAGTGTGCAATACAATATTTTTAACTATAAGCAAAATAACTGCAAAAAAATCATAATGAACTATTGGGAAAAAAAACTGTTTCATCTTGTGTAACTGGAACTTTGTGATAAATTAAATAGCAAGTCATTTGCCCTCCTTCACTGTGTCTGTCACTCACCATTTTAATCAGTTCTGTGAGCTGATTTTAGATGTCTCACCCAGGTGGAACCACATAGCACTTTTCTTTGGCATATGGCTTACTTCCTTTAGAATTATGTATGCCAGATTCACGTTGTTACATAAGACAAGACTTTTTTTTTTAAAGAAAATATCAGGGTTGAAGAGATGGCTTAGTGGTTAAAGCAGTTGCCTACAAAGCCAGAGGATTCTGGTTTGACTCTCCAGAACCCACTAAGCCAGATGCACAAGGATGCACATGCATCTGGAGTTCATTTGCAATGGCTGGAGGCCCTGGAGTGCCCATTCTCTCCCTCTCTCTCCCTCACTCTCTCTCTTTCTCAAATAAATAAATAAATAAAAATATATTTAATAAAAAATCACTCCACTGCATGTTTATATCACATTTATTCACCAAATCCTCACTTTGGAAGGACATGCAAATTGTTTTAATATCATGAATACTGTGAATAACACTAAGATGAGCATGAGAGTGATACTATTTCCTAGAGACCCTAGTACACACACACACACACACACACACACACACACACACACCGGGGGTGGGAGAGAGAGACAATGGGAATGAAATTGCATATAAGAGAGAGCCAGATCACATATACATAAATCAAATGTTAGGCCTATAAATATTTACATGAATCTCCATAAAACATTTCATAGCAATTATACAACTTTACAAATCCTACCAAAATATGTTGGCATAGACTATGCTTTCACATTCCACTTGATTGCACTTCACAGATCGTGCATCCTTTACAAATTAAATTTTCATAATGCCCCTGCACAGAGAACATTTATTGGTACCATATTTCCAAACACATGTACTCACTAGCTGGCTCTATATCACAGTTCACTATTTCCCAAAATATTTCAGATTAGGAAACTGACACCCTGCCTTATTGGACTAAGAGGGGGACTTTTTTCATATTTCAAAATTTTTCAGTTTGTGTACGTAGGTTATGACACATGTTCAGTGCTACTGGCTATTTGTTTGCAGGAATCACAGTGGCATCAATATACTCTCATGCACATGTCTTTCCTTCCTCACCTGCCCTCTGGCTTCCCTATTCATTGGTACACATCTATGTAAAAGTAACCTTATCACTGTGCTCTATGCTTAAGTGAATGGAAGAGTGCACATCTCTCCTTTTGGGGCAGCAGGGAGAGGATGTAGGGAAGGGGTTGAGGAAGGGTTTCACCCTAGCACAGACTAGAATGAGACTCTCTCTAG
Organism: Orientallactaga sibirica; assembly: GCA_036365145.1. Classification (NCBI taxonomy): domain Eukaryota; kingdom Metazoa; phylum Chordata; class Mammalia; order Rodentia; family Dipodidae; genus Orientallactaga; species Orientallactaga sibirica. The sequence goes on from JAEOAD010000006.1 coordinate 28,297,944, forward strand.
CCCTAGGCTGGCCTTGAATTTATGGTTATCTCACTATTCAACCTCTCGGGTCCTGGGATTATGGTGTGTTCCACCATGAGTGGCTCTCCCTTTAAATCAAAGGTTAGAAATAATTCAGCCCAGAGAAGAGAGCATGTCAGAAGTAGAAGGAGGCTAAAAGCTTGGCTTCTTGCCACAGTTTGCTACATTACGAATGTCACAGAAAAGTTCTTCGAGAAAATTAATGTGTTGTAGTAATGCAAACGCATATATTAAGAACTTATAATATCTATTTTTTTTTCTAAAATGGAGATAATTTCAGTGATCTGGATTAAAAATCCAATAAGCCTGACATTCCTTTTTTAGAAATCCTAATCTAGAGATAGCCCATAATTCTCAATTTTGTGGAGACTAAAAGAGGTGAAGAAACTGAAGAAAAAACAAAGTTTGAGTAAAGGTTGACAAGGTCTCAGGAGAGACTCTGTTTACACTGCAGGCAAGGACAGAGCCCAGCAGCACTGGTGTGAAAGCTTCATCATGTGATCCTGCACACCTAGTTGGGACTGCTGATCATGGTGGCTGCAGTGAACTACACACTGATTAAGGGTGAGAAACAGCCTCATGTTGGAAGAAGATACTACCTGACTCTCCTCAGGGACTTATGCAGCTGTGACTTTAAATGAGAGCCAAAGGCTACTGTTTTTTAAATATATTTTTATTTTATTTATTTATTTGAGAGAGAGAGAGAGAGAATGGGCCTTCAGCCACTGCAAACGAACTCCAGACACATACACCCCCTTGTGCATTTGGCTTACATGGGTCCTGGGGAATTGAATCTAGGTCCTTTGGCTTTGCAGGCAAACACCTTTAACCACTAAGCCATCTCTCCAGCCCCCTTTTGTGTGTGTGTGTGTGTGTGTGTGTGTGAAAATCCTTAAGCCCTGAAAAATTCTACAAAATCTACTCATCTGGTTTTATAAATGGAACACTGGAAAGGGCACAGTTGTTTACAATATAATTCACTAATATTCTTTTTTTGGTTTTCCAAGGTAGGGTCTCAATCTAGCTCAGGCTGACCTGGAATTCACTATGTAGTCTCAGGGTGTCCTCGGACTCATGGCGATCCTCCTACCTCTCTGTCTTCCAACTGCTGGGATTAAAGGCGTGCACCACCACATCCAGCAATTCACTAATATTCTGATCTCTATGCTAACACCAAATATAGGATTTAAAAAGATTTATCACTATTCGTTGGCATTGCACGTAACCAGCCAGATATCTAGAGATGATGTATATTAACACTAACATATTCCAGTTTATAAGACAACATTTATGCTAGATCTCATTGGATAAGGGGCAATTTCAAATTAAAAGTATAACTTAGGAAACATGTGCCACAGGTGGTGATTCCTTTAGGCTTTCTGAGAAAAGTCAGTCCACAGACTCCCAGAAATGATTCATCATTTCAAATTCCATTGACATTTGTAGTGAATGGGTAGAGGTTGAAATAGCAGCATTATCAATAGTTTGGAAGAAGTTGGTTCAACCTCATAGGTGAGTTTGAGTGGCTTGAGCCTTTTATAGATTAAATATTTCTGCCAACACTCTAATAGAAGTGATGCAGAAAATGAACTATGGAGCAAAGATTGAATATAAACGCACTTTTGATGGTGGATGAAGGTTAGAAATGAATCACATAAACATTCAGATATAGAAACCAGGGCTGGAGAGATGGTTCAGAATGGTCCGTGTTTAAGGACGCTTGGAAGGCCTGACAGTCCAGGTTCCATGGCCCAGTGCCCACAGAAAGCCAGATAGATGGAAAGGCACAGAGTGGGGCAAACATCTGGAGTTTGCTTACAAGGGCAGGAGGTCAAGATGCACCCATTTCCTTTCCTCTCACATTCTCACTCCTTCCTTGCAAATAAATAATAAAATCATATTTTAAAAGATTTGAAATACTAACTGTGTGTTGAACTAAGAAATAAGTCAGAGATGGAGAGTTTGCTTAGTGATTAAAGTACTTGCCTGCAAAGCTTAGGGACCCAGATTTGATTCTTCAGTATCTAATAAGCCAACACAAAATGTCACACATGCATCTGGATTTCACTTACAGTGGCTGTAGGCCCTGGAATGACAATTCTCATTCTCTGTCTCTCTTCTCTCTACCTGCTTACAAATATATATTTATAATATATATATATATATATATAGTTATATATAATATATATTTTTATTATAACATAATACATTTTTTTTCAGAAAAAGAAGTTTGGGCAGGAGAGATGGCTTAGCTGTTAAAGCATTTGATTGCAAAGCAAAAGGGCTGAGGTTCAATTCCCCAGGACCAGATGCACAGGGTGGCACATGCATCTGGAGTTCATTTGCAAGGGCTGGTGGCCCTGGCGTGACCATTCTCTCCAAACAAATAAATAAAAATTACAGAAAAAAATAAATGAGTCAAACTCTTCAGAAAGCACAAGGATGAGAATTTCTCATAGAACATAGATGATATGTCCGGTGATCTCAAGTTTTGCACTTGTCTGGAAGGTAAAATGTTGGATCCTAAGCCTCCAAAATGAAAGAAAGAAAGAAAGAAAGAAAGAAAGAAAGAAAGAAAGAAAGAAAGAAAGAAAGAAAGAAGGAAGGAAGGAAGGAAAAGGAAGGAAGGAAGGAAGGAAGGAAGGAAGGAAGGAAGAAAGAAAAGAAAGTAAGTGATTTTTCAGTTTTCTGTTCAAGGTTGTGCATGACTGCTATCCTGTACTCATGTGGCTGAGGCAGGTTTTAGGTCACCCAGTGTGGTATTATGAATACACTGTCTCCAAAAATCTAAATAAATTAATGAATTTAAAATATAATAACAAGAGAAGTATCAAGGGCCAGGTGTGGGAGTGCACGCCTTTAATCCCAGGACTCGGGAGGCAGAGGTAGGAGGATCACCATGAATTCAAGGCCACCCTGAGACTACATAGTTAGTTCTAGGTCAGCCTCTACCAGAGTGAAACCCTACTTCAAAAAACCAAAAAGGAAAAGAAAAGTATCAAGGGTCTAATCACGTGCAAACTTAACAACTGAATGCATTTCTCTTAATTGTAATATCAGAGTGGTGTAACCATTTTTTTTCAATTTCACGACAGAAGGTGTGACTATAATCAATTTGGCATCAGTATTCTTGACAGGTATTTTACTATGTCCCCTATAAAATGTTGTGGACTTGCTTATCTGTTTACTTCTATCAGTCTCCTTAAGGCAAATACACAAACTTTTTCATCGTAATCATAAATTGATGAATAGTTTTAGAATTAGTTAATGTGTGCCTTTCTGTAAATATAAAGACTTACATATTTACAGTGAAAATTGCATAACTTTTAGTTATTTATGATAATAATATGACATTCAAATAAAAATATTCAAACAACAACAAGACTATTATAAGAACTCAAATATAATTTATAATGAAACAAATGTTCATTCCCAAAATGTATGTAATATGTCATGTTAGCTGCAAGATTGTACATTTTGCAGTTTAATTATTTTTTTTTTTATTTGAAAAAGACACAGAGACAGAGAGAGAGACAGAGAGAGAGAGAGAGAGAGAGAGAGAGAGAGAGAGAGAATGGGCGCTCCAATGGGCTCTCAGCTGCTGTGAATAAACTCCAGATGTGTGCGCCCCCTTGTGGGAAAATGTGGCATTGTGCCCTTGTGTCACTTTTTTCATCTGGCTAAACGTGGGACCTGGACATTGGAACCTACGTTCTTAGGATTGGCAGGCAGGCACCTTAACCACCAAGCCATCTCTCCAGCCTTAATTATGTTTTTAGAGTATCTTAATAAATCATTTCCTATTTGGGAACATTCTGACATTCTTTATCTGAATAATAATTGCGTCATGATTATTAGTGATTATAGTAGTTTATAATTAAAATATTCTTTTAGTATAATACTTATTTACTCAGACATGAAATAAATTCATGTGTTTTGTATTTCACAAAATACATGAAAGGAATAAGCATTATTATATATATACATTATCTCATATTCTAATATAAAAATTAGCAGGGCTGATATAAATTAGTTTGTTTATAGAAACCTATCCATTAATCTCCAACATCAGAGGGATCGAGATATAAGGCTAAAATTGGTATGACAATCAGGAGAATACTAATCTCAGAAAGAATGATTTTATTATTAACTATGCTTGAGTAGGTTAGATCATTTATATTAGGAAAATAAATCTTGACATTTATGTGGATAATTTTGTGGCTTACTTGTCAACCTTCCTGTGAGACATGGATCTGATTAAACCCTGATTGAGAATGAGAACTGTAATACATTATTAATGGACTCAGGGTAATTGTAAAGTTTTATGACTTGGGATCAGTGGAAATTGGTTCCATGGTCAGTTTGAGAAATGATGCGCATACACCTTGCTCCTATACTGTGATCACTCAGCATTAGTCATGGTCCTCCACAGCTATGGCTGTGACAGCACTAATGAGAGTCATTTTGTAGTGTGACCGTGCATTAGAATACATTTTAGATGAGCATTCAATGTCAATGTTGGAGGAAAGAATTTCTAGCAGTTCCTGGCACAAAAGCCCTTATATTCCCAGAAATTATAGCTTCTTGAAATTGCTCACCATCTACAGTAATGTCCAAATCTCAAAAGGAATAGAAAAATATTGTTTAAAAAATCAATTAAACTTAAAGAAATAGTCAATTTGGGAACTTAAAATCACATTGCCAATAAGCTAGAGAAAATATTCTTTGAATATTCTTTTTAAGTGACATTTAAATTCAAAGTATTATCTTTTATTTTTAATTAACATAGGATAAGACAAAAACAAATCTGCACCCACTTGAAAGATTCCTTTAATATCCTATTAAACTTGATTTTTTTTTACCCTTAACTAATAGTGTATTTGATAAAGCAAAATGGCATATACCTACAACAAAGGTTCCAAATGATGTGAGATAGCAGAGTCAGAACAATAGAATATCTGAGGGAATGGGTTTGGGAGCAGAAGATTGGAAGGGTTTGGCTTCCAAAACATTCCTGTTTTGTTTCCTTGGGTTGGATAACTTTCCTAAGCTAGCGTTATCAGGTAGAAATGATCGTGTTTTCCTTAGAAAGTCATCTAGGGTTAGCTTTAAGTCTTCACTGATATACTGAAGATGACATTTTAACCTTTGTAACGAAATCAGCACCAGAATGGTTGTCACTGTTATTAGGTAAGTAGAAAGCCTTCACAGAGGAAAATGCATTGACCACATAGAAGAGTCACAATTGAAACAAATTGCAATTACAGAAGAGGCCCTGGTTATGACAAGAAAGCATAGAAGAAAAGCACCTTGAGACTTGCCTGAGAAGCAATTGGGAAATAATGTCAGTAAGAACCTGCCCACTGTGGAAACTAAACACACTCTTCATATCCTTTAAGCTCTACTGAATAGAGATGAAAGGCAGATTACTTACAAAATTAAAATGAACACAGGGAAAGTGCAAGTGAATGAAAAAGAATAAAAAATTTACCATCTTTGAAATACTGAAATATTATTCATCTCAACCCAGCATAAACCATGTCTTTCTTTCTTTGATGACTGGCAAACTGAATACAATTTGTTTTGGTTGATTCTTGCCCCCAATCCTTCCCTTTCTTTCCCCAATTATACATACATGTCACATGTATCCATTTGTCTATCCATGCCTCTTTAAAAAAAACTGATAATAAACAGGTCAAAACAAAAATCAAAAGATTTTGGCTCATTCTGAGAGAAATAATTGCTTGAATATTTTCAGACTTTAAACCCAGTAAATCCATTTATTCACTTTTTCATGACTGCAGCTTATGGAGCTATATTAGCAATACCAAATGTTCAGTCAGATACTAGGCAAGTCAGAAAAGCTATTTCATGACAAAAGTGATATTGTAAAGGTTGCATATCTTTAGTAAATTAATATGGAGTTTGCTCTAACCGGTAAGGCTAGAGTAGTAGGAAATCATTATTGATGAAATGAGTATTGGCTTACAGAGTCAAATGAAGTTTATGCTGGTCACACTCCTCCTAATACACCAGAAATCCAATTATATTATTGTTTCAGCTTTTCCATTTTTTTGTCTAGATTAGCCTGTGTTCTCTGCTGTCTTGTTTTGCTACCCATATCAGTTCTGCTCTGAAAACACCTTGAATCTCTGGGCCTGGACCTACGGCATCTCAGCCAGCACAGGATTTCTCTCCTCCTCTCTCCCTGCTTCTGTGAAGGCATAGGGCTTTACAGTAGTCACTGAGTGTCAGCATTTATGGACAGATGAGCTCTTTATCTATGTTCTCACATCGTTCTTTTGTTCTATCTTTTCTTTGATTATTTTTTACTTCTTTTCAATTTAAACAATTTTGTGACAACCATTTAAAGAAACTGTAAAATAAAACACATACATACATAGATGCAAAAGAAGAATCTAAGATACTTCCATAATTCCAACCCTTTATTCTGCCTTCCCATGCTCACCAAAAGAATCCTTTAGTAATACTGGGTTTATTTTACAGCATCAGGTATCTTCCATTCTAGAATTTTACATAATCCTCATAAAGTCTTTTAAAGAGAATAATGTTATGGATAATATTGATAGAATTACTATTTTGGTAATTATAGGGAGAAGGAATAAGAAGAAATTAATATGTAGATTATAGAAAAACATAAATTTGTTATAATGTATTTTTAAATATGATCCTAATAATATATTTAAATTTAATGGCCAATTTTTTCTCAATATTATCCAATATCAATGTATGAGGAACCTATACAATTCTTAGTTTTCTAACAGCTACATTAAAATAATTAATATCAATTGCATTTAACTTAATGAATAAAACATTATAAATAATCATTAAACATTATTAAAATAAATCTTACTTAGTCTGTAACTAAGTCTGAATCCTATTATATTGCTTCAGTGGTTAATGTTCACTGTCAGCTTGAATCATTACGAACTGACCAAGGGATTAGTAATGCACTCCTCTAGGAATATCTATATGTCATTTCCAGAGAGCATTATTAGATGAGAGCTCTGAACTAATGCATGTTTTGACCTTTTGATGACTTCTTAATATGGTTCTATAATTGGAAGCTGGTGAAAAGTCAGAGATGGGGCCTGGTTGAAGAAATTAGGAGTAGAAGGCTATATCGTATGAAGAAATCCTATTTTTCCCTATCTGCTTCCTGGCCATCAAGATATTACCAGCCTTGGGTGGATTTACCCCTCTGAAACATGAGCATAAAAGAAGTTTACCTTCTGTAAATTTTATCAGAGAGCTATAGAAGGCACACAAATACAATCATAATTATGGGATATCTGGAGTTGGTGGCTAATATTTTTCTTTGAAATTCTTTGAAGTTTATATTTTACAAAACATATATATATATATGGAGGGATATGGCTTAAAAGTTAAGGTGCTTGACTGCAAAACCAAAGGAACCAGGTTCTGTTCCCCAGGACCAAAGTAAGCCAGACGCACAAGGTGACACATGCATCTGGAGTTTGTTTTCAGTGGCTAGAGGCCATGGTGTGCCCATTCTCTCCCTTTCTCTCCCTATCTCTCTCCTTCACTCTCCGCCTTTCTCTCTGTCAAATAAATTTCATATAGATAGATAGATAGATAGATAGATAGATAGATAGATAGATAGATAGATAGATATAGATAGATATAGATATATACTTGAAAGTATCTGAATACATTTAACTTCAAATACTTTAAATTTTACATAAAGAACACACTAAAAATGCTGAGTGTGATGGAAGACACCTTTAATCTCATTGTGGGGAAGCAGAGAAAAGAAGATCTCTACAGCTCACAAGCAATCTAAACTGGTAACCAAATCTGTGCATTTTAGGCCAATTGGAGATATTTTATAAAAGAACAATAAGGTGGAGAGTGGCTGGGGAAGGCTCATGTGGCTTCCACATACCTCTGCACACATGTGCAAGAGCATCACACACATGTGTGTCCACCTCAATATGAGCATGCTAAAGTTAATTTAATCTAAACAATATTAAAATACAGTTTCTTATGCATTAATCAAATTTAAAATGTTCTTCACCCATATATGTATTTGATATTGTATATCTGAATGCTTTCATTAAGTAAAATTTAAATTCTCAGAAGAAACTAAACTCCTTAATATACAAAAATTGAATGCATTGCAATATGCCCATGTCAGTCATCAAATTTTGCATTTTTTTCTTTGCAATCAGTTTTTATTTACAGTGCTAGAAAGTACCTAAAATTGCCTTCTCAATTATTTATGACCTGAATCAATTACCCTGCTTTGTATTCATTACACAGTCACCATGATTACAGCTTGCAAAGTTCCCCCAGTCCACACTGAGACTTCCCTTATATGCACAGACAAAACATAGAAGATTATATCCATTTAAACATCAGATGCTAGTCACATTCCCTTGACTTCTAATTTGTTTCAAGGAACAATTTAAAAATCATTTTGCCTTGCTGGAAATATAACTTTATTTCTCTTCCAATTCTGTTAATTGTGTTTAGTAACTTCATTATCCACAATTGAGCTTCAGGAGAAATGAATCAAGAAAGATGGCTGAACAAGTATGTCTTCACTTAATTTTCACCAAAATATTATGAGCAGCCTTACTGTCTTCACTTTTTGTAATGTGCTTACTATACTTATGAAATAACAGCTTCATATGAAATTCCAAATATGAGAAGAAATATCAAGAATATGATAGAAGATAAGTGGAGGAGACTTGGAAAATACAGTAAATTTTACAGTTACTTGAATTGAATTTAGAGATCATGTTTACAGTAACTTTATTGTGTTAAGTTAAAACAACCACTGTGCTAGAGAACATAAAAAGAGAAAATCAATTATGGTTCAATAGTATTTCTCAATTAGAAATCAACAAAAGTGCCTTGTTTACAGGAAGTCTAATGGCAAAAATTTCTGCCTATTTTCATCTGTGAATCTTAAGCGTTGCTTGTTTAGTTCTGAGAGCTAAAATCAACTTAGGGAGCAATATTCATTTTTTCATGTAATACTAAAATTATTTCCCAAATTTGTTTTTGTTTTCACACTGTTCTCTTATAAATGCTCACCCATATAGTTTTTTAATGTTGATTAGCTTTATTAAATTAAAATAAATTCAATAGAGAAATAGCTTTTTCTGTGTTTTACTCCATATACATTTAAAAAAAAACTTTTATGGAATGGTAAATATAAAGTGGACTCAAGAAAATGGAATTGGTAGGGGTGAAATTTGTGACTTTTGGAAAATGTGGTTATAAGAACCTGTTTTATCTCTAATATTGATCTAGAACAGAATGGAATTTCCTCAATGAGAAGGCATATTTTCATAGTCACTGTCTTTCTTCTATAACAGAATTTTGGTAGTAGCTGATTTTAAGGAGTTTGAGAGAAAAATGAGAAAATTAAAAGGGTGCATTTCTTTTTAGTTTTGAATTATGCATTCTCTTTTACATAGGCAACAACATTGCATTTTATGTGTGTGATTATTTTAATTGTCACCATTTCCATATACCATACAACTTCATTTTAGACCAAAAGCACTTACTTCTGTGCTTGGCTAATTTAGTTAATTCAGATTATCAATGCAACCAAACCAGATAGACTGGATTACTTTATTTACCATATGTTTATTTAATAATGATGTAATGAAAGCCAGGATTCATGCAGCTTTCGGGAAAATGTGAATCTTTACATTTGCATACCTCTTCTGAGAATGCTGGTGTTCTGCTGAGGCACACAGAACACAGATTACTGTGATAATTGTTGTTCACTGTGGTTTGTTTCACACTTGGACCAGGCTGTTATATTCTACCTAGCAGCAGTGCATCAGTAGCAGAATAGAAGGTGAGTCTAGCAGTTGGCTTCTCCTATAATTTAGTAATGCTTATTTAGAGGGGAATTCAGGTGAAGTCCATCTTTGCTGACCATAGGGTATTCTCATCTCTACTGTAGTTGACTGTGGTCTATAGTTCAGTTCTTCCTGCTGGTATCTAAGTTGGCATCTAGCTGGCATCTAACTCTCACTTTCATTTCAGCAAATGGGGGAGGTATGATTTGGATGAGAAAACTAAGTCTTTCTGTTAGCCTCAGAGAATACCTGCTCATTCCATTGTGGTCACCTGCTTGGCCACTTCCCACAGGCTTCATATTGCTCCTTGGGACTTTTACATCAGATGTCCCCAGAATGCCTCATGAATAGATTAATGTGTCAGGAGGAGAGGGATTTTGGTACTTTATCCATTTATATCATCAATAGATAATTTTCACATGCTATGATTCAAAAATAAAATTTGATCTCTTCTAGGTATGTATTCTGAACTTCTCCAGTTGTGTAACATTTTTAGTGCTCCAATTCCTATGATTTCCATGACTGAACTTCTGGCATTTACAACTATTCACAAATCTGTCCTGTAGTACAAAGAGAATAGATTGAAAGGCTGTCTAGTGATGTTTCACATAGCATACTTTTATGATATTTTTACCCATTTCTGTCACAGAATACTATGATATTCACACATAAAAATGTTTTTTATTAAATAAAGTGGATTTTATCCTTATTAATCTGAAAATATATACACATTTATACAATAGCTTGTAAAAATTTGAACACAATAGAACTTTCTCATTCTATTTTAGATATTTTATTTTACTTATACTGAGTTAAAAATTATCAGTATATTATTGGGCTCTAAATTCAATCCATATAATATTAGAGGCATGCTATTGACACACATTTTATTTTAGAAATATTAGACTGCAAAGCCTAAGTACACGTTTCACTTTTCAGATCTGACATAAGCCCAGGTACACATAGAGACACAAGTGCAAGATCTCATATGTGCAAGAGTTGGCACATGCATCTGGAGTTCACTTACACTAGCTGGAAGCCCAGGCACACCAATTCTCTCTCTCTTTCTCTGTCTTGCATTAAAAAAAAAAAGTCCAGTCTGTTGAGCTTGCCTCAAAAAAAGTATTCTTAAAATATGTCAACAAATGCATAATAAAAATGTATTGCTATGATTATTTCAAAATTTATACACATTTTTCTTTGAAAAAATGTTTTGTATAAATAAACTTATGACCTATCATTCTTACCTAAAAAATTGCCTAACAAGTTAAAATGGTGGTGTTGCAAAGCTCTTACCAATAAATTATGTAGTTGTCATCTGGATTGAAAGTAACTTTCTTTCCATCAAACCCATCTTGATTTACTGTTTTATGTTTGATTTTCTTTTCTGCCAGATAGAAATTCCAATAGACATTGATAGATGTTCTTCCAAGTCATGTAAAAATAGAGGTGTGAGATTTCACTATAGTTGTGTGTCAAGTAAATTATAAGATACATACACAAACACACACACACACACACACACACACATTTGCCTCTCTGATACATGTTTATTCCAAATTAAAATTTTCAGTTTACTAGCAATTATAACTGGCATGTGAACTGCTTTTTTTAAAAGGTTACATAACAATCTTTATAGAAATACTAGCTTCTGAAAAACCCAGATTTTATATTGCCCAAAACATAAACAATATAGAAAATATATATATATATATATATATATATATATATATATATATATATATATATATATATATGGATTATTAGGAGCCTTTTGAACAAGGACAAGCACTGACAAAATAAATATTGCTGTTATCCTCTTAGTTTATAAGGAAACAGCTTTTGTCATACATTGTAAATAAAATATTTATCCTTTTCCTACTAAAACATTCTGTAAAGATAGGCTTACAAGACATATAACTTAAGAACCATATTTATTGTATTGAATTATATAAGAAACCATTAAAATATGTAAGTACATTATTCTTAGATAATTACTATATTATTGGGCTGGAAATTCAATCAATCTAGTATTATATAGTCTTTCCATCTTCAGAAAATATAGTTACTTCTTAAATGTGGAGAGATTTTTTTTATTAAGTTATGGGTGACACTTAAACTTCTTCACATATATGACTGTACTTTGGTGAAACTTTAAACTCATTGAATTGTGTGAATAGATTATGAATCCTTCGCTGTTCACACTCCTACCCTAGCTCCCAGTGGAACACAAACATGGTATAAATGTGTCAGGCACATTCCAACTGTGACTAAAAACTGATTTTCCCAACCTTCAAATATTCTGAACATAGCAATAAGTTTGGGTGAGAACTACCCATGAAATGAAAATTATATATATTTTATTAGTCAGAGATTTTTAGAATAATTATACACAACAATTACTTCTCTTCCATTATGTGAGTTTAATATATCTTCATCTGTGGGAAAGCACTTGACACCTGTGCTAATCTGTGATAGTTACTGTAGTTTTCTTGTCTGTCCATTTCTCTCTCTCTCTCTCTCTCTCTGTGTGTGTGTGTGTGTGTGTGTGTGTGTGTGTGTGTGTGTGTACACACGCTCATTATTGTCTCACTTACCATGTTTAGTAAAACGTGCTTATTAACCTGGCCACAGTTCTCTCTCAAAACTGACACCTAACTTTACCTCATCAAATATTGAGTTAATGTATAGAAACAATTTTAATTTTTTATTTAAACACTTCTGCAAAGGCGTCTGTAGTATACAATGTCAGGTTCGCTGAGATGAACTTCCAGACCAGGCACAGTTATGGAGGAAGGGATATTTATTAAACTTTACACATCCAAGGGAAGTTCCATAGTGGCAGAAGAAGCTGGCCTGTTTTCACAGGACCAAACACAGAGAGGAAAGCCCCATGCCAAAAGCCACACAGCACAACACACCTCAGGACCTCCAGCTAGGCACAGTTTGCATCTCTTTAGATTGAAATCTCAAACCCACCACCACACCTTAAGATCTGCCCAGTGATACTGCCTCCTGCCAGATGACTGCAGATGCAAACTACAAAGTAATGAAACACTGAATATATTGGGGGCCATCTATTCAAACTGCCACAGCATCCTTTTCTTACATCTGCCTTTTTTTTTTTTTTTTTTTGGCTTCATTCCATCTTGGTTCTCATGTTCTACCTTTGATGTTAACATCATAGCTTGGCTACCAGTCTGCCTCTGCTGCTTCACCATGGCAAAGGGAATGCCATTCTAAATATGGTTTACAAGTGGCGAGTGCAAATCCCTCCTTGAAAGAAAGTCTATTTCATGATAGGATCTTTGTAAAATACTTAAACCTTCTCTTGGTAGTAACTTCTCAAAACCGTTTATAATGTAATAGTGGTCTCCCCAGAGTCTTTCAAGATCTTTGAGTAGAAGCAGATATGACCCCTGTAGAACTTTGGCAGGAATGTGGGATGTTAACTCAGCAAAGTCCTTTCAGAAATGCAATACAAGTGAAAAAAATCAGCATTAGCTCTGTCCCTTATGCTCTGTGTTCTAAGGTATAAATGCCAAAGAAAGAAATCATTACATAGGCCGGGGGGGGGAGGGAAACCCGGTTACCAGTTCATTCTAGAGGTTCCATATTTTCAAAGTTTTTTTTTTTTTTAGTTTTTCAGTGTGAAAACGTTCTATTAATTTATTTCCATTTTCACTGAGGAAATACATAAAATCACATGAAAAATGTGTACCCTATAAGTCATGTTAATGTAATCAAAGTAACATCCTTTTATAAATAATATTATGGAAAGGAATAAACTTTGCCAGACACCACTGAACATTCTCTTCATTTCCTTTGGTTGGCCTAAAACAAACCAATCTCATGATTTTTCAAATTTGAATTCAAATGTGCATTATTAGAGAATTTTGTTTTGTCCTGCTATATTTCTGATGAATTTTAAGGACAAGTCAAAGTTCAATATCTTGTGGAACCGTTGATTCCAGTTGAGCTTTGCAGATGGTTCCAGAGAATTCTTGAAGACAGAGGTAGCTGCCCATAATACCTACCTATTCTAGAATTTGCCTTTTATCAAAAGGCAAAGGTATACCCTTAGATTTTGTATATTCACACACTGAGAATTTATGGCCAAGTTCTGCTTGCCTAGTGATGTCACCATGGTTGATAAATTTGCGAAAGTGGTTTTATGGATTAATGAAAAATGTATAGGTATCTAGGGGACAATAAAAGTATTAATGGACAAATTTATAATAAACAATGAAGGTGAGTAATCACAATAGACTAACGGAGTAACTAAGTAACCATGATCTCACAGAAATGTCAGCATTTGCTGCTTGAGAGATGTGGTAATATGATTATCAGACAAATGTGCTTGTCATGGCCAGCAGAGGGTTCTTTTCATTTGAACTGGATTCTTTAATATTATACTCTATCAGGTCACAGAATGTTAAAGAAGTAAGGAATGTGATGTTTGTTTCAAGTAAATGTTGGCACTAACCAAGCATACAGAGTCAAGATTTGAACAGAAAATCTCATGAAATGTCTTAAGTACATTTATTTAAGTCATGCGAGCATGAGAAAATCTAACAAGATAAATATAGAAGCTAGTGTAATCAACTGCCCTTAATCTTAGAAAAAGAGTGATTTGGGGACTGGAGAGAAGGATTAGTGATTAAGGTCTTGTCTGCAATGCCTAAGGACCCAGGTTTGATTCCCCAGTATCCACATATATAGATGCACAAGGTGTCACATATGTCTAATGTTGGTTTGCAGTAATTAGACACCCTGTGGTGCCCCTTCTATCTCTATCTTTCTCTTTCTCTCTCACACTCTCTCTAATACATAAAATGAAATTAAATACATTTTTTAACAAGACAGTGATCTTTGCCTGAGTCTGGAATAAGGTTGCAGACAAAGCTGTATGGATTGAAGACATGACACAATTGTTCATCCTTAACTTCTTAGCAGTTGATAGAATAATCAGCTGCTTCTTTAAGAAGCATATGACTAACAGAACCTGGGGTCAAATTGTGTGTTGACTTGAGAATAATTCTACCTCATGTAAGTAGCAAAGTGCATTTAAAGTATTAAAAACAGGACACATAAGAAAAATTTCATGGTAATTTTGTGAAGGACCCATCTCATCTACCATAGTACTACTGCATCTACCTGTTGGACAACTTCACAGGAGACAACTGTGTGGCATGGAGATCTCCATGCTGCTCTGCCTTTCCTCACCTTAACAAGTGGTAAGTTCTGTAAGATAATAGTTATCTTCAATTTTCTTTATTCATACCAATGTAGTCTTGCATTTTCTATAGAGTTTGAATTCTGGCTGCAGCAGATTATACATTCAAAAGCACAGTTTCTTCTTTTTTGAATTTCATTTCTCAAATGAGAAGCAACAACTCATGGTGTATGTGTGTTATAATGGCACACAACCTAACAATCTGTGACATCTTCGATTTTATTAATTAAAATCATTTCTGTACTAGACTATTCTTCCCAGACAAGTAATGAATATAATTTAGCTGTGTATTTGGAAGGAACACAATCCTGATCTTGGATTAATACTTGTATTTTATTACTTATTTTAAAAATTATTTGCTGGGAGACATTAGATGACTCAAAAATTTGAAATTTCCAGCTGAATTCTCCACATCTATCTCCTTACCACTCTTTGAACATTCTTTACATTTCTGATGCCTCATTGCTATAATCCAACAGACACAGACGGTTAGGATTTGTGTAATAAAAGTAGACATCTTAATTCTTTGAAATATATTGCCCATTTTCCTCCTTAAAAAGTAATTCTCATAAACTGTTTAAAAGTGTAACTAGGAAATAGACCATGAGGTTTCCTTATTCCTTCCTTTCAGGAATAAAAATTCTACATACTAACAATCTTACATTTCAATTGCCACTTCCATTTGATTGTCTTCCATAGTTAAGCAGATATTTCACAGTCCATCTCCCAATTGTATACATAGCACCTCACTAAAATCCTCACAGTGCTATCTGTAACTATTTACAAATTAATAAATACTTTCTCTGCATGAGATTAGTGCATGATTAGCAAGTGTCTTCTAAGAATGGAACAATTTGCAAGCTTAAAATCTAACCAATTTACAGAGCTTCCCCTGTGAATTCAAGCTTGAATCAATTTGTGCTTAGTCTTTTATATGTGTTGTAATTTTGACTAAAAACTGAAACAAGATTATTTTTGTAAATCTAATATCTCCTTTCTGATGTGTTCTCTGATATAAAGTCTACTGTACCATGAAATAGATCTGCTGTACTTTTCCTTTCAACTCTGGTGGCATGCCTAATAAACTCCTGCTTCATTATATGAAAAACAAAGTATTCATTTCTGAGATGAAGCATTTATAGGAAAATGGCTTTCCATATTGTCATTCTACTTGACAGACTATTAGGAAATCTGCAAGTGTATAATTACCAAGAGTATTCTTGCTATACAATTCTTCATGACCTGGAAATAGGTGCTAAATTGCTACAGACAAAATCAGCAATAATTTCTAGCACAAATAGTGATAATTCCTACCACTTAAGTGGCTTAGAGTAATAAGAAGCTTACAGAATATCTCTAATATCATCTTATCAATTCTGATAACAATATTGTTATGTGGAAAGTGGTAGCAATAACCTCTTATTGGCAAACAAATCATTTTATTATCACTCTGTAGGTAAGAATATCCTCTTTGGGAAGATGAATTAGAGAGCATGGTGCTAACCCATGCTCCTGTTCTGGCCCTGTGAAAATTTCCTGTATCCACAGACAGCAGTACCATCAGTGGTTTCTATTATTCTTATTGTCTTTAAACTTATGGAGCCATTTGAACAAAAATTAAAGTTAGAAGATGTGATTGTCGCATAGTTAAAGCATTCCATTGTATGCATCTGTGATACCCACAATTACCACTGTAGATAACACTTATTAGATAGGTCTTTACTTAGAGCTAGAGCTATAGAAAAAGTAGCAAAGAAGAGTAGCAATTGAAATGATAAACAGTCATATATCCCTCTGCATGTATATCAAAAATAAGGATTGGCAAGGCCTAATTGTCAGTTTCAAAATTTCACCTCCATGCATGGACAATACTGTAATGGGAATTACTGTGATTTTTGACTGGATGTATTCTCAATTACATCTTTTGATTTTCCAGACAAATGAATTTTAAGTTGATCCTATGACTGAATAATAAAAGAAGGTCAATCATCATAAACCAATCAACATTCTATATCTGCAAGGTCACTATTGTTAGTTAATATGTACACCACACTTTTAAGAATAATCTACTTTGTAGATCCCTATGAGGATTTACTGTGCGTGAGTTTCCACCTGTTCTGCAAACTCACGCTTCCTGCTTTGTTATTAAATATCTGTAGGTAGCAAGTGTATTGTTTCAGGAAAACTGGTTCTTCCTCAAGGGACAGGGAGCTGCGTGGAGGTGGGGGGCCCCTTATTCAAAGTTATCAAAGGTTTGGAGGCTCCATGTCTGAATACAGACTCAGAAATACAGTGAAAAGCAGTTGTAAGAAGAGAGGGGACCCAGAGCTGGGAGTCCCTTGGAGTGGGCTCTATAACTGGCTTTTATAGGGTTTGAGACTCCCTCCTCCCCTGGTGTCATGGTACTATGGGACAGGGGGGTTAGCACATCCTCTTAGCCCTCTCCCAAAGATATACAGGGCAGTGGCCTTCAAAACAGTTGGATGTTTTATTTTGTTTTCTCCTTTCCTAACATTTGCTTTTATGGTTTTCTGTGTTGGTGGTCAATTATAAATAAATTTTCTACATCCTGACTATCTTCTACATTCTCCTGGGTCATCAGTCCCCTAGAGCTTTTCCCTACCTGCCCATAGCCCCATAAATTGTTTCTCTTATAATCTTGGTCAAAGAGAGATGAGGATGGAGTTTTCAGGTGATTTACATAAGGGATCATATCAACCTGCTGCTGCTGAAAGACAGGACTGTGATTGGAAGAGCAATCATTCTGCTTTGATGTGAAATCATGGACCATTTCTGCCTAGCTTTCTTGTCATATTTCACACTCCTCCTTCCCCACAAAACTGAAACAAGTGCCTCACATTCTCTCCTCTGAAGAAGAGCACCTACCAAACATGCTACCTATTTTTCTTTGCATGAGTGTGTGTGGGGGTGTGTGTGCGCATGTGTGTAATATGTGATGAATTCATGTGTGTGCAAATGTTTGTACACCATATATCTGGCGTCCTTGTTTATGTCTTATTTCTCACCAGTGCATTTCTTATTTCTTTCCTCAAGTTGAGGCACCTCCCTCAACCCAGAGCTGCTCATTAAAAACTATGAGGGTTTTCAGGACATTTTCACTCTTGTAAATTATGCATTTTGCTGATACACCTCCGCAGGTACCTTGTTAGCCATTGCCATTCCAATTTACAAAAGCTGTTCCATTTTTCTTAAATAATAGCAATTCCCAGTACCAAAACAACTTGCTTCTTTACATGCTTGCTTCCTCTCCCTAATATCGCAAGCAGTTAGATTTCTGTCACTACAGTCTCTTTTTTTATTTAATATATATTTTTATTAGTTATGTACATAGTATATATACAGCCATGATGGTATCATCGTTAGCCTTCTCCCTGTCCTCCCCGCATGGGTAATGTGGGGCTTTCCTTATGTGGGTAGCCATCAGTTATGCAGGACAGGCAATGACTCTGTGTATAATGACACAACTGTGGCTCTAATAATCTTTCCGCCCCCTCTTCGGTGAATTTCCCTGAACCATGTTGGGTTCATTTTAGGCCTATTTCAGTGACAAGGTTTTGTGAGTCTCTGTGTCTCTGGATATCTGGGTTACCATGCTCTCTTTGTCTTTTTGCTCTGCTAATGGATCCAACAGTCCCAGTAATGCTGACTTAAGATGTTTATCAGGTCCCTGACATCCTTTAACTCACCCCTCACCACTTCTCTCTAATTACCCATTTGCTATGTCTGACTATGGGCCAGAAAGGAAACCTCTCAGCTTCTTCTTTCCTGTCCCCTTCTTTGCACTCTTAACTACCCCATTGTGTAGATTCACTCTCCTTTTTTCTTCCTTCTTCTATTGAACCTTATAATCCTCTCTTGTTTTCTTCTCCTTTCCTCTTCTCATATAGTTCCCCTTTAATTGTGGGAGAAAGTCCTCTTATGTAACTAGTTTTCTAGTAGGATTCAAGTTAATGAAATGAGAAATACATGTAGATATATGTGGTTTATGTTCTGTAAAGCAAAGCAAAATGCAGTGATGTTCAGGAAATGATTGAATGGTGATGATGAATTTCTTTGGAGAGTTTCTACTCACGCAAATCTGAGCAAAAAGAATTACCGACATTAAAGATTTTTTTTTTTTCGGGCATCAAGTTCCTAGTTATAATCCTAGACAGAAATTAGTTTAGTGTGTTAGGAATATCAACAAGCACAATATTCAGAGTGAGGAAGGAGGAGCATGCACTGGGAGATAATGGTTGCCATGGTGTGCATTATTTAAGGCAGTTTGCATTATACGTTGAAATAGTTACCAAAAGAATTTACATGAATGCTTCTGTTACCATTTTGTCAATCATTCTGGTGTATGAACTTGGGAAGATACATGCTAAACTGGGGAAGCCAATCTTTCCCTTATTTGGAAGGGATATATTTACAGTCCATGATACAGTCATGATACTGATAATAAATATCTATTAATTATATTTTAGATGTAAAATTGCCAGAATTGGCTGATAAGTTATGGCGAGGTGGGAAGGACACAGAACAACTCAGTTTTGAAATTTGCCATAGTTGATGAG
Organism: Orientallactaga sibirica; assembly: GCA_036365145.1. NCBI lineage: Eukaryota > Metazoa > Chordata > Mammalia > Rodentia > Dipodidae > Orientallactaga > Orientallactaga sibirica. The sequence goes on from JAEOAD010000006.1 coordinate 28,317,641, forward strand.
GCAACATAAGGGAGAGTGTTTACAGAGTCACCTTTTTTGTTTATTTGTTTTTGCCTTTGTGGAATCCAAACTGCCGAACAAATAACGACGTGGTATTGTTGATAGGTATGGAACCTCAAGGTTCCAGAAATGATTGTGGGTTGTGATTTGGGAGTCATCTTGTAGATGTCATGGTGCTGCTAAAGATTTAATATATCAATTGATGGTTTCATTTGCTTCATTAAATAACAATGTATAAAAATCCATTTTTGAAATCAAAAAGTATAAGAACCACATAAGGACAGAAAACAAACAGAAAATAATATCAAAGTCAGGATAAATTACAAAGAAAAGAGGGTATACAACATTTGAGATGTGTGTGAAGCAGGGTTCTCAAATTTGATTTTTGTTTTATGGATCATCCCTATGTTAAGACTGTCATGGAGAGAACTTGTTAGCGTTTACCACGACTTGGATAGTACAAGTAATGGAAGGTGGGAATGAGGCAAATGAAGTCACCAAAACACTGACTGGAAGCCAATTAAACATTGCAAGGACAACCTAACTTAAATATATGTACATTGAGGAAGAATGTAAATACTATATATACATTATGAAGAAAAACAACTCAGTTAGGAGGATCGCTATGAGTTTGAGGCCACCCTGAGATTACATAGTGAATTCCAGGTCAGCCTGGGCTAGAGTGAGACCCTACCTTGAAAAAAACGAAAGATGAAAAAAAAAAAAAATCCAATACAATATGTGTTATGTGTACATATTTTACAATGAGATGTATGATAATGTATAAATGTTAGCTACTTAAAAAAATGGAAGGACTAATTTGAAAGAAGAGGTCCCTAATGGGAGGGTATGGTAGATTGAATGGATGTCCCCCCACAGATTCAGGAGTTTACTAAAGCTTGTATGTCACCTGGATAGAGGAAGCATCACTGTGGGTGAATCCTAGGTTCTACTTTTATGTTGTTACTGGGGGTGGATCTGAATTCCAGCCTAAATTATGCAGAGTGCTAGAGATCTGCCTGGGGTCCCTGGAGTGTGCTTGGGTATTTTCTGGTCGTAGCATTTCTCTCTGCATAGACCAGTGAAAGAGGGACAGTTTCTTCTGCCATTATGAAACTTCCTGTAAGCATCTATACATCCTGTTCCTCCAACAAACTGTGCTTGGTTTGAAATTTCATTCTGGCAAAGTAAAGCTGTCTATGATAGAGGGGATTGTGATTGAACTACAGTATTTTAATACATGAAAATTCTCAATAAAAAGATACTATTGTATGAGTCTGGATGGGAAAATATGGAAAGACAGTGCCTCTGTCACTCAATGAAGTGTTAGGGTCATCTCTGTGCCCTCTTCTCATTACAACTTTGTATTATTTCCATAACAAGGTGCAGAACTTGGCTATTATTGTTTTTATTATCCAAAAGTTCAGAAACTAAGAGAATGCATGAAGAACATACTGTGGAGTATATGCAAACTAGTTATGCTTAATAATTTATTGTAAAATAAGGGAGTTTTTACAGCCGAATGAGTCAAATTGAAATTTCATTTAAATTCCATCTACATTTGGGCAGTGAAAACTCTAAAATCATGTAACGTGTACAACTTAAATATAGTTTATCACAATCAAATCATGTGGAACATAATCTGAAATTGAAAAGAGTCAATCACACATTGTGTTTCTGACTATCTTTATGATATTCATTATTTCACTTGGAATTTTACTGTTTTGTTAATGACTTGTCATAAACAGCACTGAAAATGTTACCTGTCTCTTACAGATACAATACATTTGTGTGCACTCAATCATTGTGAACTTTTCATTCATTTAACAAGTCTTTTTGAACTTGTTAATGTGTCAGAGTAGTTGTAGAATAGTAAAATAGGTTATTTTTATTTTTATAAGCCTTCACTTTCAGTAAAAAAAAATATGTACAAATGGCTGCAGTAGAAGGTATAAATGCTATAGGAAGTTCCTATACCTAACTGTGCCTAAAGAAAACAGGCTTAGGGCATGTGATAATCACTTTTGGTGAGATGTAAAAATCAGAAGGATATTGTTCACACAAATATTTCTTATTTTATTTTAATGTTCACTTTTCTAAAAATTTGTTCTACATGTATGAATTACACAGTTTTATAATCTACAATAGGAATACATGTAATCATTATGTAATGAGCAAGCAATATAATTAACACATCTTTACCTCAAATATTTATTATTTTTCTAGGATGTAATCTTGAAATGCGTCTATTCTACTTTGAAATGTATAATAAGTACTTAGGAGAACCTGGGGAAATAAGATGGGGACCATGCATAAGAGATTAACTAGTAAACAGGTACAAAGTAATAAATAGGAGTAGTAAAATCTGATGTTCTATTGCATGGCACGTGAATATATTTCTTCGTACATTGTGAGCTCTGACACTGATCTGGAAGAGCTCCAGGTATCGTTATTACCTTACTAGATGAATGTAAGACATAGTGAAGGTCACAGATTGTCAAAAGTCAACTGGACAAACAAGTTTCTCTACAGGTTTAAATGCATTATGTACAAATATGAATATTAGCAAGGATAAGAAATGGTATAAAATTCAAGATGTGCATGAACCGTAAAGGTGGAGTGTTAAATTGATGCAGGATATAGCTCTGATTAGAACTGAAACTCCCACCGGGCATGGTGGTGCATGCCTTTAATCCAAGCACTCAGGAGGCAGAGGTAGGAGGATCGCCGAGAGTTCGAGGCCACCCTGAGACTACATAGTTAATTCCAGGTCAGGCTGGACCAAAGTGAGACCCTACCTTGCAAAAAAAAAAAAAAAAAAAAAAAAAAAAAAAGAACTGAAACTCCAATTCACTGACTCTCAAACATCTACTTCTCATCCACATTTAGCAAAGAATTTAGAAACACAGGCATGAAGGTAAATTATAAAATATTTGTTTTAAGAAAGACTGTAACTAAGATGAAATAAGTAAAGATCTCAAACCGAGTAGCTGGGTGGGCTTCTAAACAGGTTGCCAAAAGGGACTCCTTTAACCTTGGGGATGAAAATTAGGCCCTTGATTGGGATGTGCTTCATCTTCAGGCTTAGGTATATAGCAAGGCACTTGATTGACTGATAGAAAAGAGCACCAGCTGAGGAAGAGCCGACCAATTTGGGAGCAATGCAAACACAGGATTTTAAAGAATCCAAGAAAATTCTGAGGTGAAGGAGCAGGAAGTGGTTCCTGATGGCTGTCTTAATTCAGACTGGAGTTTCTTTCTAGCCTTGACAGGGCAGGTTGACAGTTACATTCTTCTTGGGCTTATATCCTTGACTGTCTACCTATAGTTAGCAAAAAATATATTTTTCCTGATCTCTGTCAAAATATGATAACAGGAACATAGAAATGCCTCATTTCAGACCATCCTCATAACAGAGACCATATGGTTCCTGCCCTCTTCAGTAGGTAAGCTTAGGAAGCTGAAATGAAGCTGGGAGGTAAGTGAATGATGACATTGTTAAGAAATTCATCAAATAAGCTGATAGCAGTGGAGGGTTAATGACAGAAAAAGTGCAGTTAGGGGACATGGGTGCATCTAGGATTACTCATCTGGGGGAGGGAGTGGATTGATTTATCTAAAAATGGGAGGGAACACATGCTTTCAAGACTTCACCAGGAAACCACATGAGTGTCATCTGAATAAAGCAGACACATGCCTCATTATTTTCTCCCACAATTTAGGAGTATAAACACTGTAGGAATCTTCACAAGGTGTCTGAATTGTCCTAAGACAGCCCTCAGACTTCCCTCAGATAAATGATCTTTAGGCTGGCATCTTCCTGTCTCAGTCCCCTGACTTCTTAGCTTATACCTTTACACAACCCAAACAGCCTAAGTACAAGATTTCTCCCTTACCTACACAAAATATTTACTTTGGAAATTTAGAGCCCTGTTCTGTGTCCCTTGATGTTAATTATTCATAAATTCTTTTGTCAATTTTAAAAATAAGAAATCTCTTTCTGAAGGCCCTGGGAGCCACAACTTTGAAATGCAGTCTTTAGAAAGTAATCCTCAGGCCGAAAAGATTGCTTAGTGGTTAAGGTGCTTGCTTGCAAAGCCTAAAGAACTAGGTTTGATTCCCTAGGACCATGTAAGCCAAACACACAAAGTAGTACATGCATCTGGTGTTCATTTGTAGTGTCTGTAGGCCCTGGAGCACCCCACCTCATCTATCTGTATCTTTCTCCTGGAAAAATATTTTTTTTAAAGAAAGGTAAATCTCCAGCTAGAAAAATGGTTTAGTGGTTAAGGCACTTGACTGCAAAGCCAAAGGACCAAGCTTTGATTTCCCAGTATCAATGTAAAGCCAAAAGCATAAGGTGGTGCATGTGTCTCAAATTTATTTACAGTGGCTAGAGGCCCTGGGATGCCCATTCTCTCTCTCTTATAAATAAATAATAAAAAATAAATAAAAGGAAAGGTAATTCTGTTTCCTTTAGGAATATGGGTTACTACGTGGTAGGTACCTTGACCAAAGGGAAATCTGCTGCCTGCTTGAAGATTAAAAAATTATCACTATTTGCCCTGATGTGCCCATAATTTCTCTCTCAAAGAAAGAAAGAAAGAAAATATTATAAATAAATAAATACCTTTTTCATTTGGTCTAGGTGACACAGAAACTGCCTATCGCCTATGAGTTTCCTGCACCAGGTCTTTAAAACTTTCAGGCTAGGCCAAGCCTTTCCCCTGCCCTGGAGTACCCCAAAATAAAGTATCCATCTTGCTTAGCTTTGTAGACTAAGTGCTTCTGCTATGATAGCAGGCTTCTCAATTTTCACAGTCTTTTATCTTTTAAGTGTTTGTGTAAACACAATTGTATATTGAAGCATGGGATGTTGATATTGTTTATTGAGATATAAAATACCACATCTCTATTTTATTTATTTATTTTTGGTGGTTTTTGAGGCAGGGTCTCACTCTAACCCAGGCTGACCTATAATTCACTATGTAGTCTCAGGGTGGCCTTGAACTCATGGTGATCCTCCTACCTTTGCCTTCTGAGTGCTGTGATTAAAGGTTTGCACCACCATGCCCAGCACATCTCTCTATATTTAATAATGATGACAAATCTTTGCTTCCTCTTAATATTTACTGAGTGTTAGAATTAGCTGTAGTTAATGGTCTGGTTAGGAAATTTGAATCTATTTCTCAAGTATTTCATGGTTCATTTCTAAATAGAGGGACTAGAGAAATGGCTTAGTTGTTAAATCACTTGCCTGCAAATCCAAAGGACCCACATTCAATTCCCCAGTACCCACATAAAGCCAGATGCACAAAGTGGCACAAGCGTCTGGAGTTTGTAGTGGCTAGAGGACCTGGCATGCCCATCCTCTCTCTCTCTTTCAAAATACCTATATAAAAATGTCTACAAAACATTTCTAAATATAGTTAAATAGAAGTTATATGTAACTACTATTGAATGTTTGTCTATATTGATTTTATTGCATATGTAATAAAATTTGTTTATGGAAAATTTGATAAACATCTGTAATAAAACTTATTCTTAACCATATGTAAGTATCTCTTATCAAATTTTCTGACAAAGTTTCTAAGAAAGTGTGCTAATTACATTTATTTCTGGTCTGAATGTAGAAAGCTGAATCAACAGTGTTTTTATTTTGTTTTTTTTTTTGTTGTTGTGTTTTTGTTTTTTTGAGGTAGCGTCTCACTCTGGTCCAGGCTGACCTGGAATTCACTATGTAGTCTCAGGGTGGCCTCGAACTCTTGGCGATCCTCCTACCTCTGCCTCCCGAGTGCTGGGATTAAAGGTGTGCGCCACCACGTCCGGCTGACAGTGTTTTGTTTTATAAGAAATTCTGAAACTCCTATAACTAGCCAGATTTTTCATCCATAAATCCTCCACAAAGTATGAGAACACAACGGTTGTTTTAAATAAAGTGATTTTTAAAACTTTTATTGACAGCTTCCATAAATATAAACAATATACCATAATCAAAATCCCCTTCTCTTCCTGCCGCCTTTTTCTCCCCCCTGCAAAATTCCCTCTCCAGTAAATCTCTTTTATTTTTTTTTTCACTGATTTTTAGTTGTATTGTATGGCTCTATTGGGTACTAGTCATATTCTCCTCAGGTTTTAATCTTATATTATCTCTTCCCAACCCCCAACCCACTGAGGGCTCTCCTCAATAGGGTTATTGTGTTTCTCAAAGGGTCATGAATGCAACAGTAAGTCTCAATGGACATGAAGAGGCAATAACTCAGGATACTCCCTTCCACCCTGTGGCTCTGACAATCTTTCAGACCCCTCTTCTGCAATGGTTCCTGAGTCTTTGCCAGTGTGTTATAAGACTACTGTAGTGGTAAGCTCTCTGCAATCTCTGAATGTCTACTTTGATGCATTTTGGATATCCCCAGTATCTCCCACCATCTCCCTTCAGCTGCTTTTCAGGCTAGCAGCGAGTGCAGGACTCATGTTTCGAACATCACTTCCTCTGTAATGCCTCCTGGACCCTGGCAAATGTGATGGAGGTCTGTGGTCTCATGCTAGGAAGTAAGCTATCTTTTCTTGGTGTTTTGCTGGACCTTTGATTCTCCCTGGTTTACACTGCTTTCTGTAAAAGAAAACAGATTCTCCAACCAAGAGTGAGAGCAGCATGGATTAAAAGAGATTCACCCAGTAACTTAAGAGACTTTAGCATGGGTATAGGCACACTGCGTAGCCAGTGGGATCTTCTCTATGGAGTCTATGGCATTGATATCCATGGGATTCTGACTTGGTTCTCAGCACCAGTTTTGAGTTCTCTGCCACTGAGAGGGTTTTACATCCATCAGAGAACTACTGGTTACCTGCATAGGCTCTATGCCTCCATTGCACAGGTGTGTGCATCTTCACCAGCTAGTTGATTTCATACCTAGCAGAGCCCCCTGCTTGCTCATGCTATTGATAGCCACTGTCCCCCGCAGCCTGCATAGCAGTTTCCAACACTCTATGGGCTAGCCATCTGGAAATTGGCTTGCTTCTAGGATAAAGCATGATGTCTTGAGTGTATGGCCTGTGGCACATTCAGCAGTAGGGTATTCAACTGTACTGTGTAACCACGTGTTTTGACAGTGGTCTGCATTGATTTGAGGACATGATGGATCTCCCTTTACTGAGGGGTGTAACTCAGTTCTGGCACTGGGATTTACCAATCAGTGTCCATGGTTTTAGGGTTAAGCTCTTTATCATCTACAGTGCCCTTTGGGAGCCCCTTAGGAGTGACATGCTTTGTTATCTTATGTTGCTTTATAAACCCACCATTCTGTTGTAATTCCTACTTGAGTCCAAGATCTTAACTCTTGGTATCATCTGTACTTTGGCCTGCATAGCAGTCAGCTGGTATAACATGGACGGGCAGATGACTGAGTGGTGTTTCCTTGATTTGTTATTAGAGCAAGTCTCTGGGAATGGTCTCCTTTGCAATTCCTAACTTAGCTGTTTAACTTGATGCTGGATAGGACCCCATTCAAATCCTTACTGGAATTCATCACACGGGGCAGCATGATGGCTGTACAGGGAGTCAGAAGATCGAGGGAGATAGTCATCATCATCTTTAGTAACCAAAGGAATGGTTCTGTTTATGTGATTGACAGACAGTCCCTAGCAGGTTATTGAATTACAACTGTGACTCACCAGATGAGAGATGCAGCAAGAGGTGATTCGAAGAAGTATTCATCTAAATTCCTTTAAAATGAAGATACAAATGCCTCTTGCGTGATAAAGCTTTTAAGGAAGTGATCAGATGTACAATGGTGACCCAACTGGAGATGCACAAAGCAGACAGGAAAACATGCAATTTCAGACAACTTCAGATTTCCTCTTGAAAATTCCTTGCATGTTTAGTAGTGTAAAAGCAGCACAGATAAATACTAAATCACTTCCTGTCATTAAAAGAAGAAATTGAAGCCGGGCGTGGTAGCGCATGCCTGTAATCTGCACTCTGGAGGCAGAGGTAGGATTGCCGTGAGTTCAAGGCCACCCTGAGACTACATAGTTAATTCCATGTCAGCCTGGACTAGAGTGAGACTCTAGTCACTCAATAAATAAATAAATAAATAAATAAATAAATAAATAAAAATAAATAAATAAATAAAAATGAATAAATAGGGCTGGAGAGATGGCTTAGTGGTTAAGCACTTGCCTGAGAAGCCTAAGGACCCCGATTTGAGGCTCAATTCCCCAGTACCCATGTAAGCCAGATGCACAAGGTGGCGCATGCATCTGGAGTTCATTTGCAGTGGCTGGAGGCCCTGGTATGCCCATTCTCTCTCTCTCTCTCTCTCTCTCTCTGTCGCTCTCAAATAAATAAATAATAAAAACTTTAAAAAATGAATAAATAACAATAAAAAATAAAAAAGAAGAAACTGTATTTTTCTTCTCATGTAACTCATAGTCTGATTGTTTTGATACTGAGCCTTGCATTTACAAATGACCCGAATGAAATTGCTCTCTTATATCTCACCAGCAAAAGAATTTATTAAATTAGTTATAAAATCTCTTGTGTAATTGAATTGTTTCACGTCATGAATTTGAGGGAATATACTAAAGAACATTATGTATAATATAGTACTAAATTGAAATTTTAGCTTTAAGGAAGCCTTAAGCTATTGTTTATTTTATTTATACAATTGACAGCCATTAATATTAACTTAGTTAATAATAATCAAATAACCTGTCTTCTCATGAATCTCAAGCTAATCTTGGATATCATCCTCGTGAGTTTATTTCATGACAGTTAAATTATTTTAATAATATATTAGGGAAATAACTACAATTTTCTAAAAATGAAAAGAAATAAACAACAAAATAAGAAATATAAATCAAAATAACTTTCAATAAAAGTAAGAGAGTTATAGACCAATACATTCTTTGAAGCTTCAAGTCTGATATAAGAGACTTATTTTTAAATAATTCCTTGTTTAGACCCTGATCCCTGCTTCATTTTGCTCAAGTTTCTGTCTTGTATTTGTTCTTAACATATAAGTTATTTATTGTTTCTCCATTGTGAAAGATGATTTATTTCTTCAATGATTTCCATATCCAGCTTCTCCCCTCAATATTGAAGGTTGCAATTACTAATTTTGATCATTTTTATGGACCACAACAACTTAATAAATTAAAATTTTGTAGCTTAATCAAATTCAGATCATCCATCTAGGTTTGTTACCAAAAATAAGGCTATCACTATTCCTGATAATTCATCTAGCTCTCTTCTAGTTAAACTTTTCTACTAACCAAATTCTATAGTGCATAGTTTGCTTCTACCTCCTTGTCATTTGATTAGATTGCTATCAAATACATTAAAATGGGTGCATTTCTTTTGGCTTTGCTTTATAGTTGAGTTTGAAATGTGAAACTAATCAGGATGTAAGTCATTATAAATATGTGAAAATTATTTACTTTAAAATTGAAGCTAACATATGTATTTCTTTTTCAAACATTCCTCTTGTCAAACACATATTTTTAGTGTGGGGGTGAAATAGTTAACTTCCTTTAACTTAATTTGTAAATTAGATCTCTGTCTTTCTCTCTATTTACATATATATATGTAAAAGGAGAGAGACTGAGAATAAGAGTTAGAGTGAGAGTGAGAAAGTGTGTGAGAGCAAAAGAGAGACAGATGTATATTTAAATTTTTTCTACTCAAAATTATCATTGGTGGCTTAGTCACTAATATACTAATTTAAAAATTAATAATCACAATTAAAATCATCACATGTGATTCATCTTTAAATTACAAATACTATAGATTATGCCTATTGTATGAGGAATGGTTTTCAAAAGCTTTCTTAGAAGTTAATTGTCTTTAGCTTTCTTGGTTTAGAATTTGGAAAATAATATCCATCATTTGTTTTCTTTAAATGTAATGGAAATTAATGCATAAATTAAGTAAATAGTTTTATACGCCACCTCTCTTATTTATTTTCTCACTTCTCAATTGCATCTTAATTCAATTTCCTGAGAATAACTAAATGACAATCATGACAATATTATTTCATTTTTCTGATTATTTTCTGTTTGAAACATTTACATATCCTTTTTAGTTCTATAATTTTGTATTAATGAACCTTTCTAGATCTTTCCTTCAATCTTGAATTAGGCTTCTACAAAATAACTGAAGGAATATGCATTATTATTGAGAAAATATTTTAAAATTAATTTAAGCATGACCACTCGGGGAGGGGACTGAAGCAAAGGATATTAATGTCCAAATATTACTATATCCTAATAGTACTTCAAGAGGATCTTGGGCTTCCAAAAACAGAGACCTATGTTCTCTATCAATCATTTTATGTACTTTTTAATCCATTCTTCCTGCCTTCTTGAATTTCCTGCAGAACATGGAGCATTCGAACTCATTTGTGTCTTAATCTTTCATCAATATGTTTATCAGACTATCACATCATCAGACACATTCTCAGGATTATTGTTGAAGTTATTGTCTCATTGCTGAAATTCACACCTGACCAGATGCAGTTTATGGAGGAAAGGGATTATTCTGGATTATAGATTTCAGGGGCAGCTTCATTAGCAAAAGAAGCTGGTTCACTTCATCATATTTCCATAGCAGAGTAAAAAAACAAACAAACAAACAAAAAAAACAGGCATGCTGGCATACACCTTGAATCTCAGCAGTCAGGAGGCAGAGGTAAAAGAATCGCCATGAATTTGAGGTCATCCTGAAACTACATACTGAATGCCAGGTCAGCCTGGGCTACAGCAAGACCCTACCTTGAAAAGAAAAAACAAAATAAAATAAAATAAAATAAAATAAAATAAAATAAAATAAAATAAAATAAAATAAAATAAAATAAAATAAAATAAAATAAAATAAAATAATAAAATAAAATAAAATAAAATAAAATAAAATAAAGAAAATAATCTACAGAGACATTGCCTCTTCCCCATAGCACGACCCACATACCCCAATGAGGAGGGTCCCTTCATAGGGGGGAGGACAGGGAAGAGGCTATTGATGGCACCAACATGAATGTATTCACATTATGTGGAAACTAATAAATAAATTACAAAAAAAAAAAAAATAGAAATGAGGCAGTCATTGCAATGGTGCCCTTGAGATAAGATTGAGTCCACCGTCCCTTCTTATACTTCGTTACAGTGAACTTGCTACAAGATGAACAAACTCCTCTCTGATTGGTCTAGCTCCATGATGTGCTTCATGTCACAGGCTCAAAGGTAAAGGCAACAACTGGTCATAACAGAAAGCTCCAGAAGCATGAGCCAAAACACACCTTTTTTGTTTATAAGTTGATTATTTCAGATGTTTATTACAATGTGGGAAGCTATACAGGTAAATAGCATCAATTGTTTCTACATTCCAAGATTACATAAATGACTTCTTTGCAATCTAAAAAAGTGACCAATTTTATAAAATATTAAATAGTAAGGGGTTATTTCAAATTAACACAGATCAGACTTCTAGGTACTTAGATTTTATTACATCATTTGGGTTTCTGCTGGTCCTTTTTGTTAGAAAAATAAGACAATTATTTGCCTTAGTGAGGGCATACACAAAGCATTTCACTGTAGCTTCTGCACAAGGGATAATTGGTCACTTTAGAAACTGACTTAAGAAATTGAAGGACTGATAATTTTGTTGGAAGACGGAAATGAGTTCAGACAAGAAAAAGGACTTTTAAAAGTTAATTATGTTTGCTTTTTCTTCTCTTTGGTGTTCATTACCTTTCCATGAAGCCTCACGTTGGGAGAAGTAATTATGTGCTGGAAAGTGTGGCTGGCTGTGCCTGGGCAGGAATGTGTTGAACTCCCTCTAGCTGTGTTCCACATCTTACACCTTTGAAACACAATGCAAACTATGTTGAGTTTTAATAAGACAATCAGAGGACAGGTCGTAATTCTTAAATTTGCTCAAGCTCTTTTATTCACTTTGGATGATACTTGAGACTGAATTCACTAGGAATCAATACAGTATATGTCATTGTTAATATCCATGTGTTTCATCTCACCACAAAATACAGCAACTTCGTTTGTAATTAATATGCAGACTTAGCTTCTATAATTGTTGATATTCAAAGTTGGCTTAGATGTTAATTAAAATTGGAGTAGATGCTTCAGGTAATTGAAAAAAATGAATTAATTATTAGGCTACATACAATAAAAAGTAATAATGACAAAAATGTGGGTGAATCAATAGTAATGATTTGTGGCCCTGAGTGCAAAATGTTCTTCCATTACACACTTATTAAACAGTGTTTATCACTGAAGCCAGGAAAGAAGTTACATGGGATCTTTCATGAGCCCTGGTGACAATATGGAAATCAACACATAAAATGAGATAATAATTAAATAAAAAAATAAATCATATTTCTTTGTACTGACTTCAGAAAGGAAGCCCAGATGGAGGGAAATAAAACCAAAATGGCCATTTACTGTACAGTGTTAGAATTTGTCTCTAAACATTCTTCAGTTCAGAGTTTCCATTCAAAGTCTACCTAGAACTTGTGTTGCCAGCACTAACTGTATTTCTATTATCACTTAGATTGTGTAGGAAATTCCTGAATTAAAATAATGCAGATGAAAACTAGCATTGACTTGATTCTTATAACTTATGAGAGCTAATTTTCTCACTAATTTATAATAAAAGTGGAACAATTCACTTTACTTATAGTACAAATTATTGGCAAATTGTTCTTTATACTAGTGATATAAATTTGGATAAGTGGAAGATATATAATATTGAGCCAACTAGAGCTGAGTTGTATCCCAGCCCAAAAAACATTATTTTATGTCTGGACTTAGCCACTTATGAGAAAGAAATTTTAGTAATATAGATGAAATATAATTTTTTTCTGTTCTATCCTTGAGTATATTTACATGTATGTATTCAGTAAAAAGAAGTCTTAACAAACTATAGAATTTGGAAGAAAACTGGCCTGGGAGAGAGAAGGATTTATTTATTTATTTATTCATTTTTTTGTAATAGGTGAACATTTTCAGGCTTCATTTTCAGCCTTGCCACTGTTCTAGTTAGGTTGATTCGAACTTAAAATTCTCCTGCATCTAACTTTCAGATGTACTGGGATTATAGGAATATTTATAGGCATATGCTACCATAACTGTCCTGACTTGTGGAATATAAGCATACATACAAAATAACACTAGGGATATTATAAAAACTTAGTGGTTAGAGTAAATAAAAATTAGATTTCACTTTAAAAATAAACTTTTCTTACTTGCAAGACCTCACATTCTCATACCATTCATCTATAAAAAAGCAACAGAGTTCCTTAGAAATACAGGTGAGATCCTAGGATAACAACACAGAATTTAAGGAAGAGCATAAATAATGATGTGTTCTTAAAACAGAATTACAGGGGTACTTCAAAGGACATGGAGATCATTGAATGCCAAGGACTGAAAGTATGAAACTATGAGTGTATTACTGACTTATTCACTGCTCTGACAAAATTCCCGACAAGAAATTCCTTAAGGAAGAGGTTTATTTTTACTTATAGTCCCAAGGGAAATCCCAATATGTTGGGCAAGGTGGAAGCAGGAAGCTGGCTGCTCACAATGCAATCAGTCAGTTAGCAGAGATGGAAGAATGTTGTAACTTAGCCTGCTTTCTATTTTTTAGTTCATTCCGGGACCTCAGCCCAGGGAATGGTGCCACCACTGTTAAGATGGGTCTTTCCACCTCAATTACCCTAAACTAGATCATTCATCACAAATAGCTCTAGAGGCTAACCCTATCCACATATTGATTCAAGATCAATCTGTGGGTTACCCTATGTGATAGCCAGACTTTCAGGATAGGCAGTTATGTTCCAACTCCTCAAGGTCAAAATGCCTACATACATTACTTGTGTATTCTGTGTAGAATATACTACACTGGTAAGGTGAATCTTCACAACTCAGTCTACACTAGGTAATTTCTCACAAGCAGCTCTAGAAGCTAACCTAATCCACATATTGCTTCACAGTCAAGCCTGCAGGCCTTATTCTGTGGTGACTCTAGGTTCTGCAAAGTTGATGATCAATATAAATCACTCCAGTGAACAAGGAAATAATGAAGGATAACTTCCCCAAACAAGATATAAATATCCCTAAGTTCAACATGATAAATGCAAATGAGTACAGGAACAAATGTGGAGTAATGCACACGTATTTTACACTGAATATACAAGTAATGTATGCAGGTATTTTAAACTTGAGTTGGAACATAACTGCCCACCCTGAAAGTCTGGTTACCACATAGGGGCAGCCTTCCAAAATGAAAGGCATGAGAAGAGGAGGTAGAGGGACGTGCAGCTCTACAGTGAGAAAATCTAACAGATCAGCCACATGATCAAGATTAACATCAGCAAAGTTAAGTAATTTAAATAACATGATTTTTGTATGAAGTGAACAAAATGGTGTTATATGACTTTGTTCTTCATCCTCAAAATACATCCTATTTTAATTAAAAAAAGAAAGCAGATAAATCTTACTGGAGAAGTATTCTGGGAAACACTTGACTAGTTTTCCTTAAAACTGCCAATGTCATCAAAAATGAGGAAAGTCTGGATTTTTTTCAGAATTTAGAAGAGCCTAAACAAGTGTATCTACCAAAGCTAAAGTGGTATCTTGGATTTGAAGTATTTCTTGTAGTAACATGAGAAAAATATTATTTAATCGTAATGCACTCAAATAAATTGTGAGATTTTAGTTAATGGTATATCAAATATTGGTTGTATTGTTGTGACAAATACATCATAATACATAGGATATTAACCATAATAGAAATTCATTTTAAAATGTACAGGATTGTTGCCGTGTACTACTAGTGAAATCATTATACAAATCTCTGCCAGTACACCAATAGACCAATAATTTGGGGTGTTCTTGGGAATCTTCTCTTATGAATTTGACAAATGAAATCCACAGAAGAGAGGATAATGTTTAGAGATATTTTACTTTAACTTAGAGTTTTAGGAGGGAGCACTTTAGATGTTTAGGGTCAGGAACTTTGGAAAAGGGCAAGCTTCTCAGAATCTTAATTCTCCAGGAATGGAGTGGAAGGACTCCCTAAGGGGAGAGGTTAGGAAAGGTTAGATCCTTCTGACGTACCTTCCATGCACTAGTGTAATGATGTAGATTTGCTCCTACATGCCCAAGGACAATCCCCATGTTCAGCCAAGAGAAGGCTATTCACATTGAGAGTCCTGTCACCCTAAATTGCCTATCCAGCTCTTATCTCCTATCAAAGGTATTTACATTTAAAATCTAGAATGTGTAAAATTAATAGTAATCCAAGATAGTAAGATGCTTTTAATTCTGTGCTGGAAATTTTAATTTATTAGTTAGAATTCAAACTAAATGTTCAAGAAATTTCATAGAAATAAAATAAAAAGCCAACATCATTAGTATAAAACACATTGGTCTAGTAATGTGTAATAACTGTCTTTGTAATGATCATATATAATAAAACTTATTCTATTGGGACAATATACAGTAGTATATAAAACACATTCTTGGGCTGGAGAGATGTCTTAGTGGTTAAGGCCCTTGCCTGCCAAGCCAAAGGACCTCAGTTTGATTCCCCACTACCCATGTAAGCCAGATGCACAAGGTAGCACATGCATCTGGATTTCATTTGCAGTGGCCGGCGTACCCATTCTTTCTCTCTCTTTCTCACTCTGTCTCTTTCCCTCTCTCAAATAAATAAATAATAATGAAAACACATTCTTGAAAACATCTAACTCTGTTTATATTGTTATACATTTTAACTATAAAATTTTGCTTGGGCTGGAGAGATGGCTTAGTGGTTAAGGCACCTGCCTGCTAAGCCTAAGAATCTGGTTCCAATCTCCAGGTACCACGTTTAGCCAGATGCAGTGATGCAAGGGCGCAATGCCGCACTTCCCCCAAGGGGGCGCACACATCTGGATTTCGTTCACAGCAGCTGAGAGACTGCCTGCACGCCCATTCTCTATCTGTCTCCCTCCCCCTCTCTCTATGTCTGTCTTTCTCTGTACCTCTCTCCAAAAAAAAAAAAAAAAAAATTGCTTGATTATATAGAACCTTCTTATTTGTGCATAATTATATTTTAACCCTGGGCATAAGAATAATTTCCCTGAAAATAGATGCGATTATGTGAGTGGGTTCAGCCCAAAAGAAAATAAATGGAAGTCTTATCTTGTAGTCCAGTCCATAAAAACCTCCCACACAATCCCTTACTCTCTTGTTTTCCTTTCATCCTTTTAAAAGTGAGATATCTGAAAATCTAGAGAAGACCCAGACATCTAGCAGAATGCTCATGCCCAAATTCTTCCATGAAAAATATTTATGGGCAAGGAACACCTCTGTTTGTTTAGTGAAGACAAGCACATATAAATCATTTAGAAATTTTTTGATGTGATGTCATTATTTAACATAATTAACACTATTTATTCTGAGAATTTCTCTTTGAATGATAACAGGAAAACCTTCCTTTAGTATCTTATTGGAATTATTCTCTTAAATCCAATGAGTAAATACAGTTTTAAGAAAATTAGATAACATTTTAGTTACAAAAAGTGTTGAGGTGAAAGGCCCAGCTATGTCACCCTATTGATTTATGGATTCTGTTTCCTAGCTGTTCATTCTGAGCCTTTTAGAATTTTTGCAATTTTTTTTGCTAAAAGAATGTGAACAAAATATAACCTCATACACAAATTAAGATTGAAAGATGAAATTTGTAAATATTAGTAGACACAGACCCAGTTCTATGAACTTTATGCTCCCCCTGCTTGCATACCTAAATTAATTACAATGGACTTCTAAAGAAAACATTTGCTGATCCCTTTGTAGAAATCCTGTAGTTTTTTTTTTTTTTTTAATTATTTTCAGGGAGTGGCTTTCTTTTGGCATAAACCAGATTTTTCCTATTATATCCTTATTTACCTTGACATATAATTGTTAAAGAAATGTAAACCCTTTTCCTCTATTTAAGATATAAATAACTCTAAATGGCACCTATATATTTTCTTCATTTTAAGTAAAATGTATCTTCATACTACTTAATTATTAAACATAAATTATTAAACATCAATTATTTTTAAAAATTAAAGAAAACATATGCTGTCAGTTTATCAAACATGTGAATTGTAACAAAAAATAATGCTACAGAGATGGACAATACAAGCTTAAACTTCTTTTTCCATGTGTTTCAGCAATACATCATTGCTAGTTTTAACTTATTAAACAGTGCATAGTAGATAATGGTAGATAAAAGAATGGAGTTGATTACATAGTACATTTATGAGGAAAATAGCAAGTAAGTAGATGAATCTTTGTACAATTATCTCTGCCACACTGACTAATGCAGTTTTATGTACCTTTCTTTCTAGTACCATAATTATAAATCCTCCACAAATAGCAGTTTTTAGAAAAATTCTGTTGATGCTATACTCTTTTATTTTCTTATTTTGAAGTGCTAATAAATATGAGAAGTCACCTAAAGCAACTCGTATTTCCTTGATATGTTCTCACCCTGGATGTAGGAAGCAGTAAATTCTGCATTATTCTGCGCTCCTCTCCAAATTTTAGTCTTAGGAACTAAAGCTAGTAAGCAGACTTAAAATATGCACATCTTTGCAAACAAAAGTGGATTATTATGTTGTTTCTACTTATCATTCACTAATTTTTGCTTCTAAAATGAATGAAAAATGTTAAAATATCCACATGGGTTTCATTTTCCATAATAGGGGTAATAATTTTGATTTTCTTTAAGAAGACCTCATCATTTTTCTTGGAAGAAGGAATCATACGAACCACATGCACTTTCATTATTTAAAATAACACAATGTTCTATTTCATTCAAAATATGATACAAATCATTCCCAGTCATAATTTCAAGAAGTCAATTTTTTAAATATATATATATATATATTGTTTCATGTATTTATTTATTTATGAGAAAGAGGAGACACACAGAGAGAAGGAATGGGCATGCCAGGAGCTCTAACCACTGCAAACAAACTCCAGATGTATGTGCCACCTTGTGCATCTGGTTTCCATGGGTCCTGGGGAATCAAACCTGGGTCCTTAGGCTTCAGTGTCAAGCACCTTAATAGCTAAGCCATAGCTTCAGTCCAAGAAGTAATCTCTCATGATGGCCAATCATTGATGATTCAGCCACACTCTCAAAGATTTCTATGTTTCCAAAACATAAATGTGGATTCATCTTGCTGAGAAAAAAAAATATGCTAACCAGAAATTTTAAATATTTCCATGTGTGGAAAAATTAGAATAAAATACCCCAAATCATAACTCATTTTAGTAAATATTATTTAAATATAATTATTAAGCCTATGTATACTTCACACACTCCTCTCTCATACACCTGGGATCAAGCACACTTAATTTTCTCCCTGACATTTAAGAGAAATGATTCACAAACACTAGTTATTTCTGTTTGCTTAAAAATATAATCAGTGCTAACTGATAATACAACCCTTCCTCTATGAGCAACATCAGATTTTTAAATGAATGTTCATAACATAGTGTGCAGGTCAAGCAAAGGTGAGAAGAAGCATGTACAAGAGAAGCATTGCTCTTGACAGGGAGCATTCCATGCTGTCCATCCCCACGGAATTGCTTAAAGATGAAATCTTTCCCAGTTTGAAGGGTGGGCTTGGTCACATTCTATATAAATGATATTGATTCTACAGTAAGGTATGGCTGGTTAGCTACAGAAAATTATGACAAAAGTCTATATGGAGTTATCTTTTCTAAATTTAACATCGAAGAGATCATACAATATATTTCACTTTATACATAGTTTAAATTATTTCAACTGAATGTACCCCAGTCTTACCAAGTACAGATGCTGGTCAAAAAAAGACAAACTTTCAGAGAGACAGAGGAATAAATTCAACATTATTGTAGTGCCTAATAATTTCATTTTGTACTTGAAAATTTCTGATATTAGAATTTAAGTGTTCTCACCACAAAAAAATCTATCTATACATACTATGGTAGTTTGAATATATGTCCCCCAATATATTCAGTGTTTTATTATTTTATAGTTTGCATCTGCAATCACCTTGCTAGAGGCAAGGTCACTGGGGGCCTGGTCTTAAGGTGTGGTGATGGTTTGAGTGTCCATTGTAAAGATATGCAAATGTGCCTAGCAGGAGTTCCTGAAGTGTGCTGTGTGACCTTTTGGCTGTAGTTTTGCTCCGTGTGCTGTGGTGGCTGGTTGGCTTTCTCTCTCTCTGTGTTTGGCCCTGTGAAGAGCAGGCTGCTTTTCCTGCCTTTATGGAACTTCCCCTGATCTGTAAGTTTCAATAAATAATATCCCTTCCTCCATAACTGTGCCTGGTCTGGAAGTTCATCTCAGCGAACCTGAAGCTGTCTGCTACAATAAAGTGGTACTGAGGAGTGTGGGGTGAGATGAACCTGACCGTGTGGATATCCGTCTTTTGGAACCTTTGTTTTGGAGGAATGGGCATGGACTTGATGCTTGCAACTGAAGATGCCTTCTGGAGTGGTAAGCCATGTTTTATGGACTATTCTGATGAGAGTTGAGAAAGCTAAGTGCAGATAGTACTGAACTTCGAGGCTTGGCTTATGAGGTTTCTAAGGGGAAGGAAAGACTGCAGAGGACTTTGTTGGAACTGGGCTGCTGGCATAAGGGATGGCTACGTTCTGCTACCCAGGCCCAGAAAGTTTGATCAAGGTTAAATTTGTAATGGACTGATATTCTTAGCTGAAGATATTGGACTGAGATTTTAAGATTTTAAGTTGGAAAACTTGAAGCAAGTTAAAAGTAGAGGCACTGAGACTGGTTTAGCGGCTATTGTCAACCACATTAGCAATCTTAAGGAAGGTGGAAGGAAGGTGGCCTGACGACTGATTTACATTAAAACAATGGAGAGGATGCCTGAGGAAAGACTGTTAAAAATGCAAATTCTTGGAAAGAGCTGACTGGAGAAGGAACCTGCTTTTCAAGGCTGTGGTTTATTTCATCCCTGGATTAAGAATATGGCTGTGTCCTGCACACCTGGTATTAGTTTTGGAAGCATGAAAAATGCATGGAGTGGTCATGAGTTGCACACGGTTCCAGGAGCCGCTGCTGAGATGCGGCATGAGGCAGGGCATGAAGACCCTCAGGAATAGGCTGGAAGAGCCTTTGGAAGATGGACCGTGGTTTTCATGGAGACCTGAAGATGTTTGGATATACCAGGACTGTGCAAAGGGCTACCATGGAGTGCAGTGTTGGCATGGGATGAAAGTTTTCCCTGGCGACTCTGCCCAGCTGGAGGGGCGGAATTGGAAAACCTGGAGACTGTTAGTCTCTGGTTATATTGAACTTGAACTGCAGAAGTTTGATGACTGTTGATGGTGGTTGAGTTTGCATTGTTTTAGTTTCTCCTTGCTATGCCTTATATCAGTTAAAAAATGTTTTACTCTGTGCCTTTACATGTTGAAAGTATTTAACTTGTTTGATTTTACAGGACTCACTATCTTAAGTTGATCAAGACTGTGAGAACCTTTGAAATTGGACTGAGTACAATTTACAATGTGTGATAGTTATAAATCTATTGGGGGCCAGGAGCTAAATATATTGGGGGCCAGGGGTGGAATGTGGTAGTTTGAATATATGTCCCCCAATATATTCAGTGTTTTATTATTTTATAGTTTGCATCTGCAATCACCTTGCTAGAGGCAAGGTCACTGGGGACCCTGGTCTTAAGGTGTGGTGATGGTTTGAGAGTCCATTGTAAAGATATGCAAATGTGCCTAGCAGGAGTTCCTGAAGTGTGCTGTGTGACCTTTTGGCTGTAGTTTTGCTCTGTGTGCTGTGGTGGCTGGTTGGCTTTCTCTTTCTCTGTTTGGCCCTGTGAAGAGCAGGCTGCTTTTCCTGCCTTTATGGAACTTCCCCTGGATCTGTAAGTTTCAATAAATAATATCCCTTCCTCCATAACTGTGCCTGGTCTGGAAGTTCATCTCAGCAAACCTGAAGCTGTCTGCTACACATACTTAAAATAATGGAAGATAAAATTGAATTTGTGAAAATGCATATATTTGTTGAAACATTTTGTTGTACAGTTTATAAAGTACATATAATCTTATTTGTCAATTAAATAAAATACAATTCAAAATCAAATCAATTCAAAATAGTAACTGAACTGTTGGTGACTTTATAATTTAAAATGTGAAATCCTTTTAAATTTAATTTCATTAACTAAGGGCACCATGGGATAAAATAATACTTCATATAACATTGTTTAACCAAATATTATTTCTTTTTTGTGTGTGGTAAAAAAGCATTTGTTTTATTCACTATTCATGGATTTTCAGATATAGACTTTAGCTAGACAAGGGAGATGTAGCTGTGAGATCAATTGCACAGACCTCATTTTATAGTCATGACAAAGAATAAGTGCTAAGATGTAGCAGTTCACAATTAATAATACAATGCTTGTGAATGGACAGGCCAGCCATTTTGCATTGGTGACTCTTCTTTTTTAATTTATTTTTTATTTATATTATTCTAATTTTACATTCATAATGGTGATGCCATTATCCTTATCCCTGTCCTCCCTCTTCCATAGGGACCCTCATAATTGGGAATATTGGTCATGCATTGTGGGGGTATTCAAGAGTTATGGGGGATAGGCCAAGTCTCTCTGCATAATGCCCTGACTTGTGGCTCTAATATTCATTCCGCCCCCTTCCGCAAATTTCTCTGAGCCGCATCGGGGTCATTTTAGTTCTACTTCAGTGATGAGGTTTTGGGAGCCTCTGTGTCTCTGGATATCTGGCTTAGTAGGACTTGGATATTCTCTGTGTTTATCTCCTTCAGCCTTTTTCTGGTGTCGTGATCCCCAAGAACACTCTATGCTTGCCCATCCCCTGCATTACCCTATGGTTTCAGCTGGGGCCCTGGTGAAGTGTGATTGGCTGATCCTCCCAGCAGCTTCATTGTCCATCTGAAAAAGATAAGCAAATTCTCCAAGGGAGAGAGAAGTTAGTACTAGATAGATGGATGGCCATAGATATCTTGGAGGGAATTTTATATGTGTAGGCCCTCTTCTAGTCCACATTTGGTGGTATCTTGATTGGAGACTGTGCTCATTTTTTATACTTGGTTTTGACTTATTTCCCAGTTCCAGCAATGAGTTCCATTCCACTGTGTGGATCTATTAGCCAAATCAAGAGCCGTTGGTTGCCCACCATGGCTGTATGCCACTACTGCACTTATTTGAGCAATATGTCAGGTTGTTTCTTGCTGGGTATCTTAGACTGCAAGTTGTTTGGACTGATGTCAGCCATTTTCCCCCAGTTGCTCATCTAGCACCCTCTGGCACTAGACGAGCTAACTGTCTGGGGACTGACCCTCTTCCAGATTCTGGCCAGATCTCTCCATGTTTGGTCTCACACGTGTATGCTGTCTTTGATAGTAGGGATTTTTGTCAGATTTCTTGATGACCCACCAAATATTATTTCTATGATAATTTTGTGCTACTGGATGTTATTTCTCTCCTCTTCTAAAGGATAAACGTTTTCAATACCTTAGGCAATAAAGATAAGATGCTGTGATCAATTTCTTGGTTCTCACGAAGTGCTTGCATTAATAAGAATTTTCCATTAATAAAACTAAATATGAGCAAATAAAATAGAAATACTGTTTTAATGGGAGCTTTTATAGTAGCACAAGCATTAATGACACATGTCTCTAAAATGAGCAGATGTTAAGTATGAAACAAGTTGAAATGGTAATTAGCAGCTAAACATACAAAGAAATCAAGCAGAGAAGAAAGAAAACTTAGTAAAATGAAAATGCTTAAGTGTGTTGGAAGGCAGAATAATAATGCTGCTTTCTGGCTAAGATTTTTCTGTTATGGGAACTTATAATTAGACACAGGCTTAAGTATATATTTCCTTGTGCTTGTAAGGTAAAAACAGCCTAGAGAACTGATAACCAAACCATTAATGTCTCAGCCTCACTGGCCATGTCATGGTGGTCCTTGTGCTGAGATACAAAAGGGATCTACAGATACTGCAATTAAATGTTCCAGTCTAGTCAGTCAGTCACTATAGAAAACACTCTGGAAGGACAAATATTTTTGTTGAACTCTACAGGTGTCTCTCTTTAATGTTTTGAAATGCTTTAGAAGTCAACTACAGATCAATTGTGTGTATTAATTAAGAGCTCAGTTTAGTCTAATGGCTTTAATGAAAGTGGTAATGGTCTGGCAGAGTGGCTAAATAAATAGATGAAGTGTAAAGTGCTTAGTTTACAATGTTATTAAACCCACAGGACAAAATATCCATTTTTGTTGATGTTGAAGATTTTATCTACAATTTCTTGTAAATGGCACCTACATGGTAAGAATGATGCATGGAATGATCTGACTGGCATTGCTGTGCTCAACTTCTTTAAGATTTGGTCTTTGCATTGCTCTTAATGCAAATGTCATTGGAACAGTTAAATTGAAGCATCTGAATGGTGGATAGGAAAATTTCTTACTACTGTACTAAGTCATTTTGCCATTTTAAATATTTTATTTTTTTATTTATTTATTTTGAGAGAGAGAGAGATACAGAAATAGGCAGGTAGAGAGAGAGAGAGAATGGGCAAGCCAGGGCCTCCAGCCACTGAGAACGAACTCCAGATGCATGTGCCCCCTTGTGCATCTGGCTTACGTGGGTCCTGGAGAATCGAGCCTTGAACCGGGGTCCTTAGGCTTCACAGGCAAGCGTTTAACCACTAAGCCATCTCTCCAGCCCCCATTTTGCCTTTTTAATATTACTTATTGATTTTTTTTTTACATTTAGGGCTATTTGCTGTTATATTTAAATCTTTATTTAGTTCTATGAATTTAAGGATATTTTGTCTTAGTTATTGGTTTGGCAGTCTTTATTTTTATTTACAAATTATTCAGTACTTCATTTGCATAGGCTATTGTACTAATTGTACTTCAGTCCATTTTATGTAAAAAATGCATATCAAGTGATAATAACATTGTCACTGGACATAGCATGAATATGTGATACTAAACAAAAACCACCAAGGGTCATTCTCATCTGTACACCCGTTATGTGTAAACATCAGATGAAAGGGTTGACTGATTCAGGGAAATGCGTAAGTATAACATTTATGTTTTATACTAATCATTTTGATTTGCATTACCAACAAGTGCTAATATACTCTTGACACTTCAAAATGAAGGAAGATTATAATTAAGTTGAAAATTACAGAGAAGGGCTGGCTTAAAATAAATTTCTGAACATTTGAATTCTACAAAATTGATACATAATAGCACTGCTTTTGGTTTCTAAATCCTTAGCTTCTATAAACTCCAGTAAATTTCGGCATTATTCACCTTCGTGTTCTTAAGTGTTTTACCTTTTCACTATAGATGCTTTTCAGATTTATCAATCTGTTCAAATGCGACAATTACTCAGTTCGCTCAAGTGAAAAGGAGTCTATTCCCTTCATGTTGATAATTTCTGAAGTGCCATGCATAGCTCAGGGCTGCAAATGTTCCAGGAGAAATCCAACTGAAATTAAATTAAATAGGAATCACAGGCAAAGAATACATCAGGATTTAAAAACAAATGAACATGAAAAGGTGCTCATTGTAGCCAGATGTTACCCGGAGGGCAAAAGGCTGAATAGCACAGACCAACAAGAAGCACAATTTGAAGTATATTGAGGAGTGTTGAAGTCGTCAGTCTAGAAAATACATCATCAAATGTGCATTTGAGAGACCACTATGTTATGAGAAAGAATTTGTTTCCTACCCTTTTTTGTTAGAGCAGTTCTTAAGCTACAAATAGGGACAAAGCTGAGTGTTAGGAGAAATCATGCATGGGCTAGAGAAGGAAGTGGTTTTGAAAGATACTTATAATAGGGTAGGATGGTGGGATATTCCACATGTGAAGATGACGAAAAATCTTGTTAGATTTCTAGGATGAATAGAGAGATTATTTTTACTCTCGAGTCACAGGAGTAGAAGGAACAGGTTTGGGGACAGAGAGGACCCTTAGAACTCCAGCATGCTGTTCTTCAGATCCCAATGTTTCCTCCTTGTTTGCTTTTGAGATAGATTTCCCTATAGGCCTCCCTCAGGCAGGCCTGGATTTCTTGATCCTACTTCTGGCTCCCTAGCAAAAGCACTATCATACAATGCCCATATTGAAAACTATTAAATACGAAGTTTCCTCTAAGTAAGCCAATGTGTGTATTTCATGTATGAGAGACAGTTTTAGAATAACAGTTTTATAATAGCTCTATTTACAATGTATTATATAGAGGAATAGCTTTACGATAGTTTCTTAACAATGCTATAATAGACGGGATAACTAGAGAAGTGCACATTCAATGATAACAAGAATAGAAAAGAAAAAGTTCAAATTGTTAAGAAATTGTTGGAAAGCATTGGGCAGTGCATTTGATTAAATGTGAAAATATTCCAGAAAAACTACAAAGCTCATTCTGAGTGACATGCACAAATAATGTTCAGAAGAGCTTGGGGTGCTATGTGGAGGGGGAGTAAATTAAATAGATGAAGATGAGAAAGTGGTGGTTAATCCCTGAAAATATTTGGCAGGGATGGGGAAGGCAGATACGACATGAAATACAGGGAATGTGAAACAAAATGCTTAGTTAAGCAGGTGTATGGATATCTTCCATTTGCCCTATTGCATACATAGAGAAGGACAACTTCATGTTCTATGCATGTCTTGCTTCCTTTGGAAATTAGAAAATGGAAGCTGTGTATATATGAAAAGAGTAGCTTTGATTGATTTTTCTCCATTGTGACAACATACTAGAAACATATACTCGGGGAAGGTTGTATTTTGTACTAGAGTTTCAGTGATTTCTTCTAAGTGCTATTGCTTTTGTTGTTTTAAGGTCTATAGCTTGGCAGCACATTATGGCAGAAGTACATGGTGTTGGAAAGTAGCTCACTTTATAGAGAATGAAAGACAAGAAAGGGTCAGGAACCTTCCTTTCCCTTGTCCTAACAGACCTACTTCCTAACCACCCCCAACTTCTAAAACAGCCCTACCTCCTATCATCTCTTACCTCCTAATAATACCTATTTTCTAATAGCCCCTACCTCTTAATAACCCTCCCACCTAACAGACCGTTCCTCTTAACAGACCCTGTCACCTAACAGCACTACTTCCTAACATTTCCTACCTCCTAACAGCCCAGCCAACCTCTACCACATCAGTAGATTAACAAATTAGTGAATTAACCCACTTATGAAGTAAGCACTTCCATGATGCATTCACCTCTCAGTGCTATTGGCAGCTAATGACCAGAGTTTCAATACATAACTATTTTTTGAGAGGGAGTCATGCCAGATTAAAAACAGAAAGATGGTTTTACTTAATTATTATTTAGATTTTTTTCAAAGATCTGAGAATATATGAAGTTAAGAGGTCCTACAAAAACACAAAAACAACAACAGACAAAACAAGTGTGGACATATCTTCAAACTGTGGACTATTATAATAGCAGTCATCAGAAGAAGGCAAGATTTGGATAAGAGCCAAATTTTGAATGAAGTAACAGTTTGAGATAAAATTTCTGTATGCATGGGTTTTCACCTAAATGTGATTGCAGCCTTGACTGCTTGGGAAGTAAAAACAGTATCAGAAAGCTATATGAAGCCTCAGAGGGCAGCTGGAGGGTTCCTCAGTGCTAAGAACATGAAACAGGGAAAGTGGATCCAAGCACAGAGGAAACACAAAATAGGGAGTTCAACATAGAAGATCACTGATACACTTGGGGATCACAAGGCGCCCAGTAAATGTGACCACTGAAAAATTATAACCCACAGTTCTCTCTGCATTTGAGTCCAGCCATGGTATACCATGTCTTAATAAGTAATAGAATCATTTAGAGAAAGAAAATAGAATTCAAAGTTAAGAGAATGTATCAATCAAAATGTCAAGAATGCAATTAATTATTTTGACATGAATTTAATCATCTAGATTCCTTCACTATACTAAAATTACTAGGAAGAACAAAAGGAGAGCACTCTACCCTATTCTGATTTTTTTTTTTTTTTTTGAAGGCAACAGAAACAAAATTAGATAAATGTGACAGTATCGATCTGGGAAGCTCCTATTCACCAGAGGTAGTAATAAATACTAAACAGATGGCATGTAGGATGGAATAAAATATTAGCATGATATAAATCTGATAATAAATATCTAGACTATACAGGCAACACAAACCCTATAAAAAACAAATGACCTAATTAGAATTTTACAAGGAACTAAAACATAGATTTCACAAAAAAATAATCACATACAAATAAAGACAATGTACACAATAAAATGAAAAGCCTCATGAAACATCAGGTAAATGTAAATTGAACCCATGGTGTGGCATTGTTTTTCTCTATTAAAAAAAAAGCTATTGGGGGCTGGAGAGATGGTTTAGTGGTTATGGCACTTGCCTGCACAGCCAAAGACACATGTCCAATTACCCAGGACCCATATAAGCCAGATACACTATGTATCTGGTATGCCCTTTCACTCTGTTTCTTTTTTTTTTTTATTTGCCTTTTACTGTATTTCTCTCTCTCAAAAGAATTAGATAGATATATAGATAGATAGATGATAGATAGATAGATAGATGATAGATAGATAGATAGATAGATAGATAGATAGATAGATAGATAGATAGATAGATGATAGATGATTGATAGATATAGACAGGGATGATATAGATATAGATATGCTATTGGCAACAAGAATAAAGGTAACAAGTGGAGAATTAGGGAACCCCTGAATACTGCTAGTGAGTATGGTGGTTTGAATAGAAAATGTCCCTAACAGGCTCATATGTTTGAATACTTAATCCCCAGTTCATAATGCTGTTCGAGATTTTGGGAAGCTTTAGAATTTAGAGCCTTGTTGGAGGAAGAGTGTCACTAGTGGTGAGTCTTGTGTTGTTATGGCCTGGCCGTGCTGCTCTTTCTCTGTCTACACCCTCCCCGCTGATTACATTATGTGACAGTTTTTTCTTTTCTTTCTTTTTTTTTTTTTTTTGTTGTTGTTTTTTTCCTTCTCCTGTCGTGCTTTCCACCATGATCGACTCTACCCTACAGTTTGGAAGCCTAAATAAACTCTTTCCATCCCTTAGCTGCTACCAGTTAGTTATCTAGTCCCAGCAACAAGAGTCACTAATGTAGGAAATTGGTCCTGAGAGTGGAGTCACTGCTATGAGAAAAAGGTCATGTGCTTTGTAAGCACATAATTCCAAGCATTTTAGGCTCCAGATGATTCCTAGAAACTAGATATGGAGTTGAAGAATTCTGTGTTTGCAGTGTTATGTTTTACTCTTGCTTTGGTACAATCTTGGTTTGCTACACATACCCCCATTCCATCCTTTTGGAATGTGAATATATAATCTGTGCCATTTTATTTTGGAAATGTGTGACTTATGTTTTGATTTTATAGGACTCACTAGTAAGAGTCAGCCTTGAAGCTCAGACGAAAATTTAGACTTTAAGGGTTGGGAAGATGACTTAGCAGTTAAAGCTACTTTCTTGCAAAGCCTGTTGTCCAGGGTTCAATTTCCCATTTCTCATGGAAAGCTAAATGCATCAAGTGGCACATGCATGTGGAGTTTGTGAGCATTGGAAAGAGGCCATGGTGTGCCAGTTCATTCTTGCTCTCCTCCCTTTCTTCTCACAAATAAATCCATAAACATATTAACAAAAAAGAAACTTAGGACTTTTGAATAGTGTTGGAAATAGGAAAGATCATGGGCATTTTTAAAGTTGCTGTGATAACATTTTTTTTTTCATGAAATTGCACTGGGTCTAGGAGGATCAGGTGTGGAAACTGGTAGTTTGAATTTGGAGTGTTTCCCATAGTCTCATTTATGATTAAACCTCATTTCCTAATGCCAAGCAGGTGGACACCTTACATTTTATTCTTATTGTGTGTCACTGGGGGAAGGCCTTCTGTTTTTATACTCCAATTCCTCCAGTTCCTCCTTGCCAGGGCTAGTGAGTTCATTGTTGCCACTTTTTCCTTGTCTATGTGACATGATTTATTCTTATTGTGGTCACTGATGAAAGTATCCCATGAAAATATTTAGAAATAAAGTTAAGATGATTCATAGGTGTTTAGTTTGACAAGACATCCCAATTGTAGTTACAATTTGTTCGATATTTGATTCCCACTAATTTTCCCATTTCACTAATAAACTTATTTTATTCAAGAGTCCCTCTCTCTCTTCTTGTGTGTGTGTTTTATTCATAAAATATATATTTTATTAAAATGTTTGACACCTTTAGTTTATTTTTTAAAATAATAAACTTATTTTAAGAGATTTTATTCAAAAATATATTTTATTAAAATTATTTTAAAATGTTTGAAACATCATTGAAAGTTATAACCTTGGATCATGTTATATATTGCTACTCAGGTCTCTGGCCTCCTCTAAAACATTAATGCACATTTAATTTTACCCAAAGAACAAAAGTATATGAGGATTGGGATGACCAGATATCAGGATTTCTTTTCTTTCTTTTTTTCTCAGATATTCCATTGTGAACTAATGCTATTTAGTCAACAAATAGAACTAATCCACATCTGTGTGTTGAGGTAGGAATTTTTTAGTATGTATAGAGTGTGAAATGAATAACTCAGTAAGTATAAAATATCCACAAGTCTCTTACCTGTCATTTTACATAGTGAGCCATTTAAAATATACAGTCCTAGTTATTGTGAAAAAACACAATAATTTATTGTTGACACTAATTACCTGATGGTACAATCCTGGTTAAAGTTCATGCCTACTGTGTACTATAGCTCTGTGTTTTTTGATCAGCAATCCATCCCTTCCTCTCCACCTCCCCAGTCTATGGAAAATATCACTCAATTATCTACATACATTCTTGAAACTAATGCAACATTTGACTGTTTATACTGGATTATTTACACAGTATATCACTGAGGTACATTTATTGAGGTGGCATTATTTTCTTACATTTCATAATGTTTCATGATGTATTTTTAAGTTTTTTATTTATTTATTTATTTATTTATTTATTTATTTATTTATTTACTTATTAGAGGCAGATAAAGGAAGAGAGAGACAGTGACAGAGAGAGAAAGAGAGAGAGAATGGGCACGCCAGGGGCTCCAGCCACTGAAAACGAACTCCAGACACATGCACCACCATGTGCATCTGGCTTACATGGGTACTAGGGAATCAAGCCTTGAACCAGGGTCCTTAGGCTTTACAGGCAAGTGCTTAACCACTCAGACATGTCTCCAGCCCCATGATGCATTTTTAAATTGACAAACTAAAGCATAAAATTATACACATGCATGTTATTACAGTGCAATATGTCATTCTTCGGACACTGCTTATAGGAACTCATGCATGTTTTAAGTAACACTTGTCATTGAAATCTCTTCTCAAATAAATCTGCAGCTGTCATGCTCAATATATATAGAATAGTGGTTTTTCATGAGTAACACACTGCATATGTAAAACTGCCTTTCTGGCTGGTATATGGTTGAAGCATGCTCTCCCCAGAACTGGCAAAACAAACTCTTCTTAGACGATACAAGGTCCACAAGAGTAAATGTGTGTACATTACCATAGAGTTAAAAAATGAAAAAAAAATTATGTTGTTGATAATTGATGTATCTTTAGAATTACTTGTTTATCATTCCAGTCTGTTATTTTAAGACATTAAGATTTTATGAATGTTCTAAAACATTGTCAAAGCCTAAGTACATGATGTAATATGCTTGATCAAAGAGTACCATGACATTAAAAAAAAAAATGAGGTAAGATTTACAATAAAGACTAAATTGTTAAGACAAAAATAAATAAATAAAATAATGATTTGATACATGTATATATGGTATAGTACTTTAAACCATGTTAAACATATCTATCTCCTCAAACATATTTTTTTTTTTTTATTTTTTGAGAGAGGGACAGAGATAGAGAAAGAGAGAGAGAGAGAGAGAGAGAGAGGAGAAAGAAGCAGATAGAGAGAATGGGCATACCAGGTCCCCCCAGCACTGGAAAGGAACTCCAAATGCAAGGGCTACTTTCTGCATCTGGCTTAAGTGGGTAGTGGGGCATCAAACCTTGGTCCTTAAGCTTCGCAGCCAAGCACCTAACCACTAAGCAATCTTTCCAGCCCTCAAACATATTTTTATTTCAACATGATAAACTTTCAGTATTCTCCTATTGCTGTCAGGTTCACATTGCTGGCAGAAATCACCTGACCAAGAACAGCTTGTGGGGGGGGGAGGTTGATTTTGGTTTACAGACTTGAGGGGATGTTCCATAATGGCAGGGGAAAACGACAGCATGAGCAGAGGGTGGATATCTCCTCCTTGTCAACATTGGGTGGACAACAGCAACAGAAAAGTGTGCCAAACACTGGCAAGGAGAAAGTGGCTATAACACCCACCCCCAACAATACACTGCCTCCAGGAGGCATTAATTCCCAAATCTCCATCAGCTGGAACCTAGCTTTCAGAACATCTATGTTTATGGGGGACAACTGAATCAAACCACCACACCCCCTTCTAACATTATGAAATATGCCATTTGCTATTATTGTTACTATCATTATTATTTATTTTTATTATTACATTAACAGCACTGTGCAATACCTCACCAGAGATTGTTGTTGTTCCTGTTTGAACATTAGTTCAGATAGATTATTAATGAACTGTTATTCTCCATCCTTACTCCTTAATCTTCTGTCCTTAGTCAAATAACTGCTTCAATTAAATGCTTTTCTTTTAAATTCCACATATTAGTAACATGAGATGATACTTATCTATTTGTCTGTTTTATTTCACTTGAGATAATGCTCTCCAGTTCCTTCCAGGAAGTAAAGATGGAACTGTCAGCATTCAGATATTTTAAAAATTGTTGAATGATACTGTAATGATCATTTTCTTTAATCTAATGTAGCTAGATGTGAGTAATTTCTGTTTCTGTTAGCCATCTTCCTCCGACAGTGATAAGATACCTGATAGACATAAATTGCAAGGTGGAGAAGGTTCATTCTAGCCCACAGTTCAAAAATTTTGTCTAGGGTTAACTGCCTCCATTGAACTGATTGCTCAATGTGATAGAAAAGCTCTGTATTTAGAATGTCAGATGTACTTTATAAAGACAAAAATATAAAATAAGTGCTATTGAAAATTAAATCAGAGAACCCAATGAGCCTGCATACAAACTGGAATCATCTGATCATAACTAGAATTACAATGTAAATACTGGTCTAATGACAAAGGAACACACAGTTCCCAAGTAAGCTCTAGAAATACCCAGTCAACAAATATGCATGTGAGAAATAATAGCAGGCTTGTATTTGCCTCTGAGTGAGTCAGTTGTTTATTTTTTTTTATATAGATCATGATCAGTGAAACAAATTAGTAACTAGAATTGAGGTGCTGTCATAAGTAAACTTAGAACATGTAACATTGGGAACATTCTGGGGACTGCCTGCAGATGGCAAGATGTTAAACATGTTCTGAAAAACACAAAACTAATTATTGCTGGAGGCTTCAGAATCAGCAACATAATTGTGCTTTTACCAATTATTAGGCAAGTATTAAAATGTGTACAGTAGATTATTGATTAAGAATATATCAAGCCAAAATATTAAAATTAAAATAGCTGCATTTGCTGGCCTATGCTAAAAGAGGGACAGGAACACATGAGATAAGCCTGAGACAGTTTTCATCAAGTTGGGAAAAAATATTTTTAACCCATGATGACTATGTTAGAAAGTAAATATATTTCCTATTTTTAGACACACAGCTGTAAAAGCTTTTGGGAATAGATTCCACTATTTTTGCCTCCAGTAAGACTTAGATTTGTGACAAGCTCAAGGGTAAATAGTTTGTAAACACTTCTCTGAGACTATGAAATAATTTATGGAAAAGGTATGCAGACCCTCTCAGGTAGTTAAAAAAATTTTAAACATCTTGGGAACATGTACTAGTGTAATTCCAAAGCACATAGGACACAATTCAAAGATATTTGTACTGATTAACATCTGATGTAAAAAATTCCTCATGGGCTGGAAAGGTTGCTCAATGGTTAGGGTGCTTACTTGCAAAATGTAAGGACCCATGTTCAATTCCCCAGTACCCGTGTAAAGACAGATGCACAAGGTAGTACATGTGTCTGGAGTTTGGTTGTAGTGGGTGGAGTCCATACTGAACCCATAATCAAGTAGCTTCCTTTACATCTTGACAGAACTTTACATTTTAAACCAATTACTAAATAATCTGATAACTTTAAGTATAAACAGTGTGATGCACATTTGTAAATTATACTTGCCAGAGGCCAGGCTGTGGTACTGACTATCCCTCTGAATCATTTAGGGGTGCCTAGCCACAGTTCTCCATGCCATGCTCATTGGGAATAGATTGTCTCCTCATGAAATTTTAATCTACGGTTAATAATGTTCTAGAGGAGCAATTAGACGTCAGAAAAGATGTTGTCACTTGGGTTTCATAGTGATTAAAATCAAGAGACATTCACAGCTCTCAACTGAGTAAATGAAGGGAAAATCTAACAGGTCAGCAAGGTGCTAAGTATTATCCTCTACAGTTCTTATGTTGAAATCAAAATATCTAATTGTATCACCTCAAGATGTAAAATTACTTAGAAATGTTTGTGGTACATATAATGAGCTAACATACAGTACATAGTAAAATCCTATTTCCAACTAACACAGAACCAAAAGGAGTACTGCTGAGGTTGAGAAGTTAGTGAGGGATACACATTTTAAGAGGAGAGTGCTGGGATGTGCTCTTCCCTTAGGAGTCATGCTCCCCAGTGGACGGAGACATGCTCCTCCAAGATTCTATCATACTTACACTTCATGGGATCCATTTGGAAACATACTTATGTTGCTTTGTTTTATCTATGTATTTTCCCACATATTTTCATATGACCATCATTATATATATTCCAAACAAACCACATATTCTCTTCTAAGAAATGAAATCTCTTTATCATAGGTTCAGATGGGTTAAAATTTTAAACAAATCAATTCTGAAAACTCATACTAAAAAGGTAGGCAGTCCTAATATACTTGGATTATATGTACTCTTTCTTTTGATCTATTTTTTTTTTGATCTATTTTTAAAATTAATTAATTTTAATAGATTATACACGTTTTCTTTAAGGTAGGGTTTCACTCTAGTGCAGGCTGAGCTGGAATTCACTATGTAATCTCAGGGTGACCTTCAACTCACAAGGATCCTCCTACCTCTGCCTCCCGAGTGCTGGGATTAAAGGCAGGCACCACTATAACCTGGCTAAATTATATTCTTTTATTCCCTCTCCCCTATTCTTTTTCCATGAGGTCTCCTTTATAGGGTTATGGGATTTATGATGAGTCATGAAGGCCTCAGTCAGTTCCAATGGAAAAGTGGTAGGACCTTGCCTTAGGGTATTTCCACCAGCTCTGTGCCTCTTACTATCTTTCCAACCCCTCTTCCACAATGTTCCTTGAGCCATGGAAAGCCTGTTGGCAGTTGAACTTTTAGTACTGAGTTCTTTGTAACCTCTAGATTTCTTCCCTGATAGGTTGTCCTGGATCACTCTATCTGTCACCATCACCATGGAGCTGGTTATCAGGCTAGCAGTAAGAAAATGTTCATGTTGTCACTTCCTTTGTAATTTCTCCTAGGCCCTGGAAAATGTGGAAGAGGTGACAAGTTTCTATATATCAAAGAAAGGAAACTTGAAAAATAAATATTCAATTATCAAAACCCCAAGGAACATGCATTTTTTTGCATTTAATATATCAAAAATTTTGCAAAAATATGCTCTATAAATTGATTAGTCATTTGTTTTACTTTTGTGCAGTTTTTGGTTAGCAATATAAATCATTTTTTGTACAGTCAGTCTTTGAACAAACCTTTAACCATATTAAGGATCCTGGCACTCATATTAATGTCATTGTTTGTGAAGGAAATTATAAATTTTGAAGGGAAAGGAAATAAAATTGTACATTGAAAGTAGGAGTATTTACTTATCATTTAAATAGAAAAATAAATAGGTTGTATAAATTCCCTTGCTTATATTTATTCTATTATGTTTAATTACAATCTATGTATATATATCGCTCATTAGATACAGAGATATATGCATATGAAAATGTGTTTACATTTATATTTTCAAACAAACATATTTTTTTGATTCTGTCCATTGATGAGTAAGCACAAATCATTACCCAGATCTTGACTTCTGGAGAGTATGTACTAGTTCAAAGAACCATGGCTTCTTTGATAAACTCTAAGCCTAGGACAGAGAAAGTATAAAACAAGCCATAAATGGCTGGTTTTCAATTTAAAATACTCAAACCAAAGGAGAATTTATCAAAAAGACAGAGATGATATCTTGAAAAGCCCTCACCTTGGCTAAATATAAAAGCATATGAATCTGAAGATCTAACATGTTCTAACTTTGAGCCTAAAGGGCAGAGATTCAATTCTTATAAAATGTGTGACTAATTGAAAAACTGACACAGAGTTGGAATAGCATAAATGAATTTTCCCTTCTTATAGACAAAACAACATGTATGTGAAATAAATCATGGTGTCAGAATATCATCAGTTGCTGCTCATTTAGTAGGTGGAATAGTCACAAAATACAAAATATGTACACAGAATACACAAAATATTGTCAAATAATTGAGTTAGATTTTGATGTCTTGTCTGAAGACAACCAGTCTTTTGTAAAGAAACACTTAAAAGAGATATCCTCTGTGGCCCAAATTCAGTAGAGAATTAGCTAAGCATCAGTTTTTGAAAGGCTTTTAATCAAGAAAGCTTCATGTGTCCTTCATCAGAGCACAAGAATACTCATTGAACTGTGCCATCTCAAATGTTATACTAACAGGTTATGCCCTTAGTGCCCCAAGACAGGAACTGACTAGAAAAACAGATCATTTCACTTGTAATCAGACATAGGTCTTTAATCCATTAAAATTGATGTCCTTTTCAAAAAGTAAATTTAGACACAGATATAAATTGGGGAGAGCTCCGTGAGAGAATGAAAGTAATGAGTGTGGTATTTCCTCTCTGAATCATGGAATTAACAGAGATTTCCAGCAAGACACCAGACACCACAGGAGAAACATGAGCCAGATCCTTCCCTACAGACCTGAACAAGAAACAACCTTGTTGCCAATGTGATTTGAGGCTTCTAGCCTTCACACTTAAGAAACAGAAACTGTTAGTTAAGCCACCCAGTTAGGGGCTGTTGCTCCATGAACAGTGTATTTGTTGAAGGTACTAGATATATTCAATCAGAGGAAATCAAACAAACGGATCTCTGCTTTCAAGTCTCAAGTACAAGTGTCTTTTGCTGATGTCCCAGCACAAGGGCACTAGAGACACCTATGGGTGAAGGAAGGGTGAAGTTCACTGACCTCCTTCCAAGGACAAATGACATATGTAAGAGGTGTATATAAATATAATATGTTATATATGTACATATATAGTTAATATATATATATATGAAAAAATTTTATTTAATATTTATTTATTCATTTAATTGAGGCATGGTTTTACTCTGGCCCAAACTGACCTACAACTCAATCTATAGACCACTCATGAAGATCCTCCTATCTCAACTTCTGAAATGCTAGGACTAAAGTCATGAGCCACTATGTCCTGCTGGTGAGATCTGATAGAGGCTTGATAGAGGATCCAGGCTCATGTTTACTTACTGTGGAGATGGTTGGAGTATGCTTGACATTTTTTTTTTTTTTTGGAGAGAGACACTGCCGGTTCTTCCCCTAGCAGGTAGAGCTGAAGAGAGAGCTGGACCAGCGGCTCCTCTTGAGGCTTAGCGGGATGATGGGTGTCGGCAGCCCAGACCCCCCTCCTCTAAAACATCGGAGAGAAAAACACACTGGCTGGGATTCTTGTCGAAGCAGGAACTCGTTTTATTGTAGTAGGAAGGTGTTTATATAGCTTTGAGAAAGAGGGTGGGTCTTTGGATGGGAAAAAGGTATAAGGGCCAATAGTATTTCACCACATCAGCAGTAGCTAGGTAGAGGCAGTTTTGGCTTAGGCTTGCTGAGTCACTCTTAAGCGGAAGTAATAGGCCAAAGACAGGTCGCCAAACTCTAGTCAGGCTCAGGAATTCCCACAGGCCTCACACCTGGGCCTCTTAGAGCCCAACATCTCCCCCTTTTGTTTTTGTAAGAATGGCGGAGATCATGGCCCCTGTCTTAGGTTGTCCCCCTCTGGGGATCTTACCTGTCACTGGGTACCATGCCTCTAGCCTGTTGAAAATCCACCCCATGACCTGTCTTAGGTTGTCTCAGCCTGTCTGAGATCTTACCTGTCATTGATTCGATGGAGGGTGGGGCAGGGATGCTAGGTGGACAGCCAGTCAGAGGAAGAGCCCAGCTCCTTAGTTGCGAGCCTGTGGTATTTTGACCTGATGAAGTTTAATTGCCTCTACCTGTTGGTGAATGAATTGTGTAATCTTATTAATTACACAGGGCCCAACAGTGAGGATAAGAAGAAGGAGAAGGAGGGGTTCAAGGGGAGGGAGAAGGTAAGGTAAAAAGCCATGTAAGTCCGTCCACAGCAGGTTGTCTTGGAAGTCCCTTCTCCTCTTTTCCAAATCTTTCTGGAGCTTTTCTGGCATCATTTGGGTATAGCAGCATCCATACCTCCAATCATTCCTGGGGAAGAAACAGAGGCACAGTTCTCAGGGGTGGAACACTCCCTGGAGAGTTGATTGTCATTGTCCCCTTGTTGGGGTAAATATTTTAAGTCTCTTGCTGGTACCCAAATGGGTCTTTTTTTCCTCTTGAGGAAAGACACATCTAAACCCTCTCCCTGCTGTGAGGAGGGGGTCTGGTCCTCTCCAAGCCCCAGTCAATGGGTTCCTCTATTTGACCCAGATGGAGCTGTAAGTAACAGCTGAGGTCCAATGTTTTTGAAAAGGGGACAAGTGTCTATCTTCTTTAGAAAAATTTAAAATATTTAGGGTTAATAGTGTATATTTTAGTTGGTTGTGTGGGGGTAGGGATCCCCCCTTTTGTTTACGATGGCCTGGCCCCGCGGGTATTAGAAAATTTGACTTGATTTGGCAATCTAAGGGTGGCAAAGCATTGAAGCATATGGCTAATAGCATGTTTAGTCTTTTCCCCAGTGTGTGCCGATGTTGAGCAAGCATGAGAGAAAGTATCAACTGAGAGAAAAATATATTTAAGTTTTTTAAAAGGAGAAAAGTGTATAACGTCAATCTTTCAAAGGTGATTAGGGCGTGGCCCTCGAGGATTGGCTCCTATAGTTTGAAGAGGAGGTACCTGGAGGAAAGGCTGACAGGATTTATAAGTTTGGACAATTTTATTTATGTTTAAGACCCCTCTAATTTATGTGGGTTAATAAGTGGAAGTGTGTAGCTTCTGAGACTGTATTACACTGAAGCAGAGAAGCCAGTTTGTAAATTTTGATGGCCTTTGAGATGTTGAAGCTTACAGATCTAGGGGAAGTTCCATAATGGCAGAAGAAGTTGGCCTGCCTTAGGGCCAAGCAAAAGAGAAAAAGAAATCAATCAGTCACACAGCACACAGAGCAAAATTATTGCAGTC
The DNA here is from genome assembly GCA_036365145.1 of Orientallactaga sibirica. Lineage (NCBI taxonomy): Eukaryota > Metazoa > Chordata > Mammalia > Rodentia > Dipodidae > Orientallactaga > Orientallactaga sibirica. Next base: position 28,356,295 of record JAEOAD010000006.1, read on the forward strand.
AAGCCACAGCAATCTTCAGGAACTCCTGTTAGGCACACTTTGCATAACTTTACAATGGAATCTTAAACCCACCATTAACATCTTAAGATTAGCCCCCAGTGACATTAAGTAGGAAGCGGGCTTAGTCCCACACTCTACGAACTGAGCTAGTCGGGCTTGAATTATTAAGGGGGATAGATGGAACATTTGGTGTAAACTTTTAGTTTGTTCTAAGGGTGGTAAGGAGGAGACAGCAATAAATTTGTCTACCTGTGAATCCCCATTAGCAATAAAGTCAGGCAGACTAGTGTGTGAGCGAATGTGCTCAGTAAGTCTGGAGGTGGATGGCCCATTGTATGTAAAAGGACCTGTTCCTGGGCTGTCTTACAGATAAAAGCCAGATCAGAGAGGGGGGTGGGGTACCAGGGCCTGGATGTTGCCTCCAGCCCTACATTAATGGAAAGGCAGCAAAGGGTGGGACAATGGTGTGTAGGACATAGCCATATTCTTAATCTAGGGACGAAATAAATCATAGCCTTGAAAAGCAGGTTTCTTCTCCAGTCAACTGTTTCTAAAAGTTTGCATTCCTAACAGTCTTTCTTCAGGCATCCTCTCCATTGTTTTAATGTAAAGCAGTCAGGCCACCTTCCTTCCACCTTCCTTAAGATTGCTAATGTGTTGACAATAGCAACTCCATTAACCTAATATCAGTCTCAGTGTCTCTATAATTTTGACTTGCTTGAGGATTTTTAACTTAAAATTTTAAAATCTCTGTCTGTTATCTTTAGTCAAGCACATCAGTCCACTATAAATTTAACCTTGATCAAACTTTCTAGGCCTGGATAGCAAAATGTAGCCATCCCTTATGCCAGTAACCCAGTTCCAACAAAGTCCTCTGCATTTTTTCCTTCCAAGGCTAAAGAGGGGGAGGGGGTAGTTGTGAGCACGATTGCGATAGGCGGCAGCTACGGGCTGAAAAGACAGCAGGCCAGTGGTGGTTTGGGTGGCGGCCTTGGGAGGAATGAGATTTTAAAAGCCAGTTTTAGTTTTTCCTTACAGTTTTTGTTAAGGGAAGAAATGACATCCTTCACAGAGAAGCCTTTAAGGCTGGCAATTATGGCAAGGAGGATTGAACTAATCCATGGGGCTAAAACAAAAGTTTTGTCCCAAAAGCCATGGAGTTTTTTTTGTTTTACTTTTAAGCCACATTGCAGGAAGAGTATTCATAAAATCAGGGCAACAGTAATACACATGAGTACAACATCAACACAAAGTCCCCAACAATAGCTAAACATGTTGCAGAATTAAGTTCAGATTTAGATCCGTGACAGCCAGACGAGCCTGTGTCCTTAGGGGATGGCTCGATGATACCAAACACAGTACAGATGGGAGCAGATCTCCCCAACAGGTTTGTTCTGTCTTTTAGGATGGAGTCCCCACTCAAATGAGGGGGCAAAATGCTTCGAGTCTCCCCCAGGTCTGCCCACGTGGTGTGTCCACCAGGAACGTATGACCCATTCAGAAATACAGGCACCGCAGATGTGGCTTGCCGGCAACCCGGAAGTGAAAGGAAAGAGAAAGGAAACAAAAAGATGTTGATAAGCAAGCACAAGTTACAGAAGCAAAGGTCAGAACGTGAGATATGAAGACTACCTCATAATTTATGAGGGTACACCCATCCGCAGTCCAATTGGCCCGTCAGCGTACTTCCATTGGCAGGAAAGATAGTTCTTCACATGGGGCACCAGTCTGCCGGATCCTCCCCTGGCAGGTAGAGCTGAAGAGAGAGCTGTACCAGCGGCTCTTCTTGAGGCTGAGCTGGATGATGGGTGTTGGTGGCCCAGACCCTCCCCCCCTAAAACACCGGAGAGAAAAACACACTGGCCCGGGAGTCTTGTCAAGGCAGGTACTCATTTTATTGTAGTGGGAAGGTGTTTATATAGCTTTGAGAAAGAGGGTGGGTCTCTGGATGGGAAAAAGGTGTAAGGGCCAATAGTATTTCACCACATCAGTAGTAGCTGGGCAGAGGCAGTTTTGGCTTAGGCTTGCTGAGTCACTCTTAAGCAGAAATAATAGGCCAAAGACAAGTTGCCAAACTCTAGTCAGGCTCAGGAAGTTCCACTAGGCCTCACACCTCGGCCTCTTAGGGCCCAACAAGACACAGAGAGAGACAGAGAGAGAGAGGGAGAGGAAGACAGATAGAGATGGACGTGCCAGCAAACTTTCAGCTGCTGCGAACAAAATCCAGATGCATGCACCCCCTTGTGGTAAGTGTGGCATTGCACACTTGCGTCACTTTGCATCTGGCTAAATGTGGGACCCGGAGATTGGAACCGCTGGAGATTGGAACTGGCATTCTTTAGGCTGAGGAGGCAGGCTCCTTAACTGCTAAGCCATCTCTCCAGCCCTGCTTGACATTTTGTGTACATTGTTAGTGTGTAAGAAACAGATCAGCCTAAACCCATTATTGTTACAGAAGTATCGGGAACTGGATTTACTTGACTATGAAGAGAGGTCCTCCGTAAAGAACTAGTGTGTTTGAGCAGTAACTATGTCATTGCAGAGTCAGGGTGTCCACAGTCTGACCTAACTCTTTCATAATTCTGTGACAGATTTGAGAGGCTGAATTTTCACCTACCTTTAGTGAATACCATTGTGCCTTCATTTTTGTTTCTTTCATCTTTGTTGGCATACAGAGTATTAAATTATGGCATTTCTCATATAAACTTTGTTTCATGTTTCCCTCCCCACCCCTTTTCCTCCCTAATCACCCTCCATGTACCCTGAACTCACCTCACAAGAGTTGAAAACTGTGGTGCTTATTAGCTGGACATGGTGATTCACACATTAATATCCAGGACTCCAAAGGCAGAGGTAGGAAGATTGCTGTGAGTTCAAAGCCAGCCTGTGACAACATAGTGAGTTTCAAGTCAGCCTGAGCTACAGTGAGATTTTATCTTTAAAAAATGTGGTGCTTATACACAATGGAAATATATGCAGCTATAGAAAAATGAACAATTATGAAATTTTCAGGGAAATGGATGGAATTGAAAAAAATGCCACTCAGGTTCCGAAAGACAAAAAAAAAAAAATGTAAGTTTTCTCATAGTTGTTCCTAAATTTTAATGTATACATGTATGTGGATCCAACCTGCTGGTGGATATAGGTTTTGAAATGAGATAGCAGACCAGGAGAAGGGAACAAGAAGTGATGGGTGGGGTATAGAACAAAAGGAAACATATACCTTCTTTTGTGTGCATGTGTGTGTGTGTTTAGTATGTATGGTAGTGATTGTGTGTACATATGCATGTGTAATTTATGTGCCCCATATTCAGGCAGAAGCCAAAGGTCAGGTGTCTTCCTCTTTTCTCTCTGCTTTACTTTCTTGTCATGGAGCAGCTGTTTGTTGGAACTGACTGACCAAAGAGCCTCAGTTGTGCACCACCTCTCTGCTCCCCACAGGGACAATTACACATGCTCAGCTTTCCCTGTGGTTTCTTGAAAGTAGACTCAGGATGAATCAGGCTGTCTCTGGCTCACGTGGTTTGTATGGCAAGTGCTCTTAACCCACTGAGCCATCTTCACAACCTCCAAACACACCTTCATGATGACACTTCCTATTCAGAAATGTAGCATTAATGCATTTTTAAACCTGGTCATGTGTTTTTCAAATATCTGAATTCTGATGTGTCTGTTTGCTTACATGGACATACCCAAGTCATCACATACCTGAAAGAAGTATTCCACTACTGTGATACACTCCTAATATAAAATATTTTTAAGAAAAAGCTAAACTTCATTTTCTTCTTTCAGTTTACCTTAGTCATCATAAAGAAATTATCTAACTAATTACCTAGCTAACTAATATGGTCTCACATTCATTATTTACAATTGTGTAAACATGTGCATCACTTAGAGTATTTAATTGTATTTTCCTTTATGATTTTAACACAATCATAAAGGACTTCCTACTAAAAGAGATTCATATGCTTAAAAGTAACATGATGGTTTGATTGATGCGAATTTCAATTAGAGGAAAGAGGATTCAGTTACATAAACACATTCACTATCAATGCAATTTCAGTGACAACCTTAGCAGTTGCGATTTTCTAACTTGATGACATTGTAAAAAGGAACTAATGAAAACAGGCTTTTAATGTTTTCTACCAAATATATATGCAAATAAAATGTATATTACCTTACTTTCTCAATTTTAAGAGAATATAGTGTTTTTTTTTTTTTTCAGTGAAATAAAAACTCTGGGGAAAAAACAGTTTTTAAATACAACTTGTAAATACTATGTGATTCTCAGTGTAAGGAGGCCAGCTATCCTCTTTTATTGTATTTTTAGGAAAGGTTGAACAACTTGGCAACATGCACCGACCCTGTGTTTTACAAAACCCTTGATGGTCTTCTACCTAAAGAGATATAATTTTTTAATTAGTGATATTCCATCAATGTTTCCATTTTCATCATGTACTAGTGCAGGACTTGAGGTTTGACATGTGATTCCATGCATCTTGTAAATGGGAATGCATGTTCACTATGATGATGTACTCATCACTAGGTCCAGTAATAACTGACAGCTTCTGCTCCCTAACTTACTTTCATTTGACTGATGTAAATAACTAAAAAAGTCAAAACTGCACAGGTGTACCAGTTACAGCTTTGGGAACCACATATCTAAAATACATTATTTTAAGGCTGAATTCCTTCTGAAGATTTCATTTTTAAAAAATGTTTATGTATTTGCAAAAAGAGAGAGAGAAAGAAAGAGAGCGAGACAGAGTGAACATAACAGGGCCTCCAGCCTCTGCAAATGAGCTCCAAATGTATGTGCCACTTTGTGCCTCTGGCTTTATTTGGGTACTAGGGATTCAAACCCAAGTCATTAGGCTTTGTAGGCAAACGACTTAAACTTTGAGCCACTTCTCCAGGCCCAAAGTGTTTTATTTATTTATTTATTTATTTATTTATTTATTTATTTATTTATTTAATATATATAGAGAGAGTGACAGACAGAGAACATATGGGGACGCCAGAGCTTGTTGCCATTGCAAACTATCTCCTGACAGAGGTGCCACTTAGTGCATCTCCCTTTACATGAGTGTGAAAGTAAATACATTTGACCACTGAGCAATTTTTCCAGCCTTCTCCTGAAGATTTTTATTTTCTTACTTTCCCAGCATCTAGGAGCTGCCTGGCATTTCTTGGCTGCTGACCCATTCCTGGCATCAATACAGACTATCCGTATCATCTTCCTATTTTCTTCTTCCCTTCACTGTCTATCTCCCATTTTCACCAAGAGTCCTTCGAGGACTGTAAGGGTTGCATGGAAGACCCCCTCATCTCTGCCAGTATGATCTCATTGTCTCAAGGTCCTTTAGGTGCAAGCTGTTCTTCGTTGTGCCATGTAGCATTTGTAGTTAATGTCTTTAGGATTGGGATACCTTTAGCAGATAGAGCTGGCTGGTGGATTTGGGTCTGCTATTAGAGTCACTGGTTCACTATCCATCTGGTACACTTTGAACAATTAAGTACATGGAGTAAATCTCCCTTGGCATCTTTTATGTGTTTTTCTCAGGCATATGTATTAATGCATCTGTCTCCTTCCTGAATCCTCTGGACCATTTACACTGATTTGTTCTCCATTTCCTGAACTTTCTCTCCTTCTATTCTTGCTTTGTGTGGGAAAAATCCTCTCTTTTTCTTTCGTGTTTCACATGCTTACCTTTGATAATGCATTTTCTAGGACTCAAGTACTTTTAAGACTACTTAAGATGTCTTCATTACTGTTATGTTAGACTGCATAGCTGCTATGCTAAATAACAAGTAAGCAGCTTGTATTTATCATGTCTCCATTACTGAAGGTCAAAATGCTGGGTGTGGCTTTGCTTTGTAGTCTGTTCAGGGTGTCACAAGACTCAAATAAAGATGTCCACCAGTCCTGTATGCAAGGACACAGGCTACTCTTCTTGGTTGTTGGTGGAGTTCAGCTCTAGGTGGTTTTAAGACGCTGATTCTGAGTCTTAATTTCTGCCTATGGGGGAAAATGTTAGCCTCTTAGGGCCACACAGAATTCTTTAACCAGGCTTGATATCAAGTTCCATTTTCCCTCTCCAAGACCATCACAAGGTTACATTTGACTTCTATTAGCATATCACTTGGTTTTCTGAGACCCTACACAGTAGTCTTCCTTCATTGTCTTTGTTATAAAGAATCTAATTGTATGCACAAATCTTTTCTACAATATAATGTATCTTAATCAAGGAATAATATTCTAGCACATTGACACATCTCATCAATATGTAAGCTGAATGAATTATACAGGGCATGAAAGTGGGTAGTGGGGATTTTGAGGCTAGGTTAGATCTGCTGACCCAGTGACTGCTTAGCATGGGAATTTAGTCATACTTAGCACTTTCACACTATTTTGCTTTACCTCATGATTTTAACTCTTCATTGTTTAAAGCCCTATCATCTACCACAGGACACAGTTCATAATAGGGACAAGTGACCTATTTGCATAATTAATCAATATGTAAATTCACTGAGTTTGGAGACATAGGGATTTTGTGTATTCTGCAAAATAAAATATCATTTGAGTGTTTTCTATAATATGAGGATGAATTATAGTGTGACTACATAATGGATTATGTGCTTGAAATTATTTATGAAATGACAGCTAAATTAATTTCCCAGAAGCAAAGAAAAACACTTAGTCTCATAATTAAATATTAGCAACAGGCAATTACAGAAAATAAGGTATGCATGAAAACTTTTCAATGGAGACAATTCCTTTTTATGTAAATCTGACAGGTTCCATGTAATGTTCCTTATTTTATGAAAGAAAAAAACATTTTCAATAAAGTACAATGCATTTCTTTTTTATTGTTTTATTTTTATTTTTTATTTATTTATTTATTTATTTATTTTTATTTGACTGAGAAAGAGAGAGAGAAAGAGAGAGAATGGGCATGCCAGAGCCACCAGCCACTGCAAATGAACTCCAGACATGTGCGCCCCCTTGTGCATCTGGCTAACGTTGGTCCTGGAGAATCGAACCTGGGTCCTTTGGCTTTTCAGGCAAGCTCCTTAACTGCTAAGCCATCCTCCAACCCTTTTTTAAATATTGTAATTTTATTTATTTATTTATTTGACAGAGAAAGAGGGAGAGAGAATGGAAATGCATTTCTACCTTATTGTGATTTAAAGACAAGAAGTGGAACTTGAATTCTTAGAATGTCTCTCACAAACTATGGACACTTAATAGATCTATTTATTGAAAAAACGATATTTCTTGTCTTTGGGAGTGGGGAAGCCCTTTCATATTTTATTTATTTATTTTTTTAGAGAGAGTCAGAGGGAGAGAGAGACAGATAGAGAATGGGCACACCAGCAGCCTCTCAGCTGCTGTGAATGAACTCCAGACACATGTGTTCCCTTGTGGGCAAGTGCGGCATTGCACCCTTGCATCACTTTATGTCTGGCTAAACGTGGAGCCTGGAGAATCGAACAGGCATTCTTATGCTTAGCAGGCAGGCACCTTAACCAACTTGCCATCTCTCCAGCCATATATTTTATTCTTTACTTTTTAATTTTAGTTTTTAAAACTTAAATCTCTGATCTACTGGAATCAGAATACTTTTTTTCCAATTGTATTTTGTAGACATTATATCAGATTAATTACTATACAAATTAATATCCTCAGCAGTTTTAGAATGGGCTCTACTGTTCTTATAATCAGAACTTGGAGAATTGCTAGGTTCCTCATATATTTTCTCAATTTCTTCAGTTTCCACTGTTCTTATGACTTTGAAAATGCCATCCCTTTTCCAATTATTTTTAGTATTCTCTCATTCTTATAATATTGAAATTGATGAGGAAATCTGAGCATAAGTAATTTAAGGATTTTAGGGTTTATATGTTTATACACATAAATTATATGTGAGATAAAGTGATTGTTATTTAAATACTTCTAAACACTTCCTGTATATCTTTATCTCATGATTTTACCATGCCTTGATGACAGACACTTCAAGAATCACTTTGCTTTTATGGACAAGTAGGTTCTTTGCGTGTTTTACTTTTGTTTGATACGGATTCTCTCCAAACTCTTGCAATCATTTTACACTAGGGCAATCTATTTATCTTCTAGTTATATTCTCTGGTCACATCATAAATGATAATTTCAGGACTGAGGTGTTCCCATTAATATAAAAGCTTATTAGAATGTTTCTTTATAGTATTTGTTTTGAGAGTAGCAACCTATCCATCAAGCCAACCTCATTGTAAAAGCAAATCCCCGGGTTCCAGACAGAAAACACAGGGGCCATCAAATTATTAATCATATGCTTGTTTTAATTGCAATGTCTTCAGAGAACACTGTGGAACAAGAAGTTGGAAGTATAAAGAAACAAAAATGGTATTTTAAAAATGCTGTCACTTAACATTGCTGCCTGCTGGTTCTTTGTTAGATGAAGCATGGAAATTATAAATAATATTTCTAACATTGTAATGGAGAAAGAGGAAATTGCAGTGATAATGTGGGGAAGAATTAGAAGGCACAACACAGGGAGTAAATGGGATGATTTATGCAGAATTCTGCAAGGTAAGTGACAGTGCTTTCAGGAGCTGACTCATCAGATAAACATAGGCATTGAATTGTCTACAGGCTCACCCTGTGAACATGGGCCTTGTGATGCTAGTGGTCCTTGTAAGATTTACAGTTTTAAACAAAATTTATACACGATCCTCTGGCACATAAAATATTATTATGTATGAACATACCTCCTATGAAAATGATATTATATGTGGAACCCCATTTTAATCTGACACTATGTAACATATATCCAAAAAGACTACTATAAATTCACTGATAGGATTTTCTGATTAAATAACAAGCAGATCATGAATAAAATAATAAGCTTAAAATATATTTTTGAATGAAATAGTTATTACTGATTACATAACCCCACACATACTGGAAAATCCCCCATGTACTTTCCCTCTTTGTTCTTAAGCACTTAAGCAATTATTTTCGTGATATCCAATTTGCCTATGATATACAGTTTATGTGCTGGGATTTCTTTTGGCAGATAATTCATTAACTAGTGTCTTAGTCTAGAATGTTCAATATTCAGAGTGAATGAAAATTAAATAATGCATTTAAAGATAGTCTCTGCCTTTTAGATGTTTGTTATTCCAGTTACCTTTTATCATTATTAGCCTTGAAGAATAATTTGTTATATGCATGCATAGTTATCTAACATCTATGCTGAATGGATATGTGAGCCCTGTTGCTTGTTGCCAACATGCATTAGAAACCAATCCTAAATTATAGTTATAAATGAATCTTAAAATCTCCTTATTATGGGTGGTATCCCATAATATATGGATGATACCTTGCTTAACACATGACCCTAACTGAATTTCTTTCCATATATGCCATGTAAAAAAGACAAGGACGCACTAACTAAAAGCATTTTAACTTGTATATTTATAACCACTATCATTTGCATCAAGTGATCAGTGAAAATAGATGCTAGGTGCAAAGAGCCTAGTGAAATACAACTTCTACGAAGTCTTTTGTCTCCTCATCTCTTCCTAATGGCTGGGCTGTCATCTGCAGAGCACCCAGTTTCACATGCAGTACTTTCTCATGGACACAAAAATTGGGAAACTAGCCAAATCTCTTACAATGTCTTGTACACACCATTGCCATTCCATTCCTTGTCATGTGGTGCACATCACAACAGTCCATGCACAGAGGCAGAGTACTGTCCACTGGGCCACACAGGATCTCAGGAACACGGGAAGCCAAGCAGACTGACAGCAGGAGCCATAAGTGTGTGCCTGATCCATCATATCCAATGTCACTTCATACTGTCACCATATCCTTCGGATTTTTCAGGCACCATTCTTTTTCCACAGTTAATGATAATTATTTCGAAAGATTGCATTGAGACATGCAAAGCTTTTTTTCAAATAAGTCTTAAGTAGCTCAATGTCCATTTTGATATCACTTTGCATTTCAATTTGTAACACATGAAACATCATAAAAAGCCCAGCGTGGTGCACGCCTTTAATCCCAGCATTCAGGAGGCAGAGGTGGGAGGATAGCCATGAGTTTGAGGCCACCCTGAGACTACATAGTTAATTCCAGATCAGCCTGGGCCAGAGTGAGATCCTACCTTGAAAAATAAAAAAAAATTAAAAAAAAAACCCAAAAAACAAAAAACAAAACAAAACAAACAAAGAAAATTATAAAACCAACAGCTAAATTCTTTATTAAAAAGAAACCCATATAGGAAAGGTAATGGATACAAAGATCACCTATTTGGCATATATATTGCGCACTGTCTATGAAGGAAAGAACAGAAAAAAAATGAATACTATCCATTATTTCTTTACACTGTTATCAGTTTCAACTGTGCTTATCTTATTTTCAAAGAATTGAAGCTTTTTGAATTAAAGAAAATTGAGTGTTTTCAATTGAACAACTGTTATTTTAAAAGTTGTCTAAGATGAGGTATTAGAAAATTAGATATGAGGATCCACACTTTATAGTTAAGAATGAAATGTATACATGACTGCAGCCAGCATAGAGTAATGAACATCACTGTGCTTGTACCGTCAGTAAAGCAATATTAAGTTTTCTTCTTTCCATTCTTTCCAGTGGTTGATGTCTTCTGCTTCAGTTCAAGTCCTAATGGTCTGCATTGTGAACAAGATGTGTTGGACTGGATCATTCATGCCAAGGTAACGAATTCTACCTGCAGAAATCTGCATCTTGTTAGAAACCACATTTGTTTTATTAAGAGATCTTAATGAAGAATAACATGGTTAAAATCCTGAAAGAAAATAGTGAACAATGAAAATGATATGTTCCTATGTGTCTAAATAATTATATACTTATTCAGGTTGGAAAACAGAAAGTCAAGAATATTTTAATAATAGTTAAACATTCTATTTTCTATTCATCACTGTGCTGTTTGCTATAATCATTACATGACAAGCAGTTCACTAAGTAGTTTCACAAAAATTAGTGAAATTGAGTTTGTTCAAACTTTCAGAAATTCTTCTAAAGCATTGTTTATCCATCTGTTTTGGTCTAGCTCTAAGATTATTTTCACATGCATATTTCATTGTCATTCCCTGTGTTAAATTTTACTTTGATTTCCCTTCTATGTCATGTACTCTATCATCCCGTTCACTCATCTGTGTGGCTGTGATACCTTCTGTAAATAGCCATTTGTCATCACCTTAGTCACAAGCATGTGCCATTCTGCCTTAAATGGACTGTGACACAGTTGGCAAATCAATGGGAACCCCTCAGGCTCCTCATTTCTCAGAAAGCCTGACATAAAACATATCTACTTGAGGTAGGCTCACTCACTGACTGCCTTTACAAAAACCAATGTCATACCATCCATATAAGTGAATTACCCAAAACTAGCATAGGATTTTGCTTTTTTTATTTTTGCCAACAGAACTTATTTTTATACAAAAGTTAATGTAAGAAAGCAAAGATTTGAGAGCACAATCTTATTTTCACCAACATTTGACTCTCAACGCTTTGACAGTGTTTGTTCTTACAGTGAAAGGATACAATTTCTTTCTCACAAAGAAGGGGAATGTGTCACTTACATTTGAATAGCTGCAGCAAGAACAAGTTTGCTGTGTAGGTTATGGGGTCATTCTCCAGGTGGACATGGTCATCCTGATGCTTCTTCTCATGTCATGCAAGATGTGGCATGTAAGCCACGAGAGGCAAAGAAACAGGGCCTCCTCTGACCAAATGATCACCTCCTAGTCGACTTTTCCAGGTGACTTCTTTTATCAGTTACTTTCTCATGGCTGAGACGAAATAGCCAGCCAGATGCAGCTAATGCAAGGAAAAAGGTTTATTTTAACTAGCATTACCAGAGGGTGGAGTCCATAATGGTAGAAAAAGCCTGACAGGAATAGGAATGTGGTGTCACATTGTTCTAGGCTGTTGAATGGTCTGCTAGATTTCTCCTTTGGGAAAAAAAAAGTGTGTGTGTGTGTGTGTGTGTGTGTGTGTGTGTGTGTGTGTGTGTGTGTAATACCAGAGTCTTTTGTGGCTGCAAATGAATGCCTATCCAGCTTTATGTATGTGGCTGCATAGTTGAATTATGTCCAGCATGCTTTACAAACAAGTGCCTGTTATCACTGAACACCTTCACAGCGCCTACCTTTCTTGTTTTTATACAATCCAGAAAGCAAGGCCATTGGATGGTGACACTGACAGTTAACTAACTTAGTCTAGAAAATCCCTCTTAGATATGACCAGAGATTTGTTTCCATGGTGATTCCAAATCCTGTCAAGTTGACAATCAATGATTAACACTTGTCAACATCTGGACTAATTATATGAAATCTCTTAAGGTTTCTCTTTAAGTCACATTTCCTTTCACTTGCAAGTAAATCATCTCATGGATATACCCACAATGTGATAGTGCTTTGCATCAGCTTGCAGTTTCGGCTCTAACTTAAGGAATAAAGCTCTATCATTGTAGAAACTGAATCATATACCTCATCACATGCCCCAACATCTAGAACTGATCAAAACCTATTAGTGGTACTAGCTGGGCATTTGACTCATCAGAGTATACAACTGTAATCAGCACAGTATCAACTGATAACAAACACCAAACACACACACACACACACACACACACACACACACAGTTCTCTCACTGACACAATTGACAAATTGTCTTTAAGAAGCTATGCAGACAAGTTTATTGTCAGTTTACATCTTCTTTTTATTTGCATGATTTTGTTTTCTGAGGTAGGGTCTTGCTTTAGTCCAGGCTGACCTGGAATTCACCATATTTTTAGGCTGGCCTCGACTTCACAGCAATCCTCCTACCTTAACCTCTGAATGTGGGATTAAAGGCAATAAGTCTGGCTGTATCTTGATTCCTACTCTTTCAACTTATAACAATAAAGGATAAACCAAAAAGTATAAAGGTTAAAGAAAAAAATCAAATTTAAAAACTAGATTATTTCATTTAATACACACACACACACACACACACACACACACACACACACACACACACACATATATACTGTTAGAATTATCTAAGTCTTAATGATCAATTATGTATCAGTTTCAAGAAAGAAAGTCACTAGATTGCTGATATCATTCCATAAAAGGGTGATAGAAAAAAAAAGATTTTTTATTAACAACATATTTTGTATGGGTACACCATGTGTTGGTTTCCACGTTTCCCTCATCCCTGGCCCCATTCCACTGGGGACCCTCCTCAAAAGAGTTGCAGGTATTCCCCATGGAATAGGACAAAGCCCCTTTATACAGACATTATGACAAAGCAGGGCCCACTGCCCCAGATATATAATCTGAAAAGCAAGCAAGCAAGCAGAAAAGTTGTAGCATAAATTACACTGTAAGCATAAACTAATAATCAAAGCTCAAGTTCTCAGCTGTCAAAGACATAAATTATGAGTCACAGTATTTTCAGTCTCAGAGGATATGATAGATTCCATGACCCAGTAAAGCTACATTTATTCTTTGGAATATTTTGGTAAATACTGCCATATAAAATAGAAAACAAAAAGAGAGAAAAAAAGAAGGAAGGAAAGAAGGAAGGAAGGAAGGAAGGAAGGAAGGAAGGAAGGAAGGAAGGAAGGAAGGAAAGAAAAAAAGAAAACAAAACAAAACAATAGGGCCGGAGAGATGGCTCAGCGGTTAAGGCACTTGCTTACCAAACCTAAGGACCTGAGTTCAAGTACCCGGTACTCACATAATCCAGATGCAGAGCAGCACCTGCATCTGGCGATCATTTGCAGTGGCTGGAGGCTGTGGTACCCTCATTTTCTTCTCTGTGTTTTTCTGTCTGTTTGTCTCTGTTTCTCTCTATCTGCTTATAAATAAACAAGATATATAAAACACTTTAAAATAGATAACAATAGTATCCTATTAATAAAACAACATATAATAAACATATAAATAACATATAATGATAAATTGAAATAATAATCATTTCTGAGCCATTAATTAAAATGGAAAATACTAAACACTCATTTTTTTAAATGATGCCTGTAACATTCATAACACCAAATTGGAATAAAACACAAATAAATTTGAGGTTTCTATATACTTATTTTAACCAACTCAGTGTAAAAAAGAAAATCATGAAATGCTGAAGATATTGAAGAGAAAAAAAAAGTGAGCCCATTAATATTTTGATATGGAACGTGAAGGAGACCAAAAATGTCAACAAGTTATAAGAGGAACTAGTCAAAAACATCATACAATATACATATATACAAATTAATAATACAGATTCAGGGTTGGTGGGGCACACCTTTAATCCCTACACTCAGGAGGCATCGAGGTGAGATCAAGGCCACCCTGAGACTACATAGTGAATTCCAGGTGAGCCTGAGCTACAGTGAGACCCTACCTCAAAAAATCAAAAAAGTAAGAATAAAAAAAATAACAGTACAAAGTTTTTTTCTTTATTTTTTTGGTTTTTCATTTCTCGGTCTCACTCTAGCCCAGGCTGACCTGGAATTCGCTATGTAATCTCAGGGTGGCCTCATGGCAATCCTCCTACCTTTGCCTCCCAAATGCTGGAATTAAAGGTGTGTGCCATCACGCCCTGCAACAATACAAAGTTTTAAAAAGAAAAAGTATCAGAAAGGCAGAGAGTCCTATTATTCTACGGAATATTTAATGACATATAGTAGCTTGATGGTACTTTATCCCTAGATACTCATATGTGGCTGGAGTCATTAGACTGCTAATTTAAAGCAGATATTTTTTCCTGAACCAACTGGAATGAGGCTTGCTTAGTGATTAGATAGAAATTAGCATTTTCAAATTTTCAGAATTGTGTTCTGATTATTTTGCAGCATCTTGATGTTGAAATGAGGAGAGAAACATAAAATAAGGAAAATTTTAAAGCATAACAAGTATTTTGTAACAAGAAATGAAAACTTTTATTCTTTTTCTTTCCTTGTGTCACAAAATACTCAATGTAACAATGGGAGAAAATTTTTAATCATTATATTCAAATAATATGCAAATTTTAAGAATGGGTATCGTGGGGCTTAGTCCCTCATAAAACTTTCTTAAGTATTTGAACATAACCATTTCTTTGTGCTTACCAAAATATGTATGATGAAGTTATTATTACATTTCCTCTTGGTTTACTTTTATTTTCCTCTGCATCTTACATGTATAATGAATGCTTAATTTTGATAACAGCAGGGGAAACAAAATAATAGAAAGAACTACTATGTGGAAAAATTTTGTGTCTGTATACAGCTATATAATATATACAAATGTAATATGGCATAGAGATTTTAATTTGCTCTGAAACAGTGTAGCAAAACTTAAATAGGATTTGTATGCATTGTACAAATATAAAATAATAAAAAATCCTACTTTTCTGATAAGTTTCTGGTAATTTGAAATTAAATGTCCATCATTTGAGAATTTCCCTTTTTCTTCTACTGAATACATCACAACCAGTGGGAATGGATTCATTCAGAACTACTAGGGATTCACCTGTACAGTGTAGTTTACCTTGCTGCTATCAAGGTGCCTCTAAGTGATGGGAACAAGGGATTGTTGGTTTCAGAGACAGGTTAATCTGCCAGATAAATGATTTCAAAGTTTATCTACAATTTTGGTTCTGATGACTTTTTATCATCTCCCCCCACTCTAAATGCATGATTATCAGCTAATTAGTGGTCAGGTTTCAGTGGTTCCTTCAGCATTCCCTATTGGAATATCTAAAACCTTTAGGATTCATCATTATTTCTTTCTCTCTGTACCCATGTGAAATGATCTTGTAGCTCTCCATACAAACATGAAAACATTCATTTTTTCTCATGTACTCCCTCTTCATAAAGACTAGCTTAATACCATTTGATAGAAATTAACAGAGATAGTAATTGGATATCAGAGCTCAGGAACTCTAGACTTCTCAAAACCTTTAAATACACCCTGACAAAGAAAATAAAATTCAGTTTTTGCAGGGGAAAAATTATTATAGTGGTGTGTGTGTTTAAAGTATCTTTACCCACTGCAAACAAATGCCAGATGCTTCTGTCACTTTTTGCTTCTGGCTTAATGTGTGTGCTGGGGAAATGAACCAGGGTAGGCAGGCATTGCAAGCAAACACCTTTAACCATCTCCCTAGCATCTCTACATATACTTTTAATAATTTGTCTTTAGAAAAACACAAAAATTTTCCCAAGTTTAAAATGTCTTAGATCTATAATACTGCCTTCATTATGACTGTGCTGCATATTAACATTGTTTTGAGTTGCTGTGAAATTTAGATAGAAATGTTAAATTTGGGGCTGGAGAGATAGCTTAGTGGTTAAGCGCTTGCCTGTGAAGAGTAAGAACCCCAGTTCCTGGCTCAATTCCCCAGTACCCATGTAAGCCAGATGCACAAGGTGGTGCATGCATCTGGAGTTCCTTTGCAGTGGCTGGAGGCCCTGGTGGGTGCGTTTTTCTCCCTCTCTGTGTGTCTCTGTCTGTTGCTAATAAATCAATAAAAATAAACAATTACATTTTTAAAAAAGAAATGTTAAATTTGATAAGTGATGTTTTCCATATTCAGTACTTAATGTGATCAGGTTAAGCATGTTTGATGTTTGGGGTCAATTTAAAGGAAGAGAAATGGAATTTGAGGATTGTCTAACTGTGCACTAGATTCACTCTGCTGTCCTTCTACTTGAACTTGTTGGAGCCATAAAATGAAACCTTGTTAAAATATTCAATAAACTTCACAACATAGTTTTATTGTTACTGTAAGTGCTATAATAGATTTTTAGTTTATTTTAGTATAAAATAAACAGTACCAGTAACTAGACATTTTTTATAATTTATAAGTTTCTTCAGTGAAAGATGTGTTAAACTAAATTGTTATATTTGGTAGAAAGTTAAAAAAATATCCATACTTGGGCTGGAGGGATTGCTTAGTGTTTAAAACATTTGATTGCAAGGCCAAAGGACCCAGGTTTGATTCCCCAGGACCCACGTTAGCCAGATGCAGAAGGGGGCACACGTGTCTGGATTTGTTTGCAGTGGCTGGAGGCCCTGGCATGCCCATGCTCTCTCTCTCTCCCTCTGTCTCTGTGAAATAAATAAATATAAATAAAAAATAAAATATTAAAAAAATATTCATAGTTAACAATGGGGGATCTCAGTGGCAGGATTCATGTGCAGGGCCCTCCTTGAAATACTAAGGAGAGTAGGAAGGGCAGGAGTGAAGAACGGTGAAGGCTAAAATAATCTAAAGAAAGAAAAGTATACAGCATAAATACACGTAAGTTGACAGCTTAAAAACCCTGATTTAATAGGAGGGCCAAGATACTGGCTGATTTGTAACATTTTGGGATTTCAATGTGTATTGTATATCTGAAAAAAAAAAAAATCACAGTTCTAGGTATCTAGAAATTTAGTAGTTCTGTACTTCCTGGATATTGAGGGGAGAATACAGAAAGTTTTAGTTCAAGTGGTGTATAAATTTGCATTTATTTTTTTAGCACCCGAGGGAGAAGTAACATAGGATGTAAAAGGCTGAAAGCTTTCATCCTCACGTCCTTCACCAGTGTTCTCCTCAGCATCTTCCTCCCCTCAGCACTATTCTCCTTTGGATTCTTCCATCTGTTCCAATGCTTTTGTGTTTAAGACAAAGGGAGTAGAATCTAATTTTTGCATTCCAATCCTATTGTGAGGGAGATAATAATAGATTGTTTTCTCCTCCCTGTTGAAATATCTTAGAGAAGTGTCACTCTCCCTGTGTATTGACATTTACTAATCAGAAAATCTGTGCATGGAATTATAGATTCCCCTAGAAGCTGGGTATAATATTTCAAATCAATTTGGGAGTATTAAAAAATAATCAATGCCTGATTGATTTTAATTATATCCCAAAGGTTCAGTTAGCTCTGTTGATTAAATCCATTAGTAGTGGCATCTTCAGTTCAGAATATACAGCCAAAACTTAAATCTTGATGCATTAGCTATCTAACAACCATCTCATTGTTAATAGAGGCACTGTAATGACTAGTAACAGAAAATAAATTCTTTCATTAAGGCTTTTCTAAATAGTCGACTTCTGTTTGTAAAGAATAAAAATCTATCTGGAAGTTATTACTCAATTTCTACTTTTCATTTCAGAACTTCTTTCTGAATTTGTTAAGATAATTTAATGAAATATTTGTGTTTCTGATTCATTAGAAGCTCAATTTTCTGTCTTTCCTATGATGGATTTTTTTTTTTTTTTTTTGCCTATATAAACTATGGCTAATACGGGAGCTTAGTTCATTCATCTGGAGGCCTGTGTTGTTCCCTCAGCATATTCCAGCCCACTGCCTATTGTTTAATAATAGACAGTATGACTGTCTGAAGTGCATTATTTCTTCCCTTAATCCACAAACTAACCATTCTTTTCTGAATTTACCTTTGCTTTTATTTGGCATATAAAATATAATAAACTTGGGGCTGGAGAGATGGGTTAGCGGTTCAGGCGCCTGCCTGTGAAGCCTAAGAATGCTTGTTTGAATCTCCAGGTCCCACATATAGCCAGATGCAAAAGTGATGCAAATGTGCAATGTTGCACATGTGCACAAGGGGGTGCACAGGTCTGGAGTTCGTTCACAGGGGCTGAAAAGGCCCTGGAGTGCTTTCTTTCTCTGCCTCTTCCTCTCTCTCTGACTCTCTCAAAAAACAAAAATCAAATTTGATGATCCATTTTAGGGTTACAATAGATTTTAAAAATTACTTTAGGGAAGAAATAATGTACTTCACGTACCTTATTTTTAAATGTCTGCACGCCTTTAATCCCAGCACTCGGGAGGCAAGGTAGGAGGAGCATATACCCTGAGAAGCTTTCAGGTCATGGACCAGGTTACCTCGAAAAAACAAAAAAAAAAAAAAAAAAAAAAAAAAAAAAAAAAAAAAAAAAAAAAAGTATAGGTATATCTATCTCATTATTGGAAAATGTTTTAGGTAATAATTTTTTTTTTTACTTCTCACAAGGTTACCACTAGCTCCCTAATTTGGGTTCATTCAGTGGTACTATGAATAGTAGTATTTATATAAACAATAAACTTGAAAAGCAAAAAAAAAAACAAAACAAAACAAAACAAAAAGAATGGTTAGTCCACACAAGTAAACAAATATGTGTCTTTAGAAATTTTTTATTTTGAAAATTCATTTTGGAAACTCTTGACATATTTTTTGTTTGTCTTACTCCAAGATTCATTACAGCAAAGAGGGGTTTACAGATGGATGAGTTTTGAGCTCTCAGAAATCCATGGAGCAGTATTGTATTTCATAAATATTGTGTGAAAACATCACAGATCAGTGAGTGGAATTTTCCATTTTCAGACTCATAAAGATGGACAGTTCCCAGAAACTGTCAAGTTTAAAAATCATCTAGAACAGGATGGAGATAATTTCTAGTGCTAATATTGACCAAGTTACATAAGAAAAATTCTTGTTTATCTTCAAATATTATTTGACAAATTAATCTTATTTCAAATTAAGAATTATACTTTCATATAATTTGCTGCATTTTCATATCTATAACCAGGATGGATGTCAATGCTTCACTATTCAAGAGAAATCAATGGACAGTCACAGTACAAATAATGCTATTTTGTCTTAGAAAATATTCCATCATGAAGATATATTTCCTTTTAATTGGTCAATCTAACTAAAATTGTTTCCAATAATGGCTATATTTTCTGTATCGTGACCATGTGATATTTTTAAGAAATAAACACATCTTCCAGAAAAATAGTTTTATTCCAAAAATTTTCATTAACCTCAACATCTTTTAACCCGCAATGGATCCTTTATTAACTCTCATACGTTCTAATGTACTTAATTCTGTCTCCCTATTTTTCTGTGAAGATTTATCAGAACATGAAAATCTGAGAAATTTTGGACTAAGGCATACCTATTTGTTAAAATAAGCATTTATACAAGTGTGCATATATCCATGTCTTAGTTAACGGAAATTAAGTGCTTTTCACAACAAGCTATCGAAATAAAGGACATTGCTTTATGCTGTGAACACGTATATCTAGTTAGTTTTATAATTGATGCAGAACATGTTCATGGAATAATAAAGTAGTCAATGACATTATTCTCATGATAGTAAAGCTGAATTTGTAGAATTCACTTCAATATCAAATGTCTGTTTGTACAAGAGAAGTATTTTTGTTTTGTTTTGTTTTTGTAATAGAGTGTTTTGCGATCATATAAGACACCATTCTGTTCTCAGGCAGATCAACTGAAACAGTGAAGATAGGAATAGCAGCTCCTTTACAGAAATGCTTCATGTATTTTACTTCATGTTAAATCATAACATCCTGCCTGGGATATGAACTCAATTAGTAAAATATTAACCATGTGGAATGACGATGATGGTGAATCACAGAGTAAAAGATTTCTTAGGGGAGAGGGGAGTGGAGGGATGATTTAGCTGGTAAGGTACTTGCTTACAAAGCCAAAGGGCCCAGACTCTATTCCCCAGGACCCAGATTAAGCCAGATGTACAAGGTGGTCCACGTGACTGGAGTTTGTTTGCAGAGGCTGGAGGTTCTGATGTTTCCATTCTCTCTCTCTCTCTTTCTCTCCATCAAATAAATAAAAATATAAAAATAATATATTTAAGATTTTTCTGGGTTGACTAATACCTCTTATTTGAATGGAATGAACTATTGTAATTATTCGTTCACTTTCTTTGTCAAAAATGATATCTTTAGTGACCATTTGGCCTTGATTTATTTTAATATTAAACAACATATACACTTCATTTCACATAGAAACTTCGAATAATATGAAAGATAAACAATTCTCATTGTCATATTATTTTCCCAAGTTAAATACTTAAATTAAACATGAAACATCACTTTTCTGGTATTGTGCAATATGCTTCATTTGTTGTGTTATTACATTTTATTTATTTATTTGCAAGGAGAGAGCGAGAGAGGGAGAGAGAATAAAGAATAGGGATGCCAGGGCCTCTAGTCATTGCAAACAAACGTCAGATATATGTACCACCTTGTGCATCTGGCTTTATGTGGGTACTGGGGAATCAAACCCTGGTTGTTAGGCTTTACAGGCAAGTACCTTAACTGCTGAGCAATCTCTCCTATCCTTAATTTGCTATTTTTTAATTAAAAAAAATAAACAACTTTATACCCTTCAGATCAAGTGGGGCCAGTTCTTGGGTCACAGCAGATTGCTATTAAGGATTGAAGAGAAAAGGGGAAGAGAAATCACAGAAGAAAGAGAAAAAGGGAGGGATGGAGATAGTTTTTTTTTTTTTAATTATTTTTTTCCTGTACTTCTATGTTTAGGTTTTCTCAGAGAATAAGAAATCCACAATCTACAGGCATTCCTACATTCCAGAACTTTTCCAGGCAAGAATATTTTTTGTTTGACCTGAGCTCAGGCTCCTGGGGGTCTTGAGACATCACTTAAAGCTTGCTGTAATATTATTACATGTGTGCTGAAACATTTTGCTTCTGATAGAGGTAAAGTAAAAGCTCTCCGCTGATCCTTCACTCTTCAGGCACCAAGCCTTTAATCTGGATATCTCTGCTAAATCTTATCAGTGCCCCAGCCTTGCAGGGCATTCCCTTGATTTAAGTTGCTGGCCTCCTCTGCCCTCTCAGAACAAGATCTTTCCCTTGGTCTTGAGGCTGTGCATAGGACTAAAAATAAAACCTGCCCTCGATCCTGACACAACTCTGAAAGAAAAACTCAGAGGAGACCAAAGTGATCAGTAAGGATATAGGTATGGTTGAGCCTGACAAAGAGATTGTTATAGTGTTATTATTGGCTTTGAGGTTTTTTAAAAGCATATGCAAGGATTGTTTGCTTGCTACTAAGTAGAGATGGCAATTTATTATGTGGTATTGAAAACAGATTTTTTATAGTTGAAAATATTACAGAAGATACATTTCACAAAGGAAAATAAAATCGAGGCTCACAACAATGAAGGTGCTTTTTCATGTACAGACGGAAATACATAGCCGAATCAGGTCAGACAGCAGCCATCCCTAGGGACTTCCTTTCTGTCCCTCCATACTTCATCCCACCCCTCGGTGCTTCAGGACAGCATCAGAGATAAAATACACCTGCCTATAGACTTCACAAAACTAAGGAGCACAGGAGTACCCGAGCAGATCAGCATTGCAGAGATTCCATCATCCATCAAAATTACCTGGGCCCTTTCCAAATGCGGGTGCATATTTGGGCCTCACCCTGGGAATGCTGCAAATCATAAACAGAGGGTGAGGTTGAGCTACCATGTTGTAAAATTTGGCACCAAGGACCCAGCTGCAGATCCAAAATGCATAACTGTTAGAAGAGCCAAGATCTCCAGACTTGTGGAGAAGAGCACCATGGTTTATGTTGGTCTGCGATTTGTGCGGAGACTTGGCACCCAGCTGATGCTTTATGGAGAAGTGTATGTAGAAAGGGCAATTTAGGGAACGGCCCATGAGCAATTGATTGCTATAGCAACTGAAATATGTTTGTGAGCTTCTAATCCCCTTGATAAATGGTGCTTAGGGGAATTTAGAACTACATTTTTAAATTAAATTTCAGGTATAAAATTTAAGAGTGAGATAGAGATTTAGAATGCTAACCAAGTCTTTCTCTCAAGTTGGAAATTTTATGAAAAATAAAATGAATAAATTACTTCTCTCAGCAAATTCTGTTGAGCCTCTTAGGAACTCTAGTCATCCCAGATAACTACTTGAGTTTTGGGGTGTGGAGAAGGCAGCAGACCTGCTAAAGAATTTTCCTAAGAACTAATTGGAAAGGCTACTGGCAAACATGGGGGTTTGGAGACATCTGTTTTAAATGTGTTTATTAAATGATGGTTTAGGAGCTGGTGATGGGATTTCAGTGGTAGACTAACTTGTCTAGGAAAAAATAAAAAAAGATTTGTTGCATCATTAAATACATGGAATTGAGTTTGTGATGATCTTTACTGACTCCTAAGGTATTTCCCTATGATTTTGGATAAGAATGTCAAGTACAAATCATTTACAAAGTGAATTGCATCCTTAATGTAAGGAGCAACTTGGAACATTCTGAGAACTGATATTCAAAAGATCTCTCTGAACTCTGGAAAATAAACAGAGCTGTAAAGGATGTCTTAGTTTGTAGTAAGGTACTCACTACTGTGAGAAATCGAACTGCAAATTGCTTGGTGCAGAAGCACTGGACCTGAGAGTCACCTGGGTAAAGAATGTTGTAAACATTTGTCACAATCAAGTATTGTCCAGTTGCAACTTGCTTCTTCTAATGTGTCTAAAAAGAAGCAATTCAATCAATAATAACCTTATGCAGAATTCAAAGGCAGCTATAATTAATGTCTTTCTAATTTCGGTGTAAATATCCATCAAATGTTTCAGAAAACTCCACAAGATATGAAGCATCAGTAAAATACAATAAATTATACATTTAAAAAATCTACCATAACAATGTACAGAGTCATTTAGATTTCAATTGATTTTTTTTTTTACTTTCTTGCTATTTTCCTTTTCCTCAATGATTTTTTCATTCATTAAATTGATATAATAGAGAGATCATTGGACACATTATATACACACATTTATATTTTCTTTGTCGTATGATATTGAACATTGTAGAAGATGAAGCAAAAAATGCATTATTATTTGCATTAAAAACATAGCTTACTTAAGAGACATCTATTCCAGCATGTATACATTCTCTTTGAATCAAATTATACTTTTTGCCTAATGGAAAATGATCTGTGCCTGACTACCTTTGTGCTGGGAATCTAATCTGCAAGTCTTTTTTGTCTGAATCTTAGCAAATAATACCAATAGATAAGAAGAAACTACTCCTGTGGAGAATGAGTATTCATAGATATACTGACAAGTCAAATATCTTAAAATGAAGGTGATATTCTTACAGAAATCTGAGATGTAGCCCAGAGTTGGACTCTGGGAAATGTGACCACCAAGAAAAGCTTGATAGAACATTTTGCTAAGCAATGTGCTGCAAATTAGGGCAGGCTTCCATTATCATTTTAACTAAATTATTTAAATTATTTGAACCTGCTTCAAAAAACTTGAAATGAAAAATTACATATATATACATATATATATATAAAACAAAAATTGAATATATATATGGTGTGTGTATATAGTTGTAAAGAGAGATGGAGTTTTTTTATATATGTTTAAAGTGATGTATGAAGTTAAAAAAATGTACAAGCTCACATACTTACCATGTGATAGCAACATTTGAAATTATATTAAACAATTTGAAATGTGTAAAAAATTAATATTTAGTAAGTTACCTTTCTATACACAATATCACAATAATTTATTCATTCTATCTGAATGAAATTATGATGTGCACTTTAGTGAACCTTTTCAATAGTTTCACTTTCTCCATACACTGTTCTGTCTGTATGTATACACACACACAAACACACGTAGACACACACACATACACACACATACAAACACACAAACACACACATCTTTGATAGCCACCACATACTTTTTATATCAGTGGGTTTAGTTATTTAAGATTTTCGATATAAGTGAGCCATAAGGTACTTGCCTTCCTGTGTCTGACATATTTCTTTTAACATAATGTTCTCCAGGTCACACTTACTTTTCAATTTTTTTACTCTATATTTTACCTGGAATATAAGTTAATATAACATTGACAATAAGAATAAAAATGCAAGGCTGAAGAGATGGGTCAGTGATTAAGTTACTTGCATGCAAAGACTAAGGACTCAGGTTCAACTCCCCAGCACATATGTAAAGCCAGATGCACAAGGTGGCACATGTGTCTGGAATTCGTGGACACGGTATGCCATTCTCTGTCTGTTTCTCTTTTTGTTTTTCTCTCTCTCATAAATGCACAAATACATAATGTAAAGTGTAAAAATTACAAATGTTCAAATATGCCAAGATAAATACTGACATGATAAAAAAATCAAACTTATCTGAATTTTTAACTTAAATGAACTGAGAAACCAATAGTTTATCTAACAACCTTAATTAATCAGATGCAATTTGAGAAAAAATTTATATATGAATTATCATATTCTAAATGTGATGTTGTTGCCTGACCAATTTATATTAACTTATTTTCAACACTTCTCTTAGATAAATATTTTGAGCTAATTTATGGCAAACAATAAAAATTCTTCCAAGTGGTTGTTCTATAACTGCTTAAAATTGAAAATAGCAAAAAATCATGGATAAAGAATGGAATAGTCGTCCTATCCTACAGTTAGATGGATAATTCATGCAAATGGGAGCAAGGCCCGAGGAGCTTAGTGATAGTCTTAATTAGCCAATTCCAAAGTAATTTGCTCCCTCATGTTATTCATGCACTAAACAGATTGGAAAGGAGGAATTTCAGCTTTAGGCTAAGTCATAATATTTATTTGTATAGGTGAAGACCTTTCACAAGCTCCTGGCAATATTTTGACAAAGATTGTCTTTAAGGGCCTTCTGTTTTTGTTGTCAGTTATGACCTATAATTTCATTCGTCCAATTTTTACCAACTGGACCTATTCGTGTAAAGCCAGACCTATATAAAGATGTCATAAATCAATAGATAATTCTTGCATACATGCAGACAATGATAGCAGAAAAATAATATATATGTGTATAATGTTAGGAGAATACATGCTATTTATGGATTATTTTAATATTGAGCAAGAAAATTATATTATCTGAGTGTTAAAAATATTTATATAAGAAGAGGAAGAATCTCACAAAATTCTTGGATATCTTCAGTTTGTAGAAGTCCAAAGAAACTTCTTTCCAGTACAAGAAACTTGCATCAAAAGGAAAGGTGGAAGGATGGGCAAGATTACAACTGGGCAGGAAGTTATACCTGAGTGCACTCTAAGATCAGTGTAATTCAGACATGTATATTGTGCAGAATATCTTAAAATTATCGTATTAGTTTCTAAGAATGAATATTTATTTATAATTTTTATAATAAATCACACAATAACTAATATATATACACATTCATACACACACACATATATACATATATATGTGTATGTTATATATGGTTTTATAATAATTCTGTCATCTTCTTTCCTTGTATGCTGGAATTCATTATTCTACAGAGAGTCATTTTATGGTTTTCCTGTAAAATTAAAATGTCTTCTTTTGTATTCAATTTAAGAAAAAACAGAAAATCAATTAAAATGATAAAAAATTAAATTCATACCAAAAATAGTCATAATAAGTATTAGTTCTTGATTGACAGGATTGTTGGGAAACATCCTTACCTCATATCTTGGATTTCAATTGATAGAATTGATAGATGGAAGACCTTCCTTCTTTTAGAAGGCACACTGTCCAGTGGCATAATCAATCCAGAACAGGTCATCTTTTGTTTATTTTGAAGCTCAGCATCAGAAGACTATTTTGGCTGCATTAGTTGGTATATAGTGGTTTCTATTCCAATTATTTTCCAAAATTAATAATATACAAATTTCATATGGCATTCAAAATTTGCTTCTTCTATCGAGTACTGGAAATTTATAGTTCTGGGAAATATTCTCATTATTCTACAGAATTTATTCCTGGAACTAAGAAGGTTTTATATGCTTAGACAATGTACTTCCTGACTTCTCTCATAGTTGTTTATAAAATAATGAAGTTCTATCCTGGAAGGATAAAATTCAGCTATCCACATGGTATAAGAAAATGATGTGTGCCAAAGATAGTTCTGACACTTGTAGATTTGTGTACTCTGTCTTTTTAAAGACAGCCACGAACATTCTGTGGTAAGGCTCAAATTGTAAGAAATTATCTGAAAATCAAAATGTAGGTAGGACAAAATGAAAATCATGATGGCTGCATTACGCTAATTTGAAACACTAATACCAAAGAAGAAGAGAGACACTTTAAAAGAACCTATCTTCCATGAATTTCCCTGAGCTACATTGGGGTCATTTTAGTTCTACTTCTATGATAAGGATTTGGGAGCCTCTGTGACTCTGGATATCTGGCTTACTTGGAGTTGGATGTTTTCTGTGTTTATCTCCTTCAGCCTTTAACTGGTGCCTTGATCCCCAGGAACGCTGTATTCTTGCCTGTACCCCACATTATTCTATGGTTTCAGCTGGGGCCCTGGTGAGGTGTGATTGGCGAATCCTCCCTTCAGGCGGAAAGAATGTTAAGAGCCACAAGTTGGGGCATTATGCACAGAGACTTGGCCTACCCCCCAGAACTCTTGACTACCCCCACAATGCATGACCCACATTCCCCATTGATGAAGGTCTCTTTGGAAGAGGGAGGACAGGGAGGAGGAAAAGGGAGCCAACACTATGAATGTAAAAACAGAATAATATAAATATAAATAAATTATGGGAAAAAAAGAACCCATCTTTAGAATATCTTTAAGTGTTCATTTAAAATTTAAGAATATTAAAACTTTTCTTTTTTGTTACCTGTGTTACCTTGCACATCCAGCTTCTATTGGTCCTTGGGAATTAAAAGTGGGTCCTTTGGCTTTCCAGGCAATTGTCTTAACTGATAAGCCATCTCTCCAGCCCAAGGAAAATTTCATTCTAAATTGATCAGGCTAATCAGGCTTCCTTGTTCAGCCGTATTCATTGGCTTAGTAACCTTTCTACAATTATGTGAATTTTTTATGTCAAAGTGTTTTTTCTTTGTTATTAACATGGCAGCTCTTAAATTCTTTGTGGCTCAGATGTTTTGGGGCTTTTCAATGATAGGTATACCTTTCTGTAAAGTCTTATTCTATTTCAAAACATATAGCTCTAAATAAAGTACCTTGTGAGCCTCAAGGAATTGTTGTGTTAACTTACTCCAATAGACTATTTCCCAATCATTTTCCCAATGAAAGTGATGAGTACAGACTGCATCCCCACTATTGAATCCTTAGGCCTCTCGAGAAATCATTAGTTTTATAAAACTTTAAAAGTCCTCTTCTCATTCAGTTGGCATTGTTAATGATCTTGAATGTATTTCCCCTTATAATCTTATATTGTCTAATTCATAAAACTTAACAAACCATATATAGCATGTAAACCTACATCACTCTCCAATATGAAGAAGAGAGTCACATTAAAATATATGTGCTAATGCTGCTACATTAGATAACCTGTGGTAGTTGCTATTTCCCTTGTAAGATGAACTCAGCCACTAATTACTGAAATATGAATTTAATAATTCATGTTTCATAAATAATGTATAATAAAAAACAGCACATAAAGCAATGTATAATATATTTATAGTGGCATTCCTGAGAATTATCTTGAGGCTACAGACTAATTTAAAATACGATCTTTCTTATCACATACTCTAGGCTATCTCATGAAAACAGCTATATATTCTATTCATGACCTACCTTTAACTTGACTCTTCTGAAAATTTTTCTGTGCTATTTTAAATTTCAGGGAGTATAGTAGAATTTTAAACTAAGATCATTTTTGCATAATCATTGTACATTATTGTGCCATGTTGAAATAATAAAATTTAGCATTTCCACCTTTTATATGAAGAGAAAGTAAAGGTTTTCAGCACATTTCCTGCTATTTCCCATGTCAGAATAGAACATCTCACTGTATGTCTTTAGCTTTAAAATTTTTTAAAAGACTAAATAAAGGGCATCATTTATTTTACTCACAGAGTTGTAAGGCTTTTGTCTTATGTAGGAGTTTGAATTTCTTCCTCCATTTACACTAGGCTGGGTTTGACTGCCTTTTTAGTGGGTTATGATATGAAGTTTTTCTACCTGGATTGTGCTCCCACACATTATCAGTCTTGAGAGGAGCAGTGAACTCTGCATCTTTACATGCCCATGGTAAAGATGACCTTTAAAGTAAAATCTCTCTTGGGGTGCTAAGTTAACTCTATTGTAAAAAACAACTCATCTTATTCTTTACCAGGAAAGGTCCAGGGAGGAAATCCTTACTCATGAACTCCTTTTTTACATTCAGCATAAAAAGAATTGGAAATAAAATAGTGCACAGTGTAACGTAGCTCCCAATTAGAATTTCTTTTGATGGACATCATTAGGGAAGCCACTGTGATCCTCTTTCTTTGCATAAGAGTATCTCCTTTGTCTCAGCAGCCCTGTTCGTTTACTATAATCTTAGCATGTATATAAAAATTATATCAATACAATAATTTATTTGTTAGCATACTACTATTTCCACATTGTGATAAGAAGTTTCAGATTGTTTGATATTAACAATGACCCCCCACAATTCCAGATTCATTTTTCCATGTGCTAGATGGCAAACATGCACCACTCTACCTGTTCTTTATATATTTATTGAAATAAACTGTGCATATGTCTTTAAGTGGTTATTCAGGAGTTTTACCCAGAGAGTCAGGGTTTGCAAGCAAGCTCCTGTAACCACTGAGCCAGCTCTTCAGCCCTAGAACCATTTTAAAGAATTTTTTTCACAACTATTATGTCCTATGAAATACTCTGAGGTACAATGTGATTGTAGAAATGATTTTTAGGTAAGGTTTGACACTTTCAGAGATGTCTTGAACTTTGTGCATTAACTACATGTTGGCTGGAGGTAAGAGGAGCATGGCATTTAACAAGGCAGTTCTCTTCATTTGAAGACAAATCCTGGAGAAGAACTCACCCCTAGGTCTCCCCATTCCACACAGTGGGACAAGAGGCCTCAGATATAAAGGGGAACTGGGTGATACTGCATGGCAGACATGATGGCCTGCAGTTATCACCAGTACTGGGAAGGACTGAAGAAAATCTAACCTTTGGTTGGTAGACTTTGGGAAGTCAAACTGAATAGCCTTGGGAATATGATTATTTCACTTACTAAAAAATGGTATTATATGATAATGATAATTACAAAATAATTTAAGAAGATAATTCAGAGGCATATTTCAGATGGAGGATACAGACCTTTTAAAATGAGAAATTTTAAAACATGACTAGTTGCTTTAATGGATGCATGAATTCATCTCTTACATAAGTATTTCAAAGTAATATTTTTTGTTGTTTGTCTTTCATGTTACATTGTATTGTACCAGTTTTATTCTTCAGGATTTAATATTATTTGTAAAGAAGTTGAAATTTAATGTTACAATCATAACAGATAAAAGTACATGATGTACTTTTCTTTTAAACTTTTAATTTTAATTTTACATTCATGTTGGTGCCTCCGCCCTCTCCTCCTCTCCTCCAAAGGGACCCTCCTCATTTGGAAATGTGGGTCATGCATTGTGGTGGTAGCCATCAATTACAGGGAAGAGGCAATGTTTCTGTGTATAATGCCTCAGCTTGTGACTCTTAACAGTCTTTCTGCACCCTCTTCCATGAATTTCCCTGAGCCATGTTGGGTTCATTTTAGTTCAACTTCAATGATGAGGTCTCGGGAGCCTCTGATTTAGTAGGAGTTGAGTGTTCTCTGTGTCTATCTCCTTCAGCATTTTAAGATTCCAGTCAAGCAAAAATTGGATCAATATGTTTTTTTATACATACTTTTTATTATCTCTGTAAAGAGTATGGAAAGACACCTGCATCAAATTTAAAAACAAACAGGAGTTAATTTCATATATAATCAAGAATTATTTCTGGGGGAGATTCAGTTTAATGTGCAATAGAACTCTTGGAGAAAGAAGAGTTCATGTGTTATGTAACTATCATGGATATCTTTCATCCCCACTTGCTCATTCATCTGAACGCAGCAATCACATTTGCAATATGCAATCTTCCTGCCCATGTATATACCCTGGGATATGCTGATAAGATGAGCACAATACTTCCAGTTGCTCAAAGCCATGAAAAGCTGATAGAATGCTATTTTTAAGGATGTAAAGCAAACAATTTAAAAAAATATGAAAGATTTATGGATAGATAAAAGATGGACCCATTTTTCCCATGCATCCTTAACATGCGTTGAGCAAAGCAGCATGTTCATAAGTGCTTCAATGCATTTTCTGTGTTCACTGTAACATATAAGAATACTGAGCATGTCTATAAACAGACATTTTCAGGAAGTTTTAGGGTCCTATTATGATTTAATTTGTGGTAATTTTAAGCAAAATATTCAATAATGACTAATTTGTATTCTGGCTAAACTTTCTCAGAAACCTCAAATGCACATCACATAACACATTACCAGTAAATAGTTGTAAAATTTTAAAGAGAGTCCATGAAGGTTTTGCATTTCGTGAATTTTTATTCATATCAGGCTAATGTGACTTAATACCACTTACTTATTAGCCTTGAACATGAGGATAAATAGTTTCATGTAAAAACAATTTCTGTAATTTCAACTGCATTTGAAGTATTACAAAAAACTATGCCTTTTCTTCCTAGGGGAAAAGTTCTCTTTTATGTTTATTTGCATCCACACAACAGCAAAGAAAAAAACAAAACAAAACAAAAACTCATGTTTTATTGAATTATTTTCTAGAGCCAGCAACTCCGTTAGACAATAGACAATTTCCCAAGCATTTTCCTTAACTCATACAAAAGACTTTATCAAGATGTGCTGAATAAAAATTGCTTTGTATATCTTATCTCAATGGACAGAAAACATAAGTGAATATATTAAGATATGTCATTTTTCATATATGTAATCTTCATCTAATACATGTAAAACCATGCATAAAACACGAAACTAAAGGAGGGTACTTGTGGGGATAATGGGAGACAAGAAAGGGTAAAGGAATTAAGAAAAAATATTTCTTTCTCTGTATCTTTAAAATAAAAAGAGAAATAAAATAATAATAATGGGTGTAGATATGAACAAAGCACACAAACATATATTACAATGTTATAAGCAAATTCATTATTTTATACACTAATTTTAAAAATAAATTAAAAATATAAAAGTTTGATAATTGTCAAGCGTAGTGGTGCACACCTTTAATCCCAGCCCTCAGGATGCAGAGGTATGAGGATCTCTGTGAGTTTGAGGCCCCCCTGGACTACATAGTGAATTCCAGGTCAGCCTAGGCTAGACTGAGGCCCTACCTCAAAAAACAAGACTGATAATAAAATGTTAATTTTATTTATATTATTTTATTGATGTTCATAATAAAGTAATGATTTTCATCATGGAATTTTCAAGTATGTCAATGTATTTTGTTTTTATTCATTCCCTTATCCCAATACTTCTCCCTCAATGCTTTGAGAGATGTTTAAAGTTGTTGCAGTAAACTGATAACAAAGAGCCATAAATTCAATGAAATATTTTCAGATAAGATAGTCTCCTTTAATTACTGAAGAATACTAAATAGTAATCAAATGGATTTAAGACTTTTGTAGCGAGAGAAAATCAGAAACACTTTGAAATACTATTTCCAAATAAAATGATGGAAATCATTCATTTACAATTTATATGGATATTATTTTGATATAAAAATTTACTAAATAAACCTTTTCATATGAAATCCTAAGTGATATAAATCTTAATTTCAAATTGATTGAAATGTATGTTCTAATTATGTAATAGCAGGGAGGAAAAATATGTGATTGATTCTGAAGTTATTAAATGCAAGTCCTTGTAAAATCAAGTTAATAAACATTACCTGCTAAAATTTTGATAAAACATCAACTCCTTGTGTCAAACATCCATGGCATACTGATACATGTTTTAGTTAATGCAATGAGATTTAATATAGTATATGATTGCATATTATATTACACCTTTGACAAAAATATTTGTTGTAAATGAATATTTTAGACTTCTTTAATGGTATTTTATGTGTTTTGCCTAATTTATGGACTATTCAACAAATTCTTGAAATAAAAGAAAGGTAAAGCAAAAAAAAAAAAAAAAAAAAACAAGAAACAAATATGTTATTACTGAACAAAATAGCAGTAATAGAACTCAATGATTTGGAAGGTATAAGTAAAATCTGTTCAAATACAAAAATTATGCCCTTTGTCTTGTTAGGTCTCTATAAGTATAAGTAGAAATAGGTTAGAACCAGCTCCTTCCCACTACTTAACTACCTTCCATGGTACAATAGTGGTTTTGTGTTGAATGTACAAATGTTGACCAAATTAAGATATTATGCTGACATTTATTGCATGAATCACATTGTATTTTTCATCTTTAGTGGTCTCAGCAATCATTAATTTTCACATTATTCAACTGTGAAAAGATGGCAGCCATTGAATGCAGCTCAGCAATTTTCAGTCACATAAATTAAAAAATGTTTGACAAGGGCACCAGTGCAGAAAAACTTTAGCTATGGGCCCTCTGGCCATAGTGCTCACTATAAGCAGGTCACAAAAGAGCAAAGGAGGACTCTCAGATTACCAGTCAATCTGTTTATCTTGAATAATGATTTAATTAATTAATTCATTCTTTGATTGAACTTCCTTTAATTAGAAGTGCATCTATTGTTGGGAGATGAAGGGAAGTGAATTACCTGCAGCAGCAATCAGTGAAAAGTAGACTTCCCCTTCAGAATATTAACACATCAAACCCAAAGAGAGACATTCTGTCAACCAACCACTGACTGTGCCACTTAGAATAGCACTCATGCACCACCCCCACATTCACATCCACAAATGAATGTGTGTGTGTACACTATGATATGTGTACACTTTGGTGCATATCTTTCAGAAATATGTTTAGAGTTTTTTAAACAAAATAAATTACATTCAAATTGCAATGAGTGTGACAAGAGACAGCCATAAGGCAATAACCAATGAAAGCAAAGACCACAGCATTTTTAGAATCATTTAACTACTAAGGAATAAATAAATTTGTGACCTTGACTCCAATTTTTATACCATTTGAGTTAACTCAATTATTAAAATTAGTTAGTTACTAGGTAATATATTCAGAATTAAAATTCTCTAATACTTATAAGTTTATGCATATTGAATATTAGATATATATCCCATTTCAGTAAATGAAATATGACAATTATAAATAAAATCACAAGAAAATACTAAGGCATGGCAATCAAGGGTCCTATATGAGAAATATTGATAGGGGGTTCAAGTTAATTCTTGGGAGTTTATAATATAAGATGAAATTTTGTAAAGGGATAGAATGGCATTATTTGAGACATTTCAGGAACAAAATATCTTAGGAGAAATGAAACATAAGCATACTTATATATTTGTGGCTTTGGAGGTGAAGAGAGTTCTGAGGCGCTCTGTCTTGATGACTTCAGAATCCTGATTGAACAAAGGCAGGTAAACTATGAATTATCCGTATAACTGCACAAAAAGGAACCTTCCAAAAATGCTTCCTTAATGATCTCTGCTTCTAACCCGGGATCGGAAGCACGAAGGTCAATTCATATTTAAATTTAAAAAACAACAATGTGAAGTTGCTCAGCCAAATGCTGTAATGTTTACATAACCCCTGAGCAGAAAAGGATGTGAAATCCTATCAGCAATGTGTTGGAAAATGAACATGAGAAAAGAACACAGGTGTCACACCTTTGTGAAATAGTTTCAAAGATGCCTGGTGGGAAAAAATAGACTTTTGGTCCATGGTGTGTGTGCATTATTGTGATTTGGACTCAAAATAGAAAAAGTAACAGCCCCAAACATTGAAACTATCTACTGCAAAACTGTTTTCCCATTTTGGCATCTTTATGTTTGAGATAGTCACTCAGAAGTTTGCATTTTTTGGTCTTAAGGGATGGCTTAGCTGCCGGTTCTTCTCCTCCACCGGCAGGTAGAGCGGAAGAGAGTGAGAGTCGAGCCACTGCTTCTCTCAAGGCTGAGTGGGAAGACGGGTGTCGGCGGCTCAAAACCCTCCCCAAGACACCGGGGAGAAAAACCACATTGAGCCGGGAGTCTTGTCTAAGCATGAACTCGGATTATTGTAATGGGAAGGTGTTTTTTTGAGAAAGAGGGTAGGAAAAAGGATGAGAGAAAGGTGTAAGGGCCAATATTGTTTCACCATGTCAGCAGTAGCTGGGCGGAGGCAGTTTCGGGCTGAGGTGCTAAACTCTAGTCAGGTTCCACTAGGCCTCACAAGCGGGAGTAGGCCAAGGACAGGTTGCTAGACTCTGGCTTGGCTCAGAACCACTGGGCCTCACACCAGGGCCTATTAGGGCCCAACATCTCCCCCTTTTGTTTTTGTAAGTGTGGTAGTTTGAATATATGTCCCCCAATATATTCAGTGTTTTTTTTTATTATTTTATAGTTTGCATCTGCAATCACCTTGCTAGAGGCAAGGTCAATGGGGGCCTGGTCTTAAGGTGTGGTGATGGTTTGCGATTCCATTGTAAAGATATGCAAATGTGCCTAGCAGGATTTCCTGAAGTGTGCTTTGTGACCTTTTGGCTGTAGTTTTGCTCTGTGTGCTGTGGTGGCTGGTTGGTTTCTCTCTCTCTCTGCTTGGCCCTGTGGAGAGCAGGCTGCTTCTCTTGCCATTATGGAACTTCCCCTGGATCTGTAAACTTCAATAAATCATATCCCTTCCTCCATAACTGTGCCTGGTCTGGAAGTACATCTCAGCGAACCTGAAGCTGTCTGCTACAGTAAGAATGGTGGATGGCATAGCCTCTGTCTTAGGTTTTCCCCCTCTGGGAATCTTACCCGTCACTGAGTACTATGCCTCTAGCCCGTTGAAACTCCACTCCATGCCCTGTCTTAGGTTGTCTCAGCCTGTCTGAGATCTTACCTGTCATTGGTTCGATGGAGGGCAGAGGGGAGGGACACTAGGTGGATAGCCAGTACGCAGAAAAGCCGTTGCTTTTGAGTTGCAAACCTGTGGTGTTTTGACCTGATGAAGTTTGATTGTGACCTGATGAAGTTTAATTGCCTCTAGCTGTTGGTGAATGAATTGTGTAATCTTATTAATTACACAGGGCCCGAGAGTGAGGATAAGAAGAAGGAGAAGGAGGGGTCCAAGGGGAGGGAGAAGGTAGGGAAAAAGCAAGAAGAAGAAGGAGGGGTTTAAGGGGAGGGAGAAGGTAGGGAAGAAAGTTATGTAAGTCCGTCCACAGTGGGTGGTCTTGGAAGTCCCGTCTCCTCTTCTGTAAATCTTTCTAGAGCTTTTCTGGCTTCATTTGGGTCTAGCAGCATCCACACCTCCAGTTGTTCCTGGGGCAGAAACAGAGGCACAGTTCTCAGGGGTGGGACACTCCCTGGAGAATTGATTATTATCATCCCCTTGTTGGGGTAAATATTTTAAGTCTCTTGCTGGTACCCAAATAGGTCTTTTTTCCTCTTGAGGAAAGACACATGCAAATCCTCTCCCTGCTGTGAGGAGGGGGTCTGGTCCCCTCCAGGCCCCAGTTAATGGGTCCCTCCATTTGACCCAGATGGAGCTGTAGGTAACAGCTGAGGTCCAATGTTTTTGAAAAGGGGACAAGTGTCTGTCTTCTTTAGAAAAATTTAAAATATTTAGGGTTAATAATGCCTTTTTTAGTTGGTCATGTGGAGGTAGCGATTCCCCATTTTGTTTTTGTAATTGAGACTTGAGAGTTTGATTATATCTTTCCACAATGGCCTGGCCCCATGGGTTATATGGGATGCCTGTGGAAAGTGAGATTTTCCAGGTTTGGAGGAAATCTATAAAAGTCCTGCTTACAAAGCAGGGACCATTATCGGCTTTGATTTGATCTGGCAATCCAAGGGTGGCAAAGCATTGAAGCATATGGCTAATAGCATGTTTAGTTTTTTCCCTGGCATGTGCTGATGCCCAGCAAGCATGGGAGAAAGTATCAACTGAGAGAAAAATATATTTAAGTTTTCCAAATGGAGAATAGTGTGTAACGTCAATCTGCCAAAGGTGATTAGGGCATAGCCCTCAAGGATTGGCTCCTGTAGATTTGAAGAGAAGGTACCTGGAGGAAAGGCTGACAGGATTTGTAAGTTAATTTTTGAATATGGAGTTGGGATTTGACAGGAGAGACAGTATTAAGCAATAACATGGAGTCCAAAATCTTGAAGGGAGGGGCAGTCTGAACCTTTTCTGGTGCCACTTTAAAATCATTGGCCTGTAAAATGGCAAGGCATTTGGCAATGAGGTCTTAGACATCAGATGGGTTGGAATGACCTAAAATAATAATAAAACATTAGGATGATTAATCAAGGAAGAAAAGATATGAAAAATGTATTGTTAGGGTCAATCTAGGGCTAACAGCTAGTAGTTTTTTTATGATGTTGAAGCTTACAGATCTAGGGGAATTTTCATAGTGGCAGAAGAAGTTGGCCTATCTTCATAGAGCAAAGAAAGAGAGAAGAAAAAAAAGTTAACCAGGCACACAGAGCAAAATTATTGTAGCCAAGCCACAGTAAGCTTTAGGAACTCTTGTTAGGCATACTTTGTATATCTTTACAATGGAATTTTAAATCCACTATTAACATCTTAAGAATAGCCCCCAGTGATATTAAGTAGGAAGTGGGCTTAGTCTAATGTTTTACTGACTGAGTTAGCTGGGCTTGAATTAGTAAGGGGGATAGATAGAACATTTGGTGTAAATGTTTAGTTTGTTTTAAGGGTGGCAAGGAGGAGACAGTAATAAATTTGTCTATCTGTGAATCTCCATTAGCAATAAAGTCAGGTAGACCAGTGTGTGAGCAAATGTGCCCAGTTAAGTCTGGAAAGGGATGGCAAATTATATGTAAAAGGACCTGTTTCTGGGCTGCCTTACGGATAAATGCAGATTGTCTCCAGCCCTAAGTTAATGGGAAGGCAGTGAAGGGTGGGACAATGGTGTGTAGGATATAGCCATATAGACTTGAAAAGCAGTTTTTTTACCTCGAGCAGTGCAATACAAATGTCCCCGGCCAAGCCGGGTGTGGTGGCATGTGCCTTTAATCCCAGCACTCGGGAGGCAGAGGTAGGAGGATCGCCAAGAGTTCGAGGCCACCCTGAGACTACTTAGTGAATTCCAGATCAGCCTGGACCAGAGTGAGACCCTACCTTGCAAAACCAAAAAAAATTAAATTAAATAAAAAAATAAAATAAAATAAAAAACAAACAAAAACAAACAAAAAAAAAAACAAATGTCCCTGGCTGTTTCTCTTAATTATGGCCTTAGTTTTGAAAACTAACCTAACAAAATAGAACGGTGGTCTTCTTTTATTATTTTTAGTTGTGGTATTTAGGTGGCTCGGGCCTGTTTTGAACATTTTATTTTATTTTTATTTTTTAAAGTAAACGCTTTGGGCCCCGGGGACATTCAGCTAAGAGATTCTAGGGGGCGCCCAGAGGCAAGGGGCAGGGAAGGCGGAGACTCGCCTCATGGGGACCGCCCACCCACTCCCAAGATATATATTTTTTTTTTTTTTTTTAGGCATCCTCTCCATTATTTTAATGTAAAGCAAGTTAGGAGCCCGCCCACCTGCCTCCTCACTGTCTGCAGTGGCAGGTCTTTCTTAAGATTGCTAATGTGGTTGACAATAGCAGCTCAGTAACCTGGAATCAGCCTCAGTATCTTTATAATGTTAATTTGTTTGAGGTTTTTTAACTTAAAATTTTAAAATCTTAGTCTGATATTTTTATTCAAGCACATTAGTCTACTATAAATTTAACCTTGATTAAACTCTTTGGGCCTGGATAGCAAAATGTATGTCAGTAACCCAGTTTTAATAAAGTTCTTTGCATATATATATATATATATATATATATATATATATATATATTTTTTTTTTTTTTTTTTTTTTTCTTTTAATGCTAAAGAGGTGGAGGAGTGGTTGTGAGCACAATTGTCTTAGGTGGAAGAGTTATGGGCTGAAAAGACAGCAGAGGCCAGTGGCAGCTTGGGTGGCGGCCTTGGGAGAAAGGAGATTTTAAAAGTCAGTTTTAGTCTTTTCTTACAGTTTTTGTTAAGGGCAGAAATGAACTTCTCCACGGAAAAGCCTTTAAGGCTGGCAATTAAGGCAAGGAGGACTGAATTAATCCATGGGGCTAAAACAAAAGTTTTGTCCCAAGAGCCAAGGAGGTTTTTTTTTTGTTTTACTTTTAAGCCACATTGTAGAAGGAGTTTTTGTAAAATCAGGGCAATAGTAATACACATGAGTACAACATAAGCATAAAGGTCCAAAAAATAGATAAGCATGTTGTAGAATTAAGTTTAGATTTAGATCTGTGACGGCCAGATGAGCCTGTGCCCTTAGGGGAGGGCTCGATGATACAAAATACAGTACAGCTGGGAGCAGTTCTCCCCATCAGGTTTGTTTTGTCTTTTGGGACGGAAACCCCACTCAAATGAGGGTGCAAAATGCTTAAAGTCTCCTCCAGGTCTGCCTATGTGGTGAGTCTTTTTAGGTCTGTCCACATGGTGAGTCTATTTTTTTAGGTCTGCCCACGTGGTAAGTCTCCTCTAGGTCTGCCCACGTGGTGAGTTTCTTTTTTATGTCTGCCCATGTGGTGTGTCCGCCATGAACGTATGACCCATTTAGAAATACAGGTGCCGCAGATGCGGTTTGCCGGCAACCCAGAAATGAAAGGAAAGAGAAAGGAATGAAAAGATGTTGAAGCAAGCACAGGTACAGAAGCAAAGGTTAGAATATTAAATATGAAGACTACCTCATAATTTATGAGGGTACACCTGTCTGCAGTCTGATTAGCCCGTCAGCGTAATTTTGTATTTTTCCTTCATCACATTGGGGTCACCAGTCTGTAGGTTTCTTCCCCCGGTAGTTCCGTTTCCTCACACGGGGCACCCGTTTGCCGGTTCTTCTCCTCCACCGGCAGGTAGAGTGGAAGAGAGAGAGTTGGGCCAGCCGCTTCTCTCGAGGCTGAGCAGGAAGGCAGGTGTCGGCTGCTCAAAACCCTCCCCAAGACACCGGGGAGAAAAACCACATTGAGCCAGGAGTCTTGTCTAAGCATGAACTCGGTTTATTGTAATGGGAAGGTGTTTTTTGAGAAAGAGGGTGGGAAAAAGGATGAGAGAAAGGTGTAAGGGCCAATATTGTTTCACCACATCAACAGTAGCTGGGCGGAGGCAGTTTCGGGCTGAGGTGCTGAGTCACTCCAAGGACAGGTCGCTAAACTCTAGTCAGGCTCCACTAGGCCTCACTAGCGGGAGTAGGCCAAGGACAGGTAGCTAGACTCTAGCTGGGCTCAGAACCACTGGGCCTCACACCGGGGCCTCTTAGGGCCCAACACTTAGCCATTAAAGTGCTTGCCTGCAAAACTAAAGGACCCAGGTTTGATTCCCAAGGACCCATGTAAGCCAGATGCACAAGGTGGTGCATGTGCCTGGAGTTCATGCAGTGGCTGGAGCCCTAGAATGCCCATTTTCTCTCTGTATCAAATAATTCATGCATACATACATACATATAAAATATTTTTTTTAAAAGAAGATTGAATTTTCTATATCCTTGAATATTTTTTTGTGTCCTAGGGATAGAGCTCACTGAAATAGTGTAAATCTCAATTGTAAAATTGAATCATTATAGACCATAATAGTCAAGATATAGAAATATGTTTGGACAGCACACATTGAGAGTGAATCTGTCAATCTCTTGGTATCCAACAGTTGAACTCTAAATTACTTTGAATATTCTCTTTTTGTAAACCACTATCAAAGTCAAGGGAATGCTTTATAATGGATGGTCAATGATTTATGAAGGTAGATCACACTTTGAAAGAACTAAATAGTAAACAAGTGTTAACAGAAAATTTAGGCCAAAAATAGTATCAAGGAAAAATAGCTGAAGTTATTTGGACAAATTAGGAAATTAAATAGCAC
The DNA here is from genome assembly GCA_036365145.1 of Orientallactaga sibirica. Classification (NCBI taxonomy): domain Eukaryota; kingdom Metazoa; phylum Chordata; class Mammalia; order Rodentia; family Dipodidae; genus Orientallactaga; species Orientallactaga sibirica. Next base: position 28,396,984 of record JAEOAD010000006.1, read on the forward strand.
ATGCTAAATAAAGTGAAGATTAGCATTTACAACTAGTTTTTTTTTTGTTGTTGTTGTTGTTGTTTAGTATACCATGCTCTACAATACTAAGTCATTGTTCGCATTACTAAAATATCATCACAAGAAAATAATGATTAATCCACTTGTGGGTGTATATTTCCTTCAAAGCAGCCTCTAAAAATCAGTGTGGATTGATTTACAGTTCATAATACTCACATCTACCTTGTCCATTTTCATCTTATTCATAGGTTACATTATATTTCTCAAGTTAAGCTGTTATTTTCTACAAGATTTACCTTGAAAGTGTCATTCATTGTAATAATTATTTTTCAAGATATGTTCAAATTCAAAATTTATCACTTTGCAGAAATTGATTTTAAATATTCCATTAACTTTCTGTCAGAATAACACATATTATTTCACTTTAGATTTAAAGCACCAGCATAAACCATTTTATTTGGTTGAATAAAATTATTTTACAGTTATATTCTTTTGTTTTTAAGAATAAAAATCAGTATATTTATGTCCAATCTGGAGTATCATTATTCAGAATGTGGAAATCTTCATGGTTTTAGCCATTTTACCAAGGACTTAATAGATTGAAATGAATTCTTACAATAAGTTTTAAAGACAATAGTCAATAGACAGAGCATTTGACTCTTACGAACGGCTCAAATCATTATGGATTTTCACTCAAACTTCTCTCATTAAAGGAAAAACAAATATCCCCTGTCTAGAATGACATGAATATTGTACTTAAAAAAATTCCACATTTAAATTTTTCACTTTTATTGTTTAAGTATGTAGCTAAATTTTCAGGTTTTTTTTTTTTTTTCTTTCTTTCTTTTTTTTTCAGTAAATTTCAGAATGTAGGCCAGGTGTGTTGGTACATACCTGTAATCACATCCCTTGGGAGGTGAAATCTTTAGAATCAGAGTTCAATGTCATCCTTAGCCATGGACAGAGTTCAATACCAGCTTGAGTTATAAAATACTATCTCCTACATTGGTAAACATGATAAAATAAAACAAAAATAATTTAAACTATTTACATTCTTTTTATAATTTATTTTTTGTTTATATTATTTTAATCTTACATTCATATTGGTGATGCCATTATCCTCCTCTCTGCCCCCCCCCTTCCAAAGGGACCCTCATCAATGGGGAATGTGGGTCATGCATTGTGGGGGTAGTCAAAGTTATGGGGGATAGGCCAAGTCTCTGTGCATAATGCCCCAACTTGTGGCTATAACATTCTTTCCGCCCCTCTTCCATGAATTTCCCTGAGCCACATTGGGATCATTTTAGCTCTACTTCAGTGATGAGGTTTTGGGAGCCTCTGTGTCTCTGGATATCTGGCTTAGTAGGAACTAGATGTTCTCTGTGTTTATCTCCTTCAGCATTTTTCTGGTGTTGTGATCCCCAAGAACCCTGAACTCTTGCCCGTCCCCCGCATTACCCTATGGTTTCAGCTGGGGCCTGGTGAGGTGTGATTGGCTAATCCTCCCAGCAGCTTCATTGTCCATCTGAAAAAAGATAAGCAAATTCTCCAGTGGAGAGAGAAGTTAGTACTAGATAGATGGGATGGCCGTAGATACTTTGGAGAGAATTTTATATGTGTAGGCCCTCTTCTCGCCCGCATTTGGTGGTATCTTGATCTTGGAGACTGAGCTCATTTTTTGTACTTGGTTTTGACTTATTTCTCAGTTCTATTAGCCAAATCAATAGCAGTTGGTTACCCACCATGGCCATGTGCCACTATTGCACTTGTTTGAGCATTAAGTCAGGTTGTTTCCTGCTGGATAGCTTAGACTGCAAGTTGTTTGGACAGATGTAGGCCATTTTTCCCCAGTTGCTCATGTAGCACCCTCTGGTACTAGACTAGCTAACTATCTAGGGACTGACCCTCTTACAGATTCTGACCAGGTTTCTCCATGGTTTGTCTCACATGTGTATGCTATCTTCGACAGTAGGGTCTTACCATTAACCTTTGGTGGTCATCAAGAACTCTGACAGAAATATGTCTTTTTTGGGAAACCTTATAGGACTCACAGATCAGCAGCTCATTGTGAAAGTTAACCCCTTGCTGGTACTGGGAGTTATAAGTCAGCGCCAAGGAAGGTGAGGGAAGAAAAAGATAGGTAATACAAAAGATAATATGAGTATAGAGAGGAGAGGGAGCGAGAGAGAGAAGTAGGAAAAGATTAAGGTTGGTCTTCATGATGTTCTCTCCAGTTTCCTATGGTTCAGGTGTTCCATTTGCAGGCCTGCTGAAGGATCAATGTTTTAGCCTGTTGTTCAGAATATAGGGTTTTATAGTATCATTTCCTTTTGGGTCCCTATTTGTGACCCCCCACCCTTATCCTCTCTCCCACCCTCTCGCTCACTCCCACCCTTACATTCCCCCCATCCCACCCTCACTATTGTCTTGTCCTCAGGGTAGTTATTAGGTTTGGCAGCAACTCAGGCGGATTCAGGTTAGGAGCAACAAATGAATGAGAACATGTGACGATTATCTTTTTGTGATTGGGTGAGCTCACTGAAAATGAAATTTATTAAGGTGAATTTGGAACCCAAAACTAATCAAATATAATGGATAGATATCCAGTGTGTTCAGGGTGAAGTAATTTTTTTTTTCTTTCATCAGAATCATTTGGGAACTGTTTTTATTTAATTATAATGAAAATAAAATTAAAGGAATTCTGAAAGATAGTTTCCTTGGAATACAAATGAATTACTGGGCTGGGGGGATGGCTTAACAGTTAAGGCATTTGCCTGCAAAGCCAAAGGACCCAGGTGCATTCCCCCAGGACCACATTAGCCAGATGCACAAGGGGGCACATGTGTCTGGAGTTCATTTGCAGTGGCTGGAGGCCCTGGAGCGCCCATTCTCTCTCTCTCTCTCTCCTCTCTCTCTCTCTCTCTCTCCCTCCCTCCCTCCCTCCCTTTCGATCAAATAAATAAACAAAAATAGAAAATATTTTTTTAAATAAGTTACTTAAATATCTAGAAATAATAACCAAAATATTTTCAACTAGTGTTATTACCAATTAATAGCATTATGAGTGACTCAAACAACACCATTCTTTCATTCAAATACCAAAGTTTATTGTTATGATAATTACTAGACAAAGAAGAATGAGAATCTTGGACTTTCTACCCTGCAAATTAGTGAGAGAAATATATGATAAAATGAGGTAGGATTATTTTAAGTACTGTCAGTATTAAGCAGAAAAGAGGTTAATGTAATGTGTTAAACAGGTTTCAGATGACTAGTGGCCTTTAATAGAATCATAAAACATAAAGATGTAATTATGAAAGATATGTTTGGGGAAACAATTAAGTCTTCATGTACAATGTGGCATTTTCTGTGACCTTTGGTAACAGATAAGACTGGGACAGGTAGGGTAGTGTGTGTGGAAGGAAACAAAGATGGTCCAAGTGGAAGAAATGTAATGAAGTAGAAACCAGATAGAATGAGATGTAGGTCAGTTTACTCTGAAAAGGACATCAGACTATTTCAGTAAAATTCTATTATTCCTCTGCCAGAATTCAGAAATTATATTAAGTTCTGTACTAAATATACTGGCTTTCACTCTCATTGGCCATGCACCATTATTTGTGAAATTACTTGTGATTCAATGGTATATTTAATATTATACAGTTAATAATTCATGCAAACTAGTTTAAATCTAGACACCCAACAAATTTCCATCATGAAAGGCCATGAAATAAATTCTCAGGTTACGTTTATAGGGTTCATTTTACTTTTATTTTCATAAGTGAAGATTTCTAGTTAGCTGTCACGTGTTTCACTTCATTACGACATTACACATTAGCTTTACATTACTCTAAAGAAACATCTAAGAATACCGGCTTCATTTCTCTGAGGCTTGGAGTGAAGCAGAGTATCTCAGGAGTGGCAGTATCTTCCATAGGAGCCTGTTCTCCTTATGGTATCCAGGAATAAAAGAGAAGTGGGTAAAAAACCAGGTGAGGGGCTGGAGAGATGGCTTAGCGGTTAAGGCACTTGCTTGCTAAGCCTAAGAACTGGGTTCCAATCTCTAGGTCCCATGTTTAGCCAGATGCAAAGGGTGCAATGCCGCACTTGCCCACAAGGGGGCACATACATCTGGATTTCGTTCACAGCAGCTGAGAGACTGCTGGCTTGCCCATTCTCTATCTGTCTCCCTCTCCCTCTGTCTCTCTCTGTGTCTCTCTCCAAAAATAAATAATAAAATAACTTTTAAAAAACTAAAAAAAAAAACAAAAACAAAAACAGGTGAGACAGATATGGAAAGATGGGAGAATAGGCCCTAAATCAGGTATATTCCTTAATAGCAGACCTTTAGTAGCCTATTACTTCCAAGTATACTCCTTCTCCTAACGTGGGAACTGCTTCCTATGTAGACCAATGCATCAACATGGATGCTGGAGGAATATTCCAGACCCAAAATACAAGATGTCATCAATGACCCTCAAATGCTCGTGACCAGTTTACAATACACAATGCATTTTCTAAGAGTTCCCATCATGACAGTTTTTTCAGAATGACTCAAAAGTCGCACTTCAAAGCCACCTCTGGAATTGTGAGGAAAATTTGAGCTTTGAGGTTCTATAGAACTGTAAATACAAGTTGTATATTTTCAACACAAAGTGGCTCAGAATAAATATAAAATATTTATTTTGCTAGTAGCCATAGTATTTAAAATAATTTTATTTAAAACATATTCATTAGTGATTTGAGGTCTTTTGTTTGTTTACACAACAATCTTCACATAACACTTATTTTAATAGTTTGAAAAATATGAAAGATCAATTTTATCTTTTAGAAAGTATTATAAACTGGGCAGGGTGCCACACACCTTTAATCCCAGCACTCGGGAGGCAGAGGTAGGAGGACTACCCTGAGTTCAAGGCCACCCTGAGACTACAGGATGAATTCTAGGTCAGCCTGAGCTAGAGTGATACCCTACCTTGAAAAACTGAAAAAAAAGGAAGTATTATGATGCAAAATTTGCCATTTTAGTCGTTCAATAACACTGAACATTAGATATTATTGGTCAATAACTATACAAAGAATTCAAATGGTTAACTTTTTTTTTTTTTCTTATTATTTTAATGTGTGTGCATATTTAGTTTTTAGCTTGATACATCATTAATAACACATTTCATTAATACATTTGTGATTGTTTATATTGACCCCCAACTTCTTAGGACCTAGAATAGCTTGTCAGGAATTATGCAGATTACTTTAGCCTTTGTGCATGTCTGTGAAGGATTATCTTAATTAGGCCAATTCAGGCGGGTAGATCCACCTTAACTGTGGGCAACACCATTCCATCGGCTAGAATACTGGACTGTATAGAAAGGACAGAGATAGCTGACCAATCATGTCTGTCTGCTAATCCAATGATTGCAGTGTGGCTAGTTCCTGCCCCTGTGTCTTTTCCATCATGATGAAATGTTACTTGGAACTATAAGGTGAAGTAAACTTGTCTCTTAAACTGATTTTTTTCAGGTTAGCATAATGCATAAATGTACGATCTTATATAGGTATTTATTAATATATGGTAACAAGTTTGTGACTTACTAAGTCATACAGTCCACCCACTTTTTAAGGCAAAAGTCCTTTTGAGCGATAACTGACGTTCCATGAAAACAGCATAAATTGTCATAGCAAGCAAATTAGCTAGAAGTGTGTTCTAAACTACAGATATATGAGTAAGAAATAACCTAACAGTCTTTTTAATTTTTTTATTATCTTTCTTTTAGAGCTACCCATGTGTGTACCTATTTGCTTGGGAAGGAGCAAATTGTGAACAGGAAGACAATGAAAACACACCGAATCCTGATGACACCAATTCTACCAGTGCTGAACTTAACCAAAGGTACTATATTTTTAGATTTCTCTATAACATTACTTGGGCTGTTAAATGTCCTTGGGATGCATCCAACATTGGCACTTTACACCTATTTTCTTAAAGGAACCACACAGACAATTGATTTTTTACATGATAGTGTCACTTTCATTTGAAAATATCTAAAATCTTATTGAGAAGGATATCAGATAAGAAAGGAGTGTAAGCCCAAGTTTTATTTGCTTATTTATTTATTTGAGAGAGAGCAAGAAAAAAAAATAGATGCCTAGAAAACTTGCACACTAGGGGCCCTAGCCACTGCAAATGACCTCCAGACACATATGTCACTTTGGGCTTCTAACTTTACATGGGTATTGGGGAGTTGAACCTGGGTCTTCAGGTTTTGCAGGCAAAGTCCTTAACCACTGAATCATCCCTCCAGCCCTATCAAAGGTTTTTCTTCCTTTTTTTTTTTATTTCCATTTTTTTTTTTTTTTTAGGAGGAGAAATTGTTGATATTAGCCAGGATAGGGTAATGTTTACTTGTTTTGTCTGGATGATATCCATGGATTATCTGTATTTACATGATTATAGCATATTCTAGTCTTATTATGATCCATCACAGTATAACACCTCCTGTTTAACACTGACTGATATGCTCTAAAATTGACAGCAAAAATGTTCAGCAGAAGAATGCCAAGATCCCAAATATAACCTCTGCGTAATTCCTTGATATCCTTAGAGTCAGGGCATATTTCCCATTTGTCAAAACTCAATTTGTGAGAAATATATGGTTGACTCTAAAACTAAGAAGAACTTAGAAAATAGTCCCAAAAAACCCACACCCAAAGTTTAACTATTGATACCTGATTTTGACCAGAAGTCATTATTTTTTGTTTGATTATTTTTATTTATTTATTAGCAACAGACAAAAAGAGACAGAGAGAGAGAAAGAGAGAGAGAATGAATGCATGAGGGCCTCCAGCCACTGCAAATGAACTTCAGATGCATGCGCCACCTTGTGTATCTGGCTTATGTGGGTACTGGGGAATCAAGCCTCAAACCAGGGTCCTTAGGCTTCACAGGCAAGTGCTTAACCACTGAACCATCACTCCAGCCCCCAGAGGTCTTGATAATGCAAGCAATGGATTAATGTACACTTCAGATTCTGTATACAATAAATATAGTGATAACACAAAAAAAATAAGACAGATCACTTTTTAGTATGATACAATGTTTATTGAAGAAGCAAACTGTTCAACATAAGTGGCATGAGGTGACAGTGAAATCATTACCTTAGAACAACTTGTTCTATGGCAAATTTTATGCACTTTTGATTTAACATTTCAGCTATTTGACAACTCTTGTTGCTTTACTGTGAATGGTGCTATGAGTCTATACATGTACATGTGCAAACATTTTGATAAATGTTAATTTTTGTAATAGTTGTGTGTTTTCTGATAATTATGAAGACTATTATCAATGTATGGTTTGCATATTTATTGTAACCCAAAGTTTTTCTGAATTTTTTTTAATATTATAGGGCTATTTTGGTTCATGTTCAGATTTTTTAAGTTGTAACAACATTCAACAATTAATCCCCATATAAGTAAAGTTGAAACAATTGTTGTTAAAAGGTCAATCACGTACGTGTATATGGGGGTGGTGGTGTTGTGTTTGTATGTTTGTGTTAGGAATACAACTCTCTTCTTTGTCTATACCTACTCAACATATATCATTTTAATAGCATACATAAAATGAGAATACATATTATTTTTGTGAAAGCACTGCTTTTCATACAGAAGTCTGAAATGTTGAAAAGAAAACAAGAAACTAAATAATACTTAATTAAAATATGACTCTGAATATTCATGAGACATAATCAGTCCTAGATATCAGAGATACCACTAATTGTGAACTAATGAGTTAAGTTCGTGAATGTGTCAGAAGGCTATCACTTGACTTACCACACTTTCTCCTATTCATTTCATCATTTCTGAGATTTTGTTCACAGATTGCTGATTTTATTTCTAGAATTCTGCCTGCATAATTCTGTGGATGAGAAAAGCAAAAGTCAAGACCACAAATACACTTTAGGATTGATTTCTTTCTCAAATTTTTAAGGGCCTATATTAAAATGAACATGATGAACTGACAGCACTAGATCATGAGGAGGAAAGAGGATTCACTAAATATCCTATCATTTCTTATTATATGTGTTATATATAAATATTGTGATCATTATTTGTGAATTGCCTATAAAGATATTTTTAATAATAAATTACTGAAAAAGTACAAACTATGCAATTTATATTGTTAAAAATAAACTTCAATATTTTATTTTTTTAGGATAGAAAAAACTTTAACTATCACCATTATCTAACTGTAGAAGGTAGGGTCTGACTTGGAATTCACTGTGAAGTCTCAGGGTGATCTCAAACTCATGTTAATCCTCCTACTTTGGCCTCCCAAGTAATGGGATTACTGGGATGAGATACCACCATTCCTAGCCCCTTTTTTCAATATTTTGTTTTTATTTATTTGAAAGAGAAAGAGAGAGAGAGAGGAAAGAGAGAGAAAGATAAAGAGGCAGAGAGAGACACGGAGATGGAGAGAGAGAGAATGGATTGCGACGGTCTCTAGCTACTGTAAACAAACTCTAGACACATGATTCATCTTGTAAATGTGGTTTACATGGGTCCTGGGGAATTGAACCTGAGTCCTTTGGCTTTGCAGGCAAGCACCTTAACTGCTAAGCCATCTCTCACCCAAATATTCTTTTTTTTTATTTATTAGAGAGATAAAAACAGAAAGAGAGAGAGAGAATGGGGGGCACCAGTGTCTCTAGACACTTCAAATGAACTCCAGACGCATGCTCCACTTTGTGCATCTGACTTATGTCAGTAGTGGGGAATTGAACCTGGGTCCTTAGGCTTCAAAGGCAAGTGCCTTAACCATTAAGCCATCTCTCCATCACTGTAGGATATTTTTATCACTGCAGAAGAAACCCACACTCATTAGCTGTGTCTTCCCTTTCTACCACACGACAGGCTGTTGACACTGCAAATCTATTTTCTACATGTGAGAACAGTTCTTCTAAGAATTTATATTGTGTAATTTTATGCAAATGAAATCATGCAATGGATGATAGCTATGAAAGATCTCTATCCTTCAATGCAGCAAGATTCTTTAATAACCATAAAGATAGTGCATGACAAACCAAGATTATTTGATTCACACACTGCTGTTTACATAATTTAAACAAAATTTGGCAGCTTCTCACTTGGGATCAGATGGAGTTTCATGTAATGTAATTGGCTGAGGCTAAGTTGCTAATCCAAATAAGCATTCATATGATCTTGTTCATCAAGCTAGCTTGTATTACATACACCACGAGGCCTCTGTTAGCCATCTTATTATTTAAGTGCAAAGACTGATTTCATCTAGTATATTGAGGTGAAATGTATGCAATGAATCATTTTTGTTGTTTTTAAAACTATTTCTATATCTTGATCTTTTAACATAATATAATCATTATAGATTTTTAAAAATGTATTTAATTTTTTTGAGAAAGAAAAAGAAAAGAGAGAGAGAGAGAGAAAATGGGCGCACCAGGGCCTTCAGCCACTGTAAACACACTCCAGATGTATGTGCTTCCTTGTGAACGTGGCTTACTTGGGTCCTAGGGAACTGAACTGGGGTCTTTTGGCTTTGCAGGCAAATGCCTTAACCATTAAGCCATCTTCTCCAGCCCCAATCATCATAGATGATTTTGTTCTATGATTCTTTTTTCCTACTAGGTGTCAGCTGAACTTTTCTGATGTTAATTTTAATATAGTTTTATCTCTTCTCTTCTCCACCTACTCTTTATCCTTCTCTTCCTTTCAGAATCTATATGCGTGATTGTCACTTTATTTGATATAATGATGCCTCACAGTTCTGATGCTTTGTCAGAATAACTCATGAACTCAGTATATATTTAATTTTTGTTTATTGTTGTTATCCTCAGAAATCTCAATGTTTTTTCTTCACATATAGAGCTTATGTTTTTCTTTTTAAAAATATTCATTTTATACTTTTTGCATGTTTAAATCTTAATCTCATACCCTCTTTACTGACCATTTCCGACTCTTGATATTTCCCATGGTTTTTCTGAACAGTTTTACTTCTACTTCCACGTTATATATACACATGGCTTTATGTGCCTCCATAAAATCTAGAAACCCAAACTGAAAGAAAATAGATGATATTTGTCATTCTGAGACTGGCATAATTCATTAAATTAATTTGTCTCCAGTTGAATTTATTTTCCTCAAAAGACATGCCTTTATTCTTCTTTATGCCAGAAAAAATAATATTGAGCATATACACCCTATTTTCTTTATACATTCTTCTGTGGTTAGATACATAGAATGGATTCATATTTTAAGAATTATGGATATTTCAAAATAAAAATGTTGTGTAAATATCTCTGTGATATGTTGATTTGGAGCACTATAAATCCTAATGATGTTCAAACATCCCTATAATCCAAGGTCTTTTAACTGAGCCATAATACCAAAAAATCCCCCCCCCAAACCCATAATGGCACAGAATAAGGTTCAAAGTGCATAAGATGGCATTGGGCAAAGAAATATTCAACCAATACAAGATTTAAACAGGACAACCATCAACCTCTGTAACTCCAAGTTCAACAAATATAGACAGTGACAAGTCTCCAAATCTGCTCATTCTAAACAGTAACAAGTATGTGGAGTTCCAATTCTACACTTCCATGTAGGCTACTCACAGTCCCTGAAAACTTCATCCAGTGCTGGCAGCTCTCCTTGGCAGCCATCCCATAGTCCTGGCACCTCCACTCGGTCTCCACTGCAACCCACAGTTCATCCTAATAGCTCCATAGGATCTCCACAGGTAATACAACAAAATGTCCATGGTCATTTCCAAAATAGAAGACCATGTTGAAAATTCAATGACCCTCTCTTTCCTGCACTTGCTATACTCCATAATACTGGGGGAAGGGGGCTGCCAATTTGTTAATCCAGTTTGTTAAAGCAGACTTTGAAGAACAGGACACTCCTTCAGCATCCAGACCCCTTCCAAAGAGTCTGTGTTCTTCCTGTTGTCCCAATGCAGGTCAGCTGGCCCAGTTTCAAAGTCTGTAATCTCTCCTACAATTGCAGCTGACCAGGCAGAAATTTCAGCCCAAGGATTTCATTTCTGTGCCATATCCCTCTGCTCACACCAGCCCACTTCTTAAATACTTAGTGTGTGTGTGTGTGTGTGTGTGTGTGTGTGTGTGTGTGTGTGTTTTGCGGCATGCCCCCAAGACTCTATCAGCTAGTTTGCAACTCTTATTCCATGCTTCTTGCCTATGCAGAGCCTCATGTTTGGGCAGAGATTAAATGGGAGCATTCACCCATCTTCTTAGACTTGTGAATAACCTCACATGTTGGGAACACTCAAAGCGCAATTATTTTCTTAGTATGTATCTTTAAATATGTTAGCCAGTCTTTTAGTTGCCCTCAACTGGAATAATTGTCTCAAACAGCTTTGATATTAAGCAACTGTCACTGACTTCTTACCATATTCCTATGTTAACAATCAGTTGGCCTGGGTACTTTTGTTCTACCAAGATAGAAATTGTGAGTAGACAAAGGAAAGATATTCTGGTGTTAGCAAGTCTGAAACCTTGAGTGCCCAAGGGCAAGACCACACTGGCAGACTTAGGGCCTTGTAGCACCAGGCACCTACTGCATCAGGCTGTATAAGTGAGAGAGTTATGGTTTGTTACCATTGGATCTGATGACTCTTGCTCAAGTTTTCAGGTATCACCAACATTAGCACTCTGAAGATATCTCAGTCTTCTGCTTCCAGAAGCTGCAGGCAGCAGCTACTGGCAGCAGCTGTCAATGGCTGCCTGTTTTTCTGCTCCTTGAGTGTGGTGTCCTTTAGCTACAACAGTGGATAGTTACAGCTCACAGCCCTAAACTTTCAGGAGCCTTGTGCCAAAGCTTGGTAGTGTTCTGGAATACTCCTCAATTGGGGCCTTTGTTTTTTCATCATCTCTTCATTCTACTATTCTCTAGAATACTTTATTTACCCTTTGTCACTAGCCCGTCTGCCATCCCTTCTGCTGCCACCACCCATGTTGACACCAGCAAACACCATTGTTATTGCTTTAGTGCCACCACTGTTTCTGTCAGCCCTCTTCATGTTACCAGCTCACCCATCTCCACTGATAATAAAACAAAGTGTAAGAAAGTGGTCAGTAGAGGAACATTTTAGTGCATCTAAAGTAGAACAATTTCAGTGAGGGAGAATTGCCACTGACTGAACAGCCTGTCCCTATAGCAGGCACTATGCCTTTGTTTGCATAAAGAACATTGACAGTACCAGTTGCAGAGCTTCTGCTGGGCCAGCAGGGTCAATGCTGCCCTTTGGCTTGAATGAGGAGAACTGCACAGTAAATAGAATCATCAAGTTTGCTTAGAGTCCTATCGTCCACTGGTGGTAGAGGTTGTCTGGAGTGCTTATGACAGGAGTGTGTCTTCAGCCATAGTTATCTTGGTCCTCTGTAAGTGCCAGAGTGTCCTGAGAGTAATTTAAAGTGTCTAGAACAGCTGAAATGCCTTAAGTGCAGCCACTCTGCTGCCAGTTAGTTACTGGTCACTTCCAGTAAAGTAGCTGTTGGACTGACAGGTCTCTGCTCAAGTCTGCCAGACAAAGGGAAGGGCTTGTCAAACTGGTCCACTCTGAGCAGTTTTAATCATCATCAGAGAGCATTAAACACGTGTTTGCAATGCAGGCTGAAAGAAAGCCCAGCACAAGCATGTAACGGTACTAATTAGATTCAAAATGAATGACTTTGCTTAACTTCTTTCCCAGTACCCTGTAAAGAGGTGGGGTCCTCTGATGCTTCTGACTTATATATAAAAAATTGTCAGAAGGACGAGCTTTAAGTCAAGTAAAATAAAGCCTAAGTTACAAAAAAAAAACCAGGAAATTCCCGAGAAAGACTTTATGGGTAGACTCCACATCTTGCTCTCCCTTCTAATAGCTACCAGGTGGCTTCCATCCCTATATTCTGACCCCCAACTTCTTTGTTGAATAGCACCTGCTCAACCCCCCTCTGAATTCCTTTAGCCAACATCATTCAAGTTCCATTTAGTACTCCTGATGGTTACTACAACTTACAGTCAACTCAACAGGTTCCAAGTCAGGACCACGTATGAGAAAGAACGTGCAGCATTTGTCTTTCCAAGTGTATGTGACTGCTTTGTAAAATTTTTCCATGTCCATCCATTTTCCTGTAACTTTCATTATTTCACTTTTCCTTACTGATGAGTAGAATTTCATTCCATCTATGTACCACATCTTCATTATCCATTCATCTATTGAATGAACATCAGGGCAGATTCCTAGCTTTTCCTAATGGAACAGCATCAAATGTGGTTGAGCAAGTGTCTCTTTACTAACTTTCTCATGATTTCTGTTAAGCCAAAATTTTGGGAGTGTCAATGAAGACAAACTAAATATAACATTTAATTTTTGAAGGTGTACTAATAAAAAATTCTGTTAAAATTTCCATTAGGGTTTATGACAATGACATAATAGGTAGTAGGTTTGTTATATAAGTGTGAAGACCTGACACCCACATAAAAAGTCATGTGTACGAGGAATTGGGGAGATGAGCAAGAGTGCTGCTTCCATGGTGAGCCTGATGATCAGCACCAGGGTGAAGGAGACAGACACTGAGGATACTCAACACATACCAAAGCAGAAATCCAGAGGCTCTTAAAAGCTCATCACTGAATTAGACTTAAAATACACTCACCAAGGCTCAGGGAATTTTGTGGAAGATGGGGCAGAAAGATTGTAAGAGCCACAAGTTGGGACTTCACATCCAGATGCATTGCCTTTCCTCAATAACTGTTGCTCTCACAACACATAACCTTCAACCCCATGAGGAATGCCAGCAACCCCACTGAGGAGAGCCCCTTACAGCATGGGAGCTGAAAGGAGGGAAAGATGGTACCAACATATAATGTATCCATACCAAGTATGTTCTTAATTTTAAAGACATTAAAAGTAAAAAAAAAAAAAAAAAGAAATTGAAAAAAAAAAAACAAAAAAGTCAGCTGTGGTGACACATACCTGTAATCCCAGCTCTACAGAAGCAGAGGAAAGCAAGTTGCTGGGGCTCACTTGCTACCTAGTCTAGCTAAACTAGTAAGCTCCAGTTCAATGATATACTCTGTCTCACAGGTTAAGATGAACAGCAACTGAGAAAGACACAAAGCATGAACCTCTGACTTCCATGTTTGTACACATACATGTACAATGTACAAATACACACATGCAGACACAGGAGCACCACGCACAAAAATATTTAAAAATTTCAAATAGATTCTTATTTTTTTATTATTTGAAGAAAATTGAATTAGGTTTCAAAAGAAATATTTTAGTAGCTCAAATGAGTATTAAATTTTTATTTACTTTATGCTTATACTATTTGAGGAGAAATAATTAAGAAAATGAATGCTTGTTGGAATATCTAAACACTTTAGGTGATCTCTGTGTCCCACTTTATTGTGCTACCTACATGTGCTCATCTTTCTAAACAACTAGAGTTAACATAGTTTAGTGTTTACACAGTTTCAAAACATTAAAACGCAAATTAGGCAAGGGAAGTAATTTGAATGCTGACAGCAACCTGCCTTCTGCTATTGCTGGCACAATTTAGAATTTAGCTGCCTTCTTTAGTTCTGCTTCTCCTTCCCCCAAAGCAGAGTCAACAGCTTTCACTACAGCTGGGGCTCTGTGTGGCAGTTATTGGACCCAGATGCCACACTCTGGAGCCTGTTTTGCCAATAGCATCTGGCTCTCTTGCTGCCTGTGTAATTGACATCCATGTCGATGCTTGGCCTGTATTTCTTATGGACACTAAGAAATAGACATTTAGATAACATGAAGGTTTGCTGCCAACTGACATTAGCTTTTTTTTAAAAATCTTTTTCTCAATTTATATCATCTAAGACCTTTTATTAAATTCCTTAAATTATGAAACACTATGCAATAGTTTTTAATTTTCATTATAACAGCATACTTTAACATAGTAATGTATATATCTAAAAGGTCTAAAATCCATGAATAAACTATAAGGTGATTTATATCAATATTACATGTTGAGTAAAACTATGAAAATTCTTGTGTGTTATTCATTTATTTTTGTTTTAAAATATTTCTTAATTTATGTATATGCACCCCAGGTGTTATAAAAGTAAAATCATAATAATAATAACAATAATAACAAAACCAATTCCAGTATGATCCCTCTATGCCCTGAAATCACATCCTATTTTGTCTTTAGCAATAGCGTCTTACAATTTAGGTCTGATGGGTAACCAATTGCTTTGGAAATGGCCTGCTTTGCTTTGAGGGACTTATAGACTGCCCATGTCCAAAGCTCATGATATAGCCAGGCATGGTGGCACACACCTTTAATCCCAGCACTCAGGAGGCAGAGGTAGGAGGATCGCCATGAGTTCAAGGACACCCTGAGACTACATAGTGAATTCCAGGTCAGCCTGGACCAGAGTGAGACCCTACCTCAAAAAAAAAAAAAAAAAAAAAAAAAAAAAAAAAAGCTCATTATATTCATTATATGAGGTAACCTAATTCTGACACAGGGATATTACCAGCAAGAGCCTGTGGTTTTAGGATAAAACTTTATCCTTCCTATCCAGGGTGCTTCTGCCCAAACTACCTCCATTCCAGTCTCCATTATTAAGAGAGTTAGGTCTTTTAATTATCCAACCAAGAGGAAGGTTTAAATGTCACTCATTCATGCCATCTTTAGATTTGTGCATCTCCACTTCCTGCTCCCCTAACCCACTCCCTTTCAGACACTTCTACACCCTGCCATCTGTCCCTCTATATGCCTGCCAAATATCACCTCCTCTTGACCCTCCCTTTTTCCTCTCTGTAAGCCTTATTCTAGCTTCTTTACCAGCACCACTGATGCTTACCACATCATATAAACAAAACGGACTGTTCCATGTTAGGATATGCATATGAGGGAGAACATGTGGCATTTGTCTTTCTGAGCCCCTGTAACCTTGCTAACTATGATGTTTTTCTAATCTAAACAATTGTCCTGCCAATTTCATTATTTCATGTTCCCTTACCACTGAGTAGAATTCTGTTTGCATATATTCCTAAACTTCATTATCCATTCACTTGTTGATAGGCATGTGGGCTGATTCCAGTTCTTAGATATTGTGATTAGAGCCACAACAAACTTGGCTGAACAAGTATCACTACAGTAAAAAAGTTGCATCTTTAGATGCCCAGGAGTTGTTTACCTGGGTAAGATGACAGATGCATTTGTGAATTTTTGGGGACCCTCATATTGATTTCCATAGTGGCTGTACAAGTTTGCATTCCCACTAACAGTGGATGAGAGTTCCTCTTCCCCTACATCCTCACCAGCATTTGAGGTTTTCTTTTTCTTTTTCTTTTCCTTTCCTTTTTTTTTTTTTTTTTTTTTTTTTTT
This sequence comes from Orientallactaga sibirica, assembly GCA_036365145.1. Lineage (NCBI taxonomy): Eukaryota > Metazoa > Chordata > Mammalia > Rodentia > Dipodidae > Orientallactaga > Orientallactaga sibirica. Next base: position 28,413,402 of record JAEOAD010000006.1, read on the forward strand.
TTTGATTATAGTCATTCTGACCAGAGTAAGACATCTAACAGTTAAAGTTGTTGAACATCTTTGTAATCTTTGTAGATATTTATTGCAGTAGATCCTGCAAACGACAAAACCAACCACACAGACAAGGTGTACACAACTGTCCAATAGTGACACACAGGCTATGGAGGTAATGAACTTCTCTATAATTAGACATGGGACTTGCTCAGTGGGAGAGAATTTATACCTGGTAATGAGAAATAAATTAGATGACTATGACTTGGAAAGCCATGGACCCTAGAGGGATGCCTCCTTCTTTGGCTAAAATCAGAGTGTATGTCCATTAAAAAGTCTTCTCAATGCCTATGCTTATCCCTTTAGATCCTTGCTGCTCTCACTCTTGGTTAGAGAATCTTTTTTAATGTGATGACCATGAATACCAAAGAGAGCAGAGATCTATCAGTATGGCACACAAAGAAAGTTGATTGCCTACCAGATGACTTGTCACCTTGATCACATCTGCCAGTGACTAGAAAGCATTACAGAGGAAGTGGAGGATTTAATATGAGTGCAACTCTCATGGCTGGCCCAAGAAACTTCTCCAGGGAAATGGTGTTAGATACTGAGGAGACTTGAACTCATCAAAGCATAAAATAAAAGGCTTTGGAGAACTCAACACTAAGGGCAAATTATAACACACCCTCCAAGGCTCAAGAAATATTTCAGAAGAGAGGGCAGAAAGATTATAAGAGCCACTGGATTGGAAGGAATATCTCAGTCCTTGCCCTCCTCCACAATGACTGACTGGTGCATTTATGACTCCACAATAAGTCCTGATAATCCCATAAAAAGGGTTCTCAGTGAATGGGAAAGGGGACAGGTGAGAGGGTTCATAAGAATATAACCCAATGTGAATAAGATAAATATGTAATATATCAACAATAATTAAATACAGTCCAAGATAAATCTATACTTAGGAATTGGAAGAGGATATATATATTTGTTAAAGTATGTTTGAGTAGATAAATATTTCACTTCCTTTGTGATATATACATCACACTTTATATATATTATGGATACAGGCCATTTCTAAGTTTTGCAAGGATAATCAAATTTTCTTATATCTTCCTATACATACATATGTGCATATCTTTAGAATGATTCCTAAAGGTGAAATTTTTGGATCAAATTATATCTCTATTCATTATTTGGACACCTCTCAGCAAATTATCTTTTGGAAAAAATTTTATTGTAGCCACACAAGGAAATAATAAGACCATGTGTAACAAATGCATAATTTATACTAGAGTGAATCTCTCTCAGCAAATTATATTTGGGAAGCATTTTATTGTAGGCACAAAGGAAATAATAAGACCATATGAAACAAATACAAAATTTATACTAGAGTGAATTTCCTAGTGATATTTTAATTATGCCTACTTGGTACATGAGAAAGAAAGACACAGTCAATGGTATTCAAAAAAAAAAAAAAAGCAGTGACTCCAACTTTCATAACCAGGTTTATATGATCCCAAAATCATGCTGTCAGATAACCACAAAACAAGACCAAGTCTTGATTTTCTGTTAAAAAATTCAAATGTCATCACTGCCCACCTCTTAGTTTCCAAAGAAGGCATCCAACAATGTTTTCTTGTTAAATTCTGCATCTTTTATTGTTGTGTATTGATTATACAGACGGTGATGTCATTGCAATATTTCCTGCTCACATTTAGTACACTTTGGTCCTATCCATGTCCTTATTGTCTTCCTATACTCTTTCTCTTTTCCTGCTACTTGATCCATTTCCTCTTCTTCCATGTCGCCCTTCTATGCCATCTAGTTTCATTTCCTAGGTTGCACATATTAGAGAAAATCTGACTCAGAAAAACAATTCAATTAATATAATTATCCCAATGTCTGTCTATTTCCTGACAAGTGACATGGACACTTCTCTCAACGACCAATTCTCTGAACACCTGACTCTAACTCCAACTCAGTGATGAAATACCTGCTCAGTGCTATGCATTCTCTTGTACTGGAGAGTCTTGACACAAACCTAGTGATCAAAACCTTTGTGTCTGCATTTCTTGCTTTAAATTGTGTCTGTCTATAAAATTGATGATGTGAGCAAATCAATATTTTTTATTACAATATCTGTGAATGATAGAGATTCTGTGTTATTATTTGTGGTTATGCTTATTTCATTATGTAGAGCCTTCTTTATTCCTCAGTTCATTATTATTGTTGATGAAGCTTTGACTATATGCAATATATATATATATATATATATATATATATATATATATATATATGTATGTATTGAATAAACATCATATTTAATATTATATATAATGATGATAACGTCATGATAAGATCTAAATTAAATGGATAAGGAAACACATTTGCCCATGAGAACACTGAAACATCTAACTTGTCTTAAAGTATAGTGATATATCAAGTTAATATATTTTCACATAATTTAAAAGAAAAATTTGAATATATTTCACATGTACATTCTTAGATCCATGAGTTTCCAAAATGGTAAGAGAGTGAATATGTAGAAAAGGACTCTAGTATTCAGGCACAGTTTGCTGAGATAAACTCCAAACCAGACACAGTTATGGGAGAAAGGGATGTATTGAAGTAGGGGGAGTTCTATAATGGCAGAAGAAGCTGACCTGCTTTCACAGATCTAAGCAGAGGGAGAGAAAATAGCTACAAGCCATACCAACACCATAAGGAGGCACATTTAGGAACTTCAGGCAAAGATAAGGCATTTTGCATGTCTTTAGACTGGAAATCAAAATCCACCTCTGCATCTTAGGGCTGGACCCTAGGATCCACCCACAGTGACCCCTCCTACAGCAAGGTGACTGCAAACCTAAATTACAAACAATAAAACCCTGAATATGATGGGGACCATACATTAAAACTACCACAGATGCTTAAATATTAAAAAAAAAGAAAACAGGATAGATGTACAGCTCTTTAAATCTAGTTCAGTGTTAGTAGTATACAGTCAGTCCCCAGGACTAATCTGTAACTTAAGGACATTATTTGAGATATTAATTTTTTTATCACAGTCACTCTGTTACATTAATCTTTGAAATATAATGCAGAAACAATTTCAGACAGAATCATGCAAGAATCCACTCCAACATTAACATATCATTGCTATGTCTTGAAATATAGTCTATGGGTTGGGGAGATGGTTTAGTGGTTAAGGTGCTTTCCTGTGAAGCCTAAGGATCCAGGTTCTATTCCCCTGTACCCATGAAAGCTAGTTGCAAAAGGTGGTGCCTGCATCAGGAGTTCATTTGCAGTGGTTGGAAGCCGTGATAAGCCCATTCTCTTTATATTTCTGCCTCTCTCTTTCTCTCTCTCCAATAAATAAATAAAATACAAAAAGAAAAACATTTCATGATATCCTATATTGAGACCCAAGTGTAAATGGTCTCCTGTGGCAGTATGAGGGAGTATTACCCCTCTGCAGCAGAAAAAAAATATATATATATATATAGAGAGATATACATATATACATTAGAAACTTATTAAAAATTATAATGTGTTAATAAAGAATCCTTCACTTTGGTCAAAATCAAGCATTCCCTTGTACTGCCTGTATACCATTTCAGATTGTTCTTTAACATGTCCTTGCTTTCCTACTTTACCTGAGGGTGACTCAGTTTAGCATTTGGAGTTATTTCAACTATTTTTAGAAATTATATAATTGATTGTTTTCTGTCCAAATGGGAAAAGATCCTTTCCCTCTTACCATCTGTCAGTGATTACTTCACCTAAACTATACCAGAGTTCCAAATATTTCCAGTATTTCTTTATGGTACAATGGAGGTTGTCACTGTGGTACACTATGAGTTCTTTATAACTGGCATTATGCAATGAGAATTCAGCTACTGCTTTAACATCTGCATAAGCCTAGAATAAGTGATGGTGATAAATGGATTCAATATATTTTCAATAAATTTACTAAATTAAACAACATGAATGTAATGTTTGAAGGGTTATATAGTTTATAGTACGCATCATGTGTTTTTTTTTTTTTCCTTCCTCTTTTCTTTTTCTCCTTCTCTTTAACTCTTTCTTTTTTTCTTCTTTGCTTATCTCCATGATTGCAATACTACTTTCTTTACTGTCTCTACCCCCACTTCAAGGCCCCAAATATTGTGGTTCATTTGTAAATACACCACATGAAGTCTCTATAACACCTTGTGGAATCATTTAATCAAGATAATTAGCACATCCAACTACTGAACTTACCTTTTGTGGTAAGAAGATTTAACTTTTAATTTTTGAGTATTTTAATATACAATGTTATACTGTATGTTACATAGATAGATAGGTGATAGGCAGATGATGATGATAGATAGACAGATGGATAGATGGTAGATAGATAGATAAATAAGATAGATAGATAGTAGATAGACAGATGGATAAATGGTGGAGGATGGATAGATAATGGACAGACTCATTTGACATCCACATGTAATTATTTTCACCTCCCTTGGTATATAATACTTTCTACTGCATACATATAAATGAAATATACATATATACATATAATTTCATTTCATTATGGTGCTCTATTTTATTATAATCAGTGTAAAAAAGACATCCTGAATGGTTTAAGATAAATTAGTGGTAACTTATGAATACATTAATAACTACTATTTCAGTTAACATTTTAGTAATTTTAGTAATGAAATGTGCACATTTTTAGCCAATTAGAGCATATTTACTTGGAATCAATATTTTTGGATACACAGTAATATAATCCTGGTGACCTCACTTGCTCATTTTGCAATATTGCTGGGAGTTTTCATTATTAATCACTAGATCTATTGTCTGCAAAATTTAGGGGTAAAAGGTTATTGTATTCTTTTTTATTAAATTTATTTTTATTTATAATATTCTAATTTTATATTCATAGTGGTGACTCCATTATCCTCCTCCCTGTCCTCCTTCTTCCATAGGGACCCTCATCAATGGAGAATGTGGGTCACACATTGTGTGGGTAGTCAAGAGTTATGGGGGATAGCCCAAGTCTCTGTGCATAATGCCCCAACTTGTGGCCATAACATTCTTTCCGCCCCCTCTTCCACGAATTTCCCTGAGCCACATTGGGATCATTTTAGCTTTACTTCAGTGGAGAGGTTTTGGGGAGCCTCTGTATCTCTGGATATCTGGCTTAGTAGGAGCTAGATGTTCTCTGTGTTTATCTCCTTCAGCCTTTTTCTGGTGTTTTGATCCCCAAGAACCCTGAACACTTGTCCTTACCCCACATTACTCTATGGTTTCAGCTGGAGCCCTGGTGAGGTGTGATTGGCTGAACCTCCCTTCAGGTTCATTGTCCATCTGAAAAAGATAAGCAAATTCTCCAGTGAAGAGAGCTTAGTACTAGATATATGGGATGGCCATAGATATCTTGGAGGGAATTTTATATGCGTATGCCCTCTTCTAGCCCACATTTGGTGGCATCTTGATTGGAGACTGTGCTCATTTTTTGTACATGGTTTTGACTTATTTCCCAGTTCCAGCAATGGGTTCCATTTCATTGAGTGGATCAATTAGCCAAAACAAGAGCCATTGGTTGCCCACCATGGCTGTGTGCCACTGCTGCACTTGTTTGAGCATTACATCAGATTGTTTATTAGACTGAAAGTTGTTTGGACTGATGTCGGCCATTTTCCCCCAGTTGCTCGTGTAGCACCCTCTGGCACTATACTAGCTAATTGTCTGGGGACTGACCCTCTTCCAGATTCTAGTCAGGTCTCTCCATGTTTGGTCTCACACGTGTATGCTGTCTTCGACAGTAGGGTCTTACCTTTGGTGGGTCATCAAGAACTCTGACAGAAATATGTCTTTTTGGGAAACCTTGTAGGTGTCTCGGATCTACAGCTCATTGTGAAAGTTAACCCCGTGCTGGTACTGGGTGTTATAAGTCAGCACCTAGGAAGGTTAGGGGAGAAAAAGATAGATAATATAAAAGAGAAAGTGAGTATAGAGAGTCGATGGAGAGAATGAGAGAGAGAGAGAGGAGAGAAGAGAGAGAAAAACAAGAAAAAATAAGGTTGTTCTTCATGATGTTTTCTCCAGTTTCCTGTGGTTCAGGTGTTCCCTCTGCGGGCCTGCTGAAGCATCAATGTTTTAGCTTGTTGTTCAGAATAAAGAGTTTTATAGTATCATTTCCTTTTGGGTCCCTATTTGTATCCCCCCACCCTTGTCCTCCCTCCCACCCTTTTGCTCCCTCCCACCCTTACCCTCCCTCCATCCCACCTTCGCTATTGTCTGGTCTTCAGAGTGCTTATTAGGCTTGGCAGCATCTCAGGTGGATTCAGGTTAGGAGCGACAGATAAATTAGACCATGCGACAATTATTTTTTTGTGATTGGGTGAGCTCACTGAGGATTATCTGTTCCATGTTTGACCAATTGTTTTTTCAAATTTCATTATTTCATCTTTCTTATTGCTATGTAGAGTTACATAGTATAGATACACCACATCTTTGTTATCCATTCATCTAATGATGGACATCTGCATTGATTACAGCTCTTTGCTATTATGAATTGAGCAGCTAAAGATTATTGTATTCTTTTCGTTTAAATTATAAACATGCTGCCAGATTTTCCCCTAGAAAAGAAACTAAATTTTGTATGTTGTCTTTTGAAAATAATTTTTATGTGTTTAAATAGTACTCTTGTGAGCTATTGAAACCGAATTTTCATGGCTTTCAGAAGTTTTTCAAAATCTGTATCTATTTCTACTGGTTTTGAATACCTTGCATCGTGTACATTATTTGAATCTTCCATATAGATTTCTCTCTTTTTTACTATGATAAATTGAGAAAACAGACTTTCTTCTTTGTTCAAATTCATCTCAAGATTTTTCCTTTCAATGAATGTATCTGGATTTAAATTATAAACCTATGATTTTGTTGAAACACTTTTTTTTTTTTTTTCAAAGTAGGGTCTCAGTCTAGCCCAGGCTGAATTTCAACTCACTCTGAAGTCCCAGACTAGTCTCACACCATGAGATCCTCCTATCTCTACCTCCCAAGTGCTGGGGCTAAAGGCTTGCAGCATTGCATCCCACACCAGGCTGAAACACATTTTAAAGTAAATAGTTCAGAGACATCTTAAAATTAGAAGAAGTTCAGAAGTAGCAGTGACTTTTAGAAAATTCAGAAAGTTCCCTCCATACACATAAAGTCCTCTACATTTATAAACATCTTTCGTTAGGCTTATCATTTGTATAATTTATTAATACATAATGATACATAATTATTGACTATCTCCCAATGTGTAAGGATGCCCCTGTGTTTTACTGTACTGTGGATCTGCTAAATACATAATGCTAAGTAGCCAACATTATAATAGCATTCAAAATAATTTCCCTGCCTGAAAGATGTATGAACTTACACTTCTGAACGAGGCTTTGTTCCTCTGTAGTTTTGCCTTTTCAGAAATGCCATGCGACTGCAATCAGACAATAGGTGTGTTTATTTGTCCAAATTATCTTCCTTCACTGAGCAAAACATGCTGCTTTGCATACATTGATAAAATACCACTTTAAAAAATATTGTCACTTACAGGAAGATATTCATTGATTCCAGACTCTGTAAATAATGAATAGACTCTGTAAACATTAATGCACACTTTTTAAATTCACAAATTGTCTTTCCACTCATTTGGTTCACTCCATAAGAGATTTCTGGATTTTTGTTATAACTCTGTTTATATGAAACCATCACATTGTCTTCCAAAGTAAATGTGCCAATTTGCACTTTCACAACTAATGAATGAGAGTCCCAGTTGCCCTCAGTCCTCAACATCATTTGCTGCTTTGTGGTTAGGATTTTAGCCTTTCTCTCTGTACTATCCTGTTTTGCTGTATTTGCCAATTCCCAATAACCTATGGTGCTGAGAAACTTTTCAAATGCTTCCTTCCAATTTGTGGACCTCCTTTCGGGAAATTTCTGTTCTATATTTGGTCAATTTTTAAATTAACTCATTGTTGATTGTTATATGTTCTTTTCAGTATTTTCACTGGACATTAACTCCTAGAAATTGTCAAGTTTCGCATTTTAAATTTATGTCTCTGGTCCATTCTAAATGCCCTTGCTTAGCCTCATTTTCTTGAGCAATTTCCATTCATCATTTTGATAGGAGGCAGAAAATGGCTAGGCAGCTTAGGGGTGACAGGACCACAAAGTGAGTATCTTTCTCTTGCCTAAATGCAGGAATTGTCCTTGGACATGTAGGGGAAAAAAAACTCAGTTATTACACTTTATTTCATATTGACCCTAAATTGCTCTATTACCTATTTAATATTTATGAATTTTTATGTAAACTAAGGAGGTTATAGAATTCTCAGGCAATGGACTCCCTTTGTTACTTGCCAACAGTCCATAAATTGTCTTCAGATATCATTGGCTCAGATTATTGTCTCATATGTTCACATTAAAGTTCAGAGTCACTTGCTAATGAAAGTATATCAATACATCATGAAGCCAAAATCTGTCAAGGTAAACTGAAGAAGATATTGGAAGAAGGTAGCTTTCTTAAATTGGCTCAAAAGATACTTGATGCAGTTCAAGTCAAATAAAAATTAATAAACAGTACTCATGTCACTTAAAACTAGCACACACACACACACACACACACACACACACACACACTTACAACTATGTGGTATTCACAGGTATAAACACATATAAAGTTGTGCAGAAATTTGAGGGAATGATAAGCCAATTTTCTATGTAGTGAACATTAGAAAGGAATAAAGAAAAAGTATGATTTTTATATATTCAAATAACATATAATACTTTATTTTAACAATGTTATTAAACAAATTGATAAAGAAATGATTATAATTCAAACTAATTAAGACTCAATTAGCCGGGCGTGGTGGCACATGCCTTTAATCCCAGCACTCTGGAGGCAGAGGTAGGAGGATCACCGTGAGTTCGAGGCCACCCTGAGAATACAGAGTGAATTCCAGGTCAGCCTGAGCTAGAGTGAGACCCTACCTCAAAAAAAAAAAAAAAAAAAAAAAAAAAAGACTCAATTAATCAAGGTCATTTTATGTAGTACATATAATTCAAGTTATTAAAAAAATTATAGGATTATAGGATTATAAACACATATGCATAAATCCAATTATATATTTATGAATTTTTATCTCTATAGTTTTGTTGACTTAAAATGATTTTAGTGGGCTGGAGAGGTAGTGTAGTGGTTAAGGCACTTGCCTGTAAGCCAAAGGACCCAGGTTCAATTCCCCTGGACCCACGTAAGCCAGATATACAAGGTGGCATTTGTGCTGGAGTTCATTTGCAGTGGCTGGAGCACCATCTATTCTCTCTCTCCCTGTCTCTTCTCTCTTGCTCTCTCAAATAAATAATAAAACATAAAAAAAAACTATTTTTGTTCTACCAAAGAAACCTATCCCTCTTTTATTTTGATCATTAAGATCTAGAATTGAACCCATAGATAAAAAGCTTTTACTAAATTCACTGAACAATTACTATATTTTCTTCTTTGATTCAATAATAAAACACAAAATAAATAAAACATGTCACTATGAATCAAATTTCATCTTTTAAAACATTATTTTACAATTCACCTAATTTTATTTGAATTTGTATAGATCATATATACTATACAGACATCTGAGGTAATTCAGGTACCCACAGCAGGAAATGACCCATTTACTGAGATGCCATTCTGTATGATGCATATGACAACTGAAGCACAGGGAAATTTGTTCCCATGGCTTCAAGCCAAGCATCTAGGACAGGAAATGAGAGAGCACCTTTTCTGAAGATTGCCTGTTATCCCTGAGGGATTTTCTTGTAATATCTCAGTGAATACCTGAACTTCTACCTGACTTCCCAGATGCTTCTGCTGCTTGATATTATTTATGCAAGAACCTTTCACCAGACACTGGAGGGAAATTAGTGCCAGTGCTTTCTGTAACCATGTAGAAAACATGATGTGACTTTGTTCCTTGAAAGACTCAGATTAATCTGCTCTGTGGTGCTATCTGAGCTTTAGAAAATTCATAATCTGCTAAAAGATACAAAGATGCCACCAAAGATAAAATTTACATTCCTTGAGCAATCACATCCACCCTTGGCATGTGGTTGATATGAAATAAGACCAACCACACATTTAATGTATGGAATGGATGGTGACTATTCAAGTGAGTAATAGAAGTGCATGGCTATTCACGTGTGTGTCACCTTGTCATAACTGGAAATTAAAAATGAGGATAATCATGAAAAATGCAAATTGTTTGTGGTGGTTTGAATGAAGAGTGCTCTCCATCACCGCATATATTTGTCAATGTGTTTCATACTTGAGCTCAAGCTGGTGGAGCATTTGGAATGTGAAGCCTTCAGGGAGAAGGTGTGGCACTGAGGGCCAGCCTTGAGGTTCATTAGTCCAGCTCCTCTGGGAGTTCATAACTAACTCACTCTTAATGCTTCCTCCCAGCTGATGGGACAACATGTGATATGTAGCTCTCTGTTCCGCTGTGCTTTCGTGAAACTCACCCCAAACTGTAGGACATAAGAAAACCCAGCAATGAAAAAGTAACTGTTACTTTGGTTTTCAGAGTTAAGGGGGTTGCATATGATAAAATATATTGCATTGATTTATCTATAAAGATATGAAAACAAACAATATAAAACAATTTCTATACACTATCTCTATATTTATTTTCCCTACTATAGAAACTTTATAGACATAATGAAAATGGAAAAACAATAAAACTGCAATTGTCATAAAACTTCAGGATTTGTTTATTTCATTTAAAATTAGTATAATACCTGGTGTTGGAACAGCCATTATCTTCAACAATATGAGCACGCTGTTAATGGTAAATGTGGCATCATGGAGACATGAAAGGATTTTATTAGAATGAGAATGAGTAGTAAAAGATGAACATTATATTTTATACATTACTAAAAGTAGATTCTCAGTCAGGTTATGAACACGCTATTAAGAACAAGCAAATAGCCAGCTAAAATTAGATTGTGAGACCTTAGCTTGAGTGAGCTGTTAGACAACAGCCTCAGTGTCAGAGGCAAATGAGAAAGTGTAAGAAAGGTGGCTGTGGGAGTGCTGCCCCTCTGGCTGATTATGTCTCATGATTTGACCATCTAACAGTAATGAAAGAGATTAATTACTCTACTTTTATTACCAGGTATAATCTAGACATAGTCGTGGTTTTACTTTCAGCATTATTGAATTTCACATATTCTCTTTAAAAGCCTAGAAGAATTTATTCAGTGCACAAACATAAGACTTCACCTTGGTGGTCATTTGCTTTCTAGAGCCCCAAGAACTGGTATATAGTGATTGTCAGCTCATGCTACTCTGGCACTCAAAACAAAACGCTAAGAAAGCATTTGTTTTCATTTACTTACCGTCAAGCTTGGGAAGCAAAATGTTCTTTCGGAAACTTGATGTGGTCAATTTTCTGGGCTTCATTCAGTACCACATTTGTCAAGATCTGGCCTATTGCTCCCAATAAACAACTTTTCTCCTATAACTCGTCAACATGGCTTGGCATTTTACTCACTGCATTACAAATATATTTCACAACAACATGAAATCATTAATACCATTCTCCAAAATCTTTATAGAACAAAATCTTTCCATTTCTTACACATGTGACTTTTGAGCACATGTGGAAAATATTTTAATAAATATTTCACATTATTCATATGAGTAAGAGTAATTTCTATAAAACCACTAATAATTATTTTTTTGAAAATTAAGATTTAAAAATTTTCAAAATATTCTAAACTAATCACTGTCATATGTTATTTTTAACTAAGCAACAATAAGCTAATAGAAAAAAAAGATGGCTTCAACCAGAGAAGGAAAGAACGTCTCCAGTTAAGGAGCAATATTGAGAAAATAAGCAGTGTGGTAGGATTAGATCAGTACAAAATCAATGAAAATGTATTTTAGAATAACAAGAAGCAGAATATTCAGATGTGCTAATCTTATGACCTATTTTAGAAGCACAGGGGTTAGAGGCACCTTTATAGCAAAAAATGAGGAAAACCAAAATGTATCAATCAAGTAAGAAAATCTAGCTGACCCCACATCATGAGATGAGCCACCCCCTGCACATCAGTCAGGACACAGGTAAAACCAGAGGAATTGGTGAGATGAGCAAGAGCATTGCTTCCTCAGAGAGCCTGACAACCGGTGCCAGGGTCATGACGACATACACTGAGGATACTCAAAATGTACCAAAGTAGAAACCCAGTTGTTGCTGAGAGCTCAACACTAATGCATACTTAAAACACACCCACCGAGGCTCAAGGAATGTTGTGGAAGAGGGGAGGAAAGATTGTAAGAGCCACAGGATAGGATGTAATATGCAGAAGCATTGCCCCCACCCCACAGTGACTGTCTGCAGCTCTTACAATTTATAATCCACAATCCCATGGAGAATATCAGCAATCCCACTGAGGAAGGCCCTCAATTGAAAGGGGGCAGGGAAGAAGGAAATGGTACCAACACATGATGTACCCATACAAAGTTTCCACTTAATAATAAAAGAGAATCTCAGGCACCTTTATAGACCAACTGCATTCAGAAGTTACTAACCTGGCAAACATCATGATGTGTGGCCATGCTATTCCAGAAGCAATCTGTCAGAGAGGAAGACTTCCTCTCTAGGGTAGCAAGATTCTTGCCAAGAGAAGACAAGCAGCAGAAAGGAAGGACACATACACATCAGCTGTTTTCCATGGGGGCTACACTAAGCAGAGTCAGCTGCTGGAGCCTGTCTAGGACCGTTGCCCAGTCTCCTGAAGAGATGCCCCGCAGAAAAGATGGCTGGATGAGAAGGGAAATAAGTGTCCATCACAGTTCCAAAGAATCATATTCAAAGGACTGAGCAGCCACCAGCCACCAGACAGATAGTTAAGAGATCCAGAGGAAGCAGTTTACTTGCTTACAGTGAAGCACCAAGGTGGACGAACATCAGTTAAGCAGTTTGGGAAGTTTGGGCTGCTGAACTATGCTACAGAATAAAATTGGGCTTCAAAGTTAACAGTAAAAAAAAAAAAAAAAAAAAAAAAAAAAAGCCTGGTATGGTGGTAGAGAATTTTAATACCATCACTCCTGAAGAAAGGTAAAAAGATCTTTGTGAGTTTGAAGCCAGCGTAAAATTCACCAAGTGAGACTACATAGTGAATTCCAGGTCAGCCTGGACTAGAGTAAGATACCACTTCACCCCATCCCCCAAAAAAGTAACATGAAAAACAGTCATTTTTTTAATTATTATTTTTGGAAAGAGACACAGAGACAGAAAGAGAGAGAAGGAGACAGATAGAGAATGGGAGCGCCAGCAGTCTCTCAGCTGCTGTGAACAAAATCCAGATGTGTGCGCCCCCTTGTGGGCAAGTGCAGCATTGCGCCCTTGCTTCACTTTGCATCTGGCTAAATGTGGGATCTGGAGATTGGAACCGGGTTCTTAGGCTTAGCAGACAGGTGCCTTAACCGCTAAGCCATCTCTCCAGCCAAAAACAGTCATATTTTGATATGACTACTACAGTCTAAGATAACACTTATATAGAATTATGTAAGAAAATATAAATTATTTCTCTCCCCCTAAGCCACTTCACAAAACAGCCATACTTAGCAATAATCAATTGTGCATTTCTGTTTTATAGGTATTGACTGATTTGGTCTCTAAGTAAGCTATTTTTAGGGACTCTAAAGCAGTAACATTAATTACACTCAGGTAATGTAATATAAAAAGAATATTTTTTCATTTTTATTTTATTTATTTTCTTTTTAGACAGAGCGAGAGAGAGAGAATTGGCACACCAGGGCCTTAGCCCTTGCAATTGAACTCTAGACACTTGCACCACCTAGTGGGCATGTGTGACCTTTTGCTTGCCTCACCTTTGTGCATCAGGCTTTTGTGGGATCTGGAGAGTGGAACATGGGTCAGTAGGCTTTGCAGGCAAGCGACTTAACCACTAAACCATCTCTCCATCCCAAGATACACAGAATTTGAATCCAGATCATTTGACCCTATGTTTTCATACCATACTTCTAAACTGTCTCTGTACACTGCCAAAACCTGCACATGCATGTATATATACAAATATTTTACATAATTGGAATTATGTTTATATATCTTTGTATATTATCATATAGTAATACCAATAATTATGTTCCTAACTCATAACATATATCATTTATTTTAATATGCATGCATTATATAATTTGTGTTCTCATGATGCCCTGTACATTTTTTTTGATTTTTTACAATTAGAAATCATAAAGAAGACAATAACACATGCCTGTGCCTTTGGATATACACATTTCTAGAAGAAAAGTAGAAGCATTTTGCATTCACTCATGGTTGGATACCCTAGGAAACAAGGGCTGGAGAGATGGCTTAGCAGTTAAGGCATTGCCTACAAAGTCAAAGGACCTAGGTTCGATTCCCCAGGACCCACTTAAGCCAGATGCACAAGGTGACATATGCATCTGGAGTTCTTTTGCAGTGGCTAGAAGTTCTGAGCTACCCATTATCTCTATTTCTCTTTTGCTCCCCTTCTCTATCTCAAATAAATAAGAAAAAAAAGTGAGGTGCAGATTGACATGTTGAGGGGTTACTTTAGATCTCTTGATATATGTATAATCGTTTCATATTTTAAAAAGTCTCAGGCTGGAAAGATGGGTTATGCATTGAGGTGTTTGCCTGCAAAGCCAAAGGACCCAAGTTCATCTCCCAAGGACCCATGTATATTAGATGCACAAGGGACACATGAATCTGGAGTTTGTTTGCAGTGGCTGGAGGCCACTATCTCTATCAGCCTCTTTCTCTCTCCTCTCTCTTTCTCTCTCTCACACATAAATAAAAAAAAAAATTGTAAAAAAGTCTCACAAGTCCTTTCTGTAAAAATGACAACAAATATCTGTAGAATAAGATAATGGAGTTGGCCAGGAGAAGGTGGCGGGTTGAGAAGCAGAGACAAGTATGTCTACCTATGCCAGTGGAGTCTCTGTGGCCAGGAATGACCCCGTGCAGCACTCTCCCATTGAGAATGAGGGCTGCCCCTCCATGACCCTGCATTTACTAACAACCCAACAACAGAGAAGTCTCTTGAAATGACAAATACAGTTGAATGAAGTTCTTTCAATTGAGGATAATTCTCAGGGGTGTTGGCTCCAACACTCTCAGAAGCTGGGGGAATCCTAGGTTAAATGTTCTTCAAAAGAAAGCATTGTATTCCCTGTCTGATTCACTCTATTCCATCACTTCTGACAGAAACTACTTCAGGATTTTGGTAGATCAATTGTCTACCAAAGGGTTAGGATACGTCATAGAAGCTTACCCCCCAACTGGTGCAAGATACAGCACACCCCTCTTGTGTATAATTAATTTACTGTGAACCACTAGTGCTTTTGTCTTCCTCCAACTCTACATGCCTGTCTGCTCCTACTGGGAGCTGACATAACTTCAGGAGGTATTTCTCCCTCACTAACACTACTATGCCTCTTATAAAAAGGCTGTTCCTGGGCTGGAGAGATGGCTTAGCAGTTAAGGCACCTGCCTGCTAAGCCTAAGAACCCGGTTCCAATCTCCAGGTCCCACATTTAGCCAGATGCAAAGTGACGCAAGGGTGCAATGCCACACTTGACCACAAGGGGGCACACACATCTGGATTTCGTTCACAGCAGCTGAGAGACTGCTGGCACGTCCATTCTCTGTCTCCCTCTCCCTCTCTGTCTTTCTCTGTGTCTCTCTCTCTCTCCAAAAATAAATAAAATAATAATAATAAAAAAGGCTGTTTCCTCATTGTACAAAGGCAGTCTTTTTGCACCTGCTACTAAGACTTTTATTGCTCAAGCCTGTTTGTTCAAAACAGTTTAGCCAAATACTTATATAAGTCAACCCCAAAAGATGTCAATATTATGCTTGTTTTTCAATGTCATGGGAAGCTCCTACTTTTCTTTAACTTCAATAGGATGTTCCAGTATGTCCCAGAGCACTGACTCGATTCTTGTGAGCACTGATCATGACAGACCATCAGTGTTCCTACCACCTGGAACATAAGTGACATCCCAAGGCCTTCTGAATCATTGTACTCTTAGCTGATTAACATAACATCATAACTGCCAATACACTGAAGTAACTTGATAGTCAGCAAATGCCAAATCTGCTTACCTTTACATTCTATAAGAGCAGAAGGTGAGGCAGATAATGTACTTGTTAAGACCTTACCCACACACACTTGCCACCTGAAAACAAAATCTATGCTGTTTCTCACCTTCTTCACTAGAAAATTTCACTGCACTCTCAGCCTAAGACCACCCTCCTGAGGCAGCATCACGATGCTGTACCAAAGACTGCACATCGGGAAATGACAGCCAAGGAGCTGCTGCTGCATGCTTGGCCATGAGCAAGCAATCAAATTAAAATAACTCACAAGGATGCTTTCTGAGTGCTTGCAGAATTAAAACTGGTTACTTCACCTATATGGTCGGATGCCTCATTGTCAGGCATGGACTTCAGTGATTTTATTCTTTTTTATGGGTTTGTTGACGTTATGTTTCTCTATTTTTAGCCTTGAATTTTTCCACATTGAAACAAGCTGATGGTTTACCCTTGGAGAATGGCACAGATGTTTGTTTTGTTTTTTGATTCTGTAAATGACAATTTCTTTTACCTTTGAAATGTGATAACTTTACTCTACAAACCTTGGTTGTTGGTTGATATTCATAGAACCTAGAATTACACTCCAGTCTCTAGATGTGTGTTTACTTTTGAAATGCTATCTGGGATGTGTTTCCCACTTCTTATAGACTTTGAATTGTGGATATATTCCTATTTGGTGGTTAATAAGGTTGGGTATTTCATGAAAGTACTTTTTACTGATTCTATTCTATTGATTACTCTCAAACCTGTTTTCCATATTGTCTTTTTAGTCTTATTTTGTTGATGTTACTAATATTATCACTTTTATTAAGCTTCCCATGAAGGCTTATTTTCTATAATAAGGCTAATTTTACCATTAAATATTTTCTAGCATTTTGCTATGGTATCATTTGATTAACCTATTTCTTTCCTGAGTTTTCTATGTCTATTTGAATCTATCAATGTAAAAAGGAAATACATTTGTTTTTACTCTGTGCACAAATCTCTGGATAACTTGAGATAGAGGCAGAGCACATTTTCATCCACTCTCCACTTGAGCAGCACTGTGGGGCCGTCTTACCTCATCAGGTCTCAAGGTTGCATTTCTTGGAAATTCCACACTTTACTGGCCTGTACTAGCCTCAACCAAGTTCTACAAAGAGAAATTTGCCCAGACATATGGAGAGTAGGATATATAGTATACATGTGAAATTTTCATCATATAAATATGTACACAGGCATAGGAATTTTTAATTAATTAATTTATTTTTATAATAAATAAAGACAGAAAGGAAAGAGAGAGAGAGAGAGAATGGGTGAGCCAGGGACTCTAGCCACTGCAAATGAACTCCAGACATATGTGCTACCTTGTGCCTCTGGCTTACAAGGGACCTGGAAAATCAAACCTGGGTCCTTAGCCTTCTCAGGCAAGCATCTTACCCTCTAAGCCATCTCTCCAGCCCAGGCATAGGCTTGTTGATAAATATTGATTGTTCAATCATGTGGATTTCATTATGATCAAAGAAAGAGTTTGCCTCAGTTCTTTCCCCAGAGGACGACATTGTGTGCCCTTTGGTACAATCTCCAGCAGCAGACGTCTGCTCTGTATATCTGCTCTTATCCTGGTCCTGCTTTTGCTAGATTCATTATGTGCTTTTGTATTCTGGGCTGGCGTTGTCACTTTCATTGATGACAAAGTTTTCTGCCCTGTCTCTAGTTTTCTTTGTCTCTTGGATTGGATTCAGAGAAAGACTTCCCTGGTGCCTTCACTCATGTTTCATCAACACATTTCATGTTCTAAGTACTATGCTTCCTCCTCACATGTCAGACCCAGGCCTTGGAAAGAGAAAACACAAAATTACTACATGTCTCATCCTTCCTGGGCCTCGTAATGAACCCAGAGCCATCCTGAACTATACAGTGAGACTCTCCCAAAACAAAAAAAAAAAAAAAAAAAAAAAAAGGCAAAAAGGAACTTTTGCTTAGAGATTCCTCTTAGGGGTGAGTCAATACCACATGGATCCTGGATTGACTAGCTCAGCCCTAGGAAGATCTTGATCAGAAAGCATGAAATAAGATGTAAGGCTTTCCAGATATAAGGCAATCACAAGGAGTTTTCCAACTCTCTTTCTATTTTTAATTTTTATTTATTTATTTTAATTTTTATTTATTTATTTTAATTTTTATTTATTTATTTGAGAGAGACAGTGTCAGAAAGAGTGAGAGAGCAAGAGCGAACAAAACAGACAGAATGGGCATAGCAGGGCTTCCAGCCTCTACAAATGAACCCCAGTTGCATGTGCCACCTTGTGCATCTGGCTTTTATGGGTTCTGGGAAATCAAACCAGGGTCCTTTGGCTTTGAGGGCAAGCACCTTAACTGCTAAGCCATCCACCCAGCCCCCCAATTCTCTTTGTTGTCCCACCTATTCGTCCTCATATATGATGTCCTTACTTCTTCCTATAGTCCCATCCCTCTTTTAAAAATAAGGAAAAAGAAACGTTGGTGGCATATTGATTTCTTTTTTAATATTTTATTTTACTTTTATTAATATCTTCTGTAAATATAGACAATAAACCATGTCATACCTCACTCTACCACTTTCCCCTTTGTAACTCCACTTTCCTTCATACCTACCTTACCCCCTCAATCAGTCCCTCTGTTATTTTGAAGCCATCATCTTTTCCTCCTATTTGATGTCCTTGTGCAGGTAGTGTCAGGCACTGTGAGGTCATGAATATCCAGGCCATTTTGGGTCTGAAAGTGCACACTGTAAGGAGTCCTACCCTTCCTTTGGCTCTTACATTCCTTCTTCTACCTCTTCCACAATTGACCCTGAGCCTTGGAAGATGTGATAGAGCTGTTTCAGTGCTGAACATTCCTCTATCACTTCTTACAGCACTACAGTGTTTTCTGAGTCATCCCAAGGTCACCGTCATCTGAAAACAGAAGCTTCTCTAACCAAAAGTGAGAGTAGCATTAATATGTGGGTATTAACATTAAGAGAAGTGCCTACCAGGGAGTTTGATGAACATAATAATACACATTTAGGCAAACACCAGCAGACGTTACACCCCTAGGGCTCATGACTTCCCCATGAAGAAATCTGTAATATTATGGGTTCACAACAATTTCTCTACGTGTAAAGATATGTTACATTTTGATAAATAAATTTACTTTTATACAATATGATGCAGGTTAACCACATAATTTCACATATAAATTTTATTACATACACATAGCCTAAACCTGTAACCTATGAGTATATATTTCTGATAGATATTGCATCTAAGTTGTAGGTCAGGTTATTTCTGCCAGCATTGCCACCTGACTGCAACAAGAATTTAAAATTATGTTATGTTCAGAATATTGCCTGAGGAGCTAACAGCTGGGTTAAAATTAAAAAGAAAGGGATTGGAAAATAAAGATGTGACTTGTTGAGTTCCTTCTTTGGTCCAATATGTGTTTGGTGTTATGTGAGCTTCTTGTCTGGATGGGCCTCTCTTTTGAGAGATTGGGAAAGTTTTCTTCAATATTTTTGTTGAATATGTACTCTATGTCCCTGGCCCAGATTTTCTTTTCTTTCCTTCTGGCATACCCATGGTCCAGATGTTTGGTCATTTTAGGGTATCCCACAGTTCCCTCATATTCTGTTCATCTGAGTTTTTGAACTTAGCAAAGTTTTTGTACTCCCAATTATTTTTTTTCTGTCTTGTCTTCCAGATCAGAGGTTCTGTATTCCACTTGAGTAACTCTGTTAGTGAGGAGTTCAAGAGAGGTTTTTAAAAATTCTATTTGATTTTTGTTCCCTGTTGTGTTATTTTTGCATTGTGTCCATCTATTTTTCGAGATATGATTTCAGTTTAAGGTCTGATTTTCTTGATGCTTCTTGGAATTCATTCTTGCATTTGATTAAGTTTTCATTAAGCTTAATCAGCTGTTATTGAGATCTTCCATTTCTTAACTCACCTTCAATTAAAGGTGTGCGCCACATGCACCTGATTGTTGGTTTTTTTCAGTGATTTCCTTCCAGTCCAGCAGTTCTTTTTAAAGGGGTCACATTGCTTGTTGTGTTTTCATTTTGGAAATAATTTTCTGTTGATTTCTCTATGATATCATTGGAAGCTTCTATTGTGGGACCAGGCATCCTTGGTAGAGATCTCTCAGTTTTCTAACTTAGTTGTGTGTGTGTGTGTGTGTGTGTGTGTGTGTGTGTGTTGTGGTTTACCCATCTTGGGGAAACAATTTATTGTCCTTATAGGTTCTTCCGTGAGTATTCTGTTTTAAATGTGAACCAGATTGGAGTAGGATGGGGTTATTACCTTGGATGCACAGATTGTGGAGATTGCAAGCACATCAATGGTACCTGGGGAACTGGGAGGTTGGAGAACAGGGAGTTTTTGTCTACTCACTCCAGTTGCATACACACTTCTGCACATGGAGCTCAGGGGTTGGGGAACCAGGAGTGGGGACCTGGAGAGCCAGGGAAAAGAGGCCAGCTCCTAAAGTGGCTGTGACCCCTTCTGGCTCAGGGGAATAGGGATTTGGGTACCCAGAGACCAATCACTAAGCTCCAGATAAAGGCCTGCTTTCACATGCCACATGGAGGGACCAGGCTGCCCCAAGCTAGTAGCAAGGGTACTGGGACCAGGAAACTGGGAGGTGAGCAACAAACCAGGAGCTCTGGCCTATTCACTGCACACTTGCATGCACCCTCTGGTGCATAGGATCAGGGAGTCGGGGACCCAGCCGTTCAGTCAGGAATGGAGAGCAAGGGGCCTGCTTCAGCAGCAAGCCTGCAGGGTCCAGGCAGCCCCAATCCTGCCTCAGGAGAAGCTGAAAAGGGAACTGGGATGTGTGGGTGGGGGTTAGGGAGAAGACCTGGCCTACTCACTCTGCATTTGCACCCTTCAGAGCAAGGGATCAGGGCGTTGCATACCCAGGAGCCATCAATAAGGAAGGCAGAGTAAGTGGCCTCATCAGCAGCAAGTTTGCAGAGTCCAGGCAGCCCCAAGCCAGCACAGGGGAATAGGACAAGGGAACTGGGAGGTGGGGAGAGTTTAAATGTGCATACTTGAACTTCAATGTGTTTGACAAAATTGAATTTAGTTTCCTCACTAGGGAAATTAGAATACGTTAATGTACTTTTAAGGACACTCTAAATTATTTTTTATATGTATTTCTTATTTATTTATTTATTTATTTTATTTATTTATTTTTTTTGGTTTTTCGAGGTAGGGTCTCACTCTGGTCCAGGCTGACCTGGAATTAACTATGTAGTCTCAGGTGGCCTCGAACTCACGGCGATCCTCCTACCTCTGCCTCCCGAGTGCTGGGATTAAAGGCGTGCACCACCACGCCCTCTTATTTATTTTTAATCCCCCCCTGGAGCCTGTTTCTGCATGAGTTAGAAAAAAACTGTGCCCAATCATATTAAACCCTCAATTGTTTGATGGTACAAACTTAAAAACATGTTGAATCTCTCACATAAAATATGCATTTCCATCTATCAAGTAGTTCTCTCTCTGATCTACACAAAAACATATTCAAAACCACGAACCAATAGATATGCTTATTCATTGGTGGGAGGTACTTTGTTCCTTGTAACTTTATACAACATTGTGTCCATATCCACAGGACTCAGCTTTGCCATTTTCAGTTCCATTGGTGAAGGGCAGGTGCTTTAGTGATCTTTGAAGCAATGCCACATGAAGCCAGAGGCCACCTGTTATCTGAAAGCATTATCCATATCTTCTTCACTATAATTAATAGTTAAGCTCTGTAGTTATTTGTAGGAAAATCTTTGAAATTATGTATTCCTAAGAATATAATAGCAAGAAAAAACATAATAATATAGGCTACCTCCCTTGAGATGAGTGGTCACAACATAGAAGGGATTAGAATTTAAAAAAAAAAAGATTGGTCCTCTTTTTCTTTTTCTCTGCTTAAATTTTCCATATTGTATTCATCAATTCCCATGATTTGATTAAATGGCTATATTTACAGGAGAAATATGTCAAGGAAAACAAATTGCTGAAACATTTTTTGTTGGGACTAGATAAAACTCTTTACCATGTTAACACAAAAATTTAAATAGCCTGGTAGTGAATTTGAAATGTTAAAAGGAAATAAAAGAAGACATGTGGGGAAGTGTGAAGAAAAGATGGGGTTCAGGTTCCATGTTTGCCAAACACATAATGTGTATAATCCAGCTCATTCTTTGCACTTACAAAAATCTTACATGAAAATTCATAATAAATACATTTGTACATATTTTAAAGCTTTTTTAAAATGTAACAAATTGGACAATATATTGAACATTTTTAATTGTGGTATGAATTGACAAGTGAAAAGTGCCACTGAGAATAAAATGAAGAGTCATTGCTGGGTTACATATTATGTTTTGACAGATAAAGCCACAAACTATCCTTTAAATTCAGCAACCACAAGTAATAATTGAAGGAGATAGCTTTGCAATGGTGATGCTACATTTTGTTTATATGGTTAATCATCATGAGTTTACCTTTATAATTCTCTGAGATGTAAGTTTCATTAATCCTTGATGCTAAATTGCTCAAACGAAAGACTTCAATTAGGTTTATAGATCTAATATCAAAACACTTGTCAACATTCATTGAGTTTGAAAGTTCCTAAGAATATGATAATGTGAAAATTCAACTAATTTGTACATATCAAGAAGCAATCCATTCAAATATTTACAATAAAAGTAATATATAATGAGATGGAGAGATGGCTTAGGGGTTAAGGTGTTTGCCTGCAAAGCTGGAGGATCCCGGTTCGATTCTCTAGGACCCACATAAGCATGATGCACTAGGGGCACATGCATTTGGAATTCAGTGGCTGGAGGCCCTGGGTTCCCACTCTCTGTCTCTCTGTCTCTCTCTCTCTGCCTCTTTCTCTCTCTTAAATAAATAAATAAATAATAAATGTAGAATTTCGAGGGGATGGAGAGATGGCTTAGTGGCTAAGGCATTTGCCTGCAAAGCCCAAGGATCCTGGTTCAATTCTCTGGGAACCACATAAGCCAAATGCTCAAGGGGGCACATGCATCTGGAGTTTGTTTGCACTGGCTGGAGGCCCTGGTGCTCTCTCTCTGCCTCTTTCTCTCTCATAAATAATGAATAAATAAATAAATAAATAAATAAATAAATAAATAAATAAATGTAGTATATGGAGGTATTCTTAAAGACCAGGGCAAGTTAACTTATTAACAGAGTGAAATCATACATAAGAATAAGAATTAAATAGTTTTGTTTTAAATGTTTATTTTCAGTAATAGATTATAAAATACATTCACAGATGAGGAGAGTAGGACTACAAAGATAGTTTGAATGAAGATGCACCCAAACAATAATTATTATTTTCCATGCAAATTAGAATCCCCAGAAAAGTAGGTGAGAAAGAGGAGTAAAGAGGAGAAGGAGAAACTTATTGAGGCTTTTGATTCATTCTTAAAGAAAGCAATTTAAGCATTGGTGTGTTTTATATTGAAAATATATGAATAATTTTGATGGAAAGGTGAAATATTCTTGAAGAAACATTTAATTTGCATTAACCTACATCACTAGATGTGGTGATAATTTCAGGTATTCAAGAGGCTGAGGTAGAAGTTAGTCTCAGTCCAAATCCATTATAGTAGCAATCATTTTCTGTCCACTACCGATTTGAAATAAAATTAGACAGTGCATTTGCAAGAAAATGGATGAAACTCTAGATCATCGTGTAAAGTGAAATCAGCCTGACTCAGAAAGATAAATATTGCATGTTGTTTTCTCATATTCAGAGTCCACATTTAAATATACAACACATAAAATTAGCAGGTAGGAGAGAATAATTAATAATGGAGAGATAAATATGACCAAAATACATTAAATGTATGTAAAAGAATGTCTCAATAAAACCTATTATTTTGTATAACTAATATGTCTCATATTACTTTAAACTTTTTTTCAGTAGCTGTAAAATCCACTGGATTGAATCATAATGAACTGATAAGCATTTCTCTAGTCAGTTATGTTAAACTATCTGTCCTTTTTCATTTTAGTTTTTCTGCCCATCACTACTCTGTAGTTTACCTGCAGATATTAATGTAAGTCATCCATTCCACTATCTCCTCTGGCTATATATGTTTTTCTGCACTTATCAATGTAGAAGAGACTTGATTTTAGAGACTGATATTTCAAAATGAACAAATTTCTTCCATTCTGTTTTCATCCCTCATTCCTTTCCCTCCTGTCCTTTATCATCAAGGAACAAAATTGGCTTTACTACTTGTGGTAGTTTGAAGATGATGGTGTAAATGTATGGCCCCGTTGACTCAGGTGTTTTATTAAAATTGAGTTTGCAACATCAGCCCCTAGCAGACGGATTCCTGGTATGAAGGGTGTGTTACTTTGGGCAGTTCTGAATTCCAGTCAAAATGTTTGGAGAGAGCAGTTTGAGCTCTTGTGGGTTCATGCTTGCTGCTATTGGGGTTTGCTTGCTGCAGCTGTTTCTGTTTGCTTTGATGTATGATAGTAAGGCATTGATGGAACTTCCCCTGGATCTGTATGCTTGAAATAAACTTATTCCCAGCAAAATGGAGCTGGTTAAAATAGTAATATATTATTTTCAAGTTATCCTAAAATGCAAATTTATCAGCATACGAATTTGTGTGAAAATAATTCATATGATAATCTGTTATCTATTGTTTCATGAATTACTTATTTTAATAATATAGTTACTCAGAAATTGGACATATGCCTTGTCAGCATTTTATTCTTATTTTCTCTCTGAACTCACAGTTGGTGATTGACTTTCATTTATCAAGTTAATGGACAATTTATGCATTTATTCTCCATCTGTAGTTTGCATATCATGTTCATTTCCCTGTATGGATAAGACCATGTATGGAAAACTTATTCTCATGTCTTTGGTTGTAATTCTCCTGCTCTTGAGAAGAGATCTCTAATTTTGATGAAAGTGGAATTAGGTAAAATCATTTTTGAAGACTATGAGTCATACTGAAAGCTGAAAAGTGTGATGTACAAAGAAGATCCTAATTTTTAAAATAAATGTTTCTCTCTCTCAAATAAATACATAAAATATTTAAAAAGAATATGAAAATATTACTCAACTGTCATATTAATACATATTCTCTGACATGTGTCAGTGACTTGACCGCATTAAAAGTTTAACCAATGTATCCTATATGTTATTTCATCCAATGCCATTGATCTTGAAGTAATAAACATAAAATTGTTCAAGAAAATTGTCAGCTATGTACAGTTTATGAATACTGCTACAAATAAAAATATCCAGGTAGTATTAGTTCAATATAGTGATACATTAAAACAAATGTAGAAAGGTGTTGTTTGCATTTATATTTATCAAAATTTTATTCAGGTTTGAATGTGCAACTGGATGGACTGGACAAAACTGTACAGAAGAAATAAATGAATGCGACTCTGCCCCATGCATGAATGGAGGGCTTTGTCACGAAACTACCATCCCAGGGGAATTTGTCTGTCTATGTCCACCCTCCTATACTGGAAAATTTTGCCATCAACACTATAACTCCTGTAATCTACTCAATGGGCCTTGCAAAAACAACTCAACATGCTTGACATTGGAAGATGGAAGTCATTCTTGTGTTTGTAGAGAAGGTAAGAGCTTATACTTGTTTTCATGATTGTTATTGTTCCTATGGATGATTCATTGCCTGCAAAGTAATGGAAAAGAGTCTGGGGAGATGACTTAGCAGTTAAAGCACTTACCTGCAAAGCCCAAGGATGAAGATTAGCTTCTCCAAAACCAACATAAAACAGATGTACAAAACATGGCACATGTGTTTGAAGTTTGTTTGCAGTAGCTAGGGGCCCTGGTGCATGCATTGCTTCCTTCCCTTTCTCTCATAAATAAATAAATATATAAATAAATAATCAAAATATGGAAAAGAAAAATCCTATATATATTGGGGTTGGAGGAATGTCTGAGTCTAAACTCATGTATAAAATTATTTGAATTAAAGATGAAATTTTTATGTTTTTGCATTTTTTCTTTTTTTAAATTTTGTCTTTCAAAAATGTCTGTCCTTATTTGGTAGCAGGATCTCCTCCCTGAAGAATCTTTTCTATGAAAGAGATAGTGGGCAGATAACAGGGGCTATCATTGACCCTGAATTTAGTTGTATTGATGCATGCTGTACACTTCAATGGGAAGCTATATGTCATATAATCAACACTAGACACATTTTAGCATAATTGGAATATGTTTTAAGCCATGGTAAAATCATTCTGTGTTTAGAGATTATACATTCAAATGATATTCTAATATTCACTTTTGACTTCCTATCTCTTTCCTTGACACTGGCCTTTAAGGGATGCTTTCAAATATAAGAGAGTATATTATTTACTATTTTGTTCAAATATGCCCACTTATATTATCGTAGTCATAGTCAGTATGATATTTTATCCAATGCTATTTAAATTTGTCTTTAAAAATACTGAACATTTGCTTGAGTTATAGAAAATACATGTTAAATGTGTCAAAGCAAGTCCTTGACACCATATTTGGAATAGAAATTTGAAGCCTTCTCAGGGTTTGAAAACAGAACTTGAAAAATTATTAGTACATACATATACATATGTACATCATATACACACAGCCCATAAATGGAATGTGTATTAAATTAATTAAAATAGCCCGGCGTGATGGCGCATGCCTTTAATCCCAGCACTCAGGAGGCAGAGGTAGGAGGATCGCTGTGAGTTCAAGGCCAGCCTGAGACTACACAGTGAATTCCAGGTCAGCCTGAGCTAGAGTGAGACACTGCCTCGAAAAACTAAAAAAAAAAAAAAAAAAAAAAAAAAAATTAATTAAAAATAAATTAAAATATGTCAAATATTTAAAACATATTAACATATTAGCTGTTCTACTCATTTTTAAACTTTAAGATTGGTTTAAAAATCATTTGAGATTCCATTGAAAATATTAGTTTGGAGTATTTATATTTAAAAGTTTAAATCTGAAGCTTCTCTGTAATATTTCCTAATTATTTTGGTATAAAATACTAATCATATTAAAAAAAAAAAAAAAACCATAGAAGCCCTCTGTGGTGGTGCACACCTTTAATCTCAGCACTAGGGAGGCTGAGTTACGGGAATCACTGTGAGTTTGAAGCCATCCTGGGCTACAGAATTCCAGATTAGCCTGGGCAATAGTGAGACCCTACCTCAAAAAATAAAGAAAGAAAAAACAAAACATAGAATTTTAAACAAACTGACTGGAAAATTCCTTGTTTTCACAATTTTTACAATAAATTTAAATTCATCTTCTAAGTTGAGACATTAGTATTATAGTGTCTTCTAGAGGATCAAATTCACACAGGTTTAACTTCGGTTATATGGAAAGGGATATTTTAATTGATACTTGCAATCTAAATTGGTATGGAGTCTGGATTTTAGTAATAGTCATAGTCAATTTCATATGTGTTGGAGGAATAGGTATATGAAAGAATCATATTGTTTATTAGTCATTCATATTCATTTGTGGCAGAAATGCACAGAAAATATAAAGTAAAATTCACAACTAGAAAAAGTCAGAGTAAAGATAGCATCCACTGCTGTCTGTCACCAATGCAGGACCACACTGCAGTGAAGACAGGGAGTCCGGTCGACAGTCCTGGAAAGGAGACATAGAAGAGTACCAGCCTGGCAGTGATTCCTTGCATCTTATATTTGGATAGTCATATATTTCTAACAGGTGGTCCTCTCACATGTGAATATCAGCTTTGCACATGAAGAATTGTAGAACACATAGTTTGAGATTCAATGGATACAATTTTTATGCCTTTAAAATCCCCAAACACAACTTTTTCCATTAAATTTTGGCTTATTTCGAATGCAGTCTAAGTTTATCTTATTTTTCTCCAATATCTGCTGCATTTCAGCAAACTCATTTCCTCAGCCTATTGACATATGTTACCCGTTGGTAACAAAGCTCCCTTTCAGAAATGTCAAACTTAATGAATAAGGAAAATCACAGAATCCCGGTTATCCTGTGAGCGCTTGTAGTCCCTGGGTCCTGAGTGTCCTGATGCATCAGCCCACATAAAATCAGAGGAAATCCTGGTACTTCTCCCCAGTCAGTGTCTGCAAAGGGCCAACACCTCAGAAACACATTTCCAGGAAATACCATAAAAGTCAAAATTCTCTGCTTCTGGAGAAAGCTAATCATTGCGAAAGGAGGAAGGCTGGAACACATCCTACTTCCTAAATCTTAAATTTGAAGAAAGTCGAAAGCAATACACTATTATTATTAAAACAAACATACAAACAAACAAACAAAGAGAACAGCCTGGCATTATGGCTCCCACCATTAATCCTAGCACTCTGGAGGCAGTGAGTTCAAGGACAACCTGGAGCTACAGAATGATTTCCAGATCACCTTGGGCTAGTGTAACTCTGCCCTAAAAAATAAATTAATTAAATAAAGAAATAAAAAGTAAAGGAAAACATAACATTCTTTTAAAATGGGAAGACTTCATGGCTTACTTCCTTGACTTTTCTAAAACTAGTCTCAAAAATAAGAATGGTCCCTGAGGAGAATTGGAATAACTCACTTGCCCAAGATAAGAAAGCCATGGTAACTTGAAAACAGCTTCAATCCCATTTTCATGCTGAAGATGCATATAAGCCATGGATGGATTCATACATGTCACTTCAGCAATCATGTTAAAGCCTCTGAGAATTTTGTATAGAACATTATGTTGGATATTTTTAGAATTATTTTTTATCTCACAAACCACTGGTCTGTGGGCTGGAGAATTAACCTAACAGGTTAAGGGTGCTTTCAGAGAGGGCCTGAGTTGGATTCCCAGCACCTACTTAAGCAAGGCATTGCAATGCATGTTTGTAACACCAGTCCTGCAGGAGATGGAAAGGAGATTTGATGAGGCTCAGCTTTCAACAAGTCTGACAGAAAATGTCATTGTCTGGTTTAGTGAGAGACTTCTGGGGAAAATGCATGACAAAGAACAATAGGTTATATTCTCCTTCAACATTTCCAACCTGTTAGGTTATGGACGCAGTTCCTTTAAGATGACAGATATTAATTTTATGGATACAGAGTATCCACAACCTCCTGCCTTTCCTTGTGCTGTCAGGTATACAAGAAAGAAAAGCTGTCAGCCTGGGCTGAATAGCAGAGCCACATGACATTCTGGCATATGACGCTG
Organism: Orientallactaga sibirica; assembly: GCA_036365145.1. Taxonomy (NCBI): domain Eukaryota; kingdom Metazoa; phylum Chordata; class Mammalia; order Rodentia; family Dipodidae; genus Orientallactaga; species Orientallactaga sibirica. Next base: position 28,442,814 of record JAEOAD010000006.1, read on the forward strand.
TAACCTCTCCTGTGGCTGCTCTCAGCATCTAACGATGGTAACTACAGTGATAACTACCCTGTATCAAGGCTGTACCATTAACTAGATGACCCTGCACACCCTTCCCCAGGCTTAGAAGGTTTTAAAAGTGAGGAAATTCTTTTGTCCCAAGAACTTCTTCCCTTGACCATATTGAAAATCTCCCATCATAGAGTGCCCATGTTAATGTAGGAATTCCATGTAAAATTCTATCTCCACACTTCTACATTCAAACCCAGTCTGAAACTTTATCACATGTGTTCACATGAGGCTCGTGTAATCACATTCATGCATAAACTACACATACATGCACAATCCCACACATGCCATACACACACACACACTCACATCAAAATTAAAAATAAAAATATCATTTCTCTTCATAGGCAAATATCTTAACCACTAAGCCATCTTTTCAGTCTCAATAGAATTGTTTCTAAATTAACTATCACCATTGTTTTCTATTTGATATATTTTTTCCTCTTTTTCCATTTTGTAGAACATATATACATATATATATTTATTTATATTTATAATATGTATCATATATATATACACATTTTTTCACACTATCTTCTGCTAAGGCAAAATATTTGGCAAGGCTTTGCATCAGCCTGCCTAACAAACTGTGGTGGCAAGTGAGTTTTGAATCTGACCTGACTGTGACACTACAGAGAATGGCAGTGATTGGTAGTGTGGTCTGATGTGCAAAGATAGAAGGATATAGTAGATCATCTCATTGTTTGTGAGAATCTGAGAAAGGCAATCCGGGGGGAAATGTTCACTGAGCAGAAAGTAGAAAGGTTAAAGTACAGAAACAGAGAACAAGAAACTGTCCTAAGTCATTTGTATGCCACCACTACAAACAAATGAGACTTTAAGAATGAGGACATTCTTATGTTAAGTGGAAGGAAAGCTATGGGAAGAGAAGGCAGCTTAGGGACTGTGGAGGAAGTCTGCCATCGCTGGGGAGCTGGAACACCATCTCCATCAGATGCTACTTAGCTCCTAGATCCCTTGATGCACATTCTTTTGAGCATTGTTTCATTTTTATCTTTTTCTTCTTCTTGTTTTTATTATTTATTTATACATTTATTTAATGTTATCTCACTTGTAGCTAGGCACACTGACTTCATACCCAGTTTTCTGAAAGTTCTTCAAATAATCTTTTGTTCCTCAAACTAAATAAAATCAACGTTGGTGTTGGTAATGTTACTGCAATTACTTGTTACCAGTTTTATCACTGAGGGAAAAAAAGCAAGAGAAATGAAAACCATTTCATTTCTTGCATTATAAAGAAATAATATATAAAAATAATTAAAGGGCTGGAGGAATGGCTTGCTTGCAATGTCAAAGGACCCAGGTTCGATTCCCAGGACCCATGTAAGCCAGATGCACAAGGTGGTGCATGTGTCTGGAGTTCATTTACAGTGGCAGAAGGCCCTGGCATCCCCATTCTCTCTTTATCTGCCTCTTTATTCTTCTCTGTCAAATAAATAAAATAAAATAAATATAAAAAGAAACAAATACTGAGAAGAAAAAATAAACATTTATATATATGTACTTTGTTTGACTTAGTTATTTAAAACCTTGGGAATATTTAGACACCCTTAGATGGTACAGCAAGTGGATTATTTTCTGATTCATGCACATGTATCAACTTATTATAATTGTCTTTTCTATCAGTCTGTGTAGTTTTACTCTCATTTTGAATATAACTGGCATGCTTTTAAATGGATGGGTGATTATGCAGCTATGAGTCAAAATAATTTGTTTTCTTAAATCATTTGGATTTGAAAAGCCATTAAATTATTTGTCACATCTGCTGTCTTGGATGAATTTGATCACTGAAGCTCAATTTTACTTTAAAATTGGTTATCACATTAATGTGTTTGCTTTCATGATCATTTCAGCTCTACTTGTTCAAACACTTAAATACCTTTTCAAAACAACAGTGGCTTCAGCAGCAACTCCACCTCCCCTGGAGGCTAAGCAGATGATCCTATACTTGAGACCTGTAGTAGGTTTCACGGATGTGGAGCCTGCCTTAATTACATACATGATTTTTCTTCTGATTTATTTAAACTCCATTTTTAGTATATTCTCTAGACCCTTACCCCAGACTGTTTTTCATGTTTCACAACATGAATTTCTCATCTATATGCATCTTGTCTTTCTTGTTAGGATTTGGAGGTGAACACTGTGAAACTGACATGAATGAGAGTCTCTCTCTTCCCTGCCAGAATTATGGTGACTTTGAAGAGAAAGTCAAGTTCAGGTAGAAAAAAAATTTTTTAAAAGATACATAGGTACCTGTTAACTGATCTAGATGTGTGTTTATATGTGTAAATAAGATACAGTTAATTAAAAGTTTAATTTTGGGCTCAAGGAATTGCTTAGTGGTTAAGGCACTTGCCTGTGAAGCCTCAGGACCCAGGTTTGATTTTCTAGTACCCACATAGTCAGATTCACAAGGTGGCCCATGTGTCTGGAGTTCCTTTGCAGTGGTTGGAGGCCCTGCTGTGCCCATTCTTTCTTTCTTGCTCTCTCTTTCCTTCCCTCCCTCTTGTAATAAATTAAAACAAAAAAAATATTAAAACCTTAACTGTATGTATTTTATTAATATATTTATTATTTTTTATTTAAAATGTGTTTATGGATCTAGGTTTTCTGGATCTTTATGTGAAATTGAATTTGATTATTCTTCTAAATTTTGAAAGAATAATGGAACATATGTGACTCTAGTGAAGATCTAAACAAAAATGCAGTGAGCACACTTCCATAAGTAACCTTAGGAAGCTGAACATGACTGAAACCATTCTCTCATCCCAAACCCTCTTCTCAGTTAAGTTTATCAAAAATCCTGAGTGTTAAAATTTATTCTGTTTAATTACTGCACTATTTGTGAACAAACTGCTCCATAATTCAGTTATTGATGCATGTGAAATAATAATTCATATCCTTTTCAGAGTTCTTTTTAAAGTAAATATCTCTTTATATTCCTTCTTAATGTACTCATTCTAAACTTTTTTTGGGGGGGGAGACAGCTGTTCAAAGTAGTGTCTTGCTGTAGCCCATGCAGACCTGGAATTAGATTCAAGGTAGCCTCAAACTCACAGCAATCCATCTATCTTGGTCTCCTCAATGCTGGGATGAAGGTGTGAGCCACCTCACCTGGAGCATTTTTAACTTTTGAAGAATATTCTCTATCTCACAACATTAATTATCATTCTATTGTCCTTATGTGGTGTGGTTTTATCGTTTGTGATACTTTTGATGATATTTAAGGTACAACCCACATCTTTAATTGCAAAAATACTTGCTTGATCTAAGGTACTCAGAAATAGGTAGGTGAATGTGATGGTTAAGTTTGTGTCAACTTGATCTGTTTAGGAATCCAGAGACATTCCTCATAAGTGGGTCTCTGAGGTTGCCTCTAGGCAGGCTTAACTAAAGGAAGAATCCTTCCCCCAGGGTGAGCCCTTCCCCCAGAGTGGGCAGCCCCTCTCAGAGGAGAGGACTGGTTTATAAAAAGAAGCTCTGGGAAGAGAAGTATTCTCTCTTCCCACCTAGCTGCCTGCCAGTGCTACTTGCTGTTCTCTGCTTGGTGCTTGCTTCTTGGTGCTGGCTGCTTTCCAGCGTGGACTGAAGAGCAGCGTCTCTCCAGGACACCTCCAGACCTTGAGTGCAGGATCGGATTGGGACAGCTGAGGCATCCAGCCTCGTGGACTGAGCAGCTGCTACCGGGTTCCTTGACTCTTGGGCCTGCAACCTGCTAATGGTGGACTGTTGTAAGCTAATCCAATAAACTCCCTTTTAATGCAATTCATTCTATCGGTTCTGTTCCTCTAAGGAACCCTGTCTAATACAGTGAACCACTGGGTTAATATTTTTATAATTAGTAAATCAGAGTTTTACACGGCAGGAGGATTTGGATATCCAAGCATATTCTCATCAAAATAAACACCTCTGAGGCATTACCATGCCTGATTTTAAGCTATACTACAAAGCCATAGTAACAAAAACAGCATGGTACTGACATAAAAACAGGAATATAGACCAATGGAACAGAATTGAGAATCTGGACATTAGATCAATTAACTATAGCTACTTGATATTCAACAAAGACCCTAATAATGTAGATGACAGAATAGAGAGTATCTTTAACAAATGGTGCTGGACAGACTGAATAAGCATATGCAGAAAAATGAAATTAGACCCACACATCTAGCCTTGCAAAATATATAAATAAAAACTTAAAAAACTAAATGTCCTGCTGTTATCTTGCATTTATCACCTTCTGCCATTTCTCCCAAATCTTTCTCTCAAAAAATTATACTTGCTGTTCTTTATCTCTGTTTCAACGCATTCAATTTTCTTCATAAATCTTCTGTTAGAAAGCTTTCTGTTGATAGGAAAAGTAACCAAAAATTCTAAAAATTAAAAAAATCTTGGCCAATAGTGATGGCACATGCCTTTAATCCCAGCACTCAGGAGGCCAAGGTAGGAAGATCACTGTGAGTTCGAGGCCACCCAGAGACTATGTAGGGAATTCCAGGTCAGCCTGGACTAGAGTGAGACCCAACTTGAAAAACCAATAAATAAAAAATAAATAAATAAATAAATAAATAAATAAATAAAATTTTAAAAGTATATCTGTCACATAAACAATAAATGTATAAAGCCTGCACTTAAAACTGTTCATTCTATCCAAAATATACATTTTATCATCTTACTTGTTCTCTTGAAATGCAAAATATTATAACATATCTTTTAAACACATTTAAAACTTACTTCATTGACATAGAACTGATGTTTTGCATCTCTCTTTGGGATAGAGAGTAGGAAGAGATAAGGTGAGAAAGAGACAGACAAAGAGAGGACAGGTTTTAATTCTTCTGGGAAATTAGATACAGGGGTGCAAGGTTGATATAATCAATATTCAATTTTCATGAAAATTTGCCCTCATATTGTACATGGTGTGAGATTAATAAAATATATTAAAGGCTTTCATGTAAAAAAAAAAAAAAAAAAAAACTGTTCCACTGGGGCTATTTGCCAATATTACAGCTGTGGAGATTTTGTTTTTTGATTCTTTGTAAAATCTTAGATTATATTTGATAAATTTAATTTGATCCCATAATCCCCAAGTTTTCTGGAATTACTTTAGTAAAATAGAGATTGTTCTTTTTAGTTACATATTTGATTCATTTTTGGTATTTGTGGATAATCTGTTTCTAATCAGGGCTGTGTTTGCAAATAATGCATGTGTCTACAAGGTTGAAGGTTATTGATTTCAGAGTGTTTTGGTCTTTTTTTTTTTTTTTTTTTTTTTTTTTTTTTTTTTTGACAAGTTTTCATTATATAATCCAGAATAGCCTTGAGCTAGGACCCTCTTGTCTCAGGACCCACAGTGTGGGTAACCAGCATGCACCAGCTCTGGGCTCCAAGTGAGGTCCACAGCTGAAGCTAAAAAGAGAAGATAAATGACTGAAGTTGAAGACACACTTTCTTAGGGAAAATTACCAATATGGGTCCTAATCCTGAAAGAATACTCTGCATCCTTTCATTTGTGTACTTGATATTTTACAGTGTCATAAAATTGTAGAAATTGTTTCTCACTCGTGTGTGTGTGTGTGTGTGTGTGTGTGTGTGTGTGTGTGTGTGTGTGTGTACTGTGAGATTAACTGTAGACACAGGCTAAAGAATAACAAATGGGCTTTCCATTTTTGCTGTGTGTAGTAGTGGGAATCAAACCTAGGGCCCTGTACATTCTACACAGCCACTCTTTCATTTACCTGTATCTGCAGCCCTTTGTTGGGGTTTCTTGATTCTCACTCTTTTTCTGCTTTATTGCATATGCATGTGGGTGTGCTCTACATGCATATGGGCCTGGGTGTTGGCACACCTTTGTGTGGAGAGTGACTATGCACATGTGGAGGCCGGAGGTTGACTTCAGGGTTTTTCTCAACCGCTCCCCTCTTTATTTATTTATTTATTTATTTATTTATTTATTTATTTATTTATTTATTATTTTTGTGGTAAGGTCTCTCATTTGAGCACAGTCCTGAATGATTCATCCAGTCTTTCTAGCCAGGTTTCTTGGAGGTCCCTGATCTCCTAAGTGCTGGGGTAATCCACCCCAAATTGACCTGGGTTGTGGGGGTCAGAACTCTAGTTGTCCCCCTGGCATAGGTAGGAAAGGGAATGTTTATACTAAAAACTCAAACGTCATGTAACATGTAGAAAGAATGCTCGAGAACAATGGAGACTGTTCTCAAAGAGAAGCGAGATAGAGGAGTAGCCCATGGTGCACTGCCCAGGGTGCTTCTCTAAGCGCTCCTTTGTTCTGCTTTTACAATTTGACATTTTCCTCTTGGAAAGAGATTTTTCCTTTTCATTCATTCATGATTTGTTCATTCAAATATTCTATAACCATATTGACTCATGAATTCCTACATTTTATTCATTGGATATTTCAATATTATTTATGACGATGTCAAATTTGCCTGGAATTTAGTGAGAGAGAGAGAGTAAGAAAAAGAAATAGAAAGAAAGAGAGAGAGAGAGAAAGAAATAAAGAGAGAGAGAAAGAAAGAAAAGAAAGAAAGAAACTATTCCATACAAATTAAGCCTAAAGCTTTACTTACCTGGATTTAAGTACATGATGGGTGCATGCCACTTGATCAGTTAATGAGAATAAAATGAGGTGTATTAGACTTCTGTGTGCTATTTAGTGGTGACTGAAGTTAAAAAGAGTTCCTTTCAAAAATCAGGATAAAATCTGCTCTAAAGCATTAAAATACAACTTGAAAGTCTCTTTAGCTTCTAGGAGAAAAATATCTATGAAAAAAAGTTTTCCTAAATAAACATTTTATCAATTAACTTAATCTAAGTATATTAAATATTTGAATGTTGCAATAAATATAAGTTTAGCAAAAGTTAAGTATTAACTTTTAAAATGTTTCATTTATATATTTGTTTGAAAGTCTGTGTGAGGGAGAGAGGGAGGCAGGTAAGAGAAAGAGAGAGAATCAGTGTGCCAGGGCCTCTAAGCATTGCATATGAACTCCAGATGCAGGTGCCACCTTGTGAATCTGGCTTATGTGGGTACTGGGGAATCGAACCTGTGTTGTCAGGCTTCACAGGCGAGTACCTTAACTGCTAAGCCATCTCCCCAGCCCTGTTTTTCTTTACTTAGTAATATTCATTATAATCTTCATAAATTAAGATAAAAATCGCAATGCACCATAAAAAGAGACAACTAGAGATTGACGGACCATTCAGATGAAGTTTTCGGAAATCCTTTTTCCTTTTGATACCTTCCAAATACCCTCGACCAAGTGTATAATATTTTGAACCCAGTGTTTACCAACTAATTTTCATGTGATTTCTCCACCTGTTGTGAATATGTTGACATACCAGTGAGGTTGATTTCGCTACAAAGATTTAACAAAGCAGGAGGATTTTAATATCAGTAAAATACCATTTAGCCCATGGGCAGTTTAATCTTTATTTTTCTCAGATAGACTATAATTGAAGGTTCATTGTGATATAATAATTATGAATACACAAAAAATAATAGTTACATTATTAATATAAATACTGTTTGCAAAATTTACTGTAATTATTTACTTAAACACTTTCCTTTGTAAATTAGACACCTAAGAAATATTTAGTCAGAAAAAAAGTTTGGAAGGATGGTTTCTTTAAAAAAGTTGAAATGGATAAGCCTTACTTTCATGCTTGGCAAATAGGTCTGTGGTTAAAGTGCTTGAATTACAAGTATGTGGACTTTAGTTTGATGCCTCAGTGTCCACATGAATGACATAAATGCCAGGTGTGATGGCCTGCACTTCTATGCCCAGTGCTGGGGAAGACAAGAGGATCCTGGGAGGTCACTGGCCATCTAGTCTAGCCTAATCATTGAGATTCAGGTTAATGAGATACCTTGTAAAATGGGTGGTATACCTGACAATGATGCCTGAGGTGGTTCTCTGGCTCCATATGCATATGAACACATGTGGGTTCCCACACATATATGAACATGCATACACATGTGACACATATATAGACGTGCACCAATTAAAATATTAATATATATTTATATTACATTATAATTTATATAATATATTATTATATTATTTTATTATATTAAATATAAATTATACTTGTAAAAATGCAGTTGCTCAGTGGATTTTTTATATCTTCTTTTCCTCTCTATAGACTTTTATGTAATCTTGAAGCTGGGTGCCATGAAGCCTTCTGGGAATTGGATGAAATGCAGTGCAAAGTTGTATCCTTTCTACATGGAAAAAATTGTCTCAGCAGTACTGGGAAATATCACTGCTTCTGTACAGGTAACCTATATCAATCTTCTATCTTTAAACATGCAGCTTCTAATTCACACCCCCAAACCTAAAATAACCTACAATATACAAAAGAAGCAGGAAGGTCAAGGTCATGGGCAGTTTGTAAAAATATAAAAGAAATTAGTATGAAAAAATGTTTATTGCCAGTTTAATAAATATTAAGTTTGTATTTCAACGCATTTTATATTTTGCTTTTATAAAATGGAATTAATATAAAGAATGTTGATAGAGATAGAATATACAGGAAATGTATTTGTTTAAGACAAAAATGCTATTTCTACCACATATGTGCATATGTGTGTGTGTGTTTACTACTTATATGATAGAAATCAATAAATTCCCTTAAAATTTAAAGTTTAAACAGGAAACATATTAGTGTTAATATAAATTGTTCCACAAAATAAAATATTTTCAAACGTAAGAGCAAACTTCATCAAAGATACTAGATTTCTAAACTTCTGCTGTGAAGACAATTTATGACACACAAAAGGCTATGTTGTTTTGGAATATCATAATTAAAAAGAAGATATTAAAATCTCCCATCTCAAGAGATTAACTCTTACAGTTCTGAATCCATATGGACTGCTATTTAAGGGTAGCTAGGTATGTGAGTCTAATATTAGATTTTCTGTTGGAGGGAGTAAAACTGCTTGACAATGGAGACAAGATTAGTGTGGTGATTTCAGTCAGATGTACCCTTCTATAACTCATATGTTCTGAGTACTTGGTTCCCAGCTGGTGCCAGTTTTGGAGGTAGAGCCTTGCTAGTGGAAGGTGCTTGTTGGCAATTTGAAGGTAGAGCCTTACTGGAAAAAGGGGCTTGTTGGATGTGGGTTTCTGCATATTATGCCCATCTCCCCCTTGCCAGAAGATTGCTCAATCTCCTGCTATGATTTTCCACGGTGTGTGGCAGAGGATATGTCCTGCCTCTTCTCATGCTGTGCTTTCTCCCTGCCATCATGGAGATTCCCTCAGGATAAATGTGAGCCAAAATAAAACCCTCCTCCCATCAGCTGCTTTGGACCAGGTACTTTGTCCCAGCAATGAAAAGGTAATTGCAAATACTGCCCCTCCACCAAAAAAAAAAAAAAAAAAAAAAAAAAGAAGAAGTAAAAAGAAATGACAAGGAAGTAGAAGGATTTCCAGAAACTAAGTGATCAAAGACAAGAGTAAGTCCAGGGACCTGAACCGAGAATGTTTGTCTTCCTGACGAGTAGTGGTTGTCCCTGGGAAGGTAACCTGGGAAACAACTGTTTTAAAATTCCTAGTGTAATAGTCGAGTGTTTATGAACATGTAGCTGAGCGTAATTCAAGTGCTGTATTGTGCAACATTTGATGAGCCACTTGCTCTAATATGTTAAGTTCATGCTAATGTCTGGAGAATGAGCACAATATTCTTTTTATGTAGCTTCTTTATTTTCATGGCAAAATTTGGTGCTTTGTAGCATAATTCTAAGTGAAATATGCTTATATGTAACCACTGGCAAATATATGCCTTTCTTATCAATGTGTTCATGTTGGCCAAGAAAAAGTGAAATGGGGCTGGAGAGATGGCTTAGCAGTTAAACGCTTGCCTGTGAAGCTTAAGGACCCTGGTTCGAGGCTCGATTCTCCATGTAAGCCAGATGCACAAGGTGGCACACACATCTGGAGTTCGTTTGCAGTGGCTGAAGGCCTTGACATGCCCGTTCTCTCTCTCTCTCTTTACCTGCCTATTTCTGTATCTCTCTCTTTCAAATAAATAAATAATAAAATATATTTAAAAAAAAAAGAAAAAGTGAAATGAAACTCACTTCATTTTTAGCTTTGGTATGGTGGGTTAATTTTTTCTCTCATCCAAATTCTATAGACAGGCAGCTAGCAGTGTTAGTTGACTGAAGGAAGTGTAGGGTCCACTGCATTAATCCTTTCTCTCAAAAAAAAAAAAAAAAAAAAAGGAAGAAGAAGAAAGAAAGAAAAAACTTTCCCAGAATCCCAATAAGGGATTTATAGTAATATCTTATTGACTGAACTTACAGTGAGAGTCAAGAAATTAAAATTTTATGTCCTTCAGAATTTACCACCAAAGACAGTAAGAAACAGTTATGAAGTCTCAGTTCTTGTTTGCTTTTGCAGTAAGTATGACTTATGACTGGACATTCAGAAAGAGATTATCTTCCTCAGGACAGCAACTTGTTCTTGTCTCCCTATACATGCTCTTTTGACATCAAAATTGACCTTCTCTGTCATTCAAGGATAGGTAAAGCTTGTTGTTATTCTCAGACACTCGTGCCATTTATTTTTATATTAAGTTCTACTAGAAGTCTTTCCTTTAGGCTCCCAAAGCTGAGGGTTTGTAAAAAAATATATGTTTAAATCTATTCATTTGTCTGCTATGACATTTCCAGGGAGTTAAGACATTCCAATAGTTTACTTAGAGGATTTCAAATTTTAAGACACAAGTATTTCATGCATTTTTCATGTTCTACAAGGTCATAAATCCTGTGGTCACACAGTTAGGATTAAAATACATATTCCTTTCATTTTTCAGTTTTATGTCTATCTCAATTTTATGCCACATGAAAATACAAAATCAAGTGAAATGATGATGATATAGAAAAATGAAGAAATGGCATTAATTACAATACAGCATAACTAAATGTAGCTTAAAATGAGTTAACAAATTTTCAAATGATATAACAATATAATGAAGATTGTCAGTTTACAAAGATGAAAGGGATATTCTGTATCACAGTTCAGTAGGTTTGAGATCAATTTTGGTGTTACCCACTGCTGTTTCCCTTGTGATAAAACAGCATATTCAAGTGGCATCTATGTGCTGAGTAAATTCATTCATACTGTGGTAGCTGGGAAGCAAAAGAATTAAAGGAGGAGAACATATCCATATTCTCATATTTTCCTTCAAGGGCTTGTTGCCAGTGAGCTAAAACCTTCCATTACTGTTTTGACTACCTTTCAAAAACACCAAGTTGGAAACTATACTTTACATCAAAACTGTTAACAGTAAAATTTAGCTTTCCTATGTGTATCCATTCTTTTAATCCAGTGATTAAAGGTATTTATGCAGACTCTAGGCATAGGCAATATTACATGATCTTGCCTTCTGTAAGTCAATGAGTTCGTTTGAATTACACATTAAATATGAACTGTATATTCCATCACCAATTATAAAGTAATGCCTAATCTCTCCTTCTTTGCATTTGAATAATTATCTGGGCTTTATGGGAAGTCACACTGCAATGATCCTAAGTATAACAGTCTTGTTTAGTACCTCAAATCAGAAACAGAATAAGACAACATTTGCAGCGTTGACTATCTAAAGCCATCTCATAATGGATTTAACTATATTGATAATTTGGTGTATATGTAGTGTATTCATATGTGTGTTCAGATGTGTATACCTCATTTGCTCGTATGCAGAGGCCAGAGAAGGATGTTGGACCTCCTTCTCCATCACTCTTTCATCTGCTCCCTTATGATCAGATTTCTCACTAAAGCTGAAGTCACCCTGTTCTGCTAGACTTCTAGACTCAATCCCCAGGGAGCCACAGGGATTCTTTCTCTTACCAGTGCACTGTTGTGTTGGTTGCAGGCATGTGTGGGCAAACTGTGCTTTTTTGTGAGTGCTGGATATCCAGTCTCAGGTTCACCCTTATGCAGCAGGTGCTCTTACCCACTAAGTCATCTCTGCAGTCACTCCTTTTAATTAAATGTGCTACCAATATGGTCCAAATTTACTCATGTAATATGTTAGCTGAGTTGAATACTCATTTAATACATGGTTGTTAATATTAAATCAGAATATTAAGTTTATTTTATGAGATAAAGGGATTATATAATACTATATTTGGCTTTATTAAGGAATAAATGCTTAAGATTTAAGTTGTAGCATAAATATTAGCTTTTAACTTTAATAAACAAATGTAAAATTATACATTTTCTAAAATAAAGTAATTGACCTACTTAAGCAAGAAATAACTTCTCTTTTAGTCATATTTATGTTATCAAAATATAAACAAAAGTTTGTGAATTATTTATGGGTCTAAATAATATTGTGTGTTCATTTCTACATGTATGCACCTATATACCTATGCACTAATAGTAACTTTATCAAAAGAAAAAAAAAGTGAAAGCCTTTGTCTAAAACTAATAACTAATAATATCTCCTAGAAAACAGAAATTAAACAAAATAGTAAAAAATGAAATATAATTATATCTTCTAAGAAATGCATGCTTTTGTCAGACATGTTTCATATACACATGAGATGGCATGTGGCTCTAATATTTTCTGAGATTGAAAGAACACAGCAGTCTTTGGAATATTTATTAAAGCAATTATCCAAGCTGAATAGGAAATAATATGGTCTGTTGGGATCATATGTACCTAAAAGTAGAGTTGGATAAAAATATCAGTTGGTCAGTTATACTTTGCCTTCAATATTATAAATGTATTATTTATTACCTGGTTTCTCTTTTCTAAAATACCACACTACTCTTTTCTCAATGGCTACTGTCTCTTATTCCTTCACACAATTGCCCCTTTCTCCTCCTCCTCCTCCTCCTTCTTCTTTTTAGAGAGAGAGACAGAGATAGAGAATGGGCGTGCCTGCCGCCTCTCAGGCATTGTGAACAAACTCCAGATATGTGCACCCTCCTCTGGGCAAGTGTGGTATTGCACCTTTGCATCACTGCGTCTGGCTAAATATGGGACCTGGAGAATCCAACAGTCTTTCCTAGGCTTTGCTAAGCCATCTCTCCAGCCCCAATTGCTTCTTTCTAAGGGACATCTTTCTTGGTCTTTTAGTTATTCTATTGTTTCCTTCAAAAACACCATTTTTTTGTTATCTTCATCACAGATTTTTTGTTGTTGTTGTTGTTTTGTTTTTCGAGGTAGGGTCTCACTCTGGCTCTGGCTGACCTGGAATTCACTATGTAGTCTCAGGGTGGCCTCGAACTTTCGGCAATCCTCCTACCTCTGCCTCCAGAGTGCTGGGATTAAAGGCGTGTGCCACCACGCCTGGCTTTCATCACAGATTTTTAATTCCAATTTAATTTTCAGTCCATTGGAGCAGAATCCCCATCACCATTTTAGCTCTATACTACTAAAGTCTAGTGTACCTTATTATACCAGTCAACTAAACCATTTGTCTCATCACAGTCTGATGCATGCACATGGACATTTTACTTGGAAGAATGGTATGTATATCATTGAATCAATTATTTAATTTTTCTCTTTCTTTTTGGTAAACTATTCTCCACTCTTCTTAAAACAATTAGTTAAGAAGAACAGTCATAGGAGAGAAAAATTATTGAGTTTACTACTAGAGTATTACAGTATGGATTTAAAACACAGATTCAAGTCCTATTTGCCAAGTACTTTATACCTTATTTTATTTACTAACATCCACAAATGGCCCCAGGTTGCAATTTCATTTCCTTCTTGTTAATTGTACAACGGCTACTTGTCTACTGTATGAAGCACTTGTAAACGCTGTAATAAGTAGAGTGTACAGAGCAGAGAAAGTTCTTTATATAACATATATCATGATTCAAGGGGGAGAGGCAGTCATCAAAGCCCAAGAAGTATGTAATATGTACAAGTAATCTGAGATAGTGATAATGAATATTAGAAATATGAAATTGAACATATTAGTCTGCATAACAGTAGCTGCTGAAACATGCATTAAAATGCAGTAACTAGAATAATTTGTTGATTGTCCTGTGGTCTCAGTAAGCTTGGAGTATTCTGTGGATCTAACACAACACTGCCTCCACTTACAGCCATGTTTCTGCTCTCAGTACCTCTTCCTCATGTACATAACCAAAGTTGATCAACCACTGCCTTCCATATCACAAAATCAGTAACAGTTCTCAAGTTAAGTGATTGAGACTTAAGTTTTATAGAGCAAATGAATTTCACAATCCATTCCCATTGATTGAACTTGACCACATGACTCCAGGGCTGCATGGGAACTAAAAAAATGTAATTCCTGAACACACAGCTAAAGGCTCATGAAGGAAAACGATTTAGGGGATAATTTAAGATAATAAAATGAATTATTGATATCTTGAGTAGTTGTAGGTCAGAAGTCTGAGGAACATGATTTGAGAAAATATGCTAAAGAAAAAGTTATTTTTAAAAATGTAGAGAATGGGCTGGAGAGATGGCTTAGTGGTTAAGGTGCAGGCCTCCTAAGCCTAAGAACGCTGGTTCCAATCTCCAGCGGTTCCATTCTCCAGGTCCCACGTTTAGCCAGGTGCAAAGTGACACAAGGGTGCAATGCTGCACTTGACCACAAGGGGGTACATGCATCTGGATTTCATTTGCAGCAGCTGAGAGTCTGCTGGTGCGCCTATCTCTATCTGTCTTCCTCTCCCTCTCTCTCTCTGTCTCTGTGTCTAGAGAAGCGGGGCATGGTGGTGCATGCCTTTAATCCCAGAACTTGGGAGGTAGATATAGGAGGATCACTGTGGGTTTGAGGCCACCCTGAGACTACATAGTGAATTCCAAGTCAGCCTGAGCTAGGTGATGCCAGGGATTTTTTTTCCCTCCACCACCGGCAGGTAGAGCAGAAGAGAGAGAGAACCGGGCCAGCCGCTTCTCTTGAGGCTGAGCGAGAAGGCGGGTGTCGGCGACTCAAACCCCTCCCCCCCTAAAACACCGGGGAGAAAAACCACATTGAGTTGCGGAGACCGTCTAAGGCGGGAATCTCTCCGTTTATTGTGGGGGAGGTATTTATATATTTTGAGGAAAGGGGCGGGAAGAGGGGGTGAGAGAAAGGTATAAGGGCCAATAGTATTTCATCACGTCAGCAGCAGCTGGGTGGAGGCAGTTTCAGCTTAGGTTCTGAGTCAAGGGCAGGTCACGAAACTCTACTCAGGCTCTGGAAGCTCGACTAGGCCTCACCGGGAGTAGGCCAAGATTGGCTGGGCTAACCACTCGGCTTCACACCGGGCAGGGCTCAACAAGGTGAGACCTTACCTCGAAACACACACAAACAATAACAGCAACAACAAAAAAAATTTAGAGAAATAACCATCTACAGCTTGGGAAATAGCAAGTACAGAGTCACCAGGGAGACACAGATTGAAAGGCAAGACAGCTGCAGGTCAGGGACAGAAGGACAGGGTTAAAATAATGCTAGTATTCTCAAGAGTTTGGGTTGGTATCTTCACTTCCTTCCTAATGAGTGATGTTGAGAATTAAACTATAAATAAACTATGTTAGATGCTTATCTATTCATTCACTATTCATTTCCAAGATATATTTTGACCATACACTCTATACTACGCCTTAATCTAGACACTGGAGGTAAAAAAGAATGGTGAAATAAATTTTACTCTTAGAATTTATGGATAACTTGAGAGAAAAGAAAACTAAAACAAGATGTAGCAAATGCAACTGCGTGCCTGTAAATCCCACAAGGGAAATGGGGTGGAGGTGAAATGAATGTCAGAAGATGAGATAAATTTTATTGGTCTGTTTTTAGAGAAATGGCCTTCTTCTATATCCCAGGCTGCTCTCCATAGACAATATTCCTGCCTTTACCTCCAAACTGCTAGGATTATAGGTGTGTGAAGCATGCCATTTAACATATACAGTTTGTACAGGGAAAAAAAGGGAAGGGTAAGAAAGAGGAAGGAAGGGAGGGGAATGGAGAAGAGGGAGAAATTTCTATTTGACTGAGTTTTCATTTGGACCCCTAAAGCTTTCTATTAAAACCGTAAGTTTAATCATATAACACTTTCAGAAACAGTTTTTCCTCTAGCTAATATATATTTTTTTCTTTTATCCCTGAGATTAACAATAAACAAATGGTACTATTGGCTATCATTCTATATAGTTCCATATTTTCTTTAATAATTCATCTTCTAAAAAATTGGCCAACTCTTCTAAATCAATGCTGAATTTCATCACACTCTTCTTTCTAGATGTCACCAATTAAACCCATTTTGCCAAATTCAAAAGTAATTTGTTTTCCTTCTCTTAGTCACATTTCACCCATTTATTGGACATAACATTATTTCTGCTTGGACTCCTTGTTGGCATAGCCATTAATTTCATCACTGCCTTCTGTCACTGTTAATGGATCTTGTAACTATATGAAACCTCTCTCTTTTTTTCTTTCTTTTTTTTTTTTTTTTTGAAAGGAGAGACAGAGAGAGAGAGAGAATGGGCATACCAGGAGCCTCTCAGCTGTTGTGAATCAACTCCAGATGCATGCGCCCCCTTGTGGGCAAGTGCAGCATTGCAACCTTGCATCACTTTTTGTGTCTGGCTAAACCTGGGACCTCGTCATTGGTACCAGTGTTCTTAGGCTTGGCAGGCAGGTGCTTTAACTGCCAAGCCATCTGTCCAGCCCTGAAACCTCTTCTTGATGGCATATGTATACAGTAAAATATTTCAGATTTTTTTTGTTTAAATTTCATACTTAATCTGATAATCCCCACATATATTTCATGGGCCTTTGCCTCTATTTTGAAATACTAACTCAAATTCTTCAATATCCAGTTTATATAACTACAGTCTATATCAGAAGACATCAACCTAATTACACGTGCAAATCAATCCCAGCTGTGCCCCACTACCACTGTTGTTTGGTGCACTAGCTATCCATCCACCTTACCCCAACCCCAGTGTTTGTGGCCAAATGTACAGACCTAGCCTTGGCTCTTTGCTCACACATCATTAGCACATACCATTACCTACACCTTCAAAATGTGTTTTATTTCAACCATTTCTTACAACCACTATTGTAGTCTTTTAAGTCAAGAAATATCCATCCCTTCCTTGAAACATAACATTATTCATCCCATTGGTCACATGTGACAGGTTTAAGTCTGTTACTATTGTACAGCCAGAATGTTTAAGTGAAGCAGATCAGTTAATGTCCAAGTTCAGCATCTTCCACGGCTTTTCATAGTCTTTCAATAAGTCACATACTCTGTCTTCACTTTACTAAATGTTACATAACCTTGCCATTGCTTGCCTATGCTTCCATTGTGACCAGATTCCCCCTCACTCCTGCAGATGGCCTCAGCTGCCACTTCCAGGAGTGAGTCATGATGTTTTCTGTGAGTCCTGTCCATATTATATTAAAAAAAATCACTATGTAACTTTATTTTCCTACTTTTCTTTAAATGTTACAATGACACTTTTTTTCATTATACCAATTATAAATTTTTAATTATTGCTGGAGTCAAATCTCCTCAGAAGCAGAAATTTCTCAATTCTCTAGTTGGTTGTTATATCTTCAGAAGTGTACAGCATATAACACATTTTAAATTAAAAAAATGACATTTCAAATATTTTGATTCCTTAATTGTATTTGATTATAACTTCTTGTACATTATTGCAAATAACCTCTGAGTGACTATAAATATTTACTAACAAATTTCTCTTTTGATGTTCTGCTGAAGATACTTTTTAAATATCAGAAGCTAATCAGAAATTTCAAAACACCAGCATTTCAAGAGGTTGTTTGATGCCATGCCAAGTCATATAGTGACACATTCCTATATTTTTAAATCAACTTCATTCTGAAGTAAAATTGCATCTATGAGACTACAAACTATCAGTTTTAAAATCAGAGATGATATCAGTTAATTTAATATTACAATGAAAAATTATTTTATGCAGTTAATCTATAAATGAAGTAAAACAAAACCTTTCACCTATTTTGTCACTCATTAATCTAAAATAAATCTTTCTTAAGGGAAACCAATAACAACTAAACCAAGTGATATTATTATGTATATTTTACATTATATATATACTTTATATTATATGTAATAATTTTTTTTTCAAGGTAGAGTGTTGCTCCAGCCCCGGCTGACCTGGAACTCAATGTGCAGTCTCAGGGTGGCCTTGAACACATGGTGATCTTCCTACCACTGCCTCTTGAGTGCTGTGATTAAAGGTGTGCACCACCATGCCCAGCTATATGTAGTAATCTTGTAGCCATTAACTTTCTATATTCTAGAAATAAGTTGCTGAAAATGGTTTGAGGTTAAACAAACCTCTCTATTGAAATATCATCAACTATCCACTTATTATCTGCTTGTATTCAGTTTTATAGAGCGGTCACATTCATATTTCATGTAGATATGGATGACCATTAATCATATTTTCTCTTATCTATAAGAAATGCATTCAGGCTGGAGAGATGGCTTAGTGGTTAAGGCACTTGCTTTCAAAGCCAAAGGACCTAGGTTCAATTTCCAAGACACACATAAGCCAGATGCACAAACTAGTGCATGTGTCTGGAGTTAGTTTGCAGTGGCTAGAAGCTCTGGCCCACCCATTCTCTCTCTCTCTCTCTCTCTCTCTCTCTTTCTCTCTCTCTCTCAAATAAATAAATAAATAAATAAAAATAAAATATTTTTAAAAAGTGAAATGCATCCTCAACATCAATACCTATCCAAGTTCACAGTCGTAGAGTAATTCAAATACATTAGGCACTAATGTGGTTTCAGTCCCTAGAAATTCAGTACTCTTGTTTACAAATGGTGAGCCAAGTACAGGCATCTCTTGGGAAGATGAGATGAGGAATGTATACTATTTCCCGAAGTGATATTATTTAAGTCTCCCAATTTTCCCATGGTAGGTTTTGATGCAAGCCGAGAAAAGAGTTACTGTACAAAACAGATCTTATGCAAGATCACAATTCTGAATTTTGGCAGCTGAGTTTCACATGTAGGAAGATCAGAAATTCACAGAGGGTGGCTGTCCAACAGGTGCATTTCAGGGGAGCAGGCCTTAATACTTCCTGCTGTAGAGATAACAATGCCAGCAGTGCCCCAGGCCACATGCTCATGCCAGCTTCGCCTTCCAGCTGGGTTGTGAATGAGCTATTATAAGTGACTCAGTTCAGTTCTGCTTCACTCCTGGATCTAGACCCATGCTATGGGAGCCACTTTAGCTTACACGTATGTTCAGCCTCAAACTACAATAAGTTGGTGTTCCTAAATCACCTTTCAGACTAAGCAATGTATAAAACTTCTCATTTCCAAATGTTTTAATCCCCTGCTTGACATAGCTATCATTGTGTGGCTTCACTTCATACAAGATGGGTGATCACTGTGTGATCACTCTTTCTTGCACACAGCAGGAATAATAACAGTGCTTCTTCCATTGATTCAACAGTTTGGCTAGCCAGCTATCCCTGGGGATCTTTATTTCTCTACCTCCCCAGCCCTGGGATTATAGATACATACCACTATGCCCAGCACATTTATAAATGCCAGAGATCTAAACTCAGGTCCTTATGCTAAATGACAGAACCCAGATGCGGAGCATGGCACCATACTTTTGGGACATCTTTGTCATCAAAATGTAAGAACCAAGGAAATGAAAAGAACTTGATGTGCTTACACAAATTCTACTTCTCTGTTTTTGTGTGTGTGTGTGTGTGTGTGTGTGTGTGTGTGTGTATGCTCATGCACTTGTGTAATGTGGTACCCCTTAATCTGGCCTGCAGGCAGGAGAGGGAGCCAAATTCTAATTATGTTAGTTAAATGAATCCACAATCATTTCCCCTGTAGAAACTAGAGAATGAAGCCACACATACACACACTTCTAAAATGCAAATCACAGGGCTGGAGAGATGGCTTAGCGGCTAAGGCACCTGCCTGCTAAGCCTAAGAACTCTGGTTCCAATGTCCAGCGTTTCCAGTCTCCAGGTCCCAAGTTTAGCCAGATGCAAAGTGACGCAAGGGCGCAATGCCGCACTTGCCCACAAGGCGGCGCACACATCTGGATTTCGTTCACAGCAGCTGAGAGACTGCTGGCGCGCCTATCTCTGTCTCCCTCTCCCTCTCTGTCTATCTCTCTCTGTCTTTCTCTCCAAAAATAAATAAAAAAAATTAAAAAAAATTTAAATTCAAATCACATGCATACTTTCCTCTTGAGAATGAAGTGTTCTGCTTGTCTAGAAAAAGTCTGTGTATATATTGATATTTTTTCTATTATTTTATAAAATGCAATGACATAAAAAGTTATAATCTAACTTTTTAAGCACCAGTTCAGTGCTATTAAGCATTTATAATTCTGTGCCACCATCATCACCATCCATTTTAACATCTGCCATCTATTAAAAATCAGCCCCCTTGAGGCTGGGAAGTTGACTCAGCAGGCAAAGGTGCTTGCCTGCAAGCACCAGTTCAATTCATTAGCCAATCACAGAAATCTTGACAGGTATTTTTTTGCAGCAGTAAAACACATGCACACACACACATGCACACATACCGTATATATATTTCACAATAATTTCCATTCTTACCAGCTGCTAGTGGTTTGCCATTATACTTTCTGTCTATAATTTCTGACTACTTTAAATAGCTCATGTAAGTAAAGTCCTAAGTTCTCCTTTGGGGTAGTGATTGGTTCATTTCATTTAACAAAGTGCCCCTATGGTTTATCCACAGGGTAGCCTGTGTGTAGCATTTAGGTTGTAGTAGGAATAGCAAGTAATCTGGAGATAACCTAAAGTGTAAAGAAATATACGAGAATGCATTTTATGAAAAACCATGATTTGGATGTAATGCCAAATTTGATTTGTTTAGAAACTTGGTCCTCAGTGCATTACTGAAAGGGGATTTTGGGGAGTGAATGAGCCATGAAATCTCCATCCTCTGGATAGATTAGTAGATGGGTGGGTCATATGTAGATTGAGCTTTGTTATAAAAAATGAGCCCTCTGGTTTGCTTACTCAAGTCAGAATGTGATTTCCTCTAATATTAGGTATAATTCATAAGCCGTAATATTCATTAATTTATACAGTAGAAAGCAATAATTCACGTAACTATATGTACAGCCTTCACACTATTTAATTTTGCTATATTTTCATCATTTACAAGGGAGAGTTGATTTTAAATCAGGAGTAATTTCCCAATCCCCTTCCTGTAATATCTGTAAAACAGATGTATTTTTTTTTTTTTTTCATGGAGTTTTGAGGTAGGATCTAGCTCAGGCTGACCTAGAATTCACTATGGCCTCGAAACACAGCAATCCTCCTACCTCTGCCCCTCCCCCCCCCACCAAGTGCTGGGATTAAAGGTGTGAGCAACACCAAGCCAGACGTATTTCTATATCAATAAATTTGACTCATCATGGTATTTCATGTAAACTATCATAAAGATTCAGCTTTGGTATCTGGTGTTTTTACATGGTATAAAATTTTAAAGTTTATTCATATTATAGCACATATCAGCACTCCATTCTTTACCATTCTTTACACATGTTTTGCTTTAACACGTGTCTAGTAGTGAAATTTTAAGGTAAAGGTGATTTTCACTCATCTTGGCAAAGGTGTCTGTCAGAGATTCTAGGAAAACTGGTTTAAGCTCTACTGTTGGTTAACTCACTCTCACTGAGAATATTCAGCACCTTCCTCTTGCAGTTTTACCATAAATCTCTCTTTTTTTTCATTCTCTCTTCTAATTTCTTTTTACTTCACCTCTTTCTTTGTTGCAACATTTTCTATACATTTCCTTCCATTTTTGCCCTTCCCTAATGCATTCTTTATGGAATTACCATACAGAAAACAGGAGGATTTATAACTCCTCAATGGCTTACCACTTTTTGATTATAATAATATAAAGACTCCTTAACTTGGGTCCAAACTGTATGCTGTCTGCTCCATCTTTGGATTTTCTAAGTTTTATGACAAACCATTGTTCATTTTCATTCTACTCATATGTACCACTTCCAGGGTTTTCTGTCATTTCACAAATATACTACACCATTTTCCATTTGGGACTTTTCAAGTTATCTATCATCTTAGAAATGCCCTTTCTACAGATCTGAACCTATTTATCATTTTATTTTTATATTTCAACTAAGATATTTTTCTCAATGAAGTACCATGAAGTTACCTTAGTAAAATGTGACCCTATTTTTCATAGATACTAATATTTTCTATCACACTTAATATTTGGGTTATTAGTTGTCTGCCCAGGAGCCTGAAGTTCCATAAGGACAACAATTTTGCTTCTATTCCATGTTCTAATATCAGATACTACAAATATAACTGTAGTAGAAAATGTTGTTTTTGAATACTCTTTCCACAAAGAAATGATAAGTATTTGGTAAATACACTTAATACTTTATTGTACAAAGTCACATGTACCCATCCTTATGTGGTCACTAGTATGTGCAGTTGGTGTGTAACAAGTACAAATAAAATAAATCTTAAAAGTAGGCGCTGGAACTCAGTAACTCATTCTTTCGTTATATCAGAGTGAATAAAATCAACTTAACGCTCGATAAATGTGTAAGAACAATTTGTTCTCGTTGTCTAAGAAGGGAAATTTTCTGTGAAATGTAGAAGTCTGGAGTCAGCTCTCTTGCTGATTAAGAGACACAAGTAGAGAAGAGAAATCTGCTACATTACGTGGAAAGAGACACTTATTTCAAGTTACAATAAAAGGATAACTGAAAAGTCACAGTTGTTATCTAGTATATTATCTATTTAAGAAACTCCAATTTAATGGGCTAAATGGGTTATAAATGTACAACTAATCATACTTATTCTTAATTATTGAGAGAAGTGGAAGAGAACTTGTGCTGAGCTGGAGAAGTCACTTTCAATGACATTCGTAGTAGAGTGATCATCTAGGGTACACAGTGTTGCTGGAGAGATGCTTTGGTGGTTAACATGCTTGCCTGAAAAGCCAAAGGACCTAGGTTCAATTCCCCAGGACTCATGTAAGTCACATGTACAAGGTAGCGTATGCATCTGGAGTTCACTTGCCATGGCTGGAGGCCCTGTCACACCCATTCTCATCCTTTCTCTCTCTCTCTCAAATAAATAAATAAAATATTTTTAAAAAGAGAACACATTCCCTCTGTATATACTTCTTTTCCATTTAAATGTTTTTGTTGTTGTTGTTGTTATTTATTTACTTATTTGGTTTTGAAAACTGAACCTCTGGTCTTGTACTTGTTAGGCAAATGTCCTCCTACTGAGCTAAATCTAACCTTAACTCTAATTTAATAGGGAAATAACAAATAAACCTGCTTACAAATAATAAGTGTAGTTTAAGTTAATATAATTTACATATGTCTTTGAAATAAATATTTGGTGCTGAAGGGATGGCTTTTCAGTTAAAGCAAAAGGACCCAGGTTTGATTCCTCAAGACCCACATAAGCCAGATGAAAAAGGTGGCACATGTGTCTGGAATTCATTTGTAGTGGCTAGAGGCCCTGGCACAGCATTGTCTCTGTCTCTGTCTCTGTCTCTCTGTCTCTCTCTCTCTCTCTCAAATAAATAAAAATAAAATAATAAAAATAAAATAAAATAAAATCATTTTTAAAAGAAATAAATATTTGATTACATATGTCTACATTTCACATAATTATGAAAAAATCATTTCTAAGAGAAAAAATGCTACATGAATACATTTTTTTTTGTATTTTCATGTATGTATTGCTAGAATTTAAAATATTTTTTCCACATTTGAAAAGCTCAACAAATATTTTGGAGACCCTGACATTAATATCAGAAAATGTAGTTTTTTTTTTTTTAAATGTAAGAATATAATTCAAATAAAATTATATGTGATATTAATAAGGACAATTTCAAACAAATTTTCAAATATACCATGTTTTCTTTGCATTTTACAGTAGTATTTTAATACTCAATGCCATTAAAGCTTTTTTTATAAAATGTACATAAGAAATTTAATTACCCACAGGGTTTGCACTAAAGAAATAAAATCAAAATTAATGATGCCTTCAGTGAAGCTTGCCTAATGATGTATCAGCTATATAATGAAAAAGTTCATTGTATAACAAATGTTAATTAGAGATAAAAAGATTAGGAAATATACACAAATAACTATACTCCACTTAGAAGATTCCTTTTCAAAGGTAGAATTAAAATTTGTGCAATTTCTTACCATGGAAATATACTATTGCTGGTAATTCCAAGGTGGAAACAAGACAGTTTGAATATAGTCATACTACATTGTTATTATTATATAAATATGAACAAATAATATCTCAGTATAGTGAAATTAATATCCAACAATAAGTCAAATTGGTAAAAAGTTAATATCATAAGAAATATACTTTACCATAGGCCTTTTGAGAATGAGAATGTTTAATATGCCTTCAGTAGACCAAGTAATATTCTATTGCTTTAAATATTTTAAAGGTTACTTAATAAGTAATGGAGGATAAGGGAGAATGGCCTACACTTATACGTTAGGAGAAAAGAGAACTGAAAGCTATTCATTTTCATAACTCTACCTGATTAGATGACAATCAAATAACTGGCTAGTGAAAAAAAAATCCCAAGTTATAAAAGAAACATGCCCCCAAGATGTGATTAATCAACTGGAGAAGTGCTATAATTAATAGCACCCTAAGAAAGGAAGAGCTAAGTTCTCCAAGTGTCTATCTTTTGAGTAAATCATGGCTATGCTCAGACAGAATTGACTGAATTTTATGACATCAGCAGCCTGATACCATGAACTGTCACGAGCTTACTAAATGTAATGTTGAGATGAAAATAGGAACAAAATAGCTCAAGAACAGAACAAAAAATTGATTACCCTTGGTGATAAATTATAATCACTAACTTAACACATCCAATTGGTTGTTTAATATGAATCTGAAAATGAACAATCTTTACCAAGGCTTTAATTATTCTACCTTATCCCAGTCACAACAGTAAATGATCTGATCACACCAGCCCTAACCCGTAAGCCATAAGTTTTTCAAATATCTCCTTTACTCCATATCCAACACCTCATAATGCCATATTAACTTTCAGATCGATACAATCTCAATGGGTGCACTTTAATCTAGGGTGTTGTTATATTCCATTAATTCTTCAGTCAGGTCTCTCTTGTGGTACCCATGCTTGTGTGTCTTCAGCTTCCCTTTTATTCCCTTCTGCAGCTTCTGTGAAACAGGTAGATGAAAGAGACAGAAAAAGTGTGTCATCATAACACTTAGCAAGCAAACTGTAACCTGCTTTATGTGACATGGACATCACCACACAATCCTGATTTGGAGGTGCCAATGCTTTATCTTATGCATCCACCATTTACCTGATGCCTACCTATCCTTTTTTTAAGGCTACTGGGTATAGGAATGTTTTCCTTAAATACCATTTTTGCACAGTTAATTATTGGCACACAAAATGCTACTGACTTTGTATGCTGATTTTATACCCTTCAGCCTTGCCAGATTACTTTTCAGTTCTAAAAGATGTTGGAGGAAGATTTTATAAGGTTATGAGGTCAGAGAATGAAACAATTTCATTTCTTGCTTGTGTCATCTTTCATTTCGTTCTCTGGCCCACATGCTCTAGGTAGGACTCCTATAGTTTTAGATTGAAAGTGGTAAGAGTGGTAGCTCTGGCCTTGTCACTGGCTGAAGAGGGTAAGCTTACAAATGGCCAACAGTGACAATGTTAGCTGTAAGTCTATTTTACATGGCATTAATTCTGTACATTTCTCTGCTCTTTGTTTGTCAAAATTTTATCCTGAATGTATGTTGAATGATATCAACTATTTGAGATGAATATACTGAAGTTATCATGAGATATTCTAAATTTAGTTTATGTGTTATTACATATCATTTTCTGTTACTGACCCATCCGTACTTCCAAAGAATAAATCCTAGTAGAATATTATTATTATGCATTTTTAAAAAGTCCTAAAACTAGAATGGAACCACAAAGTGCTGAAAAAGGCAAGATAATCTTAAAGAAAAGAACAAAGATGGCAAAGTAATACATCTGACCATAAAACATAAAATGATCATAACCCAAACAATAGTACTAGTGTCAAAGCAGATACATTAAATGCTGAAAGAAGTTAGAAAGCCAAAGAAGTAGGCCACAAATTTATGGACAATTCATGTTTCCTAGAGTGGCCAAGCATATATAATGGGAAACACACAGTATTTTTAATAAATGGTGTTAGAAAACCTGGATGTGCATATTAAGATGAATGAAATCAGATTATTTCACACTATTCACAAAATCAACTGAAATTAAATGCAGCACTGATGAATTACACTTCCAGCCACAAAAAGAGAATAAGAATCTAAATTAGATCAGTCACTTTGGAAAAGAGTACAGAAAAAAAAAAAAAAAAAAAAAAAAAAAAAAAAAAAAAAACAATATAAACAGTATCAAACCTCCTTCCTTTGAGATATACCTATTTTAAAATTAAAATTGTTAAAACTGCAGTAAGAATATTAAAAGAAATACATTTACTCCTATTTGTTGGAACATTATTCACAAAATCCAACCTATGAAATCACCTTATATGTTTATTAAAATATATGGATAAATGATGTGGTATTTATACACAATGGTAACTATTGCACTATCTTGCTAGGTTTTGAATATGAAGTCCCTTAAAGACTCATGTGCTAAAATCTTGGCTCACAGCATTTGATGCTATTGATCATAGCACAAAATAGCCAAATGGATTGAAGTAGCTATGAAAAGAAGATCAATACCACAGGATATGTGAATGTGGATGGGAGGTTATAATAACCAATTATCTTCTAATGTGGGTACAAATTATAAGGAGATAGATTTTTACATCAGTTATAAAAATGATGTTTTGAGCTGGAGAGATGGCTTGGAAGTTTAGGTACTTTCCTGAAAAGCCAAATGACCCTGGTTCAAATCCCCAAGACCCACGTAAGCCAGATGCCTAAGGTGGCACATACATGTGGAGTTTGTTTGAAGAGGCTAGAGACCCTGGTATGTCCTTCTCTTTCTCTATCTGCCTCTTTCTCTCTCAAATAAATATATAAGTAAAAATGTTAAAATATTCACCTCTCTTAAAAAAATGTTTTTACACAGTATATTTGAAAATGAATCTTTCCACCTTGCTAGTGAAGTTTTTACCAGAATACTCTATAAATTCATTATCTATTATGTTATGATGTGACAAGATATTTGACATTTGCTCTTTTACGACTTCCAACTGTGCAGGGAAGACATCATAAATCCAAATTTTTGCTGATTAAAAAAATTATGTGGTACGAAAAAATTCTAGAAGTAACTTTACCTTAGTATATTCCTTTGGAAGTGAATGAGACCTGTTAATAATACTCAGAATATTACATATGGTTATGTTGACTTATATGGGAAAGTGATTACCTAGAAGGGTACAATTTAATCATAGGAGCTCTTTCTTTCTTTCTTTATTGATTGTTTGTTGTTGTTGTTGTTGTTGTTTTGTTTTGTTTTGTTTTGTTTTGTTTTGTTTTGTTTTTCCTAGTAGACTTAGACTAGGCTGATCTGGAACTCACTCTGTAGTCCCAGGCTGTCCTTGAACTCACAGGGATCCTCCAGCCCCTGCCCCCCAAGTGTTAAGATCCTTGCTCACCTGAATTTTTAAAATATTTTATTCATTTATTTATTTGAGAGAGAGAAATAGGGAGAAAAGGAGAGAGAGAGAGAGAGAGAGAGAGAGAGAGAGAGAGAGAGAGAGAGAGAGAATGGGCATACAAGGGCCTCCAGCCACTGCAAACGAACTCCAGATGCATGTATCCCCTTCTGAATCTGGCTTATGTGGGTTCTGGGGAATCGAACCTGGGCACTTTGGCTTTGCAGTCAAATACCTTAACCACTAAGCAATCTCTCCAGCCCTCACATGGAATTTTTAAAGGCAGAAAATTTTTCTTCAGCTTGTACCAGAAGGAGCAGATGTTCTCTAATTGGATTGATTATATTAAAAGATGTGCATGTTGCATCTAGTAATAAAAAGTGTTCTGTGACTGATACTCAGTAAAGAAACTGTCATGTCCAACCTGCACTATATGGGATAAAACTTTAGCCACAACTTGAATGAGGAACAAATCCCTTCCCATAGTCTCTAGATAGGAGCCAAATCTGACCAGTATTAAACCAATGGGAGGGGGGGGGAAATCAGCTGAGTCTGCTTAGACATCTAAACTATATAGCTTTGAGCAATAAATGGGTATCATTATTGCTGTTAAGTGTATGGTAACTATTATGCAGACATAACAAACTAATCTCTCTACTGAAAGGTGAATGGCAAAAAAAGGACTAGAGACAAAGGCATGTTTGCTTCCGCCTTTCACTGGTTTGGTCCTGAAAGTAGGAATGTGGCAAACAAGTCAATGCAGGTAGACCAGATATTACATATCCTAATGTGCTATAAGCCATGCAATACAGATGAATTAGCTAGAATTCGCTAATTATATTTCTTCTTGTTTTGGTGTAAGTGATTATATGCAGATGACCAGACATTGCATATATTATTGATGTATTTATAATCCATGCAAACAGGTGGATAAGACATTACATATCTTATTGCTGTACAATAAAGATATGCATCATCAATTACAAAACCCACATTCCAGTCCTAGTATACTCAATACCTTTAATATTGTCCATGTCTATTATTCTTGATTAAATTATCTTTTCCTGCTCCAATTCCTACTTTTTTTTTCTTATAAAGTCACTATAGACCTTCAATAACTTACACTACCTTCTCTTCCCTGGAAATACTGAAACAATGCACAGAACCTTTCACTGCTAAAATGAATCCATTTCTGTTTCAAGTGCTTTAAACCCTGAGGATTGCCTTTCTTCTCAAACCTTATGGGGAAATTAGTTCTTTAAAATAAAATCCATTTTAAAATCTATAAATTCCATCATTACTTACTGAAGATACTATATGAAAGCATTGAGAGCATTTCTTAGGATGTCATTGACTTGTGATGACTGTACTTGACAGTCAATTGCACACCTTAGTTAACAGCTGACTGTCACCCCCTGAGCCATAAAAACAATCATGGTGAGAGCTATCTTACATGAAAGACCTAATATTTTGCCTCTTCAAGCTTTTAATATGGCTCTTTTTGTTCTCACTACCTCATTCTGCCCTCAGTTAGAACTCTCATAATGTGTGTTCCTTTCCCTCGTTTTTAAAAGCTGAGGTGCTAGTCTTAATTTTTTTAACTTCATTAATTAACAAGTCTAATAAAATACAGACTTAGCAACTCTACAGGATATCCTATATGACAAACAGGAATTTAGTAAGAGTTTCTAAGATTTAAGACTTCATAACAATTTTATTATAAGTATAAAGTAAATTTGTATGTTCAAAAATTAGGTTAGCATTTTTTGGCTGTCTGAATGCTAACAAATTTTCCCTCTGATGTATTTTTAAATGTACTTAATCCAAAGTTGCTGTTTAATAGTAAGTGAAAAATCATCAAGCACTATGAAGGGATTATTTTAAAAACCTTACTACTTTTATGTTCATCCATACAATCCTTACAGTTCAACCAGAAAAAGAAATTAAGGCATTCAGACTGATTCAGTGGTCTTTTCTGAATACATGTGGGGCTGATAGAAATTTCTCACCAGATAAATAACATTGAAAAATTGGCTTGGCACATTCTGTCAGTCTGTGGTTTCATCCACCTTTAGAACATTGAGGGTTTTTGTTTGTTTGTTTGTTTTTTGCTATAGAAACACTTTTACTCCAGATATACACAAACTTAGATCCATGGTGAGAATCTGCATTGTTATTCTCTCCACTTAAACCTTGTATTGTCTCCAGTTCACACTACTTACACTAGCTATATTCTCTTTCACTCTCTTTTTCACTTAATCCTTGTACTGCCCCCAATTTACATTACTAACACTAGCTGTATTTTCTTTCATTCTCTCCTTCACATAATCTTCATATTTTCCCCAGTTTGCACTACTTAACACAAGCTGTATTCTCTCATGCATTGCCACTAAGACAGTTTTTCTTCAGCTCATACACCTGATCTCACCTGCTGCCCTACAATCCCTTTGGAAACAAACATTCATAACAATTTTGTCTTCTGTGTCTATTGATTGTTGGAAAACATCAAACCACCATTGTAAACCTCTCTCCAATCTCACAATGGAGTTAAATGCAAAGCCTTCCCCAGGAGTGCAGCTTGCTTTTGAAAGCTTCACTCTAGAAGCACTTATCATTTATCTGCATTTTCAGTACTCTGGGCCATCACTATTCACAAACTTTATATACAAAAAGGTATATAAAACTTTACTTTTGAATGAAAACAGGATAATTTTAGTCATTAAAATCATCATATTGTTTTGATACTGTTATAAAAATTATATTCTTTATATTAAGGACCAAAAACATATGTTTAATTCAGGCAATATGACTAAAATATTTAATTTTAGTGAGTTCAGAGTTGTCATATATGCATACAAAGAATAACTTGTGGATCCTGATGTATCATAAAATTATCCAGTGACAACAGGATATCAACTCAGCATATTTAAAGGAAAATGCGTGTTCATGATTGAAGAAGAGAGGAAGAATTCAAGTTAAATAAAGGTAAATGTTCTCAGTGAATGAATTTTGAGGAATGTTATTAGAATCCCATTCTATAAGTGAATCACAGTGAGGCTAAGAATGTAGACATAATTAAAAATATTACTTCTGATTTAAAAATTCCTTTTCAAGAAAAGCAAAACAGAAATGCATTAAGTAGAAAATAAATTTTGGTTTTATAAAATGAATACAAGTGGCAGAGTTTAGTGCTGATACAAGGACGATGTTGCATTGGCAAGTTTTTAAAAGCACAGTCATAAGATAGAGTAACTCTGAGTTTAAATAGCTGCCTGCAAAGTGGAGAAGCAGATGAGTTATTTTACAAAAGCTGTCTATGACATGCACTTCCTGAACAACTGAATCACTTTTAATTTATAAAAGTGGACATAAAACTGAAGGAAAGGGAATAATATTATAACATCACAGTAACTTAAGTGTGGTCATTGTGGTAGTTTGAATAGATGGCCCCCAATATATTCAGTGTTTATTAGTTTGTAGTTTCCATCTGCAGCCACCTGGATGAAGGCGATGTCAGTAGGTGGATCTTAAGGTGTGATGGTCGGTTTAGGATTTCAATCTAAATATGTGCAAAGTGTGCCTAGCTGGAGTTCCTGAGTTGTGCTGTGATGTGTGGTTCTGGCTTTTGCTCTCTGTGTTTGGTCCTGTAAAGGCCAGCTTCTTCTGCCATTATGGAACTTCCCCTGAACTTGTAAGCTCCAATAAATATCCCTTCCTCCATAACTGTGCCTGGCCTGGAAGTTCATCTCAGCGAACCTGAAGCTGTCGGCTATAGTCATCATATTTACTAGGTAATTATAAGTATGTTATTTTGCATTGCATTACTGTAAGACTTATAATAGTGGGTTTTCTCTAGAGAAATAGACTTAATATAATATGTGTATGTCTACAAGAACATGCCAAAAGAGAGGGAGAGAGAGAGCAAAAGACACAGATTATTTTTATTTTAAGCATTTGACCCACAAAAATATGAAGGATAAGATCTCCAGATGCAGAAAACTTGACCTAAGTTCCAATGAGAATAAAAGGCTGAAGGCAGAAGTAAAGCAATGACAATTTGGTGAGTGAGGCAAAGAAATCATTCTTTTTTTTTTTTTTTTTTTTTTTTTTTTTTTTTTGGAGAGAGACACAGAGAGAGACAGAGAAGGAGAGGGAAACAGATAGAGATGGGCATGCCAGCAGCCTCTCAGCTGCTGCGAACAAAATCCAGATGTGTGTGCCCCCTTGTGGTCAAGTGTGGCATTGCACCCTTGTGTCACTTTGTGTCTGGCTAAACGTGGGACCTGGAGATTGGAACACAGTTCTTAGGCTTAGTAGGCAGGTACCTTAACCACTAAGCCATCTCTCCAGCCTGAGAAATCATTCTTACTCTTCCTTTCTGGTAGTGGTCTTCAGCTGACTAGATGATGTCAAACCCAATGGGAGATCACAGTCTGCATTATTTTCCACAAATTAAAATGTATTTCTCATTCAAACCTCTTCACAGATAGATTAAATCACCTGGTACTCCAAGACTCATTTAAATTTGACCTAAGATTCTCCATCATGTGGCCTTGCAACCGGTTGTTTCCCAACTGTTACATGCAAATATTTCCCTTAAATATAATGAATTACCATATTAGAAACAGAAACTTAAGTTGGGCTGGAGAGATGGCTTAGAGGTTAAGGCACTTGCCTGCAAACCAAATGATCCAAGTTTGATTCCCCAGGGTGCATTCATCTGAAGTTCGTTTGCAGTTGCTAGCGGCCCTGACATGCCCATTCTCTCTTTCTCTCTCTCCCCTTGTCTATTTCTGTATCTATCTCTCAAATAAATAAAAATAAAATATCTTTAAAACCTGTTAATATAATTAGCATACTATTAAAGTCAATGGTGATGGCTCAGCATAGTCGGAGAAACATTCTTTTCACCAAAACATTAGTTAACATTATTAAATATGAACATAAAATATTAGTTCTCAGCAGATTTAAGGTAACTGGAAGAAAGAGTAAAATAAGGCTTTCTATCACCTTTAAGAATAAAATTATATTGCCTTTATCTTTTATATATCAACTATGGTGTTAAATTGTGAATGATTCTTTATGCTTAAATTGTTCCATGTACCTTGCAAGAGTTTAGCTGTATTGCTGTGCTAAATTCAAATGATCTGATGAAGAAGTATGAAAGTATGACCTGCTGCTTCCTCAGCCTCCTGCCTTATGGCTAGTACACTCTTGGCTTCCCTTAACTGCTGCAAATGTTGGCCACTACTTATTTCTGGTAATATCACAACATCTATAACCTCATTGGAGGACACACCTCACCTTTTAGAGCTGCTATTTTATATTCTAGTCCCTTAAATAAAAGGTTAATGTAACGTCTTCTGGTTGTTTTTGTTTGTTTTCCTTCCACAAAACTTGTTTTGGTAGGACAAGTTATTTTTTTAATGTTTCATTTATTAATTTGAAATAGAAAATGACAAAGAGAAAAAGAAAGAGAGGGAATGAGAATGGGCACTCCAGGACCTCTAGCCACTTCAAACAAATTCCAGATGCTTGTGTCACCTTGTGTATATGGCTTTATGAGTGTTCTGGGGAATCGAATCTAAGTCCTTTGGCTTTGCTGGCAAGCGCCTTCACTACTAAGCCATCTCTCAATCCCTGTTAGGACGAGTTTTGATTTAGCCTTTCCAAACTATTCAGAAATAACATATGTGTATTCAACTTGGCTCTTAATAACAAGGAGCTATTAGAAGCCTTTGTGCAAAGTGATGGTTTCACCTAAGGTGTATCTGAAATGTAACTGATTTGAAACTTAGGTCCAGCACACAAGTAGTGAGGGAACAGAAAAGGAGTTGGTCTTTGAAGATTTTATATGTAAGTGAGGCTGCAATTGGACCTGCTTTAGTGGAAATAGAAAGAAAGGACAGGCCCATCTGATGTAGCAAACATGGCATGACTAGAATTTCAGTTTTTCTTTGTGGATTTGAGCTGGGATCATTTATATACACAGGGGATTCCGAATGGAAACGGGAGGCTAGGAAGTTTTTAGTGGGGATAATGTGATGCTTATAAGGGAGTCTGTTTAAACCTGAATGAATAGAATCACATGGAAATTTCCACAATGATATATACTATGAGTATTTGGAGCCTATAAAAAAAAAAGTTACAGTAGGAAAGGCATGTAGAATTTCTAAAGAGGTTGGGAGGGAAAAGAGAGAAGGAAGGGACTTAGGTGAAAAGGCCTGGGAGAGGGTAAAAGTGAAAAAGAAGACAGGGAGACTAGACTCTTTGAAGAAATGAGTAATATACACTCTATTCCAATAAATCTCAGATGTGAACAGCTGTGTAACAAAAAAAATCTTTAAATATTCTGGAATCAATATTTGCATTTTAGAATCAAGGGTCTATGTTTAAGGTAGAAAGAGGGAGAACAAGCATTCAAGATGGATTATAATCAGACCCTGTAGAAAGCAATCTGCAATGCTGACTCACACGGGCTGTGTCTTTCTGTAACAGATGGTGAGTAGATGACTATAATAGCAGCCATCTGAAATTTATTTGACATGGAAGAGGCTGAAACTTTCAGTGGCAGGCATCCCAAATAATGGTTGTTGAAAAAAACCATGAGAGGAGTTTGGCAGACAACAGTAGACCTGTGTGAATTAATTCCCAAGGAATAATATTATATGCTATGTTAGCTCAAAGCTCCAAAAGTGGGATGGGAATATTCTATGAATTATCTTAACTCTGAGTTTTCCCAAAAAGAAATATTCTCTTTCCTTAGAAAGTTTCAAGGAATTCTGTTAGAAGGAGAAAGAAGACTTAGTAGAGGGGAAAACATTTTAAATATTGACTAAAAATGTTTCATTTAGGCTGGAGAGATGGCTCATTGGTTAAAGATGCTTGCTTGCAAAGTCTGACAGCTCTGATTTAATTCCCCAGTACTCACCACCTGAAGTCATTTGCACAACATGGCACATGTATCTGGAGTTCATTTGCAGAGACAGTAAGCCCTGGCATGTTCACTGCTTGCACCCCTCAAATGAATGAATAAATAAAATATTTTCTAAAAATGTTTCACTTGATAGGACACAGATTAAGAAAATGTTGATATTTTAGGATTATTACATTAAGATCTGGAATTTTTATAATTGGAGTCCTTTAAAAATATTAGAAAACATAACTTTTTATTATATATTAAACACTCAATTTCTTTTACTCCAACAGGGAAAAATAAAACTAATAATCTAAATATCTTCATATACCATTATTTTTATTATTCATATCTCATCACTCTGAAGTACAATGATTCTATTTTTGTTTGCTTGTTTGTTTTTTTGAGGTTCTCTCACTCTAGCGCAGGCTGACTTGGAATTCACTATGTAGTTTCAGGCTGGGCTCAAACTCTTGGATATCCTCCTACCTCTGCTTCCCAAGTGCTGGGATTTAAAAGCAGAGAAAAGAAGACAGAAAAGTGAGAAACCAACATAGGAGGCACCCCAAAATCTGTATTATATTCTGGGGTATTCACATGATGTGTGGAGACCAAGGGAGAAGAGAATAATGGCTATGACCTTTTTGGAAAACTAATTTATCAATTAATTAATTAATTAAAAGGGAGACAATATTTTGACAGATGAACCTCTTACCTGTTTTCTTTGTCACTTTGTGTCCTAATCTCAAAACTTGCTCCAGCCTATGTGCAAACAATGTACTGCTGACAAATCTGTTTATCTTCATGAAGGTTAGCTCAGAGCTGTGGTAAAACAACACTATTACACCAGTGTGCTGGCTCCACCATCATCAAAGAGAGCCAATGTTAAAGGATTTTTATTGACACCACAATACATTGTCTCTACCATCGTCAACATTCTGCCCAACTTTATGACCATGCAGCTATTCGGTCATAGTGACAATAAAAGTAACTAATTCAAATGTGTTATGAAAATCCCTCATAACCTTTTTAATAGCTACCTGTGACAGGTCATCTGAATTGCCAACTTGATTGGATCTTGTGCATGACTGCGAGTTAGTAGGTTAGGTGAATTGAGATGACTTGAAGTGGTACCACCTACCCCATATTGTGCAGCACCATTTCACTGTCAGGGTTCCTAGGTGAAAGAACAAAGAGGCAGCCAGCCGAGCAGCTGCTTTCTGATGATGGACTCAATATGAACAGTTGCTTCACCCTCTGGCTACCATGACTCTCCTGCCAGAACAAACCCTTCCTTCCTAAGTGACACTGACATAGCAACATTAATATAACCAGTATCGGGGCTGGAGAGATGGCTTAGCAGTTAAGACGCCTGCCTCCTGAGCTTAAGAAGGCTGGTTCCAATCTCCATAAGTTCCAATCTCCAGGTCCCACGTTTAGCCAGATGCAAAGTGACACAAGGACACAATGCCGCACTTGACCACAAGGGGGCACATGCATCTGGATTTCGTTTGCAGCAGCTGAGAGACTGCTGGTGCACCCATCTCTATCTGTCTCCCTCTCCCTCCCTCTCTGTCTCTCTCTGTGTCTCTCTCCCAATAAAAATAAATAAATTAATTAAATAACCAGTATCGATAATAGGTACCAAGCAGGTTCATTTCAGTTGTAAAACTGACCACGTGGTTTATAGTTCGCTTGTCGGGAGAATGTGGAAGAGTTTGAAAGTTTGACTAAACAAGCACATTCTCTAATACTTCAACCAGAACTTCATGGGACTTTCTGAGGGGAGCTCGGAAGGCCATAAGGCCATGATAAATGCAGACAATAGAGGCATGGCTCATCAGACTTCTCAGAGAATGAAGGATCCTATCTGGAACTGAGCTACAGATCACTCCAGTTACACTCTGGCAAAGAATCTGCTGCCATCTGCTCATTTCCTATTAACCTGAATGAGCCTGGATTTAAAAGAAGTGAACAAATTTGCTTATAGAGGAAATCTCAAGACAGGGTAGCACTCAAGGTTGTCACACGTGAGAGCTAATCTGAATAATCAAAGTGAATGGACCTACAAT
This sequence comes from Orientallactaga sibirica, assembly GCA_036365145.1. Classification (NCBI taxonomy): domain Eukaryota; kingdom Metazoa; phylum Chordata; class Mammalia; order Rodentia; family Dipodidae; genus Orientallactaga; species Orientallactaga sibirica. Next base: position 28,479,555 of record JAEOAD010000006.1, read on the forward strand.
GCCTAGGAGACAAAGTTTTGCCCATAACTATCAGAGAGTTAGTTACTACATTAGATTAGTTGGGTTGAGAAGGAAGACACATCTTAACTGTGAGATAATACCATTCCATGGGTGCAAGTTCTGAATTCAAAAATTTTTATTTATCAATTTTTTGAGAATTTAATTAGACTAATTACTAAAATAAAATTTAATGGAAAATGGATTAGTGAATAAACAGAATTTGGAAATTATTTAATGGCATTTGAGAAATTGATGACTAAAATGATGTCATTTTTAAAATTCTTGCAAGATTGAAGGATTTGCAGACCTACAAAGAGGGAAATTTGAAAATCATTTGACTGCATCTCAAACACTACTGAAAAATTTTATTTAGGAATAATTGTCAGGCTGGAGACATGACTTATTGGTTAATGTACTTGCAGGCAAAGCCAAAGAAACCAGATAAGCACCCAGGTTCGATTCTCCAGTACCCACATAGAGCCAAATGCAAAAGGTGCACATGCATCTGGAGTTTGTTTGCAGTGGCTAGCAGATCTGGTGCACCCATTTTCTCTTTTTCTACCTGTTCTCTCTGTTTTCCATTCTCAAATGAATACATAATTTAAAAAATTATCATTTGCTTAAATATTCATATCACTTTCTACTACAGATGCAAACACTGTTGAGGTTAAGTATGCTTTTGTTTAACATAGTAATTTCCCCTGGAGGAAATAGTCTAAGAAAAAAATAGCCACAAAGAATATACATGTGCATAAATCAAAAGATCTTCATCATATATTTATATTTATATATTTTTAAATAAATATCCATTATTAGGAACATTTTTTAATATAGGGGTATATACTCTTCAGGAAAGAACATATTTATCATATTTATATTGTGTGTTACATATGTATCCTGGTAGATAATTTTCAAAGAAAAGCATTTATTTGGCAGTATATAAAATAGTATGACTTAATGTGATATCACTGAGTGGAAAAAATAACCATATCATATAATTGTGGTGTCTTGATAATTATATTTTGCAAATATGAAAGTGTTAACATACCATATATATGGCAAAATGCATATATGGCTTCCTGTAGCTAAACCTAATATAATATAATTATATATATATAGTATATAAGTATATAAGATTAAGAAATTAGAGATATATATTTTTTGAATTTCTTCAAAATATTTTTCACATAGCAATTTATTTTTTTATTTTTTCAGTTGACTATAAAATATAATACCAGCTGGGCATGGTGGCACATGCCTTTAATCCCAGCACTCGGGAGGCAGAGGTAGGAGAATCACTGAGAGTTTGAGGACACCCTGAGAATACATAGTGAATTTCAGGTCAGCCTGAGCCAGAGTGAGACCCTACCTCGAAAAAAAAAAAAAAATCTAATACCAGCCTAAGTTCATATGACAATGAATTATAAGAGAAAAAAGCTCTCATTTATAAATTCCATGATAGCTGGGAATAGTGATGCATGCCTTTAAACCTAGCACTTGGGAGGCAGAAGTAGGAGAACTGCAGTTTGAGGCCATCCTGAGACTTCAAAATATATTTCATTGATGAGCTCCAAAAATGCTATGAAAAGATGAAAAGACACAGTGCTTAAATGAGTATCATTATCATGTTTACCATCAAATATTTATTGATACTTGACCTTTGGTCAAGACTCAAATGATTATTACCATGGAAACAAATACATGTGCATAACTGTAAGCAAATTTCTAGATTACAGTAATTGTGGTGGGAGGACCCACTATAACTGTATAAAGGGGAAAGCTAACTGAGTTCTCTCTATGTTTCCTCCATGCTGTTGTGATGAAATGCGGGTTTCCTGTTCTGTCATCCTTTTCCCTGTCTTGATGGACTTGAACATCTGGAACTATAAACCATAAAAACAATCCCTTTGCTTCGCTAACTTGCTTCTCGTCAGGTATTTTATCCCATCAAGGAAAAAATGACTAATACAGTAATGGATTTTTAAAATCTTTGTTCAGTCCTGGATTTCTTACATGCAGGGAAAGTATGAGTAATAATTCCTTAGAGAACATTTGAAAATAAACAGTGGTACATGAAATTAAAATAATTAGACTATTATCAAAATAGTTGCTTAATTAAATAGTGTATCTAAGCTAGTTTAATCCAATGATTCAAGTACCTAGTATCTAATTTCTTGCAATAATATTGTTAATTATATTTTATTAATAACTGCGGTTTGTTAACTTTTCAGTTTTCTTTTCTTATTTTAATAATTTAATATCATCTACTATTTTATAAGCAAGTGCTTTTAACCACTGAGCCATCTTCTCTGCTTTTTACTTATTATTTTATTATTTCTCATCGAAACATAAAATTTTTAAAGAAAATGTTTATTTCCTGGAAATCTTTTCTTGGTAGATCAGGATTCTCAACAAAGAGGTCAAATTTGGTAGGCAGGTGACTTGCTTCATAGTGACAAAGCTTTTGAAATGAAAGGGAAGCAGGACTGAAAAAGTGTAACAAAAGTCTCATTGGATTCCCCAGGGATGCCAAGGTGCAAGGTGGTTTTTCAGTGTTTTCCCATTTGAATCACCACAAAATCACCAGAGTAAGTGGGAATAGGATCCAAATTTGGGCAAAGTAGCTCACTTTAGCCAAGTGTAATAGAATTTATAAGAAGAATTCAACTCTGGACTATGAGTAGGCAGCTCTACCACACTTGTTGTATGAGTGCTTCTTCATTTGGGGAGCTGGGATTATCAGGATGTCAGCTACCTTTCAGTCGCCTATTGTGTTGCTCAGATCCACATATTCCCTAAGATAAATGAAGGGATTATTCTCCCAATTCTCCATTGCTTCTTCTTGGATAATTGTACAACAGAACACCTCCTAGGAAAACTGACAATGTCTGTTACTAGAGCTGTGACTGGCTTACGGCAGCCCTGTGCGACACTGGACCTCTCACGTTCACTGACTACTATATCCTAATCCATCAGAGCTCTTAGGACAGAGCCTCATAGACTCTTCTTCTTGAAAAGAACAGAAATTTATTTCTTATAGTTCAGGATCCTGAAAATTCAATGTATGTGCAAGTATATTTAGTGCCTCATTAGGCCACATTTCTTGTAAATAGATAATACCTTCTTTTAAAAAAATATTTTTATTTTCTTATTTGATAGAGAGAGAAAGGTGCACATAGATAGAACAAATGAGTGCACCAGGCCTACAGCCACTGTGAACAAACTCCAGAATCATGCTCCACCTTGTGCAACAGACTTACATGGGTCTTAGGGAATCAAACCTGGGTCCTTTGGCTTTGCAGGCAATTGCATTAACTGTTAAGCCATCTCTACAGCCCTAGATGATACCTTCTACCCGTGTCTCCACATGCTATGAGAAGATATGGCACAACTATCCCTTGTACCACATTTCTCAGGGCACTGATCCAATGAAGGCAGAGCCCTCCTTTCCTACTTATCTTTCCAAAGGCTCTACACTATGTAATGTCTCTTTCAGTGGTACATTTCAACGTCTAAATTGAAGGAGGAACAAGTATCTAGTAAGGACATTTTCCTTTATATGATTATTTTTTTTGCACAAGGAAAGATATACCAATTTGTAATATGTCAATTACATCTGGGTCTATGCATAGCTTCAATATATGCCACTCTGTAGATGCTTACTATTTTTTCATGGTGACATAGGTTGGCCCAGGCCAACTGGCTTAGTTCTTTCAGTGTAGTTATTTAATTCTCTACCAGGTGTAATACTGAGCTAAACACCCACAAGCTCATATATTGAAGGAGTATTCCCCATCTGGTCATGTGATTTTTAGAAGCTGTGCAACAGACATTAATAAAAGAATCTATAGACTTAATATCCTCTTTCACTGGCTCATCAACATGCCCTACTCCCATATTCCCCTGATCAGCTTCTCAATTATCTTTTATTCTAGATCAGTCAGGTCCTTTGAAACTACCTCTGTATATTGTTATCTTGGGTCACTTGTATATTCACTCTTAGGAAATGATGTTATCCTCTTATTAAAAGCTTTCTCACTGGAATGACTGGCCTGTACCTTACTTTTTTTGGTATATTATTTCCTTTTTTGGCATTATTATACCTGAGAGAAACAATTTATGAGAAGAAAAATTTATTTTCCATCACTGTTTCAGAAAGTTTCAGCCTAGCATAGCCGTGACATCAAGATGGGGCAGCTCAGTTACAGCTGTGAGAATGTGTGGAAGGCTATTCAGATTATGTAAAACATTGAGGCAGATTGAGACTTGAGCCAGCAACAAGTTAACAGCTCTCCACATACCTAATGACCAACTTCCAAGAGTTGTGCTTTACTTCCTAAAGGCTGTACAGTTTCCCAAAACACCACCACTGGCTGTAAATAAGCCTTCAAAGTGTGACACACCTGTGGGGGAAATGTTACACTCAGATCACTGTATTACACCATGACCTCCAAAGGCCCAGGGCAAAGCATGCTGCAAAATACATGAAAACATGTAACCCAAACTCAAGAATTCTCAAAGTATTAACAATTCCATTTTTTTCAAAAGTCTAAAATTCAGTCTTTACTGAGACTCAAGGCAAACTCCTGAGCCACTGTAAAATCAGAAATGAAGTTGAATCTTTCCAATACACAACAGCACTGAGTAAGGGCTTTTGTAATAAAACAGAGGAATGGGGTACATAAAGGAATAATAGGACCAAAATAAGACCACAACATAGCAGGACAATCATTATGTCATTTATCTCTCTGTCCAGCCTCCAGAGAATATGTGTGCTCCAACAGACTTGGAGGTATACCACTATGTCCTTTCCATTTGCAGCTTATATAGACTCACTGAGATTGGCTGGATTCAGTGCCAGCTTTCCTCAGCAGATGTTGCATGTTCCCAGCATTTACAGTGTCTTGGGATTCCCATTTCATCTTATGTTTCACATTACAGGGTCATGCACAGACTTTTAGGGGTTCTCTGTAAAGCAAATGATGTCTGACTTCAAAGACTTTCTCAAAAATCTTTGTGAAACCCTGTAGAACCTCATTTCTCTTACATCCTTCATGCCTCCAAAACTAGCACCACGTGGATCATGCCAGAAATTTCCACCAGCTCTAGAAGATTATCTTGTTAGACACATCTCCAACACTGAACCCCGTTAGACATAGCTCCAGCTCTGAACCCCGATAGATACAGCTTCAACAGCCTCAGTGGCAGTCAGTTCCTCATTGCTTAAACATACAGAATTCTAGGGTGCCCCAAAATTTCTCAAATTCTTCCATGTGGTTCACAACAATTAACCTACTTTTTAGGCAACTTTTTAAAAATATTTTTTTATTTATTATAAAGCAGAGAGAGAGAAGAGAGATAGACATAGAAAGAGTGTGTGAGAATGGGCACTACAAGGACTCCAACCTCTGCAAATGTACTCCAGATGCATGCACCACTGTATATCTGGCTTTTCATGGGTACTGGAGAATTAAATCCAGGCTGTCAGGCTTTTAGGCTTTGCAAGCAAGCAACTTTAACTGCTGAGCCATATCTTCACCTCAAGAATATATTTTTTAATAAACCTGACCTGTGAACTTTATAGTAACTTTTATTTATTACGTTTAGTCCTCTGATAGCTCAGTAAATGAAATCCTTATTTTTAAATGTTATTGTACTTGTATTCCTATTTGAATAAATTTGTAGTTCCTACCTCTTTTTATAGTCCTCATTGCTTTATGTTTATCCACATTCTCTACTACCCTTGTAACAACCACCTTATTTATTTATTTACTTATTTATTTTATTTTATTTTTTGAAGTAGGGTCTCACTCTGGCCCAGGCTGACCTGGAATTCACTCTGTAGTCTCAGGGTGGCCTTGAACTCATGATAATCCTCCTACCTCTGTCTCCTGAGTGCTGGGGTTAAAGGTGTGCACCACCATGCCCAGCTAACCAACTACTTTAAATTTAATTTCTAAGAATGTCAACCTCTGTCACAGGATGTCTTATTCTACAACTATTTATTTTATTTTTAATTGCTTTTGCATGTCTTGCGAATAATTACAAACAACGTGACTATGTGTCTTTCTGTAACATGACAGGTGCTGGACTACTTTACCTGGTAACAATTTGTGTTTTTTAAATTGTTTCAAGTATTGCAATAATAAAATATGAAAATATAAAAAATAGGTGCAAAAGGCTCATATTACTGTGATATATTTCAAAATTCATAATTAGACATAATTTTTCCAAAGTAATTGAACCTTATGTTCATCTTATACAATTATCATAGGCCTTCATTAATCTGAAGTAATTTGGAAGCTGATTATACTATTATAAGAGTTGTAATCATTTTCAAAATGCTGCTACAATTTTGGATATATTAAATGGTATCAGCAGACAAGTTGTATTGTCAAGTAAATGCAAAATTTTCTATCTGGCATTTTGTATGAGGTGAAAGTAAGTAGGTGTGATCCCAGATCAACTGATATGAATGTAAGATCATACAGTAATTCAAGTAAATATCCTCTAAGGAAATCTTGATACATTGTTTTAGGGAGTGTTATTACACTCTACCAAAATGAATCTTAAGAATGTGTAATAATTTCACATTCAAAGGCTCAGGTAGTAAGATTATGAGTTTGAGGTCAATGAGGGTATAAAATGTAACCCTATCTCAAAAAACAAAAATGAGAGAGAGATAGAATAACAACAACTAAAACACAGGCTTCAAACAGAGATGTGGAGATGGCAACTTCTGCAGCGCTATCAGGAGCAAACAGATGTGAAGAAAATGTAAAGGGTTTAAATCTAACATTAAAGGCATGGTTTCTATAGTGACTGCCCAGCAGTCAACAAGAGCTATTTTAAATATAGCACAGTAGGCCTATTTCTGTAGACTTAGATTTGGGATTTTGTGTTTTAATATTTTCTACGGGTAACAGCAACAACAATGAAATCTCTACAGTAATTATACCGTTGAAATTTAATTTTCAACCAGGGAATTAGAGGAGTGCAGAGGAAAACATGATTCACAGAGAAGATTCCATCATAAGCTAGGGAGACAACATTTATCTTACGTTATGTATCAGATAATTACAGCAAGGGAATCTTTTTTTTTTTTAATTTTGATAAATGCTTGTGCATAGTATTCAGATATTTAAAAAATCATTAAGTAGGGATGAATAGATGGCTCAGCAGTTAAGGTACTTGCCTGAAAAGCCTAAGTTTGATTCCCCAGTAACCACATAATGCCAGATATGGAAGGTGCTCCATGTGTCTGGAGTTCGTTTATAGTGGCTAGAGGCCCTGGCACACCTATTCTAAATCTTTCTATCTCTCTCAAATAAATAAAATATAAAAATCATGAAATGCTGTTATTTGAAATAATATGAACAAACCTAGAAGAAACCATAAAAAATTTGTTATGACATACTTATAAAATTAAAACATTAAGAGCCTGGAAAATAACTTTGGAAATGCATCTCACATGTAAGGCTAAACATTGGAAAAAATTGAGGGAAGAGGGATTGGAAGAAAGCAAGAAAAATAAAACAGATTGGAGAAACAGATGGTAAAAAGAAAAAGAGACAGAGAAAGACAATGTGTTCATAAATTTATTATAATATTACAATATTATTGATGAGTATAAATATTGTATTAGTCACACCTCTTAATTTATGAGCATTAAGTGCTTATAATGGAAATAATTACTTAATTTCCAATATAAAATATCTTATTTGAGGCTAATACTGAGGCATATTAACAGGTTTAATTTCAAATTCCACAAGTAAGGAATTTTGTATACTATTAATGAGATCAAGTATTCTCTTTTAATAATAATCTGACAATTATTCCAAACATAAGCTATCACTATAGCTCTGAAGATGGAAAGATGATAATAGGAAAGAGGATTATGTGCTAATTTATTTGAATTATAATTTTCATCCCTAATGAATGATATAGTAATTGAACTGGTTTGAATGTGGAGGGTTCATGTTAAAATTCTTGGCTATACTGTGGTAGATATATTAATGTAAATATGTTGTCAACAGGAATCAAGGTCTATGGCTGACATGTAAATATATGTAGGTAAATTAATGAACTGTATAAATCATCTGATATTTAAGATAAAGAACTGAGATATGTCCACCAAGTATTGGACAGTCTAATAGATTCTTAATAATAGTTCTTTTGTATGTGGTTGGATATTTGAAAACCATGTCAAACCATCCACATTATAAGTGAGAAGAAAATAAGTGATCATCTTTATAGTGCATTAGTGCTAACATTATATGTCTTCTACATGCTTCTAGGAAGTAGAAAGTATGTATATTGTTCACCAGCACTGTGACTAAGAATCTTTGATCCACATTTTACAAATGAGGAAGTTATATTTTGAACAAGCTGGTAGTTTGGTATGGGAGATCATTATTAAACAATGTCCAAAGTCCTCCATGGCTTTGTCTACCATTAGGAGTTTCTCTGTTGGAGAGAGCGAGCAGAGATCCTATTAAACACTTATCATTTCTGCATAGGCATGTGGCATCTTTCAGACATGTACCTCACAGGCCTCATTATCACCTCATTCCTAACTCTTTCTCACAGTTGAAATGACTATCAGTTTTCTCTGAGCAAGAAAGAAGAAAGAAGAAAGAAAGAAAGAAAGAAAGAAAGAAAGAAAGAAAGAAAGAAAGAAAGAAAGAAAGAAAGAAAGAAAGAAAAGAGAGAGAGAGAGAAAGAAAGAAGAAAGAAAAAGAAAGAAAAAAGAAGGAAGTAAGGAAAGAAGAAAGAAGAGAAAAGAGAAAAAGAAAAAAAGCAAGAAAGAGAGAAATAAAGGAAAAAAAAAAAACAGTATTCATTCTTGAATTGGAATGCACAGATATTTGTGAAGCAAAACAAATAAAGAGGGCTGGGGAGACAGCTTAGCAGTTAAGGTGTTTGCCTATGAACCCTAAGGACCCAGGTTCAATTCCCCAGGACCCACCTAAGCCAGATACACAAGATGGCACATACATCTGAAGTTCATTTGTAATGGTTTGAGGCCCTGGCATGGCCATTGTCTTCTATCTGTTTCTGTCTCAAAATATAATTAAATAAATAAATATATTAGAAACAAATACAGATATGATATGTAAAAAATAAACAAACACACATAAAAGCAAGGTCATTTTTTAACAAATATTTGAGCAGATTCATAATCAAAAAAAATTAAAATACAATAACCAATTGCTGCTCCAACAACACACAACCCACAATACCACGGGGAATACCAGAAACCCTACTGAGGAGGGACTCCAGAGGAATAGGAGTAGGGAGGAGGGAAAAGACGGTACCTACGGGGCTGGAGAGATGGCTTAGCGGTTAAACGCTTGCCTATGAAGCCTAAGGACCCCAGTTCAAGGCTCGATTCTCCAGGACCCACATAAGCCAGATGCACAAGGGGGTGCATGCATCTGGAGTTCGTTTGCAGTGGCTGGAGGCGCTGGTGCACCCATCTCTCTCTCTCTCTCTCTCTCTCTCTCTCTCCCTGCCTATTTCTGTATCTCTCTCTCTCAAATAAATAATAAAAAATTTTTAAAAAAATTAAAAAAGAAGGACGTACCTACACATGATGAATCCATACAAAGTATGTTCTTAGTACAAAACAAACAAAAAAAAATACATGCACTCATGTAGCTAGAATTTTTATGATTAAATATTAAAATATTAGTAAATGTGGGCTGGGGAGATGGTTTAACAGTTAAAGGAACTTGCCTGCAAAGCTTGTGCACCTGGGGTTCAATTCTCCAGTACCCACATAAAGCCAGAGGAAGCACCTGGAATTTGTTTGCAATGACATGCTTTTTTTTTTTTTTATTCTCTCTCTCCTTGCAAATAAATCAATATAATATAAAAATATTGGTAAATATTAATGGATACTATAAGTGGGTTATTGGGTATAGAGGGGAAAATGAAAAAATAGGCAATGGAGATTTGGGGTGAGAAAGTGGGTAAAAGTGGAATGGGGGCAGGGATAAGATAAAGGATGGTACCAACACATGATGCATCCATACTAATTATGTCTGTAGTAACAAATAATAAATTTTAAAAGTTAAAAGAAGTTAACATAAATTAAATATATATTTGAATAAACAACTGAAGAAAATGCAGGCGTAAATCATGTAAGTATGTGGGAAAAGGTGTCTTGGAAGGAGAGTAAAGATGCAAAGTCCCTGTGGTAAGAGCAAGCCCAAAGTATTGGGAGACATGAGACATACAGGGTTGAAATAACTACAACAGTGTAGTCAGTGAGAAGAAAGGAAGTGTAAGAGTGTGAAAGGGAGGCTGATACCTCCTGGTATTAAAAATGAGAACATGCTCTTACCCTCTGTGGAAGCCTCCAGAAAGTGAATTATAACAGTAAACTTAATTACTGATTTTCATTAGGAAAGGCAAAATTTCTAAAGTAATCTTGATATTATAATGATGGCGTTGATGAGAACCCCCTTGCCTGCTGTGGAAAGAACATTTCACAAAAACACATCTTAGTGTATTTGGACATATCTCCCGGTCTCTGTCTGCTGGACAGTTTGTGTCCTGTTGTCTGTTAGCACCTTACACCCCAACACAACACTTTGGTGGAAAATTGATCATTTCATTTTTCAAATGTGTGTGCCTCTGTGTGTGTGCCTGTGCCTGTATGTGTGTGTGTTGGGGGGGTGAGTGGGTGAGTGGGTGGGCACGCAGACACACACACACACACACACACACACACATATATGTTGTCCAGAGGACAACCGTGGGTGGCATTCTCAGCAATTCCTATTCCATCTATCTCTCCTTGGCCTGGAAGTCATCAACAGTGCTAGACTGAATGACCAACATGACCCAAATTGATTTCCAGCTGATTTCTCTTCCCATTTCTCATCACTTTTTAACTAGAATTTTCTACTAGACTTACACATAATCATAAAAAGAGACATTTTACTCATGTGAAATTTTAGTGCCTCTGGAAACATTTAAATTACCTATTTATTGAATACAATTTAGTTAGGTTTTATCATGAAAAGTATGATAATTTAATATTAAATATGGATCAGGCTCTGGACTACTTGTTTTCAATATATGGCTTTTCTTGATTGTATCAGTAAACCTATTATGGAAAATACATAGCCATCATTTGTGAATGAGAATTAAAGAAATCCACCATTACTCTTGTCACAATGCATGTCCTTTTCTATAGGATGGATATCCCTTTCCATCCCATTGGTGATGAAGGTAGGATTTTTTTTATTTTTATTTGGGTCAGTGAAATATAGAGAATGATTTAAGAGCCACCTGTGTTTATTGGCCAAACCCATTTGCCAATATATATATAGGATAGTAAGGATTCTTTTATATCTAGAACAATGAAGCTAATGTCCAAGACAAGATATGCTTAACTTACCTGGGTCACCTGGGTAGAGAAGGCATTGAAAATTAGATGTGAAACATACACTCTGTTCGAGTGAAACCTGAATCTGTGTGTCAGAAACCTCTGGAACTTAAGGTACCTGTCACATAGCAAAGCTTCCATGTATCAGCTATTATTATATTGCTCATTGGATAAAAGAATTACTGATCTATTTATTTATTTTGCCAAGTAGACTTATAATATTGACTGCAAGATTCCTGCTGTTATGTTTCTTTTTTGACGTTTGCTTTTGGAAGTTCTTGGGATTGAACCAAAGGACATAGCAGACTACTGGACAAGCACCCTCGAACTGAGTCTCATCCCAGACTAAGAGCTACTTTTTAAATTTTCATCCACTGTATTATTACTCAGGAGAGCAACCCATGCTAACAACAATGAATTTATCACACAAGTTGCAAGTAGATAATTGAAAGCAGTGTTGGGAAGCCTAAAGAGAACAAACTTTATTTGAATCCTCATATGTTCTTAAGTGATTAGGAAGCCATAGTTAAACCTTCAGAACCATTTGTTGATTATAAGTGAGTTGAGATTAATAAAGGTTGCCTGCAGGTTTGATGAGCATAAACTGAAAAAAAGTGCCTCCAGCCTAGTATGCAGAATGACTCTATCTAGGGTAAAACTCTGTGTACAAGTGAATGTAATGGGCAAAATGATTATCTAACAATTATGCAATGGCTCTCTACTTTTGCTAATATGATATGATATGATGATAGATAGATAGATAGATAGATAGATAGACAGATAGATAGATGATAGATAGATGATGTTACTTTTCTTGATACCCTTAGCTGAGCACATGGGTATTCCATGATAGGTGCCTAATAAACATTCACAACCTGGTCTTTGCAAAACTCTGCTATTTGGTCACATTCAGAATTCTCAGATAGTCCATTAGTTGACTCCACAGGACTAATCTGTAAAGAAACTGCAAACTCATTCTCAATTTCTTTTGGCAAGAAATGATTACCTCTTGAGGACTATTGCAAAAGATGTTATAAATTATTATTCACCATGACAACTTAATATAATGTATTCCTTCACTAGCATTCTCAACAAATAAGTCCTCACACTGAAAACAAATCTCTTAAGTAGATTAAGCCCGTGCTCTGTTCTCCTCATTCATATTAAATTAGTAGCCTGAGATACCATAAATCTAAACATATTTAACCTTGAAAAGAGTTTTCTCTTACCACAGGACATATTGCTATCATTATAGGCAAAAGGGTCCTAATTTCTGTAGGGAATTTTTCATTTAAAGGCTTTTATCTGTTCCTACCTCTTTTACTGTAGGCATCAACTGTGATGTAAATATAGAAGAATGCCTATCGGAGCCCTGTCTCTGTGAAGGAGCTTGTATTGATGGCATCAATCATTATCCCTGCAACTGCACGAGGGGGTTTCCTGGAACTCTCTGTGAAACAGATGCAAATGAGTGCTTCTCAAATCTGTGTCTATGTGGAAGGTAGCTATACTTATTTTTTTCTATTATTAACTCAGTGAAAGTATATTCAACTCACAATATTTAAGACTTACTGTCAAGGGAAAGTTGATAAAGATTATTTTAATTATACTCTTTCATAAAATAAGAGCTTAGCACAGTTAAGATGACAGATGCTGCCTGTTTTAACTAATGCAATGTACTGATACATTATCTCTGCCCTTCTTTTATTCTTGTTCATTAGCATAAAGTAATTTTCAATAAATGTGGATTAATTAGACTTTAATATGCTTAAAGGTAACTGTTCATAATAATAGCAGTAGCAGATAGGTTGACGAGGTGTTCTATTATTTGCTCTGTGGAGAGATAATGCCATGCACACTTAGGCCTTAAAATGTTCTTAAGTAGTTGAATTCTTCTTCTTCTTCTTTTTTTTTTTTTTTCCCATGGAAGGCAGTTCATGATTCTATGGAATTCTAATATCTGTCCTGTGCAGGGATGTAATATTAGTTGACATAGATCTAGAAGGGTGATAATTGTAGGAAGAGCAGATAGCCAAAGAAGATTGTATCATAAATGCACAGCTCTGCCGACTGCAGAATTATTTTACTGTCTAGTACTACTGTAGACATTACAAGCAGAAAAGGCAGGTTAAGATGAGTACCCAATTCCAATGCAGCCTGTCCACAGCTGGCTTCAGCTTTGCACATAAGCACCCAGAACTGTTCAGCCTTTAGAACTGAAAGCTTCTAGCATCTTTCCATTGTCAAGTGGACAGTGGCAAAATGAAAATTGATCCATTCTATCAAAGTTATCTTCAAGGATAAGAAGCCATGGATATACCTCATTTTTGATTTCTTATAACAGGGTGTTTACTTTTTCAAAATTAAATAGAAAAGAAAAAATGTCACTGGTGAAACTCTGTTGAAGTTAACCTTTAATGTCTACTTATATAAACTTTGATTTTATGTTTCAGGTGCATAGGTCTCACTGATCAATATCCATGGCCATGTGGTTCAGCATGGACTCGTATAAGATGTGTGACCAAGACCAATGTAAGTTTTATGCTTTTTACAATGTATAACAAAAATTACATTGAAATGTTGAGTTACTGGCTGTTGATTTTAGATAGTTTCTTCAACTATTACTGACAAATAAAAAGCTCTCTTCTTTCCTCTATGGAATTTCTGAGATTCTTTAAACCAAATTAAAACTCATAGACTTATAAAACAAATCCATCTTCAAGCTGGCTTATCATAAACATTTATAACCTGAAGTCCTCTTTAAACTAAATTCTGAAAGTGTCCATTACCTACAGGAGCTAAGACAGATGTTTCATGCTCTTGTCTCCTATAAACCTACCACATAGAAGCTTGTGTTGATGTAGGGATGAAAATTGATCAAATTCACAGGACATAACAGCAGGACATTAGTGTAAGATGGCTCTGCCAGAAGGTGGGTTACATATGAGATTCTTCCAGGACTCATCTTCCAGTCTTCAGAAGTCTTAACTGACATGATTAGCATGTAGCATTTTATGTGGAATGCCTCTTTCTGAGGAGAAACAATGATTATTTGGAGACCGAGACCATATTTGGTATCAATGCGGAATTTCTGTAAGCTTTCCTGACTAATAAGGACATCACAAAGGAAGTGAGCTTGTGGACAAAAATGCAATCTTTGGCATTATTAGAAAAGGATGTTTTATGTAAATCCTTTGCAAACCCTTCTCCAATAAATAATTGTTATAATAATTCCTATGTTGGAGGGTCATTGTGTAAAGATGTGTATGGGAGATGGCAGAAATGCAGACGATGGAAGAAGTTAAAATCATCATCTAACACCGGGCATGGTGGCGCACACCTTTCATCCCAGCACTTGGGAGGCAGAGGTAGGAGGATCACTGTGAGCTCGAGGCCACCTTGAGTTACATAGTGAATTCCAGGTCAGCCTGAGCTACAGTGAGACCCTACCTTGAAAAACCAAAAAAAAAAAAAATAATAATAATAATAATAATAAAATCATTATCTAGATGAGAGTATGTTACTAGTCACCTGCTGTATGACTTGAAAACTTACTTCTATTTTAGCTCTTTAGGTAGTTAATCACATTCTATATCTCTGTGGTTGTTGAGAAGATTAAATTAGGTGATGCAAAAATATCAATTAGTACATATTATGATGTGTGTTATTATTTAAAAACTTCCAGGCAAGAAAAAACATTATTTGTGAGAAAAGGAACAACACATTTACTAATTTAGAAAACAAGTTATATGTCTTTTTGTGCTATGCAAATATTAATGATGATACTCTTTAATACCATATTTCTTGGTAGGATAAATATCACATCCTTCTTTGTGTGAATTAAAAATATCAAAACAATTTATTTCACATATACACACAAACACACATGTACCCATATGCATAGCCAATATTACTTGAACAATGTACAAATACATCTTCTATGCCTCTAGATAAGCCTTTCATTATATTTTTATTTTATCATAAAATTGAACTCATTATTTTTTAATGATGATGTCTTTCACATAGTATACCTTGAGTATTATTCCATTAAAATGCATATGGTCCAGTATTATTCTTTCTAATAGCTATAAATTTTCTAAATAAATGCTGAAAGCCACACTTACTTAATGAGAGTATAAGCATGCCAGGTTCAATACAACCTATTAAGGAAGTCATTTTTAATAGTGTTGACTAATTTGCTGAAGAAAATGCATCATGCCTTATTTTAATTTACATTTTCCCAGGTTACTACCAAGATAAATCACCTTTCCATAAGACTGTGCTTGCTTTTCCTCTAAGTGTTCATACTTGGCTCATCCTTCTTTCCTTCTTGATTTGCATATATTATTTTAAATTATGGATAAAAAAATCAATGTTGTCAGATAAAAAATATAAATAAAGCTCCAGAACTTGGAAGGTCTTGTTTGAAATAATATGTAAATTGTGAGGTTTCCATTTTTATCACTTTCTTCATGACCTTGGATTTGCATTTATGAAGCAATAATTAAATTACTTTTTATTTTCTCATCTACTACATATTATAATTCACAGTTCTTGTGGTATTTTAGCCCTCAATGGATACACTTATGGTTGATAAAGATTGGACCCAAAGGCTGGCATGGTGACCCACACCTGTAATCCTATCACTATAGCACTAAGGAGGCCCCAAGTTAGGAACATCTTCTAAGATCCAGGTCAGCCAGAGGAAGAGTGAGACCCTTTTTCAAAATAGTTTTATAGATTTTATTTTTATTTATTTATTTATTTATTGAGACAGGGAAAGAGACAGAGGGAGAGTGAGAGTGAGAATGGGCACGCCAGAGCCTCTATCCACTGCAAATCAACTCCATACACGTGCACTGCCTTGTGCATCTGGCTTATGTGGGACCTGGAGAATAGAACTGGAGTTGTTAGGCTTTGCAGGCATGTGCCTTAACTGCTAAACCATCTCTCCAGCCCCTCAAAATATTTTTAAAGGTAATATTTTTGGAGATGGGAATAAGGCTCATCATTAAAGATATTGCAAAGTCTTTAGCCTACATTCATTTCTGCAACACCCAGATAAAATCAGGCACAATGTGACACATGCATCTATTGTTAGTTTGCAGTATCAAGAGGCCCTTGATTGTACACCAAACACACACACACACACACACACACACACACACACACGTACTTATTAAAATTGAAACATAGGAGCCTTGTTATTTTAGTAGTTTTTAAACCTGTCATTATTTTTTTCAATAACTTTTATTAAAGCATCTCATGGTTTCTTCTTCACTGGAGTGCTTCTTTTCTATTTTGAGTATGTTCTACTCAAACTTGTCACAATTTATTCAGTAAATTTAGATGCAGAAAATTTCTATTTGAGTCATTTTTCATTTTTTATTGTTTCCTTGTATTATTTTAGTGCCATAAAATGTCAAATAAGTGTGTCATTACAATCAATGCATTACATTCACTCTAAAAGTAATTTGTTCATTTTACAAATAATGACTACTGAAATTAATGAACATCTGAGCTACAAAATTATCAGGCACATCTACTCCATCAGCCTGTCTGTTATCTATCTGTCTGTCTATCAATCTATCATCGTCATTTATCTGTCCATCTATGCATATCTCTACTTACTTGACTACCAACCTACATACCTACCTATATCATCTTTGTTATATATTTGATTCTATATTTATTATAAAATTCTCTATGCCCAGATAACATTATCTGAGTGAAAGGACATTCATGAATTAATGGCCAAGTCTGTCTTTTCAGGATACAGAGTCAAATGCCATGGAGAAAAATGGGCATTATTGACTGAAAAGTTCTCTTAGTTGAATACAAGAGTGCTAGGAGAATTCATCATAAGCAGATTAATAGTTAAAAAAAAAAAGGGCTGGTTAGATGGCTTAGTGGTTAAGGCACATGCCTGTGAAGCCTAAGGATCCCAGTTCAATTCTCCAGCTCCCACGAAAGCCAGATGTATATGGTGGCACATGCATCTGGAGTTTGTTTGCAGTAGCTAGAGGCCCTAGCACACCCATTCTCACACACTCTCTCCTTCACTCTGTCTCTAATAAATAAATAAAAATAAAATAAAAAAAAAAACTAAACACGTGGAAGGGAAAGGATTCAGTGATGTAGCACTTGTCTAGCATGTGTAAGACCAGGGATTTGATCCTTGAACCACAAAGAATAAAAATGAAGAAGAAAAGCTAATGGAATTTCTCTAACCAGAAAGAAAAAAAAAAAAAAAAAAAAAAACTTTGTGTTTGTTAGGTTTTTGTTGGGGGGCAGTCTCAGATGTGATATATATATATATATATATATATATATATATATATATATATTCTATATATCCTATATTATTATATGTTATATGTATGTGTGTGTAATCTTCAACTGTAAAATAAAAATTATGTGAGTTTTCTTATACCATTTTGCTATTTACACTTTTTGTACCATATAAATATTTATATTACATACTTTCGGATATTCAAAAGGTTTATTTTTTCTGAATCTAAACTCACTGAATACATTGTGACAAGTTTTGAGAGGAATGCATTCAAAAACTTTTCTAGTGTTTTCCCATTTTCTTTTTATTTGTAGTTAAATGAATGGCCCATCAAAATATTTTCAGTGTAAGATTTCAGTGGAATTCATTTTCCCCACAAATCATCTGTCGTTTTCCACAAATCAGTGCGGACTCCCAATCTGCTTAAACTGGGAGCATATTTGCAGAATGTGAGGAGAGAATCAGCCCATCGCACCACACCAGGGCTCCAGCTGAAACCATAGAGAAAATGGGAAATGAGCAAGAGTGCTGTTTTCTTTGGTGAACCTGATACCAGCACAAGGGTGAAGGAGATAGACACAGAGAACACTCAACTCCTACCAAACCAGATATCCAGACACACAGAGGCTCCCAAGACCTCATCACTGAAGTAGTCCTAAAACAAACCCAACATGGCTCAGGGAAATTCATGGAAGAGAGGGAGGAAAGACTGTTAGAGACACAAGTTGGGACACTATGCACAGAGACATTACCTCTTCCCCATAACTAATCAATACCCCACCATGAACGATCCATAATCCACAAGGGGAGAACTGGCATCTTCAATGAGGAGGGTCCCTTCTGAGGCGGGAGGACAGGGAGGAGACTAAGGATGGTACCAACATGTGCTGTTTACACACTGAGTATGTACATAACTAATAAAGGGAAAATATATTTTATTTATTTATTTGAGAGTGAGAAATATATATATATATATATATATATATATATATATATATATATATATATATATATATATATAGAGAGAGAGAGAGAGAGAAATAGGGTGCACCAGGGCCTCCAACCACTGCAAACAAACTCTAGATGCATGCGCCACTTGTGCATCTGGCTTTACATTAGTACCAGGAATTGAAAATGTGTTCTGTGGCTTTGCAGGGAAGTGCCTCAACCTCTGAGCCATCTCTCCAGTCCTGGAAATGTATCCCTGAAAGCAAAAGGCATAAATGAGATAGTTGATTCCATCCACACTTTCAATACTCTGGTTTTACATGAAATCTATCATTGCCTCTCCTCTTTCATGTTTGGAGAAAGCACTCCACTATGCTATCCTAATGCCGAAAATCAAAGCATGTACTACTATAAAGTCCTTTCTATAATGCACGTCATCTCAGGTAATCATGTGCTATTCTTCTGGAAAGTCGAGAGATCACAGAACAGGCTTTATATTTTAAACAGCATCTCTCATGGAAAACACAGCTATGTAAGTCAGTGACCTAGTTATTACATTCAGTAGTCAAGCTAGTAGTTCCCTTCAAGTAGGCGTTCTGCAATGAGGCAGTGGTATTCTCTCACCCATGTGCCCTTCCAGGCATGTTGTCCAAGGACATGCTAAAGGAAGATGGTGTTGGTGTCCAACTTGGTTTTCTGCCTTACCAGATAAAAACTTTGCTGCCAGCTTCCAACCTTGTGTTTCTCTGAACACCCTATACCTACCTTCCTACCCCTTCTTTCCTTCCTTCCTTCCTTCCTTCCTTCCTTCCTTCCTTCCTTCCTTTCTTCCTTCCTTCCTTTCTTTTTCTTTCTTTCTTTCTTTCTTTCTTTCTTTCTTTCTTTCTTTCTTTCTTTCTTTCTTTCTTTCAAGACATTGGTGACTTCTTCCTGGGAAGATGATTGATTTGATTACAATAAATAGTATATCACAAAGTATAATAAATAAATAGTGATGGACAGAACAAAATGCATGTCCCTAAATTTTTGAACCAGGAAAGATGAATAACTCTAAGTGACAATTTTATGTTTGCAAAAAAGAAATTGCTTTTGTATTTCCCATTAATCCTTCTAATTAATTTAGTAGAAGAGGCATGTAAACCCTAGATACAGAACTGCTCCAGTCTATAACCTATCCTTTTCTCCCCATGGGATGAATAATCCAATTAGTTATGTAATGCTTTCTAATAAATCATGTGTGTGTGTGTGTGTGTGTGTGTGTAACAAGCCTTAGGACTCAGAGGAAAACACACTGTTTCCATGACACCCCCTGAGGACTTCTGCATTTACATTCTGCAAAAATAGCTTCAGTACCTTCGAGAAGTCTGCTAAATGCCCTTGGTTATCTTGAACTTGTTCACATTTTCAGTAAATTTGGAACAGACATTAGAATGCAATTTGGTGATGACAACATACACTTAGTTGTATGACTTCAGTGAGTGTACAAGATGACCACCTGGGAAGGTCATCACTTGAGCTTCACATGCAGATTCAAAATCTATTTCTTATGGAAAAAATTGACGCTACTTAAGCTTTCTGGTAATTTTTACAATCCTATAATTCCCTGTGGGATAGAAGATATGAATGTAACATCTTCTACACTAGTCTTTGTCGTTAACACATTTAAAGCCCACTACTTGTTTTTAGAGCAGTGGCCAATAAATGATAGTTCTAGAAAATCCTAAGTTTTTAAGTATAATGTAACACATGTTTATGTTTGTGTAATTATAACTCTTCAAAGGAAGAAGCATTCATGTTACTATATATTAATTTGAAACACCAGAATGCAAATGGTTCAAGTGTGTGTGTACTCTAAGAAATACTTGTGTAGGCAACACATTGAGATAAATTTTGGAGATTTGACTAATGATGTCATATTTTCCCAAGAGCAATTCCTTAGAATTGTGGGTACAAATTTGTCCAGTAAGGTTTACATTGAGACCTGATGGAATGCCATGTCTATTGTGCTATGACAGAATCTTTGTACAATGTAAAAACATATAAACACCATGGTAACCAGAGAAGCAAATGGTGTGATTGATACAGGTTAAATTATATACACAAGGAAATATATTTTCCAATCAAGATAAAGGAAAATTACTAAAATAGAGGCTGACAGTCTTGGCTATCAGAAGAGGAAAGAAGGGAAAATGGCATTGACTGACAAACTATCATGTCCTAACTCAAGAAATGAGTGCTTTCCATTTAATATTTATTTTTGGTAGCTTAATGACATTATTTCCCCTTTGCAAATAAGGTATCATATATTCCAGTCATGAGAATTTATTTATTTTTATTTTTTTGGAGAGAGACAGAGAGAGAGAGAGAGGGAGGAAGACAGAGATGGGCGCCAGCAGCCTCTCAGCTGCTGCAAATGAAATCCAGATGCATGTGCCCCCTTGTGGTCAAGTGCAGCATTGTGCCCTTGCATCACTTTGCACCTGGCTAAACATGGGACCTGGAGATTGGAACTGCTGGAGATTGGAACCAGCGTTCTTAGGCTTAGGACATAGGCGCCTTAACCTCTAAGCCATCTCTGCAGCCCAGTCATGAGAATTTTTGTACAAGTAAGTAATATTAAGAACAGTTTAAAATATTTTCAAGCTTAAAGAGTAAGGGTCAAATATTACCTTCATTTTTCTTACTTTGAAAAATTACTATACTTCTGCAATTAGAGGCATCAGAAAAGCCCAGCAGAGATCTGGATGAATGCATGAAAAAATTGAAAAAAATATTAGTGGGTTTATATTCAGATCTTATCACTATTTTAGATTTATTATACAGATGCAAGTCAAATTCCAGAAGTGCATTTTAAGTATATGATGAAACCTAGAGATCCATTGACAGGTAACATTGGTCCTGTCTTCATGTTCACCAGTAGGCAGCAGAACTGGAGCTGTCCATAGAAACCTGTGATGTGATGCAATATGAAGGGTGGGGATTCACTGGTATTACCAACAGAAAAAAATTGGCTTTATCACTGTCAAGAAGGGGAGAAGGACAGTTTCCTGATAGTGTGTGTGTGTGTGTGTGTGTGTGTGTGTGTGTGTGTGTGTGCGTGCCCGTGTATGCCTGTATTTGCGCACATATGTAGAGGACAGAGAAAAGCCTTGGCTATTTCCCAGACCTCACCTTTTGTAAGACAGAGTCTGTCACTGTCCTTATTGCTTGTCAAGTAGGTTAAACTAGATGGCCATGGAGCCTCAGGGATCTTTCTATCTTAGCCTCCTCACAATTAGGATTTCAAGTGTCCATACCACCTCACCGTTTTTTTATGATTTATTTATTTATTTATTATTACTTATGTATATAGTATAAACACAGTGTGGGTTTTGGGAATGGAACTCAGGCACACATGTTTGCAAGGCCAGCACTTTACTGACTACTATTTCCCAACCCAGATACATATTTTTAATTAAAAACTTTACTAAATAAAAGTGCTATAAGTTGATAGTATTCCTGTCTAGATATTCTCTTTTGTCCCTTCTACCCAACTCCCATTCTACTAAGGACCTTCTGGTTTCTAGATATTCCTTCCTCTTTTTTGTTGTCTTAGTCCTTTTGACCTTTCCCATCCTCCATGTCAAAATGCTGGTGGGATAAATGGAGATATTATGTCTATTAAAAATATTTCTATCGGGCTGGAGATATGGCTTAGCGGTGAAGGTGCCTGCCTCCTAAGCCTAAGAGCGACAGTTCCAATCTCCAGGTCCCACATTAGCCAGATGCAAAGGACGCAAAGGCGCAATGCCACACTTGACCACAAGGGGAGCACACGCATCTGGCTTTCGTTCTCAGCAGCTGAGAGGCTGTTTGTGCACCCATCTCTATGTCTCCTCTCCCTCTCTCTCTCTCTGTCTTTCTCTGTCTCTCTCTCTCAAAAAAAAAAAAAAAATCTATAGCTTGAGAGATGGCTTAAGGCGCTTGCCTGTGAAGCCTAAGGACCCAGGTTCGATCCTCCAGTACCCACATAAGCCAGATACATAAGGTTGCACATGCATCTGGAGTTTGTTTGCAGTGGCTGGAAGCCCTGGTGTGCCCGTTCTCTCTCACACACTCTCTCTCCTGCCTCTTTCTCAAATAAATAAAATTTTTAAAATTTTCTAACTATATGTTTGTGTCCTTTAATTAATGATGTTCTTACTTTTGATAAGAGAAGCTTATTTTCACAAATGGTGGGAAATATAGAGACATCCCAAGACTTACCCATCATCTCAGATACATATTGTGATAAAGCTTTTGCGAAAAGTCCAACAATGAAATCTTTGACAGAAAATTTTTGAATAATAAAAGATAGAAATTATTTATTACTAAAAATTCAAATATTTTATTTATTACTAAGAATATATATGCATATATATAATACAATACATAAACAAACATGTGTGTGGCATTTGTGTGTTTTAAGTACTATAGATGAAATCCAAAGGCTTGTACATGCTTGGAGAATATTTTTCCACTGAGCCCATCAAAACTTTTAAAATAATCATTTTTAAATATAGTAATTATTACTGTCAATCATACTTTCTTCTCTGTTTCCTAACTTAGAACTGCACATGGCTCCCTTGTGTGAATGGAACCTTGTATCTGAGGGCAGTGCAGTCTCTGGTTTTCACTTGCCTACATGAACACACGGATGACGCTGACACAATCTGTGGAAAAGCCACTGAGAGTTCTGATGAGTCTCAAGTACGTTGGCTCCTGTGTCTGAGTGGCGGGCTTTCTATTGATGTGCCTGGGCGTGGATTTCATTGCAGGTCAGTTTGTTATTGTTGTTGTTGTTTTATTTTTTTCTGATAATTAATTAAATACAATTTTATTTAGGAGTATATGCTGAAGTACATATATTAAATTTACAAATAAATCAAAATATAATACATTTGGAATCACAAAATTGAAATCAACTTTACTTAAATATAACTTTGCATATGCTAATTGTTCAATTTTTCAAGCTAATCCAAGTTTAATCAAAATTGTTTTATATCTTTCATGGATGTGAATTGATATACCATTTCTTCAGTATTAGATAATTTAATTATTTATAATTATGTAAGACTCATAGCATAATTCTTAATCATAAGCTCATTTCTTTTATCAAATATCTATTAACATCTCAACAAATCATAAAAATTTTATTTGTGTATTAAACACAAATTCATTATCTCTAAGCTTTTGAAGCAATTAGTATTTAAGATGTAGTTTTTAACTTTGTAGGCTTTTTTAAATGGTGGGTTAGGGCTGGAGAGATGGCTTAGCAGTTAAGCGCTTGCTTGTGAAGTCTAAGGACCCCCAGTTCGAGGCTCAATTCCCCAGGACCCACATAAGCCATATGCACAAGGTGGCTCATGCATCTGGAGTTCGTTTGAAGTAGCAGGAGGCCCTGGCACATCCATTCTCTCTCTCTCTCTCTCTCTCTCTCTTTTCTACCCCTTTCTCTCTGTCTGTTGCTAATAAATAACAATAACACACAAAAAAATGGTGGGTTAGTTTGCTATTATCTGTTCAAACTACAAAATGAAAATTAAGTTTATCTATCAAAAAAGGTTTCCTTGGGCTAGAGAAATGGCTTAGTGGTTAAGGCATTTGCCTGCAAAGCAAAAGGATCCTGGTTCAATTCTCTAGGACCCATGTGAGCCAGATGTACAAGGGGCACATTCATCTGGAGTTCATTTGCAGTGGCTAGAGGCCCTGGCATGACCATTTTCTCTCTGTCTGCCTCTCTTCTCTCCCCCACCTCTTACAAATAAATAAATAAAAATTAAAACAACAAAAAAATGTTTCCTTTATGTGTTTACTTCCATCTGCTTTGAGGGATATTAGTCTTCTAGTCTATTAAAAGTTGTTTTAATGAAATACTGAACATTAACAAGATATATATATATCAGTTTGTAGCCTATTTCATGTCAAACATTGCCCATACCATATTTTTTTTTCTTTAATCTGAGAGCATGTTTTGCTCATTTATTTTATTTGGGTCCTGAGTATATCATTGTCTCCAGTATGTATCTACAGCAAAGCATACAGATATTAACTCACATTGTCCCAAAATAATTTTTCATGTGCATATGCAGACTGCTTTACTTTACTATGGCCAGTTTCCTAATTATACACTGCCTAAAAACACTAAAGACAGAAACACACATGTGTGTGCACTCCTGTGTCTGTAGATGTTTATATTCCTGTTTTCTCTCAGGTATCATGTTAATTTTATCCAGAGATTCAACTTGCTTTACTCTAGTGATTTGTTAAGGTGCTGTAACTATGGCATTGATACAAATGGTAATGATGTGAAATGGAATTATAAAGTTGACAATTACAAGCACTCTCATGAGTAGAATCCAGTGTCTAGATCCAGGCTGAGAGAGGAAATCATATTCTCAATGGATGCAACATTACCAATCAGGTTCCACTAGCAGAAACCTATTTTATCTAACCAAAAATTACTCATAGAATAAGTGAACATAAAGTTAAAATGTGTATGTATACAACTTTTAAATCCTTTAGATGGCTATGGGATAGATAGGCTAACCTTTCTTAAACCTGCTTCTTGTATCGCCCAGAGACAAAAATAAGCATTCATTACTACTGTAAGGTTGTTCAAATTGCATTTGAATAAGAGTCACCATTCTCCAGAATGTTCCTGGTGATTCATTGTATCTGCATGCCCTGCAATTCTGTGAATGACAATACCTGGGGAGCACAGCTCCTCCAAGGGCTTCCACTGGACACTGTGAAGAATACTCAGAGCGGATGCCAAGTGAACTTGGGGCACAGAAAGGATGTATGCCATAGAAAATCACAATCAAGTAGCGAAGGCTTAGCAAGTGAAATCATTAGAATTACATATGGGCTAAAGGCTAATCTATGCTTATGTAAAACCATAATAGGATAATCAGTTTTTCTTCCTTTAGAGAAGGAAATTGCACTTACCATTTTGCAGCCCTCTTTTGTGTTCTTCAAATATAACCCCAAAGAAAGCTCTGATCCTTATAAACATAGTAAAATATTTTCATTATCTTCTTTATGATCCTTCTGCTTCAAAGTTTACACAAATTAACATTAGAGCTAATGTCTCTGTTTTTATATTTCATTTGCTATTTAATTAGCTTACTAAGGTTTGGATTTCCTCAATTAAGAGACTATGGATTCAAACCCAAAACTTTGCAATTAAGGGTATTTAATCTGATTTTTTTTTTTTTTTTTTTTTTTGCCCTGCTTCTTAATTTGGTCTAATTTACTACATTAAAACACCTCAGCTCTTAATGATCTGCAGAGTATTTTTGTAGGGTCAGTTTCTTAAATATTTCAGGACAGTCATTTTCTTTCCTATTAAAGTCACAATAAAAGAGGGTTTAGGACTACCCTACTATTTAAATTGCCTGGCAAATTTGAAATTTACACTGTAACATATGTGACTTTGTTAAAACTTAAAAGTTAATTATGTACAAGTTGAGTAGAACTGAAATCTGAGGGTTAAGCACAACATCCAGTTTTAGCCCCCATCACTGGGAAAACAAGTGTGGACATAATTATAATGATGTTATTTGTTCTAATTAGGTTTACTAGCCTCCTGCATGGAAACTAATATATTCATTTTTCCTTGTAAAACCATATACAAAATAACTATCCCTGTCCTTATTATATGCAGAGCTGATCATTTAAATGAAATTTGCTTCATATTTGAAATTTTAAGAATTCAACCAAAAATCATAAATCTCCTGTTTGTTTTATTTATTTATAACTGGAAAGTATTTTATTATTATTCCATGTTTATTTTTACACCAATAGAGATTCATTCTCCATTGTATCATCAGTTCTAATTTTAAAATACTTAAAACTGTCTTTTATGCATTTTATTTTCTTTTAATTACAAATCTCTTCTTATTACTTCTAAAGTATTTATTTACTTATCAAATTTTCATTCAGTTTCTGAAATTTTCTCTTAGACAATATTCCATGATTTTTTTCCTCAGTGAATAAAGACTTTTAAGTAACTTTAGGCTATAGTGAATGCAATTTTCATGTCACAAACTAGTATTTTAATCTACCTTATTGCTATTATTATTGTTATGAAGATCACTCATAAAATATCTTTCATAACCTAACATCCTAACTCCAATGATCAGATTCTCTGTCATGCAGTCATTTTTTTTTTTTTTGTATTTCTGCATTATAGTTTTTGTTTTGTTTTGTTTTTTGTTCTTGCTTTAGCCCAAGCTATGTAATCTCAGGGTGGCCTTGAATTCAAGATGATCCTTCTACCTCTGCCTCCTGAGCATTGGGATTAAAGGCATGCACCAGCATGCCTGATATACAATATAGTTTTAATGACATACCTGTCCTCATAAGTGATTATGGGACAAGAACTGTGGTGGTTTGTTTCAGGTGTCCTCCATAAACTTAAGTGTTCTGACTGCTAGGTTCCCAGCTGATGGCAATTTGGGAATTAATACCTCCTGCAGGCAGAGTATTGTTGGGGGTAGGCTTATGGGTGTTATAGTCAGCTCCCCCTTGCCAGTATTTGGCACACTCTCCTGCTGTATTGTCCACCTAATGTTGGCCAGGGGGTGGTGTCCACCCTCTGCTCATGTCATCGTTTTCCCTGCCATCATGGAGCTTCCCCCTCGAGCCTGTGGGCCAAAATAAACCTCTTTTTTTTTCCCCCACGGGCTGCTCTTGGTTGGGTGATTTCTCACCGGTGGTGCAAACCTGACTGCAATAGTAAAGTAGTACTGAGGAGTGGGATTGCTGCTAGACACCTGACTGTGGGGCTTTGGCCTTTTGGAGCTGATTTTCAAGAGGAATGTGGAAGGATTTGAAACCTTGGCCTAAGAGACGCCTTGCAGTGCTGTAAGTACAGCTTGATGGACTATTCTGGTCAGAGTTGAAAGACCTGAATGCAGTAAGAAGTATGGACTGTGAGGTTTGGCTTATGAGGGTAAGAAAGAGTTTTACATGGTCTGGGCTAGTATTTTGTGTGAGAAGCTTGCTGTTTTGCTGTGTCCTGAGAAGTTGTTCAGGGTTGCTTTGCAAAGCAATGAACTGGTGTGAGCAGAGGGATATGGAATAGAAAGCATGAAATCTTTGGGTAAACTGCTGCCCATTCACCTGTAATTGAGAGATTACAACCTTTGAGATTGGGCCTGCTGACCTGCACTGGGGCAACAAAAATAATCCAGACTCTTTTGAAGGGACCTGAATGTTGAAGGAGTGTCCTGTCCTGTTCTGAAAAGTCTGATTTATTCCTCCCTGGATTAACAAATTAGCACTCTACCTGGTATTATGGAGTATAAGAAATGCAGGAAAGAGAGGGTCATTGAGTTTGCAACATGGTCTTATGTTTTGGAAATGCCCATGGGCAGTGTGAAGCAGGTTTGCTGGATGCCTGCCAGGAAATCCCATGGGTCCATGAGGATGAACCGGGGCTTGCAGTGGAGACCCAGTGGAGATGCCAGGACCACGAGATGGCTGCTGAGGACAGCTTCTGGCCCCAGATGAAGTTTTCCAGGACTAGGAGTAGCCTAGCTGGAGGGGCAGAATTAGAATTCCAGAGACTTGTTGCTGGTTAGAATTATTGGACTTGGGGTTTTGTCACTTACTAGAGTTGCTGGACTTGGAATTACAGAGTTTGACGTTTGCCCTGGTTGTTTGAAATCTTGTATTGGTTGAATATTTCTTTGCCTTGCCCAATGCCATCCTTTGCAGTGTGAATGTTTATTCTAAGTCATTATGGCTGTTTTTCAGGATTATTTTTTGTATTATGGCTGAGTTAAAAGATCTGGGAGTATGGGGATTGTTTGAACATAATTGGGATTGACAAAAAAATATGGGGACTTTTAAAGTTGTATGAATGCATTGCATTTTACATCATGTATGGTTATCAGTTTATGGGGTCCAGGGGCGGAATGTGGTTGTTTGATTCAGGTGTCCCCATAAACTTAAGTGTTCTGAATGCTAGGTTACCAGCTGATGGCAATTTGGGAATTAATGCCTCCTGGAGGCAGAGTATTGTTGGGGCGGGCTTATGGGTGTTATAGTCAGCTCTCCCTTGCCAATGTTTGGCACACTCTCCTGCTGCTGTTTTCCACTTTATGTTGGCCAGGGGATGGTTCTATTGGTTCTGTTTCTCTAGAGAACCCTGACTAATACAAGTACACATAACTACACATGCACAGGAAAAAGTCTATTTTCAGTACCTGGGATTTGGTTGCTGAGATAAAAGTTGAAATTGTTGAACAGGTGTGGGTTTCTTCAATGTCTCAGTTAAGAACATCAGGCATTACTATGTTAAATGAATGCCACAGCTAAATTGTGAATATATAGATAGGACCTATACATTGAAAGGAAGGGAAAAACAAGAAGAAAGGAAGGAAATGAGAGGGGGTTGGAGGGATTTAAACATAAATGTTTTGCATATGAACTTTGAAAATTGTAAAAATGAACCCTGAATTATGGATCTGGTTTCTTCTTAGAATATACAGACATATAGGCAATTTTTTTTACCAATATCAGCATAAGATATATAAATTGTTTCAAAATATATATATATATATATATATATATATATATATATATATATTTTTTTTTTTTTTTTCCCCAGGTAGGGTTTCACTATAGTCCAGACGGACCTGGAATTCACTATGTAGTCTCAGGGTGGCTTTAAATTCACAGTGATCCTCCTACCTCTGCCTCCTGAGTGCTGGGATTAAAGGCGTGCACCACCACACCTGGCTACAATTTGTATATTTTAAGGTGTTAAAATAATTCTATACTCAAACTTCAGATGATTTCTGAAAAGTGAAAGGGAATTTTTGCAATTAAAATATTACTTTTAGGGGCTGGAGAGATGGCTTAGTGGTTAAGGTGCCTGCCTGCTAAGCCTAAGAACACTGGTTCCAATCTCCAGTGGTTCCAATCTCCAGGTCCCACGTTTAGCCAGATGCAGTGACGCAAGGGCCGCAATGCCACACTTGCCCACAAGGGGGCACACACATCTGGATTTCGTTCACAGCAGCTGAGAGACTGCTGGTGCGCCCATCTCTATCTGTCTCCCTCTCTGTCTCTCTCTCTCTCTCTCTCTCTCTGTCTCTCTCCAAAAATAAATAAAATAATTAAAAAATTAATAAAAAATATTACTTTTAGTAAAATGTTAGGCAATTGACACTTGAATGATTATATATTCTAAAAATAAATACTAATGTAACAAGGTACATGCTTAAATGCAGTTGACTTTTAGCTGACATTTTAAAGTCTTTATCATGTATATATTTTATTTATTTATAATAACTGAACTTGGACTGGGGAGATGGCTCAGCAGTTAATGCATTTGCCTGCAAAGCCTATGAACCATGTTTGGTTCCCCAAGTATCCACATAAAGCCAGATGTGCAAAGTGGTTCATGCATCTACAGTTCCTTTGCAGGAGCTGGAGGCCCGGTCACACTAGTTCTTTCTGTCTCTTTTCTCTCTGTCTCTGCTTGCAAATAAATATAATAAAATATTTAAAATACTTTTAAAAATAACTAAACTACTTTTGGACAACATAACGCCTGATCATTTCAACCTTAGCTGTGAGCCTAAACTTCTGCTTCATATTGATTCACTCACTTGTCAAGGAAGCAACGTTTACTTCCAGTGACCTAGACCACGTGGATGGAAATGCAAAGACATAGGAAGGTTAGCTATGTCAATCTCCACAGGACTCATGATCAGAAGAAAAGTCAGTACTGAAACCAATATATTAATGACTTATTCTTCTCACATTGTTCTAAATG
This sequence comes from Orientallactaga sibirica, assembly GCA_036365145.1. Taxonomy (NCBI): domain Eukaryota; kingdom Metazoa; phylum Chordata; class Mammalia; order Rodentia; family Dipodidae; genus Orientallactaga; species Orientallactaga sibirica. The sequence continues at coordinate 28,510,005 of JAEOAD010000006.1, forward strand.
TTAAATACACGCATAAATGCACACACATGCATGCACACAGACATAGAGAAATAAATACCTATAGACATGTATCACAACTATCACTTGACACAGTTAAGTATGTATTTATTATTATTTATGTACATAGTGTATATACAGTCACATGTTGGTACTATTGTTAGCCTTTTACCTGTCCTTCCCCCTCCGAAGGGACCCTCCTTGTTGGGGAATGTGGGCCGTGCATTGTGGGGGTAGCCATGAATTATGGGGAAGAGGCAATGTCTGTGCATAATGTCCCAACTTGTGGCTCTAACCATTTTTTTTGCCCCCTCTTCTGGGAATTTCCCTGATCCATGTTGGGTTTTAGGTCTACTTCAGTGATGAGGTCATTATCGCCTCTGTGTCTCTGTATCTCTGGTTTGGTAGGAGTTGAGTGTTCTCTGTGTCTATCTCCTTCACCCTTGTGATGATACCAGGTTCACCAAGAAAGCAGCATTTGGACTGCTTAGCAGTTAAGGTGCCTGCCTGCAAAGCCTAAGATCGCCCATTCGAATCTCAAGGTACCATGTTTAGCCAGATGCAAAAGTGATAGTGTGCAATGTCACACATGTGTGCAAGGGGGCACACACAGGTAGAGTTTGTTCACAGAGGCTGAGAAGACCTAGTACGCCCATTGTCTCTTTGTCTCTGCCTCTGTGTCTCTCTCTCTGTCTTCTCTCAAATTAAAAAGGAGAAAAGAAGAGAAGAGAAGAGAGAGAAGAGAAGAGAAGAGAAGAGAAGAGAAGAGAAGAGAAGAGAAGAGAAGAGAAGAGAAGAGAAGAGAAGAGAAGGGAAGGGAAAAAAAAAAAAAGAAAGCTTGCACACTGGTTTCAGCTGGAGCCCTGGTGAGGTGCGATAGGCTGATCCTTTCCTCAGGTTCAGCATCCATCTGGAAAAGCAAAGCAAATTCTCCAATGGAGAGTGAATCAGCACCATATAAACAGGATAACCTTTATTAAATATGTATTTTATACTGTATTTCTTGAAGAGTTTCAGGGCATTAATGACTCTGTTCAATTTAATAATGTCTGCTTTCAGAACTGGATTTTATTAACCATATGTAACACTAATAGCATTTTAATGTGCACAAGTCTTATTAAACAATGAAAACTGTTGAAATTGCACTAAAATCTAAATTTGTCTCACACAGAAAAAGACTCTAGAAATAAGTATAAACATTATACTTAGCCTGTGTCTTCAGTGCTATATGGATTCTAAGAACAGAACAAAGACTTTATAAACAAAGCTTGTATCAAGTAAAATTCTGTTCCAAACATTTGTTTCTCTTTTCCTTGTCTTTGTGGAGTCCCTTTCATTTGCACACCCTGTACTTGCAAGTCTCACTATCTTCTGGTGCTTTCTTCCACATTTGACTTTCCTTGGTCCCTTCCTATGATTGAACTCTCTCATAAACTTTCCCTGTTTTTCCTGATAACCATGTACCTTTCCCTGCATAAACAGCTAAAACTACTAAAGTATTATTTTAAATAGTGGTAAAAATCCTACATAATTAAAACCATTGTTTTTCCTTGCTAAAAATTCCAAAAGTAATCAGTTATTATTATCAGTAAATTTATGAACATAATTCATTTGGATCATATTCACATCTGGCTATACTCTTAGATTCCATCTCCCCCATTCCCTTTCCACTGAAGACCCTCACAGTGGGGTTATCTATATTCACTACGGGGTCATGAATGAACCAACCAATCTTTATGAGAGAACAATGCTGCAGTTCCTCTGAAAATTCTTTCAGCCTTCTCTTCCACAATGTTCCCACAGCATTGCGGATGGTGTTTTATGTCTTCTTTAGTGTTATCTCTCAACAGTCTCTGACTTTATGCTTTGTTGAGTTTTGGGTCTTCACAGTGTCTATTGCCATCCCCCTGGAGGAGGTTCTTGCCCTAACAATGAAAGCAGAACTCCTGATTAATCTGCCACTTCATCTGTAATGTTTCCTGATCCCTCACAGATGTGGTAGACATCATTCATCTCCTACTAGGCAGTTGGCTTTCTTATCTCATCACACTGATGGGTCTTGGATCTCCCCAACATTTGGTGCCATCTGCAAAAGGCAGATTATCTAACTAAGAGTGACATAAGCATGAAACCAGTCAGGTAACCAGAAATTAAGAACACTTTTTGATGAGCACACCCTCTCCTTTTAGTCAAAGAACAAATTTTAGGATCACAAAAATCTATGAGATTGTGATTGTGACATTTGAGGAAGGTAATTGTATTGACATCTTTGATATAATACTTGAAGGGCAGGAGCAATTCCTTCCTTCCTCCCTCTCTCTCTCTCTCTCTTTCCCTCCCTTCCTCCCTTTTCTTTCTTTCTTTCTTTCTTTCTTTCTTTCTTTCTTTCTTTCTTTCTTTCTTTTTGCTGTGGAAGTTGTCTACATAAATATCATATTCATTTTTACTTTTATTAATTTTTTTTTTTTTTTATTTTTTTATTTTTATTGATTTTTAATCTTACATACCAAAAAAAACCCACCTGATATTTCCCTCCCCTCCCCCATTCCACTTTAGAACTCCAGTCTCCATCATATCCCCTCCCTTTCTCCATTAGTCTCTCTCCTAATTTGATGACATCATCTTTCTCTTCTATTTTGAGGGTCTTGCAAAGGTATTGCTAGGCACTGCAAGATCATGGATATCGAGGCCAATTTCTGTCTGGGCAGCTGCATAGTAAGAGGTCATATCCTTCCTTTGGCTCTTCCATTCTATCCGCCCCCTCTTCCGCAATGGTCCCTGAGCCACTGGAGGATGTGACAGAGGTGTTTCAGTGCTGGGCACTCCTCCATCCCTTCTTCTCAGCACTATGTTGCCTTTTGTGTCATCCCAGTGGTCATCACCATCTGAAAAGAGAATACTTAGTGAGGTAACCCAGGCTCAGAAAGCCAAACGTCACATGTTCTCTCTCATATGTGGATCCTAGCTACCAATGTATAGACTTGGGTATGAACTGGAACCAAAAAGAGGTACCAGAAACCAGTAAGCGGGTAAAAGGCTATAAGGGAGGGAAGAAAGGGAAGGACTTAAGTGTATGGTAATACACATATGTAAGTAGAAGATCTGAGTTCAGGGAGGGGAATGGCCTAAGCGAGGCCATGGGAAGAGAATGCATACAAAAAGGGCAGGGGGAGGGACAATCTAAACTCAAGATATTATCAATAAGACATATGTAAAACTACTTTTTTGATTAAGGTCACGTCTAGAAGATGTAGACTGTTACTAGAAAATTTTCAGTACCTGGGATGGAACTCCTTCCAGTGAGATGTTGGCCAAGGAGGTCCCGGTAGCCTCCAAAACATTAAGGCTTTTGCCAAAGCCCTTGGTTTCCCTAGAGAAATAGATAGTAAGACCCTATTGCTGAAGACATCTCATGCCTGAGAGGCAAGGACACTGAGAAAGCAAGCTGGTGCTGAGCAGAAAACCTTCTCCCTGTAGACCAGCCAACTGAAAGCTGGAAAAAGCTGCACTGCACGCAGCGTATGGGAGACAGAAGCCATCAACAGTGAAAATAGTGGATGCTGAATATTCAAGCTTGGCCAGACAGGCCCAATGACTGAACGGGTGCAATAGTGGCGTGTCTACTCTTGGGGTAACCAACTGCTCCATAATTGGACTGAAGGCCCTCTCTACGGGAGGGAATACATACCCGGTACTGAAAAACCTAAGTAAAAGTCTATGGTAGGTGAGGTCATGAACCTTGGGGGTATAAGCCTGCTCATGTCTGACTAAATGTATATATTATTCCCACCAAGCTGCCCTGGGGACACTACACTAAATGTTCATGTCCACATATTAACGCTATTCTCACTTCTGGCTAGAGAAGCTTCTCTTTTCAGATGGTGATGACCACTGGGATGATACTTTTATTAATTTTTAAGACTTATTTATTTTAAGACTTATTTATTTATTAGAGATCATGCCATCATGTGCATCTGGTTTACATGGAACCTGGAGAATTGGACCGGGGTCCTTAGGCTTCACAGGTATGCACCTTAACCACTAATCCATCTCTCTAGCCCACAATATTTCTTTTATAGAGACAGGTATTCAAATAAGAATGTTAAAATAGCATTGAACCATGCTTAAGGTTGGAATATATATGACCTTGTACCTGGCTTTACTACTTTACCAGATATTTTCAGGGATTCTCACAAAAAAATGGCTATTTTTAACATTTTTCTTCATTTTAAAAATTAAAATAAAAAAATACCTTGTTAAAAATTTACATAATCCCCTTCCATCACCATTCTTTGTCCCCACTTCCACGTCCCCTTCTATTGACCTCTCCCTTCTTTCCTACTCTTTCTTTTTCTATTATTTTTGCTTGATTTTTAGCCGAATTTGACCTGGAAATCACTCTGAAATCCCATACTAGCCTTGAATTCACAGATAGGATCACCATCTCTCTCCCATCTAACTGCTGTAATTAAAGGGGTGTGCCACTATGCCCGGTGCCCTCCTCTATTTTAATGTCTTTCTCCTGCCATCATCCATGACAACTTGATAATGGACCCAGTAACTATGCAGATCTTGTGCAGGTTGCAACAGTGAATGTGAAGTCATGAATATGATGACCATTTTGTGTCTGGAAAGCAGTGTTCTGAAACATTCCTTCTATCATTTGCCTTTTACACACACACACACACATATATATATATATATATATATATACACACATATACATACTTTTTTTCTCCTTCCACCACAGTTCCTGAGCCACTGGAGAGTGTGAAACAGATGTCTCTAGTGCTGAACACTCAACTTTCACTTCTCAGCAATTTAACCAGTTTGGAATCTCCCTGGGAGCTATTTCTTTATTTTACCTAGCCAACTAACAATAGCAGACAAAAAAAATAGACTCAGAGAAGTTCGTTCTCAACTTCTAGATGTAGGAGTTATATTTGTAAGGACATTGAAATGAAATAGAATGAAAAGAAGAGAAAGGAAAGGACTTATTTGATTACAAGGCCGGGATATATAAATCTATTATTGTCATCAATTACATCAATTGTATTATTTATTTATTTATTTATTTATTTATTTATTTATTTATTTATTTCAGACAGAGAGAGGGGAAGAGAGAGGGGAGAGAGAGAGACAGAGGGAGAGAGAGTGATAATGGCACACCAGGGCCTCAATCCACTGCAAACGAACTCCAGATGTATGTGCGACCATTTGTGTCTGGCTCACGTGGGTCCTAGAGAAGAGAACCTGGGTCCCTAGGCTTCGCAGGCATGCGCCTTAACCACTAAGCCATCTCTACAGCCCCCAGTTATATTTATTATGACATTTCATAAGACACTGGTATTTTTATTTTTATTTTTTTTGGAGAAAGACAGAGAGAGAGGGAGAGGAAGACAGAGATGGGCACACCAGCAGCCTCTCAGCTGCTGCGAACAAAATCCAGATGCGTGCGACCCCTTGTGGTCAAGTGTGGCATTGCTCCCTTGCATCACTTTGCATCTGGCTAAACGTGGGACCTGGAGATTGGAACCGCTGGAGATTGGAACCAATGTTCTTAGGCTTAGGAGGCAGTCACCTTAACCGCTAAGCCATCTCTCCAGCCTGACACTGGTATTTTTTTATGTGTATGTGTGTCTCAGTGTGCCTGTGTGTGCATATGCATGTGGAGGTCAGAGGTCAATGTCAGTTATCATTCTCATTTTTCACCACATGACTTTTTGAGAGTCTCGCACTGAACCCAGAGGTCACTGCCTGGGAAGACCAGCTGGATTCGCACTCTGGGGATCCTCCAGCCTCTCAATGCCAAGCACTGGGATTACACGCACACACTGCCACTTCCAGTATTTTACATGTGTGCTGGGGATCCAAACTCAGGTCCTCACACTTGCTAGTCAAGAACTTTAACTGTTTCATCTCATAAGCTCTAGCTACACTGGGAGCTTTAATGGCCATGTGTGGGTGACTGTTACATGGCCATTTTATTTGCAAAATGGGAGTTTAGGGCTGGAGAGACAACTCAGGAATTAAGAGCAATTCCTGTGCGAGCATTTTTTGTACCTGTGAAGACCTAAGGGACCATTCGAGTTCTAACCGCAGGACCCACATCCACATAAGAGCATGTCTACTAAGAGTCTATAACACAAGTCCTGTGAGTAGAGACTGGAGAATCACTTCGTCTCATGAAGACTAAACAAAACAGCACCAACAATGACCCAGAAAGTTCCAGATTCAAAGACTAAGGCTCAGTTTAGAATGGGTAGAAGAGGCAAGAAGGGGGACATCTGAATTTCCCTTCCAATTATCTTTTGCGAGTGCATCCTGCTACAGTTGAGTGCATGGGTCATATAATCACCTACAGATGCAAACACCACAAACATAATATGACCCCCACACATAACACCACCAACACCACATTATATACATGTGCAAAAACGTGAGTTTAACAGGACAATATGTAAAACTTACAACATTTAAAAAATTCTACGTAAAACATATTGCATCATATTATCTCAGAAAATATTGGAATGGAAAAGGTAGGGCGCAATAACTACTTTCTTCATTTGGAATGGCAAGAAAAACTTTAGTGTTTAAATTGTTACTTCAGGGGCTGCAGAGATGACTAAGCAGTTACAATGCATGCCTGTGAGGCCTAAGGATCCAGATTTGATTCCTCAGAACCCAAATAAACCAGATGCACAATGTGGCACATGCATCTGGAGTTTGTTCACAGTGACTAGAGGCCCTGGTGTGTCCATTCTTTCTTTTTCTTTTTTTCTCTGTCTCTCTCTGTCTCTCTCTCTGTCTCTCTCTCTGCCTCTCTTTCACAAATATATACATGAGGTTATTTCAGGATATGAAGCAATTATGATTTAAAATATGAAACAATTTTGATGACATACACAAAATTTTCTGACCAATGGTTATGCTATTTAGTCATATCTTACATTTATGACATTTTTACGACCCACTGAGTTAAAACAAGATGGAAGAATTCTTACTGTGGAATGGGCAACTTGGCAGTGGCTACACCACTCATGAACCTGACTCCCTTGCCCAGTAATCACCAAGTGCCATTAGCAATTCTGAGACATCATATTTTTTTTTTTAAATTACACATTTCCACACTTCAGCTGTCCAAATCAGTAAGATGTTTTCAAAATTTGCTAACAACATTTTCAGTATTGCAAATTAAGTAACATGAACTATAATTTTACTATGTAAACATCCTGCCATTAAACTAACATAATTTAGCCTTTATGTAACCTTTAGGATATAGCTCTATGTCAATACACTCTAGTCTCTTTGTGTTATTATGATTTCTACTTTGTCATTACATGGGTAAAAAAATGAATTTTTTATTTGTGATAGAAATTTGGATAATAGTGTGCCTTTCCACTCATATGCACCTAAGTCCTATGTGTGTTCTAGGTAATTATAAAATAAATAAAGACAGGAGAGATATCTTAGTGCTTAAAGTGCTTGCCTGTGAGGCCTGTGGACTCAGGTTTGATTCCCCAGTACCCATGTAAGCCAGATACACACAGTGGCTTATGAATCTGAAGTTTGTCTGCAGTGGCTAGAGGACATGGTGTGCTCATTCTCTTTCTTTCTTAGATAAATAAATTAATAGAAATTAAAAAATAAATAGAATGAAAATATATTTCATAATTTTTCTATATAAGTATTTTAATCTTGAATATAATTCTAGTGTACTTTAAGTTTTGAATTTAAATGAAACATCAATGCATAAACAAAGAACTGCATTAAAATACCATGTCAGATTTGTTACATAGTATTCATTTATTTACCAAAGCTAGATATTCTGATTCAATTGAAACTCAAAGCATCCACCAATTTCATATAAGTCCTTTCTTTCTTTGATCTTACTTAGAAAGAATGTGTAGTGTGTTATAATAATACCTAAAAGTATGTATGCTAATGTAAAAATATAATAAAGTTAAAAATGTGTTAAATGTTTGTAAATAATTTGGGGATTGAGTCATTCCTCTAATATTATAATCTATCTAGAATATGTTTTGAAATAATTCATAAAAATACATTTTAATGTCATGCAAATTAACAATTATTATCAGAACGATTTACTTTTTATTTTGTGGCTAAAAGCTAACAGAATAACCAAGTTTAATATGTGTTTTGCTTCTATTGTATATCATATTTATAAAATGTAATATTTATCCTGTATGTACAAAAATTGCATACAACCTTATAGATTACAAAATTTAGAGAAATATATCAATACAATGCTGTTAACTAGTGACTGAAGTTAAAATGTATTCTGATAATTTCTGAAAATCCATGTTTTTATTACTTTAAGGGTTTCACAGATTTAAGTTTTTAATAGCATAAATAGGTTTCATTTACTATGGGGCATACATCTCATTATTTCAGCAATATAGCTTATTTTGGTAACAGAAGGCAAATTAAGAATTACTTCAAATAGGGTGAAATATTTAGAAATCAATGTATCTGCTATTGCAAAGCAATCTGAAATTTAAATTCTTAAAAAATTAATGGTTAAAATTTGGATCTTTTGAGTCTTTCAAAAATTACAAACTTAAGAATGGAGAGATGGTTCAGAGGTTAAGGTACTTGCTTGCAAAGAATAATGACCATAGTTCCACAGTTCAAGTCCCGAGTACCCACAGATGCACAGAACAGTGCATGTGCTTGGCATTCCTTTGCAATTACTCAAGGCCCTGGTGTGCCCATTCTCTCTCTCTCTCTCTCTCTCTCTCTCTCTCTCTGTTTACAAATATATAAATCATTTTTTAAATTACAGTTAATTTTTAAAATTACACCAATGAGCGTGGTGTGCAATTATTTATGTAGTAAGACAGATTCCTGTGAGTATATGCCCAGGAATGGTATTGCTGGGTCACATGGTATTTCATTTTTTTTTCTATTTGAGAAAACACCACCCTTATTTTCATATTCCCTCCAGCAGTTTACATCTCCCACCAACAATGAATAAGGATCCCCTCTTCTTACAACCTAGCCTCATTTTGCCATGGGTTCAGTTGAAATCCCAAAGAGGTTTTAATTTGCATTTCCCTGATGTATTCATTGTCTTGTATGTGAATTCTAATGTTTAAAGTTTGTATGTATGTAAATAAGAGATGTCCAGATTGGGCGTAGGATATAATACTAGAAAGGAGACCAGGAGAAGGGCACAAGAGGTGATTAAGTAATGGTAGTAGCACAAAAAAAGAAATGCATGGCATGAAAGCAGAAAAGAGGTTATGATGAAGAGAGGGGGAAAAGGTAAGGGAAAGAAGATGGAAGACAGAAAGGGAAATAAAACAGAATATTTGTTTAAAAATACAATACTGAACCCTAACCTTTGATAATTAAAATTTGAAATCTGCACATATGGATACATTTTGGGATAAATTATATTCAAAAGAAACAAAAGCTTTTGGTTTGTGCCCTTGCTTATCTTTATCAAGTGAAAAAAGTAGGGAAGCTTTTTGGTAAAGAATTATATGGCATTACACACTTGTGTTATCAATATCTGTAATCTACTATTTCCCTAATTACTTAATGGTACTGAAGCAAATGATTGTCAGGAATCTGAAGGATTAAATAAGGAAGATGAATTTCAAATTCAAAAAGCTGGCTCTGTTAAGAATCACAGAGTTTGAAAAGTCCATTGTCACTATATTTATGTAGGAACAGAGATACCCGAATACATTTTTAAAAGCTAGAAACTGCTAATATATCCTTTGGGATCTTATAAAATTTTGATTGCTACAGTGATTTTCAGATAGTTCCAACTATCGCTCCATAAAAGCCAGTGTCAGAATGGGATCTCTGCCTACCTGATTGTAGAATTAAAATTTAATGCCAACTTCTACAGCTCAGGTTGATAGTAGTTCTTCCTCAGAGATACGATTCAGCAAGGAAAGAAGACCCTCTTCCCACCTTCTGTTTTTAGTGGAGTTAGTGGACCATACTTCAGTTCTTTAGCTAAATTTCTTATAGACCAGTGTATATAGTTGAAAACTCCTCTGGCTTACAATTTCCAAAGCATTATTTTGTTTTATTTTTACTCATACAAGTTAGTCAAGCCTCTTCCAAGTTTATTAGGTCATGTGTAACAATAAGTATAATATTAAAGATAAATGACTTATTTTATTAGTTGAAAGTATACTAGCCCTATGAGCTTCACTGTTATATGTTGCGCATATATCTTTAGATGGACAAGTATATAGAGAGAGAAACACAAAGTGAGGCTGAGAGGAAAAAAAAAGTGAAAATCTCCCAGTTCTATAGAAATGTAAAGAATTCTCTTTCTTTACATGCATACTGTTGTCCTGTTGATCCATGCATCCTGTAGTATGAAATCATGCAAACTCAGACAAAAATATCTGTTAACTTCCTTGCACACATACTGAACACATACTAACATTTTGCCATGATTCCCTAAGCACGATAGTAAAAGCTCTATGTACAAAGCATTTGCAGTGCAATTGTTATGTGATATAAAGATGGCTTGATTTACAAAAGAGTGTGTGTGTGAGTATCTGAAAATTTCTATATTCAAAGAAGATCATGAATCCAATTACTCATGGATATCAAGGAAAGACTATATCTCAGGATATCCTTGAACTCACGGCAATCCTCCTTCCTCTGCTTCTGAGTGCTGGGATTAAAGGTGTGCGCCACCACACCCGGCACAAATACGTTTTTGATATTTTAATTTATTCATTAGAGGGTGGGATACAGGGAGAGAAAAGAGAGAAAGCATGGGCATGCCAGGCCCTCCTACCACTGAAGACAAACTTCAGAGGTATAAGGCTGTTGAGCTTTGCAAGCAAATGAATTTAACTGCTGCGCTACGTCCCCAGCCTAAAATTCATAAAATCAAGAGAGCAACTGATGAGATAAAGATGTGTGTAACGCTAAGTTAAGTATATAGTATATATAACTAGGTAAACATACATAGCCATAGGTATTGCAAGATGTCTTGATTCCTTTAAACAAGTAAACCTAAAACAGGTGCTCTGATTCTTAATTGTGGGATTTAAAATCTTCATGGCAAGCTGTTTGATGTCATTGTTAGCTATAAACAGTATTATGTATAAAATAATAATTTAATAATATGCAAACACACATCCTTAGTTTAATCATAAAACTTATGAAATGTACTTGCTCAATAGCATCATTGATGTACTTTCTCTTCTCAGTCTGAAGTAAGTGGAGCAAGCAGGTGTTGTATGGATATTGAAAATCTCTCCCTTTTTTCAATGTTGGAATGCCATCTGGCTTTTTGGCAACATGAATAGACAGTTTGTATTTGTGGATTTAGAGATCTCATGAGTCTATTGCTTGTTTAAGATTTACATAAAGATTAGAGGATTTGTGCACTCTTTCTCATAAGGCACTGCATATAAACCTCAAATTCTTCAAATAAAATTCCTCACATAAAATAAGCTCATATTTTTATGGCCACCTTAAATTTTATAAATATCTTAAATACAGAAAAATGCAGGTATAAGATTTCTTTTAAAATTAGTCAAGTGAGATGGTATTATGTGATATCATAGATATACTATTTTTATCATCTATTTCAGGGACTAATGTGAGCATATTTTGAAACAATAACAGTCCTGGATACAGTTACAAAATGTGTGTGTGTGTGTGTGTGTGTGTGTGTGTGTGTGTTGTATGCACATGTGTGTGCATGTGTGCTTGTCCCATGGACTTTAATGAAGAGGACAGAGATAACTTTGGGTGCCATTCTTTTCTCCTTCATCCATGTATTTCCTTGAGACAGGGCCTCTCCCCGCCTGTACATGCTCAAGGAGGCTCATGTATTCTCTGGTCTCCCCACCCCTCCTGTTCTTCCAGTAGACTGAGGTTACAGATATATAGAGATGCCCAGCTATTTACATGGGTTATTGGAAGTTGAACTTGATAGTCTTCAGCCCAAGAGGCATTCATGCTTAAGGGGTAAGCACTCTTAAGCACTGAGCCATCTCCCAGCCCACAGTCAAGATTTCTCAAAAAAATACATTTAATTAGAAATCCCTAGGTTTATGACTATCTATTTAGATAATGGATGTTGGGGGAACAAGTAATTTAGGGTCTTTGAACTGGGAGAAATTCGTGGAGGTTATTACTATTATTATAAATATTATCATTCTTACTTTGCCCATTTTTCTGTAAGTTTAATGTACCATTATTTAAATTAATCCTGTTACTAGGCACTCTCAAAGATGAAAACTGCTCCTTACTATAATGTCCGCTTTGCCTTATCTTTTCCCATCTGATCTCATTACTTCTCTTTTGTTTGCTCCTGCCCTACATAGCACATACATAATGTGTGCTGTTTGGAAGGTGAAACTCGCTAACATACCTTGAGCACAGTAGGATTTACTAGCAATGCCTTTTCCACACTGCATTTTTCTCCTTGTTTGAAATGAAACAGTATTTTGAAGAAGCAGATTGTTAGTTAGGATCATGTGGAGTATTGCCAGTGAAAGTATAACTAGTGTGAATTTTCCTCAATATACTCATTCAATCTAAGGAAAGACAGAGTGTGTTAGTTAATTGATCTAATTAAATATGAAATCCAAGCCACAAGGATGGTGTGAGATTTCGTTTCATAATATATTCTGATATATCTCACACGTTCTTAAATCACACAATAAACTTCAAGTCTAGATTCATGCAGTATAAATGCTAATTTTCAAGGTCACATCATTCATTATTCATTCTCCCTGGTTCATTTCGCTATTGGGTATATAACCATGATTTGAACTGTGGATACTTCACTGTAGCCTGTCTGTATGCTGTTACCCTCTGGGTCTCCATTTCTCCAGGGAAACTGGAGAAAGTAGAAGTGAAGAGCAATTCTTTTCAAACTTGAAACTCCACAAAAATTGGAAGGTCTCATTAAATCAGTCTCTCTCTCTCTCTCTCTCTCTCTCTCTCTCTCTCTCATGCTAATACTAACTTCAACTCTCTCAGATTATGCTATCATTCTACCTCAGCCTCCAAAAGTTTCTGGAACTACTGGATGCATCTAGTTTTAAATAGTTGGTTGCTCTACAAACGCTCTAAGTTCTGTCTCAATCTTGTAAGAATGTCAGCTGCATTTCTCTTTAGTGGGTTTAGAAACACATTGCTATTCCCTCCTTGTTATATCAGCACAGAGACCAAGCAGATGCTTCTGCCACTCTAAACCTGTGTTGTCTGAGCATCTGACATGAAGTTGGGACACTGAATGGGTTAGTGACATGATTGCTTCAGCACACAAGTCCAATCTTCTATGGAAGAACACTGATAGTGTAACTTGGACACAAGGAGGATTTTCATAGGCATTTCCCTCCTTTATTGTGGTCCTTTCTCTGAAATCCACTGTGGCTTCCTAGTTTTCTTTTGTTTTGTTTTACTTATTATCTATCTTTTAATATCAATTTAGGTTCAATATTCACTAGTATTATTATCAAGTCAATATCTGCCACTCCTTAGAATCCAGATACCACCCTGCCTGACAAGACAGCAAGTAGACTAACATGCCTGTTTCAAACTATCTTTCTGTATCGTTGCCAGTCAATTACTATCATTCAGCAGTAAGTGTGCCCTTAGTGAAGTCTCAGTGGTTGTGGATAAGATCCTCACATGGAGTGGACCCAAGTGCACATATTCTTGTAAGGACCACCATATTCTATTTTTCTCTAATACAAGTTGATTAATTTTCTAAAAACCCTTCACACTGAGAAATAAAGACAATGATTGAGGGTGGATGGAAAGATGGCTTAGCAGTTAAGGCACTTGTCTGCAAAGCCTAGGGACCCAGGTTCGATTCTCCAGGTCCCACATAAGCCAGATGCACAAGGTGGCACATGAGTCTGGAGTTCGTTTGCAGTGGCTACAGGCTCTGGAGTGCCCCTATCTCTCTCTCTCTCTCTCCCTATTTCTCTTTTTCTCTCTCTCCTCCCTCTCTCTGTCTCTAATAAGTTTTTAAAAATGAGGAAACTGTACTCTGTTACTTCTAAGCATTTTACTGATGTTTAGATGACCCTGCAAAAGTGGGATGTGAGAATATCAATGCTGAATCAAAGAGTATTCACAAACTTCAAGATTCTGGTCACCATATGTATCTATCTTATAATATATAAATTCATATATATATATATCCTGTAAAAGAATGATCACAAGCATCTTCTCACCACCAAAAAAAAAAGTGCAGCTTCTCTCTAACTTAAGATATTTATTTCTGCAGTTTAAAAATCTTGCTTCATCCTGCTCTTCCATGATGGTATATGTGCATGATTTATCTATCACTTACAGGAATAATACATATTATTCTCAGCCTACTTGGAACATAAATGACAACTTCTGCTTTTGTCTCCAGAGTAGAAAAGAGAACTGGAGAAGGGTATTATTGTGTATATTACACAGAAAACTGAGTCACATAATGACATGAATTGTGAAATGTCATTAGATATTTTCCTTGCATTGTAAATATAATACACAGGCTGCACTTAGACAAATCTTGATGAGTTAAATTCATCACACAGTGTAATCTCTTGAGGCAAACATGAGGTAATGAACCTGAGCTGTCTCAGGCTGCTTCAAGCACACCATGATGTCCTACTTGAAAGTAAACTAATTTTGTAAGTAGAAGTAATACAGTTGAGTAGCAATAGAAACATAATATAGTTAATTTATAAACTAGTGGCATGTTTGATATCATTGAATATGACACAAGTAGACGTGCTCCACTTTGCTAACCTGGCTGTGTATATGTCTGTTTACACCAGAATATGCAAGCCTGGTTTGCATATCCCCAAAGTCCACGTGTTATACTTCATAGGCTTGGACTCCAGCCTGAAGACTATTGAAGGTAGAGTGGATTTTAGGGGATAGGGCTTCAATGTGTATAAAAGACTGGAGTGTAACATTGAAGCTAAGGCAACCAATGAAGCTCTAATATAAGACACAGGGGAAATAATTCAGAACTGGTATCTTATTTACACATACTCAAATCACAGGGGAAATGCAACAATAGACAAACAGAATTATATCAAACAAAAAAGTTTCTGAGGAAGCAGATTATAATGCCTGTAGCAACCAGATACTTGCACGTGCATCATGGCACTCCTATCCCTCATATATGGAATGTATTTCAGTCACTGCTCAGAAACAAGAGGCCTCATGTACAAATCTCACACTTAGAAATTCGTGTGTTTCTTTTAAAAAAATCTCTACGCCATCCTTGAAGTGGGAATGTCCATTTATTATTTATTTATTTAAGAGAGAAGAAAAGGAGAGAGGCATATATATATGCTAAAGATTTTTCTCTTCAAAGTGGTTCAGTGGAAGTGGGAGGATAATAAGAGAAGACAATGGGGATGTCAATATGATTACATACACACACACACACACACATGTGTGTGTATTCAATAAAAGAACAAATAAATAAAAATTCTTCTGCACAGTAAAAAAAAAAAGAGTAAATAGAGTCCAAAAACTACACAGAATGAAGGAAAATGTTTGCAAAATATACATCTGATCAGGGTGAAAGCCATAATATGTAGAGAACTTCAAAATAAATACTGAATAAGTAAACTACCAACCTTAAAAATAAGCAAGGTTGGGCTGGAGAGATGGCTTAGTGGTTAAGGCACCTGCCTTCTAAGCCTAAGAATGCCAGTTCAAATCTCCAGGTCCCATTTTTAGCCAGATGCAAAGTGACACAAGGGTGCGATGCCGCACTTGACCACAAGGGGGCACACACATCTGGATTTCGTTTGCAGCAGCTGAGAGGCTGCGTGCCCGTCTCTATCTGTCTCCCTCTCCCTCTCCCTTTCTCTCTGTCTCTCTCTGTATTTCTTTCTCTCAAAAAAAAAAAAAAAAAAAAATTAAGCAAGGTATCTAAATATAATTTCATCAATAGGAGCTATATGAAAGCTTGCAAATACACAATAATAACTGACATTTTTAGTCATCAAATAATGCAATTTGAAACCATAATAAAATACATCACCTTAATACAATAAGCCTGTCATTAAGAGATTAAGGATCACATGTGCCAATGGGAATGTAAATCGTATAACCATGACCTAGAGAGGGTAATCATCCACCAAAAGACACCCAGAGTCTCACTCTTACTTAGAAATTTAATGAAATTAAACAATATAGAGAAGAGGCATGCACACTCCTATGTTCATGTCAGCAATATTCACAAAAACCAATAATTTAAGTGATCATAGCATTGAATTGGTAAAGCATATATAATGGGTAATCAAAAACCCTATAAAATAGAAATCATATTTTCTGTAAACTATTTACCAATTTCTAAATTCCTTTCTGATTATCTGGAGCTTGAATATGTAATAATATACTAATAGCAAATATCATGTTTCACATATATGGCTCTCTTTATACTCATCAATCACCGTGAAGGCTATCTTTTCTCCTTTCATCATTAAATGCTAAAAAAAGGATTTTGGACAGGGTTAATAAGCATATGTGCAATCAGACCCAAATTTTTGCCATCTGAAATCATTTCCATCAACAAAATGAATGCCTGTTCCTTGGTAAACTAATTCTTCTTTTGCAAAGGGGTCTTGCCATACTTCTCACTGGCTGGTCTAAAATTTACAAGCTTAAGTGACCTCCAACCTCAAAGTCTGAATGGCTAGAAATCAAAATATGTGTACCCATGCCAGGCTAACAGCAATTTAAATGACTAAAAATGTGAGAGAATTGAATCATAATAAGGCCAAATGGTGACAAATAAAACAATCTCAACAATCTTGCATCATATGCTAAATATCACAGTTAGTTTCAGAAGCCGCTGCAATTCAGCAGTACTCAGTCAATTCTTATTCACATTTATTTTTAATGATATACATAAATTTTCCAATTATTTTTAATTTTATTTAAAAGCTGTATGTGTATGGAAGTTCAACCATTTTCCATGATTCTGATTTTCTTCCTTGATCTACATCTTGGTTTAATTTGTTGCTGTTCTCCATGGCCAACAGCAATATGAAACATTAAATTGGAAATTACACAAGTCAGTGCTTCCTAAGTTTTAAATTGCACAGTATTGTGAGTAGTGTGATGGAACTGTGCACCATCCAGGTGAGTTCTTCATGGGAAACAAGTCACCCTTTGGTCCAGTGCATCCAAGCTGTATTTGGTCCTGACCTCCCAGATTCCTAGTAACATCTCAGTCTGCAGATTAGCTTTCACAGTGTTAAGGTGTACTTAAGGTAACCTTATAGAAAAATGACCCTACACTCCAGGGTAGTGATGTTTACAGCTCAGATATTTCAGAAATAAATAATGTTCTTTTAGGTGAAAAGATGAGATTTTTGTGGCTTAATATGGAATGTAACAAAACAAAAAGTAAGGATGCTAAGATGTGCAATAAGGAAAATTGACTTTGTGCTTTTTTGAAAGAGAAAATCTTAATTGTTTTGCAATCACCCCTGTTATTAAGATCAGGCTTCAGAACATAGGACATTAGTAGCTGAGATAAAAAGTCATAGGCTTTATAGGGTTTGGTACCATTTATGGGTTCAAGAATCCAGTAATGGTCTTGGATCATCATTCCCATTAATATGGGGAGATTACTGTATTTTTACTTAAATAACAAGTGTAATTAGATATAAAATGAGAAAATTTTTTTTATAAAATATGTTGAATTAGATTAAGTTTATATATGCCTGCATATTATTTAAGGTTGTTTTATGTTTAGTATATTTTAAAATGGCTGCATTTAGTTCCAGCAGTTAATTCATGACTAGCTGAAAGTTGAAAATTATCTAAGTTTTCTCTTATCCAATACCTTCTAAAATGATAGCACAATTTTAGATTTCTTTACAGTTAAGTTCTTTTTTTAAAGATTTTATCTTTATTTATTTATTTATGAGAGACAGAGAGATTGAAAGAGAGAGAGGGAGAGTGAGAATGTTATAAGCCATGTTATAAGCCTGATACCTTTCTGCATGAAATCACTGCACACATGGTATGTTTCCTAGCCCAATGGATATACATTAGATATGTGTACATATATTAAAATTTTTAATTGCCAACTTAAAGCCAATGACTAGCATGCTTTCCTTTTTTTAAATGAAATTTATAGGCTATGACAAGGTTAAATTTTTCTCCTGGTTTTAGGCTGAAAGTGAGAAGACACATTATATTACATATTGTGCACTGTGGAAAACAATAGACTATGCTAAAAACCAAATGGGAATGTTCTAAACCATGAAAACTCCTTTTTGGTTTTAATTACTAGGAAGAACATCATATAAACATAAGGAGAATGAGTGCAAAGTACTGTTTTCATTATGTGATAAACTGATTAGAAACACTGTAATTTTTAAAAAGTGACATCTGAAAACATAACCCACATGATGTTTTTAAGGATATACTCTTTTTTTTCAACATTATTCTTCTAGTAGGAAATAAAAGTAATTGATTCTTAGAAATGGTAACTCTTGCATTAGTTTAACATCTGACTACAAAGAAGGAATTCTGTTCTTATTTTTTTCTAAGTTTTCTCTTAATGAAACAAAAGTTGGGTGAGTTTATTGCTGTTAAAACTGGTACCTTAGTTTTTGTGCTTCTAATTATCTCTTATAAAATTCCTCTCATTCAAATCAATTCCAGAACACTTAGGTAGCTTTAAAAATAGTCATCAGGAAATATTTAACATCTTTAAAAATCGTGTGTGTGTGTGTGTGTGTGTGTGTGTGTGGTAGTTTGAATATATGTCCCCCAATATATTCAGTATTTTATTAGTTATAGTTTGCATCTGCAATCACCTTGCTAGAGGCAATGTCACTGGGGGCTGGTCTTAAGATGTTGGTGGTGGGTTTGAGATTTCATTGTAAAGATATGCAAAGTGTGCCTAGCATGAGTTCCTGAAGTGTGCTGGGCTTTTGGCAGTAGTTTTTTGCTCTGTGTGGTGTGGTGGCTGGTTGGCTTTTCTCTCTCTTGCCTGGTCTTGTGAGAGCAGGCCGCTTCTCCTGCCATTATGGAACTTCCCCTGAATCTGTAAGCTTCAATAAATAATATCCCTTCCTCCATAACTGTGCCTGGTCTGGAAGTTCATCTCAGCGAACCTGAAGCTGTCTGCTACAGTGTGTGTGTGTTTATTTGTGTGTAAGGGCATAACAGAGTCTCTTGCTAGTACTCTGCCCAGTTTTACATGGTAGCTGGGTAATTGAACTGAAGTGGGCAGATTTTGCAAGTAAATGCCTTTAACTGCTTAGCCATCTTCCCAGCCTCTTATCATGTTATTTCTTGTAATTTAACAGAAGATTGAAAATTAATCTTTATTCTTCAAGTTCTATATTTTAACTTTGAATTTGTAATTCACACTTAATTTTGATGATCCTTTAAAATTATAAATAACTACCATGCTTCAATACTATTGCATTATAATGCATTATAATTAAAGGGTATATTCTACTCTTGTGCCATATTGTAGATCATTTGTCAACTATAAATCGAGTCTTTTCTTTGTGTCCATTTTTACTTATAAAACAGTTTAAAACAAAATGAAAAGATATTCTTTAGTTTAGTATAGGATATGAAGCTTTGAAAAAAAAATTACTCCATGTGAGAGAATCAATGTGATGATAAATGATTCATTGTCTGGTTTTTGTAAGGATTTGTTAGCTGAGCTTCCTCCTAGAAAAGGAAGAAAAGAAAATGAATGGAATTATAAATTATTTCCCACCATGCATTTGTTAGATTATTCACATTTTACAGACTCTTAGCATTTATAAACACATTGTACAATTTTAAAATTCTTTTGCTTTTCAGTGGTAGTCATTTGATATTGATCACATGTCCACTGAGCATTGGCACTGTGACAATTAGTGTGGCATATTAAAGTTGAATAAAGGAAAAGGAACAAGTATCCCTTAAAAGCTTAAAGTTCTTACAGTTGGTATGCAAGGATTGGTGTACAGACAGAAGAGGAAACCAAGAATTCAAAATAGTATAGTAAATATATTCCAACAGTCAGATCTGGAACGTCATCTTGGTATGGGTTACAGCTAAACTATGACATAAAAACCTAAATAAAGAAATTACAGATTGGGCAATATTCATTTAGTAGAAAGAACATTTCATACATTGCAGAAATGTATGTAAAAATATTGGTGGCCTATGCATATGTTCCTGTGTGTATCTTTGTGTGAGAAAGAGAGCACAAAAGTGTGTATAACCCTAAATTCATATGTTTCTGACAGAAAGGGCACAGAGATGGTCATTAAATAAGGTATTTTTAAAGGAAAGTGAGAGCTGAAGAATCAAGAATATGTATCATTGAGTAGTTCAGAGATTTCATTAACTAGCAACAAGTACCCCTCACTGAGCACAGGGATTTCATACAGAATGCCAGGAGGGAAGAAGTCAAACCATCAACTTTTGGTATAGAAGTGAAAAAGAAACTGATATCTGTTTCAGTGTTAGAAAAAATAGGAGAAATAAACATTTCAAGATCAACTAGTTGGAAAGCTATCACCACATTTGTATGAACTCTTTAAAAAAATAATTACAAAAGGCTAACAGTGACAAGACATCAAAAGTTAGGAATGAACATTGACAAGCCATCTTAGCTGCACATTACAAGGGTCTGATTTCCTCAGATGTAGTGCACTCAGTGCTGGGAAACAGCTCAGGATTTGCCATTAGTGTAGCCCAACTCCAAAAAGACAGAACTGGTAGTAATGGATAGAGAGTCTACTGAATCAAGATCATGGCCACAACAATTTTGAAAAAGAACCAAGTATATTAACATCTCTCAGATAACTTCATTGGTAAATTTGCAATACAAATTAGCATAAGGAACTGTATATCTGCTAGAACAACTGCTGTCAGAGAGGGGCACAAAGAATGAAATGACAGAAAGTAGAACCCTAAAAGAAAAGTCTGTTTATGAGTGAATTGTATTCTATTTCACTTATGCTACATTTTCTTCAGATCAATTCATCTGTTGATAGCTCTAATTTTGGCTCCATTTTAACATTACAGTTTTTGCTATAATACACAGGACAGTGCAAATATGTGTGACATATGTTCTCCATGTCCATGGGCATGCAAACCACTAGTGTTTTTTTTTTTTTTTTTTTTAAATCATATTGTAGGATCTATTGTTAATTAAAAATATTTTATTATTATTTATTTATGATAGAGAAGAGAAAATTGGCTCACCAGGCACTCCAGCCACTGTAAATGAACTCCAGATGTGTGTGCCACCTTGTGCATCTGGTTTATGTGGGTCCTGGGGAATCAAACTGAGGTCCTTCAGCTTTGCAGTGGTGTTGCTTAACTGCTAAGCCATCTCTCCAGCCCTTATTGTTAATTTTTGAGTAACCTTTACAGTATTCTCCACAATAGATGCCCTCATCCATTCCTAGCTATAGCAGAAGAGATTTCCCTTTTCCACAATCACAGCAGCATTTGCTATTGTTTGCTTTTATGGACAGTAGTCATCCTGACAGTGGGATGTGACATCACCTTATGGTTTGGTTTGCATTCCCCTGAAGAGTATGACACTGAGAAGTTTTACATATGTGATTTGCTTATGTGCATGTCTTAGAGACATATCTATTGTATTGTTGCCATTGAGTTTTCAGTGTTCCTTATAAATTCTAGATATCAAAACCTTATCAGATGTATAAGAAGTAAACATTTTTCTGTCAGAATGTCTGTGCTCTTCATTCTGTTCATGTGTCTTTTGCTATGGAGAAAATTTTCAGGTTAGTATAATGAGACTAGCTTATTTTATGCTTTCATTGCCTGTAATTAAAGAAAATATACTTTCAGACCAATGGAATATTCTGTGATCTTTAAACTGATTGCACTGTTTTTGGGTCTTATGTTTGAGTATTTAAGACACTGTAAACAGACTTTTGTGTATCTTGAGAGAGCAGTACCACTCCTTTCCTTAGTAAATAGATGCAGGTGCTTACAACATCATTTATTGAAGACAGCTTTCTCAGCTCTGAATTCTTGGAATTCTTGTCAAAAATCAATTGGTTGTGTACAGGTGACTTGAATCATAAATGATAGAGTTGAGGATCCCCTGCTCCAAAAGGTATGCACACAGAGTGAGTAGGCCAGATCTTCCTGTTCCCCCCTTCCCAGTTCCTTGGTCACTGTTAGTTCCCCTGATGCTAGCTTAGGGATACCTGAATGCTGTGAGTTTCATGAGGAAGCAGGCTCCTTTTTCTGCCTTCCTGACTGAATGGCCCCTTTGGTCCCCAGCTACTAGATCTCCAGCTCCAGAGGGTCCACTAGGGAGTATAGTTGGCCAGAGAATCCAATTTGTTCCCCACTACCCAGTTCCCTTGCCCTGGTACTCCTGCTACTGCCTTGGGGTAGTTTGGTCCCTGTGTGTGCTCTAAAGAAGCTGGCCTTTTGCTCAGGTTTCCTGATTGTGTCCTCAGTACCAAAATCCCTATTTCACTGAGCCAGATGGTGCATGGGAGCTGGCTTATTGCTCCTGGCTCTCCAGCTTCCCCAGCTCATGTTTCCAAATCCCTTGATACCCTTGTTCTGAAGAGTATGAGTAAGTGGAGTGAGTAGGCAAGAGCTCCCATTTCCCCACCACCCTGTTCAACAGGTACCTTTGACTTATTTGCAGTCTCCACAGTCTGGACATCTTCAGGTATAACTCCATTGTAAATCAATATGGTTATATTTAAAACAGAATACCCACTGAAGATCCTACATGAACAAATTATTGCTTCCCCCTCAATAGGAAAAAAAAAAAAATTCCCAAGATGGGTAGACCACAATGCAAAAAAAAAAAAAAAAAAAAATTCAGGGAAAGGCAGGAAAACTGAGAGATCTCCACCAAAGATGCCTAGTCCCACAATGGAAGCCTTCAATGAAATCACTCATAAATCAACCAAAGTTGAATTCCAAAATAAAAACACAAGTAATGTGACCTTATAAAAAGAATTGCTGAGCTGGAAACAAGCCACCAAAAAACCAACAATCACATAAATTACATTGAGCAGAATTTTCTCATAGAACACTCAACTTTTGACACTAGGCTTAACTTAATTGAAGAAAACCTTGGAAGCCTCAGAAGAGATATGAATGAATTGAAGGTGTATGCACAAATGAAAGATCTCAATAACCACTTGATGCAACTTAAGGAAGACTTGATCAAATGCAAGAATGAATTCTAGGAAGCATCAAGAAAACCAAAGCTTGAAGCCGGGTGTGGTGGTGCACACCCAGCACTCAGGAGGCAGAGGTAGGTGGATCACCATAAGTTTGAGGCACCCTGAGACTACATAGTGAATTCCAGGTCAGCCTGTACTATACTAGAGCATGAACCATGAACCTACCTTTGAAAGTCAAAAAACCAAAAAAAAAAAAAAAAAAAAAAAAAAAAAAAAAAAGAAAAGAAAATCAAACCTTGAACAGTAATCATACTTAAAAAAAAAAAAAAAAAAAAAAAAGATGGGTACAATGCAAATGATATAACAGAAAACAAAAAACAAATAGAGCTTTTAAAAACCTGTCTAGAACCACTCACTAGCACAGTTACTGATGTGGAAGATAGAACCTCTAAGCTGGAAGACAAGACAGAAGAAATTGATTGGGAGGCCAAAAACTTTGCTAATTTCAACAAATTATGAGAAGAGAATATAAGGTAACTGTGGAATGTCCTAAAATGACCAAAAATCCTTATTATGGATATACCAGAAGGAGAAGAAATCCAAGCCAGGGGCATACAGAATATATTAAACAAAAGTATTTAAGAAAAAATTCCCACTCTTGCAATAGAGAGGCCCATCCACATACAAGAAGATCTCAGAATACTCAACAAACAGGACCAAAGAAGAAACTCTCCAAGGCACATAATAGATAAAAATATTAACAGTGAAAAAAAAAAGAGAGAGAGAGAGAGAGTACTAAAAGCAGCAAGAGAGAAACAACTCACTACATACAAAGGCAATTCCATCAGAATTACCTCAGATTGCTCAATGGAAACCCTGAAAGTCAGAAGGGCCTGGGATGAAATACTTGAAAGTCTAAAACACTACAACTTCCAACCCAATCCACTATACCCAGCAAAATTACCCTTCATAATAGATGGTGAAAGAAAATTTTCCATGAAAAAGTAAACTCTATTATGATATTAACACAAAGTCAAACCTAGAGAGTATACTTCAGTATTACAGTCAGCTTATCACTACTGTCAAAAAATACTCAACCAAGAGCAGCTTCTGGATAAAACGTTTTATTTTGGCTTACAGCCTCAAGGGGAAGCTCCAGCATGGCTGGGGAAAATGATGACATAAGCCGAGAGTGAACATCACCTCCTGGGCAACATCAGATGGACAATAGGAACAGGAGAGTGTGATAAACACTGGAAAGGCACACAAGCCTACCCCCTTCACTATATTGCCTCCAGGAGGCATTAATTCTCAAATCTCCATCATTTGTGAACCTACTATTCAGAACACCTTTGTTTATGTGGGACACTTGAATCAAACCACCACATTCAGTGAATATTCCACACAGAAGAGTCAAACAACCAATCTCAAGATCCTACAAGAAGCATGGTACAAAACTAAACCAAGCTCAAAAAAGTACAAAACACAAGCATCAACAAACCCCATATAGCACCCCATCATTGCAGGTATTAAATAGAACCTCGTAGTTATAACCTTAAATATTAATGGTCGTAACTCACCCATCACAAGACACAACTTAACAGGGTGGATTAAAAAAAAAATGAACACTTCTATCTGCTCTCTTCAAGAAACCCACCTTGCAACAAAAGACATTTTAATTATCCCCCCTCAAGTAAATTCATCAACATTATAAAACAAACTCTTTTAACAATGTGGAAGTCAATATCCAATGTTCAGTCTCACCAACTGAAATGTTTGAAATAATCTAAAGCTAATGTGATACAGATATTTCTTCAATAATGAGTATATATAGTATATGCTGAAGAATTAAATATTTTAATTTTTAATATTTAAATAATTTAATTTTAAATAATGAATATATACAGATTTATCTGTAAATTCCCTAAACAAGATTTATTCTTCTTATAAGTAAATCATGATTTATTCCAAGATAAAAATAAAATAAGGTAGACTGTAGAAGGAATAAGTCATTATTTACTGCATTTTTTGTATATTTCAGTCATTACAATGTTAATTTTAATACAAACTATAGTCCTGGGCTGGAGAGATTGTTTAGTGGTTAAGGTGCTTGCCTGCTAAGCGTAAAGGCCCAGGTTCAATTCCCTAGTACCCTCATAAGCCAGATGAATAAGATGACACATGTGCCTGGAGTTCATTTGAAGTGGCTAGTAGCCCTGGTGTGGCCACTCTCTTTCTCTGTCTATCTACTTCTCTCTTTCTCTCTCTCTCTCTCTCTCAAATAAATAAATAAATAAAATGTTTAATATATGTATAATCACATGATAATAACAATTATTTATAGTTAGTGACTTATTTACATCTACAGTCTATCTTGTTTTATTTTCATGTAAGAACTAATCAATAAAATAAATGTACAGATATGAACTAGAAAATGATATGCCCATCCTTAAAATTGACTCAGCAGAGTTCAACTTTGTATGATTCAAACATTATTTGACAGCAAAATAAAATACTGTGTCATTGCCGTAAGTACTTATAACTGTGATGATTATATTTACAACATGGCAACGATGGAGGTGCTTTGTCATGAATGGTAGAAATCAA
This sequence comes from Orientallactaga sibirica, assembly GCA_036365145.1. Lineage (NCBI taxonomy): Eukaryota > Metazoa > Chordata > Mammalia > Rodentia > Dipodidae > Orientallactaga > Orientallactaga sibirica. Next base: position 28,535,753 of record JAEOAD010000006.1, read on the forward strand.
TGTAATTTAATGCTTGGTTACTCCTTGTACCCACTCACCATTCTTAAGTATCTGCATGACCATGACACAATTTTCTTAATATGTTATTTTTATTTGAGAGAAGGAGAAGTAGACAGAGGTAGAGAGATAGAGAGAGAGAATGGGTACATGAGGCCCACTAGCCACAGTTAATGATCCCCAGATAAATGCCCCACTTTGTGCATTTGACTTTATGTGAGTATTGGGAAACAAAACGTGATGCCTGTGGCTTTGCCCACAAGCACCTTCACCACTAAGGCATCTCTCCATCTCCCAATTCTTAAATAAAGAATGAAATAATTTACAAAACAAAAACCATGACCATACTGCCTGTGTATGAAAATATAAAGAGTAATGTTTTTATTAAAGGTAAAAATAGATACATTACATTGCCAAAAGAAATCTAATAAATTTGACAACATCCCATAGTATTATGACATTAAACTAGTTGCAATTTTGTCTCCCAGGACACATGTTGCTATTTGTGGAGATATTTTTATAACTGGGAAGGGAAGCTACAGCTGGTATGAAATACAGAGGAGGGTGGCTAAAAACCATGCTTCAATTCACAGAAAAATAACCCAAAGTAAACAGGATCTGGCCTTAGTAGTTGGCAGTAAGAAGCCAAGAAAGAGGAAAAAAAAATCTTCCCAGATTACCTAGCTTTCTGTCACCAAATGCAAGCCCCAAGCAATAATCCTGAAGATCTTCACCAACTAACATCATGTATAGTATCTTTCCCTGCTAGAGGTTTAAGATACTGTCAGCATTCACCTCTCCTAGACACAAAGACTACAAAAGTAACTCCAGAAGGATAGCTTAATAGAAGTTTCCCTTATTTACTCACAAATTATATATAAAATAGCCTGACAAAAAAATGTATAAATGTTACTAAACCTGTTGAGAAACAAAAATTCACAGGAATGGTAAATGTCCTTGAAATTAATTTCTACCATAAGAACCTGGAGTTAGTGTAGGTAAGTTTTGTGAAGAGTATACAATAATTTGAAAATTCTACTGAATAAATACTAATTATACATAGATTGAAATTTTTACACAAATAATGATAATAGGATCAGAAATTGAAAATATACATGTATGTATGTGTGTGTGTGTGTGTGTGTGTGTGTGTGTGTGTGTGTTGGTTTTTCGAGGTAGGGTCTTACTCTAGCGCAGGCTGACCTGGAAATCTCTATGTAATCTCAGGGTAGCCTTGAATTCATGGCAATCCTCCTACCTCTGCCTCCCAAGTGCTGAGATTAAAGGTATGTGCCACCACACTCAGCATTCATTTAAAATAATTTATAACTGCACATGAAACTTGATTTTTGGCTAGAGAGATGGATTACTGTTTAAGTGAATTTCCTGCACAAGCATGAGAACCTGTGGGGGCCTGATGGCCTGAGTTCAAATCTCCAGATCCCTTTGAAATAGCTGAAAATGTCAATGTATGTCTTTAATCCCAGTCCTGTGGGGAGCAGAGATTGGACAATCACTCTGGCTTGGGAAGAATAAGTTCTAGAATCAGTAAATGTCTTCATAGCAAGGCAAAATCACTTGGGTGAGTGATGAAAGGGGTCAGCCTTTGTTCTCTTCAGGCCACTGCATCAGTGCAGTAGATATACACACCACCCAAACCACTGCACTCCATACACACATACATACTACTCATAAAAAAATCACATACCGTACAAACCACAACACACAAAACACATACCATACATATTACCCCCGCAAAAATCACACACACACACACACACACACACACACACACACATACACTGACACACACACACACACACACACACACACACACACACACACCATACCAACCATAACAAACAATACACATGTGCAGGCAGACCATGCATACCACCCCACACACACAAAAATTCACCCATATACCACATAAACCACTGCACACAACACACACATACACATCATTCACAGCACCTACTCATTTCCCACTCCCAAAAATTAAGCTGGTTTTTGAATATCAGATTCAAAATGTGATAGGTTTAAACATTTACGCAGTGGTTTGTTAGCTTATTTTGCTGATATTTAGAATAATACTGATTACTCATATGCCATTTCATTTATTACAGTTAGAGGGATCTTGGTAATTTATCTTCCAGTATCCAAGATTTTTAAAAATACTTAATAATTATAATCACATCAATTGTAATATATATTTGGAAAGTAACATCACTATAGTCATGGCATTCTACAAGCTATCTAAAATGTGATCCTATAAAAACATGTGCTATTGAATAACTATAATTGGAGAGTCATTGACATGAAAATCTAAAGATGTGCACATATATTGTGAAAAGATGAAGTTTTGGATTCATTTATCCTTATAAAGTATGTTGTGTAATTTAGAGTAGGGAATTTAAAACACAGCTTATATTCTAATGATTTCTGAGTTACCTTTGCAAGACAATTCCCCCCCACCCCCTTTTTTTGAAATTAAGTTGCTAGCCCAGAATTGCAATCAGAATCCATGAAAAAGGGGAAAAGGGTCTTTGTGTGTGTGGCTGGGGGGGGGGTGTATGCCCATCATGTGAATTTTTAGAAGCCAAGGATAACCTCAATTTAGTGTTATTCCTCAGGAATATCATCTACTTGTTACTGTTGTCATTTTGTTTTGCTTTTCTGAAAGGGGTTTCTAATTGGCCTAGACCTCAGTAATTAGACTAGCAGGGGCCAATGAGCCCCAGGGATCCTTCTGTCTCTGTTTCCCCAGTTTCAATAATACAATTTTGTGTCACCATGCCCTGGAACTTTTATGTTGTTTCTTGGGATCACATTCACATTCTAATGCTTTGGAAACAATTATTGTACCAACCGAGCTATCTCCCCAGCCCCAAATGTCATTTTACTCAGCCAAGATATCACTTTTTTTTTTTATTGCTTTTAGCTAAAGTTGGAAAAAGAATACTTGGAGTTTATGTTAGTAAGTAGCTCCAGGTTTGCCCTGAGTTCACTACACGAAACCAGTGTGTTGCGGACTGGTTAGACAGAAATCTTATTCTTCAGACTAAATTCATCCAAATTAGAATCAAGTTAATTAATTTAAAGAGCTTCTTGATTAGTATGTTTTACCATTATCCATCATTAATTCTTCCTATAGGAATACAGTTCCAGTATAAACATAATCATATTAAAATAAGGACCATTTTTTTTTTTTTTTCTATTTGAAAATTGTTTGACATCCAGTTGGGACAGCCTTTTTGAAAATATCTGAACATTATGATTTACTAAAATTGGCTGAGCCACTATGCTCTTCAGTTTGAACACTGTGATGGTTAAGTTTGTGTCAACTTGATCTGTTTAGTAATCCAGAGACATTCCTCATAAGTGCCTCTGAGTTTGCTTCTAGGAAGGAATAACTAAGGAGGAATCCTTCCCCCTGGGTGATCCCTTCCTCCAGAGTGGGAAGCCCCTTGGAGGGGAGACTTTATCTAAGGAAGCTCTGGGAAGGAAACCTCTCTCTCCTCCCCACTGGCTGGCAGTGCTGCTTGCTGTTCGCTCCTTGCTGCTTGCTGCTTTCCAGAGTGGACCAAAGACCAGCATGGACTGAAGAGCAGTGCCTCTCCAGGATGTCTCCAGGCCTTCAGTGTCAGGTTGGGACTGCTGAGGCCTCCAGCCTCATGGACTGAGCAGCTACAGAGTTCCTTGACTCTCAAGCCTGTAAACTGCTATTGTTGGACTGCCGTAAACTAATCCCAATAAATTCCCTTTTAATACAATTCATTCTATCAGTTCTGTTCCTCTAGAGAACCCTGACTAATCGAGATTGTGGTACCAGGAGTGGTTCTAGAGAAACGGAATTGTAAGGATGGATTTCCATTGTGGGCTTGGTGCTCTCTGGAGTTGGTTCTCCAACTTCAGTGCTGCTAAATTCTCTACTGTTAATAAGGAGAGCACTTTAACTGGTAATAAGGAGGGCACTAATAATCCATGGTGTTCATTATTTAAAGAACTCCATGAGATAGATGTATTTGGTGATCCTCAGTCATGTCTTGTGAAGAGCAAGGAATTTAGTGACTCTGTATCTAGAACATTTGAATATTTTTTGAAAAGTAAAATGAATGATGATGCTGGATGATTTCTTCTGGCATCTCTGGACAAACTATTGAGAGAAAAGCAGAAGCTCAGTAAGGAAAATTCCAAGCTTAAGACCCACATTCATAATCCAAAGGTTCCTAAGGATGCCCTGGAGGAGAATCTCCTCTATAGTCAGAACAGGGCTCAAATTGCAGAAAACAAAACCCAAGCTCTCATTGTAAGATTGGCTAATTTGCAGTATAAGCTCAAATCCCAGCCTCACAGGCTATCAACAGTTAAAGTGAGGCAGTGACTGGAAAAGAGTGGGATCCTATGATTTGAGATGGGGATGTATGGGAAGACCCTGAAGAATCTGGGGATATTGAGCTCTCAGATTCTGAAGAAGTTGTTTTGCATGAGAATGTGATTTCCCCTCCTTTAGCAATACCCTGAAGTATTGCCCTCTCCACCTTTGCCTGACGGGATCACTTCTTCTTTGTCTGAGGAACCAGCAATGACCCTCCCCTCAGGAGATGCTGATGCTTCTCAGAGCCCACCCATCTTTGCTGCTAGGCCTATAAAGAGGGGTGAGGAGTAAGGCTAGTCATGCCCCTAAAGGTGAGTTAGAAAGTGTGACTCAAGAGGAAGTGTGGTACACCCCTAAAGAACTTCAGGAGCTTTCTAACTTGTATAGGCAGAAGCATGGGGAATATGTGTGGGAATGGATTTTAAGGGTGTGGAATGATGGCGGCAGGAATATAAGATTAGATCAGGTTGAATTTATTGAAATTGGCCTACTGAGCAGAGATTTTAGATTTAACACTGCAGCTCATGCAGTTGGAAGAGGTGTCAAGAATTTATTTGATTGGTTGGCTGAAGTATGGATCCAAAGATTGCCTGCCGTGAATGAGCTCGAGCTCCCTGATATCCCTTGGCTTAATGTTGATGAAGGGTTTGAAAGACTCAGAGAACTTGGAATGATGGAATGGATTTGCCATAAAAACTCATCTTTGCCCCCACAATGGGAGCATCCAGAAATTGTGCCCTTCACTAAGACTATAAGAAAGAGATTTGTGAGGGGAGCCCCAGCATAGTTAAAGTGCCCAATCATTGGTATTTTATGTAAAGAAGACATCACAACAGGAGTTGCAGTGCAATTGGAAAATCTGGAGACTGTCAGTCTCTGGTTGTATTGAACTTGAACTGCAGAAGTTTTATGATTGCTTGATGGTGATTGGGTTTGCATTGTTCTAGTCTTTCCTTGCTGTGCCTTATACCAGTTGAAAATGTTTACTCTGTGCCTTTATATGTTGAAAGTATTTGTTTGATTTTACAGGATTCACTATCTTAAGTTGGTCAAGACCATGAGTACCTTTGTAATTGGACTGAATACAATTTACAATGTGTGATGGTTATGAATCTATTGAGGGCCAGGGGCAAAATGTGGTAGTTTGAATAGATGGCCCCCAATATATTCAGTGTTTTATTAGTTTGTTGTTTGCATGTGTCGCCACCTGGCTGGAGGCAATGTCACTGGGTGGATCTTAGGGCCCAGACCCAAGGTGTGGTGGTGGGTTTGATATTTCAATCTAAAGATATGCAAAGTGTGCCTAGCTGGAGTTCTTGAGGTTTGCTGTGTTCTGTGGCTTTTGGCTTGTGGCTTTTATCCCTGTGTTTGGTCCTGTGAAAGCAGGCCATCTTCTTCTGCCATTATGGGACTTCCCATGGATCTGTAAGCTATAATAAATCCCTTCCTCCATAACTATGCCTGGTCTGGAAGTTCATCTCAGAGAACCTGAAGCTGCCTGCTACAACCACTAACTTCATGTCTTGCTTTTGTCTTCATAATTATGTGTTGAAATCATATCTATACTGATCTTGTTTCAAACTTTATTTTATTTTATTTTATTTTATTTTATTTTATTTTATCTTGGTTTTTCAAGGTAGCATTTCACTCTAGCCCTAGGCTAACCTGGAATTCACTATGTAGTCTCAGTGTGGCCTTGAACTCACTGTGATCCTTCTACCTCTGCTGCAATTGAAGGGCTGTGCCACCACACCCAGTTCAAATATTATATTTTTTATGGACCAGAAATCTGCTTTTAAATAAGATCCAATTTCTGTCTCTGATTACTACTTCTTCATTTGTGTACTTAAGACTATATATATATATATATATATATATATATATATAGAGAGAGAGAGAGAGAGAGAGAGAGAGAGAGAGAGGGGGGGGGGAGAGAGATGTTTAAATCAGAGGGACAAAATATAAGCATGGTATATAGTAGATATATACTATGTACTATATATATATTATCCTTGGGTTCATATTTACCGGTGTATAGCAGTTCCTAGTCTGATATTCAGACAGTATCAAATTCTTGTGTCAGGAGAGGAGAGGCAGGTGTAGTTATCACATATCTTCCTGTATGTTGCCTATTGCAGAACTCATTTACTTGGACAAATAACCATACATACATTGGGTCTCTTGGAGAGAGGCAACCTCCAGAGCACACAGCACTAATAAACTTGACCAAATCTGGTGACTTTCTTTCATAATTAATTTGTCAAATAGCACATTAGAATACATTAATATATAGACTTTTTTGAATAACTTTAAGTTGACTTCAGTTGAAAGTATAGTGTTCCCTTCTATGCTTCAATCTACACATCTCAATTTCTCCTTTTATTTTATTTAATGTGATACACCCAATACCATTGGTGGTATAGATTTAGGTGCCCCCCCATATACTTAGGTGTTCTAAATTCTAGGTTCCCAGCTGATGAAGATTTGGGAATTAACAGCTCCAGGAGGCAGTGCAATGTTGGGGCAGGCTTATGGGTGTTATAGCCAGCTCCCCCTTGCTAGCACTTTGCACAGTCTCCTATTGCTATTGTCTACTTGATGTTGGCCAGGGGTTGATGTCCGCCCTCTGTCCATGCCGTCATTTTCCCCTGCCATTGTGGAGCTTCCCCTTGAGCCTGTAAGCCAAAGTAAATCCTTTTTTTCCAAAAGCTGCTCTTGGTCAGGTGATTTCTGCCAGCAATGTGAACCTGACTGCAACACCATTGACAAACCTTTTCTAATACATCATTGGTAACTTTCCTCCATAGTGTGATGTAGGGTCATTCCCTGCTGCATTTGAGTTTTGATAAATAAGATGACCTATATTATACAGAATCAGCAAACAGCCCTAAAAGTCACATTTCACCTGTTTTTCTTTCACCTGCCCTCCATGGAAGATGCTAATTTCTCTATTGTTTCCATATTTTATCTCTCCCAGAAAGGCCCATCATGTAGTTGGTGTCAATACAGTGTGCAAACTTTTCAGTTTTCATTTCACTCAGCAATAGGTCCTTAAATTTCCTTTTTTTTTTTTTTTTTCCTGGGTAGAAAACAATTCTTTCATCTCTGCAAACTAGTGCATTGTGTGGATATATCAGATTTCACTTATCCATGCACCTGCAGAAACAGACCTCTGTGGCTTCCAAATGTTGATTCAACTGTCATATCGTGTGGGAAGAGGAAATGGAGTCTTGTGAGAACCTGCCAATCTGTCTCCCAAAGTGGCTGGTAGTACTTTGTTCTTTCACTGACCTTGAATGAGAATCCCATCCTTGCCAACAGCCCAATACTGTCTGATCTGGATCGTCTCTCTGTGGTTTCAACACTATAATAGAAGTGCCATGATGTTTCAATGTTTTAATCTGCAGTTCTTCACTAACAGATGATGGGGATCTCTACATCTCTACTTTTGTACATTTGTATTGTCCCTTCTGTAGACATTCTTCTGAAATGTATACATTGGGTTCTTTTTCTTATTTCTTAGATGGAATACTGGGGATTTTGCTTAGCTTAGGAGTTCTTTTTTTTTTTTTTGGGGGCTATTTTTAATACCATTCCTGAATAAGATAATATGTTAGAAATACCTTCCCCTATCATTAGCTTGTTCCATGCTCTCTCTATCAAGTAACATTTTTTTGGTGAAACATTTATTTTTCAAAGTCTAAGAAAGAAGCAATTGAGAAAAGAAAGATTGTGTGATTGCCCATCTGATAGGCTTTCTAATCACCATGGAAATAAATCTTGGGGTATGACGATTAAGGGATTTTGAGAATGGGTTATCTGCATTCTAGAAAGGTGGGAAGTTCCACCTTAAAGATGGGTGACACAACATTCATCACTCAGAGCTTCTTGACTGTGAATGAAAAATGATGAGCTGCCTCAAGTCATTGCTGCTGCCCCCTTTGTTGTGCCATGGTGGGCTATATCCCCTCACACAGTAAGGTGAAATAACCCTTCTTCCTTACCCTCAGGTCTTTGTTGCAGCAACACAGATATGCCAGTTTTAATTGATCAGACAGGAGAAGGTTTGAGGCATAAAGAGAATAGAATGTCTGGGGCCAGGTGGCCTTAATTTTTCTTAAATTCTTGTAATACTAGAGGGGTCCTAGAGCTACTTAATCTTTGTCCCATTGCTGTTTGGAATCCAAGGTTTCATATTGTTCTTTGAACATAAAACTAGCAAATTTTACCTTTTGTTTTGTTTTGTTTTTTGAGGTAGAGTCTCACTCTGGCCCAGGCTGACCTGGAATTAACATTGTAGTCTCAGGGTGGCCTCGAACTCATGGTGATCCTCCCACCTCTGCCTCCCAAGTGCTGGGATGAAAGGCGTGCACCACCATACCTGGCAAATTTTACCTTTATACTGGGGCTCAATCTAAATATAGTTCTTGGGGGATATTGTTTTATTTGTTTTTATATTCCTCTCCTCATGGATATTAATATTTTCATCATCATAGCAAGAAACATGACTGCTACTAAGATAGCTAATCAAGAAACTATGGTAAAAACAAATGGTTTGCCAGCTATAAAGGGGTTTCTCCAAAATTTATAAACACTTTGTGGATCCTCTGCTGCAGTGAAAACTTTTCATTTGGATCATGGGTGTGTATTAATTGTAAAATTGTACAATATCATGTGTTTCCTTATGACATGCTCATACATCTTTAGTTACTAATTGCTGATATAACTTCTAAAAATTGCATTTCTCAATGAAGTATATTAGGTCAACACATTAATTTGAAAGAGAAATATAACATAAATACAATTATCAGTTAATTACCTTAATACTTTTTTTTTTTTTTTTGCTTTGTTTTTTGTTTCTCTTTTTGGAGGTAGGGTTGCACTGTAGCCCAGGCTGACCTGGAATTCACTATAGTCTTAGGGTGGCCTCAAACTCAAGGCAATCCACCCTCCTACCTCTGCCTCCCAAGTGCTGGGATTAAAGGTGTGTGCCACCACACCCAGTCTTAATTCTTGAGAATTAAGGTTTTATCCTTTAATAGCCATACCAATATTTAGCTATCTTTCTAATTCTTAGTATTGTACACTTGTTGGATAAATGCACAACTAAACTTATTAATTCAGTGTTTTGAGATAGTTTATAACTCATCACAATTTCTTCAAGTTAACACAATTTGTAGTCGTTGCTATAATTTACAATTAGTAGAAACAAATGAAGTAAATTAGTACATTAAGCTTGCTTATATCAAGAATACTTTGTATATGAATGGAAAAAGAGTATTCTTGGTTGAGAGAAAGAAGAGGAAATTGCAAGTATTTTATTACATATATTTTATAGTATTCATTACTTTTAGCCTTTGTAGCAAAGCTTTTACTTGGAAGCAACAACTTTGCTGTGATCTCATTAGAGAGGGAATCAATACATTAGCAACAATGCAAGCAAAAAATAACATGTGAGAAAAGCCCACAACCTATTCATTACTTCTTGGTCAGGGTGTGATATTTAAAGCACCGTAAACATAGTAGAATAGTGCAGAGTCGTAAGTGTCTTATACTTCTACTTCCTTTCAGTTGCTGTTTATTTCTTTTGTTTATTTAACTTTCATGAACTGAACATTTCGACAGCATGCTCCCCAGAAAATTAGGGCCATTGCTTGTTGTCAAGTGCTTTGAGTGTCTGAGGCACAAAGTACAACAAGTAAAATTGTGTTATTATCTGGAAGCCAGAGTTCCACTTACCTTAGCACCCTGCCTCACCTATTTTGTATCATGATCTGCCACATAATTAGTTTGCCTCTGAATTCTAGCAGATGCTCATAGGAAGAAGGTTTCCTGTCTACTGCTTAGTACAGCTAATGAGAAAAGGAAAGAAATTTTCATGAAGTGTAACCACTTTAATGTGATGCCAACTTAACATGTCACAAATCATAGTCATTTGCTAAGAAAACAAAACAGTAATTATTATTATTAATTAATATATTGTATTGAAAAAATAGTAAGACCTGATGATGAAATGTACAGTGATAGCTTAGTATAAACAGTCCTTTTCACAAACACTACATAGATGGAGACTTATACATCTTAAAATTTCACATGATTGTGTAGAAAGAGCAATAATCAGCACAAAATGCTTAATCAAGTATCTCTGGTAAATAATGCCCAGCCTTCAGGAAAAGTAGAGAATATATTTAAATATTAACAAGGGATGATCTTGTTATATATGCCACATGTATGTTTAAGAACAAATATAACCTATGTACTATGGAAAAATCTTTGAGTAGTGTTACAGATTGGCAAAAACATTCTGATGCTATCAGTATATCTTTTATGATGTAAATAAGGTACCCTGTAGCTTTTACTAGAGTAATTTAAAATCTATTCTATGAAGCTTCATAAACCAGGAAAATGGGAAAAGCATAACTGGCCAGAAAACAGGTTTCCTATATATCTGCTCAAGCAATGAATTTTTGAAAAGCTTTGCTTAAAACAACAGAGTGTGTCAATTGGCAGCAACAATCCACATATGAGCTCTCCAATGCACTAAGTCCAGGCAGCTGGGTGGTTTGTAGAATATTAGATTTTTTTTAGACCATTTTGATTTACTACTTTTTGTACTTTTATAGACAATAGCAGTCTGTAGCAGAATCTGCTTTCCAGATGTTTACATGAGTTGATAATAATAAAGGGTATGCACAACTTGAACTTGATGTGAACATGTTATTTTAAAGTGTCATCACTACTGACAGATAAGTCTCAAAGGAAAGAAAAAACACAGAATAACTTGCAATTATTCCTTATAATTTTGAATTTTGAAAACTTAGATATTCAGCCTTAATGGTGACTAATTTTTTTCTACATATCTATGATGTTTTGGGCTTCAATAAAAATTTATGAAGATATTTTCATATAAAAACTCTAACACTATACTGAAAAAAACTTAAAGATAATTATGTGTTCTTCTGTGAGTGAATTCTTGTCCTGAATTTCACCTGCTAAGAACAAGACTTCTCTGAAGAACATTTTGTGGCCTAGAGATAAAATACTATATGGACTGCATATATGAGGAAAGGAGATATACAAGAAACATGTGATTTTTTTCTATAATCTTTTCACATGTTATCTGTAATCTTCCCAACAAGAATGTATCATATATATTACTATGTTCATTCTTTAAGACAAGCCTAGAGCTCATACAGAACAGTCAAAAACTGGCATTGAGTCATTCAGATCCTTTAGAAGAGGAAGGATTTTTCCTATATGCTGTTGGAACAGGAGAATTGAATGAAAGTAATAAAAAGTAAACAAGTTGGGCAGGAATGATGGAGAGAAATAATGACGTACAAAGATATAAGAGTGTGCCATAGAGTGAATACCACATAAATATCACATATTTATTCCCCAAACTTCTTGTTAAAGTTACTTTTGTGTTGCTGAGATAAATCACTAGAGTAAAAACAGCTGATGGGGAAAAATTTAAAGTTTTTGTTGTTTATTTGTCAATTTGTTTTTAAGGTTACTGTCTGAGGCTAAGCTCCATGATAGCCGGGGAAAGCCTGACAGGAGCAGAGACTAGACATCACAAACTGACTCAGCAGGTGGAAATCAGAAACAAGAGACAGGGGTGAGCTCTGGCAAGAAGGAGCTGGTTATAACACCTCGAAACCTGCCCCCATGAACACACCTCTTTTGTGAAGGCTACTTATCCCAAATTTCCCACTAACTGGGATCAAACATTCAGAATACATTAGTTTATGGGGTATGTCTAATTCAAGCCACCACATTGTGCCCCAAAGACTAACCACCATTTCAGGATGTAAAGTGTATTCAGTCCAACATTAAAGTCTACATAATTGATCAATCCCAACAATATTCAAATATCCCATAGTCCCAAGTCTTTTAACTACAAGTCAATAAAATAAAAACACATGTTAAATATACAAAATGACCCATAGTAAGATTCTAACTCCAAAAGAAGTTATGATAAGGAAAGTCTGAAGAAATGCAGTCTAAAGCAAGCAGGATAATTTATTAAGTCCTGCAGCTCCTTGTCTGGCAAATTTGACCAATGACAAATTTTCTGTCATTTCTACTTCTGTCCCCATAGCTGTCTATATAAGACCCTCTCTGCTCCCCATGTGTTATTCTTCCAAAGTATCAAGTGGACTACCAAATTGGTTAATCCAGGAAGTAATAAAGCTAACGTGGAAGAGTATAAAATCACCTTCAGCATTCTTCCTGCTGTCCCAATGCAAACAGATTGCTCAATCTCAATGATGGTAATCTCCCAAGCAATCACAGATGAACCAGCTCTGTCTACTGCTTGAAACGTTCACTTCTTTCTGCTCTATATTCTTCCATTACCTTTATACTTAGCTTTGCTTAAGTTTCAAGGGCACAGGCAGAACCCAGCCAGCCTCTCACACAAGGTGCCTCTAGCCCAGTCCAGACAAAGCTCTCTGTCTTTCAAAAACCAAATTTCCGTCATCCACAGTTCTTTCTGCATTTAGGTTCATTCAGCTCTCACAAGAATGCTCCATAGAGTCTCTACTTAGAGCCTTGCAAAGCTTCTCTTATACTAAGATCTCCTCCAACAACTTCCAAAAGGTCAAAAGCCACATCCTGATGGAGGTTGAAGATCATAAATGGCTACAAAGAAGTCAGTGGATCAATGGTCAATTATTGGGCTAATAAAATGAATAGCCAGTTATTAAGGTATGAAAAACAAATGACCAATCAACATATAAAAATGTAAATTAAAAGAGCTTTGAGATTCGATGTCATCCCAGTCTGAATAGTTAGTATTAGGAATGTAAAACCAATGTTGGCAAGGATTCAGGGAAAATGAAACTGTCATGCACTGATGGTGGAAAAATAAATTAGTCCACTCACCATGGAAATCAATATAGAAGGTTCTCAAACTTCAAACAGAACTTCCAGCTATGTCACCCCTCCATATATAACAGAAAGACTTAAAATAACATTCAACAGAGGTATCTGAACATCTTTATTAGTCACAATAGCAATTATGGAAACAGCCTAGGTGTTTATGAATAGCTAAATGGGTTGTCAGAGAAAATGTGTTATTTGTAACCAGTGGACCTTTATTCAGCCCTAAAGAACTCAGGAAAAATTTTCATTTATTTGAAAAAGAGGAAGAGGAACTCATGTCATTTAAAAACAGATGCAACTATCATCATACTAAGGAAAATAAGTCATTTTCAGAGAAAATAAAAGTCTATGGTTTCATTCCTTTGTGGATCTTAGGCTTATATAGATGTGTGTGTGTGTGTGTGTGTGTGTGTGTGTGTGTGTGTGTCCTCTACATATAGCAGGAAGTCTTAAAACAATTTGCCACAGAGATATCTGAACATCTACATTAGTCACAAAAGGAATTATGGAAACAATCTAGGTTCATATAAATGAACCTAGATAATCTAGATAGGTAGATGATAGAGAGAGAGAAGAGAGAGAGAGGAGGAAGGTCTGGAGGAATGAATGAGAACAGGGAATATGAAGGGGGTATACAAATTCACCCCAATGTATTATATAAAAATGTGTTTTTAATCCATAACTATGTATGATAATAATATAGCAATAAAAAATCTGGCATTTCTGACTTCAAAGTTTTTTATTTATTTTCAATGCTAACAAATACAAAGGAATAATGCTAGTGTCAGGACATCTTGACAGATTCCTGGAAGATAAATTTACAGTTGGCAAAGGAACAAGAAGAAATAACCCATAACTGGGGGAAAAAAGCATAGTGGTGAAGTCTAGTAGAGAAGTGATTGCAATTTTAGTAATATTCAAAGCTGAATACCTCATATCGTCTAGTCCAGGAGCAGAGCCAAATCCAGGAGAATCAGAGCAATCAAAAGGCACCCTTGGAAACACAGGCCATTGGAGCCCTCCTTGCATCAGCCATCCTGCTGATGCCTCGTCCAGGTAAACCCCAAGACTATTCTGAACAAACAAGATTATCAGTATGGGACTCCAATCAGTATAGATGATGAGGCCTGGAAGGTATATTCATGTGAAGACGTCTCTGGGTCTGCAAGGTGTAGAGGGAGTGCAGATGAAAGGAAAGTGAAGCACCAGATTTAAAAATGCAGATGTCTGACAGGAAGGGCCTTTGTCTCCATCAATGGAGCTGAATGAACTAACATGCAGAAGGAAGCAGAGAAAACCATCTCACCATGTTCTGGGAGGAGCCATATTTTATTGCCACTGTCTGATGGGCGGACTGACAGGGGACAGTAGATTTACATTAGAAACTAAATGGACAATCAAGTTCACTGAGAAAGTACACCTCGGAAGAAAACTCACAACACAATGGATAATGAAAAGAAAATGTGACAATCTGCACCAGAAGTTATTCCTTGAAATAAAATACACACTTTGGTAATATAAGCAGGTTAGAATAAAAAAATAAAGCATGCATCATTCTCAGTAAACGTAAATGAAAAGTAAAATTAATTGTAGATCAAAGGAATAATGAGATAGTTGCTCATGAAGAAGACAGTATTTCGAGTGAGACATTTTTAAGCAAATAGAATATTTTACATAATTCTAAAATTTTATAAACTAATAAAGCAGTATTTTCATATGAAAAATAGGTTTTATGATACCATGCCACACAATGTCTCTCTGAATAAAAAAAGTTGAGCTAGAGATAAGAAATAAGGGCATAATATATTTGTAAATTGCAGTGAGGTAATTTCTTGCAGTGAAAGCATTGCATACAGCATGCTCACAATGAGGCTTCTTTAAAGACCTTTTTTATGAAACTCAAAGTAAAATGACTATGGAATTTTTTAAGTCTATATAAAGTCTGTAAGGCATAAAGTCTTTGGGCAGTACCTGGTGGTTATAATATAATACAATTAAAGTTTAATAAACTAAATAATAAATGAACTGAAATGGAAACAGCTCAGATAAAAATAAAGTGAATAGCAAAAGTATCAACAATTTGGAAATTAACTGCAATGAAGCACCACATACCCGTGCCACAAGGCAGTGGACCCCATGTGGTAAAACTTAACAATTTAAAATGAGTGAATTCAAGAATAAAAATAATAAAATAGGGGGCTGAGGAAATGGCTTAACAGTTAAGGCATTTGCATGTGAAGCCTAAGGGCCCCAGTTTGATTCCCCAGTACCCACGTAAGCCAGATGCACAAGGGGGTCACATGAATCTGGAGTTCAGTTGCAGTGGCTGGAGGCCCTGGAATGACCATTCTCTGTTTCTCTCTATTTGCCTCTTCCTCTCTCTTTCAAATAAATGAAAATAAAAACTAAGAGATAACAAAATAATCTCCCATAACTATAGGGAAGCCTTATAGAATATAAATTTCAAAATGAATGTGGGATGATAAATAGAAACAATGAAGAGTAACCATGTAATTATGCATGAGAGACAGGAAACACAGAAGAGCTCCCTGAGAAAGGCTCCCAGAACAGGCACTACTTGGTAATTGAGAGTAGAATAGCAAACACAGGATGACACAGTTGACCTAACTATAGACACAGAAGAAACGGATTTAGAACAATGGATATTATAAGTGAGAACAAATCAACAGTTTGAGAACTTTATATCTACTGTATAGAAGATGACGAATGAAGACTGTTAAAGTGAAACTATGCAGTGGGAGATGTTCTGAAGTCAAAGAAATAGAAATTACAGAAAGAAAGGAATGATGTTCATCAGAGTTAAGTGTCAGACACATTCAAAATAGACCACAACTTGGCATTTTAGAGTTACTGTAATTGTCATGTGCCACATCCCTCCTGTTCATTAGGTGCCCTGCTGTCAGCCATTCTGGTTTCTGGAGGTATTCAAACTAACCTCTCAGGAGGCTGCCACGCCAGGGAGGAGCTACCACAGAGAGCTGTGTATTACTGATGGTGCTGGGCCCTCTTGCTGCTCATGTTGTTTTTAAATGTTCCATAGAAGCCAAAGTCCAGCTTATGAGTGTACAAGCTCATGGGAAGGTTCTGTTATTACTACTCTTTCACATTATTTATTCAGATATCATGGGATTTAAGCATGATTTTGACTTTGATCTTGTTTTACATGCCAAACCTTCTCATACTCACCCCTACACAGCCTCATACAGCTATGAAGGGTGAATTTAAAAGACATGTACTGAAACAACGAGCCTCTGAGGCACTGCATTCTGTGCTGCTCATTACACTTGCAATTTATGTTCAGCTGTGTGGTGGAATTAATCTTTTTTTTTTTAATAGAATAAATCTTTGTACAGACAATACAATGTCAAAAATGTGGTGATAAACCAAGTACAATGAGAATGGCTTACCTAAATTTTCCGACGGCAATTGCCTGAAACAGAGATAAATGTGCCCAGATAGTTTCCAGTACATACTTTTACCAGTAGAAGAAGAAATGTAGAATTTAATCTCAGTAAAATAATATTTAATTTCTTTATTCACTATACATATGTAGAGCATCCTGTTTACATCTGAATTTCCTTTATGCATGGAATATGCTCATTTAATCATTTTAAGCAGTGGTGAAGAGAAAATAACCAGGACTGATGCCTAACACTCTCTCAAGCTCTCATTGCTTGTGTACATTCTTCATCCTTGCTACTGAGAAATTATTTATAGATCCACTAGGCAGTCCAGCAAACATGGAGCACAGGCAGGCTCAGTTCCGCTGGAAAGCATTGTCAAGGAGGACAAAGACAAAGGGAAGGGAAACATTCCTACACAATTGCCTTGTGCACAGTTGCAGGGAAACATGCTCTGTTATCTACTACTCTTACTTCCTTAAACATTTTGGTTCTGTATTGCTTTTCAATCTGTCTTAACACAATGTATTCCCATGTCAAGCTGATACCTTTAATCTACCCGTCATAGCTCAGCATCCTAGCTCCTTCAAGAGGGTTTTTCTTAATTCCCCAATCAGACTGCATTTCTTTTCTTTTCTTTTTTCATGTCCTTTATTTTTTATTTTTTATTTTTTTTTTTAAGTAGTATCTCGATCTAGCTGAGGCTATGTAGTCTCCGGCTGGTGGCCTCAAACTCACAGCAATCCCATTATCTCTGCCTTCTGAGTGCTAGGATTAAAGGCATACGCTATCACACCCACTTCTCTTTATTTATCTTGAAATCTAAACTAAGTTTGCTTCGTGTGCTTATTGAGGTATCAGGTGTGTCTATGTTCAATAAACTGATAAGTGTATAGGTAGGCAAA
The DNA here is from genome assembly GCA_036365145.1 of Orientallactaga sibirica. Lineage (NCBI taxonomy): Eukaryota > Metazoa > Chordata > Mammalia > Rodentia > Dipodidae > Orientallactaga > Orientallactaga sibirica. The sequence continues at coordinate 28,553,344 of JAEOAD010000006.1, forward strand.
CCTTGCAGGCTAAATCAAACCCCACATCTCTGTGCCTATCAGCAAAGCATCTTTCTTATATAAACAAATGTTTAAAATTCTAAAAATTATTTCAGTATGTGGAAATATGGTGAAATTTGAATTTCAGTGTCCTCAAAGTTTGTTGAGCACAGTCACACTTATTCATTTACATGTGTTCTCCACTACTCAGTTGATACAGTATTGGTGGAAAAAAAAAAAAAAGAGGACAGAGATCCTGCATGACCAAAAATTCCGTTTGACCCACTGTAGACAACCTTCACCAGCACCCACTGTAGTGTCTAAAAGTACAAGATCTTTAAGCTCTTAGCTATAAGTTTTGTTCAGTATTCCCCAGGGCTTGGAGGTGTCTAATGATTTTTTTCTTTGCTCACTACTATGAAAACTCAGACTCATTTTTCCTGCATTCAGTGACATTTGTGCCCAAAACCAATGGTCTTCTATGTGAATGTCACTACAGGAGGCATCCTAAACACATGCCAATGGTGGAAAGGGGACAGCATTACCTGCGTGAATAGTGCCTTTGTGTCTGTCATAAATATCCTGACAAGTCTTCTGATTGGCACATATCCCAATGTCCCTCCTGTTAGCACATGGTGGAAATCCTTTGTTGCATCTTTCTGTCCCCAAGATTACTGCTACAGGAATATTGCCTTGTCTCTAGAGTCATCATTGCAACTCCAATGGTATTACCATGCAATGACATTTCCTCTATTTCATTTTCAGGACTGCAAGTGTAATTTGGTGGTCAAACAGGTACAAAGCACACATGAGGCCATGCTTAGCAAGCCTGAGTCCCAGCACCAGTAAATAATTTACATTTAAGTTTTTCCCACCTTAAAAGTATCTATAATTCAACAGCTTCCAACTTCTGCTTTGTAGACATTTTTCCTTAAGACATACTAACAGAATAATACACCAGGATTTAGTAGATGAAAGATGAGTAACAACAAAGTTCTAAAAAATGCCTGTAATGTCTACAAGTTATGTAGAGTGCATACCAAGTGTAAAAACCAAGTTCATGTGCAGCTCTTCATTGTAAGTAAACTTCCCTTCAGTGTGTGTTGTTGCAGAAGTTGCATTATCAATTTCTACCAATTTGTGTTGTTCTATCATTGATTTTTGCTCTCCACCGGTGGCTTAGGAGTCTCAGTTTTACCTCTTTGTGGACTTGTAATACCATCTTCTGCTCAATGATGGTAATGGCCACTGGAACCACCACAGAGCATCACCCACCACTCAAGTGCCAAAAGATATGCATTAGAGTGAGTACCAATCACTCCACCAACAACACTCATTAAGCATAAGACTCTTGTCATGCTATTTTTTTCTGATCTCCTTGTATTTTTTTATTTATTTATTTATTTATTTATTTATTTATTTATTTATTTATTTATTTTTGAAGAGAGACACAGAGAGAGAGACAGAGAGGGAGACAGAGATGGGCGCGCCAGCAGCCTCTCAGCTGCTGTGAATTAAATCCAGATGTGTGCGCCCCCTTGTGGGCAAGTGCAGCATTGCGCCCCTGCATCACTTTGCATCTGGCTAAACATGGGACCTGGAGATTGGAACCGCTGGAGATTGTAACTGGTGTTCTTAAGCTTAGGAGGCAGGCGCCTTAACCTCTAAGCCATCTCTCCAGCCCTCTCCTTGTGTTTTAATCAAACAAAAGGAGGGAAAATACAGGGCAGATAGATAGGAATCAACAAAAATAAGTTGTATTTGAAATTGCTAAAAAGAATAAAAAATGAAACAAAAAGAAAAAAGAGGTCTGGAGAAGTGACTTAGTGGTTGAAGCACTTGCCTGCAAAGCCAAAGGACCCAGGATTAATTCTCCAGGACCTATGTAAGCCAGATACACAAGGGAACATGTGTCTGGAGTTAATTTTCAGTGACTGGAGGTTCTGTTGTGCTCATTCTCTCTCTCCTTCTCTCTGTCTCTTTCTTTCTCTCTCTCTCTCTCAAATAAATAAATAAAAATTAAAAAAAATATTTTTTTTTTAAAGAAAACAAACAGAATGCCCGATCTATGAATGGCTAGAAACTTGCCTTCCACATATTCATGTAAATTCTCCAGGGCAACACTTGAGTGTGACTGTTGCACAATTATAGCTTTGCTTTCCAGAAGACAAAGGAGTTTCAGACAAGGATCTGTTCTGTGAGTGTGAAAATGATCAAATATCAACCTGAAATGTTTCACTCATTTTTTTTTTCTAAAGAGAACCTCACTACATGTTATATAGGTTATAACATCTGTGGTACAATTATTACTATATATTTTTAAATGTTATTGATGAATATTTATTTTTATTAATCACCTTACATAAATGACATATCAGCCTGTAGGAAGGGAGGAAGCAATAGAAATAGAGTGATTGCATGTTCTTAATTTTTAGGACCTCACTGGGAGAAAAATGTGAGTGGTGTGTGTCTGCTTTGGACAGAATGACTCTGTGTCTGGTTTGTGGGTGATCCCATGAGGACCTAGATGAAGAAAGTAGGTTTGTAATTCTAGTCACAATCCCCTCTATCCATAGTTCTTCTGCACTGATATGCTGATGCAATGAAATAGAATCTTGTCATAGAGAATAGCATTTTTCTGGATTTGTTATATACCAGAGTAACATGTGAGGATGTCTAGGAGAGAACTGGTTTTAATGGACTCAAGGTTTTTTTGTTTTGTTTTTTTGAGGTGGGGTCTCACTTTAGCCCAGGCAGACCTGGAATTCACTATGTAGTTTCAGGCTGGCCTTGAATTTATGGCAATCCTCCTATCTCTGCCTCCCAAGTACTTGGTTTAAGGGCGTGCACCAACATACCTGATTAGACTGAAGATTTTTAAATACAGAACTTGAAGGTAGAATCCCATCGTCTGTTTTCTACCACACTCTTTAGATTCAGAGAAACACAGAACTCTCATTCAAATACCTTGCAAGAACCGTGTCCTCACCGAGAACCAATGCCACATGTAGACGTTCTCTGGCAGCTGTAAGAAAAGCAAAGTACCATAGGTGAGATTAGTTTCTATTATTGCCGTCTCCAAGTTACAACAATCCACCAAGCCATGGTGTCTTACGGTATTTACAAAATTGTCGTCTATTGACAAAGACCAAATTTGAAAGTCAGAGGCCTGTAGCTCAGAAGTAGAGCTCTGGCCTAGCATTTACTAAGCTCTGCATTTGATCCACAGCACCATAAGCATGCACTCATGCACACACGCATGTGCGTGCACACACACACACACACATGCACACACACACACACAATTGAGTATGGAATTAAAATCTAAGCTCCAGTGTCTACAAGCCATGTGACTATGAACAAGCCCCTGGTCTCTGGTCCTTCTTCTATAAACAAAGAACATAGCTGGGCATGGTGGCACACGCCTTTAATCCCAGCACTTGGGAGGCAGAGGTAGGAGGATCACCGTGAGTTCAAGGCCACTCTGAGACTACATAGTTAATTCCAGGTCAGCCTGGGCCAGAGTGAAACCCTACCTCTAAAAAAAAAAAAAAAAAAAAAAAAAAAAAAAAAAAAAAAAGAACATAACCTTAGACTTCTTGAATAGTGACTTTTAGAGTAAATATGACTGTCAAAAGCTCAGGGGAAAAGCATCTACCATATTATAATATTTCTTAAATATATTTCATTTATTTATTTGAGAGAAAGAGGGAGAGAGAGAGAATGGGCATGCCAGGGCCTCCAGCCACTGCAAATGAACTCCAGATGCATGCTCCCCCTTGTACATCTGGCTTACATGGGTCCTGGAGAGTTGAACCAGGATCCTTTGACTTTTCAGGCAAATGACTTACCCTCTAAGCCATCGCTCTAGCCCAAGAAGGATTTTTTTTTAATTTATTAATTATTATTATATGAACATATTGGTTTTATTTCTGTTGGGTTATACTATTATATACCCTCTTTTCCACCACATTCCACTGAAAACCTACTCAGTGGGGTTATGATTTTCACATCGGGGTCATGAGTACAACAGACACTGCCTGTAGTGGTGGTGGGCATTCCCTCAGGTTTCTCCTTCCTATCATGCAGCCCTTAACATCTTTCTGACCCCTCTTCTGCAATGTTCATTGAGCCTTGGCGAATGCATTGTATGTCTCCTTTAGCGTAGAAATCTCTGCATCCTCTGGTTTACAGAGTTAATGAGTTCTGAGTTTCCCCAGTGACTACTGCCATCTCCCTGGAGGAGGTGCTCAGTCAGCAATAAGAGCAGCACTTGTGTTTGTCCTCTGTCCTGTCTGCTGGGACCTGGCAGATGTGACAGCTGGTTCATCTCCTGATAGGCAGTTCACATTTTTCTTGTTGTGCTGATGGATCTTGGGTTTCCCCACTATTTGCTGCCATCTATACAAAGCAGATTCTCCAACCAGGAGTGACAGGAGTATGAAACAAATGGGATAAGGACAGTTATTTAAAAGGTATTATGATGGGCATAACCTCTCCTCAGAGTCAAAGAAGAGAGGGAGATCCCCTCTTGAATCTATGAACTTCCTATCTATTGGATTGTGACTTGGTTCTCATACCCTATCAGAATCTATGAACTTCCTATCTATTGGATTGTGACTTGGTTCTCATACCCTATCAGAGAGGAGTTGATTGTCCCATATTTCACATACCACTTTTACACAGGTGTGTACATAGTGATTGTATAGTTTGCAGGATCCTTCATAGTCATGTTGCTGGTGACCCTTATCCCCCAGCAGCTCATACAGCACCTTCCAGCACTAAGGTCTGAAAGAAGGCATGATTTTAATATGAACAATAGGCCATTACCTCACAATACCCAATTCAGATTGTAGCTGAAAACACAAGAAAAGAAAGTGTCCAGGCCTCCCATAATACAATGAAGCCAACATTGTGTAGTATGCGTAAAATTAAATTATGTAGTTTTCACATTGACTTTGACAAGAAAGTAGTGTTATAAACTCCCCTTGAAGAATTAGTTCAAATTTGATAAAACAGCAAAAAAAAAAAAAAAAAAAAAAAAAAAAAAAGAATAAATCATAAGGGAAAAAGGAAGGGTGATCGGAGGTATTATTATCATGGTATATTACCTAAATTTGTAGAATTTGTCTATATTTAAAAAAAAAGAGAAAAAATAAGTTATTACCTGCCAGTGGCAAGAATAGAAGTAAGCAAAATCCTGGGTAACTTGACAAACACCTGGACAAGCCTGGTTCATTAAGTACATGGTAGGAAACCTCTCTTTCCTTGCCATCCTCACAGATGGAAAATACACATGGTCTTCCTTACCCTTGCCTTATAAAAATCTCTTGTGACTACCATTACCTTCTCTGTTATTTTAATCAGATCTTGCTAACCTGAGCAATGGCAGGGGAAAATGTGCTCATTAACAGCATGCCCTTTGCTCATAAGGGATGATCAGCCTTACACTCCCTGAAGTGGCTCATGGCAAGCTGCTTCTCTTCAAACTTCAAATCACCTCATATAGAAAGCTGTACTCCTGAACCTTCATCAGCAAAGGGCTGATATTATGGTTGTAAATTCACATTAAGATCTCCTTATCAATTTATCAGTAAGCTACCCTGAAGTTATAATAAAACTTTCTGATATAGCCAGGGACACATTTAAGTGAAATAGTTCATATGGGTGACCCTGTAGAAAGAATCCTTGCCAACAATTTTCAACAAAGGCCAGAAGTGTAATTAACATTTTTGGAGGACCAAAGCATACCATCAGGCTTTGCTTCAAGTCTTCCCAAAGGCCCATAAAATAGAATTCAGTTTCCTTACCCTGCTCATTTTAGGTAAGAATTCCTTAACTATTATTAAAATTATCATCAAAATAACTCTTGTTTTCTACCTCAAAATATGTAAAATTTCTGAAATTATTCCTGTTTTATTAAAAAATACACCTTACAGAATGTTAATGTGAATTGATACTAAGACATTTTTGTATTTGTGGAACTAAGGATTGAACCTGACTGAAATTACAGTGCAAGCTAAGCATGTACTCCTTACCTCCCAACCCAGCCCTAGCAAAATAGTCCTACTTAATATTATTCATATCCACAGAGAAACATGTGACTCACATATAACAGTTTAATATGTGATATTTTTCATTTATCTCTGTCAATGTATATTTTATTTCACGGTAACAATGGAAACATTAGCATCCACTAAATGAATAGGGCCCTTCAGAGAATAGAGCTTTTACATACATTTGATTTGGGGAAGACATTTGCTACTCACATGAAGCAGAAACATCTCATCATGTGTAGAATTTCAACCTACATTCTTTTATGAATATCCATAGCCTTGAATTGTCTAAAGAATTAAACATATTTAGTGCCATTTTACCTTTCTTTTTTTTGTTTATTCATGTTTAGCATGAGAAGTTATTTGAATTAATTGCTTTTACAAGACAATAAATTCTCCAAACTCATTTGAAATATTAACTAGTAAAAAAAATATATATGCAGAAAAATGTATTTGGCTCCAATACGCAAAGAGTTTGCAAATTTATTTTCAGTAAAAGATCAAGTATTAACTTGCCTTTAGGATAAGAGTGCAACAGCTGGATTCTTGGGTATCTTTTCATGAAAGAAATGTATACAAAGAGAAAGAATGGAAAGAATAGAAGGAGAGAATGAGGACGGAAGAGGAGGCAAAAGGAAAGAAAAGGGTAATAGGACTCTGGTATCTTATGGCACTAGCATGACAGAGTAGGTGACTGGGTTTTTACCAAATATTTTTAACCCTTTCCAAAATACATGACTTTCTTTTAAACTATCTTAAAAATTCATGATGAAATAGTTTATTACAAATTATAATTTCAAATATTTCTCATTTAGCGTAATTAATATTTTCTGGCTATAAGCATTTGAAAATAGTGTGCCAGAAGCTCAGAGATGAATAGCTTAAGGTATGCTGCTAAACCTTTTGAAAATTATTCTATCTGCAGTCTACCAATCAGCACATATCTTTAAAGTCAAATTTCATCACTTTCAAATTTATTCATTTTGGTTATTTGGTACAATTAATTGAATATGTGTTCTTTCAATGCAAAATGAGCTGTCAAGATTCCTCCAAGGATAATCTGGAGTCCAGTGCTTGCTTCATGATGCCCACGTAGGAGGCTGTGATTATACAATTTATTTCCCATAGCTTCATTTGTATAGTTTTACAGAAAATATCTTTCCTAATGCAGTACTCTACAGTTATTTATAAGAAAACATCATTTCAAGACTAGTCAATCAAACCTTAAGTAAAATAGTGATATATTTGCTAAAATCAGTATACTGTGTATCATATTTTCTTTCAATTTGTTAAAGCAGTAGTAAAACGGCTCCATTACTCTGGCAGGGAAAAGACTAAAGGTCAAAATATACAATTTTATAGTAACATGATAGGATGTGTGTGTGTGTGTGTGTGTGTGTGTGTGTGTGTGTGTGCAAGTGTGTGTGCATGCCTGGGAGCTATCATCTGCAAGCATAGAGGAGTGGCTATCCTCTAATAAATGAAAATGTATGCACATTCACGAGTGTTTCCACACGTATGTTTCAGCTTCTCCATGTGGTAAGATAAATAACAGAAAATAGTGCTCAGAGAAATTAACCATGTCTAAATCTCATCAGAAACTGGAGAATGAGCCCCATTCTCTATCACATTGGTCTCACACTGCCCTTGAGATAATCATAACAGGTGGTTAATGTCTGATCCACCACCTCATGGGCTTTTAAGGAGACCATGATTTGAGATCCCACTTGGCTGATGGCTATGCCTGCAATCAGCAAATGGGAGCCCCAATATGAAGACAGTGTAGAGACAAGGCCAAGCCTTTGCCTTCTGAAACTAGTTAGTTTTCAGCACTATCAAAAATAAACTGTTATAAAGGCAATTCATCTTATTTTTAGTTTAACAAATAATCCCACCCATTGAAGAGTTACAATGTGATCCTTTAATGCACATTTATAGATATACACTGGCAGGTAAGCATGAAGTAACATACAAATCAACCTCACATACATTCTTATGGTGAGCATATTCAAATACCACCATGACAGCAGTTTGGAAATGCAAAATGCATTATTCTTAACTGCGGAGCTGGGCAATAGATCACCAGAATCTATTTCACCTGTCTCACTGAAACTTAGTCCATTTGGGCCAATATTTCCTCTTTTCCTTCTCTTACCTCAGTACATTTTTAAAAAGTTCACACCAAGATTTTCTATAAATTGTATCATAAATGGTAGAAGGAAAAATGTATATACCTGTCTTGTACTCAACCTTTTCTATTTGTATTTTTCCCTTGATAAATTAAAATAATAAATGACAATGTGATTATATTTTTGTTAAGCTCATTAAACATTAAATACATACACATCTATCTATCTATATGTATAAATTTTTGGTTATATATTTCTGGTAAGCATCACAAGTATTTTTTCTGATGGCAACAGTATTATTGTTATCTCATACTTCCAGATTTGGAAAGTGTAGGAAAAATTAGTTGGTTTCCTTAGCCCATGTAATTTACAAGTAACTTCTAAGTGATACTGAGGATTTGAGGTCATCTGCCAGTAGCCAGTTTCTCTACTTTTAAAAGTAAGCATCTTCATCCTTTCCTTCTAACTGTGAGCTTCTAACTTCCAGGAAAAAAAAATATATTGCAAAAGCTTTAGGTTTGGTTGCTTCAACTATTCTTGTAGATCATTCTAACTGAATTCAAGCAGACTCAAGAAACTTCAAAATTCACTTTTTGCACTAAAATGTGATAGAAAAATGTTTAATCATTTCTTCTTTATTTAAAGCAGTCTGATAATATACAAGCTATCCTAACCTGTTCATCATCTCCCATTACTAGAAAGCGTCAGTCCTGCACTATTGATCCACTGAAATTCAGGTCATCAGTTTCTCTTTCTAGATCCCCTTGAAGACTCCTCAGCCTCTAAAGAACATGTGACCCTCAGTTCCCATGTACATTTACTCAGCCATGGAAAATGTGTTTTATTTCATGCACCATAATAACTTCAAGAAAATGGGAGTATTTAAACTTTTCCAAACTTGCATCCATTGTGATATTCCTTATGATCACTTCTGCTTTGTATGATTTAGAAAGGGCAGGTAGATGGCTAGCTCTCCTGACACTGCAGTAGTCTGTTCACCAGACTTTTGTTGCTGTAACTGTGACATTTCAGGAAAAACTAGATGGCTGCCCACACTACGTAATATAATAATACAAGAGCTGAATATTCCCACCAGCCTGCAGTGTCAAGATTAGGTGAAAATCTGTGATATGCAGAATTGGAAGATGAGTGGGAACAGATACCGCAGCTAATGGGATAAGATCACAATGGTAGAACACTGGAGTGGGAAGACTGAAAGAACTGTGGCTTCTACGAAACAATAATCCTTATTAGGAAATGTAGACTTAGCATATTTAACCAGTGTTAAACATTTTTCTGTATCATAAACTTGATGCTTTTGATTATAGTACACAAAACTCAAATCTAAGTCCAGTAAAGTATTCCAGACATAATTGTACCAAGAATTTGTCATCAACATTGCATTAAAGTTTTAATATCATAGGGTTAAATTTCTTTGACAGTTAAATCATATTAATATTATTATTGTACACACAATATACTCAGTGTCTAGCAAAACAAGATATCATAATAGATCATCTCAAGATATTAAGGAGTCTGAAGACATTTAGAGAATTAACTCTTCTACTGAAGTTTCAGAGAAGAGTCAACAATAGTAATTTCTTTTTTTTTTTTTTTTTTTTTTTTTTTTTTTTTTGCAAGGCTGAGCAGGACTTCTCTCAAGCATTAGATTGTACATGTCCTCATCTTTCTTAGAAAATAGGGAAGGTAAACCCTATGTTAGAGATTTAAATAAGAAAAGATAAGTATGGAGAAATAACAGACAGATAATACAGGCTCATGGCTATGTTTTATAAATGTCTATGTATGTTCAGATATTTTTATCAAATGCTCCAAAAGACATAAGGCCAAAATTTACTTTTACATTTACATTTAAATTTCCGTTCTGTTTGGGTATATTATTTTTGTTAAAAAATCCATACAGTTCAATTTATTCCTTACCTTAACACAATTTGCTGATTTTGTTCTCCATTTCTACATTTTTTTTCCAGAACAACTTTGCTAAACCTGTCTATCATATACCATAAGATGAAAGCTCAATCACCAATAACTTCATACAAAATTTTCTTCATGCTAATTTTTTAATATCAGCTAAAAGTTATTCAGATTACGCCCCAGTTTTTGTTTCCATTTCCAATTTTAATGACAGATTTGTAGCTAAATACATAAAATAGCTTACAACTAAAAATAATAATGAGAAATATGATTGTGCTTAGAAATATGAGTGGTTCTTTTAATACCCATGTTGTAATGTAAATTTGGCAGATGTATTGACAAAATATAGCATGAATTTGTGGAAACAGGCTTAAATTAAAGACATTTGTAAACAAGTATAATAAATTTTGGCATGAATTTTATTATGGTCCTATCTGATTCCTATTTTCTGTGCATCTAATGACTAAAAGGCAAAGTGTTTGTTTAAATAAAGGCCTCAGATGGACACAGGTGCAGATGCTAACACATCATTAAATACAGCACTAATGTTTTCCTGGTGCTGTGTTGCTGCTACAAGCTTTAAATATTGCTATAATGCAAATTCAAAATCAAAAGATGTGGAAACACATACATACAACTGCTGCCAAAGAAAAATTTCGGAACCATATTTTCAACTGAAATGTCAAGTATTAGACATTCAATACCTATCAAATTTGAGGTAAGAGTTTATGTGATATAATGACAAACAAAAGTTAAAACTGTTTGATATAAAAATACTTACAAAATTACTAAAGCAGAACTTCAAGTCAGTGTAAATTATTATTTTTTAGGCTTAAACATATTTTATTATTTCTCTAAGTTTATAACTAAAATTGTATGTGTGAAAGGAATGCAATCACCTAGAAGTCTATTCTATGGCATTTTTCTTCCCTCTTTTCATTTGGAAACAGGTCAACCAATTTTATGCAGGTGGCTTTCAAATGAATAACATTAGCTCATGTCTATTCTTTTCTTTTGTGTGCATGTTTGTTTGTGGGTGGTGTGCACAGGTGTGCATGTAAGTGTGGAGGCCAAAGTGCAATCTTGAATGTTATTCCTCATGCACTACCAACCCACATTTTATTTTAAGACAGGGTCTTTCTTTGGTCTGGAATAGTTCAATTAAGCAAATTTGGCTGGCCACTAAGCACAAGTTATCTGCTGGCCTCCTCAATGCTTGGATTCCAAGTGTACCATCATGACCATTTATGTGGGTCCTGAGGATCAAACTCTGGTCCTCCTGCCTGCAGGGCAAGCACTGTATTGAGTAAGCTATATACCCATACTCCTAGTTATTTTGTAGCTAATGTAGATTACCTTGGGTAAAATACATTAGGGTAAATATACATTTACCTTTTATCAGCAATGCTGAAGCATTTTGGAAAAAAGAACCTAGAATATTTTTTCAGTAACACTCTTACTTTTATTAGGGCTCACACTCAAAGCCACTGTTTTAATGTATTCATTTATTTTTTGGTCTTTATTTTTTTCTTTTCTTCCAATGCTTGGATTTAAGATAAAGCCTTGTACAAGGGAAATTGTATACCATTTATCTATGCCTCAAACCTTGTTCCTTATTCTTAGTTTGAATAATTATGATATTTTTTGGATGTGTAGCTACTAGGATGGTAGAAGAATCTAGGACTTTTGCATTTAGTATCTGCATTACAGGTAGATGACATTAACATACTTGGTACCATTCCTTTTAATTACATACATAGCTGTTAACAAAAATCTTCCTAAAACATATGTTTGAAAATAACAAAGTAGTAAAGTATGATGTCACTTTTATATATTTGGGGCATAAATATATTCTTCATTAAGAAATAAATTTCTAGGGCTGGAGAGGTGGCTTAGCGGTTAAGGTGCCTACCTGCTAAGCCTAAGAACGCTGGTTCCAATGTCCAGCAGTTCCAATCTCCAGGTCCCATGTTTAGCCAGATGCAAAGTGAGGCAAGGGCGTAATGCCACACTTGCCCACAAGGGGGCGCATGCATCTGGATTTCATTCACAGCAGCTGAGAGACTGCTGGCGCACCCATCTCTGTCTCTCTGTCCCTCTCTGTCTATCTCTCTCTGTCTCTCTCCAAAAATAAATAAAAAATAATTTTAAAAAAATTAAAAAAAGAAATAATTTTCTAGTTGGGTGATGGCTAGGTACATAAGTACTTGTCACAGAAGAATGTCTACCTGAGTTTGGAAAAAAATCAAGATGCTCTTGCAACAGCAACTATAATCCCAGTGCCCCCACTGTGAGAAGATAGGTCAAAACAAGAGAAACACACAGGTCACCTAGCCCAGCACACTCAGAGATAAACAACAAGAGATCCAGCCTCAACCAAAGTGAAAAGTGAGGACAGACATGCAAAGTTATCCTCTGAACTCCACGTGTGCACTATAGCACATGCATGTGTGTGTGCATACACACACACACACACACACACACACACACACACAGCAAAAGTAAAGTTCTCCAGAGTAAAAAAAATAAAACCCAATTATTAGTTTCTAGACATGCATTAGTTCCAAATAACATAACAAGTTATAAACATGCAATGTAACAAGTAAACCAATACACAGAGCATTTCTAAAATCTTAGAAAATGTAATTGATTGAAATTATTATATTATTAATATCAATTTTTCTAACTATACTAAGTTCAAGCCTTTGTTCTCAGCTAAACTACTGCTTTTTCAACTATTAAAATTTTAATTGGATATGAAGAAAAGCAAGAGTACATGATAGCAATGTGGCTATGATCACAGACTCCAGAGAGGAAAAAGGAAGTTATCATACTTACAGCAAGATTTAGAATAGGCGATATCAGTGTGCTTCTTTCTGTTGTTTGAGATCTTGATTTCATTCTTTTTCTTTTCTTTTGAATATTTTATTTTTGTAGAGAGATTTAGAACACGAGATCAGTGTGCTTCTTTTCTGTTGTTTGAGATCTTGAGAGAGAGAGAGAGAGAGAGAGAGAGAGAGAGAGAGAGAGAGAATTGACATGCCAGGGCCTCAGGCACTGCAATTGAACTACAGATACTTATGGTACTTACTGGGCATGTGCAACCTTGCCTCACATTTGTGCATCTGGCTAACATGGGGTCTGGAGAATCAAACATGGGTCCTTAGGCTTCGCAGGCAAGCACCTTAACTGCTAAGCCATCTTTCCAGCCCTTGACTTTATTCTTAAACATTCACTTGGTCATTACAGTGTAGAGAACCTTCATATCTCTGTATGTTTCCTCGACCTCTTCTGCTTTTGTTTCCACTGTACTCAGCTCCTGTCAGCTCTGTGGTTCCCCGTGATAAAAAAGTTGTCTAGGAATGCGAATGTAGCTTTTAGATGAGCTTTTGGAATTCAGGTAGTATTCAACTACAATGGCCAATATTGCAGTCTGAAGGTACAAAGAGGTAAGTTTAGATTAAGACATGTTTTATTAAGGAAGATTTGGCAGAATGATGTTAGCCACCATATATGATGTTCCTCAGTAAGGATACTACCTCTGGTTCTAGATGACAAAGTAGAGGGAGGGAGTATGAGTGGAATAACTTACGGAGTGAACACTAATTCAGTAAGGGTAACTAGTGAACAGACTATTTTTCCTGGGATAATTTAAAAATCATATCATGGCAATTGGAAATGACTCAGTTTATATAAAGTTATCAACAAAACACAAAACTCATTAGCATATCCATTTTCTCATTTCCATAGAACGAGTCACAATCAATGAGGTAGCTTTGAATATAAGGACAATGCAAGAACATGGAAAAGAGAAGCCACCCAGTAAAGCTTGTTAATGTGAATTTGTTGATATCACACGCAGGCTGAGAAGATTCTAAAGGTGTCTTCTGTGGTTTGCCTTGTTCTTTCTCCTAAAGAGAGGACACATTTACTTCCTCTACATAAATGTTAGTCATGCTTGTCCACCATTAGAAGAGCAGAATGCTTTCCTTCATCTGCTTATTCTTGTCTTCAGCTCAGTGATCCTTTATATAGTGGGGTACATATTATGGTCTATCCGTACATCAGCATCATTTCCATACCTGTCGAATCAAGAATTCCAGAGCATGCTAACACTGCAGCCAAGATAATCAACATGTGTTGCATTGTTTCCGAATTTCTGGGCATTTTGTCTTACTTGAATTTTCAGGAAAATGTCATTTTCAGAAGATGTTGCTGTATGCTTATGCATTGTTTAGTATGTATACGAGTGAAGAACATGCCTCTAAACACACAGCCCAAGAACAGGCTCAGGTGTACACTGCAGCTTACATAAGCAGTGAAACTTCTAAGCTAGTTCAGTGCTTTTACCAGTTCAAGGTCTTGTTGGCACTTATTGGCAACTGATTTGATTGATATGAGTTGAGGGATGTCAAAATAGATACTATGTGAAGACATGAAAGAAAATCAACAGCTGACAAGGTGAATGGGTATTAGCAGGCTTACATGGAAAATAAAATTTAAATCTATGTGCCATATCCAGTTTTATTCCTAAGCATGGATTAAGTAAATCAGAGGAAAAATGTAATTCCACATCCTTAAACCAATTCAAAATCAGAGGAGAGAGAAGCAGATCTCAGTGACTTGTATTGTGAGGCACTGAGTGTGTATGTCTTCTGTCTGCACACCTTAGGGCTCAAGCAGGTCTCAGAGGGATGAAAGAGCCATGCATTGAGCCTCAGAATAGAGAACTACAGTAAAAAAAATAAATAAAGAAAGAAAGAAAGAAAGAAAGAAAGAAAGAAAGAAAAAAAAAAAGAAAGAAAGAAAGAAAAATTTCCAAGAAGCATTAGCATTAGCCTGGGTCCATAATATAAAGCTTTTGGAGAACCTTAACAAGAAATTTAAGGTAACTGCTTGCATTCATGCAAATGACACTACGGGTAGGTTACTTTAACTATGGTCTCATCTAGAGGATACTTGTTTAATAGAGACAAACACAATAGTTGTAGAGAAACAAAAACTATGTTTCCTAAGCTGTAGCTTTGAGAAAGACATTTCTAGACAAGAAAGCTCTTAGCAACCAGAACTCCACTGATTGCTCTTTTTTTTTCTTTTTTTCTCTCTACCTGGCATAAACCATACTAGAATTAATTAGCTGTAGATAATTGAAACTATTCAAGCTATTCTGATAAGGAATGTATAATCACTGTAAGTGAGTTATACTGCTTTGCCAAAGGGCATCAGGCAACATGCAGGAAGACTGAATCATGATATCAGGTGCCACACAAATGGATACTCTGACTCCAGCCATATCAGAAGCACAGCAGCCTACATACTGTCTAAAAGAACATTTTGAAGATTGAATTTGAGGGTAGATCCACTCAAAATGGTTATAGATATGCAAACAATAGGATGTATACTTGGAATCTAATTGTTCCCAAAATTTTAAATCTTGTTTTCCAATAGGTATTGGTTTAATAATCACACATATATATTATTATATCTTATTTAAAAAAATCCACAAATATAAATGCAAAGTATGAGAAATAAGGGTGCTAATATTCTAATTTGTACAGTAGTGGCTCATATTTTACAACTTCTGGACAGCCATTACTTAAGGTTGTGGAACACATACTCACTGGTACACAACAGAGTGAGATGGTCAAATGTCTTCTCTTCTAAGCAACAAAATTAGATTTGACTCCTCCTCACATGTAGCTGCTTTTGCATTTTAGTGCAAATAAGAACAGTATCCTCACTATGTAAATAGATACATGCATATATTATGCATACAAAAAACATAAGAAGAATTTCCCAAATATGAAGTTTTCTTCTGAGCATTTTCAGACATTGGTCCCACTTTTGGTTGTCCAGTAGCTGGTAATTTTTAGAACATTAATCCTTAAGAAGCTGCTTACTAGGTGTTTTTGTATGCTTTTGGAGTGAAGGGATGTTTTGGTAGAGCTAGCATTTGTGTCACACTGGAAATGGAGTTCTCTGATCTCACAGTGCAGAATGATACATTGTGTAATACGTGATGTGTGAATTTTCCCACAGTGGCGTGAATAAATGCCTATTCACCCCAGAAAAATAGGCATACCAGACCAATGAAATAATTCCACCCAAGTCTAGCTTAGTGCACCAGTGAGATTGCTGTGGTACTTACATACAAAAGCATGGATGACTCAGACAATGGTGTCACTGGGAAGTCCAGCAAGCAGAACTCATGAGAGCTGCATCCCTGGGGCTTCCTGCACAGGTTGTTGGCAGCTTGGCAGGTCAGCATCTTCTCCCTAGTTACTGTTATTGCTCGTATAGCCTTGGGGGAGAGCCTCAGGGATCATGAAACTTTTCAAAGCCATCCTGAGTCTTTTAAGTTTCATTTCCTTTCTGGGCCTTCTCTGTTTTATTTACTTCCTAAATCTTGCAAATCACCAAAAGGAAATGTTTCATTTTGAATGATTAAAAAAAAAAAAACATAAAAAGTACTACTTATCAAACTTAAATGTATTTTTAAATTGCACACCTTACCTATCAAAAACCATATTAATATCATAAAAGTGTGAAACATTTTTGCTTTAATTTTTTTTTTACTTCCAGGTATGATGAAAACATTCTGTCTTTTCTATGGATATGGAAGGGCACTGAGTGTAGGGTACTCTGCTTATGCTAGTTAAGAGCTTTATTTTTTAAGAAATACTTACTCATAGACAGAAATGTGTTCATATCTATAATATTTTTCAATAATGAGTGCATTTTTTCTTAAAATTGTGACAGCTCTAAAAAGACACTATTATACTGAAAAAAATGCTGTTTTCTCTAGCATACAATTGATAGTTAATTTAGTTTTTTTAAGAAATTCAGATGACTGAAGTAGTTGCCATATTTGTTTACTCTTTTAAAATTCAAACTAAATGTCATGCAGAGATAAAGTGTTCCTGATTGTATCATTACCCCCCTTAAAATTTTTTTTTTTCTTTATTTTTTCCCATTGTGACATAGTCGAATGTACCCCAGTTTGGTTTGGAGCTCACTATGTAGCAAAGGTTGACCTTGAACTTCTGATCCTCCCACCTCCACATCCTTATGTTGTGATTATTGGAATATGGCACCACATCCAATTTCATGTCCTTCTGGGAATTAAACACTGCTCTATAAACTGAGCCATATTTCTAGCCCATTAAGTATATTCTAATGACAATATTGTTTTTAATCAACCTACATGATGTCCATGTAAAAAGTATTCATTTTAAGTTTGCTCAGTTAATGTTTAAATCCTACTACTATTCAGGTAAATGAAAACCACTTAATTTTTAACATATTTCAATAAGTTCTGCAAATCAATAAAAATAAGACAGTGAGACCATGCTCTGGGTACTATTTTGGCTTTGAACACTGGTTACCCTACAAGCACTGATCCTCTTACAAAATGCCCAATTAAGCCAATCTTGCAGCCCCTGGAGATTTAGTATCTGCTTAGAAATATACAACAAACAACATCTGTTTCTGTAAATCTTAACTAATTTGGGATTTAAATCTCTTTTAACTGGAAAATTCAATTTATAGATTAGTAGTGTGTGGTCCTAGTGGTTTTCAGCTCATTTCCCTAATGTCTGTGTCGAGTGGAAATGTCTCTGTGTGTCCCCTTGATGGTCTGCTTTGCAATCTGATAAACATCATGGAATGGTAATTTTTTTTTTTTAATTTTTCTAGATATTAGGAAATAAGTTGTGGTTTGGGGGATGGGTGTAACTCATTGGTAGAGTGCTGGCCCTGCATGTGTGAGGCCCTAGGTTCAAGCTCTAGCATGAAAAAACAGGAGCTTCCTTATATTTCTGTTTATTCAATGGTTGCCAATTAATCAACAATTTTTATCAGTGTCTTTGTATTAGTAAGGAAAAACTAATAGATATTCAAAATTTAAAAAGAGGGTTATTTAGCATTGCAAGATTGTGTAGTTGTACAAATAAGATGAAAGAAATAGGTGATTTGAGAAAACTTTATATTTTTAACTACATAATAGTCATGATAATAGAATGGAAAGCATGCTATGAGTACCAAAAGTTCACTGTGATAGCACTGTACCTCCTTTTGGGTTGTAATTTTTTTTTTTTTTTTCAGGTAAGAATGATCAACTGCTTTCTGATTCTATTTTGCTATGAGTCTAACCATTTACAGTCTTGAAGTAATGTGTACAGTATATATGAACAAAATCTAGAAAAATTAACCAAGTGAATTTTCTGTAATACCTTTGCTGTTTGATTTTGTTGTTATTTTCTTTTGTTATGATGAGGCAGGGTCTCACTTTAGTATAGTCTGATGTACATTTTATTCTGTAGTCCAGAACTGTCCATAAATTTACTCTTTAGTCCAAGTTGACCTCAAACTTACTTTGTATCCCAGACTAGCCTCAAACTCATGGTTATCCTCAGCCTCCAGAGTGGAGATTAAAGACCTGACCCACTGTGAAGGTATGATTCATTTGGCCCCCATAAATTTAGGTATTTTGAATGCTAAGTCACCAGCTGATGGCAATTTGGGAATAACGCCTCCTTGAGGCAGTGTATTGTTGAGGAGGGCTTGTGGGTGTTATAGCCAACTTCCTCTTCCAATGTTTGGCACAGTCTTCTGTTGCTATTGTCCATCTGATGTTGGACAGGAGGAGATATCCACCCTCTGCTCATGTGATAATTTTCCATTGTCATAATGAAGCTTCCCCTTAAGCTACTCTTGATCAGGTGTTTTCTGCCAGCAATGAGAACTTGACTACAACAGTAAAATTGGTACCGAGAGTGGGGTCATTAATGCTAGAAAACTGGCTTTGTGGATTTGGGCCATTTGGAGCTGACTTTCAGAAAGAATGTGAAAGGATTTTAAACCCTGGCCTAAGAGATGCCTTGTAGCACAGTAAGTATAGCTCAAAGGACTATTCTGGTCAGAGTTGCAAGATGTGAATGCAGTAACAACTATGGACTGTGAGGTTTGGCTTATGATGGTGAGAAAAGGCTTTGTCTGGACAGGGTAGAAGCAATTTGTGTGAGAGGCTTGCTGTTATTACCATGTCCTGAGAATGTGTGCAGGGAAATTAAATCTTTGGGCTGAAGCTTCTGCCCTTTCATCTGAAATTGTCTGAGAGATTACAACCATTGAGATTGGGACAGCTAACCTGAATTGGGACAACAGGAAGAATGCAGAGTTTTTGGAAGTGGCCTGAATGTTGAAGTAGTGTCCCATTCTTCAAAGTCTGCTTTATCTCCACCCCCCTTGATTAACAAATTGGCACACTACCTGGTATTATGTAGTTTAAGAAATGAAAAGAGAGAGAGGGTCATTGAATTTGCAACATGGCTTTGTTTTTTGGAAATGGCAATGGTTGTTGGATTACCTGCATGGAGACATGGTGGAGCCATGAGGACGAACTGTGGGTTGCAGTTGGAGACCCAATGGAATCACCAGGGCTATGGGATGGCTGCCAACAAAAGCTGCCAGCCCCAGATGAAGTTTTCCCAGACTGTGAGTATCCTAGCTAGAGGGGTGGAATTAGAACTCTAGAGACTTGTTGCTGATTACAATTATCAGACTTGGAGATTTTTCATTGACTAGAGTTGTTGGACTTGGAGCTACAGAGTTTGATGTCTTCCCTGTTTAAATCTTGTATTGGTTCAATATTTCTTTGCTATGTCCAATACTTTTTTTTGCAGTGTGAATGTTTATTCTGTGACATTATGTTTTGTTTGTTTGTTTCTTTGGTGTTATGACTCATTCAAATGATCTTGGACTATGGGAATGTTTGAACATCATTGTATTTTAAATCAAGTATTGTTATCAGTTTATGGTGGCCAGTGGTGGAATGTGGTATTCTGAATGCTAGGTCCCCAACTGATGGAAATTTGGGAATTCAAGGCTCCTGGATGTGTTGTATTGTTGGAGATGGAGTTATGGGTGTTACAGCCAGCTTCATTGTGCCAGTGTTTGGCACAGTCTCCTGTTTCTGTTGTCTATCTGATGTTGGCCAGGAGGTGATGTCCATTCTCTGCTCATGTCATCAGTTTCCCCTGCCATCATGGAGTTTACCCTTGAGTCTGTAATACAAAATAAACCCTTTTATCCCATAAACTGCTCTTGGTTAGGTATTTTATGCCAGCCAGGTGAACCTGACTACAATACCTACCATGGTGATAATAGAATTGATGCATGGTAGTATCCACATTTTCACAAGTATTTAAGCCATATGCATACCACTCATTTCATAAGATGAAAACTATTTCATTTTATAATTATTAAAATTCTCTTGAATAAAACAAAACATTAATAAGCTGTTTGCCAAAAATAACTTTGGAAAATATAGTAGCTTAGAATATATTGACTGGTGGAAATGTTTTGGAAGTTTGACAGTTTGCTACTTCTATATACAAAAAAAATATTTGATAGTTTGCCAAAGACTTCATCTATATATTTTCAGCAGTCTTATGTTTGGCTAGAGTTATTAAAAATATAAATATTTAGGCAATGTTAACACCTTTTCTCTTTTGTCATATTGATATTTATAAAATTCCTTCATGTTTATATAAGCACTATTAAGATGTTGACATATGTTATAGACATAATGCTAAAAAATAAATGTTTGATATAAACTTTCATAGAAGATGTTAATTCTGGACCACATACTCTCAGTTAGATATGTTCTGATTGAACCTTCTTCTTTTGGTGGAGAGAAATTTTTCAGTTTAGGTGTGTTTTGTATTTCCTGTAATACCCACAAGGAAACAAATAAATCTATAAGGAGATCCCAGTAATGGAGACTTCCAATTTCACCACTGAATGTTATTTTCCATCTCATCTAACACCTCATCACAATGTAAGAATAATGTATATATCATCATATCAGTGTATTATGAATCTACACATCTCAACATCCCTAACTCTCTCAGAGTGCTCCATTTTCCTTCTTCATAGCACCTTATGTATGCATCAACTTGTACATTTTTAATGCATATGACTCGGTAAGATGACCATAAGTTAACACTTGTGGAAGTTTCCTCTTCATCTCTCTTTTTGTCTCTGTCTCTCCCGGTGCCTTTCCATATAAATGTCAAATTATACATTTTCTTTATACTGTAATTTATAAAGTAAAAAATATATAGAAATATATTAAACCAAATAAATGAGTAATATACACCTTTAAAATGATAAAATTGAAGAAGGCACAAATAAAGGTAAACATCTTGCATATTCTTGAATTGGAACAATTCATAATGTTAATATCCATGCTGCTCAAAGAAATAGACTCAATGTTATCCCTACCAAAATTCCATTTTTATACAAGTTGTCCAAAACACCTTAAAACTCAAAAGATGTCAAAAGACCTCCAAAGGCTAAAATAATCTTTAACAGGAGCAAAGCTAGAGGCCCTCCACCTCCTGATAACAATTATACTCCAAAGCTGACCTCATTCAAACAGTGTCACAGTGGCATAGACGCAGAGGCAGGAGCTGATGGAGTAGAATAGATATGTAGCTACATCTCCAGGAGATTTTCCACTGACCCATTTCTCTCGGGTATCTTACTGTATTTCCCAAGAACAACTGTGAAATGTATTGTGAATATATGTTTTGAATGTTGAAAATACTTTTTTTGGATATTCTTACTGTGTAAATGAGGGTCTGTTACTGATCCCCTCAACCTTAACCACCATGGAAAAACAAGATCTGGACCTTCCCAAAGTAGCACGGGCTTTGTACCTAACCCCTTTCAATGACAGTAAAATCTTGGGTTAGTTAAGAGCGAGCCAGGAGAGCCTATCATGTTTGTCTCACTCCTGGAAGGAGGATGACATTCAGAGTTTTACCCAGTATGTACATGCCCCAGAGTTATACATATCAGAACAAGATGTCTGTCAAGGTTGTTCAAGTCTATTCCTAAGTAGGCCATGTACAAGCATGACTCTGCATCCCCTCTGGACAGCTCTCTTGGGACTTGAGGGTCCATATCACAAGAGAGCCAAGAATTCTTCTGTCCCTGGCTGCCTATCTATTTGAATAATCAATTCATTTTTCAATGTTTTTAGGATGTAGTCAATATAAATGTGTGGACTACTATAGAAACAGATGTTAGCCTAATGAAGATCTTTCCTATGCCCTATGTGGTGGGAGTCTCATTTTTACTATTAATTAATGGACTTATTTCTTGATGTACCCAAGAAACATACCCATATATCCTCAATCCACTAACCAGAGACAAGGGCATGGAAAGACAAAAAGAGGTAAAATAGTACTCTCAATACACAGTGTGATGCAAACTAGACTGCCACATGCCCAAGAGCAGAATCATGGTCTCACCTTATAGCACATATTAAGAATAAACTTGGGCTGGAGACATGGCTTAGCAGTTAAGACACTTGCCTACAAAGCCAAAGGACCCTGGTTCAATTCTCCAGGACCCATGTAAGCCAGATGCAGAAGGTGGCACATGCATCTGGAGTTTGTTTGCAGTGGTTGGAGGCCCTGGTGCACCTATTCTCTCCCTCTCTCTCTCTATGCCTCTTTCTCTGTCTGTTGCTCTCAAATAAATAAATAAAAATAAACAAAAATAATTTTTTAAAAAGAATAAACTCAAAATAGATTGAGGATTTAAACATAGCCCTAAATCTACAAAATTCATTAAATAAGAAATAGAGAAGCTACTTGGGTTTGACACAAAATACAGAGAATGACACAAAATATACAAGTGGGATTATATCAAAGTTAAAAGCTTTAAGATAGCAACAACTCAAAATCATCAGAAAAGACAACTAAGAGGGTATAGCAAAGGATTTGTAAATGTGCTTAAGATATGGCTTAGCAGCTAAGGCACTTATCTTCAAAGTCTAATGACCCTGGTTTGATTCCCCAATACCCACGTAAAGCCATATTCACAGAATGGAACATGCATCTGGAGTTCGTTTGTCATGGCTAGAGGCCCTGGTACTCTCTCTCTCTCTTTCCGCTATCTCTTTTTTGTGTGTAAGTAAATAAACAATTTTAAAAATTTGGAAATTATTACTTGATTACAACATAATATCCAAAATTCATAAGGAAATCTAACAACACAATATCAAATGAATTAATCAATTACATAATCCTATTAAAATATGGAATAAAAAACAAAGAAAGATTAAAAAAAGAAAAAAAGAAAAAAACATATAAAAATATGCAATCAACATTTAGGAAAAGGTACAAGAATTCAGTTGTTTATGAAATTAACTACACCCTCCCCCAATTTTGCTCTCTCTTTATACCCAAAAGTACAAAGAATACTCTTTGTCAGGACCCCAATACAATCTCCTCAGATAAATTAAGCAATTAACAAAATGGAGGAAAGGATGATTACATTTTGAAAACCGTTAAGCCAACCCAGATGCTAGAGATTTTAAATCATTCGCAGCTCTGTCATGTTTAATAGGTGGTGCTATATTAAACACAAACAGTAAATAAAATGCAGGAGTTTCTATATTTCTACATGATGCATTTTCATATACACAAGTATCATCCCATTCCACGGAGTATCATGGTCAAATTAAGGGAAAAAAAGATACAGCTCATGAATTCCTGTTCTTGGTAGAATTTCTGTGAAGACTATCCACTTGTCAGAAATGCACTGCTACATTAATAATAAAATGGAGGAACCAGGCTGGAGAGATGGCTTAGTGGTTAAGGCGCCTGCCTCTTAAGCCTAAGAACTCTGGTTCAATCTCCAGGTCCCACGTTTAGCCAGATGCAAAGTGATGCAAGGGCGCAAATGCCGCATTTGCCCACAAGGGGGCGCAAACATCTGGATTTCGTTCACAGCAGCTGAGAGACTGCTGGTGCGCCCATTCTCTATCTGTCTCCCTCCCTCTCTCTCTCTGTCTCTCTCTAAAAATAAAAAAATAAAATAAAATAAAAATAGAGGAACCATGTGGGAAGCACTGACTATAGTAACACCATTATGCTACCTCAGAAAGGAACTCTATAGTCTGTGGCTTAAGCATGTCATGAAGCAGGTACAAATATACTTCAAAATCAAACTCACATATTATTAAAATAAACAGATATATAGCTGGAGGGCTGGCTTATTGGGTAAGGTACATGCCTGCAAAGCCAAAGGACACAGGTTCAATTCCCCAGGACCCAAGTTAGCTAGATGCACAAGGGGGCATGTCAGTAGTTTGTTTGCAGTGGCTGGAGGCCCTTGTGTGTCCATTCTCTCTATCTCTTTCTTTCCCTCTCTCTGTCAAATAAATAAATAAAAATAAAATAAACAGATATAAATATAAAGCAATTTGTTTCTGCTTGCACAGATTGTCTCCTTCCCAATATGAGCAGAAATATTTTATAATTTATGCCAAAAATACAAGAAAATTAATATTCCATTAAAAACTATTTATATTCATTGTCCTGTCTGGGCCACATGACATTCACTATCATATATGTTTCCTTTTTTATTGGAAGAAAACATAGTATAATTTTTAATATAAATAATTATAAATTGTAAAGTTTGTATGAACAATATTGGGAATAATTCTAAATTAGAAAGACCTTAAAACTGCTCATAAACTTAGTATATGTAGATTATTTCATTGGGAGATTGATTCTATTTTTCCTTCTACCAAAAAAAAAAAAAAAAAAAGAATGATGATAAAGCCTTACCACGTTATATAGGACCTAACATCTAAGTAAAACATATTCTGGAAGTTACTTTCTCATTGCCGGGACAAATTGCACACCCTGAAGCATCTTGGGGACAAAAAGGTTTCTATTATGATTATGGATTTTTTTTTTGTTTATTTATTTGAGAGAGAGGGAGAACTTGTCCAGCCACTGCAAATGTCTGGCTTTACATGTGGACATTGAAGATTTGAACATGGGACTTGAAGATTTGAACATGAGTTCTTAGGCTTCATAGGTTAGCACCCAACCGATAAGCCATCTCTCCAGCCCAGATTTGTGGTTTTTTTTTAAAATATTTTATTTTTATTTTTTTATTTGAGAGAGAGTTAACAGAAACAGGCAGAGAGAGAGAGAGAGAGAATGGGCACGCCAGGGCCTCTAGCCACTGCAAACGAACTCCAGATGCATGCGCCTCCTTGTGCATGTGGCTTAGGTGGGTCCTGGGGAATTTAGCCTCAAACCATGGTCCTTAGGCTTCACAGGCAAGCACTTAACTGCTAAGCCATCTCTCCAGCCCCCAGACGTGTTATTTTTAAGGAGAAGCTTCATCTCATGGAGGAGACAGCTAACCAGAAAGAACAGCAAGGGTGAGCCTACTCTGAGCACACAGAAGGGCTGGACTCCTCAACACCTAAGGTCTGCCCTCAGCAAAGATGACCTCCTACACTATAGCTTCACCTCCCAAAGACTTTATCTGCTGGGGACTAAGTAGGAAACTTAATTAGACATACCTGAGGCTAAGTGAGTTATGTATAAACAAAAACCACACTGGTAATCCCTAAACAAGTGTTCATAATCAGCCATTGTTAATTTTATTCAAAAAAGCAATGAATATTTTTGGTGTTATGTCTTAAGCCCTTAGGTGCAGAGACACATAATGGTTCTGGATGGCATAATCAGAACATGAAGTACAGGACTTTGAAAGTTAGGGGTGTGGCTAGCCAGGTAGTAGTGCATTTCCCAGCAGGCAAAAGGCCCTGGCCTCAAATGTTAGCTCCAAGACCACCATAAAAAATAAAGAGGAAAAGAGGAAGAAGAATGTGACAAAGAATAATAGTGTGTGTATTTTACCAGACCAAAGTCTTCTGAGATAGAGAAGTGGATGACTGTCCAGATCTTTCTGAACAATCCTGAGGAAAGCACATTTCAATGTTACCACCATAGAAGTTCTGTTGCATGGGTTCATGACAATGTTAAAATTTGATCTTTATTGAAAAAATTATGGCGTACAACATAACACGGATAATCAATATTCTTGGTTGAAGAATGTGCAGTTGATGCTTATTGACTGTAACTTTTAATTCTGTATTTATATTACTTTAATACAAATGCCTCTCTGAAATTGGTATGGCAGCATTGTTTAAATTTCTTAGCAAAAAAGACTGCAGTGAATTCTCTCTGGACTTAGAGTGCTGCTTTTCATTTGCTAGTATTATTCTAAACAAGAACAGTTAAAATTTGAAAATATCAATGTAGCAATTTAAATCAGATATGCCCCATAAATTTATGTGTTCTGAATGCTTGGTCCTCTATTTGTGACAATTTGGAGGTGGAGCTTTGATGGAGTAGGTGTGTCGTGGAGCGGGGCTTAGATGTGTTATAGCCAGCTCCCCTTTGCCAGAATTCCTTCTTACCAAATCTTTTTAATCCACTTCCTGAAAGCGCAAATGCTAACAAACATTTACTTTTGCCATAGCAATAAATTACTGGTGGATAATAAAAAGAAGCAACCATGATTTTGAGCAAGGGTGACTGGCTAACAGAAAAGAATCACAAATCAGAAAGTGGCAGTACATCTTGGGAATTCACACTGGAAGGCATTCTAATCTTCTTCCTCTCATTGTGGAGGTGCCTGTGTCAGTGGAAAGGGTGGTCATGCAGAGATATCAGTGCATTGATCCTGTGGCAACTGCCCATGGGGCAACCTCACATTCTTCCTTGGTACTAGATTTATGTCTGTCTTGTTGAACTGCTGAATGTGGTAGATACACAAATTTCTTTGTCTCTTTCTGTCTCTCTTTCTTTCTCTCTGTCTCTGTCTCTCTCTCTTTCTCTCTCTCTGGGGGGGTTGGTGTGGGTATGGGTGTTGGGGAACAGGATCTGGTATCTGCAAAGAGCACTGTTCAATGTCTAATCAGACTGTGGTAGTTTGAATATATGTCCCCCAATATATTCAGTATTTTACTAGTTATACTTTGCATCTGCAATCACCTTGCTAGAGGCAAGGACACTGGGGGCCGGTCTTAAGGTGTGGTGATGGTTTGAGAGTCCATTGTAAAGATATGCAAATGTGCCTAGAAGGAGTTCCTGAAGTGTGCTGTGTGACCTTTTGGCTGTAGTTTTGCTCTGTGTGCTGTGGTGGCTGGTTGGCTTTTCTCTCTCTGCTTGGCCCTGTGGAGAGCAGGTCGCTTCTTCTGCCATTATGGAACTTCCCCTGGATCTGTAAGCTTCACTAAATAATATCCCTTCCTCCATAACTGTGCGTGGTCTGGAAGTTCATCTCAGCGAACCTGAAGCTGTCTGCAACACAGACCTCACAAGATACCACGTCAAGATAAAATGACGATATACAGTCAGCAAGAGCAGAGAAATAAAGCACTGGTCGGTTCTGTGAAAGTGTCTTCTTGATGGTTGAAAGAGCTTTAGAAGAATTATTCCAACTTTGGGTAATTTTTCAAAATAACTTTTAGATATCAAATGAACATGATTTATCTGTACTAGGTAAAACTGTCATAACCATGTTGGTTAATATTGACTTGTATAATAAGCTATGTTTTAGACAATAAAATCTGCATTTTTACCAAATTGAACAAAATCTTGAAAAAAATAGATTCAATTAAGGGGCAAAAAGAGCTCATCTCAATAATGTTTCATTATAGTATTTTCACTTAAAATTTTTAAAAATTTTATTATGTTTTAAAGACATGTTTTCCAAACCCAGTTCTTGCTCAGTGAGTTATTCTAAGATTCCCATTACAGTCTTAGTATGGATGTTCATCAGGTACAACAGTTTGTTCCATGAATCTAGAGTCAAATTAATCATTAAAAATGGCATATTATCTTAGTCCTTCTCAGTTTAGAAGGCAGGAGGTGTTAATTTAAAATAGGAAAAAATGCAGCAGGAAATATTGTCCCCACAGAAGGACAAATCCTACAGATTATCAAAAATTTGTACTGGAATTATTATGATTTATAATTTTATCTTTTGTGGGGCTATTTCTTTCTTTGTCTTTCCCTTTAATTAGTAAACCTTACCTTTCTTGATTTATTTATGGTTACATATGCCACATTTAGCTGAGTATGGTAAAAATCATTATATACACCTAATAAATTCTAACCATGAGAAAATATGGGGATGTTTAATAAGGACTCATTTTATGATAGATATAAAAGTATGAGAGCTAGAATGAAAAATATCTGGCTTCACAGTTACTACAGTGCAGACAAGAAGAAATAGTGACAATTATAAGAATAGGTCAAAGGAAGAAAGAGTTTAGAGAAAGATTTGGTAATTATTTCTTCTAAGAAAAATACTTAAGTAATTTTACTATTACTGAGTCAGAAAGTTAGAGCAAAATCATTAAAACAATGAAGATGACTTTTAAAAAGTTAAAATTTCTCTTATTCCTTCAGCCATTCTTTAGAGAACTTTATCTGTAATTTACAGAAATTATTCTGGAAACTCTGTAGTACTTCCATTGTTATGTAGTGCTCTAAAAGTAAAATTCTATTTTTAACTTCATAGTCCTTTTTTAATATCTCCAGTTTTGAAATATCTTATTTTTAAAGAAGGTAATATTCATCAAGCTATAACAAAATGTAGAAATCAATTCATATATGAATTAAAATGTTTCAAAGTTTTAAGCTATCAGCCAAAAACTGAAACCCTGTGGGAAAGGCTTGAGAATTTGAGAAGCTTAACTTTTAAGCATACAGCCCCTTATAAATATTAAATTAAATTTAATTTTTATAATATAAAGGAGAAAATTGAGCAATATTTAGAATACTGGTAAAAGTACAATTTATATTGAATCTGAATGAGAAGTTGTGTGTGTGTTTGTGTGTGAACACACATGCAAGCACACATGTATTTGGAGCTTAAAGAGAAGATATATAAGTGAATGCACTGTAAGATTTTCTACTGTGACAGATCCCTGAAAGAAACCATTCTTAAGGAAGGAGCATTATAGTTTGGTTCACATTTTCTGTAGCCCAGTCCAAAGTTGTTTGGCTTCAGTACTGTGGAATTGAAGTGGGGCAGTGCTTCAGGTGGGTAAGGGCACAGTGGAACACAGCTATCTTCCTTAAAGCAACCAAGAAACAGAGAGAGAGGAAGGTGACAATAAGCAAGCTATGTCTATCAAAGACAAGCCAGTGACCCAGATACACTTGACTATATAAAGTTCCCAGCATTTCTCAAAAACATCACCAGCTGGTAACCAACCCTTCACACATGTGATACCAGGGACATTGTATGTTCAAACCATAAGTTTGTAGAAGACAAGGGAATGGTACTTTCCCCAGATTTCTAAGCATCCATCTTAAATGGCAAACTTGGGGGCTGTAAACTGCTGGGGTCCAGCCCCAGCAGGGTTGTAGAGCTCGAAGGGGACATGTGGAGTCAGCGTGGTGAGGACATGATTTGGACCAGTGGTTCAGGTGAAGCACACTGAACACAGAGCAAAGCTCTGATTCTTTATACTTTTGCAATACATTGTTTTTTGCAAGCAAGACATAGCAACTTATCCATGTGGCTTCTATTCTCTAAGAAATACTGCACAATATTCTTGCTTTTCCTTGGTTTCCCTTGCTTCTGCTTAACTCATAACCTCTTGTCCCATAGCCATTCTGATAATGTCTTAAACAAGAAAGTCAAAGATTGCAAGTTGGTTAATATCTTACCGAGGCTCATGGAAACTAGCCAAGAGCCCTGGCAGGCAGCTCTAGTGGTTATAAGGTGATGGACATTTGTGACCCCAGAGAGGGCAGTTATTTTTGCTCTTGCTCCATTAACGTATGCCCCTGTATATGATAAAGGTTGATCTATCTAACCAGTGTTTTACATTGATGTCTTTCCTTTAGGAGCCCACCAACCTCTATGGTTAATTCTGAAAGTTCCAGATTCTGTTTTACTTCCTTGTGTGGGCCCTACCTGATTATTGGACAGATGTTTATTCCCTAGCATTTCAGGCTCCTTAGTAAGTCATCTGTAGGTTTGGGAAATGTGTCCATTAATCCCTGGAACTACCTTGACAACAAGAATTGTCTTTTAAGTAATGCTACTTGGGAGCAATTGGTAAGACATGTGACGTAGCATTGCAAGGAACATGTCTCATTAGGTGAAATATACATTTGTGGAGTTGAGAAACTTTGTACATTTAAACTAGTCATAGTTTTAGGATCCATAATCTGTTTAAACATTACAGCCTCAGAAATTTCTGTAGCAACATTCTTTTCCTGTTTAATCATTAGTGACTGTATATACACATCTGAATTGGATTCCCCTATTACTAATGAAATAAAAAATAAGCAGTAATAAAGTTAAAATAATTCCAAAAATTATAAGAAAGAGATAGCAATAGTGCAAACTGTTAGACAACAGGCACTCCTGGAGGTATAATCAATTGAGAACAAGGCCTTTCTCAGCCAAGTCTTAGTCTAAAGGTCTGTTATACAGATCATTTCATACAAGCCACACCAACATAAGAAAGGTCTTAAAGACATGATTTCCTCATGCTGTTTACAGAAATGGTCAATTGGAGAAAAATATTTGGTGTTCTCCTATTCCATTATTTTCTACACTTTTATAATGATACATGGCCCTTGCATCTTTGATTTTGTTGTTTGTTTTTCACTGTTACTAAGAAGGCAAAGTGATGATTCCTAACATAGCCATCTTATGTGAATATATGAGAAAAGATTTTGTGATCATTTTCTTATTTTTTAAATTTTTTTCTGTTTTTAGCATATTTGAAGCCATATTTTGCAAACTATTGTTATTTAAGAGTGATACAATTATTGCTTCTTTTACACGCTATTTTCATTTTCAAACCCTTTATTGATTCACAAGCAATATATATTAAAGTTTCATAACATGGTGTATAATCTAAGTATTTTTGAAAAGATATACATAATAATATAAAAATATTAACTTTGTTGTGACAATATCCTGGCTCACTGAAGATTTTTTATCTATGACATTCTTTATCAAGCTTTATGTTTACTCATGAAGTTTCAAAATAAATTAAAATTTAAGATTAAAAACCATGCTTTATTTCAGGATAGACTTCTTGCTTGTATGATTTCAGAGCAATATAAGGGTTTGGTGGTTTTGCAACAATATTTCACTAAGCATGTATTAAATGGAAAATATGAAGGATGTCTTAACTTCTATTTACAACATAAATTTATAATTAAAAATCTTCACTAATGATTGAAGGTTGAAAGCTATAAAAATTCTTCTCTTCACAGCAATATAATTCCACCTGTGAGCAAGACAATAGAAACTGTCAAAACAGCACATGCACTGAGTGTGTGTCAGGGAATAGACACCCCCCCACACGCTCACACACAAGTCTTTTCTTGTGTGAGTTCCAATCTCATCCAACTCTTCAATTTCATTGTCAAATCAGACCAAAATATTTACTCATTAGAGCAAAATAGTTTGTATTAAGCATTTCAAAGTAGTCAAAAGAAAAGTAATGAAACTGAGCAATGAATGCAAAGTAAACCTTTCCCAATTGTCCCAAGAGCTAAAGGAACTTCACAGACCTGGTCTCACCATGAGGTTATGGTGAACACAAGTGCCACTCAATCCACCAGGAGTATAGCTGATGAGAAGCACAGACACAAGAGCATGGAATGCAGGGCAGGGACCAGGATGAAACTGCTGAGTCATCTCACCAGGGCTAAGGAGGTACTGGTGCCAGACTAAGCACCTGTGAATGGGCCCTCAGCTGTCATCTACAAATCCCCTCTGAGTGATGAGGGAATGGCAAGCTTTGTCACGTTTCTCACTTCCAGCACTCTCAAGCAAGCACAGACTCACTCTGAAAGACCATCTTCCAGGATGAAGAATATTGATTTATAGGAAGTGATATTAGACATCAAGGATAATGACACATAGATCACAGATGCCACATCAACATATGGAAGAGTTCTTGCATCAGCAAATAAAAGGGTCAATAATGTGAAGAGAGTGAGCATGAGATTTATTAGCAGGCTTGATTGGTGTGTGATTTATGAATCAGCAGATGGCAGTAACATAGTATAATGTTCACAAATATGAGGCAAAAATGGTTATTAAAGCATTCAGCAGTGCCTTGTAGCTCTGTCTAAAAGCAGAAAGTATTTCTGAGCTCTCTCCTTTATAAAAAAGACATGTAGACATAGAAAAGGACTTGGTTGCTTTCTCTACACTTGGTTTTATTGTGGTTGCATTTTGGCATTAGTCTTACTTGTTTTCTCTTTTAAATGAACATGTAACTGACAAACTGACACATAAAACGAAAGTTAGCATGGGAAAATCCATGTTCTTGCTTGGAAGTATTGATGTAGAACAACTGCCTGCTGTCCTTCCTCCACTGATGACTAGCTGTTCTCAAGCCAGAGCTGGATCTCCTGAGGCTGGCTTGTCCTCCTCTGAACATTGCAACTATAGAACCATTGCACTTATCCTTCCGGTGTTTCACTGTGAGGAGATACTACTACAGATGTGCTG
Organism: Orientallactaga sibirica; assembly: GCA_036365145.1. Taxonomy (NCBI): domain Eukaryota; kingdom Metazoa; phylum Chordata; class Mammalia; order Rodentia; family Dipodidae; genus Orientallactaga; species Orientallactaga sibirica. The sequence goes on from JAEOAD010000006.1 coordinate 28,585,832, forward strand.
ATGCAGAAGTACTGAAGCAAAGCCACATTTTCAACCAGACATTGTGGTGTTGCCCCCTGGGAACAACAGTGAAGCCCCACACAGCATCATATGGATGGATGATATTGTCACTTATTGAAGGAAGAATGAGAAATCCATTTTTAGCTCATTCATTTTTTTCCAAATAAATGTATCCTTTGTAAAAAGCACTCACGTAGATTTAGGCCTTAAAATAATAGTAGTTGCAATTGATGTAAATGGACAGAGAATGAGCAGTTTCCATACCTGTATCAAAGGAAAAGATAATCCTGTTTGAAGAGACCTTATTTCCTGTGTTTCTCTGTTGGCTGTAAGAAAATTGAGATTTACTTTAACAAACACCAAAGTATTTAGATAAAGGATAGTGGCAGCTAAATCTAGCCCTGAATTGTTCAAAACAATACTTCATACTCAGAATTGTTAGTTTCACTTTGGTTTTCCAAATCATTTACCAAAAATGATATTTTACAGGTGTAGAATTTATATACTTTCTCTATTTAATCATATTATTCCTCCTCTGCTATTTTGTTGATAACATCTATGAAAAACCTGTCCATCTCCATATCCTATTGACATTGGCTGTGGAAAAATCAACTATGCATCAGCTTAGCACACACTCAATTATGTTTTCTCAGTCATGAGGCCCAAGACTATGATTTGTGAACTGTCAGATCCATCCAGTTTCTTGTCAAAATGCATTTGGACTGTATTATATACAGCCCAACCATCTGTCATACTGACAATCCTAATGCCACTATTTTTCCACTCCATTGTTAAAACTGAACATCATGCTGTTTTCTTTCCTACCAAAATCACATGTTTTCCTCCATGATCACAAGCTGAAGTCTTGAGCTATGGAGCTGGAATCTTTCTTATTCTGCTCAACTATGTCATTATGTTGAACCATTTGTAGCCCATTATACAAAACTTACTTCTCCCTAAGCCCTTTATTTAGTTTATATTTTCAGCATACATTACTCTGAAAGTGCACAATGTTTGAATAACCTGACTGTATTTGCAAGGTGTTAGGTTCTAGGAAATAATCTCTGTGAGATCAGTTTTGTTCTACATGCCATCTGGCTCCAATGAAAACTATTATAAGTGTGAGGCCTGGACACAAAATCAGAGCTCAGATTATCGACAGAAAGGCAAAAAATCAAGATTTCTGTGTGGTCACAGCACATAATATGCAATGTCCTCTAAAACCCACCTCAACATTTTATAGATTTTAGCTCACTAAAATTAATTGATCAAAACAATACTATTTTTATGATTAGTAAAACTAGTCTCCCTCATTTACAGAAAGTGGAAGATAAAGAATGTATTAATGTGAAAGAACGTCAAGCTTCTCTTAAGAATGTAAGCTTCCTGAAGAAAGAGTCATGACCTCTTTGATGGAGGCAGTCCATAAATGTTGATTGAAAGATAAGATGAATGTTCTCAAGTAACAAGACTCAATTCTTGTTTTGGGACTTTGTCCTTCTTCTACTATCTCTAACTATGCCTGGGTTCTTTCAAAACTATAGTTTATAAGCAAAGCCTGAATTATTTTCTATTATTTGTATTGATTTTCTCAAAATCTTTAATGATATTTGTCTCTGATACCAGTACCCATAAGTAAGTACTGTGCTAACCTCTAACAACTTTAAACATAATGCAGTTAGAAGTTTGAACCAGCTGAACACTGTCAAGAGCTTACTGAGTTCTAGGTACTTCATACCCAGTCCAATTTTAGTCCCTCAGCAACTAGGTAGAAGGTATCCCATTTATCATAAAGTCAAACAGCTTTCGGACCATATACATGAGTGTGGTGGTTTGAATGCAGTATCCCCCATTGGCTCATGTGAATCAAATAATTGATCCTCAGCTGGTAGCAATCTCTGTAGTTGTGGAGCCTTGGGGAGGCTGAGCCTAGCTAAAAGAGGTGTGTCATTTCTGAAGGACTTTGGGGTACTATAGCCCAGTTCCACTTCTAGTAATAAGACCACTGACTTCCCACTAATGTGAAAATGGGATCTGGGCTTCCTGTCAGGCTTTCCCAGCCATGATGAAACTTCTCCCTGAAATTGTAAGCTGAAATATACTGTGTTCTTCTTTAAGTTGCTATTGGTGATGTGGTTTGTCCCAGCAATGAGAAGGTAGCTGCAACAGTGAGTTAGCCAAAGGATTAGGATTTTAAAATGTCTATGTCTAGTGGAACAAAGGGACAGAAAGTGACTCAGAGAGGATGGTAAATTGGTACAAGAGAAATATGCTCATTGTATAACATGCATATGCTTGTATGAAAATTAACGAAATCATAATACTATAATAAAATAAAAAACTTGTATTTAGAAAAGTGTCTGTCACCTTAAACCCAGGGTGTGAAATTGTCTTCATACTATAATCATATTTGAATCAAAATGGAAACTATTTATCTCATTCATTCATCTACTTTTGTAATTGAAATTATCTATTAAAAGCAATATGATAATTCCCCCCAAATTAGATTTCCTATGTTTATCTAGTTATTCAAGCTCAAAATGGTGGATGATGTTATCTTTGCCCCATTTTCTACATGTAAGGATATACTAGGCCTGCTTATCAAAGTCGTCTTTCTTTGTACTCAAAACTCTGCTTGTGAAATAATTCTAATTTGACTCTCTCTGTAAGACTAGAAAACCCAAGTTCTACCTTTACAAATTCATCCCTAAAAACAGCAGCAGAGGGCTCGAGAGTTGGCTTAGTGGTTGAGGCACCTGCCTGCGAAGCCCAAGGTCCAGTTCCCCAGGACCCTTGTAGACAGGATGTCGCATGCATCTGGAGTTTGTTTGCCGTAGCTGGATGCCCTGGTATGCCCATTCTCTCTCTATCTGATTCTTTCTCTCTCTATCTCCCAAATAAATAAAATAAAAAATATTTTTAAAAATCAGCAGATTTACCTTTCCATTATGAAACCTGAAAGTGAACATAATTAGGCTTCTGGCAATATAAGTCTTTATGAGTCCTAAAAAGAATAGTTAATAGATACATTGGGTAGCAAGGTTAGAAAGTGCATTTTTGGGCACATTTCCTTAGGTGAATATGTTAGTTTCATGGCCCTTTGCCAAAATGGGGAAATTCCCTGCCCAGATTCAGTGGAGTGAGAAGTACAGGAAAGCCATTTTTTAATATGTGAAGAACTTCCACAGAAATCCTCATTAAACACACATATTGGGTGTAGTCATGGAAAACTCCCAAGTGGTCTTGCCTTCTCAATCTTTTTGAGCTTATCTGTAAACACAACCAGTGCTCCCTCTTCTACAAATCTGTGCACAAGATTGGGAAGTTCATAGTTCCTCTTCTAAATCTGCTCTTCTCTCCAGGGTGCTTCCTGCAAGCTGTGGCAGAGATGGCCTTCAGAGATGCATCTGAGATGAATAAGTAATTAACACTTAGCCTTTCAAACACCTAGTAAGGTAATGTCCCCTTTTGACTATCAAAAGAGGATAGCAGTTCCTTTACTAACACTGTACAAAAAATATTGTGAAAGATTAAGCCTGGGAGACAATTGAGTCCCCGTGCCTGCAGTGGGCAGTGTCATGCTATGAATTTGAAAGTGGTCTAACCCTATGCAGATTTCACAGGGCCATTATTCCAATCAAGACCCCCCTGCACGGGACTTGTGGATGGAGGAAGTTCAACATGTGTTTTGTTCCCCTGCTGCAGTTATAGAAAGCATATTCTGGAGCCTTAGGGGATGCTGTTGAAAGCTCCAGAATGCTTGACAGAATTTTTGCCAGGTTGACTTTATATTTATTACCCATCATACTGGCATTTTAGGACATAAGGAAACTTTGCAAAGTCATGTTATGTGTGCTCACTCAAAAGAACTCATTTCCCTTGGCTGTTTTGCACTTCAAAAGATGGATAAGGGCATATGGATGTTTGAACCTTGTTTAGTTTGGTTTATTAATATTTCCAGGGTGTTAGTTATAGGGATGCTTTCAGAATGCCTGTTCTGACAGCTATTTTGATGTGTGGCTTTATAATTTTGATGCTTTGAAACTAACTGAGCTGCGATCCACTGCCTTAGAGACTTGGGCTGTATTGTTCCATGGTTGCCTTCTCTTTCACCTCAGAGTGTTCAGTTTCTTTTGCAGGGCATGGGTCATGAAATGCTCAACACTTTCCAGAAAGTAAAAGAAATTGCAAGGAAGGCACTAAGTTGCCCTAGAAGTAATTGAGTTTGTCTGTGATAGTTTGCAAGTTTCGGTATTAGGGAATTTCTATGGTTTGAACTTTTCTCTGAGAGTGATAAACAAGCTTCAGAAACATCTCTTTGCTAGCTCACTGCTTGCACAACAGAAATTCTTGAATCTTTGTGTGGCTGGCTTTACTACTGTTCTAGTTCTGAAAAGATCTTGCTTCGTCAGGATCATAATCTGTAGCTCTACTCGAGCCCCCCCCCATCCTAGCCTTTGCTCCACTACCAAGTTGTTCCCATTGCTACAGGCACTATTTTGGGACAGATCAATCATGTTCTTACCAATTTTTGGTTCCCTTAAGTTAACATAGTCTGTGCAGATGTTCCACCTACTTTCTGTGCCTCACATGCTAGTTCTGTGTACTGCATAGTGGTATAAAATATATGGTATAAAATAGTGGCACAAAATAGAAAAAAGATTGTTTTTGAACTCATTCACAAAGTGCTTATCACATACATTCACATGAATTGTTTTATTCTACAAAAAAATAGCATACTCTAAAGGATATTTATATTTTTCACCTAGCTAGATAATTTGAAATTTTTTTTTTTATTCATTTATTTTAATCATATTTGAGTAACTGTCATGCTCCAAACTCAGTTATAATGATAAGTAAAACATAATAAGTGTATTCAGACAACCACATCTTTAATGGCAAGCCCACCTGGTCAATCATAGACACAAAAAGAAAGTTTAAGAAGAGGCCAGATTTTTCCCAGTTCACTTTATTATACTATATTTTGAATGTGCCATATGTGCGTGCCTGAATATATTCATCATTAAACTTCATACTTTTGAATGGAATGGGGGCACTGTAGTCATCATTTTTTTAATAAATAATTTAAATGAACAGTTGAATTAGCTGATGTGACACAGTCTCTGTATTTTCTAATGATGCATAGAATTTTCTGAAAAAAAGTTTCTCATCTAAAGGTCAGACTCATAGTAAAATCAGTTGATAAAGTTTAAATGATTTTCATCTTGACATATCTACTACATAAACTCATATAGTGCAATGCTCTTGGTTTTCCCCCTAATTAAGGAAATTTAGGAACAAAATTCAATACGGTGCAAATTATTGTGGGCATCATTATATGTGTGCTATAAGGTCTAAAACTGGGGGCTTTCTGTCTTAGCCAACTGTATTCCTTCTATTCTCATCAAACAGAAATCCCTCTTTTTTTTTTTTTTTTTTTTTTTTTTTAAATACAACTTCAGTCTCTCTCTGTCGCAGCTGGATTCTTTATATTTATGTACATCAAATATCCCCAAAATACATTGTTGAAAAATTATATCTTCATAATTATTTGTATAGGAATAACTAATTACAACATTAACATCTGATTCATGGCTTACTGAAAAGTGATGACCTTGTCAGAAGCTTGTATTTTTTATTGACATCCCTATGGCTACATCCTGGGTATTTTCCAAAGGCAATGCTTTCTCTTTGTTCTTGGAATCAAGTCCACTAACTTCTGGTATAATGTTCAGGTTTATTGGAGGGGGCAGCAAAGCTGCTATTTTACAAAGTGAAAGTAGGTCTCTGCATATGGATTATATACACCCTGAACATAACACAAGCTATCCCTCAGATGGTTGGTGAGAACATATGTAAATGTTCAGCACAAAATTGGACAACAAAAAATGAACATGACCTGCTCCACACATGCCACAAGAGCTATGTGATCAAGGGAGATTAGAGCTTATGGTGGAGGAATGTCCTCACATGTTGAAGGAGACAGGAGAAATCTACCTTCTTTCAGATACTTAGCCAGGGGCAGGAGTCCAAAGAGAAAACCACTGGCTTTGAGAGAGCTCAATTCAGCTTCTAATCCAGTTTCATCCACAATACCTACAGCCCGCCCTACTGCTGCCCCCATCCAGCACACTATCTAGGAGGGCTAGTCTTTGGGTCAGCACCCTGAATCCACTGGCCAAGCAGGTCTCTCCTCTGAATCCCTCATTCTCATGACAGATATCCTTCCTAATTAGGAACTGCAAAGACTTCACTGCACTGATCTCTCCTCTCATCCTGTTGAGAGGGAATACAGTTAGGGTGACTGGACCCCTGAAAGTAAGAAAGGTACTTACTTGCTAGAAATCAAGATGACCTGACTTCTGATTTCTTGTCTACTTCCCTAGACCTGTTTCTCCACAAACAACCAGGACCTCTCCTGGGAGGGAGGTCTTTCATAGGATTTAAACATTATGGTTGATCCAGGTCAGCCCCTAGAACTTGGTGTCAGTCAGGCTAACCGCTTCCTGAAATAGCCCCTAGTCCTAGCCAACCAGCTGTCCCTTTGAGCCAGAAGAGAATTCGCTACTATAAGGTTATAAATATCTTTGCAAAGGGAGGGCAGTCGCTCTGACCACTTGGGAACTTCTAGCAGTGGGTGAGTTTGTTTCCTCTCCGTTGGGCCTGGGCTGGTTTGGCCCAGACCCAGCACCCTTGAGCCAAGAGGAGGCCCCCAGCCCTTACTTCTCCACATGGGTTCTTTATCCCCCCCCCCCCAGCAGCCTGCATGGTAGGAGCTCCTTGAACTTTCTTTTCTCTCTTATCTTTCCATGGTTTTTCCAGGCCCTTCACCTGGGATCTCAAAGTACATGGGTGGCTCTTCTTGGCTCTGTACTTCCCTCAATAAATATGATAATTTAATAATTATCCTTCTTAGTATTTTTTATTCAACTCTTTGGTTAAAATTAGAAATAAACCTAGGGTTTGGGGTTCAAGGACTTTCCTGGACCCCTAACATCTCATTAAACTGTGATCTTGCCTGCCTGAACATGCATGTAAGTTGGCCTCTCTTTTCCAGCATTGCTTAATACCTTGACGCATTCACATCCTCACAGCATTGCTGGGGAAGGACAGAGCACTTCTCTGTCCAGGGTCCTTCCCTGTTTGCCTTCTACCTGAGCCTCACTTTGCTGTGGCTTCTCACTTTGATTATACCTATGATTGTTCTTTGATCTCGGAAACCTTCCCCATTTCCTAATCCACTCGGGTGTTTTAGCTGAATGGGAAAAGGGTAATTATGGTATCTCCTCCTTATCTTCCACCAGGACGACCTCATTGACCTGGGCTTCTCTCATCTGAACACTGAGTAAGGGGCTTTCCCCTCTGCCAGCCTGCTCGGGGAGGGCTCCTCTTACCTTTCTGGGTACTCTTCTGTTTGTTTCACACATGTGTTCTCTTCCCAGATACCCCTTTTACATTTTATTATGAAATTCCTCTGAAATGTTGGTAGGACCTACCACGTAAGTGATTCCTGTAGACCCTTCACATTTTTCTGGCATTTCCCGAATTTTCTGAATTTCCGCGTTTCTCCTTTGGTGTTTTCCTTCTATTTTCCTTCCTTAATCTCTTGACTTTCTCCTGTGTGGGGGTGCGGATTTGATGCTTTTGCGCTTTGTTCCCATGTGACTTGTGAATGTTTCTTCTAAAACTTTTGTCAGGGGCTTCAAGATTCTTTCTTCCACATGTGTGTGTAACTACTTCAGACTTTTCCTAGATATCAGTTTCTCCTAAATAAACCTCACAATTCATAATTTCTTCCTAAATAAGTTCAGTAATTCATAGTTTGTATTTCTCAAGTATGTTTTAATCAATTCCTTGTTAAAATAGGATAAAGAGCCATAAATTGGGGTTCACGGGTCTGGGAGACCCTCCAAACCTCAAAATATTGCATCAATATCACTATCAATTTCCCCATATTTGTTACCTAAGAGGAGTGTGAGGTCACGTTTTATTAATTTTAAATTCAACCTGGTTTCCTATCATGCAAATTATTTTACATGTTTACTAACACTCAGAATACCAGTTAGTATAATTAATATTTTCAGTTTTATTATTGAAATAATCATGAGTTATTATGACCAAGGTTGATCTTGCTTATGAACTTGTTTCATCTGCTAAAGAAAACAAACATCCTGCATCAACAATTTAAGGATTACACACATCTTTACTTCAGATCTCCAGAAGGGTACAGAGCAGGAAAGTCCTGAATAATTAATTCAGTCTACCTAGTTTTATTTATGTGTATCTGCAGCTTAGAAAACCCCATGTAATAAGACTGTTAGCAATGATGAGATTACAATAGAAGAGATATCACTAGGCAAGAACTCAAGTATGCAGTACTTTACCAAGAACATTTTGTATATGGAAAACCAACAAAATAAATGCAAATTAAATAAAGAAACAAAGATATATAGATATATACACTCACACACACATATGTATATGATCACTCAGTTTAGTCACATAGAAAGGGAAAACATTTGAGTCTTATAACTATATAAACTTGGATTAACATCTGGAAGACGCAGGAATACCTATTTCTCACAGATGAGGTAACAGCACATGAAAGAATACTTTTACCCAAGTTCACTTTGGTGATCTAGTCAGTTACTGCAAACGGGGTAGGGATTTTTACAGAAGCATGGGTGAGTCAGGCAGCTGCATCCTTAAAAAGCTAACCTCAGCATGAGTGATGGCTAAAGAAAGCTAGTAAGTGGAGTTCCCTGGGCAATTTACAAGCAGCTCCACAAGAGTCTGGCCTTTCTCAGCAATTGCTTACTGTTTACATAACCTCGGAGAGCCACCTCCTGAGTCCTGGAAGTTTGCTGAGATTCTTGGGTCAAGTTTCCTGCAAGTTTCATGTGTTCTTGTGTCCTATGAAATCCACTCTGTCTCCAGGAGGGAATGTTTAAATCCAGAAGTATCAATAAGACAAACCTGATCTTTTTAGTAGACCTGTGAGAGAGTAACAAGCCCTTGCTTGAAATTCTTGACTGAATTCAGTTTTCACTTGTCTTTGGGAAAGATTTAGTCACATTTTTACAGTTAGCATTCTCAAAAGGAAGAGCCGACACTCTTTCATACTACATAGACTTATACCCGGTCTTTATGATGAGATAATCATATATACTGTGAACAATGATTAACTCTGAAGTGAAGTTGGTAATGACAGTGCTGTGGTTCTGTTTAGAAAAATTGAAAATAACTTAATTTACATTAATTGACCGTTTTTACATATAAAAACCTTGCATCATATTTGTAGAATTACAGCTTCTGTTTTGATTATGCATAATCACACTTCTCAAATTTTACTTGGCTAAATATATATGCTAACAAGATAGTAATTGATAAAGGGTAATCTAGACAATCTTGTCAAGGGAAAGCCTATGCTTCAAGAGCTATGGACTTGTTATTTCCCCAGGAATTTTATAGAAATTTCATTGTAGTTTCTGCTGAACAATCTCACGTCTGCACTGATATGCTCCATAGCTTGTTTTGTTGTCTGTGGTGAGTTATCCCAAAGCTTCCAATTTTGATTGTGGCTTGACAACATAAAACAAGCTATGGGGCTGGAGAGATGGCTTAGCGGTTAAGGCACCTGCCTGCTAAGCCTAAGAACCCGATTCCAATCTCCAGGTCCCACGTTTAGCCAGATGCAAAGTGATGCAGGGACACAATACCACACTTGACCACAAGGGGGCGCACACATCTGGATTTCGTTCACAGCAGCTGAGAGACTGCTGGCATGCCCATTCTCTGTCTTCCTCTCCCTCTCTGTCTGTCTCTCTCTGTATTTCTCTCCAAAAATAAATAAAATAATGAAAAAAAAATTAAAAAAAAAAGCTCTGAAGCCTTCCATATTTCAGCTATCCTTTGTGTAAGTTTTAAGGTAAATTGGGTTGCTTATTATTCTCATTTAAAATTTTCATTTCTTTATAGAAAAATATCATTTTGTCTTATTTGAAAAACTTCTGCATAGACATGGAATATATTCTTTGAGACAGCTGAGGCAGGATCTTGAGCCTTCATAAAGATACTAGCACCATCTTGTCCTGAACATCACATTGTGTTCATAAAGATAACACAGTGAACATAATATCTCAATGGTATAGACCCATCCTGTATATGAAGATGCACCCTAATGAATTGCTTTCATCAAAAAGAAAAAATATAATGTTGTTCATGAATTCAAATGTCACTGTGAAACTCATTACATTTTATACTAATTAAAAAATATGATGAAGCCGGGCATGGTGGCAACATGCCTTTAATCCCAGCACTCAGGAGGCAGAGGTAGGATTGCTGTGAGTTTGAGGCCACTCTGAGACTACATAGTTAATTCCAGGTCAGCCTGGGCCAGAGTGAGATGCTACCTCGAAAAACAAAACAAAACAAAGCAAAACAAAAAAACAAAAAACAAACAAAAAAACAACAAAAAAAAGATAAAATCCTTTTAAAAGGGGGAATTCTTTTTCATTGTTCTTAGTTTCCACTGAAGAATATGGGTTATAATAAGACTGCAACATCAAGGCAAGGCAAATGGCCCACTGGATAAGAGCCCTTGCTCCAGAAGCATGAGGACCTGAGTTCTATCCCCAGAACCCATGTAAAAAGCCAGACCTCTCGGAGGAACAGAGAAAGAGATTCACTAGGGCTCACTGTCCAGCCAATCCAGCTGAAAAGTGACCTGAAATCCAGGTTTGGTCAGAGACCCTGTTCTCAAGGAAATAAGGCATAAAAGTGATAAAATAGGACACCTGCCTGCACACAGGAGCACAAATTTACACAAACATAAACACACACACATATATGCATATAAATCATACCCATATACCACATATACTACATACAACAAAAACAAAAATTCAGCACCAGCACCGTATGTATTTATGTGTATATATGTGACTGTATGTGTATGCACATGTATGCATTTCTGTAGATTAGAATGAACAGAAAAAAAAATAATTTTCTTTTACTTAGCTTACCTAGGGGTAAACACTAACTGATTTTTTAATAACTGTGGATAATTACATATGTGAAAAATAAGATATTTACATATAAAACCATAGATTATACATGAGTAGACATGGTACTATGAACCTTACAATATCTGCTCTAAAATCCAATGTGGTAAACATTTACATAAGGAGAAGACATGGATATAAATTTGTCTGTCATATTCCTGTGAAACTTGAAGCAAATTACATACTTTTTCTTCTTCCAACATTGTTTCCTCATACTGTAAATATTTAATTGTTTAGTAATCATGTTCTTATTATGAACAGTGGTTATCCATGTATTTATTGCCCCCTTTCCTAAACACAATTATTACTTTTAGAAGTTTAGCTTCTATAAAGCATCCATATTTTTATATTTGTCCTTCATGTTTTAGAAGAACAACTGGTTATGTGAAATCTGGAACACAATTTTATCATAAACCAAAAGGGAATTCCTAAATTGTTAGCTGAAGGACACAAAATGTAGGTTAGCAACATTTTGGAAATATGCCTAAAGAAAGAGCCTCCAGCAGAATAAACAGTTTATAATAACTGGTGATTTATTAATTTTCATGCTGTGAATTTAAAATAAATGATCTCTCACATTAATAAATAGCTCACATTTTAATTGAAACTGTGTTATTATCTACTGCCCCTCCAGGACAAATGGTTGTACCTGGCATTGAACTTCTTTCATATATGCTTGATTTTTATCTCATCTTAATGATCTTCAGTGTATTTTTAGGACCAGAGTTAGTGGCAGTCTACATTTCTTCAGGAACATCTAGAGGTGATTATAATGGATATATTCATCTGATTTTTCAAATAGAGGTGTGTGTGTGTGTGTATGAAAATATAGTGTTTAAAATAATTGAATGGCCTATTTAATATAAATTATTTATATTACTGCTTAACACATGAGTAAATCTATCTAAATATAGAAAGTAGAAACAGGAAGAAAATTGCATAAAAAGAAAATAATGAAGCATCTGACTATAGGAAAAATACTCAAGAAAAACTCCATCAACTATCATCCTGGGGCTGGGGAAGTGATACAATGGATAAACTGCTTGCTATGCAAAATTCATGACCTGCGTTTGGATTCCTAGTACCCACATAAAACCCTGGGCATGGTGGTATGCACCTATCAATGCCACACTGGTAACGCAGAGACAAAATAAACCCTGGGCTTTGCTGGGATTAGATGGTTAGCTCGTGTAGCCCAATAAATAAGCTTTGGGTTCAGTGAGAGACCCTATTTAAAAGATAAGGTAGGGCTGGAGAGATGGCTTAGTGGTTAAGGTGCCCACCTGCGATGCCTAGGAATACCCATTCAAATCTCCAGGTCCCACGTTTAGCCAGACGCAAAAGTGATGCATGTGTGCAGTGTTGTACATACACACAAGGGGACACATGCATCTGGAGTTCATTCACAGTAGCTGAGAGGCCCGTGCACCTATGCTCTCTCTCTTTCTTTTCTCTCTCTCTCTCTCTCAAATTAAAAAAAAAATGATAAGGTAGAGAGTGTTCTAGTAAGACACCTAACATAAATATCTGGGCTCCACATGCACTACAAACACACACGTGGGCACACACACACACACACACACACACACACACACACACTAAAAATATTACCCTGTCATCCTTGGAACCGTTGTTTAGAAAAGATAACTCTTAGCAAAATTTGATGGCAGAAAACACTTTGATCACTACTGTCACTTGATCTTGGTGGTACTGAGAATTGTATCGAGGGCCTTGCCCATTTTAGCAAGCACTCTACCAAGGAACTATCCCAAAATTAATGCCACTTGCATGATAAAGGAAAAAAAAAATCATGCAGATCTCATATTTTCAAATGGGTACATACAAGTTATAAAACAATATGTGCTTATTGTAAAGGACATATAATATAGAGAAAAGGCATCCAAGTAAAATCCTACCATCAAGGACAGTCACCATACTATGTGATCATCTTTTCTTTGCAGACTACAGTTGTGTAGAAGGAATGATGTTGAGAACTAAATTAAACCTTCACTCTTACTAGCCAAGTGTTTTTCCACTGAGCTAGATTCCCAGATCCAGAAAACTTTTTATGATACTTATGTCTGTCCCTGTATATTTCTCCAGTTACAAGTCCTGTCAGTGCTTACTGGAATATTACATGGCAAATATACAGGCAATATTATTTGTCCTGCACATTAACTAGGACAATATTCAACATAAACACAAGACTTCAAGAACCAAGAAGGTCCTAAGATTGTATCCTACTGCAAGCTTACAAGATGGATGGCTAAATTTTCCTAAATCATAGCTGACACACTTGAGGCTATGGCACAGGAATGGCACTCTTAGGGCACAGCAGGCATTCAGAACTTCACATTTGTTGAAGCACATTTTCCCTGGGAATGCAGACAGTCCAGGCTGGTCCTACACATGGAGTTGGTTTGTATTAAACACACAAGTTTCAGTAAACATAATCTTCTGTACAGGAGCTGCTAGCTGACCTGCCCAAGCTGTGCATCGAAAGGAGACATTAGCATTTCCTGACTAGAAAATAAGTCTGAACGTTTACATGGAGGAAGACAAATACCTTTGTGCAGATAGTCCACAGATCATTGCTTCTGTGCACATGAAATGCAGAAGCAGATGTCGAAGGAGTGTCTTTCCCCAACAAAATAATACAGACTTAACAAATCTGGGCCCAAACAGAATCGCTTCTCCATAAATTAGGAACTGGTAGCAAGAGGATTGAATTACAAATTGAGAGTAAGAGGATTCTATCTGATGTGCTTAATGAAAGACAAACAAATTTAGGTCTAATTTGGCTGCGGTTACCTTATCAAAACAATTCAGTGTTTGAGTGATCTGTTTGGATATAGATTGTGTTTCACTCTCATTTGCAATATTGTGAAATGCTGTAAGTTTTTGCACATATGCATAATTATATTTTTAAACTGAATTGCTAGAATTGCTGTGTTAAGAATCAATGTATCTGTTTTCTTTTCTGAATAGAGTCTACATTTGTTTCCTTACCTGGCATGAGTTTATTGTTACACTACCTGTTTTGTTTTTGTAGCTCGCGTGTGTACTCTAGGCAAGTTTGCTGTGTAGCTATAATTTCCACAATGTTATGCACTGAAATCCCTTTCTCATGATTCAAATCCACTGTGACTATGTCAACTCGTTCACTTGTCTGAATTTTTTTTTTAATCGAGAACTTTAACATATGAACATACCGTAATTCTACCATGTGCCCATTCCTTTATCCCTGATCCATTCTCCCAAACTCTGACCCCTGAGGGCACTGCTATTTTAAAGTTGTCCTTTCTCTGTTTTGTTATCTGGTTCCTTTTCTCCCCCAGGTCAAAATGTTGATAGGCTCAGAGCCTTGCTGGTTTTGTGGGGGTATCAGTTACACAGTGGGATCATGAATGCACCTATCAGCTCATGTCAGGAGACTGTGGCACTTACATTCTATCTGCCCCATCTCCCACCATGTTTCCTGAGCCTTAGAGTGTGTGGTAATCTCCTTGTAGAGTTGAGATCTTGATAGCCTCTTATTTTCTATTTTAAAAAGTTTTGAGTCTTTACAGTGTCTTCTGTCATTTCCATAGAGTCTGTTCACTAGCTAACAGTGAGAGCAGCTCTTATATTTTTTCACAAACTACCTCTGGAATGTTTCCTAAGTCCTGGCAAGTGTGCTAGAGATGAACTGTCCAGTGCTATTCAAATTTCCTATACAAAGCCAGGCGTGGTGGTGCATGTCTTTAATTCCAGCTCTCAGAAGGCAGAGGTAGGAGGAGAGTCATGTGTTAGAGGCCACCCAGAGACTACATAGTGAATTTCAGGTCAGCCTGGGCTAGAGTGAGACCCTACTTCAAAAAAAAAAAAAAAAAAAAAAAAAAAAAAAAAAAAAAAGAAAAAGAAATCCCCAAATTTCCTATCCAACTTTTGCATTATTATTTTATTTTATTATTTTTATTATTTTATTATTTTTATGTGTATGATCTTTCCCTCCCTCCCGCAATGTGTGTGTGTGTGTGTGTGTGTATGCATGGAGGTCTGAGGACAACCTCCAGTGTTTGACCTCTAACTCCACTATATTTTTGATTTTTTTCTGCTGTGTTCACCAGTCTAGCTGGCCTATGAGCTTCTGTATTCTTCTGGCTCTGCCTCCCATTGCTGTCAGCCCATTGGGATTCCAGACACACAAGCACTACTTCACATCTGGTTTACATGAATGCTGAGTAATCCAATTTGGGCCAGCAAGCTGGCAAACAAGTGCCTTTAACTGCTGAGCTATCTCCCGAGCTTCAACTATTTTATAAAATAGTATACTTCCATCCTTTTAATAAACTTCTCTAAATAAGTTGAGTTTCTTGACTTGATGTGAATGTGTATATTTTCCCTTATCATAAAAGTGATTACGTTTGTCCAGATATCTGAACTATAAATTTTATAAATTGCTCAGTCCTTTTTCTCCCATCCCCTCCAGGTTTTATTTCCATAGACTATTACTCCAGAATACAGAGAAAGACAGTGTAGATGTTAGCCCCTGACTTATCATAGTTATTAGAATTAGAATGCTTTGGCATTACTATGTAGCAGGGTTATACATTTGGTAAACATTTTACTCTGGAATTTTAATTTCAATCTTTTCCCAAGTTAGGAATACTTAATCTAATATAATTTAACTGGCACTCATGAGTAGTATTGGTAGCAGCAATCCACACTTAAAATCAGCAATGAGACCATGAGTGTGAGTGTATATTCTACTGTGTATTGTACCTGAGCTTTGATATTTGCTAGGTTAGAATTAGATGTTACTACATCTAGCCTAGCAACATTAATTATTATTACTAGGAATATTTCAATTTAGGAAGGATTTATCAGAACAAAACATATAACTCCATAAGTATTCATATATGCTCACCAACCCATACCTCCCTACAGTAAGGACAAAGAATTATAATCTAGATGGCCAGGCTATTTATTGATGTATTACTAAGAAAATATAGCAAATAACACACATATAATTTTTTTGGAGAGAGACACAGAGAGAGACAGAGAGAGAGAGGGAGAGGAAGACAGATACAGATGGGTGCACCAGCAGCCTCTGAGCTGCTGCGAACGAAATCCAGATGTGTGCACCCCCTTGTGGTCAAGTGCGGCATTGCGTCCTTGTGTCACTTTGCATCTGACTAAACGTGGGACCTGGAGATTGGAACCAATATTCTTAGGCTTAGGAGGCAGGCACCTTAACCGCTAAGCCATCTCTCTAGCCCTGCATATAATTTTAATATTAAAATAGATAACTTAAACAAAGTAGAGTTATAGGTGACTTTATGAATATAGTATGTAGCATATCTTATATAGTTTTTATATTAATACAGACACATCCAGCTCAGATGTCAGCATTTCCATAGAGAATTACATGAATAACTTGTGCATCATTTTGCTACTATCCAGGATTTTTCAGTGAGAGGTTGTAGTGTTTCATTTTTGTGGTGTGATGAAAATACTTTTCACTAGATTTCTTAATAATGATAAGAAATTATTAACATATATTCATTTAATCAGTTAAATCTTAAGATACACAGGCCGGGAGTGGTGGCGCACGCCCTTTATCCCAGCACTCGGGAGGCAGAGGTAGGAGTATTGCCATGAGTTAGAGGCCAGCCTGAGACTACAGAGTGAATTCCAGGTCATCCTGGGCTAGAGTGAGACCCTACCTCGAAAAAGCAAAAAAAAAAAAAAAAAAAAAAAAAAAAAAAAAAGATACACAGAACCACATTGAAAGTTTGTTCTACAAAAGAAATAATCTCAAGGGGGGCATCCATCACAACCAGAGGTGTTCTTTCTTGCATGGTCCAAGGTCCATGATATGTATGCCTTTGACCCAGTGGAACAAAGAGTGATAGGGAGGGAGGGGGAATGATGGAGAGGAAGAGGGGGGATGGACAGAAGGAGAAAGAGAGAGGGAGTGAGAGAATTTAAGCCCTTCTGAATAGCCAAGGCAATTTATCGCAGTTGTAAATGAGAAGGTGTGAGTCGGCCTCTATAGAAACCTTCTAAATGTTCAAATGCACATTCATATTTTGATAATCCTTAGCTACAAATTTTACTATTTGCAAAACTTTCTGATTTTAGTTATTTTTCACCAACTTTCTTCATTTTCTTGATTTTTAAATATATTTATTTAATTATTTATTTTTTATTTCTTTGAGTGAGAAAGACAAGGAGAGGGAAAGAGAGAGAAGGAGAGAATAGGCAGGCCAAGGCCTCTTGCCACTGCAAATGAAGTCCAGACACATGAGCCATTTTGTACACCTGGCTTTATATGGGTAATGGGGATTTTAATCCAACCTAGAAATCTTTAGGAGCAAGTGCCTTTAACAGATGAGCCATTTCCCCAGCTCTATTTTTATTCACTGAAGTACTAAATTAGTCATATGTCAGAAGTTTATTGAACTATTTTATTTCTAAGGTACAAACATTATCCTTAATGCAAAGACAGATATGTGCAGTTATTCTGTTATTTTTTCTTAAATTGAGATATTGATAACCATAAATTATAATGAAACAGTTTTAAGATGTACCCTTGAAACAGTATATACTGGATGGTTTTATGCTAAAAAATATGTAAAAAGATGTCACTCTATTAGTCTCTTGGGCTATTTTGACACAGTGCAAACACAGGACTTGATGACTTCTGATTCCTGGGAGATTTGTGACAAAGGGCCTTGAATTCTTTGGTCAGTTGTTTTAATGTCTCCCTTAAAAAGGCAAAAAGGACTGTTTACTGATATGAAAAATATCTTACTTGGATCAGAGCCACATGCAATCCATTGTACAAGATTTGGCTTTCCAAACTCAAGTCCTGTGGTTGTGAAGCACAGCATACTATAATAATTCCTCAATCACTCTTCAATGTACTTTGGGATCACCAGGCCAATGAACAAATGTAATCATGGATGTGTGCTTCCTGCCTTGCTGTGAGTTATCAGGTGCTCTTCATCTGACCTTGTATTTGTTCCTGACAACCTTCATCTTAGCTCATAATTGGAACAAAAATGGAGAGTACCCTTAGATCTTAAACATTTAAAAATAATTTAATCATAGCATTACTAAAGCATAAATTCACTGAACAGAATGTAATGTTTTTCCTTCCTTCAATGTCTACCAGTAAAATATCTACCTTTGAAGAACTTACAAAGTATTGCTTTTAGTTAGTAAGATTTCTCTCACTCCAAACCATTCATTCCCTGAAGAATGAGTTGAGTTGTCTTATAAATACTCCTATACTAGAATATTTGGGACTGACATTTTAAATATTGATACCTCTATTCATGGTACATAGTATTAAGTCTTCAATGAAGTTTAGTAAATAAGTAGATGCATAATGGATGCCTATTCTAGTCACATGCTCTTTGTGTGACCCTTTCCAGCATATCTTGGAATCCAGAGATGGCTTTGGTTATGGGTAACATGGGACGAATTTCAGCTCTTCCTTGAGGGGTGCATTTCTCCAGGTCTATTTAAATAGATGACTAAAATACCCAAAGATTACCTTTACCCTATCTTGTCAAGGAAATAAATTGATAAATGTAACTAATGTATATGTATGACTGTAAGCCCCCACTTTCCTTTCTAAACAAATCGTTCCATGTCTATAGGCCTGTGTGTGTGTGTGTGTGTGTGTGTGTCCTTGTTGCTTTGTCTCCAAACCAAGCAAAGCATTAAAGCCATCTTTGTCTTTTAACTAAGAAAATCATGAGTGTGTAAGAATGCTCATTTATACCTGACAGGCTCCATCCTGACTTTATCTATGCAGAAAGTGTGTGAAACTTACTTCTGCATTAATAAAAATATCCATCAAAAGAACCAATTTTTGGTTCCTAGACTGTTTTGCTTGTAAAATGTGTTAAAATTGTCCAACTATGTTTGAAGTTCAATTTCGCTAGAAGATTATGGCCACCTGATTCATCCTTGGGTGAAGGTGAATTACAGGAAGCAGTCTGGATTGACAGCTGAAGGAAAAAAGTTCTTTTTATGACCAGTATTACAAGGGTAAAAGCGTTATTGCATTTTATTTTAATAGTTAGCTCATTTTGTGGACTCAATTTTCAAAATAATTGCTGTGAAATCTTTCTGTGATCTTTTTCCATCATTTGCTTTGACACTGGCATAGATGTGGTTTTCAACAAACGGTATGAATTTTATTTTCTAAGTGATTTTCTGCACAAGTTATTGAATAAACTTTGTTTCCCTATCATCTAATATGCTTGGTTTAATGTGAAAAATAAATTAGATTATTTTGATATGAATAAAACCTAATTCATAAATAAGGGATAATAAAACCCAGAAAGCAGAACATCTTTTGCACAAGAAACAAGTAAAATCAAATAGGGTATACAAGGAGCAAATAACTTAAGAAAAAAAGAAAACTAATGTGAAAAGAGTTGTTAACATAAAACAATCAAAACCTGGTAGAAAAAAGCATTAAGACTTGTACATAAATATACAAAAAGAGAAAAACAAGTAGCCTCTAGGCTAGCAAAAGTTATTCATAATAGAGGAAGTATAGATTAAATGTTCTTAAAATAGCTTTGTTTAAGTCTTAGGTTCAGCAAATAAAATTATAGGGACATGTTGCTACATCAAGCTGTGAAAGTCCTCTTACATATTGCATTCATGAATAGAAAATTATCTGTATTGAAAGAAATTTGGCTTGATCTAACATGATTACATTACATAGAAACTTAACCACTGACTCATTATCTTACTAACAGAACTGACTCCTGGAAATACACATCCATGAATGGAAACAATAGATACATTATCTTAGCCCCAATAGTCTTATTTATAGAAATACAAGACTGAACACAACCCAAATATCCTCCAATATTCAACTTAATAAGGAACAACATATCTACATAATGGTGGACAAGAGCATACAGAAGATGATGCTTTCCTTTAAGTAATGCTGTGTATTATACAAAGATAAATTATCAAAGAAAGCTTATGGATTCATTTATATTTTTGCATAAGGAAGGTAAGCAACACTCAGACACAACCACAAACCTAAGATATAAACAGACACATAAAAAGCAAGGGGGGAGAGCATGTTGATGACAGAGACATATGAAATAATCACTGGAAAAATAAACCCCAAACCAAAACAGCAGAAAAACACTAGAAGAATGGGATCTTGAGATAAAAAGCATGGGAATGGAATAAAAAAGAAATTGTAACTTTTATAATTATAGCTTTGCAATGATAACATATATGTAAATATAATACAATATATAAATAGAGACTGAACCATGTTAATACATTAAAAAGATATTTTTAAAGAGTAAATTGAAAAACAATCTACACATATATAACTAACTTGTATTAACTTGATAATAAATCTACATAGGTAAGAGAAAAGATGATGTATTTTTTTTTTACACAGCATCCCTGTTTCACCTCTAATGGGAGATGTTTTGAGAATAAAAAGAAAATAGAGGGTTGCAGACATGGATTAGCAATTAAGAAGCTTCTCTGCAAATCCAAAGGACCCAACTTCAATTCCCAGGACCCATGTAAGCCAGATGCACTAGGTGGCACATACATCTAGAGTTCATTTGCAGTGTCTAAAGGCCCTTGTGTGCCCATTCTCTCACTGTCTGCTTCTCTCTCTCCCAATAAATACATTAAAATTAAATCTTTAGGACTTCAGAGATGGCTTAACAGTTAAGGTGTTTGCCTAGAAAGCTTTCTATTGTTCATAACTCCATGGTATTAACTTGGAGAGACCAAGGTAACATAGGTACATGCAAAGGGAAATCTCAATAATTGATTTATTTATGTATGTATATGTATGCATTTTTGAGGCAAGAAGTTTCATGCTGTTTTTTTGCCTCAAATTTAAGGACTTGAGAGAGGTTCTTACCATGCAGTCTCTTAGGTAGCTGGACAATAGGAACATAACACTTCATAACACTTCTTTCTAACTGCCCTTTCTATCTAACTCCTTTTCTCTCTTTCTATTGCTCTCTATCTTGTGATATATATATATATATATATATATATATATATATATATATATATATATATATATATTATAATGTGTGTGTGTGTGTAAGTATAAGCACAGCACATATATGTTCTTATTAGTCATCCTTAGGATCTACCTGTGAAGGGATTAATTTTTGAACACCATGCAGATGCCCATACCTGAAGATACCCATATCCTTTGTAGAGAGCAGTGCAGTATTTGCATACAATCTATGTGCATTCTCCAGTACATGAAATCATCTTGAGATTACTGACGCCACTTCACATACATGCCATGCCCAAAGCTGTGGGTGCTCAGGGTATGATGACAAGGAGCACAGTGTGTACATGTACACATAATTTCTTTTTCTGAAACTCTCCTTTGATATACCTTTAATTTGAAATTGATTGGATATAATATGATGCATGTACATAAAATGGTTGCTCTGTGTGTACATTGAATCTTTTTCACATATTTAAGTTTTCCATTATTACCTATATGTTATAAACAGGAGACTGAGAAGTTAAGTAATATTCTTTTCAAAGTAAAAGGCCATAAAGAATACAGAAATATTTGGGGAAGTTTTAATTAGTGTCATAAGTTTAAGAGTATGATAATAATCTCTGTTTGAAACAATTTGTTTCTCAATATTATCAAGTAAGCATTTAAGTTAGAAAATCTTTTGTAGTAGTCTAGTGAATAATCCCAGATAATACATAATGAACAAATAGCACCAAAGAGGGAATAGAAAGACAATAGTAGGGCTGGAGAGATGGCTTTGAATTTAAGGCACTTGCCTGTGAAGCCTAAGGACCCATGTTTGCCTCACCACATCCCATGTAAGTCAGATGCCTAATGGTGAGGCAGATGCATGCCCACGAGTTAGCAAAAGCATCTGGAGTTTGATTTCAGTAGTTGTGGCCCTGGCATGCCAATTCTCCTCTCTCTCTCTCTCTCTCAAATTAAAAAAAAAAAAAAAAAAAAAAAAAAAAAAAGATGATAGTAGAAGTCCAAGACACTTTAAATGAACTCACTATTTAGAATCAGGATGGCATTTATTACTGAAGAAAATGAATCAAAAATAACAGAAAATAATAGAAAAAATAAATTTCAATTTTATAAAGAATAGTGCTTGGCACGAAAGGATTAGGTGTTTTTCATATGAAACAATAAAAATCATGTTGGTCATGTTAATTCTGTCAAGGGTGGTGATAATAGATTATAGCCAGTTCTGAGCACAATGTCAGTGCAATGCAAGGATGACATAAACAGAGGAAACAAGAGGCCCTGGAGTTGATGAAGTCCTCATGGTCCAGCAGGTGAACTTGAGAAATGGAACTTGAGAAAAGGCTTAAATGATAAAACTTAACTTTATTTCAAGGATTTGCAGAATAAAAAATCTGGGTAGGGATATTAATTCCAAAAGTGATAGGAGCAAAAAGGGAAGAAAAATACTAATCCATATATATATATATATGTAATCAAAAATCTAGAGAGATGGCTCAGCAGTTATGGCCCTTGCCTTTTGAAGCCTAACAACAGGTTTGATTACCCTGTACTCAAGTAAGGCCAGATGCACAAAGTGGGTGTATGCATCTGGAGTTCGTTTGCAGAGGCTAGAGTCTCTCTCTGCTTGAAAACAGGGAGGAGGACAATGGAACCAATACTATGAACGTAAAATCAGAATAATATAAATAAAAAAATATATATTAAAAAAAGAAAATACATAAACTTTTTACAAGTATCAAAAATATCAAAAATACTTTTGATATAGGTAATAAAAAGAAAAATAAAGAAAGCACTTTGTATTTCTTAAGTAATTAGCAGTATTTGCTCTATAAATACAACACCAAATGTAAGAGCAGGAATCAGAAGTAAAATTTTTCCTTTCCTTCATGGTATCATACCTCCTTCTACTTGAGGAAACTTTAGGAGCTGCCTCTTAATGTTGCAAAGCTAGTATAGGGGCTGACAGGGATGGGGCTTTAGCCCTGTATAATTAGAGTCCAACACTTAAAAAATAACTTCACATTCTTTACTATATTGAAATGTTAGTGAAGTTAAACACAGAGAAGTAAAGAAATTCTGTCTCCACAGTGTGCCTATGAAGAATCTTGTACATGAAGAATCAGTTGCCCTCTTCTTATAAGGTTGCACATCTCGTGTGTTTGTGTGTGTGTGTGTGCCCGTGCCCATGCATGTGTACTTCTCCCTTTTATCAACTTAATAAATGAGTAAATGTGTGACACCACCTCAAACAGATTTTAAGTGTTTGTTGAAGTGCACAAACCTCTATGCAACTTTTATAGGAGAAAGCTCTGCATCTTGTCAATAGAAGTATCTTTACACATCTTATTGAGATGAAAGGAGAGAGAGAGAATGGGTACACCAGGGCCTCCAGCCAGTACAAATGAACTCCAGACACATGTGCCACCTTGAGCATCTGGATTACATGGGTGCTGAGGAATCGAACCTGTGTCCTTAGGCTAAACATGCAAGTGCCTTAACTGCTAAGCCATCTCTCCTGCCCAGCATGTACATCTTTTGATTGTTGGATTTCCAGTCTCTGAAGGTGAAAGTTGCTTCATTGTTTCAATTAGTCACCTCTCCATTTGTCTAAGTTCCTAAGTGATAGTAAATTTTAAAATACATATCATATTCATTACTTAAGTTACAAACTAATTTCATTAATAAAATTAAGTTTCTTTAAGAAAATTAATCAAATTAAATTTCTATAAGAATAACATATGTGACTTTCTCCAAAATTGATGCTTGCTTTACACTACTGCATGAATGTACTTTAAACTTCTAGTGTGAAGATGAGATATTATAGACATCATTAAAGCCACTATTGAGATTAATGAGAGAAAAATCATTAACTGATTATATCTAAATTTTCCAGAGACTATCACATTCAAGACTTGAAAATTCAGTTTTTAGATATGGAAGTCTTTTGTGTCATGCAAATTGTGAATTAGTATAAAACTATCTCATTCTAATTATCAATAAAAGCATGTACTTGTTGGGTCAAAATATTGAAAAAAAAAAAAAAGTGATTAGATGTGAACCTAAAAAAAGAAACATGAATCACAGCATTCTCATTTTTGCATCAAGTTTGAAAACTAAAGAGGTAGGCATGCAATACATATCAAAGAGAAAGGGGAGTTGAGATAGGACCTAGGTGGTCCATTTTATTTATTTATTTATTTATTTATTTATTTATTTATTTATTTACTATGTAAGAGAGAAAGAGAGAGAGAGACAGAGAGTAGTGAGTATGTCATGGTCTCCAGCCACTGCAAATGAACACCAGATGCATGTGCCACCCTGTGCATCTCGCTTTACATGGGTACAAGGGATTCAGACCTGGATCCTTTGGCTTGTCTGGCAGGCACCCTAACTGCTAAGCCATCTCTCCAGCTCCATTTTATAACAAATAAATACAAAAGGTAATCTAAAACAAAAGCATATGACTGTCTTAAAAACTCAAATACTATGCATTTAACACTACTAAAAAGAAAAAGGAAAATGGTTAAGATGGCCAAATATATATTATAAATAATTTACCACAATTATTTTTTTTAGAAATAGAAAAATGTCAAATGTTTTAGTGTAATATATATCTAAAAGAAAAGTCATCTTAGCAATTCATTCACTGGAATAACTTGGAAACAATTCAAAGACTTTGAGTTAGTCTACTTATATTCTACTTAAGTGACTTCAAGTATAGCTACTATGATAGAAATTTATTTATTTCCTTTATCTCAATTATACATCTTACATTATCTCTTATTTGACTTGTAGTTATATACTTTATTTAATTGCCAAAAATTACAGTGATTAATTTTGTCTTCACAATAATATGTGTTACATAAGAAAAAACATGAGTCTTGTATTTGATAACTTAATACATATTCCAATGTCCAGTCCAGAGAATATTAATGCCATATCTTGAATTATACACAAATGTTTAGACATATTCACTTAATTTTCTACTGTGATACAAAACTTGGTATAATTCTATATATCTTTAATAGACATGAGATAAGAACTTTAATTAATTAGCTCATAGTTTCATAGACAAAAATGGTGGCTTTGAATGAAATTTCAGTGTTTCAAGAAATTTGAGAATTTTAATCTCTGCATCATATCTCTTCTGGACACCTATCAAAGATTATCCCTGTTGAAACAAAAAGCAAATCTACATTTTCTGTTTCCCATGGAGGAAGCCAAACTGACAAGGCTAATTTTGTTTACGTTGCTGTGGAATTTTAATTGTCATTTTATACTGGAATGAAAATGTTTTTGTTTTTTTCTCAGTTATTTGAAAGATTATATGTAACATACCTAAAGGAAAGTCATTTTTAATACAACATATGGAAGATAAATTGACCTAGAATTACCTTCCTTATTTTCATAAGCTTGTAGCATCAATAACCCAGAAATTTTCCTGAGCCTCAAATTTCTTTTGTTTCATTTAATTAAAACTTTACAGACTAAAAAAAGGGGGGGAAGGGGTTGGAGCAATGGCTTAGCGGTTAAGGCGCCTGCCTTCTAAGGCAAAGAATGCCGGTTCCAATCTCCAGCGGTTCCAATCTCCAGGTCCCACGTTTAGCCAGATGCAAAGTGAAGCAAGGGTGCAATGCCGCACTTGACCACAGGGGAGAGCACGCATCTGGATTTCATTCACAGCAGCTGAGAGGCTGCTCATGCCCATCTCTATCTGTCTTCCTCTCCCTCTCTCTCTCTCTGTGTCTCTCTCCAAATAAATAAATAAATAAATAAATAAATAAATAAATAAATAAAACAAATAAATAAATAAATAAATAAATAAAAAAAAAAAACTTTTTGTGGCTTCTGCCAGCAGATCATCAAAGTTTAAAATCATTTTGAGATTGGGGCAATAGCATATTTTACTAAGAGCAGAGTATGAAATAATGTATTCCAATAGTAATTTTACATGCCTCTTTCCAGCATCTGGTCAAATGATGGAGGAGTTAACATTATCAAAAGTACTGGCTATCACTATGGTCATCATCAATAATGCACATCTTCCATCTTATCAACATCAAATCGAAATAACTGAAACAGTGGCTTCCATGTCTGCATGTTTGAGCACTATTTACCTGAGTGATGGGTGATAAGGGACGTCAGTCTTTCAAATTACTGTTGTATATAATAATGTCTTAATGCTGAAATCCTGTCATGACATTTTTATGTTTTAGAAATGATTGAAACATATATCTCAAAATTTTGGATTATAAATATAACAGTTAAAATGGTTTGGCTGTTAGCTTTAAGCAGAATAAGAGTAAATCTAAAAAAGCCATATAGAAGCTGAAAAGTAAAATTCCTAATTTTAAAGTCATGTATCTGTAATTTTCCCAAATGTAGCAGCTCTTCTTTCAACTACGTGTTTGAATGCTGCCAATATTTCATTTCCATGTGTGGGTTACAGGGCAGGAGGAGTGAAGTATACATTTCGGGTCACTTATCTATTTTTCAGGTTTTGGTTTAAGTTCAACCAGAAGCTAAATTAATGTTTTTCTTGTTGTCAGGAAGAGTTGCAGAAAGAAATTTATTCCTTATAGCTTCTATCTAGTGTACAGTTTCTGAATTCAAAAGCCCAAGACATACCAGCTTTAAAAAGCTATTTAGTTCAGTTGTGAAGGTCTCTGGAATCCAAATTGATTGTGGTAAGGGAATGATGAGAGAATAAAAGGGTGGAAATTTTCTATTTTAGAGGAATTTACATTAGTATGTATGCAATACAATATCCTCATCATGCAGAGTAATAAAACGTGAATGTCTCTCTGCTATTTCTTTTATGCCTCCCTTGAATATTTTAAAAGGCTTGAGGGAGGTTCAAATCCCATTATACCTAAATTAGAATCCTGGTTTAGGAACAGAAGAGGAAAGTTTAGTTTTCAAAGTCATCAAGACATAGAGAGTTCACGGCAGGAAATGACAGAGGATTTAGCCTGTGCCTACTCATGCTTAAACAAAGGTGGTGTCTAGTCTCCCCTAGTGACAAGCCAATATGGTATGGTATTGGCAAGTTACATTTCTGCACCTGCAGACTCAGTGCTGGTGAGTGGGGAGAAATCTAGTAGGGGCACAGAATGGGGAATAGGCAAAGACTAGAGCATCAGGAACAGCTGAAAACCATTCCAAAGAAAACCTAAAAAGCTGAATAAGAATTGCAAAAATTTGAAGACAAGGCTATGAAATCTTGTCCTTAAGAGAAAAAAAAATATATATATATATATATATTATGTGTGTATTTATACTATCCAAAGCATG
This sequence comes from Orientallactaga sibirica, assembly GCA_036365145.1. NCBI lineage: Eukaryota > Metazoa > Chordata > Mammalia > Rodentia > Dipodidae > Orientallactaga > Orientallactaga sibirica. The sequence continues at coordinate 28,613,219 of JAEOAD010000006.1, forward strand.
GTAGTTCAATTCTAAAAGTGGTACTTGCTTTTATAGATTACAATAAATAAATACAATACAAGGATACACATATTAATTTTATATACAATGATGGTGAAGTGACCATGTTATTATTATCATTGACACACTCTGTGTTGATGTTTGTAGCTGTACAGAAAATCTTGTTCATGATAGTGAGAATGGTTAACATCTGAACACGGGGTGTGACAATGCTAGTATGAATATTCTACCATGGTGAATGTTTCCTGCTCAAAAATTACAGTGTAAGTAAAATGTCCAATTATAAAGGTAATATACAATTGAGAAGGCTTAGAAAAAGGTTACCATGTAATTATCCAATGTATATTTCTGTTGTTTTTATTACCAAACTATAAACAGATTTGGACATACTATTTCAAAGAGACAGTGTCATGATCTCTTCAGGCTGTTATAACAAAAATAGGATGCACTGAGTGGCCTGCAAACAATAGAACTTTATTGTCCACAGATCTGGATTTGGTAAATCCAAGCTCAACTTTCTATCAGATTCAGGGTCCGGGGATGGCTCACTCTGGTTCATAGAAGGCTGCTTCTCATGTAGAAGAGCCTGCTCAGCTCCCTGGAGTCTCCTTTCTAAGGAGAGGTTATACAATACAGTGAAGCCATTGTACAGAATGATAAAATGTGAATGCCTCTGCTATTTAAAAGAGCTTTTCCCCCATGAGCTAATCATGCCCCAAAGTTCCCACCTTCCAGTACCTTCTCACTGGGGATTAGTTTAGATGTGTGAATTTTTGGAGGCAGGCTGTAAGATTCAAAACATGACTGACATTCTGATATCTGGCCTCCTATACCTTTCTCCAAGTAATAAGTATATTCCTGTAGAGCTTTATAACTTGAAAGAATAAATTTGAAGAGCACTTTCCAGTCCTAAGGCAGAGGAAAGCATTTCCTCCCATGTAGGAGAGTTAAAACTAAAGAGCAAAGGGGACTCTCCAGTATGGAGAATTGAGTTAGAGCAACATGGTTGAGGTTCTCTTTATTGGAGGATATTGGAGAATGAGAGAGGCTGCAGTTCTAGAAATAGCCCTTGAACTGAAGTATCAACTCCTGAGATAAATCAGTAGAGACAAGCAATCTTCATCATGGTTGCTAAGAGGGAAAGTACTGCATTCCCCATGAAACTTTTATAGATTTGGCCTGTCTTCTGGCACCATCAAGTCCAAGATTCTTGGATGAACCCACAGAAGCAGATCAGGGTAGTCACTAGGATAAGCAAAATTGAGATTTTTATCCTGATCAGTTGGTCAGCTTGGATCTCAGAACAGATACAGTGTAGGGTAATGAAATCGATTAAAGTTATGTGAATACACTAGCAACAAAAATCCAAACATTACACCAATCACTCTTGACTTTCCTTGTACCATCATTAACCTTTTAGGCATTTTATATTGTTAATGCAAAAAGCTGTCCTGGATAAATTAGAAAGCACAGAGGAATTTAGTCAAGACTGTAAAAGCAAACCATAGTTCAAATCTCAGTCTGTGTTTGGCTTCTCTAAACCAAGGGGTGGGAATATTTCTTAGTGTTGGGTGGGAGAGCCCCAGGACACTATGTTTAGTAGTGGCCCTTCCTGCAGGTAAAGGTAGGGCAAGAGGCAAGTTTGCAACTTGGGACTGGGTATCCACCCAAGTTGTACTCATACTTTACTCACAGACTGGGTGGCAGAGGGATTATTTTCATGAGGGTATTATTCAAAAGGCATGGCTCCCATGTTCTTGAGAAAGATAGTTTAGCAAGAGGACATGGGAAGCTTTTCTTGGTGTTGTTGCTGTTGTTTAATCTCAAGGTAAAGAAAATGAATTTGTAATGATGATTTTTCTAAGCAAAGGAAGGACTAGATTCTTAAAAAAAATCCATCTAAATATGCAGTCAAATTGAGGACAGTTATGTCACTTCACTCAGTATGCAACGTTAAGTACTCCAAGAGTAAGATAACCAGCTCAGAGTAATTATCTTTATTTTCTTTTAACATAAAATCTTGATTTCAGAGGTGTGTTGCATTTCCACTCTCATTCTAAAAGCATCTAAGATAAAAAGGAATTGCATTTTTAAATTAAAAAAATACACATAGCTTTTATAAGTACCAAGGCCAATATGACCAGAGGTCTAAAGAGATTTGCATTTATTAAAACATGGATCAGTGCTCTCAAGTAATTAAAAGAGAATTGCAACACTTAATTGTGTCTCTTAAAGAACATTAGTGAAGATTCATTTCATTACACACAAAATTACCTCTCAAAACCTTCTTTTCTCTTTCTTCTTGTTTTCCCATTTATAATACTGGTCCAGACCCTTCAAACACAATTTCACAAAATTCTGACATCATACATACTTTCCAGATTTCTGGACTTTTTTTTCCTTTCCTTATTTTTCTACCACTGTCATGCTTATTTCTCTCTTTTTGATAAAACTTATCTCACTGCCCTGTCTCTGTGTTATTCTCTGCACATTAAATATCTGACAAACATGGACATATTTCTGTATAGTCAATACCAACATTTCTCTAACAGCTGCTATTATTTTTAATCTGTTTGATCAGGATCACATATATTTCATACTGAAATAAGCCAAATCATTTCATTTTATTTTATTAAAAAAAGATTAAATAAGTCTAAGGCCATCTTACAACATGAATAGTACCATTTTGACAATAAGTTAGAAGATATTATAACATAATTTTCTTGAACATAAGAAGATGTTATTAATATTGTCCATCAGAATATAGCACAATATACACAGCAGCATCATGGACTGGAACTAATTATTAATACTATTATAGCAATATTTCATTTTTTTTTTGCAAATGTTATAGCCATATATTCCCTCTCCTCCATTCCCCTATTCCTTGAGATCTGTTCTCATTAGGCTTATTGGTGTTCACTGTTGGGTAAGTAATATTTTATTCACTTATTTATTCAACTACTCATTCACTATCTCTATAAGATCATGTTTAAAATAATTTTCAAGTTACTGTGATTAACATGGGTTGAATAGGAAAAACAAATCCTCATCAGCAGAGCAGTTTAATCCTCTGTAAAAGGAACAGGGATCAGGAAAAGAAAGAGTGACTCTAGGAAGGAAGATGAAGCCTATAACATAAGCCAACTACAAGAGCCAAATTTAGTGATTTATCAAAAAAAAAAAAAAAAAATCGATTGAAGCACACATGTTAGCAATGGTTGCATAATAATTACGAATCAAAACTTGAAGATAAATTAAGGAGTAATGTCCTAAACAGGGATAGAAGTCACTGAAAGAGGAGCAAAGTGTTTTACATAACATAGTTTAAAGCTGTGCATGTGCTAAGCATTGGCATACCTATGTATTTTCCCGCGTCTGGACTATGGAAACTCTTTGTGCAGTATATTTGAAAAGTAATTAGCACTTTAAAAACAAAACAATTTCAGAATTGACTGTGTTTGACAACTATCAGGTCTATAAGATTTATTTTGCCTGCTATTGCCTTCTCTTAGTCTTTTTAGCAAGAAAATAATCAACATTGGAATATTTCTGTTTTATTGTTACTGGCTACATTTTGCTGTGCATGGTAATTCCAGATTTTTTTTTAATTAATGAAGAATTAGGTTTCATTATGTTGTTTTCAGACAAGATTTTCTGTCTCCCTTCATACCCCTTTCTCTCCCCTTATCTGTCCTCTGCAAAACTCTCCTTTCCTTTTTCATACTACATGTTTCCTTTTCTCCTTTCCCACCTCCTCATCCAGTGTTCTCCCTTCTCATGGTCTCCTGTCTTCACTCAAAGACGACATTTAGTCCCCACACCCATATCTGCATGCATAGGGGTATAGGTATATACCCAAAGGATACTATAGCCATAGAATTATTATTATTATTATTATTATTATTATTATTATTTATTTTTTTTTTTTTTGGTTTTTCAATGTAGGGTCTCACTCTGGTCCAGGCTGATCTGGAATTAACTATGTAGTCTCAGGGTAGCCTTGAACTCACGGCAATCCTCCTACCTCTGCCTCCCGAGTGCTGGGATTAAAGGTGTGTGCCACCACGCCTGGCTAGAATTCCTTTTTCTTTTTTTTTTTTTTTTTTTTTTTTTTTTGGTTTTGCAAGGTAGGGTCTCACTCTGGTCCAGGCTGACCTGGAATTAACTATGTAGTCTCAGGGTGGTCGAACTCTTGGCGATCCTCCTACCTCTGCCTCCCGAGTGCTGGGATTAAAGGCGTGTGCCACCACGCCCGGCTCTAGAATTCCTTTTTTAAAGAAACCTTCGAGACATTTTATAGAAAGTATTTGAAGCCACCGTTCTCAAAAATAAGATGGCTGGGGAACCAACTGCTCCCTTACTTGGGATCCTGTTATAAATATAAATTCTTTTTGCCCTGAACTAGACCTACTATAGAAAAATTCTGGGGTAAATTAGGATAGGTTAAATTTACTAATTCCTGCAGATATGATGGTGCTTGGTAAAGTGTGAAACGCAATGGCATAGAGTATTTCTCTGGAATGTGGAGATTGGGATACTTAGCTATATATATAGACTGCTTTGTCTTCTTGCTCTCTTGTAGAGCAATTATCATTATGATGTCATTGTATATAAATGTACTTATTCATAACTAAAAAATGCAGACAAAACTTTGTGACAGTAAAAATCTTTTTAAAAACCATTGCTTAATAAACTCCTCATGAAACTAAAATATTCCCAAAAATAAAATAAAATGAGGACTCTGCAGGACAATTAGAGACTGACTGAGGCCTATATGACCTCTCAGAGGAGGACACCCAGGGTAATGGAAGTTGGGGAGAGGAGAAAAAAGTGTACAAAAATAATTAAAATAAAATAAAACCCAACAGCTTCAATAACAAAAATCATCTAAAAATACACAAGTGAATCATAGATGTCATAAGCAGATAGTGAAACAGTTGAGTTTTTAAATGGCCTTTTAAAGGAAGTGCTAACAGAATGCCCTCCTATATATCTGTGCACTGTATAATAATGCATCTGTTTGTCATCACCAGTGCTTGGAAGAACAGGAGTGACATCTATTCTCTTGACCTAAGATGTGGCTAGGTATGACTCTGCCACAAGGGCATAAGGGAAGGTGCCATATATTTGTCATTTCTAAGAAATCAAAAGCTAATTCAATTTTTTAAATTATTTATTTATTTGAGAGAGAGCTAGAAAGAAGCAGTGAGAGAGAGGCAGATAGAGACAGAATGGGCATGCCAGGGCCTCCAGTCACTACAAATGATCTCCCGACACAAATGCCACCTTGTCCATCTTGCTTATGTGGGTTCTGGGGAATTGAACCTAAATCATTTGGCTTTGCAGGTAAGCACTTTAACCACTAAGCCATCTCTCCAGCACAAATGTTAATTCTTAAACTAGAAATTTAAGGACAAATATAATACATTAATCATTTGAAAGGAAAGCACTTACAAAATTTTCTTCACCCTCTGCACTTAATTCAGTAGAGAATCCTATGTGAAGGAAAAGGGAAATATATTATACTTCTTAAATATTCAGATTGAGGTCAACTATATTTACTGATACACTGTACGCTGTACACACTTGTTGGGGTCCCTCTTAGAGCCAGCCCAGGAGGGACAGCAGGGTCTCTGCCGGGTAGGGGGTGAGAGGCTGGGCGTCAGGACACATACTCCAAGAGTTGGGTGGAAGCAGGCAGAGGGCAAGCTGCTGCCAACTTGTTCAAGTGTAGGGGTTTTTAAGGGTTTGGCTGGCCAATAGTTGTATGGGGTGGTTCCCTTCTTGGAACCAATGATAGCCTGTCTCCAGGCAGATCATCTTGCAGCAGGTTGCTAGCGAGCATGGGACTGTAGCTGTTGTCATGCCAGTCCTGTGCAGAATGCCACATCCACAGAAGCCACTTCCTGGTTTCTTCTAGCAAGCAGCCTGGCTAGGGCCAGAACTGCATTGTGCCATACACACAGTCACCAAGAATGCAATTGTTTGCCCCTTGTTCTTAACTGTGCTGGGTTATTTCCGTATGCAATTAATATTTGACATAGGAAGAGAAACAGGAATATGTAAACAAAACCTAACCAGAAGAAAGGTATGAGATTTTCAGACACTTTTGACTGTTTATAGTCAAGTAGGAAGAAAAACGTTCCTATATTGTCTACTGAGTAGATGGAATCAAGTAGGGGAGAGAATAAGACACACTTTTTTTTTTTTTTTTTTAAAGAAAATGAGCATTTTGAAGGTTCTATGGAACTTCCATGTGAACATACATAAGTGGTAAAGGAAAAGATAGGTGTATCTTAATGAGAGGCTTAGGACTGGAGACAACTCTGACATCATGGCCAGGTTTATAAAGGACTCTTTTTTATGGCTAACATTACTCAGCAAGAACTTGAAGAAAAGATAAAAAACAGTCTATAGGTCTTAGGACCCAATGGAATAACATGTTTATAAATGGGTAGTTTAACTTGATACAGTGAAAGAAAACATGAAAATATCTGGGAGGGATTTAATGGAAGCTAGGAATGAATCCACTTCAAGGAGAAATTACTGAGTTGCATCAAATCTCAAGACCAAGTCAGCCATGCCTTTTATAATCTCTCGATTAGGTTATTTCTATGTTAGAGCCATTTAAACTAACCACTCGAGGTGAAAATTTGTTATCATGGATTGAGATCCATGTGAAATTAAAAATGAAAGTAATGAAAAGCAATTTTATGGTGAAAGGAAACAATAAAGAGGTGACAGGAGAACCAGAGTACTCTATTTACAATGAAGAGCCTTGCATATGTGAGGTGTGAGTGCAGGGACAACACTTCTGGGAGCAGCAGGGCCGACAACTGCAGAGACAAAAGGAAAGGAGCTCTTGAAAATAAAAAGCAATTGGGTAGATTAACACTTAAAAATGTTACTGGTCCTAGTTTCGTATAATAATCTCATAATTTGTTTTAAATGTCTACTGACATTCATTTATAGAGTAATTAATTTAAATCTTTTAAATATGTTTTTGAATAATGGCAACTTTAAAAACCAAAGCTGAGAATGACTATATTGGTAGTGACAAGAGCTATTTCTTTGTGTTTAAATTTTATACAAACCCTGGGATCTAAAATATAGTCTGAAGGAAGAAAAGTATTTGAGCCAAGCAAAACTGAATTTGATTTAGACTCTAATAGTCTAAAATCAAATTTTGGATAAATCCCATACACAGAGCACTTACTATGATTTAATTATGCTCTGCTCTTACTGTCGCTCCCTCTTTTTATTTTTTTTTTTACACAGCTTATTCTCCCTCTGCCTACAAATAATTTTTTCACTATTGTATCTTATATAATATATACTTACTGCTTAATAACTAAAAAGTCCACATATAATAGTTTGTAAAATGTAGAGAAATGATTACATGGGACAAAGTGTCAAAGGAAAAGAATACTGTCATTTATGAAAACTGAAAATCTGTGTTATTTTTATCATAGATGTAGCATGTTTATAATTCTCAGTTTCATATTTTTGCAAAGATAAAAGTGTTAGAAAGTGTATTTATGTGTGTGCAGAGTATATGTCATATGGTGCATTCCATATGGTGTTTGCACACGTGTGTGCATGCAGATGAATACCCACTGCCCACATGCGTGCTGAGGGCAGAAGGGACCTTGGGTGTTCTTCCACATTGCTCATTTTAATAATTCATTGCCTCAGGATCTGTCCCTTCACCTGGAGCTGCCATGTTTTGTTTTTCTTTGTTTGTTGCAGGGCAGGGGAGGGAAGGTTCAAGGTGGGGTCTTGCTTTAAAAAGCCCAGGCTGACCTGGAATTCACTATGTAGTCTCAGGCTGGCCTTGAAATTATGTAAATCCTCCTACCTGTGCCTCCTGAATGCTGGAATTAAAGGTGTGCACCAATATACCTGGCCCTAGAACTGCCATTTTTAGTCAGTGAGCCCCGGGATTCTTTGGTGTCCACCCCTGTGAATGTGGGTGGCCATGCCCATCTTTTTACATGGTTTCTGAGTAGTCAATCTCGGGTGGACTGGGACCTTACTAGACCCTCATTCTTGTTCAGTAAGCACTCAACCATTAAGCCATCTTTGCCCATAAAGATAAAACTTCTGTGCATTTTCACACATATGCAACTAAATATAGGCATAGATATTCATTTCATCTTATGTATGGTTCTTATTCCATTCAGTCTGTTGTAACAAAACAGCATAGAGTGATTTAAAAACAATAAAAATGTATTTCTCTCAGTTTTGGAGACTAGAAAACTGTAACCTAAGGTGCCAAACAATTTATTATATAGTGAGCATCTACTTTTCAGTTCATAGATAGATATCTTCTCTTGGCATCTTCATCATGCCAAGGCCAATGAACTTCTCTGAGCTATTTTATAAGGGCACTAATTAATCTTTAAGCACTTGTGAAAGGCCCATCTACTATTGCCATCAACCTTGGATTTTAAAATTTTAGCCAATTGATTTTGTGGGGGTATAAACATTCAGTCCATTGCAATCTCTATTAGTTCTTTCTGGCCAGACATTTAAGTTCTCTTTTCCAGGCCTAGGATGTGATTGTCCTTTCTTTCTCATTGGCTTATGGGGAGGGGCATCAATATTTCTGTCTGATAAATTTGACAAGAAATAGTATGTTTCCCTTTGAGGGAAGAACAATTTGGTGCTTATGTGAGATTCCAAGAACTCACCCTTTTGTTGATGTGAACACTGGCAGTGCTCCATCCATCAGGCCAAAAGTGAAGTAGCATGATGAAAGAGTGCAGCTATGATGGACCTGTGCAGGAATTAGCACATATGAAAGAAGTAAGCATTTGTTACTCTAGGCCTTGGTCAGACAGCATCATTTTATCTACTGTAACCAGTCTACTTTATTTATTTATTTATTTTTATTTGAGACAGAGAGAAGTCAAGAGAAAGAATGAGAGGGAGAATGGGCACACCAGGGCCTCCAGCCACTGCAAACGAAGTCCAGAGGCATGTGCCACCCTGTGCATCTGGCTTACATGGGTTCTGGGGAATCAAACCGAGGTCCTTCAGCATTTTTTTACTGCTAAGCTATATTTGCAGCCACCCCCAGTCTACTTGTTAATCCCTTCAAAAATGTGTGAAATAACCAACTACCATGTTAACCAAGTACTGTGGAATCCCATTGCACACATCCTTCTACTTTTTTATGTGACTTATTGAGAATATAAAGAAATTATCCCTTATTACAAATGTTATAATTCATAACAATGTGGTTTTTCCATTTTATAGGTATATATAATTGGTATAAAACCTTTTATGATATAGCAATATTTTAGCAAGACAACTTTATTAACTTTAGCAATGCTAGTTGCATCATTTCTTGGGTAATAATCTCCTATAACAATAAAATTTGGTTTGTATGATTAAAGAATTATTTGTCTTAGATCCATTATGATTTTAAAATAAGCAAATTTATGTTATTTATGGCACCAATATGGAGAGCTACTGGGTTGTCATATGTTTACTTGCAGACAGTCTGATCAGAAGTTTTCTAGAGAAATTATTTTCAAATTGCAATGAAAGTAAATCAGATGTATCTTGTTTCAGTTAGCTTCTTGTTGCTGGGACAAAGATCTAACCAGACACAGTTTATGGAGCAAAGGGGTTTATTTCAAGCTTATAGAGTCCAGGGAATGCCAACAATGGTGGAAGAAGCTGGCTTCCTTTTAAAGATTCCAGCAGAGAGAAACCACCAACAGCCAGCACCACCAGGATGCACTAACTGCCAGAGCTCAAACTGCTCTCCACATATGTTTTGGCTAGAACACACATGTACCCCCAAACACAAGTTTGGGCTGGACTCTAAGATCCCACCACCAGCAACACGCATGACTGTAGTAGGGATCTGCCTGCTAGGGGCTAAAGTAGAATGCTTAATAAAAACTTACTGAGGTTATGGGACTATCCATTCAAACTGTGACTTTTAAATTACCACAGATCCCAAGGCAAACATTCTTGCCTAGAACTCAAGTCCATTATTTTCCAACTCAGTGAGACTGGAAAATATTTAATAATATGAACATATAATTCTTTTCCTTTATAAGACTGAGAGTAGTGCTATATCAATGTACTTCTGAAACTTAAACTTGATAATGCACAGTCTACTTAATAGTGTGCCATAGATGATACCTGTCTATCAAGTTTGTATCTACCTATCCATCTCTCTATACATGCAGAAGTCACATGTAAATATCTAACAAATAAGGAAAAAATAACTGCATTCAGTACACCAACTAACAGGTAACCAAGGAAATAAAACATGTTCATAGAGCATAACCAAAGTCATGTAGCCATAAGTAGTTTAATGAAGACATCAAGAAATAACATTGTTGGCTTGGTCTCAAATACAGGATGAGTGATAGTCTTTCAGTGACTTCTTTCTATGGAATATAACTTCACCCTTACTGAACAAAAATATATGAGCAAAATAAATGTGGCATTTTCCTTTGTAAAAATATTTTATTTATTTATTTATTTATTTATTTATTTATTTATTTATTTATTTATTTGCAAGCACAGAGAGACAGAGAAAAGTGAGAGGAAAGGAGAGAGACAGAGAGAATGGATGCACCAGGACCTCTAGCCACTGCAAACAAACTCCAGATGCATGTGCCATTTTGTGCAACTGGCTTCACCTGGATACTGGGGAATCCAAATGTGTTATTAGACTTCACAGGAAAGTACCTTAACTGCTCAGCCACTTCTCCAGCCCAATTATGTCATTTTCAATTAGTAATCTTACAGTATTCCAATATCTTTAGATGACTCTGGCTCCCTGCTGCATAGTACCCACGCTGCTCTTCCCTAAATATTTCAACTTGGCTGCAAACAACATCTAGCTCAGTGTGTATTATTAGTCCATGAGTGGAGTACCTCCAGAAACTTTAACCATTCAAAGTACAGATATTCTGGAGAAATGACATTCCCCAGGTCCTTACAATCCTTCTAACCCACGATGTAGCCCACAACAATTTATAGGAGTTGGAATACCAATCACACCATCAGATTGGCATCATTCTGCAGTGTCATTGTGGTAGTTTGAATGTGATAGTTTGAATGTATTGTCTCATAGACTTTGAACTTCCTTCGTGAGCCCTGCACAGGTAGATGCCCACTAGAGAGGATGTATCACTGGAGGCGGGTCCTGGAGGAGTCCAGCCATAAGGTGTGTTTGGTAGTGAATCTGAATACAGCCCTCCTACGTGTGTTCAGAGCAGTTTGAGCTCTAATGGTTCATGGTTACTAGTAGTGTTTTGTGGTGCTGGCTACTTGTGGTATGCCTCTGCTGGATCTATGAAGGGAGCAAGCTTCTTCCTCCTGTGATGGTGTTCCATTGGACTCTGTCATCCTGAAATAAACCCATCCTCCTTTCATACACTGTATCTGATCACATGTTTGTCCCAGCAATTTGAAGCTGACCACAAGTCCTGGTTGATATGTTTGCCAGAGATGTAATCTCTACCTGCCTGTGTTGATGGTTGAGTAAATAATGCAAACTTCATTTTCTGAGTACTCTCTCATCTGCTCCTTTATGGAACTTTTGACATGTATACAACTCACCAATGTACATCCGTACTTACTCTATAGTCATGTTATACGTTTGGAGAGCTCCAATTGAGACATCCAAATGTCAGAAGATCCATAGACTCTAAGATCTTACTAAATTGGCTAAACATTTGGAATACTAAATTTGAGATTATTGCTCCAAAATAAATTTTAATACTCTTCTCTTCTAGATTATTTTTAAATGAACAAAATGAAATGTTCTCTTTCTCTACCTCCTACCCACCCACAAAACCAGGTTCTATCTTTCAATACGTGTCTACAAAAATATGGCAGCATTTATTGTTTAATGTGATATGCATTTCTCTTTCTCTCTCTATTTGATGATAACATCTGTGAAGATTTGTCTGTTTTACCCATTATTGTATGAAATTTGGTGAGGTACCTCACATATAATAGGTAATAGGCATTTATTACTTTAATGCTGTTCAAAAAGTATAGGAGAGGAAATAGAATCAAACATGAAAGTTGGACTTTAACCTTCCCCCAAGAGCTTAAATACAACCACACTTCACTTCTTATCTCATGTACTTTTGGGAAAAATAAAAAGCGGATATATTGTAATTGTTCTATTCCAAGGTATAAAATTTAATGCCCCAGTCAAGGCTACTACTGTGTCAAATCTTCTCCATCATCTACTTCATTTTCTTTATGAAATGTGTGTGACTATTTATAACCAGGTGTATCATATAACTTTACATTTTTTAATTTATTTATTTTCATTAGTTATGTACATAATGTGAATACATTCATGTTGGTGCCATAGATAGCCTCCTCCCTGTCCTCCCCCCTCTGAAGGGACCCTCCTTGTTGGGGAATGTGGGTCATGCATAAAATAGAAGTCATATAGGGGCTGGAGAGATGGCTTAGCAGTTAAGGCACCTGCCTCCTAAGCATAAGAACACTGGTTGCAGTCTCCAGCTGTTCCAATCTCCAGGTCCTACATTTAGCCAGATGCAAAAGGGGTGCAATGCTGCACTTGACCACAAGGGGGCGCACACATCTGGATTTTGTTCACATCAGATGAGAGGCTGCTGGCGCGCCCATCTCTGTCTGTCTTCCTCTCCCTCTCTCTGTCTCTCTCTGTGTCTCTCCCCCCACCAAAAAAATACAAGTCATAAAATAAAATGACAACTGATTTGAACAAATACCTTTTTAATTAATTCAAAATTAGAAAAATTCCCATTCACAAGGTAGTCTGGAATGGTGCACTGGTACTTCTAGGAACTTTGCATAAAGTATGTCTCCTGGTATAGTTGCATAATTATGTCTCTTCATACATAGACAATGCAGTCCCTTAAAATTCATTTTTACTATATATCTAAATAGGATGCCTTTTTATATCTGGCCTTCTGTAATTCATTAATTAATTTAATTAAATACAAAGAAAGGTTATCACAGAATATATGAGTAATGATAATTTAGGGGTAGACACACAAGATGATTATTTTTAACAATTTCTCATCCATATTATGCTGATATTGACACTCATAAACTTGTAATTAAATATGAAACAAGCCATACATAAATGTCCCATTAGAATGGTTATGTGAAACCTTTCTACTTATTCAAATAATGGTTTTAGAATTTTGTTGTATATGACATTTTAAAATAAATTTGATAGTATAAATTTAGTGTATATAATGAGGTTATGACAGACATATACAGTAAAATTAATATTTGTTAATATTTATTTACATTTAAAAAGTAAATGATAACTTACATTTATATAGCTATAATTAATTGCTTAAATTCCTATCTTAAATTTCTATAACTGTTTCTCCAGAAAAGTCTGAAAGACAGATCATAATAGTGTTTTATTTCATTATCTTGTACATTAAATTTTTAACATGAAATATCGTTAATATAGTTGGCCCCTTTATGGGAATCAAAGATGGTTATGTTGGCACTATTATTAAGTTTAATTCAGAAAAAAAGATCTAAATGCATAGTATTGCAAACTATGAAACCTAGTTATTTTGTCAAAATAAAAACTACTGTAGTGAAATCAATCATCCATCTTAATGCAGTTCAGCAAGGTCACTTCTAAGTATTAATGTAACAGAAAAGCATTTGGTGAAAAAAAAAAATATGGCAACTCCAAATGCTGGAATTTTCTGTCTGCCCTTGCTCACTCTTCTGGAGGCAGAGAGAGGTGTGCCGAGAGCTTCGGGTGAGCATTGATTAAATGAATGATGGATTGATTTTTTTTCACATTTTTAATTTAGAAGGTAAAACTTTCCATCACAGTTTAAGCTAAAAATTATGGCGAAGATAATAGAGGTCTGACTCCAGTGCAAGCTAAAGAGGAAAAAGTTGCTGCTCAAATGTCAGGACATCTCGTGGCCCAAGATGATTAAACCTAAACTGTTTGCTATATGAATCCCAAGGTGCAGCTATATCTCAGCCTTCATGACATTTAGCCAGTTACTTTTCATAGCTTGTTAATAATGTATACCTGTCCCTACATAAATTCTCACTGACAGAAGTAGCCGTTTGGAGTGAGGCAGTTAATGAGAGTTATTCCTGTCAGATAACATAGATTGGAAAAGTGTTTCTATACCATTCAGATGGATGAGAAAAGCAATGATCTATTCAACAGACAACAGCAGCATAAATTTTTTTTCAGGGGTTTGCACTGAAAACACTGAATTCTGTCAAGCAATATTGTTCTATTATTTAAATATATTTTTTGTTACTTACTCTTCACGTGTGTGGTAGTGGGGCACTCCAGGACCCCTGGCTGCATGCAACGCTTTTTCTTCATGGCTTACTTGGGCAGCTTGGGAATTGAACCTACACTGGCAGGTTTGCATGCAAGAGCTTTTAACCACTCAGCCACCTTCTTACCCCTTCATTCTCCTTTAACACTCTGCATGACTCAACTTTCCAGCCCCTCTTCAGCTAATTTCTATAATTATGCATGAGTCAGAAGACTTTGGGGATTTTTTCAACCTTTTTGGATGAGTTCCATATAATTCATGTAAATTTTCCATTATGAGATTAAATATTTGTTTTGCAAGTCTTTAATACCCCACTTACCCAGTAGACAAAAGTAACACTTAAGAACTGTTTTCATTTGAGAGAGAAAAATGAAGAGAGAGAGAGCAGGTGGAGGAGAGCAGAGGGGAGAAAGAGGGTGCACCAGGATGGCTGGCTTTACATGGATGGATACTAGGGATTTGAAAACTGGGTAGGTAAGCTTTGCAAGCAAGCACCTAAGCACCTTCAATTGCTGAGCCATGTCCAGATCACAATTACCACTTTTTTATTTTTATTTTTGTTTGTTTGAGAGAGCACACGTGTGTGTACTCGTGAGAGAGAGAGAGAGAGAGGAGAGAATGGGTATGCCAGGGCCTCCAATCACTGCTTCACCTTGTACATCTGAATTACATAGGTCCTGGGGAATCAAACCTGGGTCCTATGGCTTTTCAGGCAAGTGCCTTAACCACTAAGATATCTCTCCAGCCCAACTAATATTTTAAAACAAACTTTGGTAGTATCTGATTACTAAAAACAAACATTGAATGATTTAATTAGCATTAGCATGTGAAATGTGCTTTGCAGACATGGGAGCTATCTCTCACTTATTAGATATTCAATTTAGATTTTCTAGGAAAAATCAGTGCATAGTCTAACTGTTCAGTGCTAATATCCCATCAGTTATTGTGATCCAGTGGAAACTACTGTTTTTAATCTGGTCTGTAAATATTTCAACTTAAAACTAGATAGGTGGACACATGGACAGTGAAGTGTCTAGGAGAGATGTGCAACACAGAATTCAGTGAAAAAAGACATGAACTTCCTTTGAAAGTAAGAGATAAAATGGCTGCAAAAATTAGTTACTAATATTTATTAAACATATGTAAGAATATAAATAACACCAATGTTTGTGGATTTGAAGATCATTGTCCAATTCTTAAAAGTACTTGTTGCAGTCAGGTTCGCATTGCTGAAAGAAATCACCCAACTAAGAACAGCTTTGGGGAAAAAAAATGAGGTTCATTTTGGCTTATAGACTCAAGGCTAAGCTCCATGATGGCAGAGGAAAACAATGGCATGAGCAGAGGGTGGAGATCATCCCCTGGCCAACATAAGGTAGACAATAGCAGCAGGAGAGTGTGCCAAACACTGGCAAGGGGAAATTGGCTATAATACCCATAAGCCTGCCCCCAACAATACACTGCCTCCAAGAGGTATTAATTCCTAAATCTCCATCAGCTGGGAACCTAGCATTCAGAACACCTAAGTTTATGGGGGACACCTGAATCAAATCACCACGGTACTCTTGTTATTTGTATGGGAAAATTATACATATTTTTATGAACACATAAGGCTTACATGAAATTGGCATGTTTACAGGTCAAATAGCTAATATTAAATATTACATTTTACTCATCTAAATACACTCTAAGTAACTGAGAAATCTGCTATTCCTATTGGCTTCATAGCTTCTGGGAGCCACCAGCTTCCTTGGCTTGTACTTACAGATGGAGATTTCCCTATGTCTTCACATCATCCCCATCTGTGCATGTCTTTTTCTGAGCCTACTTTCTTGTGTTGTCACATTGCATCATAGCCACTCTAAACAGTACTAGTTGTTTACATCTACAGAGCTCATGCTTCCAAATAAATTGATTTCTGTCATACTGTGAATTAGGACTTGAAAATACCTGTTTTGAAAGGTCAATCTAACCTATAGAGTATGGAACACAAATATACCCATGCATCCATAGTTTCACATGGGATTCACATAGCAGCGACTGAGAGTATACATGGGCTTTGCAAGCATAACAGTTAATTGCATTGTAAAGGGACCATGTTTTTCTTGTTTCTTTTTTTTTTTTTTGTCCCCCAAGGTAGAGTCTCACTCTATCTCAGGCTGGCCTGGAATTCACTATATAGTTTCAGAGTGGCCTTGAACTCACAGTGATCCTTCTACCTCTGCCTCCCAAGTGCTGGGATTGAAGGTGTGTGCCACCATGCCTGGATATTTGTTCTTTTTAAATTATTTTGTGTTTGATCTTTATTGTTAGGCATATAGGTGGTTCTGAATACTTGTAGTTATAAATGATGCTTCTATTACATGTTAGTTTACTGATCATACATGATAAATAGGTGTTAAACCATAAAAATGTATAATCTCACAGTTTCTATAGATTAGAGTTTCTTTTGTTTATTTGTTTACTTATTTAAGAGAGAGAGAGAGAGAGAGAGAGAGAGAGAGAGTAGTTTAGGCAAACTAGGAACTCCTCCTTCCTGCTACACAGGAACTCTAGACATAGTGTCTCTTTGTGCATCTGGCTTTAGATGGGTACTAGGTAATTGAATGCAGGCCTTCAGGCTTTGCAAACAAATGCCTTTAACCACTGGACCATTTCCCCACCCCTAGGTTCCTAGCTCTAACACATCATCAGTAAATTTCTGCACAATCATGTTGGGATAGAATCACATAACTGCTTTGGTGAAGAAGTTAGTTTTTATTCAGGGATGAATGTTCACTGCCATGCACACTGGTTGGTGGCAAAATGCAATACCCATAGTCATACGAACAAGGCTCCCATTTGCCTAACAATGGCAAAACATTTTTCAGCTCATAGAATCTTCAGACCCTAACCACAAGCCCATCTTAACAGCATCAAGCTCTGTACAGGCTAGCTGGTAGAAATCTGTGTCTTTTTGCTGAATAGTTAGAAAAATCCCTGCTTTATAGAAGTCCACCTGAGTTGCTTGATGCCAAACCAGATAACCTTTCTATTGTTTTGTAATTTAACAAAATACCAAGATAAAATTTTCCATCATTCACAAGTTTCATCTATAATCAAAGGTAGGAAATTATTAAGATGGTCGGTCACAACATAATTTGCCACTTAAAATATTTTTAATAATTTCATGAGTTCTCAATGGTTGAGTGATTGTTTAATTTCCTGAGCTGCTGGTGTTTTATTCAGGAAGTCTTTTCCCACTCCTATATCATGGAAGGTTCCTCCTATTTTTTCTTCCAGTAGTAGCAGCATTTCTGGTTTTATATTTAGGTCTTTAATTCATTTGGTCTTGATTTTTGTGAATGGAAGATATGTGGATCAAGTTTCATTTTCCTACATATGGTTGACCAGTTTGTCCAGAACCATTTGTTGAAGATGCTTTTTTCCAGTCTACATTGATAGGTCCTTTGTCAAATATCAAGTAGCTGTAGTTACTTGACTCAAAGTCTAGGTCCTCTATTTTGTTCCATTGGTCTATATTACTGTTTTTTTTTTTTTTTTTTTTTTTTTAATGCCAGGACTATGTTGTTTTTATTACTATGGCTTTGTAGTATAGCTTTAGATCAGGTATGGTGATGCCTCCAGAGGAGTTTGTTTTGCTGAGGATATGCTTGGATATCAGAGGCCTTCTGCCATTCCATATGAATTTTGAGATCATTTTTTCTATCTCTGTGAAGAAAGAAATTTGGATTTTTATTGGTATTGTGTTAAATCTATATAATGCTTTTGGTAAGATTGCCATTTTCACAATGTTAATTCTGCTTATCCAGGAGCATGGGAGGTCTTTCCATTTTCGGAAGTCCTCCTCAATTTCTTTCTTGAGTGTTTCAATGTTTTCATTGTATAGGTCTTTCAATTCCTTGTTTAATGTTATTTCAAGGTATTTTACTTTTTTGTTGCTATTTAAAATGGTACAATGTTGCTTATTTCTTTTTCTGTATTTTTGTGTTAATTTACATCTAGAAAGGCTACTATTTTTGTGCATTGATCTTGTATCCTGCTACTTTGCTGAAGGAGTTAATCACCTTTAAGAGTTTTGAGATGGGGGTTCTCAGGTCACTTATGTATAAAATCATGTCATCTGCAAATAAGGCTAATTTCACTTCTTCCTTTCCAATTTGTATTCTTTTTACTTCCTTTTCCTGTCTTGTTGCTTGAGCTAGGACTTCCAGTACTATGTTAAAGAGCAGAGGAGAGAGTGGACACCCTGCCTTGTTCCTGATCTCAATGTGACTTCCTTCAGTCTCTCCCCACTAAGTATTACTTGGGTTTTAGGAGCTTTATATATAGCCTTTATTATTTTGAGATATAAAATGTTCATGCCTATTCTCTCCAATGTTTTGATCATGAAGTGATGTTGTATTTTGTCAAAGGCCTTTTCTGCACCTATCAAAATGATGTGATTTTTGTGTTTAAGCTTATTTATATGTTGTATTACATTGACAGACTTCCATATGTTGAACCACCCGTGTGTTCCATGGATGAAGCCTACTTGATCAAAGTGAATAATGCTTTTGATGTGCTGCTGAATTTGGTTTGCAAGGATTTTGTTTGGGATCTTTGCATCTATGTTCATCAGGGAAATAGACCTATAATTTTCTTTTCTTCTGGCATCTCTTCCTGGTTTTAGAAATAGGGTGATGCTAGCTTCATAGAAGGAGTTTGGGGTGGGGGGGTCTTTCCCTGTTCTCCAATTGTGTGGCACAATTGAGAGACTGGGTTCAGTTTTTCCATGAAAGTTTGATAGAATTCAGCTGAGAAGTCATCTGGTCCTGGACTCTTCTTTTTGGGGAGGTGTTTCATTACTTTTGCAATCTCGATGGGTGTGATAGGTTTGTTTAGGAGATTAATCTGCTCTGGGTTTTGCTTTCATAGGTGGTATGTGTCCAGTAATTCATCCATTTCCTCCATATTCTCCTATTTTGTGGAATATAGGTTTTTAAAATAAGTTCTGATGATTTTCCCCATTTCATTTATGTCTGTTGTTATCTCTCCTTTTTCATTTCTAATTTTGTCAGTTTGAAGTGTCTTTTTTTCATCTTTTTGAAAATAGCTTTTGTGGACTAAGTTCCTAGCAAGTAAAGCATTCCTTTAAAAATGCTAATTTTTTTGTAAACTTCTGAAACTTTTTGCTAAAGTATGATTTCAGCCTCACTCCCTGTATCTGCAGTAGGTAGGTATTTGCCTACAAAGCCAAAGGACACAGGTTCAATTCCCTCATATGCACATAAGCCAGATGAACATGGTGGTACCTATGTTGTGTTTCTTTACAGTGTCTGCAGGCCCTGGTGTGCCCATTTTCTCTCTCACTCCCTCTCCCTCTTTCTGTCTCATAAAATAAAAATATTTTAAAAATACTTTTAAAGGGGCTGGAGAGATGGCTTATTGGTTAAGTGCTTGTCTGTGAGCCTAAGGACCCTGGTTTGAGGATCTATTTCCCAGTACCCATGTAAACCAGATGCATCTGGCGTTCGTTTGCAGTGGCTGGAGGCCCTGGCACACCCATTCTCTCTCTCTCTCTCTCTCCCTCTCTCTCTCTCTCTCTGCTGTGTCGACCAGGCTGGCTGGGGCACCTAGATTCAAGTGACCCATCCCCTCAACTCCCAATGTGGGGACTACGCCTGCACTCCCATGTGTCCAGCCAATAACCTCATTAAAAAGTATTCTGAGTTCACTTTTTAATGACATTCATTTCATTTTCTATTATTATACTTGTTATTTAAATTCATTCTAAAAGCAGACCTCTTATTTGTGTCCTAATATCCTGAAATTACCAGTGAAAAAGCTTATTCATATATAGAGAGAGATAGACAGGGAAGAAGCATGCCATTTATCAAGGTCATAGAGCTAGTAATTGTCAGATATTGTAATCATCTCTATGTCAAGAACTCCAAAATCATCAGTCTATTATACATCCTTAATGTCACACCCTACTGTCTCTTTGTTCCTATTAAATTAAAAAAATGCTCTTCTTGAGAATTCCCTACAGAGTCAATTTTAAGATCTATGATTACAAAAGAACTGATATTCCCAGATACAATGCAATATTGTAATTTATCTAAATAGTTCAACTTTAAGTTATTTAAGCTCATCACGGGAATCTTAACATCTCGGTTTTATTTGTTGATTGCAGCACACAACTGCTCTGGTGACTGGTTTCTCATGTTTCATTGCTCAGCTAATCATGTGTCCATTAAAAATCTAATAGTTTAGCATTCAGCTTAAGCTTAAGCAGGGAGATAGAGCTCAAAGTTTCTATTAGTTGAGCGGCAATGAGAAATGGTAACTAGTATTTATTCCCCAAAGAAATTCAGCTTCTTTTTGAAAGCTAGTTGATGTATAATATAAACATGTTGATGAATGGAGTCTTCAGTGGTTTCTAGTTGCTTACATACTAAATGAGATTATGGATTTAAAAGAAAATAGTCATAAAGCTTTCCATAGTAAAGGAACTTAGGCAGCTGCCAGGCAGAGGCTGCATTCTTCAGCCTTGTCCACAGATTTCCACATCCTGGTAGTAGGCTTTGTTTTGATGCAGAGGTATTTGGCATACATAAATAATTGTCCTATGACTGAAAACATGACATGACTTACAGTCAGTCATCATGCTGGGGATCCCAGACCACACATGAACTAAAATACACTGTGTTCATGCAAATTCTTGGACCCAAGCTGAGATTGGACGGTGTGTGTTTGAAACAGCAAATAAATCACGGGCATTCTTAGTATTCTTCTTTCATAATGTCGTATTATAGTAATCTCTAACTTGTGTGGATATTTAAGATAAGGATAGAAATGAACTACTATTAGCTCTGTAATAGTCGGTGTGAATGTAGTTAGGCATGTTGAATATTATCTATGAAAAATTCTCACATCCTCCTTATGATTCTGCCTCACAAAAGAAATAAAGATTTTCTGAATTAATTTTTCTTATACTTTGTTCTCACTCTCTCCTCTTTACCTTAGAACTTTTTAATTACAGCATGATATTATCTTAAGGATATTGTCTTAAGATAGTCTACCATGTAGTTCAGCCAAATTAGAGCATATATAAATTTCAAAAATGTCTTGTTATAATGCTAATTTCAGGAATAGCTGGATCAAAGGACAAGTCTGACCATTTCCTTTTTTGTTCCTATGCTTTTAATTTTGTCTAATGTATAGTAAACTCTTTAATATGAGGGGATTGGCTATTTATAACTTAAATACACTTAATTCTCAAAGTACATTTAGAGTATAATCCAAGAGAAACATCAGGTAAACTCGAAAGAAAGTCTACTTGTTGTTTCTTGAGTCACATTCTCCTTACATTCTGCAAGTTTGTTATGTCCTGGCCTCTTCTTCCCCTCATCTTATGAACCATGCTCAGACAAGATCTGGGAATTTTGGAATTACCTCCTATTAGAGTAAGTGAGTGTACGTTGGCTTGTGTAAGTTTCCCTTCTCTCCTAAATAACTTTTCCATCCCATTACTTCCCCTTACTCAAGATTCTGGAGAGTCTCCCCCCCCCCCGCCTTTCTGTCTTTTTTTTTTCTCTCTCTTCTTCTCTCCCTCCTTCTTAAATTTTTATTGGCATTTAAATAAAAGTATTGATCCTAAGAAACTGTTTGTCTCTGTCCTCTTTCTATCTCAGTCTGCAAACCTAACATATACATGCATATACATGGATACATCATATGCTTTTTTGGAAAAAGTATACTATTGATAAATGGTATCACACACTGCCTGACTCACCCTCGCCCAAACTTACACAGCCTTATCAGAACTATGCAGGGTTTCCTTAGGGAAAAATTATACTGAACATCCAAATAGGTTAGGTCTTTGTACATAGGATGACAATATTTCACAATGTGTCTGAAATAGTTCTGTCCTATGCCTGTGATTGTCCTGGACTAAATATTAATACCATTTGTTTCAGCCCTCAACTGTGTATAGATGTAGACACAAATTGTCAGTTCATTCTATGGAAATCAGCATATTCTCTGTTCCATCTGAGAATATAAGAGGGTTCACTAACATCACTATGAGAATCAGAAGAGATTCCTTTTCAGTTAGTGGACACTGCACATTTTCTTTCTGCATCTGAGGGAGAAGGAAGATAATATAGATGCTGCTCAGTGATGCAGCAGCCAGACACACCAGAACTCAACTGCTCACAAGAGAATGCAAGTTCTCATCTCATGCACTACTTCATTCATATCTCCACAAAAGGGGAAAACAATGTGTGGAAATATATCACATGGACAAAATGATGGGGAGCATGAATACAGCAGGGCAGGACCACATTACATCCTCTCTATGCCCAAATGGAATATCCTACTGTCCCAGAAGAAGAAAAGAAAATGAATTCACAAAATGGTCAATATATACAGACACTGAGTAATATAGAACACAACATACACTAAATCTTTATTCTTACCTATTAATGTTTGTAAAATATAATTGCGTTGTATATGTTCAGAAACATGACAAAATAAAAAGACACAATACGAAGTACATATATGTAACAAAGTGATACTTCAATTGAAAAATTATGTCACTTGATGTAATATTCTTTGCCTTTTATGTACACATCATATGTATGGCCACAACATATCATTTCCTTCCTCTCTGCCCCCACTCCACTGAGAGACCCCTTAGTAGGATTGCTGGTATTCACCCCATAGTTGTAGGTTATGAGTTGTGAGAACAGCATTAAGTCACTGTTGGGGGTACTATATCTCTGGACATTCCTTCCTACCCTGTAGACCTTATATTCTTTCTGCCACCTCTTCTGCAAATTTTTTAAAAGCAAAAAATAAACTTAAGGTATGAACACATAGTTAATTACTAACAGTTATTCATAAAGGAATTATATAATATTGAGATATCTATGTATATATTATATATTGTTATTTTCTGAATAAAAGGAGTTGCATTCATTACATTCTTTGATTATTAAAATAGAAAATAGGTCACCAAAATGTACTAAGAGAATTTTGATTTCCTATCACATGATTTTACATACTTGATGGTTGATAACAATTCTAACTTGAGAATTATTAGTATCTGAAAATTTGCAAATGATGAGTAAAAAGCCTTTGAACATTTAGAGTTATTTAAAAGTTGTGCTTGTAATGCAGTTTCCACTCCTTGAAATTTATTAAAATACATTCAATTCAATTACATGTCAGACCCAAGCAAATGGCATTGGAGATTGTAACTTTGCTTCATTTAAACCTAATGTAAATATTTCAAAGGCAAATAAGAATTTAGCACGGGTATGTAAGTTGCATTAAGTCCTATTTAACTTAAATTGGTACTCATTTAACCTAAAAGCAGGAAAAGGTATCTGAATAGAATTGATTATGCAAAGTGGAAATCAACTTTTGAATGTTTCATATTTTTTCTCACCTAAGTATCAGATGCCAGACACAACTGAATTTGTTTTGTATATTGCCTGAAAATTATGTCTATTATATACTTCCTAATTTAATTTGATATCTGACCAAAGTATGGTTTTGGTTCAGTGAAACCCATGAAACTCACATGGATAGCATGACCCACAGGAGATAAAGCATGCGGCATAAAGCCTGTGCTCTACCTTGGGGAAGAAGAGCCAGAGAAAAACAGTGGAAAACAATTATCAGATGCAGCTCTGAAAGATGTGAAATATAAACACACATTTCAAAGAAACATTGTCAGCAGCAGCCATAGGGGTCATCAAAATAGTTACCAACCGTACTAAATGGTAACCTTTTCAATTTTTCCTTAACAAAGCAGTGTTTTCCTTTTCAAAGAAACATCTGAGAACAGCCCCCAACACCTGTTAATTACAACTTGAAATTGTTGTCATCAAGAATCAAATGGAAGCATGACTGTGGATCTCTCAGAACTTTAATTAAGCGTCCTCATCAAATGATACTTGCTATGTTTCAGAAGCAATTTGAGAATTATATCCCTCCTCCAAAGTAGATCAAATCTTGAGTTAACAATACTATGTGTGGAGGATTTCCAAAATTCTAAAAGCAGTACTACCTATGGCCTACCATTTCCATTACTGGGAAATAGACCTACAAAAGTCAGTCCATGGAAGCACCGCTGAGATCAGGCAGCATGCAGATTCACAGTAATTATCCACTGGCTCAGGAATGGATAAAGGTAACATGTCATATGCAGTGTGGAATCTATTTGGCCATCAAAAGAATGAAGTTCTGTCGTTTGTGAGAGCATGGATGAGTCTTGGGACTTATACTTAGTGGAACAAGCCAGGCACAGAGAGAAAACCACTATGTGTTCTCATTCAAATGTCAAATCTAAAAGCATTAACCTTTAGAAGGAGTAGAGGATGGTGAACACCACAGGCTACTTAGGAGAGGGAGGAGAGTGGAAAGAAAGAGATTTTTATTTGTCAATTAATAATTTAAGGAGGGGATGCTGTGCATGGTGGCACATGCCTTTTATTCCAGCACTTGGGAGGCAGAGGTAGGAGGATCACTGTGAGTTTGCGGCCACCTTGAGACTACAGAGTGAGTTCCAGGTCATCCTAGGTTGGAGTGAGACCCTACCAAAAAAAAAAAAAAAAAAAAAAAGGAATGAAACATAAATTTAAGGAAGGGGCTGGAGAGATGGCTTAGTGGTTAAAGTGTTTGACTGCAAAGCCAAAGGATCCTGGTTTGATTCTCCAGGACCCAAGTAAGACAGGTATACAAGGGGCACATGCATCTGAAGTTCGTTTGCAGTAGCTGGAGGCCCTGGTGTGCCATTTCTCTCTCTCTCTGTCTCTCTCAAATAAATAAATAAATAAAACATTTTTTTTAAGTTTAAAAAAATTAAGGAGGGACAGATGAGAAGTTTCAGTGGTTAAAGAGCTTGCCTGCAAAGCCTAAGGACCCAGGTTTGATTTCCAAGTACCCACATAAGCCAGATGCAGGTAGCCCTTGCATCTGGAGTTTATTTGCAGTGTCTAGAGGCCCTGGTGTGCCCATTCTCTCTATCTGCCCCACTCTCTCACACTCTTTCTCTCTCAAATAAATACATAAATAAATTATATTTTTTAAAAGATTGAGGAGAGTAGGATAGTGAAAACCATGGACTGGATAGGGAGGAATACGGAAAGAGAGGAATTATTATTTGGCAATAATTTTTTTTTTCAAATACTCTAACTATTCTGGGTAAAAATACAAATGAAAAACTGTCTTGTCCTTTTGTATGCCCCCCAAAATCTATTAAAATCTTCTGTTAAAATAAATACAAAATAAAGTATGCATAAAGTAAAACAAATGTATGATAAACTGGCTATAATACAAATATAAATAGCTCCATTTTCCCATGTGTGCAGGTTATTGTGGGTCATAGTGTAAATACTTGGGGGGGGGATATAGTATTATAAAGTACTATGCCTCCAATGAGTGTCTGTGCCTCTGCTTCTTATGAGGACATTCAATATTGAATTAAAGTCCCACTTAATTAAACGGGGATGGATAGTCTCATCTCATGATCTCACATCAAATTTGCAAAGATCTTTTTTTTTCCTAGTACAGTCTCATTCACAGACACTCAGAATTAGGTAGGACTTGGGCATGTCATCATAAGCATGACAATTCAGACATTATTTTATAGAAACACATTCCCTGCTTTATTTTGTATGGTTTCTGAGTACATATATTAATGTGGGAGTCACAGGGCATTATCACTCACATTTTTTTTTTCATTATTCTCCCTTAGATGGCTTTTTGGATTTTCTGGTCAATATTTTGAAATTAATACAAATGAATATTCTTCATCACCATGCCTAAACAACAAAACATATGAAGATTATATCAATAGATATTCCTGCAAATGTCAACAAGGTAATTATGGAGAAAGAATCAAGCATTGCATACATTGTACATTGTAAAGTGTGTGTATGTGTAAAATACAATTAAGACAATCAACTCCATTGAGTTTTGTGGGCTATCAATCCTGTTCTAAACAATGATTATAATTTTAAAAAGTATGAAATGAATACTGCATGAAGCCAGCAAACAATCCCATAGGCTCTTATCCAGAAATCTTAAAGTTTTTAGTTAGTATATTAATTTAACAGGCACATTTTCAACGTTAATATATTGCCAATGACTAATCTTTACATGAGTTATCCCTAGTATACAGTAAGTCCATTATCAATGATATCTTCTGTTAGTATTGATAATACTATTTTTTCCAACAATTTTCAGCCCAGAAATCAACAAATTGAATGAAATAATTTGTTCAAGTAATAATTGCTGCTATGGTCTGAGTATTTGCATTGTGCTAAAATGGGTATGCTGAAATGTATCCACCACCAAGATAGTATGGATAGGTGAGGTTGGGAAGGCAACTCAGGTGAGAGCGAGCAGAATGAGATTCTCATGACACACCTCTTTACAACCTTTTCTTAGGCATCCATTTGTAGATTAAGTAAGCGGCACATCAATAATTGGATTTTTTGATCATACTACCCTAGTTTTTTGTCTGTATAAAAGTGCCTGATATATTTCCCCCTCTTTCTTCAGTTCTCTAAATAGCCAGGTTTGTGTTCTCATGTGATATTCTTTCACTCATCTTGAACATTGGGTTGTATCCACTCACAGAGGAATGTCAATGTCTGAATTTCCTTGAGCATTTATAATGTCTTAGAAATGCAGGTAGGATTGGTTTCGTCACATAAAATTAATTTGTACTATTTACACCTCTCACGGAAGGCTTCAGCCAGCCTCTGGATATCCCAGGCTCCTAGGAATCTTCTTACAGGGTCCACCCAGAAAATGATAGTCAGGAAATCATGTGCTTGTCTGATTTATGTGTTGTTATGCAAAATAGTGTGCACTTAGCAGTTGATGGTTATCCAAAGATTTTTTCCACTTGACATTCACTGACATAACAACTTTGTTTGCTTATTTATTTATTTATTTTTGTACATTTAGTATGGTTACTAGATTTTTATTTCTTCACTCACAATAGCTAGACACATTGTTCTTGCATATTTAAGTTGCTAGTTGTATATAAAACTGTAAGTTTTGCAAGCAAAAGAAGTAATGATTACATTTTCAAACCCAAAGAGGAAATGGCATGTCCATGGTTTGGTCTCTGATGCAGGACAGTCTTTGTCAGGATCTCAGCACTTAAAAGCCTGACATAACTGCCCTCAGCAATGGAAATTCACAAACAGAAGGAAGAGAACTACAATAGTTATGTAAATTACATTTTATCACATCAATAAATGTCTTCCAATTGCTAGTTTCACTTTTTTTGTTCCTGTTCATTGCTAGATTGCTTCGATGCTATCAGTTGAAACCCACTTCAGGATTCACGTGGAGGCATGGAGCCCTTTTCCACGTGTTACTGCGTGCAAACCCAGCCTCACCCTCACTCAGCTGCCTGCCGCTCTGTGATGACTGCAGTGCTGTTAGGGAGCGTTGTTGACCTTTTTAAATTTTATTTTTGATACTTTCTTATTTGTATGCAATGCATTTCCATCCCTCCCCCTACTAGTGCCCCTCCCAGCTTCCCTCCCCTGTCTTCTTTCTATTAGAGTCCCACCCTACGTTCATGAAGTTCATGAATTGATTTTATTTTTGACCCACTGATTTAAACTCTAGCTGCATGTATAATCATGGGGAGTAGGTCATTTACTGGAGAATGGGCCAGAAGCCAGTCGATAACCCCTACCCCCCTCAGGACACAATCACCCCTCTCGCAGCCATCATCCATTGAGAATGGGGAGTATCCAGTGGTTAACGCCCTAGGACATGCTCACCCTCTCACAGAAATCATCCATTACGAGAGTATATCTAGTAAGTGGGAGATCTCCGGACCCTCCCTCGTCTATGATGAAATACTGACAGGCTGAATCTTGTGCATGAAACCGCATCTACTGTGAGTTCACGAGCGCAGCTGATATCCTATCAAGAAACAGCATTCTGCAGTCCCGCCTTCATCTACCTGGCTCCACACGTTTTTCTCTTACCGCTTCCAGAGGGTCCATGAGCCCAGGAGGTTGAGTTTTAGATGTCTAGTTCAGAGTAAGCACACACTAGTCACTTATTCTTGGAAACTTACCCAGCTCTGTTTGTTTTCTATTAACATCTGCCCTTGGCTTTTGACGAAGATGTAGCCAATTTGCCATCTGTCACCACAGCACAAACAAACAACAAATAAAACCAACTTTTTTTTTTTTTTTTTTGGTTTTTCGAGGTAGGGTTTCACTCTGGTCCAGGCTGACCTGTAATTAACTATGTAGTCTCAGGGTGGCCTCAAACTCTCGGCGATGCTCCTTCCCCTGCCTCCCAAGTGCTGGGATTAAAGGCGTGCGCCATCACGCCCGGCTCCAATATATTCTTGGAACATGCTGGGGGCACCCTCAGAACCAAGACCTGCCCCCAGCGAGCACTGATTGACGGCTTGTATTCAGGTCAACTGACCACCCCCCACACACACATAGTTATTTAAGAGATAATCTTCATCTTGCAGAGATCCCCCCATCCACCCTCACTGTCTTTGTTACAGATCACTATATCATCACAATGTTTGATCCCCACAGTAAATTCACTTTGGCCACAAATGTAAAATCTGGATAAGTGAACAAAACCACATTTTCTAAAATGTGTTAAGGAGTTAACTTTTCCTTACCCAAACAGAAAATGATTTTGATAGAATCTTCACTTTTTTTCTTTTTGTTTTATTAATTACAGACATACTAAGTATGGATAAATCATGTGTTAGTACCATCCTTTCCCTTATCCCTGCCCTGATTCTTCTGGGGGGTCCTCCTCATGGGGTTATGTATTATGGGAGCAGCCATCAGTTATAGTGAGAGAATCATCATTTTTTATATTTTTCCTAAAAAATTCCACCAGGTTTTGAGGATTCCTTTCACTTATATTCCATTTTTTTCATCCAGGAGCCTCAACATTGTGGGAGGTAGCTGGGGAGATGTGGCAGCTTTCTGAAGTTCCAGCTCACCCACTCCACAGTGAGCTCTTGAACTCTGCCATCATAACAGACTTTCATTTCTTGCCTTCTGGACCCTACAAAGCAGGCCTCTCCTGCAAAGCTGGGTCTGTGATTATTAAAGTTTCTCCTCCAGTCCTTCCTTCTAATCATTTAGTAAGCATATAAGTCTATCCCATAGTCCTCTTGCTTTAAATACCTAGAAGGAAGATTTTTTTTTTTCCCAAATGATTCCTGACTATTCATCTTCTGTTCAAGTTGTTTCATCTAACCAAGATGAAAGTCTTAAATTCCTGTAGACTGAGAAATCTTCAAGTACTCTGTTGTCTGAGTACAGGATCAGACTTTTCACTTCTTACAATATTCAATTTCAAAAGCTTCAGTTGTAAATTCTCTTTCTGATGCTTCTGCCCTGTTCTCCAGGCAATTTTACAAATGAGAACTGTCATTCTCAAGGACTCAAGAAGCACTTATATGAAATATAAGCTTGGATTCAATGTACCTCTACCTACCAGTCTGCCTGGAAGTGTGGGAATCTACCTTTAACTAGAGACACTAGAATAAATAGTAACCTAATCGCACTGAGCTGCTCAGGTGAATTCTGAGACAGTACCCCACTAGCTTGCAAACCTTTTGACAATTCTCTACGATAATTTATTTTTTAATTCATTTATGTTATAGTGTGGAGAGACATCCGAGCACGTTATTATAAAAATCTCTTCTTTCCTATTGGAATATTTTTGGATAAAATGTTTTAGTTTGGGCAGGAGAGATGTCTTAGTGATTAAGGCATTTGCCTGCAAAGCTAAAGGACCCAGATTTGATTGCCCAGGATCCACATAAAGCAGATACACAATGTAGTGCTTGGTGTCTCGAGTTTATTTGCAGTGACAGCAAGCTCCAACATGCCCATTCTACCTGCTTCTCTCCCCCCCCGCCCTCTCTCTCTCTCTCATAAATAAAAAAAAATAAGTAAAGTTTTAGTTTAATTGGCCCAAGGTAGTTTTTCTTAATTTTTTATTAGTCATCTACATACTTAGTGTGTAAACAGCCCATATTGCTATCGTCCTTACCCTCATCCCCCCCCCCATTGAGACCTCCTCATTGGGGGTGCCAGTTATCTCATGGGGATTATTGGTCATGCATTATGGGGTAGCCATCAGTTATGGGGAAGAGGCAATGTGTCTGTGCATAATGACCCAACTTGTGGCTCATTAACAATCTTTCCAACCCCTCTTCCTCAAATTTCCCTGAGCCATGTTGGCTTCTGTAGCAAACAGCTTCAGGTTCGCTGAGATGAACTTTCAGACCAGGCACAGTTATGGAGGAAGGGATATTATTTATTGAAACTTACAGATCCAGGGGAAGTTCCATAAAGGCAGGAAAAGCAGCCTGCTTTCAACAGGGCCAAGCAGAGAGAGAAAAAGCCAACCATCCACCACAGCACACAGAGCAAAACTACAGCCAAAAGGTCACACAGCACACTTCAGGAACTCCTGCTAGGCACATTTGCATATCTTTACAATGGAATCTCAAACCCACCATTAACACCTTAAGACCAGCCCCCAGTGACATTGCCGCTAGCAAGGTGATTGCAGATGCAAACTATAACTAATAAAATACTGAATATATTGGGGACATATATTCAAACTACCACATTCCGCCCCTGGCCCCCAATATATTTAGCTCCTGGCCCCCAATAGATTTATAACTATCACACATTGTAAATTGTACTCAGTCCAATTTCAAAGGTTCTCACAGTCTTGACCAACTTAAGATAGTGAGTCCTGTAAAATCAAACAAGTTAAAAACTTTCAACATGTAAAGGCACAGAGTAAAACATTTTTTAACGGATACAAGGCATAGCAAGGAGAAACTAAAACAATGCAAACTCAACCACCATCAACAGTCATCAAACTTCTGCAGTTCAAGTTCAATATAACCGGAGACTAACAGTCTCCAGGTTTTCCAATTCCGCCCCTCCAGCTGGGCAGAGTCGCCAGGGAAAACTTTCATCCCATGCCAACACTGCACTCCATGGTAGCCCTTTTGCACAGTCCTGGTATATCCAAAACATCTTCAGGTCTCCATGCAAACCACGGTCCATCTTCCAAAAGGCTCTTCCAGCCTATTCCTGAGGGTCTTCATGCCCTGCCTCATGCCGCATCTCAGCAGCGGCTCCTGGAACCGTGTGCAACTCATGACCACTCCATGTATTTTTCATATTTCCAAAACTAATACCAGGTGTGCAGGACACAGTCATATTCTTAACCCAGGGACAAAATAAATCATAGCCTTGAAAAGCAGGTTCCTTCTCCAGTCAGCTCTTTCCAAGAATTTGCATTTTTAACAGTCTTTCCTCAGGCATCCTCTCCATTGTTTTAATGTAAATCAAGTCAGGCCACCTTCCTTCCACCTTCCTTAAGATTGCTAATGCGTTGACAATAGAAGCTCCAGTAACCTAAAACCAGTCTCAGTGCCTCTGCTTGTAACTTGCTTGAGGTTTTCCAACTTAAATTCTTAAAATCTCAGTCCGATATCTTTAGCCAAGCACATCAGTCCATTACAAATTTAAGTTTGATCAAACTTTCTGGGCCTGGATAGCAGAACATAGCCATCCCTTATGCCAGTAGCCCAGTTCCAACAAAGTCCTCTGCAGTCTTTCCTTCCCCTTAGAAAGCTCATAAGCCAAGCCTCGAAGTTCAATACAGTCTGCACTTAGCATTCTCAAACTCTCATAAGAATAGTCTATAAAACTTGGCTTACCACTCCAGAAGGCATCTTCAGTTGCAAGCACCAAGTCCATGCCCATTCCTCCAAAACAAAGGTTCCAAAAGACGAATATCCACACGGTCAGGTTCATCTCACCCCACACTCCTCAGTACCACTTTAATGTAGCAGACAGCTTCAGGTTCGCTGAGATGAACTTTCAGACCAGGCACAGTTATGGAGGAAGGGATATTATTTATTGAAACTTGCAGATCCAGGGGAAGTTCCATAAAGGCAGGAAAAGCAGCCTGCTTTCAACAGGGCCAAGCAGAGAGAGAAAAAGCCAACCATCCACCACAGCACACAGAGCAAAACTACAGCCAAAAGGTCACACAGCACACTTCAGGAACTCCAGTAACTACAGATCAGGGAAGTTCCATGGGGAGCATGCTCTCCACAGGGCCAAGCAGAGAGAAAAAGCCAACCAGCCACCACAGCACACAGAGCAAAACTACAGCCAAAGGTCACACAGCACACTTCAGGAACTCTGCTAGGCACATGCATCTACTTCAGTGATGAGCTCTGCGGAGGTGATTGAGTGCGGAGTGCCTATGTCTCTGGATCTCTGGTTTGGTTGGAGTTGAGTGCTCTCTGTGTCCTCTCCTTCACCTGCTGATACCAGATTCACCAAGAAAGCAGCACTCTTGCTCATTCCCCCAATTACTCTATGGTTTCAGCTGGGGCCCTGCTGAGGTGAGATGGGCTGACTCACTCCTCAGGTTTTGCATCCATCTGAAAAAGAGAAGCAAATTCTGCAACAGAGAGTGAAGTTTTTCTTTTAAAGTTTTAATCTTATAATTTAATGGTTTTACATGCCCATGATAATATTAAAAGGAAGGACAAGTATTTTATTATCTATTTATTTAAATCATTAACATTATGTATATCACCCAAAACAATATGATAAATATCTACAATTACTCTTCAAAAAGTAAAATATCACTGATATTTCCAACTTCTCCTGTATACCTTTCAGTATACATTAATAGCTCTTCAATATGCACTAACTATTCTGAATTTTTATACTCAATATGTCATTTGCATCCTTAGAGTTTTATTGGGTATGTATTTATCTCCAAAGTAGTATTAATAATTCATATATGCATTGAATTTTATAGGAACAAATTATCCAGATGTGTTTTCTATACTTTAGGCTTTCATGTTCAACAATAAGGGTGTGAGATACAATCATGTGAATTACTGGTCAGAGTCTGCATGAACTTTTATAGTCTCCTCAAAAGAGATCCCCTCCCTATGCACTCAAACTCAGCACATGAAACAGCATTGCAAAGTGGAAAGAATTATGGACAAGCATTCAATAAGATGGCTTTTGGCAGCCACATAAAGTTTGATCTAGGCCTGGCCAAGTAGTTGAATGGCAGGCTTCTTTTCTTTTTCTTTTAAAGTAAAAGTATGTTAACATTTTCCTAAACATAATTTACAACTTACTTAATTACTCTTTTAAAAGTTTTCAGGGTAGGCAATGTACCCTTTGATGCCAGTGTCCCAGGAAGGGTGGGAATCTTAACTTCAGTAAGAGACTTTGGCCAGCACAAATGGCCTAGTCATGCTGAGCAACCTCCCCTCAGCCTAACCTCGCAGGGCTAAGACTATCTTGTAAGTAAAAACAACAACATGGCTGGCTCTCTCAGTTTTGACTGTCCAGATGAAATGCTACTAGGTAACAAACATACAAATCAAGACACAATAATTAATTAAGCTGTGAGAGCTCTTTAAAGCCTGTCATCCCAATGCCAATGGTATGGCTACGTTAACGTGATGATGTGCCTGACAGGTTAAACACGTCATTTTATTGTAGATAATAGCCTGATTTGAAAACAGTCAAATATTTAAAAACTTTGCTCAGTATGTACCCAGGAAACCACAGAATATTATCTTATGAGCAGCTTAGCAATGTTACTTGTTAGGTTTACGATGAGAAATGAAGAAATGCTAATGAAAAATAAAACAAATGCAACACAATACTCAATATTATTATATAAAAGATAGATGATAGGCTGGAGAGATGGCTTAGCAGTAGAGGCATGTGTCTCCAATGCCTAAGGAGCCATGTCCTATCTCTCTCCAGATCCCACGTAAGCACAAAGGTGAGACAACCACAACATCACACATGCCCACTAGGTGGCACAAACATCTGGAATTCGAAAGCAGTGAGTGATGCCTTGGCATGCCAAATTTTTCTGCCTCTCTCTCTCACTAAAAAAAATAAAATAAAGTTTTTTTTTAAACAAGATAAATGTTCACATTGAAAGGTAATATTGTGCCCATGTCCAGCTGAGCATGAATAAAGTATTTGTATTATGTAGACTATAGCTTGAAAATATTGGCTGTACACTAACACAGATACACAAAAGATAACAGATTTATATATCTACAATATTCTTTTAATTTTAATTTGAGATTTATATTAGATGGAATTACAGAACATTTTATTGTATTGTCCTTCATATATTTTATCCAAGGTAAGGTGAATAAAGACATTTGGAGATATAAAGTGGAATGCTTTATGTGAACTAGCTAACATTACCATAAATCCACTTGTTTTCATAAATACATAACTCACCTAAGCGCAAATGAGTGAATGCATCTGAATTGAATGTTCTCATGTATTACAGCTATTAATAATAGTTTTTGATAAAACTCCA
The DNA here is from genome assembly GCA_036365145.1 of Orientallactaga sibirica. Taxonomy (NCBI): domain Eukaryota; kingdom Metazoa; phylum Chordata; class Mammalia; order Rodentia; family Dipodidae; genus Orientallactaga; species Orientallactaga sibirica. Next base: position 28,647,970 of record JAEOAD010000006.1, read on the forward strand.
TAAAAATAAATACATGAATTTGTACAAAACACTTTGTCTACTTATTGAAAATAGTAAGACAAAAATGTGAACTGTCATCATTATTATTTGTAGAACTTAAATTGTATATCTATTTTGGTTTGTGTATATATGTTTTGTGATTTTGTTTAACAGGATGGTCCAGACATCACTGTGAGAAGGAAGTTGAAAAATGTATGCATAGGATTTGTGTAGACGATGGACCTGGCTCAACATGTTTATGCACACCAGAATTTGTGGTAAAGATTGTTTTTTGACTGTTAATTATTTTAACTGTTTTTTTTATTATTTTCATAATTCTATAAGTAATAGACTACTTACAGGTTGAAATTAGACTTGGAAAGATTAGTCTTCAGTGCCTCTCTCCTCTAAACGCATTACACTCTTCTCAGCAACTTCCCTTACAATTCTTACTATCCATCACTTCACCCTAATTTGTTCCTTTCAGGAGAAAAGCATTCTAATGAATTGATTCATACTGTGGTACAAGTGACTTAATGCATTTCCCTTTAATGTTTTAATGCATTTGAAAGCAGGATGTTGGTAGAGGGACTGCTTAATTTTGTCAGAGTCTTGGCAGAATTTTGGTCTTGTCCAAGGACAAAGAATTCCTTCCAGGGTTGGGCTCAGAGGGTTGTATGTCCTGAGAGTGTGAATCTGCTTCCTCAGCAGTCTTGAACTATTCTCAACTCCATTAAGACAAGAACTGATTTCCCTTGGTTTAAAAGTCTCTATTAAAAGACAGCTTTTAGACTGTGGTCCTTTATTAAAATCCAAAGCACATAAGTATAGTGAGGGAAAGCAGTGGGACAAGACTACTATAAGGACTTTCAGTATACATTTAGACATATAACTCACAGATGCTGCAGTCCTGACTAAGATTAAACCAAAAGACTTGGAGAAATAGAACAGTGGTGTGACCTTGTATATAATTAAGGAATCTGAATGTAAGGGGATGTGGCGCCTGGCCTGTGTTTAAAGAAAATGTTAATCTGTGGTTAGAACAGAGAGACCTGAGAGCTGTAAGGTTAGAAAAAGATCAGCATGATTAATTGAAGTACATGACAAACTGAACAGAGAAAGACCTGTATCTGTATCTGAGAAAATAAATGAATTTTAAAAAGCAATTGTGAGCCAGGCATGGTGGTGCACGCCAGTAATCCCAGCCCTCGGGAGACAGAAGTAGGAGGATTGCAGTGAGTTCAGGGCCATTCTGAGACTACATAGTTAATTCCAGGTCAGCCTGGGCTAGAGGGAGAGCCTACCTTGGAAAAAAAATAAAAATAAAAAAAATTAAAAGCTGGGCGTGGTGGCGCACACCTTTAGTCCCAGCACTAGGGAGGCAGAGGTAGGAGGACCGCCATGAGTTCAAGGTCACCCTGAAGATACAGAGTGAATTCCAGGTCAGCCTGGGCTAGAGTGAGACCCTACCTCGAACCCCCCCCCAAAAAAAATTTTTTTTTAAATAAAATAAAATAAAATAAAAATAAAGCAATTGTGGATGGACTTGAGCCAAAGTCAGATGTTCTCCCCTTGAAATCATATTCCCGGGGCTCATCTGTCCTGGGAGAATATGGAAGACCTAAATTAAAACAATTTTTCTTTCTCTGAAAATCCTCAAATCCCAACTTTACACTAGGAAAAAGATTTTTCGCTTAGTGACCTCCGATAGACAGAACTTTGAAAATGGATTGTTGATATCTGAATGGGGACTATATCAAGTAGGATAAAGTTAATTTCTGATAACTCAGATTATGCCAATAGTGGTTACCTCAATGACCAAAACAAAGAAAAATATCCTTTATTTAACCATATCTTTCTATCAATAAGCCAAAAATATAGATATTACAAAACTAGGCTGGAGAGATGGCTTAGCAGTTAAGGCATTTGCCTGCAAAGCCAAAGGATCCTGGTTTGATTCTCCAGTACCCACATAAGTCAGATGCACAAGGGGGTGCATGCATCTGGAGTTTGTTTGCAGTGGCTGGAGGTCTTGGCATGTCCATTCTCTCTCTCTCTCTTTCTCTCTGCCTTTTTCCCTCTTAAGTACATAAATAAATAAAATATATTTAAAATAAAAATAAATTACAAAACTTAGACAATAAATATTTATTTATAGTTTAATTTTTAAACTCAAATAAATTATCACTCTAAATCCTTAAAATTCCATTACTTTTCTGGCATATATCATTTTTCAATTGAAATAAATCTAATAGCTATTTCTTCTCTTTTAATATAAAAATCATTCTGAAGAATTAATGCATCAGTCTGTATTGAATATGTAAACACTTTTTAAAAAGGAATATGTTTTTATAAGTCCATAACTGCAGTAGATAAATGCAGTTTCTATGGATATAATACTTATTCAGGAATTTACTAAGTAATTTTAAAAAATATTTTTTATTATTATTTATTTATTTTTGGAGAGAGAGACAGAGAGGGACAGGGAGACAGAGATGGGCACACCAGCAGTATCTCAGCTGCTGTGAACGAAATCCAGATGTGTGCGCCCCCTTGTGGGCAAGTGTGGCATTGCGCCCTTGCCTCACTTTGCATCTGGCTAAAAGTGGGACCTGGAGATTGGAACCACTGGACATTGGAACCAGCGTTCTTAGGCTTAGCAGGCAGGTGCCTTAGCGGCTAAGCCATCTCTCCAGCCCTACTAAGATATTTTTGAATGGACATTCTTAACACCACTATTTCAAGTATTTAGATGCTAAATTAACTTACAAACCTATTATACTGATAATGTCTGCTTAAAAAGCTAAAAAAATACTAAGAGAAATGAGCCTTTTGTGGATCTATTGGCTATAAATATTTATTTATAGTTTAATTTTTAAACTCAAATAAATTATCACTCTAAATCCTTAAAATTCCATTACTTTTCTGGCATATATCATTTTTCAATTGAAATAAATCTAATAGCTATTTCTTCTCTTTTAATATAAAAATCATTCTGAAGAATTAATGCATCAGTCTGTATTGAATATGTAAACACTTTTTAAAAAGGAATATGTTTTTATAAGTCCATAACTGCAGTAGATAAATGCAGTTTCTATGGATATAATACTTATTCAGGAATTTACTAAGTAATTTTTTAAAATATTTTTTATTATTATTTATTTATTTTTGGAGAGAGAGACAGAGAGACAGAGAGGGACAGGGAGACTGAGATGGGCGCACCAGCAGTATCTCAGCTGCTGTGAACGAAATCCAGATGTGTGCGCCCCCTTGTGGGCAAGTGTGACATTGCGCCCTTGCCTCACTTTGCATCTGGCTAAACGTGGGACCTGGAGATTGGAACCGCTGGACATTGGAACCAGCGTTCTTAGGCTTAGCAGGCAGGTGCCTTAGCCGCTAAGCCATCTCTCCAGCCCTACTAAGTTATTTTTGAATGGACATTCTTAACACCACTATTTCAAGTATTTTGATGCTAAATTAACTTACAAACCTATTATACTGATAATGTCTGCTTAAAAAGCTAAAAAATACTAAGAGAAATGAGCCTTTTGTGGATCTATTGGCTATTTTTAAAATGAGTAGAGATAAAGGAAATTTGGTTTTGTGAAAAAGAATTTGACATTGAGGGGCTGGAGAGATGGCTGAGTGGCTAAGCCACATGCCTACGAAGCCTAAGGAGCCAGGTTCAATTCTCCCAGTCCCACGTAAACCAGATGCTCATGATGGCACATGCATCTGGAGTGTGTTTGCAGTGGCTAGAGGCCCTGACATGCCCATTCTCAATTGTGCTCTCTGTCTCTCTCTGTCTCTAATAAATAAATGAATAAGTAAAATAAAATCTTAAAAAAAAAAGAATTTGACAATGAAATGTTACTCATATCAATATGTTAGTAGTATATAGGCAACTCATCCTATAAACACCTTAAGATATGTCTTTGAATAATAGGTGAATTACTTATCAGGAATAGAATATGAAATAGTTTACTTAAAAATAAGAACATAGGGCTGGAGAGATGGATTAGCGGTTAAGGCACCTGCCTGCTAAGCCTAAGAATGTCAGTTCCAATCTCCAGGTCCCACATTTAGCCAGGTGCAAAGTGACACAAGGATGCAATGCTGCACTTGCCCACAAGTGGGCGCCCACATCTGGATTTCATTCGCAGTGGCTGAGAGGCTGCTGACGTGTCCATTCTCTGTCTTCCTCTCCCTCCCTCCCTCTCTCTCTCTCTATGTCTCTCTCCAAAAAAAATAAATAAATAAATAAATAAATAAATAAATAAATAAGAACATGTTTACTGTTTTGTTGACTAATTGGATAACAATATTGAGTTAATAAATATTGAATTAAAATTATAAAATAAATGTGTTTCAAAACCAAGGAAAACATGTACACAAAATCATTTCAAAATGTCTTTGTTTTCCTTTGCAGTACTTTTGATTTTAACTGTAACATGAAGAATAAGAAATATAAACAATAGGGCTGGAGAGATTGCTTAGTGGTTAAGGCTGTTGCCTGCAAAGCCTAAGGACCCAGTTTTGATTCCCCAGGACCCAGCTAAGCCAGATACACAAGGAGGCACATGCATCTGGAGTTTATTTCCAGTGGCTAGAGGCCCTACCATGCCCATTCTCTCAATATGCCCCTCTTTCTCTCTCTCTCTCTCTCTCTCTCAAACAAATAAATATTTTAAAAATAAAATAAAGAGGGCTGGAGAGATGGCTTAGCAGTTAAGGTGCCTGCCTGCCTCTAAGCCTAAGAATGCCAGTTCCAATCTCCAGTGGTTCCAATCTCCAGGTCCCACATTTAGCCAGATGCAAAGTGATGCAAAGGCGCAATGCCCCTCTCGACCACAAGGGGGAGCATGCATCTAGATTTCATGTGCAGCAGCTGAGAGGCTGTTGGTGCACCCATCTCTATCTGTCTCCCTCTCCCTCTCTCTCTATTTCTCTGTGTCTCTCTCCAAAAAATAAAAATAAAAATAAATAAAATAAAATAAAATAAAATAAAGAACTATACATATTGAAAAAAAAAACTGTGTTGCTTTCCTATACCTTTTATTATATTTTCATTGTTTTTCTTATTTTTGAGAGAGAAAGAAAGAAAGAGAGACACACAGAGAGGATGGGTCCAGAGGAATTCATTACCTTGTACATCTGGCTATATGTGGGTACTGTGGTATCTAACCTCAGCTGTCAGGCTTTGCAACCCTCCTATATTTTTTTTTTTTTTTGAATTTGTAATTTTTTTCTTATTGACAGCTTCTAAACTTACATACAAAAATACATGATATTTCCCTCCCCCCCATTACCCCTTTAGAACTCCAATCTCCATCATATCCCTCCCTCTCTCCATTAGTCTCTCTTTAATTTGATGTCATCATCTTTTTCTTCTATTATGAGGGTCTTGCGAAGGTATTGCTAGGCACTGTAAGGTCATAGATATCGAGGCCAATTTCTGTCTGGACAGTTGCATTGTAAGGAGTCATACCTTTCCTTTTGCTCTTCCATTCTATCCACCCCCCTCTTCCGCAATGGGCCCTGAGCCTTGGAGGGTATGACAGAGATGTTTCAGTGCTGGACACTCCTCCATCCCTTCTTCTCAGCACTATGTTGCCTTTTGTGTCATCCCAGTGGTCATCGCCATCTGAAAAGAGAAGCTTCTCTAACCAGAAGTGAGAGTAGTAGCATTAATATGTGAACATGAACATTAAGTGTAGTGCTTTCAGGGCAGCTTGGTGGGAATAAAATATACATTTAGTCAGACAAGAGCAGGCTTTATACCCCTAAGGCTCATGACCTCCCCTGCCATAGACTTTTGCTTAGGTTTTTCAGTACCAGGTATGTATTTCCTCCCGTAGAGAGGGCCTTCAGTCCAATTATGGAGCAGTTGGTTACCCCATGAGTAGACATGCCACTATTGCACCCGTTCAGTCATTGGACCTATATGGCCAAACTTGAATTTTCAGCGTCCACTGTTTTCACTGCTGATGGCTTCTGTCTCCCATGTGGCTGCATGCAGTGCAGCTTTTTCCAGCTTTCAGTTGGCTGGTCTACAGGGAGAAGGTTTTCTGCTCAGCACCAGCTTGCTTTCTCAGTGACCTTGCCTCTCAGACAAGAGATGTCTTCAGCAATGGGGTCTTACTATCTGTTTCTCAAGGGCAACCAAGGGCTTTGGCAAAAGCCTTTAATGTTTTGGAGGCTACCAGGACCTCCTTGGCCAACAACTCACTGGAAGGTATCCCATCCCAGGCACTGAAAATTTTCTAGTAACAGTCTATAGCTTCTAGATGTGCCATTATTCAAAAAAGTAGGTTTACATAAGTTTTATTCACACTACCTTGAATTCTATATCTTTTATCAAGTATATCATAAATTTGAAAGTCTCGAGAAATGAAACATTGAATTTATTTATTTTAGAACTGAGAATAAAGTAGGCATGTAGAATATAACTGAACATGAAAACTATGGGCAGGATAGAGAATTGTGCTGCTCTAGCAAAACCACAGCTAGGAAGAGAAGGGGTGCTGTTAGTTATCACTGTCCAGTACAACACTGACTTCTCTGTTCTGCTGGAATAAATTGGCCTTCACAATAAGAGGGTTACCAAGTCGGATTGTGCTAGAGCATTCCTACAAACATAGAACACAATGCATTGATTTTGTTTGGGATTTTAATTTCCTAAGTTATATTAGAGTTTTCAGCATATTTATTCATTGTAATTATTCTTATTCTAAGTCTGATAATAGCAATATATTTTCCTTGTAGCTGAAGGAGTCCAAGGATAAAACTTCTGTTAGTTTTTTTTTTTTTTTCTTTTTGTTTCATTAGAGAATACTTGAATAATTTTAAAGAGATACAGGTTTCTCAGCTGTTAACCCCCTATTTAGTGATAGGATAGTAAATCTGTGGGATGGGTGCGGATTTCAGTGATGTTATAATTAGATTTCAGTCTTTCATCAGCTGCTGTCTGTAGGTTATGACCCTCATGAGTACTCCTCAGCCCCTTTCATGGTGAGGTAGGAAATCCATGGAGATTGGAGCTGGATATCCATCTTAATCAAGGTAGCAATGTCTGGTGAAATGCAATCACATGGTGAAATGCCTTGTTAACAAGAACAGAGTGTTCTGGGTTATGTGGATCTTCCATTTGATGATGGATGAGCATAACCTTTTTGACTTTATGAGTGATGAGGTGAAGCATTGTAAAGAAAATATGCATTTTATCTACTCCCAGCCTAGAGTTATGAGTATGTCAGTCTCATGTCATGATAGATAGTAGCTACAATTTTGGGGGATCAGTCAGACACATATGTGATGAGAAGAATAACTGATACTCAATGTTCAGCATTCTATGTGTATTAGAGGCCCTTTAGCTTTCAGTTTTGGTATTATTAGGAAGTACACCTTCATTAGCTGAGGAACATCTGTACTTCACTTTGTTATTCTCTCCTCATAGTGGAAGTTGCATTAATCAGGGTGCTATACTGTTATAACAAAATACATGATAAAAACACCTAAAGGTCGTTAGATTCCTTTTGCTCACAGTTTCAGAGGGTTTTGTCCACCATGGAAGAGAGGACATGGAAGAGCAGAGCGGGTCACATCATGACACATCTAAGAGCTTATTAGTTTCTCTTACCCATCGGGGGCCTTTATTTATAGGATCATATCATTTGTAAATAAGGATAATTTTACTTCTTTCCTCTTTGCATCCTGTTTCTATTTCCTGTCTTATTACTTTAGCTAAGATTTCTAGCTCTATATTGCCAAATTGTGGAAAAAGTATACTGTACTTTCTCATTTCTGTCCTTGTTGGACATACTTTCAGTTTCAGCCCACTGAAGATAATGTTGACTATAGGTTTGTCATAGCCTTTATTATGTTGAGATGTTGTCTTTTTATTCTTTATTATGATGAGATATTGTCCTTTGATTCCTAATCTCTTCAGGGCTTATATCAGGAAGTTATATTAGTTGATTTAAGTTTGATAAGTTTTTTTTAAGATCCTATAAAAATGGTAGTCACCACTTCCAAAATTATTCAATGAAAGATGAGTATCTTGTGATTTGATTAAGTAGAATGGATTTATAATGATATTCAGTAAGGTACATAAATTTGCAACCATTCATTTTATTCAATGCATCTTTAACAATAGATTTCTTGGGCTAGCAGGATGGCTTAGCAGTTAAGGTGCTAGCTTGCAAAGCTAAAGGACCCAGGTTGGATTCACCAGGACCCATGTAAGCCAAATGCACAAGGTGACCCATGCTTCTGGAGTTCATTTGCAGTGGCTGAAGGCTCTGGTTCACCCATTCTCTCTCTCTCTCTCTCTCTCTGTCTCTCTCTCTGCCTCTTTCTCTCTCAAATATAAATAAAAATAAAAATAAAGTTTTAGTCAAATAAATTAGTTTTTTAAAATGTGTCATCTGGAAAACCCTCAATTTTGAAAATAAACCCTTTAATTACAAAGTTTCTAGAGTCACTAATAAAATAGGTAACATTAAATATTTCAAGTTTTGTGAATATTCAAGCATTAAATTTCTTATTTAACATGAAATAATAAAATTTGAAACATTAACCATTTTATTTAAAAATTGGAGCAATTTTCACATTATATCCATGTATGTCAACCTGAACTTTCCCCAATACCCATCTTATTTGAATAGACTTTTAGAAAAATTACCCAATTTCCAATTCTTTGTATTTTTGCTACTTTTTAAAACTATCACTAAATTCATTGACATTTAAAATCTTAATTTAACTTCATTTTATAGGATTAAGTGTTAATATTATTAAAGTTATTATTTGCTTTATGATCAAGACTGACTTAGGGAATAAATAGCCTGTGATGTAGAAGAGGTTGCTAATTTCAAAGAATTAATTTTTTGGAAGATAATGTTAACATGTGAATTCTCAGGTTTTCTCAGTGTGTAAAGTTATGATAATTTCTGACAAGATGATAATTATTGCAAACTATTCTTTCGAGCAGATCCAACTACATAAGTGAATCAAAGCAAGACAAAAGTTAACATATTATTTTGAAATTAAATGATCTATTAAAAATTTGAATGACAAAATACAATTTATTAAATATCCAAGACTTTCTTAAAATACCATGATAAATGATCTACCTCTTTGATTATCAAACCTGCTTACTTTCTTTACAAAAATTAATATACACCAAACAAGCCTGAGCCATATATGAACATATTACTGTCAATGATTCCAAATGATCCATATATGAACCTATGATTGTCAGTGAGTCAAGTTGATTGCATTTTGTAAGTGGGAGCCAACAATAAGAAACATTCCTTCAGTTAAACACAAACATTTATTAAAGTTGTATTTTTTATGGACAATTAAAACAAGAAAAACAATTTTGTAATGCAAATAAAATCAAGTTTTCTCACAGTAGCATCCAGTTCTATATTAAGTGACATCTACAAGAGACTCCCAAAGCCCATAAACAGAATAGCAAAATCAAAGGTTTTGTGTTTTTCTGTTTCTGGTATTTGTTTCCTCTTGGAATAAAGTCAAAAATGCTCAGCATTTACTATATTCAAGATGGTTCAACTTACCAATAATTGAAGTTTATTGTCTCTTTTTAGGGAATAAAGATTCAAATTACAGACAGAGTGATAATTCATTTTGTAAACAATGAGTGCTTTTAACAATTATTCATATTGGAATTCAAATTGTGGAAATTTTATATCAGTCAAAATAAATTCTTTAGACATGTACAATAACAAAGTACTTGAAAACTGTACAAAGGAAAAGATGATTAGAAGGTTTTCCATTCAAATTAGGAAAAAAGAATGCATGCTCACATCTTACTGACTACACTGAAGTATGGAACAATGCCTCTCTTCAGAGAGAATTTGCCAACTTGCTGAAATATATGTTAAACATTGTCATATGAGGAAGTTCAAGATAGTATGAAAACTAGTTTTAATTTTTATTCCAATGGAACCATTGACATAGAAATGAATATATAAGGTATGGTTAAAAAAAGTCATCCACAGGTCCAATTTAAGGAAAGCCATATGATGAAAGAAATGGTGTTATGAGAACAATATCATAATATTTACATACAATAATACAACACTTGTTGAGCATCGTACAGTAACCTTGGAAGATTTCTCAAGGGCTAATAACTATGGCTTTCTTCTCCTGATGTTAGCATGTCTCTTAACAGTTCCGGAATTGAATCTGAACTTCATTTGGAAGTGAACCCTGAGGGATGACTCAAAATTGTTAATGAACAGGCTAAATATAAAATCACTTTCAGGAAACAGGTTCAACTTGATTTCAGATTTAGGAGGACAAAGGAACTTGAGAACAATACAGAAAGGAATACTTTGAAAGTGGAGGGTGCTCAGGGGAGGAGAGAGGCATAGCAGGACCAAAGAGAGAGGATTATTATTCCAAGTTACTGTATGTTAATAAATTAAAATCCTCAATAAAATTAAAAAAATAGATGCTCATTCAAACCATTTTAGAAAAACACCATGAGTTAATATTTAAAAACTCCAGACATGCAGTTTTTGAAATGGAGAAAAAATTATACAAACTTAAAGGAAAATAGAAATTAACAATGTAAAAAACTTCTCTGAAGTGGGTAAATGTAATATTTCATGTAAAATGTTTAACTTTTTCAGAAATATATTACTAAAATCATTATATTTTATATTTAGGGCATATTCTACCTTAATGTCTTAAAATGGTAGTTTTCATTGTCAGAATTATGATTAGCCCATGCACCTGATGAGAGATTAAGGGTAATGACTGTTTAATTTTCATATTCAAGTATGTTTTTTTCTCTAAACATGGATTTTGAAAGCATATTTTTATAGTACTTACTTGGCAACATGCACTTACTAAAATGAAAACAGATTTAAATTTTGCAGCTCAATCAAAACTAACTTTTTTTCAGCTTCATTTTCCTCAAGCATAGTGAGAGGATGTGGAAAGTTTTAAAATTCAGACATAATAAAAATAACATGCTTTGTATATTGGAGAATTGAACACAGAATTTTAAATGCATGAATTTAGCAATAATGTTCTTTTGAACCATAGTATGGCTCATATTTATGCATTGTTAATAGATTCCTCCATGAAATATTAGAGGTTGTTGTAGTTTCCTTTCATATTGCTTGAAAAAAAAAAAAACCCTGAACAAAAACAGCTGATGGAAAGAAATAATTTATTTTGGCTTACAATCTGGATGGAAAGTTACAGCATGTCAGGGAAAGAATGGTAGAGCAGAGGCTGGACATCACATCTTGCTACAACAGCTGGCATAAAGCAGCAAGTGCCTGACACTGGTTTAGTCAGAACATAATATATCTGTGCTTGGAATAATCACACCTTCCACATAACTATGTACAGTTAGGTGATAACAATGAATAAAACATAAAAATCAAAGTGGAGGCTTCCATGGGCCCTTTTGGATTGCTTCTCCCCTTCCTTTCCTGTTTCTGTGTGCTTCTGCTCCTGGTGGAGCCTTCATCTGCTCAGTCACCCTTCACAGTGCCAGCTGTGTCTCTTTGCAAAATGCCTGGGCTTCGCACATGCATGAATCTCCAATTCCATTCTTCCCACTCTCCAGGTTCTTATAATCGTCTCCAACATTTTAATCTGCATCTCTTTTTTCAGGGGATACTTTCAACACTGCCACAAATTGTTCTTAAATATTACTTTTCAATAAGATATTTTATCGACAGTCCAAAATCAATGTGAAGAGAAGGCACCAAAGGTTTCTACCTTTCTTTCTCAAATTCATCCACAAGATCCCTCACCATGGAGCTCCTGAAAAAAGACTGGTTTATTTGTCATATCATTGAACCCACTGTGCTATATCATTATCACCCAAACCTAGCAGTTTAATGTTGAGTTCATTCTTAATGCTGTATATTCTATGGGTTTTGACAAACACATAAAACATGGCACTAATTCTATAGTCATAGACTGGTGACACTGCCCCACAATCCCTCTAATACTCATCTCCAAGACTTAGCAACATCCTTCTTAGAAGTGACTCCATGATTCTGCCTTTTTTCAGAATCTCTCATAGATTTAAATCATATAGTATGCATTATTTTGTTGCAATTACCTTCCCATTACTGGTTAAAAAAAAAAAAAAAAAAAAAAAAAAACTAGAAGCAGTTTATGGGAGAAAAGGGTTTTTTCCAGGCTTTCAGATTCTAAGGGAAGCTTCATCATTGGAGAGGAAGCTGACTCATTTCATCTCACATCCACAGCACAGAGAGAGAAGAGCAAACACAGCTGACTCTTGAACCTCCAGGGCTGGGATCCACCTTAAGTTCCACCACTGATGACATACTTGCTCCAGCAGGACTGCTTACTACAGTTTTGTGAGCATAATATATGAATTTATCCAGACACCAAAAGGGATTATGCCTCAAAGGTTCATGATTTCACTTGCCATTGGTTTTCAATACTAGGTGTGTATTCCCTCCCATGGATCAAGCTTCCAGTCCAATTAGAGAGCAGTTGGTTTCCCTCATAACAGACATGCCACTATTGCACTTGTTGGCTCATTTGTCCTAGCTGGCCAAACTTAAGGCTTGCAGTGTCCACTGTTGTTTATCTCCACCAATGATTTTCAGATTTCTGTTAGTCTATGGGGAGGATTTTTTCATCTCAGCTCTAGCTTAATTTCTCAGTAACCTTGCAGCCTAAGCATGTGGAGTCTTCAGCAATGGAGTCTTACCATCTATTTCTGCAATGGCCTGTAATGTTTGGGGGGCATCAGAAAATATCCTAGTCAATAAATCATTGTAAAGAATCTCATCTCTGACACTGAAAATTTTCTAGTAACAATTTATGGCTTCTGAGTTTGCCATTGTCCAAAAAAAAGTAGGTTTCCATATGGCTTCTTAAATTTTGATTAACCCTACCTCATCCCTCCTTTATTCAATCTGTCCCCTGACCTTACTTGGGCTATTCCACCTCCAGTAATCTGTCCATCTAATATATATCCATAACTTTAAGTCCTCCTCTCTCTTCCCTACTTTATAGTTCCTTTCTAGGTTATTGGCCTCTGATACCAATTTTTACCTCAACTCACATACAAGTGTAAACATTTGTAGATAGGACCCACATATAAAAGAGAACATTTGGCATTTGGCTTTCTGGGCCTGGGTTACCTCCTTACTATAATCATTTCCAGATACATCTATTTCTCTGCAAATTTCATAATTTTATTTTTCTTTACTGCTGTGTAGAACTTCTTTGTATAAATGAACCACATCTTTATTATCCATTCTTTAGTTGAGGGGTATCTAGGCTGGTTCCATTTCCCAGTTTTTCTGAATAGAGTAGCAATAAATATGGATGTGCAAGTATCTGTAAGGTAGTGAGACAAGTCCTTAGGAGTGGTATAGCTTGGTCATATGATTAATCTATTTTAAGCAGTCTCAGGCATCTCCACACTGACATCCACAATTGCTGTACCATTTTACATTCCCACCAACAGTGTAGAAATGTTCCTCTTTTTCTGCATCCTCACCAGCATTTATTGTCATTTGTTTTCTTGATGATAGCCATTCTCACAGGAGTTAGATGGAATCTCAAAGTAATTTTAGTTTGCATTTTCCTCATGGCTAAGGATGTAGAATATATATTTTTTTAGATGTTTATAGACCATCTGTATTTCTTACTTTGAGAACTCTATTTAGTGTCATAGTCCATTTTTAATTGGGTTGTTTGATTTGTTATTATTTAATTGTTATGAGTTCTTTGAATATCCTGGATATTAATCCTCTGCCAGATGCAAAGATTTTCCCCCATTCTGTAGGTTGTCTCTTTGCTCTATTCACCATGTCCTTTGCTGTAAAAAAGCTTTTAAATTTCATGAAGTCCCTGTGTTGATTAGTAGTTTTTATTTCCTGGGCAACTGGGGTTATATTGATAAAGTCATTACCTTTGCCAATATGTTGAAGGGTTTACCCTATGTTTTCCTCTAGTAGTTTCAGAGTTTGGGGTCTAATATTAAGGTCTGTGATGAATTTAAACTTAATTTTTATGCATGGAGAGTAATAAGGATCTATTTTCATCCTTCTACATATAAATATCCAGGTTTCCCAGCTCTATCTATTAAAGAAGCTGTCTTTTCTCCAATGAATATTTTTTTGGCATTTTTGTTGACAATCAGGTGGCTATAGCTTGCTGGGCTTACAAACATACTGAGCTAAGCACTTAATGATCATTTGTGCTATTAAGACCCTATAGATTATGAGGAAGCAACTTTATCCACCAGCAGTGGCAACATGATAATGGCTGTAATTAAGATCTTCACAGTGTTCTGTGAATCCTATTATGGTTCATGCTACATAGATTCAGAGGTCAATGTTGAAATCAATCAAAAACCTGAATATCAGGGCTGGAAAGATGGCTCAGCAATTAAGGTGCTTGCCTGCAATGCCTAACAACCTGGGATTGATTCCCCAGTGACCACATAAAGACAGATGAATACAGTGGTGCATACATGTTTTTTTTTTTTTTTTTCAGTAGCTATAGGCCCTGACACACCTACTCTCTTTTTCCTTCTCTCTCTCTCTCTTTGCAAATAAATAAATAATCGTCTAAAAATTGAGTACTTAGAACATATGGCTAGAGTGAGATTTCAGAAAGAGATTAACAGAGGATATATAGAAACAAAATTAAAATGAGCTATGAAAATTATCAGTGCCTTTATGTGCTGGATCAGGCTATATTTTTTTTCTAAGAAAAGTGGCAAGCTACTGATGGTTTTTAAGAGGAGAAATCACTTGGCCAACCTTCAACTTGAAAGAGCACTCTGGCATATATTCTGTGCTTACTAATCATGCTTTCAAGTCTGTTTCTCTCCCAAAAATATCTCAACCTTTTGCCTTAGCAACTTCCTGCAATGGCATCAGCTATGTGAGATGTGGTTTCTGTTGCCTCTTACTGAATCCTCCTTAGGTAGAGAAAAAAAGATCTTACTCATTGTACCCCTTACTACCATTATCCACCTGTTCAATTCAAGAAATTCTCTAGAAGTTGTCTTTGAAATGTAACATTGCTGAATAAGGCAATGGAACTGTTATTTCAGAATTGTCATCACTGAAGTAGATCTCTAGAGCTTCTGACAGGCAAATGCAATCAGGAAAACCATGATGATCCACCACAGTTACTGTCAAAATTATAGTTTCTGAATTCATTTCACTTTATACTAGTTTTAAATGTCATTTTTCCAAACTAGTATAAATATTCCTAATTCTCCTACCTCTCTAGTTATCAGTTTTTATTTAGTCTTACTTTACTTACATATTCTTACTTTATTTACATGATGTGGTTAGATGACTGTGTTAAAATTTTAAACCAATAAAATTTTAGCACTTTGTAATTCTAAAAATGTTAAAAATTACTACTAACTGTGAAGAAATAATTAGCTCATTTTTATATTGGCTTCACCTCATAAAGTTTAGATGGGGTTGATTTATTTGCCCTTCAAGTAAAATTGCACAAGTTCTCAATGTTCTTTAGACTTTATGAAAAATTATGGCACTATAGATACCTAAGCTTAATCAAAATCTGTACTTTAAAAAAAAGTTTAAATGTTTTATTATTAACATACACTCTTCTCCATCATCCCTGCCCCCATTCTGCTGGAGATGCTCCTCAGTGGGGTTGCAGGTATTCCCCATGGGACTGTGGGTTATACATTTTGAGAGCAGCAGTCAGTTTTTTTGGGGGAAGGCAATGCCTCTGGAATGATATCTCAAGCTGTGGCTCTTATGATCTTTCCTCACCCCCTTCTGCAAAATTCCCTGAGCCTTGGTGAGTAATTTTAAGTCTACTTCAGTGATAAGCTCTTAGGAGCCTCTGGATCTCTGCTTTGGTAGGTGTTGAATATCCTCAGTGTCTGTCTCCTTCACCCTGACCCTGATTGTCAGGCTCACCATGGAAACAGCACTTTTGCTCATCTCCCCAATTCCTCTGTGATTTCAGCTGTGGATTGGTGAAGTGAAAGGGATAGTATATCTCCTTGGGTCTTGCGATTTTCTGAAAAAAAAAAAAAAGTCTCCAATGGAGACTGAAGTCAACATAGCTTAAATAGGATAATTATTAATTTATAATTTGATGTATGTAGCCCCTCTTTTAGCCTAAGACCAGTGAGACCTTGACACTGAATAGAATAATCTTTGTCATCATAGGATTCTGACTTGGTTCCTCATTCCATATATGGATTCGTTTACACTGATCAGATCTCTTAGCTAATCAACTATTGGTTAAATTGGGCATGATGGTGCACACCTTTAATCACCATCAGTTCAAGGCCACCCTGAGATCATATAGTGAGTTTCAGGTCAGCCTGGGCTAGAGTGAAACCCTACCTCATAAAAAAATTAAAAAGGGGAAAAAAAGCTATTGTTTACCCACCAAGGCTGTGTGCCACTATTGCATTGGTGTGTACATCCTGTCAGGGTGTTTGCTTCTGAGCAGCTTAGACCTCTGGTTGCTCAGACCATTGTTGGCCACTTTCCCCCAGTAGCTCAAGTAGCACTTTACAGCACTAGACAGTCTAACTGTCTGGGGACTGGCTCTCTCCCAGATTATGGGCAGGTTTCTCCATACTCTGTGTTGGCAGAATGTGGTAACCTTAGCAATAGGGTCTTACCTTTTTGTGTCAGGCGGGTAATCAAGTGAGGGATGAAGACAGAAAACAAAGAAAATAAAAAGAAAATGGGCCGTTGTCTTTTCTCTATTCTTTTGCTTGTTTTGTTTTTTTTTTTCCTGTGGGCCTTTCTTGGTTTAGAATAGTTACCCAGCAAATGGCCAGAGCTACCAGGCAGCACAGGGATTTAGGAACAAAGGGATTATATCGTCAGAGATTGGCATTGATGGTATAACATACCCTGATGTGCTAGTCTGGTATAATTTACTATCAACAGGAAATCTACCAGCAGAAGAAGAAGAAATCTCTTCTTCCCCAAGCTTACATCTTGCTAATAGTTATTTGCTGAGTAATCAGAAAGAGCTAACCTGGGCTTTCTTTGTGTTATTTGCCAATACCAGGAGTCTGCTACCAGGTATTTAAACCTGATGGATGGGATCCTTTAAAATGGCATTCAGCTTATCTGACTCTACAAATGCAATAATAGTAGGGGACTTAATTATTCCCAAAGTCCCATGGACACCTAAGATCTTGTGGGATGAGGAAAAATGAGTCAAGGGAATAGTGAAGGTTGGGATACTCTGTCAGATGTTTTCACCAAGGATCAGAAGTGGGAAAATATCTTGATTCACACCACAGATCTAAGAATAGATGATATGTGTAAAATAAAGCAAGTCTGTTGGGAGCAGAGGATAGCTATAGACAGTAAAAACTCAGATTCTATAAGGGCCCATAAGCAATAGCAAGTAGTTCGGGTTTAATTCACATAAAATAGAAGTGTGTTGGAAAGATTAATTGGGGAGAAATATGATTTTATTCAGATGTTTCTATTATGCTTTTTTTTGTTTTGTTTTGTTTGTTTTTTTCAGGTAGGATCTCACTCTAGCTCAGGCTCACCTGGAATTCACTATGTAGTCTCAGGTGGCCTCGAACTCATGGTGATCCACTACCTCTGCCTCCCAAGTGCTGGGATTAAAGGCATGCACCACCACACCTGGATTATTATGCTTTTTTAAAAAATGTATTTATTTACTTATTAGAGACTGAGAAAGGGAAGAGAGAGAGAGAATGGGCATGCCAGGGCCTACAGCCACTGCAAACAAACTCCAGACGCATGCACCACCATGTGTATCTGGCTTATGTGGGTCCTGGGGAATCGATCTTCAAACCGGGGTTCTTAGGCTTCACAGGCAAGCACTTAACTACTAAGCCATCTCTCCAGCCCCTATTATGTTTTTTTTTTTTTTCTCTGAATGAAGTTTGGTAGGAATAAAGTAAACAGTGAAATTATGTTGATTATTAGATCCAAAATAATGATGCATTGATCTAAGGTTATAATGACCAGAGTTAAAGAAAATGCATGACCCACATTCCCTATTGAGGAGTGTCCTGTTGGAAGAGGGAGGACAGGGCGGAGGATAATGGAGTCACCTTTATGAATGTAAAATTAGAATATAAAAAAATATATTGTGGAAGAAGATTTAAGAGATGGCATTGGGTAGATGTACCTTAAGTGACAGAGGAATAGTAGTGTATTTCCTGAGATGGGAATGTATAGTGTATTAGTCAGGGTTCTCTATAGGAACAAAATTGATAGAATGAATTATATTAAAAGGGAATTTATTGGATTGGTTTACAGTAGTCCCACAATAGTAGGTTGCAGGCCTGAGAGTCAAGGAACATGGTAGCTGCTCAGTCCACAAGGCTGGATGTCTCATCAGTCTGAATCTGGCACTGAAGTCTTGGAGGCATCCTGGAGAGATGCTGCTCTTCAGTCCACACTGGAAAGCAGCAAGCAGGGAGCATCACTGGCAGCCAGGGGGGAGAAGGGTATCCTTCCCTTCCCAGAGCTTACTCACATAAAGCTCCCGTCCTCCGAGAGGGACCACCCACTCTGGGGGAAGGATTCTTCCTTTAGTTAATCCTTCCTGGAAGCAACCTCAGAGACCCACTCATGAGGAATGTATGTGGATTCCTAAACAGATCAAGTTTACGCAAACTTTCCCATAATAGATGGTTAGAGAAAAAGGCTAGAATGAAAAGTGAACTAGCAGGTCAATCCTGTACATATTACATGTAAGTTATCCAAGAACACTATGCAGAAAGATGTGGAAAATGTGGTGGCACACACCTTTAATCCCAGAATTTGGGAGGCAAAGGTGGGAGGATCACTGTGAGCTCAAGACCAGCCTGAAACTACACAGTGAATTTCAGGTCAGTCTTGGCTAAAATGAGACCCTACATTGAAGAGAGAGAGAGAGAGAGATGTGAAACATATTTGAGACTCATCAATATGCATACATTATTATGGACTTTTGAATAGATGGAAACCCTTCTGGAGGCAATTCTGAAAGAGAACAGATGTGGTTAAGGCAGTACCACGATAAGATGAATTGGTTACAATGATCAAAGAAGACAGTGGAAGCCTTCCCAGGAGATAGCAGAGATAAATGTATCTGTAACCACACAAAACCACTCCGGGACAAGACAAAGAGAAGAAGGCAGCCTAGTTCAGGGTGACAAATCTAGGGCGACCTGAAATACAGAAGTGCCACCACACGAGAGAAGTACAGATGCTCCTGACATACCATCTGAGCTTGGGGAAGTGAGTCCACATGGGTGTCTCCCTTCCTCCTGGCCCACAGTGCTCACAAGTGCCTCCCAATGGGAGAAACCTGTAAATAAGAGAACTCAGCCTGCAGCTAAGAGGTCTCCTCTAGCATGACGTAAAGAGGGAATAAAAAATAAGGATCAAAAATCTGAGGTAAAAAGGCCAAGGACTGGCTGCAACAAAAGACAGAAGAGATGACAGCAGTTCATGGTGATAATATTCTTAATTATCGTGTTGCCAGATAAACACTGCCTCTGAGACTAGAGAGAAGTCTATTCTCCTGAGAGTCACTGTACTGAGGCCGGAAGGACAATATATTTGTTTTCAATTTGAGCATAATAAATCACTGAAAATGTAGCACCCTGAAGCAACAATTATCAGGTCATAATTCTGCATGTTAGGAGTCAGGTATGTCTGGCTTCTCAAATCAGGGTCTCTCACAGCTGTGTGTCAGCTGTGTTTGGATCTCAGCTAGGGCTTTTGGGGTCAAACCTCATACAAACTTATTTCACATATTTGTACAATTCAGTTCTTCTGTGGTCACTGCCCCTGAGAATTTCCTTGTAGCCTTGCTGGCTGTCACCCAGAGGCCACTCTATACACTTTAGAGGTCACTTGAATTTCTTGCTATTTATCCCACTCTGTCTTAAAAATCCTTCCTCTGCTTCCAACCTCTCTTCCTCCTTGGTATCCAGCAAGGGAAATACCCTGTGAAGGGGCTCAGGCCTGTGGTGATAATTAATTTATTTTATGGTACATTGCACCATGTGACATAGCATAATGTAATCATGAGAATTAATGCTATTATACTGTCAGCATACTTTGCTGGAGGAGGATCCTAGCCTGGGGTGAAGTTTGGGTGGGAAGTTACAGGGTCAGAAGTATTGGAATCCATCTTAGAATTCTTAAGATTGTCCTTATCTCCAACAGGGTGGAAATTAAAAATTTGAATTTGCAGCTTTTCCAGATTTTCCTACCAAGTGCCTATGCTAGAAGGTATACAAATTAGAAGTAAATTATTTATCATTGGTGTTTTGTCTGGATACTGATAGACATCCTGTGACTTGAAAATTGTATGCATTAACACTTGTATCTGAATTGTACATAAAAATTATATGTTGCAGGTTTTTCTGAAATACAGAATTTTTGGATATAAACTTCAGAGTAATGATTTTTTTCTACCAATGATAATTCCAATAAGCTTAAATTGAAAGCTACCGTATGGTGCACCTGGGAAGGGTGGAACTGGAATTGACAGTGTAACTAAGTCTGTACTTAGAATTTCGTTTTCTCAATTACTGCATCCTTCACCATTGCTTGGAGTTTCTTTTCCACTTTTATCAGGAACACTATGTCATGAACATCATGCATGAATCATGTAGCAGACAGCTTCAGGTTCGCTGAGATGAACTTCCAGACCAGGCACAGTTATGGAGGAAGGGATATTATTTATTGAAGCTTACAGATCCAGGGGAAGTTCCATAATGGCAGAAGAAGTGACCTGCTCTCCACAGGGCCAAGCAGAGAGAGAAAAGCCAACCAGCCACCACAGCACACAGAGCAAAACTACAGCCAAAAGGTCACACAGCACACTTCAGGAACTCCTGCTAGGCACATTTGCATATCTTTACAATAGAATTTCAAACCCACCATTAACACCTTAAGACCAGCCCCCAGTGACATTGCCTCTAGCAAGGTGATTGCAGATGCAAACTATAACTAATAAAATACTGAATATATTGGGGGACATATATTCAAACTACCACAAATCACCTTAACTGTTTCCTTTTATTCTCATTTTTAAGAAGGTAACATGATGAAAGAAATTAGAGAAAGGTGGTAGTCCTGATGCTATATCATCATTGACAAAACAAAGAAGAGAAAAAAGAAAGAAAGAAAGAAAGAAAGAAAGAAAGAAAGAAAGAAAGAAAGAAAGAAAGAAATAAAAACTATTGTGACCTATGAGCCTCCTGCCATTATATGACTTTCCTCTGGGTACTTGCTTGCAAAGCATGCCAGCCTGGGCTCAGTTCCCCAGGATCCACATAAAGACAGATGCAGACACTAGCACATGAATCAAGTTCATTTTCAGTGGAAAGAGACCCTGGCTATTCCTCTCCTCTTCTCTCTAATAAATATTTAAAAATGAGGACCCCATTCCTTCCACACACAAATTCTAATTTTCTGTTGTCACTAAATTAAAATTCTTTACTGTTTTGAAACACAAATTTTCATCTCTCACTGGTCCCTACAAGATGATGTTGAAAATTCTATATATAACTGAATAATATATCTGCATATCATTATCATATTGGGAACTATCAAGTTGATTATTAAAATAAACTTTGCAGGGAAGAAAGAGATGGCTTAGTGGTTAAGGCACCTGCCTCCTAAGCCCAAGAACCCTGTTCCAATCTCCAGGTCCCACGTTTAGCCAGATGCAAAGTGACGCAAGGGCGCAATGTCACAATTGACCACAAGGGGGTGCACTCATCTGGATTTCATTCACAGCAACTGAGAGACTGCTGGCACACCCATCTCTATCTGTCTCTCTCTCTGTGTCTGTCTCTCTCTGTGTCTCTCTCCAAAAATAAATAAAAATAATTTTAAAAAATTAAAAAATTTTTAAAAATAAATTTTGCAGAGTCAATTTGATCAAAGTATATTTAGTTAAAGAGTTATATAGAAACTAAATTAATTACAATATTATTATTTTGTCTCATTTTTCTTTAGTTCTTTATTATAAATATATCATATTTTTATAAATTTGTTATTACAAGTGGAAGATAAGTGGTATCTTTGCGATACCAGGCTTTGAAGTATAGTCAATGATTGAATTCATTTGTGAAGTTTGTTAAGCTATTAAAGTAGGAGCTTTCTTTAAGTCTCTATCTTAAATAATTAACAACTATCCAAGTAAATCTTAAAAAATCCTAAAAACACACAGTCATTGTAAGTGTGAGTCATAGAACCTTATGTCTTGGGTTGCAATTTTGGCCCCACTGTTTACTCTGTGAACAGAATGATATCGATAGGATGACACTCAGTTACTCTAAACCCTGCTTTCTCACTGGATAAGTCTTAGATATTATTCTGCCAGGAAAGACTCATATCTCTAACTTGCTACTCTATATCCATATCTGGTACCTAATAAACTTCTCAATTTTAATGTATTTGAAAATAAATCCTAGTCTATCTGGAACTGATCTTTAAATTTGAAAATGGCTCCATTGGTTATCCCATTGATTGTAACGGACGTTTATTCCCCTTTATATAGTTAGTCTACAAGAAAACCTTGTAGTATGTGTCTTCCAAACTTATCATGAACTCAGTCTTCCCTCACAATTGACACTACTTTCCACATCCGGTTCATCCATACTTATCTCCTCCCTGCATGACTGCACATTCCCACCTAGCGCACCAACGTCCATTCTTGCCACTCCCACCAAGCCCTTCAAGGGTCTATTCCTTGTAGTAAGATTTTCCTTGTATAAATGAAAGAAAATATGACTTGTTCCAAATATTCCAGTGTCTTTCCAACACTCTTACAATTAGTTAAAAATATCACACTTTAAAAGAAGTAAATAAAGGGGCTGTAGAGATTGCCTAGTGGTTAAGGTGTTGCCTTCAAAGCTAAAGGATCCCAGTTCAATTCTCCAGGAGCCACGTTAAGACAGATGCAAAATGGAGTGCATGCTTCTGGAGTTCCTTTGCACTGGCTGGAGGCCCTGGCTCGCTCGCTCGCTCTCTCTCTCTCTCTCTCTCTCTCTCTCTCTCTCTCTCTCTCTCTCTCTTTCAAATAAATAAATAAAATATATTTTTAAAATGAAGTAAATTAGCCTACCTTATCTGTCTCCTCATCATGTGTACACCTTACTTCTATTATTGGTCATCTTCTGTTCTGGTTGCTGCCCAGAACAGGCAGAAAGGCCTTAGAGCCTTTGCCCTTCGATTCTGTTTGCCTTCAGTCTTCCTTACTCAAATACTCAAGTCAATTGATATAACTAATCAGAGAAAATTTCCTCTATTTCTCTCTCCAAAGTAGCATTTGTGCATTGGTATTACTTCTTATTCTGGAATATTTTATTTTCAAACATCTTATTAATAATTGATACTAATTACTTTTTAAACTAATTAAACAAAATAATTCATCAAAATAAAAGCTATGCAATGGGGAAATGTCATCTCTCTCATATGATGCAATTCCTTCCTAACACTTCAACCCTCACTGACACTTAGACCCTCACAAGTAAATATTTGTTGACTGAAGATATGCTACACCAACCATGAGAATTGCCATCGTTGATTATATTTTCACGAATCTCCTACTCAAGTGATAGTTTTGCATGTTTTCCTTCAAGTATAGATTGAGAAAGAAAAAGAAACATTTTTTAAGTCAGGAAATTTTATGTAAATGGCTATCATCTATTTAGCAACTATTAAATTTTCAATTAATATAACAGGTCATGTTATTTATTTCAGGCACTCAATACCTGTTTAATGGGTCTTAAATGAGGCCATTAGAAAACAAACAAACAAAAAAAAAAAAACTGCCCTCATTTAAGAAAAATAACTAGAGAAGCCAGAAAATTAAGAGAAATTAATGGAAAATGATGTTTACTAAGTTCAAGGCTTGATACTTGATAGCTATAAATTCTTCCCATGAAATGAAGCAAGAACAGAAGAAAGAATAAAGTTCTGAGTTGTTTAAACTTATTTCACTTTCATTGTAGGTAACAGAGAATATTATCAGACAAATCAGGAGTAGTAAGAGTAGGTCTATTAAGGCAATGGTTGTTGCTATAATAACCTCCAAAAACTTCACAGGACTGATAGAATAGAAATTGGTTTTTAATTAAGATGTCCTAAAATTAAATGTGTGATTTCAGATGCTTTCCTCTCCTGGATCATGATATTTCAGGTTCCAGACTGCTTCCTTCTTGTGGCTCACCTTCTTTAGCATGAACTCCCATAAGTCATCTCATAAGAGACATGGATGGTGGGTCACACACAGCAGAATTTATGATTCTATCTGCAAGAGGCACACTTCATGACGTATTTACTTGTTAGAACTAAATCACAGGTACACATATGCTCAGAGGAATGTTTGCCACTTGCATTGCAAGTCAATAGTTTTAGTGACAATGCAGTAAGCTTTGCCCCACAGACTGGGATTAAAATTTGAAACAATAGAAAAGCTTCTCTAGACTTAATTGTATTGCCAGACATTGGGATATATATATGTGTGTGTGTGTGTGTGTGTGTGTGTCCCTATATATATATATGTGTGTGTGTAATTATTCACATAAATGTATCCCGTCATATAGTAACCAGTAGTAATGAAATTTTGGAATCACTGAAACAAAATTTTGTAGAGCTAATGTAAACATGACTAAGGATAGATAAAGATAGATGACATTACACAGTGATCAAGTATTTCAAACCCAGAGAGGAAAAATATTCCAGTGATGATGTCCAAGCCTGATGTCATTCAGCATTTGAGTTGCCTAATTCTGTACTGCCTGATCCAATGCACACCAAGGAAATGCTGATTCTTGTGTAAGTGTGAACTCACTGAGAACCTGTGAAATAGAAGATGTTGACATTTCAGAATTCCCAAAGCCTGTGCTGATATATTAGCTTGGCCAATAATGCATCTGATTATAATTGGAAAGAAATGTGCTGGCCAAGACCTCACAAGCATTTGCTTGTACAACAACTATGTTTTCTAGGGGGGTTATATCATGGCCCACTGGTCTATACTCTGATAGTATGTGCACTTCATTAATCTGTAAAGTCTTTTCACAACTTGTTGCTTGCTGTTAAATGGATAAAATAATATCTTTTAGTCTAAAAATGTAGAACATCTTTTTTCTTCCTTCCTTCCTTCCTTCCTTCCTTCCTTTCTTTCTTTCTTTCTTTCTTTCTTTCTTTCTTTCTTTCTTTCTTTCTTTCTTTCTTTCTTTCTTTCTTCTTTCTTTCTTTCTTTTGGTTTTTGAGATAGGTATCACCCTAGCCCAGTCTGGAATTCACTATGTAATATCAGGCTGGCCTTGAACTCAAAGAGATCCTCCTACCTTTGCCTCCCCAAGTGCTGGGACCAAAGGTGTTTACCACCATGCCCAGCTATATTTTCTGTTTCTCCCATCACTTCTAGGTTTATGTGTTTTCACAACCTAGGTCTCAATGCAGTTATATCATAACATCATTATTCATTTGACCTTTTAAAAACTTTCAGGAAAAAATTGAAAATGAATACAAAACACAATATATGACATAAAAAGTTACACCTATATAGACATGTTATACATATTTATAGATACAATTAGACCTATTTATGCAAAGTAGATCTAATTTTGGACAAATATAACAACATTAAACAGGTCTGTCTATTGGTTATGTCTTTAGTATAGGGAAATATACATAGTACTATATAAAAATCATTTGTAATTGCATTTTATTAAAGATGAAAATGCTCAAATATTATAATACTTTCACTCTACTTCTCAAACAGAACCTCTCTGACTAATTTGCATTTGTATGCATGCCTCAAAATTCTCTTTCCAGCTACAACATTTATTTTATTTAGAAATGAGGATACGATAGAAATAAGCTATTCATGTCATACTAAAGTATGCGTGAAAATTGCTTCTGAAATCAATACAAAGTAAAATGGCATGAACATATCAAGAAAAATTTCTAAATTAGTTGTTATAAGTACTGAATTTCATTAGCTAAGTATGAATTTTAGTGCAAAATGTTTAAGATTCATTATGTATGTTTGAAATCTATATTGACTGTCATGTGGTCAAATTTCTCAGTGGAAAAACAAAAGATGCCCTCAAAGCAAATATAATAGTAGGACCTAAAATTAAAGGAACTAAAAATAAATTTAGACATTTAACTGAGCATACTCCAAATCTGATTAATTTTAAGATATGGACAGATTTTTATAATGGCCACTTCATTTATTTCGTTGTTAGTTATGCACATACTCAGTGTGTAAACAGCACATGCTGGTACCATCATTGTCCTCCTCCCTATCCTCCCTGCCCTGAAGGGACCCTCATTGGGGGCACCAGTTATCACCATGGGGATTGTGGATCCTGCATTGTGAAGACAGCAATCAGTTATGGGAAAGAGGTAAGTAAGGTAATGATCTGAGCTATCTAATATGACTGAAAGTGCAAATGAACCTGAAAACAGTTTTTAAAACTTCTCTCTCAGGAGCCAAGAACTGAGCTTAGTTTGATTTTTGCAGACTTGCTCCATTTGGCATCTGTGTGGTGACATGATATGCAGAGTTACCCCTTCACCTCCCATTCTCCAAGGAGCAGAAGTCCATGCAGCATCTACTTCGAACATATTGGTTTCATCTGTAATTTCTTCAAAGTCATGTACTCGGATGGACATTTACCCCATCACTGAAGGCAACACATGTAAGATATCGAGACTTTTGAGATGGAAAAATTTTGTGGTAAAATATTTTTTTTTCTGAGTTCTCTTTATTTTTATGACACACTTTTTCAAAGACATAAAATTATCAATGAATTATTATTGGTTATATACTTTGACTTCAAAGATATGTATATAATATAATAATGACTATTATTTCTGGATTAGAAGAAAAAATATTAACAGTTTTTAATCTGATTTGTAAATTTTTTAGGGGGGGTGGATAAAAGGCTTATTTCAGGCTTACGGACTGTAGCGGAAGCTTTACCATGGCAGAAGCTGGTTTACTTTATTGTGCATCCATAGCAGAGCCAACACCAGTAAACATGACCACACACCTTAGGGCTGGAGCCAAGATGGCCTCCAGGAACACAGCTCCTCCAGCAGACCTCTGCCTTCTGGAGACTGAGTAGAAACCTTAACCCAAACTACCTGAACCAGACTGGAGAGATTGCTCAGCAGTTAAGGTGCTTGCCTGCAAAGCCTAAGACATGGGTTCAATTCTCCAGTACCCATGCAAAGCCCTGTAAACAATAGCTGAATTACATCCAATCACAGCTATGAAGTTTCAGTTCCTCTCAAGCAGCCAGAATTTGACAAATAAGGTCCTTGCTAGATCAGAACCTTCTCTGTGCCTGCCTTTTTTTTTTTTTTTTTTTTTTTTTTTTTTAACAATGTGTGGTTGTTTGAATGTAAATGGCCCTATAGCATCAGGTATTTTCTTTTTACTTTTTAAAATTTATTTGTTTTTTAAGAGAGCAATCAAGAGGTAGAAAGAGAGAGAGAGGGGCAGAGAGAGAGAAAAAGAAACAAATAAGCACACCAGGGCCTCTAGCCACTGTAAACAAACTGCAGACACATGATTTGTAAGTTATGGTAGATAACCTGACTTCAGTTCCAACTAATTTTATTTTAACTATCAAATGTTGCAGAAGGACATTTGCGTGCCTCATTCTATTTTCATTTAGTGTCTTGTGATCATTATGTGTGAATTTATACTCCTAACAATTTGTCTGAAAACATTCAAGATTTAAACAGGTGTTTGTTTTCTTATTCAGAAATATTTTGACATTTTAGATCTGTTACTGTATATAGTATACTTTAATTGAGTAAATAAAATGACAGCATTTTATAAACAATCAGTTCCATGCTATATTCCAAACTTGCTCATCATATATCACTGCTACTCTGGAAAAAAATCAAGGACAGTCCTTAAAAATGTACTCTTTTGAGAAGAAGTGCCCTTCTGTACTGTTTTGTGTTCTAATCAGAAAATTCATTTGATCCATTTTTAAAATGTAATCCCTAATATTTAAGATAACAGAGTCAAAACATTTTATAGGAAGAACATAATTCCATTTGTATCATTCCGGTTATTTTACTGGACTCTCTCATGGCTGTGGAATACCATGTTCTCACTTTGTCCCTCCAATGGAATATGAATAAGAGGAGACATCACTTACTCATGCAGCTTGTGAAGTCACTTCCTCCTACACTTTGCCCTGTGATGTGCAGGGCCACATCTGTCTTCACATCATGTGTGTGTGAGGTGGCAGAGCAATTGACAAAAGACTCAGCCCAGGGACAAACTTGTTCATTTTCAATTCATTTTTCTGATTTCTTCCTGTTTCTGCTGTGCTTTTTTTTTTCCTTTCTGAAGGTCCAAAACAGACAGCTAGGTTCAACCACGATGCTCCAGCAGCCACCCCCCTGGCAGGACAAAGTATTGGCCTACACCTTGAAACCTGCTTTCTGGAGGAGCTGATTTCCACTAGAGAACCTTCAGAGGGACACACTGTTCTCCCTTCCACTGATGCTTCCTCTCCGTTTCTGAATGCTGGTGTCCATGACCTAATACAAACTATCTGGGGCAAAATATCAGTTTCATTCGTACCTGTGCCAACTTCTGCCACCATGCCATCATTCCCTTGCTCTGACAGAGAATCAAGTGCCCCATTTATCATCTCTTCCTTAATGACTGATTTAATTTTTCCTGCACCATCTACACGATTTGAAAGCTATGAGACTGTTGGCTTTTCTTCTGCAACAGTGAATTCAGTCATTAGGGGCATTCCAGGGGCTGACGTTGAATTAAACAGAGGCTCATTACTCTCCCGATTCTTGCTCACTACTGCTTTCACAGGCAGACCTCCAGGTGTCTCCAGGAGGGCTCAAGGGGATGCTGAAGAATATTCAGCTGTTTCCTTAATTTCAAGAGGAGAGCACGGGGAATGGCTGAGCTCTTCAGCGTCTCCCATTTTTCCTACTAAGATAATTACATTCAGACAGGTAGCCGTCTTAAACTCATCAACTCTGCCCCGACTCAGTTCACCAGGCTCCATTCCCAGTGAATATCAGGTTATCAGTGAAGCATCGAGCAGCCAGAGACCCACAAACATCAAATCACAGGCCGCTGATTCTTTAAGTGAATTCAGCCAAACATGTGCAACATGTTCTATGACTGAACCGGAATCCTCTCGTGAATTCTCAGATCAAGTTTTGCATAGCAAACAGTCCTACTTTTGTGACACATTCTGGATGAACTCAGCAATATTAGCCAGCTGGTGTGCACTAATGGGAACTCAAAGCACCACTTCTGGGCATTCATTTTCTTCTCTGACTGAAATAACACCATCAATGGCATTCACAGAACTGTCATCTTTATTTCCTTCTGAAAAGAGTGCAGAAAGAACACTTTTAGCCTCATCCTTAGAGGAATCCACTACCCTATCAAGTAATTTGGATGTTAATTTATGCTTGGATGAAAATCGTTTAGCCATTGTCCCTTCACAGGCGATCTCTCCAGACTTGATGCTCTCTGCTTTGACTTCGAAACTGACTACTGGTGATGTTTCACTGTCAGAAAACATTGCAAGACTATTGAAATCAGGAGAATCTGCTGTAACTGTGGGCCCCACTGAGGAACTGAATCAAGAAAGGTTATTGGAAATAGAAGGGAGTAAAAAATCTCCAAAGCTGTTCAAACTTGACACAAGTCATAGTTCTCTGTATTTTGAATTAAATTTACAAGCTCGCTCAGATATTAACTTAAATTCCTATTCCTGGAAAAACAACTTTGTGGCGCATATATTGGCACATGGTTCTGCAGAAAGAACTTCTAATGTAGCATTTTACACCAGGCTAGCGTCTCAGCATTTTCCAAGACAGACTTCTTTCCTCATGTCTACAATTGGGCCAGACTGGCCATATCAAACAGACTTTCTGACCTCACTGTCTGCTGTGAAGGAAGAGGACGGAACTTTTTCAGAATGGTCCACACAGGAACTTCATCCTGGTGGGTATCATCAGGGATCTACTGCTGCTGCAAGCCAGAGTCTTCTCATCCATGGGTCTCTTGCTCTGACCTCACTGGAGTCCATCCCAAAACCTCAACACAAGATGACTTCTGGTGAGTTTCTCTGTTTCTGTTCAGTAAACTTTTACATGTGCCTTTCACTTCCTTTAGACAGGAAAGAAGAGCCTGGTGGTGAGCAGATGCTTTAAAGTGCCTCATTGTACTCTGGTCAGCAGCCAGCTCCGTGGAGATGCCCTGTGGTGGTACCTGACACAGGTGTGTTTCCTTTATGCTCTGCCACAGAGGCCACTGGATCAATGCAGGGATGTGTGGAGATGGCTAGACTGCTGCCAAGCAATCAGAACCTGTGTCGTTCCATTCAAAGTTAGGAATAACTTTCATTATTCTCATTTCTTGAAATAGCTTCTTTGTCTGGTTGAACACAATATACTCTTTCAAACATTATTTTCAGTGGTGGCATTTTTTTTTTTTTTTTTTTTTTGTGGGAGAAATAAAGGAACTATGGAAACTTTGTTGGGATTTCCCTTTTTGTAACATACTGCATTTAAGCACAGTTAGGCTTTCATTGTAAATAATTGAAAACAAAAATCCATGTCCTCTAGTTTGAAAAAAAAAAAATTTAAAGAGATAATGTATCACTTTAGAATCTGATTTTTGAAAAATTAATTATTAGTCAAGTTTTATAACATTTCTTAATTTAAAGAACTTTTTAAAATTGTGTTATTCAACCCACCCATAATTACTATCATACTGATAGATACGAAAAAAAAAAGGTTAAACGAATTGTAATTATCATGATGGAGAGATGGATCAGTGGTTAAGGCACTTGCCTGCAGAGCATAACAACCCGAGTTTGATTCCCCAGTACCCATGTAAAGCCAGATGCACAAAGTGGTGCATGCATTTGGACTCTGTTTAAAGCAGTTGGAGCAGTCCTTCTCTCTCTCTCTTTCTCTTTCTGTCTCTTGCTCTCAAAAAAAAATAATTAAATAGATAAATTAAAAAAAAGAATTGTAGTTATCAAAAAAATAATTTTTTATTGTATAAAAAGTTATACTTTGTGGAATTACAAATTTTAGTCTGTGGTAATCAAGGTAAGTTTCATTCAGTAAGAAAATTATCATTTTGTGCATATATTCACATATAAAAGATATATATATATATTTCTACCTCAGGACAATATGCAAGACTAAAAAATGTTTTAGGTGTTTAATTTATAAACATGAACTCAGTGCTATGAAAGACTTCATATAGTATTTTATATATCGAAACTGATGACATCTTTATACAATTTCATTAATTGGTTATTTTAGTTAATTTCTCATTGCTGGATTAAGTAAAAATATCAATTTTACTGTAAAATGGGTTAATGATCATTACATACTCTTTTGAATGAATGTATATGGCACAAAGCAGTGTAAGTAAGAGAGGGTTTATTCTGTCTTACAGATTTGAAGGGCAGAACTCACCTTGTCAGGAAATGAATGGACACAGGAGGACACTAGTTGCAATGCAGTCATAGTCAGGAATCAGAGGGAGAACAAGAAGAAGGTCCAGGCTATAAAGCCTTAAGCCCCACCCCAGTGACCCACTTCCTCCAGCAAGGTGACATGTCTAAAAGGTTCCACAGCATTCCCAAGAAGTACCCCCAAGTGAGAAACAAGATAATTCAGACACATGAGCCAATGGGGTAGCATTTCATATTCAAACCACATGGCATAATAAATGTAATTCCAAATTTAAATGTAGTATAACAGGACAACAAAACTACTTAATCTTATCCAACTGTAAATAGTTCTAATTGAGCAACACAATTTAACTTAATCTTTTTATTTCTGAGTGGGAAAGTCTAAGCCAGAAAGAACAATAAAAAAATCAGTGAAACACTGACATTAAAAAATAATACTCTTTGGGCTGGAGAGATGGCTTAGCAGTTAAGGCATTTGCCTGTAAAGCCAAAGGACCCTGGTTCAATTCTCCAGGACCCATGAAAGTCAGGTGCACAAGGGGGTGCATGCATCTGGAGGTCATTTGCAGTCGCTGGATGACCTGGTGTGCCCATTCTCTCTCTCCTCTCTCTCTTTCTCTGCCTCTTTCTCTCTTTCAAATAAATAAATAAATAAATAAATAAATAAATAAATAAATTTTATATATGTCAATACTCTTGAAAGCCAACATAAAGAGAAGAAAATTAGAGCATAACATTAAACTAAAAATATCAAAAATCAAATAAAGTAAAAGTATCAATTTTACTGTAAAATGAGTTCATGATCATTACGTACTCTTTTGAATGAATGAAAAAAAAAAAAGTTAAAAACTTGAACAATGGCTGGGCATGGTGGTGCACACCTTTAATTCCAGCACTAGGGAGGATCTTCATGAGTTCAAGGTCACCCTGAGCCTACATAGTGAATTCCAGGTAGCCTGAGCTAGAGTGAGACCTTACCTCAAAAAAAAAAAAAAAAAAAAAAAAAAAAGAAAGAAAGAAAGAAAGAAAGAAAGAAAGAAAGAAAGAAAGACACATATTTCAGTTATCCATTTACAAGGAATGTTTCTTCTTTTTATGTTTTTTTATTTTATTTTCCAATTGTAAAACACTGACTTGTTAATGACATGGTGAAGTCACTTCACTCTACTTGTGGAAGTTGAATTGACACTGACTCCCTGGAAGATTGCTTGCTAACAGAAACCTTAAAGGTATTTTCTATTCTAGGAAGTTATCACTGATTCTTGGAAACTACTTTATTATACTTTCACTTAAATAATATATGAGTACAATCAATTGTCCTAAAATAATGATTTTATCAAAATAGTATTGATATGTATTTCTCACATACTTTTCAGCTAATATAACAAAGCAATCATTCCAAAATAATTGTCAATATATATGTACCTGCATGTCACCCTCATGCATACCTTAGACCATCCAAAACAGTTATATTGGTTTAATTTTTTTATTTATTTTATTTTTGTATTATTTTTTCTTGTTCTTATTTTTGTGCTACTCTGAGCTATGACTGTAACGCTTTATGTTTTTTTAACACTTATTTTCCAAAAGTTGTATAATGAGTAGAAATACTTTTCTTAATCTAAACACATTGTTCTTTCAAACATATATATTTACAGTGAGATATTTAGAAATTTTGGGAAAACATAATTTAGTTTCTTTACATGTTATGTGACAGAACTTATGTTTTCAAAAGAACTATGAGAAATATGTTCATGCAAAAGATGGTTATAAAACATCATGTTGTTGTAGTTCTATGACATCAATCGTAAAATATATGTGGGGCTGGAGAGATGGCTCAGTGGTTAAAGGGGCTTTCTTGCATAGCCTAAAATGGTCTGGGTTTGATTCCCCAGTCTCTATGTAAAGCCTGATGCACAAAATGGCACATGCATCTGGTGTTCATTTGCATACCCATGTGCTCTATCTCTCATAAATAAATGAATTAAATATTTAAAGAGGAAATATATGTGTCACATACACAGAGGTATAATTTTGTATCCTAATATGTCATCAAGGTTAAAATGAAATTATTATGTCAGTATTGAAATAACAAGTTTAAAATTTCTATAGTATTCTTTACTTGTTATAAGTTTGGATAAAAACTAGGATCTTGTCAGTGATATTATCTTTTTTAGTGAGAACATATTATTTACTTTGCTACAGACTCTGGGCACCACTATGATTTTATGTTTCCTTTTTGCTTGTTTTGTTCCAGAACTGTTCAGATATCCACAAAATGTTTTAAACAATTATACTTTTTCTTATGTCTATTTTGCCACTTATGTTTATATGCTGTGACTAACAAATCTTGCTATTACATTCACATGTTATAGAACTAAACAATAACATGGGTTTTATATGGGAAAATAGTATAGTAAGGATTATATATGAACCATCATATCTAGACAGGAAGAATATTTCATTTAAATATGTAATTAAATTTATTATGCCATGTGGTTTGAATATGAAATGCCCCCCATTGGCTCATGTGTCTGAATTCTCTTGTTTCTCACTTGGGGGTACTTCTTGAAAATGTTGTAGAACCTTTAGACATGACCTTGCTGGAGGAAGTGGGTCACTAGTGTGGGGCATAAGGTTTTATAGCCTGACCCCACTTCTAGTTCTCCCTGATTCCTGACTATGACTGCATTACAACAAGGTACTCCTGCAGCCATTTATTTCCTGATAAGGTGGGCTGTGCCCTTCAAATATGTAAGACAGAATAAACCCTCTCTTACTTACATTGCTCTGTCCGGTACTTTAATCCAGCAATGAGAAATTAACTAAAGCAACCAATTAATGAAATTGTATAAAGAAGATTTCATCAGTTTGGATATATAAAATACAATATGTAGTCTTTCATAGCACTGAGTTAATGTTTGTAAATGAAACACATAAAATATCTCTAGCCCATTTCAGCAGCATGTGTTCTTGGATGAATTAATAGTATAGACCAAGGACTGGAAAATTATGGTCTGTGTGCTAAGTATAAACCAACACCAGCTTCTGTAAAGACTGTCTTACTGTCATGTAGCTGCACTCATCCATAACCTGTCATCTATGGCTGATTTTATGATACAATAGAAAGGTTCAACAGTTGCACTAGAGATCATGAGGTGTACCATGGTCTGAATACTATCTTCTCCTTTATGACTCACTGAGTTGCACAAACACTGCTTGCTTTAGCATGTGTGGGGGTTTATTTACCAAGCATGGGAAATTTACCTGTGTCTATACCACTGAATAATATATCTCCCCTTTCATCAGCCACCATAAAGTACCCAAGCTTCTCAGGAAGAGGTGGGGGCCTCATGAGCTCCTTTACCAATTATGGTGAATGTTGTTGGGACCAGTTTTATGCAGATCTTGTCCAGATAACCATAGAATATATGAATTCATGAATTCAACAGTCATGTCAGCTGTGTGAGTGGTAGCTTCTACTCCAGATTGTGATATCTGTGGAAAATGTGGTAAGAGAGTGGGAATCAAAACAGGAGTGAAGACCCAAGAGTATCAGTATTTCACCCATGCTTACAGCCAGTGAATGTTATTCTGCTGGTGAAATATAGCTTATTTATGTCTACCACAGCATAGTTTTTCTCAATTTTAGTTACTGTTATCAATCATTTGTATATGGGAATTAAGTTATCATGTAATATGTAATTCTGTTGCCTCAAATCTATTTATGCTTGAAAGACATGGTACAAAATGACCAGTTGTCACTTTTTTTATATCATGCCAAATATATTTTCAGGTATTATTAATTTAATTTCAAATATACTATTAAAATCCCTAGCATTATGCTTATGTATATGTATGTATGTATGTATTATGTATTATGTAGTATGTATTATTTATTATGTATATATGTATGTGTGATGATTTGATTCAGGTGTCCCCCATAAACTTAGGTGTTCTGAATGCTAGGTTTACAGCTGATAGAAATTTGGGAACTAATGCCTCCTGGATGCAATATATTGTTGCCTACAGGATTATGGGTATTATAGTCAGTTTCCCCTTGCCAGTGTTTGTCAAACTCTCCTGTTGCTATTGTCCACTTTATGTTGGCCAGGGGGTGATGTCCACCCTCCACTCATGCCATTGTTTTCTCCTGCCATCATGGATCTTCCCCTTGAGTCTGTAAACCAAATTAACCCATTCTTTCTCAAAAGTTGCTTTTGGTCGGGTTATTACTGCCAGAAATGCACTCCTGACTGCAACAGCATATTCATAAATATACATTTATGGTAGTGAAATAGTGATTATCTTCTTTTTAATAACTTGGCAATTTATTTTGCAGAAATTGTACCATGATCTGGAATCTATGCTATGAGTTATACATTACTAAATAAGACAGGAATTCTCTGCTCTCAAAGGGCTTAAGAGAAAGAGATAAAGCTGATGAACACAGTATAGTAAGTCCATATTTCTGCAAAGCATGAAATATGATAAAGTACACATACACATCATATGTATATGTATATATGATGGGAGGAAGGATGTCAAGAGAGAGAGGGTCCAAGACAGAGAATGCAATAACCTGCATACACAAAGTAGAGCTAAAATAGTGAAGAGTACTACAAGTCCTTGTTAAAGAGTAGGGTTAATATTGTTAGGTCTTTTCTTAATGAGAAAACAGAAGGCAGTGAGGATGATGCATATAGCTATGAGGCCATAGATTATCCCACAAAGATCTCATCTAGTGCTGTGTTCATGTAGACTTATACTGTACATGGATGTATCATGGGAAGTAGCGTGGATGAGGGACCTAAGGAGGGGAAGTCTCTTAGGGGATAAAGTCAGACAACATAGAAGAGGAGAAAGAACAAACTCGAAAAAAAATTTATGGATTTTGCCTTTGTTTTCTGTGAAACAAAGCATTTCTACAGGAGTTCAGTTAGAGAAATGAAGTCATCTATGCCCAATGCCTGCTCTAGGTTTAAATGATTCAGTTTCACCTTCAGAGAAGTAGGTGCCCAAGGCACCTCCCCAGGAGACTCATGGTCATGGCACAGTCCTGTCTATCAGCAGCAGTCAGATTGTGGATGTATTTTGAATGTCAAACTGTGATTTGCAGATATATCAGATTATTTTTATTTATTTTTAACAGTCAGCTTTATTGACTGCAGAGAAATATCTTAAGCCATTATCTGAGAATAAATAAAGAATTATGCAAATCAATTTTCCAGATGTACTGCAAGACGGCTTGTGAGAAATTATTATCAGCTAGAAAACTAAGTCAAACAACAATTCAATTTTAATGTAAAACTCTGATAATTTTATAAATGGCATTCTTAATTAGGTACCTGAGGCACAGAAAAGCACTCTGACTCCTACATCTGCCAAGAATTAATGAGTCATGTCCAGATGAAGGCATATGTTTAGAATTACATTTTCCAATATTGTTGGAATGTATTGGATCCTCATGTTGGTTTGGTATATCACACACACACACACACACACACACACACACACACATGCACACACACTACACTATAACTAAGCTACCAGCACCTTATCACATGATTTTAACTAGCATACTAAATATTTGTGTTGCAGTTAGATTTCCACTATTGGGCAAACACTCCACCAGAAGCAGCTTATGGGAGGAAAAAGTTTATTTCAGGTTTACAGAGTCCAGGGGAAGGTTTATCATGACAGAAGAAGCTGGCTAACTCCACCATGCATCACCAGAGAAAGAGAGAGAGAGAGAGAGAGAGAGAGAGAGAGAAGCCAGCACCAGCAACCATCAAGACACCAAGAGCTCAAACTGCTCTGAACACACCTAGGAAGGCTGGATTTAAAAATCCATCCCCAATGACACACTTGCCCTAAGGAGGGATCTGCCTGAAAGGGACTTAGGAAGTTCAATCTTAGTCAAAAGTGCCTGAGTCTATGGAGCTACTCTTTAAAACTACCATATTCTGCCCCTGGCACTCAGATACTCATGACCATTTCACAGTGCAAATTACATTCAGTCCAACTTCAAGGGTCCCCACAGTCCTTACCAAATTTAACACCATTGAAAAGTTCCAAGTATCACCTGAGATTTCACAACCTGACGTAATGCTCAAACAAGTTCAGACTGTCTCTTAACTGTGAGTCCTGTAATTTTAAAACACAAGTTATTATTTCTAACACATAGTGGCCCAGAGTAAAACGTTCCATTGTAAAAAAAAAAAAAAAGAAAGAAAGAAAGAAAGAAAGAAAGAAAGAAAGAAAGAAAAAGAAAAAGAAAAGAAAAGAAAAAGAAAGGGCACAACAAGGATAGACTGGACCAGTGCAAATAAAAACAAGAAAGTAAACATATATATCTTCAGTTCAAGTCCAACATCCATAACCAGTAACTAAAGTCTCTGGATTCCAATTCCACCCTTCTAGCTAGTGGCAGATCCATAATCCTGGTGTATACAAAACATCTCCAGGTCTACACTGCAAACCTCAGTTCATCTTCACAACACAATATAATGGCCTTACTTCTACCCTGCTTCACATGTCACATATCAGCAATGGTTTCTGGAAGTGTGTGCACTTCATGACCTGCTTCCCTGCATTTTTTCATGTTTCCAATAAAGGACCAAGTGTGTGACATAGCCAAATTTGTAAATGCTGGGTGGATTACATTTTGAGCTTGAAAACCATCATACCTCTTAAGATTTCTTCTTTTAAGTCACATCCTTGCAAAATAATCTGTATCTTGTTCATTTGAGCCTTTCATTGGTGGATTTCACCTTCAGTCATCTTTTCCATTGTCCCAGTTCAAAGCATTTGCCCAACCTTAATGATGACAAGAAGACACATTGGAATACACACACACACACACACACACACACACACATATATATATATATTTCATAAATGTATGTGAATATATGATTGATAGCTAGAGGGACAGATGGAAAATATAGATAAATAGATGATAAAGAAGATAGTTTGATAAATTATAGAGCCATAGTGTTTTAAGGTTATTCTGTTAGAATATTCTGTTAGAAATGCTTTTTTATATAAAATTATCTAAGTGGCCAGGTATGGTGGTGCACACCTTTAATCCCAGCACTTGGGAGACAGAGGTAGGAGGATTGCTGTGAGTTCAAGGCCACCCTAAGACTACATAGTGAATTCCAGGTCAACCTGAGCTAGAGTGAGACCCTACCTCAAATAGCCAAAAAAAAAAAAAAAAAAAAAATTATCTAATTGGGATGAATAAACAAAAAATACAAACATGTTCTTTTTTTCTGACAATAAACTGGTCTATTTTGGTAATTGTGAAAAAAAATTAAGTAAATTAATCCCTCTTGATCACAATTCCCTCATGTGAAATTCCTGTAATATGTGATATTTTAATAATCACTTATTGGGGTTTGAAGATGACTTAATGGTTACAGGCACTTGCTTGCAAAGCCTGAGGGCCTGAGTTCAATTCCCTAGCACCCACATTAAGCTCAATACACAAAGTGGCACATTAGTCTGGAGTTCCTTTGTAGTGGCAATTGGCCCTGATGTGCCCATGAGTGTTTTATCTCTCTCTCCCTTCTTCCCTCTCTCTCTTTCCCTTCTTCCCTCCCTCCCTTCCTCCCTTTCTCACTCTTAAAAATATAAACTTTTTAAAAATTCAAAAACTAGCATTTATTTCTGACACTCCTCGGCCTCTGGTAGTGCTACATAATTACAGGTGGGTCACAGAAAGATTCCTGTGAGTCATGTTCACAT
The DNA here is from genome assembly GCA_036365145.1 of Orientallactaga sibirica. Taxonomy (NCBI): domain Eukaryota; kingdom Metazoa; phylum Chordata; class Mammalia; order Rodentia; family Dipodidae; genus Orientallactaga; species Orientallactaga sibirica. The sequence continues at coordinate 28,687,214 of JAEOAD010000006.1, forward strand.
GTACTCATAGGAGAGTGAACTTATCTCTGAGTCACTGTCTCCACTATTATGTAAGAGCTCTGGCTTCTCAAACAACTACTGGCGGAGTCTTCCATTTCATGTCAGGGCTCAGATAAATGATTCCTCACTGAAACAGAAGTCCTTATACATTTTCCAGGATATTTATCTAAATTTAAAAAGTCATGGGTTGGACAGTTTCATTGCCTAGGAATATACCAAAAACTGGAAAGTTGAAGAAATACTAGAATTTGTATGCTATAATTTATTAGTTCTGTGACTTTAGGAAAGTTTTCTGGCTTAACCTCTAGCTTACCCAATTGGTAAATAGAAAGGCCATTATTTTTTTGTCAGAAATTTTAATGATTGCATGAATTTAATAAATCCCTGTGCCACTGTCACTTAATGCCAACTGCCCTCAAATGTTCTTTAAAAAAAAATTACCCCATTTACTCTTTTTAGTTTCTGAATGAGTGTCATAAATCCACTAAATAAATGGCCAGTGGTTAAGGTCTCAGATCCTGAGGTCTATACTTGATGCTCCTGCTGTGGGTGACAGATCAATACCTTGCTTTGACTTGGTCACATCTGCTGGCTGATAGTCCCCACACTGACATTGGTTTTCCATGCAGAGCCATAAGCTTGTGTCACTCACTGTTTTTTTTTTATTTTTTTTTTGGTTTTTCGAGGTAGGGTCTCACTTTGGTCCAGGCTGACCTGGAATTAACTATGTAGTCTCAGGGTGGCCTCGAACTCTCGGCGATCCGCCTACCTCTGCCTCCCGAGTGCTGGGATTAAAGGCGTGCGCCACTACGCCCGGCCTGTTTTAAATATTCTACTGAGCTGGAGAGATGGCTTAGTGGTTAAGGCACTTGCCTGCGAAGCCTAAGGAACCTGGTTCGATTCCCCAGGACCCACGTAAGCCAGATGCACAAGGTGGTACATGCATTTGGAGTTCGTTTGCAATGGCTAGAGGCCATGGTGCACCCATCTTTCCTCTCTCTGTTTCTCTGCTCCCCTCAAATAAAGAAATAAATTAAAATAAAGTAAATGTTCTATTATCCTTTGGGAAGGGACTTCTGTTATTTCATCAGATCTTACTCATTTTTAAGCTTTTATTGTATTTTTGTGGTATTGGGGATTGAACCCAAAATCTCATGAATACTAGTAGTCAAAGCATTGAACCATGACAGGGTCTTACTAAATTGACCAGGGTGGAGGTCTTGAACTTGAACTCTCCCTGCTTCAGCCTCTCAAGTGATGGGGTTTCAGGCCTATATCACTGTAGCAGACAGCTTCAGGTTCGCTGAGATGAATTTCCAGACCAGGCACAGTTATGGAGGAAGGGATATTATTTATTGAAGCTTACAGATCCAGGGGAAGTTCCATAATGGCAAGAGAAGCGGCCTGCTCTCCACAGGGCCAAGCAGAGAGAGCAAAGCCAACCAGCCACCACAGCACACAGAGCAAAACTACAGCCAAAAGGTCACACAGCACACTTCAGGAACTCTTGCTGGGCACATTTGCATATCTTTACAATGGAATCTCAAACCCACACCATTAACACCTTAAGACCTGCCCCCAGTGACCTTGCCTCTAGCAAGGTGATTGCAGATGCAAACTATAACTAGTAAAACACTGAATATATTGGGGGACATATATTCAAACTACCACAATCACTAAACCCAACTTCTTTGTGGTTGTTAACATGAACAACTAGACAGAGAAGATTCAATTGCCTATGACCTGAGGCAACTTGTTCTACCTTTCCCAAGAGCCCTGCTTTGCATATGGGGTTGTCCCTTCCTCTGGTCTTGGTTTATGTTAGACAACATGTAAGTGTTCTTCTCTCAGCTTCTAATCATAAGGTCCCGCAACTGTATAAAATATAGAAATTTATAGATTCCAATTATGTATCCCTGCTTTTTTCAGTTTTTCTATTTAACTTTCAAAATGTTATAATTCATAAAGAAATGTTTAAACCTTAGAAATGAAGATTCAATCACCATTTACATGAGCATATAATCATGATTTGGAATCTTCAAAAGATAAACACTGATTTGATTTACAGTTATTGCTGTGTGTAATTCTTTTCTGACTTTCCTTCTATCTTTTTTTGTTTGTTTGTTTGTTTGTTTGTTTGTTTGTTTTTTTGTTTGTTTGTTTTTCGAGCCAGAGTATTAATCTGGCTTAGCCTGACCTGGAATTCACTATGTATTCTCAGGGTGGCCTCGAACTCACAGCGATCCTCCTACCTCTGCCTCCCCAGTGCTGGGATTAAAGGCGTGCACCACCACGCCCAGCTCCCCTCTGTCTTTTTATGTTAGACAATATCTTTAAGTATCTGTTTAGACATTTGATATAATTTTGAATTTTAATTTTTATGGTTTTTATTCTCTTTATTTTCTTGAGACATTTTAGAGTCAGAGTCTTGCTCTAACCCAAGTTACCCTGAAACTCACTCTATAGCCCAGGCTCGCCTCAAACTCAGAGAGTAGCAAAGTTAAGAAACAGAATTGAGAGGCAGAGGTCACAGTGCTTCTATCCCTGCTAATAAGATTGGGTCACATCAAAGTAAATGTGGATGCCTAAATCAAACACACAGTTGACAGCTGGCCACGCTGACTTGAACGTTGTGATCTTTCTTTCTGATTCAATCATATCTGAAGACAGTGAAAATTAATAGCAGATTGTGTCAAATATCACCAATAGTTAAAACAAATAAAAAATTCAAACATGAAGTCAATAGTATTTTCTCACAAAATAATAATACATAAGGGTAATGAACATCAAAGAGCACCATTTCTAAAAGATCTGGGAAGGGACAGGCATGGTGGCACATGTCTTTTTTTGTTGTTGTTTGTTTAAAGATGTACAGAATTTTATTCTCACTGAAGTATTCAGCTGTAGTATGTGGCCTACTTAAATAAATATGAATTTATGCATGAAATACTTTTTAAATTTATTTATTTTTATTAGTTATGTACATAATGTGAATACATTTATGTTGGTGGCATGGATAGCCTCCTTTCTGCCCCCCCCCCCGAAGGGACTTTCCTCATTGGGGAATGTGGGTAATGCCTTGTGGGGGTAGCCATCAGTTATGGGGAAGAGTGCAATGTCTTTGTGCATAATGTCCCAACTTGTGGCTCTGACAATCTTCCTGTCCTCTCTTCTGTGAATTTCCCTGAGCCATGCAATCTCAGCATTCAGGAGGCAGAAGTAGGAGGATCGCTGAGAGTTTGAGGCTACCCTGAGACTGGATAGTGAATTCTAGGTCAGTCTGAGCTAGAGTGAGACCCTACCTTGAAAAACAATACAAAACAAAATAACAAGAACAAACAAACAAACAAACAAAAGATCTGGGAAAAAGTTACTAGCATCATCGAGAAAGGCATTGCAAGTACTAATTACACAAGCAAGCAATTATCTCCTTTGAAGTGACATTTAATCAGCCTGCCTTATCATCTGCTTCTTTGAGAAAACATAAGCAAGAAAATAAATTATTTCTAAATATTTTCCATTTCAAAATCATCAACATATTTGTTAGAGACATATACATATAGAAATTATATAATATATATATTGCATATATGAATGTGTGTTCATATGTATATAAATTGAGTACTACAAACAGTATGGATTTATCTCTGATCTATAATCTCTATAGAAATCTAAAATCATTTATATTTTAATTTACTTACTAATATTATTCTATTTACTTGTGGGTAATGTAAACTGATAATAAAGCATTCTTTCTGTTTAGTTCAATCAAAAGATATGTCATTTGGACAAAAAAGATATGTTATTTGGAGACTGTATTAGCTGTCTACATAGAAATGAAATTACTATTATTATTTCTTTCATTTTATAAAATAGACAATATAAGAAATATAACCCAAGAGGTAAATAATTTTTATGAACTCAAATTTAAAACAAAGTACCAAGCTTAGAGATAATCTTAGTCGAGGAAAAACTATTTGAGAATTGCACGCGCACACACACACACACACACACACACACATACAAACGTGACATAGAAATGACATTTTACAGGTTAGCACACAACAGCTGTGTTTACACTATACATGATGGAGGAATAGGCTAAGCTTCTCAGTGAAGTATGTATGAACAAACTTTAGCAGGAATGTTTCACTTCCAATGACTTTATTAACAAAAACACATTTATTGCCTCCTAAAATCGTTTGAAATGTCATCCTTCAATTTTTATCAATCTTATAAGGAGAATTACTCAAATCACATCTCCTAGGATCATTCATTTGCTTAAATTCTTCATTGAAGCTCTCCACTTAGTATCATCAACTTTCTTTTAAAAATTTTCAGAGGTTAATAACACATGGGCCATGCTAAAGGTTGACTCTATGATTTTAATTAGTGTTTGCATACAAATATTTTCTGCATTTCAATAATAACTATCCCTCTTCAGCTGGAGGAATTAATGTCATTTCAATTATACATTTTTAGGGAAGTGGATCTAAGTTTAAATGGTTTTGTACATTTCCATGTCTTTGAAATTTGCCCTTATATTATATAATTAATTTCAATTCAACTCAATGACAGTCTTGTCAGACACATTTTGGTGCTGGTTTCTTTAAATTTTGTGATTAAAATTTTATTTAAGCTCCTTGGATTTCTTTCCTTGGATTATTAAATACCTCCTCATATGAGTATAATTTAAGCAACAAGATTGAAAAGCAATAATGATTTTAGGGAGACACAGTAGCTTTCAAAGATAGGTGTTCTGATCTACCTGCTTTGCCTGATCAAATGTCAGGTTCATCCATAGTCATACAGTGTCTCCATCCATTGTATTTCCTGACAATGAGCGATTATTATACTTTTTAAGTGGAATATTTATGCCTTCGCTATTATTACTCTAAGGTTTTAATCATTTTTATTGAGAATTTTCATATAATTTGATGAATTTACCTTCCTATTAACCCACTTTTGTCCCTGTCCCCTCCTCTCTACGATTCCTAGGAACACATCCCCTTTAAGAGTGGTCCATTTTTTGTTTGTCTAGATATTTCCTTCTTTGTGTCCTTCTCTGTCCTCCATGTCAAAATTTTGGTAGTCTCAGAATCATGCAGGTCTTGTTGTGAAGCAGAGGACAGAAAGATTGTAAGAACTACACGGTAGGAAGTAGTTTGGGACACTGTAGTCTGGACATAAACTGAGTATTGTATTCATGACCTCATTGTGGTTGTTGTTACCCCCCACAAGAACTATACTCCCCATATTTTTACCCAAAATGAATGATGTAATTCTAAACTTAATGGGAAAGTAGAAAACGTTTAAGAATCATATCCAGGTCCTGTTAATTTTAACAGGTATGAAATTGTCTAAGACTTGGTTATGGTTCGATTGAGTCCACTATATGAAAACTTATACAAATGATTAATATATTCCAAATTTGTGAATTAAAATTAAACATAACATAGACATAACTTGTTTGCTCCAGATGATATTACTTATAGAAAAAATTAAGCTCAGGACAACATAATATAATTCCATCTAAAAATACCTTAATACTATTTATTACTTTTTGCATGAATAAAAATGGAGTGGTTTATGTTAACATAAATGTCATTTTATAATTTCTGTAGGCACAACATCCAGGAACAGAGTGATATATAACTTCAGTCCTTGCCCAGCCATGGAGTCTTGTTCTGAACTCAATAGTTTGTGTAAGGATTCCTTTCTTTTCTGGTATAGAGCAGTCAGATGATTTTCTCACTAGCAGCTGGCTAGTAACAGCTTTCAGTCACAATGTGTGGCCCCTCCAAAACACGTGCCCCACACCAAATCCCTCCTGCCTTTTGAATCTCTCTGTTCTCCCCTATTATTAGTGGCTAAAAGTTACTCTTTAAGGGCCTCATTTCACTAGATCAGACAAGATCCCTAGATATACTTTCATAATTATGCTATATTACATAATTTGACATATTCCATAATTGTGACTGAAATTTCATATTCATCCAGAGTCAAGGTGAAAGGTTTCTTAAGGAAGAGAGTTGGTAGAATAGTCATTATTCTGACAAAAACATGAGACCCCAGAAAACTGCAGCATTGCAATTCTAAGGAATAGAACATGCACCAAAGACCCTGGCTAAAAGTAGAGCTCCAGTGTCTAGGGCATGGTCTTTCATTTGCTTGGCACTAGTCTGAGAGAATGAGTGCAGACAGAAATGGAGTTTCGGTGACTATGTGAGACACTGTTCGGCCAGTGTGGGGTCCATTTTTCTGTGCGCTTGCAACTACATGGGAAAACTTCATTGCCTTCAACACACTAAACAGTGGACTATTTTAATGGAGGACTTGTATCTCAGGCATGTACATATGCTTACTATTCAACACAAGACAGATATTCAGTATAAATTAGATTTATTTTATTGTTTCTAAAGACACTGTTTTGAAGTAAACATTCTAATGGAATAAATTGGATTTATGTTTAGAAACCTGAATTCTAATTCAGCTTTGCCTAAATTACTCTGAGATTAAGTGCAAATGATACTAACTTCTTCATGTGACTAAGTAAATTATTGAAAAAGATGTCTTTTATTATGAGCACCTGTGAATTGTTTCTACATTATAAAATTGCTCTAGTTTAAACTGATTTCAGATGGAGTTACTAAACTGCCTCAAATTTATAAACATTTTTTTTCTTATCAGTGCACCTGCTTAAAGGATCAGGTCTTCATTGTTAATTGTTTTAGCTAACAATTTGTTAAAAATAATTCCCTCCATAAATACTTAAGCTCATAAAACAGGTAGTGCTTATTCCTTGGCTCATTTATTTTTAATGGTGATTGATGAACACCCCTATTCATGAGAGGTATTACTATTTGTTTACTATTCATTTCTCTCAACAAAAATACCAAGGAATTTTCTCTTGTTTCCTTAGAAATTGTTTCTATGGCAACCAACTATATTGAGCTGAAAACCCAAGAAATATCATATAGGAATGTGTGCATTCATAGTGCAAATGTCTTTATATCATCTTTTATTTTTCAAAATAAAATTATTGATAGGGAGAATTTTTGTAAGAAGTGCTATATTATTATAACCAATAGAGTATTTTTTTCTTTTACCAAAATCAAACAATTCCCAGTTTATCATTATTATTTTAATCCATTAATGTGTTTACACTTAATATGTTTTATGTGAATGATAACAATAATGATAAATTATTTCCTAAAAGTTATTGGCTTCTATATAAACCATCATTGTAGTTAAAAATATAATCCCTAGCCGGGCATTGTGGTGCACACCTTTAATCCCAGCATTTGTGAGGCAGAGGTAGGAGGATCGCCATGAGTTTGAGGCCACCCTGAGACTACATAGTTAATTCCAGGTCAGCCTGGGCCACAGTGAGACCCTACCTTGAAAATCCAAAAAATAAAAAATTAAATAAAAAATTAAAAAAATAAAAACAATCCCAAAGTCTCTCTTATTCTTGTAGACAAAATATTTTAATTAAATTATCTTCTGCATATTTAGAAATTTTCATGTTATAAATTAAGGGACATTGTGCAACTATGTGTTTCTCTGGAGCTGCAATAGTACATGATATTTAAAATTATCTTTCCTCAAATTTACACGAATATAAATTACATTGCTTTTCATTGTTTTTGAGAAATACTAGACAGCTTAATACAATGTATAACAATTTAGTTTACAGTGCGTACCTATCAGTTTTGTTATTGTTTTATTTGATTTTAGTTGTTTTGACAAGATTCTCATCAGATAGCCGAGTCTGTGTTTCAGTTTTTGGTCCCAAGTTCTGGAACTGCAAATGTGTGCCCCCAGATTATCTGTGGTGTTTACTTTTCTTCGGCTGCATCGGTTATTGCAATGGTTTGAATCAGGTGTTCTCCACAAATTCATGTGCTTTGAATCCTTGGTCCCAGCTGGAGGTGGTATGTTGCTGGGGGGAAGCTTAGGGGTGATATAGCCTGCTCCCCATTGATAGAGTTCATCTCATTTTTGCTGCTATTTTCTTTTAAAAAATATTTTATGTATCTTTTCTCTTTCTTTCTTTCTTTTTCTTTCTTTCTTTCTTTCTTTCTTTCTTTCTTTCTTTCTTCTTTCTTCTTTCTTTGGAGAGAGAGAGAGAATGGGTCTGCTATGGCCTCCAGCCACTGCAAACAAACTCCAGAATAATGTGCCACCTTGTTCATCTGGTTTATGTGGCTACTGGGAATTTGAACCTGGATCTTTAGGCTTTGCAGGCAAGTGGCTTAAATGCTAAGCAATCTTACTGTTATTTTCCATTTGTTACGGCAAGTCATGATGCCAAGCCTCTGTTCTATCATCCTTTTCCTGCCATGATGAAGCCTCCCCTTGAGACTATAAGAAAAATGGAAAATTTGTCCCATCAGCCCCCTTTGGTGTATGCTTTGTCCCAGCAATGCAAAGCTAAGTACAATCAACAACTTCCAGGATTCACTTCTTCACCTATTGCTATGTTAGACCCAATAACTAAAATGTTTCAGTATATTTCAGCACAACTTTCAATTTCTGTACCAAAAAAAAATAAGAAAAAAGAAAAATAAAAATTCAAATTGCAGTTGTCTGTATATGCCCAGAAGAAAAGCTATTCTCTCAGGTTAGAGTTATTTTCCTAAAAATTGTGTTTGGTACCTTTTCAAAGATGTTTGCTGAAATCAAAGAGACTTTCATCTCCAATCCTGCTGAAGTCTGGGTTTTAAGGCATGTATGTATGTATGTATGTATGTATGTATGTATGTATGTATATATTCAGTCCTCATAATTTAGAACTAATTAGTTTGCTCTTTATGTCTTCTATAGTAATCATTTTATATATATCATTCCTCCAACTTTAAACAGAAAGTAGTTTTTGTATTGTTTGTTCTTTTTATTTTGCATTAAATGGCATCCACTAAACTGAACATGCTAAACCCCTAATGCCAGTGTCACTGTATTTGCAGATGGGTCCTTTTAAGAGGCCATAAAGGGGCTGGAGAAATGGCTTAGCAGTTAAGGCATTTGCCTGCAAAGCCAAAATATCCCAGTTCAATTTTCTAGGACCCACGTAAGCCAGATACAGAAGGGGGGCACATGCATCTGGAGTTCATTGCAGTGTCTAGAGGCCCTGGCATGCCTATTCTCTCTCTCTTTCTCTTTCTCTCTCTTCTCTCTCTCTCTCTCTCTTTCATTCTCTCAAATAAGTAAATAAATAAATAAAGATGACATAACAATTAAACAGGAACATGAAGATAGAATTGAGCTGATAGACTTGACTAGATAAGGAAAGACATCAGGAAAGGCCCTGAAGGAACACTGACACTCCAAACATATACAAGCCAGGAAGAAAACTAGCAAAAGAAATGAGCCACATGGGCATTTGGACCATAGAATTCTAGCCTTCACACATGTTCTGAAATACATTCCTGTTGTTCCAAACTCCTAGTCTGTGTTGTCATGGGAGCCAGAACACAGTGACGCAACATGGATTTCTGAATGCAGGAAATATGTTTTCTTCCTACATGAATCTCAGGTATACTTTATGTTGGCAAGGGAGACTCTTATTGTTTATTTTTACTGTGTTCTACTGCTTTAGAAACTTGAAGCTATGTTAAAAACTATTGGCTTTGACTAGGGAAAACTCTAGGCACTTCCAGGTGCTCATCAGTTGTCCTCAACCTTTCTGTTTCCACATATTGATCTCTGCTGCTTTCTTCTTTCTTCCCAACTCTGTATTCCTGAGGTTTTCTTCGTTACCCTGAGAAACATGAAGTAGTTTCCTCTACACACATTTCTGAGCAACTTACCTCCCATCTTTATCAGTTCCCTGATGAACTGTTCTGTAAAGATAATATTATTGATTTATATATTATTTATAAGAGACATTATCTCCCCTCCATGCTCAATGAAGTTTTGAAGCCAGCCCTGGGGAGCTCCTTGGACCTTTGTGAGCAGTATCTTCTCCCAGGAACAGTGCACAGCAAATCATAAACACCGTGTCATCCCTCAACTTTCAACTCTGACCATTCCCTTTACACAGATGACTTGGTCTTTCAACTCCATCTTGGTCAGAGTGCCCACACCTGCACTGCAAGGCAGGGTCTCTCCAGAGAGAGTGACAAAATCGCTAGGACATCACTTCCAGAGACAGCCAATTGACTAATGTTTGGAAAAGCTTTGTTCCTCGTTGCAGTCCAAAAGGCAGAAAATGAATGCAGACTATCTTATTTTATTTTATTTTATTTTATTTTATTTTATTTTATTTTATTTTATTTTATTTATTTTATTTTATTATTTTTTGTTTGTTTGTTTGTTTTTCAAGGTAGGGTTTCACTGTGGTCCAGGCTGACCTGGAATTAACTATGTAGACTCAGGGTGGCCTCAAACTCACAGCAGTCCTCCTACCTTTGCCTCCCAAATGCTGGGATTAAAGGCGTGCACCACCACGCCCGGCTCTATTTTATTTTTTATTACTCTTCAGAATATCTTTATTTTTATTTTCCATACAAAGTTCTTACCATAGATTATTTTAATTTTATATAAAATTTTATCAAATTCTTGTTTTTAATAATATTAATTAAGCCACTTAGCTACTTTTTCTTCTATCACCCATTCCACTTAAGTATCTTCATGTAGTGACACCAAATTAATCACTCATTCTTTACAATATCGTGGTTAGTATATTGCAATATATTTGTTTACCTATTTAACTGTACTTTCACTTGATGTTGATGTCATTGAAGATGATGACAACTGTCATCTGTTTGTCTGAATATATCACCTGATGCCTGGGAAGTCTTTAACAATTATTTATTTGATACATATTAAATTATCAAATTAACAATTGACTAACAAGCAACCCATTATTTCCAATACATAGAATAAAATTTATATTTAGAAGGTGTCAAATTAGCATATACAGGTTTATTGCTAACTCATATATCTTGACTATATAATGTTTATTTTATTAAATCTAGCTCAAAGGTACACTATACATCTATACAGAGATGCTGAAAAATTGTTTTCTGAGAGTTAATACTGAATTTTTATTAGAGGTTTATGAGTCATAACTTCAGATATTGAGGGTTTCATTGAAACTTTTTCCTTGTAATACCTTAAAAGATTTCAGTGAAATTTGGCTATCCATAGCAACACACTACATCCAAGTCTTTGCAATTTCTCTACATATATTTAGGTTCTTAATTGTTACTTTTGCATATCATTTCTCACATTTAAAGTTTAAGTGGACTGATGCATATAATAAGAAATGTTCAGATAGCCAATTTAAGTAATATATTTATGTAATGGTTTGAATTAGGTACCCCCCTCCATAAACTCGTGTATTTTGGGTGCTTTTTCCCCAGCTATTGGCAATTTTTGAGCCTTGCTGGGGGAAATGTGTCATGTGGGTGGTCTTAAGAATTTTATAGCTAGTTCCTTCTTATTAGAGCTCAACTCACTCTTTTTCTGCTATTTTCCACCTGCTATGGCAGAGGTGATGTCTAGCCTCTGTTCATGCCATGTAGGTGTTCCCCTCCAACCATGAGGCATCTCCTCAAGAGACTGCAAATTAAAATAAAAGCTTTCCTCCCTGCTATCTGCTTTTGGTCAGTGCTTTGCCCCCAGCAATGAGGAGGTAACTACAATAATTCAATTTGCTAAAGATTAGGTAATATGTTGCTACCCAGGACATACCAACCTGTGCTGCTTTAGAGAGTTAGGTAACAGAAATGCCCTTTCTCTTGAATTCTGAATTTTCATGTAGGTTTTACAGAAATAAACACTGATAATGTTGTTCAGGATGGTCAGGTAATGGAGTTGATGAGAATAAAAGTAGCCAGCTTTTGTTTCAAATTTACCAACAGTAAAGAGACTGTTATTTTTTTAATAGTTTAAACCAACTCACTTTTAGATCCAACATTTATAACTATGCCAATGCCTATAAAGTCAAGTTCTCTTCTCTATTCAATATAGAATATAGAAAACAATATATTTTATTTTATTAGGCTTCTTGTGTTACATTATAGTAAGGTATGTTAGACTATTATCCCATCATGATACAGGAATTTTGGGGTTCCTTGTACTCCATTGCATCAATAATTTTTCTGGATATTTTTCGTGTGAATTCAAGTGATGAAATCCACAGAGCAGAGGATAAGGTTCAGAAAAATTTTATTATAGCTTAAAGCTTTAGGAGGGGGAAAAAAGGGAGGGCATGAGCCCATAATACACTTAACAGAAAGAAAAAAAAGGTGGAACTCTTGCCCAGAGAGGCAAGAGGGAGTATGAGAAATCTCTCATCAAGGATCAAGTATGTACTTTTAAAAACTATTTTTATTTATTTATTTATTAAAGGAGAGAGAGAGAGAGAGAGAGAGGAGCAGACAGAGGAAGACTGAGTATGGCATGCCAGGGCTCCTGATACTGTAAATGAACTCCAGATGCATGTGTCACTTTGTGTTTCTACCTTTATATGGGTGCTGGGCAATTAAACACAGGACATCAGGCTTTGTAAGTAACTGCATTTAACAAATGAGCCATCCCTTCAGCCCCACAAGTTGTGGACTTTTTATGAGTGGCTACATGCGGAAGACCAGGTTTACAGGTATTCTTCTTCTCCTCCTCCTCCTTCTTCTCCTTCTTCTTCTTCTTCTACTCCTCTTCCTCCTCCTCCTCCTCCTCCTCCTCCTCCTCCTCCTTCTTTTTCTTTTTTTTTTTTCTTTTGGTTTTTTGAGGTAGGGTCTCACTTTAGCTCAGGCTGACCTGGAATTCACTATGTAGTCTCAGGGTGGCCTTGAACTCACAGCAATCCTACTACCTCTGCCTCCCGAGTGCTGGGATTAAAGGTGTGCGCTTCTTTTTCTTTTTTTAAGTGAGCCCAAGGATGGGTAGCTGGTTTAGACAGTTACTCCGGATGCCAGGGGTCTGGAATCAGGAATTTTGGAAAGGGACAAATCTATGTAGAATGTAAATACTCTAGGAAGAGTGTGGAAGGATTCCCTAATAGGGCAGAGATAAGGGAAGGAAAGATCCTTCTGCAACTTCTGACCTGTAGTAGAGTATAGTGATCTAAATTTTTCTCTTACAAGTCCAGGGACAATTCCTGCCCTTAGCCAAAAGAAAGTGTTCACTTTGTAGTCCATTACCCCTCAGATACCTGGTCAATTTCTGTCTCCTATCAAACATAGATCAATTATGCATAAATATCATGCTTTCTCATGTAGAATATTACAATGGAGAGAACACTAAATTTTGAGAAAAAATGATGCCTTATTATTATAATTATAATTTAAAACCATAATTTGACATATCAGATGAAATTGACTTTTAAAATGCGAATTATGTGTGTGTGTGTGTGTGTGTGTGTGTGTGTGTGTGTGACCAATTGATTTAGTTAATGACAGTAAGACATGGTCACTATTTGTGCAACTTTACTAATGCCAACTTTACTGAGGAATAATTAACAACAGTCATTGCACAGACTTCATGTTCTGTTATGTGCATATATTGGGAAATTATAAGTACATTAAACTAATTAACATGTACAAAGTCTCATACAGCAACTTTTGTGTGTTTGCCATCAGTTGGGATATATAATCTTAGTGATTTTCAGTTTCTATGCTAAGATGATCTTATTTAACATAATTTGCTTAGAGTAAGTTGTCAAAGTTGTCAGAGATATCAGGCTTTCTGCCTTTTCAAGGCCAAATAATATTCTATTGTGTGACATTTTATTGTCCTTTCACCCATTGATTCACCCATATCCCTCTGTTTCTCCCTCTTCTCTCATATCTCTCTCTCTCTCTCTCTCTCTCTCTCTCTCTATCCATCTATCTATCTATCTATCTATCTATCTATCTATGTGTATATCATGTATCTATCAATCTATCTATTGAATGGATTAGAGACTTTGTACATAAAACTGTAAACATATCAGAAGAAACCTCTTGGCATGTGTCTAGGGAAATTTTATATTAAACACAAGGCACAGAAACCAAAAGCAAAATAAACCAGACTAGTGTCATTTCATTAGACTCAAACCTTGTGAAAAGAAAGAAAAAACAATCAAGAGAATAAAAAAATCTATAAAATCGAGTAAGATGTATGCAAACTACACATGACAAGGAGTAAATATCAAAAATGTGTAATCTCAAACCCTTCTAGAAGAAAATAATCTAATCAACAAAGGAGAAATGAATTAAATAAGCATAAATCAAAGGAAGACATATGAACAGCTAACAGGTACATTCTGAAATGTTCAGAATTGATAATTATTGGAAAAATTCAAATCAAAGCCACAGTAGGATTCATTTCATTTGTGTTAGAATATCTTTTATCAAAAGACATAAGATTAGGTGTTAGCAAACACAAAGTGTGGAGACAGAGGGGCCCTCACACACTAATGACAGGTATGTAAGATGGGACCATAGTGTGAAAACTGTATGATGATTCCTCATAAAATTAAAATATAGGATTGTTATATGACCCAGAAATTCTGCTTCAGGCAACTTTGCAAAGCATATGAAATCAGTATGTCACAAACATCATGTGTCCTTCCATGTTTATTATAGAATAATTTACAATAACCAACTTAGAAATTTGCTATTTTTAAAATAGTTTTACTTACCTATTTGCAAGCAGAGAGAGAGAAGAGAAAAGAAACAGAGAGAAAATGGGCACTCTAGGACCTTCCAGCCCCTGCAAATGAACTCCAGATGCATGTGCCACAGTGCATTTGGATTTATGTAGATACTGGTGATTTGAACTCAGGTTGTTAGGCTTTGCAGGAAAGCACTTTAACAACTGAGCCAACTCTCCAGCTCCAGGACATTTTCTTTTTAAAAGCATAAAAGATAACTAAATGTCAAATCCATTCTGAGGTAATAAATGTAAAAATGCTACATAGGAGGCTTTCTGGTTTTTTTTTTTTATGAAATAAATTCATACTATAAATTCTGAAATGAAAAAAAAATAGACTTTTTAAAGACTGAGCTAGAAGTGTGCTGATTATGTTTAAGTCAGGTGTAGTGGCCCAAGATGGTAATCCCAACACTCAGGGAAAGAATAGAAGGATTCCAAGTTCCAGGACAGCCTGGGCTACACAGATATACCCTGTCTCAACACACACACACACACACACACACACACACACACACACACACACACACACACAGCTTTTATTAATTTTACATTTTTGCTCTGATATCATACACTTTAAATGCATAATCTATATTCCCTAAATTTGGGCATGTTTTGGGACTGATTACCTTGTAAATCTTTCAGTAGATTCTCATGTCCTTGATCAAAGGGAATATAATATTTCCTTTATCTTAAATGATTTACTCCTCACAAATGTATAATGCATATTCTAATTACTTGATGAAGTGAGTAAATTGCAATGATGACTAATGTGTAAATCAATTTAAAAAATTTGCTTAGGGGCTGGAGAAATGGCTTAGTGGTTAAGGCGCCTGCCTGCTAAGCCTAAGAACCCGGTTCCAATCTCCAGGTCCCACGTTTAGCCAGATGCAAAGTGATGTAATGGTGCAATGTCGCACTTGACCACAAGGGGGCGCACACATCTGGATTTCCTTCACAGCAGCTGAGAGACTGCTGGCGCGCCCATCTCTATCTGTCTCCCTCTCCCTCTCTGTCTGTCTCTCTCTGTGTCTCTCTTCAAAAATAAATAAATAAATTAATTTTTAAAAATTTACTTAGACTTTACGTTCTACTTCAGATTTACTAGATATCCTGAATCCTCTCCATCCAATATTGATAATAAGAAGAGCCCCTTCCAATTCTTCGGTCAAAGTTTATCTCAAAATTGTGACTACATTAGCTTTATCTATATAGCTGAATTATTAATGATTATATTAGTATTTGTTTGCAAAGGCTGTCTGATGTTCTTTAAAGACCAAGATTTCCTTTTCATCTGCTTCAAATGAGAAAAAAGTGGAAAGAATGATATACTCTGGATAAGAGAACAAATATTGAATGTCAGAAGTTACATTATGAATTTTTAATGAGCTCTGAGTCCAGAGAAAATATGCTCCAGTAATAGCCCAGAAAATGTGAGAACTTAGATGGTCATTGACCTTTTCTAGGAAACCAAATCAGACATTTTGATCAAATAAATTATTAACTTCATATGTAAAACTAAGTCAGCTAGTTCAATACCTAATTCCAACATTACTATTGTTTTACCATTAAAGAACATTCTTAAGGTTAAAATGTCTGCATTATGCATAACCTTTACAAAGTGAATTATCTTTAATGAATTTACATATTACATGATTTCCAGTCAGAAAAAATGGATCTTACCTTTGACAGTTATGCAGTTTAATGGAAAACATTCATTTTTATGTAAAAGAAATGTTGTGAAGCTTCAGTAAATAGCTGCTTATGAAACTACCTGATAGAATCATAGTACATATTATTTTAGATGAAAGTATGCATATTAAATACTTTAAATTATGTGCACATTGTCAGTTATTGATTTTGGATTTGGAATGTGAATACTCATTGATTGCTAGATATGTTTTGGTAGAAAATCCTCCCATTTTGTATGAAAAATCTAAACTCTTCCTATTGAACTATTGAATTAAACATCTTGACAATAAATTAGGTAGAGAAAATTACAGAGAATATGAGTGGCTTCCTTACTGTGAGACAAATACAGGGTACTTTCCCTTGACTATCATTGAATGGAACATCCTCTTGTAACTTTAAGGATATTGATATTACTGACATTGCACACTAATGGGCATTCAGTTATTCATAAATACTTCCAAATGGAGGTTCTTTAATGTAATTACTCATTCAATCTATTCAATTTCTGTAAGCTTCCATTTAAAAACTTATTTTCATGCATATATATGTGGTGTACATACATAAATACGTATGTCTGTATGTGTGTGAGCATATGTGTGTATATATATATAGATGATAGATGGATGGATGGATAGATAGATAGATAGATAGATAGATAGATAGATAGATAGATAGATGCTCATGCAAATGTGTGTATGTATATGTGAAGACCAGAAAACAACCTCAAGTCATGTTTTTAGGAACACCATGCATCCCTTTTGGAGTCAAGGACTCTCAAGGACCCGAAGCTCACCAATCAGGCTAGACCAGCTAGCCAGAGAGCTTCAGGGTTCCTCATAAAGCAACTTTCTAACACTAGGAATACAAGTCCCTACAGAGACAACTGACAGCTGATGTGGGTTCTGGAATTCAGTTAAAGCCTCTTCCTTGGCCTAGAATCTCACTTTGTACTGAAGATTAACATTATGACCATTTTTGCACAAGAATTATATTAAACAAGATGTTGACTAATAAAAACATATTATGTTCATTAGTAAAATACATTTGATAGTGTATTTTTGGAATTATTTGGGAAAGTAAAGGGACGAATCATTTCTATGAAATCAGGGGCAAGAGAGATGGCATTGTAGGTATAGATGTTGAAATAGTTTTAAATATTCTGTTGCTGGAAATAATACCCTAAAGACTTTAAAACATGCACAAAATTATTAGTTAAGAAACACTTTGTGAGACACTTTTATTTTTAAATATTTTTCAAGGTAACTACAGGATATACCAGAATCTCTGACACTGCTCTGTAATGTGTGCACACATGGGTTTCAAATATGATGGAAGAAGAGCAGGAGTCCCTGACAAAGTGATAGGTTAACATGATATCCTGCAGGTGATATATCAGACAATCAACACACTTACTACCAATGTCTGGTGCACAGAGGTGGGCTATGATTTCTACATAAGGATGTAGAATGACTCATTTATTGAATATACCCTCCTTTTCTCTATCGCCCCATGGGAGAATATTGAAAATTATGATACATATGTGACCAGGAATATGACTATAAATCCTACCATGTTCCATTTACCTCTATGTCTATTCAATGCCAACTCTATGTTTTAGATTGTGATCTGTTGCCATGTTTACCTATGCTTGAATACAATTTCCAAATATAGACAATTTGCAGAAAACAGTTTAACTTACTGTATCATTTTAGCATACAGACATACACAGAAGTAATTAGTTTTTATCATGGCATTTTTATACAATTTTTGTTTCACTTCCCTCCCTCTTTTCTCCAATCATGCCCTTGTAACCGTTCCCCATAGTCTCTTCAATTTTCATATCACATGCAACCTTTTGTCCATTTCTTTCTCCACACTTCTTACCCTCTCCTGATCACAGATCTAATCATATTCCTGGTGCAACAGAACTTCCAGCCACTGAAAACAAACTCCAGATGCATGTGCTACATTGTGCATCTGGCTTACGTGGGTACTGGGGCATCAAGCTTCAAACCAGGGTCCTTAGGCTTCAGAGGCAAGCGTTTAACTGCTAAGCCATCTCTCCAGCTCCTCTCCTACTTCCTCTTATTTACATTCACATATACATTCAAAGTTAGAATATGCCTGTGGGAGAAAGCATATGAGTTTTGTCTTTCTGGATCTTTTCCAACTCAACCTATTTTACTGCAAATTTAATTTTTCTTTACAGCTGAATTACATTCCATTGTATATATGTCACATGTTCATGATTCACTCATCAGATGATGGACATTTTAAGTGGCTCTATCTTCTACCTCTTGTGAATAGGATAGCAATAAACATGGCTGAGTAAGGATCTCTCTAGTAAAGTCCCTATGGTATATGGCCAAGAATGGTATAGCTGGGTCAAATGATAGTTACATTTTCAGGATTTTTTAGAAATCTCCACAATGATTTCCATAGTGACTGTGACAGTTTACTCTCCCATCCACAGGGAAAAAGCTTCCCCTGTCCACACTTCCTCATTTGTTTTCATTGGTTCTCTTTATGAGAGTGGTCCTGACTGGATTGAGATAAAAATCTCAAAACGGTTTTAATATTTATTAACCTGATAATTCGGGATCTTGAAAAACTGTTCTAAATATCTGTGAGCCATTTGTGTTTCTTCTTTTGAGAACTATTGTTCATTAGCCCATTTATTCACTGACAAGTTTTTGCATGTTTAATTTTATATAATTCTTTATCTAGTTTTTGGATACAAAGCCCTGTCTGACATGTAGCTGGTAATATTTTCTCCCATTCTGCAGGCTTTCTATCTGCTCTGTGGATTAGTTTCCTTTGCTAATGCAGAAATATTTTAATTTCATGCAGTCTCCTTTGTTGACACTCAGGACTCTGTCTTGTGCTAATGGAGTCCTCTTCAGAAAGTTCTGACCAGTTAATCCCTGGTGTTTTCATCTAGGAGTTTCAGCAATCTGGCTTTAAACTAAGGTCTTTGATCCATTTTGAATTGATCTTTGTGCAGAATGAGAAATGGGGACCAGTTTTACCAGCCTCACTTGTTGAAGAGACTTGTCTTTCTCCAGTGTAAATTTTGTATGCCTTTGTCAAAAAATAGGTGACTGTAGCTCTATGTGTTTATTTATTGACTATCTATTATATTCAAATGGTCTCTGTTTATGTTTAAAATATATTCAAAAATATCTTTCAACATTATGTGCAAGCAACATTTAATTTGTTTTGTTCTTTTGTTTGTTTTTTGTTTTTAGTTTTTAGATGTAGAGTCTCACTCTAGCCCAGGATGACCTGGAATTCACTATGTCATCTCAGGCTGGCCTCGAACTCACAGCAATCCTACCTCTGCCCCCCAAGTGCTGGAATTAAAGGCATGCATCACCATGCCCAGCTGCAACATTTAACTTATGTGGTCCTAAACTCATGTTTTTTTAAATTTTTCTTTTTTTGATTTTTTGAGGTAGGGTCTTGCTCTAGCCCAGACTGACCTGGAACTCACTATGTAGTCTCAGGGTGGCCTCGAACTCACAGTGATTCTCCTATCTCTGCCTCTTAAGTGATAGGATTAAAGGTGTGTACCACTATGCCCAGCTTAAATTTATTTTTTATAAAAGAGGTAACAAAAGATATATTAGCATATGACATTTAATATGGAAAATGAAACAAATAGCTTTATCTTCATGTTCATGCTTTTTATATCCCAGGTCTCCTCAAAAAATTTTTTTTTGAGAGAAACACAGAGAGAGATAGAGAGGAAGACAGATAGAGATGGGTGCGCCAGCAGTCTCTCAGCTGCTGCAATCAAAATCCAGATGTGTGTGCCGCCTTGTGGTCAAGTGCAGCATTGCACCCTTGCATCACTTTGCATCGGGCTAAACATAGGACCTGGAGATTAGAACCAGCATTCTTAGGCTTAGGAGGCAGGCATCTTAACCGCTAAGCCATTTCTCCAGCCCAGTTTTGTTTTTTTTATATCTTTTCTGTTTTAGTATATTACTAAAATATTATTCACTTGCTCTGAGCAAGAATCTATCTAGACCCCTTTATTATTTTCTATCAAGAAGATAATTTTGCTTGCTTTAACTTTATCATATATCTTATATTTTAACTTTTGCCTAATTCCATTAATTAGATTATCAGTGACTTGATTTCTTGCTACCTATAAGATGCCAATAGAGAGGATTGCTATTTTTTAAATTTTTTATTAAATAGAAACTTTGTATGGAAACATTATGTGTGTTAGTACCATCCTTTCCTACCTCTCTGCCCCCATTCCCCTGAGGGCCCTCCTCAGTGAGGTTGCTGGTATTCACCATGGGGTTGTGTGAGCAACAGTCATTGTAGAATGAGGCAGAGTGCCTCTGCACATTTCCTTCCACTCTGTGGCTCTTACAATCTTTCCACCCCTTCTTTCGCAAAGCTCCCTGAGCTATAGCAGGTGTGTTTTAAGTCTGTTTTAGTCTTGAGCTCTCAGCAGCTTCTGAATTTCTGCTTTGACACAGTAGGGTACCTTCAGTGTCTGTATCCATCAACCGTTGCTCTTTTGTAAAAATTAATTTCATTCAGAATAACATCCAAAGCCCCAGCAAAAATTGTACTGGTTTTATATAACTTGCTCTGATAGTGTCATTTACATATATACTAAACATCAATAATTCATCTTTTAGATGAATATAGTAATCAATAAAATTTTGGAAGCCTGCCATATATGTGTATATATGAAATTAATATATGTGTACTTCTATCCATTCTTCTGTAAATAATCCACATGGAACATGGATGAATCAAATACTTAGCAAATTTCAGATCACTTTCAAGACACTTTGATTTAAGGGGGTGGTGCAATGGCTCAGTTGGTAAATTGCTTGCCATGCAACCCTCATAAATTCCCAGAATGGTTGCATGCACCTATACTCCCAGTCCTCGGGAGATAGGGACAGGTAAGCTGACTACTTTAGCTGCATTAGTGAGCTCTGTGTTTAGTGAGATACTCTGTCTCTAAATGTTGAGGGAGTGTTATTTAGAAAGATAATTGATGTGAATGTCTGGCCTCCACCTGCACAAGCAACAAGCATACATATACATGAACACTCAGGCATTCATACATCTGCCTACACTTATTTGAACACATACACACACTTATAATGCACACCAAACACACACACACACCCACACACACACACACACTTACACACATGATAATCTGATTTAAATTAAAAGTGGTATGACATGTCAGTTGTAAAGATGTCATCATACTCATTGTTGGCTCTGAGATAGAAAGAGCTTATGTGAGCAGCCATACATGTCTCGTTGACATGGTCAGAAGTCACACAGTGAATTTCAACTGGGATCCCAGCAGTGAAAGAGGCAACCAACACCCACCTGCTAACATTATTTTGTCCATGCTGTGCTTCAGTCATTTTCTCATATCCAGTGTTCAAGGAGTAAAGGCAGGAGTTAATTTAAAGGGAGTTAATAAGACTCTCAAGTCCTATTGGTAGGCTAACATAACTTGATAATCTAGGTTTTAATGAAAAAAAAAAAAACACAGATTCACAATTCCTTGATGTTAGCCACAATGTTAATTGTATTGTAAAAATGTGTCTGGTATGTATACCCATAAAGGACTTTATGATCTTATTGGGTGCCAGAATATAAGTATTCACAGAGCAGCAAGGCAAATAAAATGGTTAATCACATTTCTATTCCATGATATCTCCATGCAGCATTAAATGGCTACTGCAGATCTTAAAAAAATATATCATTCATCTTCAATTTTGGAAAACATTATGACTTGTTATATTTTAAAGCATAGTGTAACCTTTCAAAAGTTCTAATTTCTTTAGATATAAATATGCAATCCTGGGTTTGTATAAAGTGAGAATTATCTAATTAATTAATATTTCCTTTCATAAAATACAATTTAAATGTGATAACACCATATTTAATATAGACCTCTTTAGAGTGAGGAAAGTTGAATGTATAATTAATTATACTCCAACCCATCCAATTAATGTTCCAAAAAGATTGGCTGGTTGTAATGAAGTTCTTTGATAGCAAGGGAATTTTGCATAAAATTAAATCTACTCAAAAGTCTCTTAATCTTTCAGGTAAATTCAATGCAGTTGGGTACTATTTAAAATGTAGCATGTGATTCAGCTCTATGGTGGCCCAACATTCCCACACATCTAAGCACATAGGATGTGATTCAGGTCTATAGTGGCCTGGCACACCCACACTTTTAAGGAACTGAGCACTGATTGACTGAAACCCACTGCAATTTTCCTCTGATTCTGTTACTTAAAATTGGCCCAAATGTGTGTGTTTGGTACAAACTCTGAATGTTCACAATCATGATCATATAACATCCCAAACATAGGTTAATTAATCATTGTTACTCTACAATTTTGATGTAAGCAATATCCAGTTGCATCCATTCTTCCAGATCTCATAACATCATCTCGTTATCCCCAAAAGAAACACTCTTTTTATTCAAAATAAATGAGAAAAAATATGGGTACTATCAGTAATTTTCTCTTGTATGTCTTTTAGTGCGTGTAGTAATTTCTATTGTATACCTATAGGAAGAAACACAAATGGCATGACAATTCAAATTCATAAGTAGTGGCGGTATTTTGTCTGGCTGAGAAAACTATAAGGGGCATCCAGGGAGTGTAGCTACTTGAAAGCTGAATTTTGCACAGGGTTTGATGCAGGAAAACACTGAGTACCTTTCAATATCTGCTAAATCAATGGAACACGAAACATGTTTCTGGAAAGAAAATCAGTATATAATTCACTGTGGGGACCATTTTACAATCTTATCACACAAAAGATTCTTACAAATAAAAAATAACTTTCTTAATAAATCTATATGATATAATTATAGAAAGCAATGAAAACTGGCGACACAACCTCTTCCCTATT
Organism: Orientallactaga sibirica; assembly: GCA_036365145.1. NCBI lineage: Eukaryota > Metazoa > Chordata > Mammalia > Rodentia > Dipodidae > Orientallactaga > Orientallactaga sibirica. Next base: position 28,710,470 of record JAEOAD010000006.1, read on the forward strand.
ATCTTTTGTCTACAGACAGTATGTGCATTTAAAAAAAAATAGGAATAGAGAAATAACACTAGTTTGACAATCATCCCTTAATTGGTAACTTAAGAATAAATTTTCCTTCTGTGTTTATACTTTTAAAAAATTGTATTTAAAACTATAAAACTGTCATTCCTTTCTTAAAATAACCTTCCTTTAAAGAACCAAAAGACTATTGATCCTGTGCTGGCACAGAATTCACAGAGGATACTTGAACTCAGCAAAGACACCTTTTGTTGTTTCAAAGTGATTCCTTGCTGTTGTTGAAGTGATTGATCTAAGAGTGTGCACAAAGACCAAGTAAAATGATTTCTGGAAGAGTGTGTCATGTACCTAGTAACACAGTTACTGGGAGTATGTGTGTTCACATGTGCCCATCTATGAGTCATACAAATATGCAATTGTCAGAAGTGCCCTGGAGTCTTTTTCTAAAACTGTTGAAGCAATCTTTTTCCTATAAGTATTAGTTATAAATATAATCATGAGACTGATATGTGTGTGTGTGTGTGTGTGTGTGTGTGTGTGTGTATTCTACAAATATATAATTTTTGAAGTTTTTTGAAGCAGGTCTCACTCTAGCCCAGGCAGCTCAGGTAGCCCAAGCAGACCTTAAATTCACTGTTTCCTACGCTGGTCTCAAACTCACAGTGATATTTCAACATCTGCCTCCTCTAGAGTTCTGGAATTAAAGTACTGAACTACCAGTCCAAACTAGGTAGAATATTTTATATAAGAAATATGATTTTGTCAACCTAAAAGTAAATTGGATACAAATGATGACAAGAACACTGAAATCACAAGTGATGCTCGTATTGCATATGTAGCTAGCTGATTATTTCTTACTGCTTTACATGTTTAGATGACTTTTGGGGGTTTATTTCATATCCATCAACCTGCAGCTACTTCATCCCCTCAAATACAAGCCTCCTCTAGTCCCTCTCTTCTGCAATTTGTTATTGGATTCCTCTAGCATTTCTTTTTGTAATATTTTATTTTTAGTTATTTATAAGGGGGAGTAGAGAGAGAATTCCAGACGCATGTTGCACCATGTGCACTTGGCTTAAGTGGGTACTGAGGAATCATATTGGGTCCTTACACTTTTCACACAAGCACCTTAACCACTAAGCTGTCTCTCCAGCCCTTTTCTCCAGCATTTCTACATGACTTTCCCATTCTTTATTTTGTAAACACCCAATGTTTAAGTAAAATCAAGTAAGTTTATGAGTAAGTGACTCCATATATATTTTTAAATTATATGTTACTTTTGCTACCCAAAACATGCTAACAACCATCTCTAATAGAATAGTGGAACATGATTCCACCATTCCAATTGTTTTAAAATTTCTTGAAGAACATCTTTGTTTCTGCTGGTGTTTACATCTTTTTTTTTTTTTTTTCCTGGAGACAAAGACATTAGTAATATAGAGATTCAGCATGCTATATAGGAAAACATGAAGAGTGCATATTGACTATTTCCTGTTTATAAAGTTGAAATCATATGGCATCAGTATTTTCAAAGAACTTTAGCCATGAACCCAGAGAACAAGAAAATATTAATTAGGAGGGTGCAGTAAAAACTTAGCCTAGAATACATAAAATTGTATAACTGACTTAGAGTGAATGAAACATACTTTGTACTGTTATTTTCTTAGCCACATCTCATTAAAATTTTACCATGGGGAGAGGAAATGATGGATTGTTTATTATTGTTGTTGTTCTTATTAAGATTATAGAAAAATACTAATAAATTTAGAAACATGGCATAGATTAATTTTGTTAGATATCATTCATCACTTTTGCTCTAATAGTAATACTAACAATGCCCCCAGTCTCTTACATAAACATACCAAGTATGTTCTTGCATTTCAGATTCTCTGCTTGAGTTAGAGTGAGGTGAGAAGTTGGTTTTCAAGTTTGAGTGCATGTTGTCTGTGTTGGGGAGGTTGCTTAGAGGTTATCCACAGTAAATAAAATAAAATGGTATTGAGTATTTCATACATCGCCAGACTAGAGACAATATGACAATGTTGGGCTTCTAGAATCAAACATGTAACTGTTTGGGGGATAATGACTGTATATTAAGAAGGCTGAGTCCTATAGGTTGTTCCATACATTCCACATAATAGGAAATCCCATTGAATCAGCCCATGGAAAACACTGGAGACTGGAAAACAAAGTGGGGCTGGGTTAGCTGTGCTTTCTTCACTATCTGGCTGGCTCTTCTGGAAGTAACTCCAAGTCCTCTATATCACCAACTCCCTTTCTTTAGCTAACATACCCACCCAGGGAACATGTCTCTTCTAGTAACACTGATACTTTCTCTTTCTTTAACTTTAGTTAGGGTAGATGATTTCTAGAATCTACAAACTTCTATTTGCACTCCTCCACTTCTTTATTTTTATAACCAAATCTGTGAACTGAATTCCCTTTGTTTAAACCTTTAATTTTTTTCTACTGATGCCATCTTCACCAGCATGATCAAAATCTCTTCAGTATTGTATTACTCTGATTTCTTCATCTTGCTCCAAGTATCACCTCCTAATTACTACAAGGATTAAAAGATTTCCAAACTGAGTGGTAGACAGGGGTTACTTCAGAGTTTCCCATGGACACAACAATTCAAAATAATCATTCAATATATGGCTAGGCAGAAGTTCTCAATATTTCATGTACCTTTAGGGAAAATTACTTGAAGGTGCTTCTTCAATACTTAATGTATTGTAGTTGCAAATAAAACTTAAGAAATATGAATCTCTGTAAGGACTATGTGCTTACTATGGAAAGTATAGGCTTTATGAATGTAGGGTTAGAGATATGTCTCAGTGACTAAGAATATTCTTGATACAAGCAATGGACCTGAGTTCAGTTGTCAGCACCCATGTAAATAAAGTTGGGTGTGTCTATGCATGCCTGGAACCCTAATACTGTGGTGGGTAGGGACAGGTTTTTTGTTTTGTTTGTTTTGGAGAGATTCAGCTAGAGAGAGAAGGGGGGGTGGTGCCAGCAGCCACTATGAAAGAATATGCCTCCTTGTGGGCAAGTGTGGCATTGTACCCTTGCATCACTTTGCGTTTGGCTAAACGTGGGACCTGGAGAATCCAAAGAACATTCTTAGGCTTAGGAGGCAGGCACCTTAACCCCTATGACATCTTTCCTTTGTGACAGAAGGATTTTTGAGGATTGTTGGTCAGCAATCAGTGAACAACAACAATCGGCAACAGTGAAAAATACAAATGGCAAGCTTTGGTTGTGTGAGAAACTCAGAGAAATCTCAGAGAAATCAAGTGGAAGAGCAATAGTGGAAGAAATCCTCAATTTACCTCTGGCCTCTTCAGGTGTGTGTATAAGTACACACTTCTACATAAACATGTGCATACACATGTATCACACACACACACACACACACACACACACACACACACACACACACATAAATACAAAAATGCTGTAGAGTGTGAAATTTTAATCCAAAACCCTGTGTCTAACTGTGATGCTCTGATATCTTTCTTTCCTGGAATACAGAATTTATATTATTATAAGGGGAATATTCCTCATAATTTCTTGTTATTACTCAAAACTTATTTTGAATATGTGCTGTTATTCCCAGTATATGGAATTTTAAACTGACCAAAATCCAATAACTATCTTCAAAAGAGATGGATTTTAAATTTCTTATTTCCTTTAAGTTATGCAGGTCTATTTTAAATAGTTTTGTAAATTTCTTTAATGTTCTTTATTAACATGTTTTTTACTTTATTATTTATTTATTTATTTATTTGCAAGGAAAGAGATTGAAGAAAGGCAGACAGAGAGGCAATAGGCATGCCAGGGCCTCTAGACACTGCAAATGAACTCCAGATGCATGTGCCCCTTGTGAATCTGGCTTACGTGGGTCCTGGAGAATCAAACCAGGATCCTTTGGCTTCACAGGCAAATGTTCTAACCGCTAAGCCATTTCTCCAGCCCTTAACATGGTTTTATTACCCAAATGCTATGAATTTTGTTAGCACATAGTTTGTCACAGATATTTCAAGAATCTTGTTAGGAAAATTTCAAACAATTGGAATTTAAATTTATGATTTATCATACCACAATTGATATTTTAATTTGTAATCTTGAAAAAACTCAAAAAAATTAAATTTGTCTCATGATATATGTTTTTTTTTTTTTTCTTCTAATTGAAAACATTATAAATCCAAGGGAAAGCCAGTTTCTTTAAGTAACTAATTTGGCCCATTATTTTTATGAAATTAGAAATTGAGTTTATTAACATGAATTTAACATGAGTTCTCAAAGGCTTGTTTTCCATAATTAAATGTAAATATATGTTCCCCCAATTCTTTTTTCATTTCCAGTAATTTAGATGATGCTGAAAATTCATAGTAAAAGTTGAAATGTAAATGGCTGTGGATAATGTGGGAACTCATAATTCTCTTTGGAAATCCCACGCTGTAAAATAGTATCTATAAATCATAGTAAATTACCTGCTCCTGTGCAATGTGTCAGGTACTGGACTTTAAAGGACAAAGGCTGGTGGAAGCCAAAATCCACTCAACCATGGGAATTATGACTCAATTAAAGAGCTATCACTGTGCTCCACTTTCAAACAAGACATTGGCTTCTTAGATCAAAAGCAGTGCTTATAGCTAGAGCAATTACTTACCATATGTTTAATTGTATACACATGTGTTTCTTGGTAAGAAGTTAAAAACAAGGAGTGAACCAGAAATCAGTGCTCAAAGCTTTTTCTAAAATATGGTGGTGAGGTAGCTCTGAAAGAAATGGCTTTGTGGCCACTATTATTATGTCCCTCTGTAGAACAACCTCTGTCTCTCCTCTCTTTAAATATCTGAAGTTCTTAGAAAGCACTCCATTATTTTTCTCTCCTCTTTCATGCATTCTTTGATAATCATAATTCCTTTAGTAGAGATTGAGCACTACCTTCCCTGGGTTTGAGAAAACAAAGAGTTCAATACTCAGAAAGACACTTTGACAACAGTTATACCCCAAGTAAAGTTAAGGGGAATGCCCTACAGTAAGTCTTAGGTGACCTGAGTTCTCAGTAGACTATGTCAGTTCTATATGCATACCTTCCATACAGGTAAAGGCTATGTTTTAGCTAATACACAAGATAATTGTGAAGGTTTTCCTCCTTAATAGAACCATCAAATAAACATAGATGAAACTAGGGTTTCCAATAAGCACAAAATAAATAAATAAATTAGCAAGCTAAACAGTGGAAAGATTTCTACATTATGCCTTGCAAATGATGTTTACATAGATTATTTTAAGATGATGACATAAAGGTCATTGTGACAGCAATATTAATTTGATCATATAAATGAAAAAGGGTGTTTGAGTGAGACAGCTATTTTTCCTTCCTGATGGAAAACTGAACATGTTGATTTGCTCATCAAAATTCAGAGGTGGAATATTTCATTATTTTTTGACAAGTAATATTCAGTGCTTTCTGTTTTCTATTTATCTTTGAATTTTAACAAACTATCAGTAAAAGTTCAAAAATAATATATTTCATACAGGTAAAAAAAGTGATGACACTCTTTAACATGCTGTGTGACTGAATAAATATGCATAAGGCAGCGCCTCATAAAATGCAAAGATCTTTCTCAGAGCAGGTCACTGCTTAGTAATTCATTTCTCACTATTTAAATGAAAGTGTGATAGTTCTCTAGGCAATGTGGAGGGCGAATGTAAAACTTTACAATTAGAAAGCACCTCTATGAACAGGATCATCTTCCATTCTCTCAAGCCTACATGAAGAAGGAGATAGAAGCAAATGGATTCGCATTCTACAGAATAGTACAGGCCAGGTTATGGTAATGACAGAAGTGGAAAATATCCTGAATCTTCAGAAAATTGAAAGGGTGAATGACTGAATTGAAAAATTGCCAAACAAAGACAGCATGAATGGGTGAAGTCAACATAGTAAGATGAAAAGAGAGTAGAAATATGTTATATTTGAGAGCTCTGAAAGCATGGACAGAGAGGACAGAATTCCACAGCAACTTGGGGACTGTGGTTAAGAATACATTAGTGATGGGCTGTTGTTGGGAGAAGTGGGTGAATGCTGAGCTAATCAAACAAGTAAGGGAGAAGATGAACTTGTAATTTTCTCCAATTAACCGTTGGCTAAGCATCTTTTCTCTCTCTGTCTTTCTTTTTTGAGGTAGGGTCTCTCTCTAGTCCAGGCTAACCTAGAATTAACAGTGTAGTTTCAGGGTAGCTTCAAACTGACAGCAATTCTCCTACCTCTGCCTCAGCAAAATATTATTTAATGCAACTGCTGGAGGCCTTTAGTAGGAATTATAAGCAAGTATGTCTTTGAATTCCAGTGTCATGGACACAATCAAGTGACTTACTAAGAATTCTGGCCTTTTCCAGTTCACCACTAATGGAGGGGAAATTATAGCCTGAGTCAAGGCCAGAATCTGTCACATTTACTAAGGATTAATAGATGTACAAAATTAATTGTAGGTTAGGCTGTTTCAGTTTACAAAAGTCACAATGAACTCAGGATTCCAGTTAGTGTGAGAGATATTGTAAAGACACATTGGAGGGCTAGAGAGATGGCTTAGCCATTAAGGCACCTGCCTGTGAAGCCTAAGAACACCTGCTTGAATCCCTAGGTCCCACGTTTAGCCAGACACAAAAGTGACGAAAGTGAGCCATGTTGCACATGTGCACAACAGGACACATGTGTCTGGAGTTCATTTACAGCGGCTGAGAAGCCCTGGAGTGCCCATTCTCTCTCTCTCTCTCTCTCTCTCTCTCTCTCAAATTAAAAATAAAAAAAATAATAAAGACACATTGGAGAGTTGGAGAGCAACAAGTCCCTGAAAATCCAGGGAATAAAATTATGGTTTCAGGGACAATGTATCTTAGAGAATTCCTTCATTAGCAGCAAGTGACTGATGACTCTCTGCCTCCCTGGTAAATCTCTCTCTCACTTTTCCTTGCCAAATCAGAATTTACAGTTGCCAAATCCATGTGCCATGTAACCTTACCATGCAATGCCACCTCAAATACTAAGAAACTTGTAGAAGGACATTATGTCAAATTCTATTAGTTTTACCAATACTACTGAAATTAGGGTTCAAAGAATAGTTTACATATAAGTAATGATCTTATATTACATCTATAGACCAGTGGCTGTTGGCATGATGTCCTCAAAGAAGAGAGAGAAGGAGAGGACACACAGAGAGAAAGAAGGATAGTGATTGAGCAGGTTAATTGCTCAGTAACTCTACCACCTTCCCAGTTTGAGAGATTTCCTTGTACTTTCTTCTGTACTCTCTTAAAATAATTTTTCTTGAAAGAAGGAAAAAAAGATTAAAGAATGAGAGAAGATAAAAAAAGAAAGAAAGAAAAAAGAAAGAAAGAAAGAAAGAAAGAAAGAAAGAAAGAAAGAAAGAGAAAAGAAGGAAGGAGAAGGGGAAGGTGAAGGAGAAGGGAAGGGAAAGGGAAGGGGAAGGGAAGGGAAGGGAAGGGAAGGGAAGGGAAGGGAAGGGAAGGGAAGGGAAGGGAAGGGAAGGGAAGGGAAGGAAAGGAAAGGAAAGGAAAGGAAAGGAAAGGAAAGGAAAGGAAAGGAAAGGAAAGGAAAGGAAAGGAAAGGAAAGGAAAGGAAAGGAAAGGAAAGGAAAGGAAAGGAAAGGAAAGGAAGAGGAAGAGGAAGAGGAAAAGGAAAAAGGGGGAAGAGAAAAGAAAAGAAAAAAGAAAACTTAGTTGGAATTGTCAGTAAAGATAAGGTACCTAGATCTGGTGAGCCAGGTGGACAAAGGCTAGAAAAACAGCAATAAAGGAAACCAAAATAGAGAACTCAGACTAGACTGCTCTGACTCTAGGAGGGCTCCTCTCCAACGTTCATTTGCTGCTTCGGATACTGGCAGCTTACAGCAGAATGTTATCTGTGGGAGTTTTGTGCCTGATGTTTTCTCAAACTCTGGAAAATCATTGAACTTGTCAGTGAAGCTTTAAAGATAGGCGCTTTGATATGTAACAGCAGCTCTGAAACTATTCCTCACTTCTTTGCTGTCAGGGTGGGAGGAACCATTTCAGAACAGAAGACATTTCAGGACACAATTATCTTTGAAGCTTAAGACTAAATGATTCCAAGTCATTACTAGAGGCTGAATCTCCTTAGAACTAAGAGGCACATGAAATAATGAACATTTTGATCTCTCATTCCATTGGTAGGAATAGGATATTGAAACTCAAAAGGCAGCATATCAAAGAGCAAGGACTTCTGATAGGTTCACATGACAATTTAATCAAATGTCAGTGCCTTTTTTTTTTTTTTTTTGGTTGTTTGTTTTTTTGAGGTAGAGTCTCATTCTAACCCAAACTGGAATTTACTAGGTAGTCACACTGGCCTCAAACTCACAACAATCCCCTACCTCTACCTCTGCCTCCCAGGTGATGGGATTAAAGGACTTCCTAGAAGAATCCCTAAAGAAAAAGTACCTGCATCTTGATGTTGCCAGCGAACCTTACAGACTGGCAGCTTCACACCACCAGAGCTCCACCTCAGTCCTGCCAAGTGAGCATTGGCACAATTTTATTTGTGGTAAAGCAGACATAATATTAACTTCTAATATTAACCACTAATCATTTGAATCTTGGAATTTAGAAATGTTGCATTTATTTTCCCAGAACTTTTTCATCTTGTAAATCTGAAATTCTGTGCCCATTAAAAAAGACAGAGGCCGCCAGGCATGGTGGCACATGCCTTTAATCCCAGCACTCGGGAAGGCAGAGGTAGGAGGATCACCATGAGTTCAAGGTCACCTTGAGACTACATAGTTAATTCCAGGTCAGCCTGGGCCAGAGTGAGACCTTACCTCGAAAAACCAAAAAAAATAAAAATAAAAAAATAATAATAGAGGCCATAGACATGAAGATATTGTGCTAGGTGAAATAATATAGTCACACAGAAACAAATTTCTGCAGGATTCCATTTGATTTAAATGGCAACCTGGTTTTTAACAAAATTCTCAGGTGAGTCAAATAAACCACACAGCAGTAATGGAGGCCACATCAGGGCTCAGCAAATGTGAGCTGCACAGTTACGGTTCTTTCCTACTTCTGTACTGCTGGATAGTCATTTGCCAACAGGGATTTCTTTAAACCCTCTAAGCCTCATTTTTAAAAATATGTAGTTACCATCTTAACATTTTATGGTTTTCATGATGGCTATAGGATCGGCATGCTGAGCATTTACTGGGGTCCTTAAATACAATAAAAGAACTCAGAAGAAAAATTTTCATTCTCCTTGTCTGGCTTGAAAATACTACCACCACTACCATATATATATATATATATATATATATATAATTCTAATTTTACATTCATAATGGTGACTCCCTTATCCTCCTCCCGGTCCTCCCTCTTCCAAAGGCCCTCATCAATGGGGAACTAGGTCATGGATTGTGGGAGTAGTCAAGAGTTATGGGGGATAGGCCAAGGCTCTGTGCATAATACCCCAACATGTGACTCTAACATTCTTTCTGCCCCCTCTTCCGCGAATTTCCCTGAGCCACGTTGGGGTCATTTTAGTTCTGCTTCAGTGATGAGGTTTTGAGAAATAAGTCAAAACCATGTACAAAAATGAGCTCAGTCTCCACGATCAAGACACTACCAAATATGGGCGAGAAGAGGGCCTATGCATATAAAATTCCCTCTAAAATATCTATGGCATCCCATATATCTACAACTAACTTCTCTCTCCGTTGGAGAATTTGCTTATCTTTTCAGATGGACTATGAACCCGAAGGGAAAATCTGCCAATCACACCTCACCAGGGCACCACTACCCTTTTAAAACATCTTCTATACCATACTAGGATGAGTCATTGATATTTACAAAATATCAACCTAAAACAATATTCTCAAACACATAGAAGGTTATATAAAAGCAGGGATATTATAGAAAACACATAGCTATATAGACGTCAATGATTGACAGCCATGTTTCTCAAAGACTGAACATATGGCATCACAAAAATGGAATTTGTTTCTTTCTGGCTCCAGAAATAAGATACAATCAATTGAGTAGGAAATATCATTATTCAGTTATTTATCCTTAAGTATCAAGATATTTTATGTAATATATTTTCTCCAAATGAAGTATGAATTAAATTGTCTCCAGCATTTTTGTCACAGAATCCAAACTTTGATAAACACTAGATATAGCATGGACCTACTTTAAAAATTCACTTTATTGGATCAAATTGTAACCAAAATTTATATCTCATAGTGGAGCCTCACAATTCTTATTCTCTATAGCCCTTGGCCCCAAATTTCCTGAAATAAAATTGTTTATATCTACAATCACCTTTACGGGCTTTAGAACAACATAGGAAACAAGTCCCTGAATATGTCTGTGAAAGATTATGTTGCTTAGGCTAAATGAGGTAGAAAGACCCATCAAAATGTGGACAGAACCATTCCATGGGACAGGTGCTAGACTGAACAAAAAGGGGAAAGTCGGGTAAGCACCAGCACTCATCTGTCTACTTCCTGACTATGGATGTAATGGTAGCAGCAACTCCATGAATCTGTTGCTATGTCTTTCAAGCCAGGATGGATATAACTTCTAGCTGCAATTTTTTCACCATTTTTTTCTTTATTAGTTATGTACATACTCAATGTGTATACAGCACATGTTGGTACTATCCTTACCCTCATCCCTGTCCTCCTCCCTCAGAAGGGACCCTCCTCACTGAGGATGCCAATTATCCCCATGGGGATTGTGGATCATGCATTTTGGGGGTAGCCATCAGTTATGGGGAAGAGCCAGTGTTTCTGTGCATAGTGTCCCACCTTATGACTCTAAAAATCTTCCTGTCCCCTCTTCCCTGGATTTCCCCGAGCCATATTATGTTTGTTTTAGGTCTACTTCAGTGATGAGTTCTTGGGAGCCTGTATCTCTGGATCTCTGGTTTGGTAAGAGTTAAATGTTCTCTGTGTCTAACTCCTTCCCCCTTGTGCAGATACCAGATTCACCAAGAAAGCAGCATTGTTGCTCATTTGCCCAATTACTGTATGGTTTTAGCTGAGGCCCTAGTGAGGCACGATGGGCTAATTCTCTCCTTAGGTTCTGGTCCATCTGAAAAAGAGAAGCAGATTCTCCAATGGAGAGTGAAGTCAGAACTGGATAAATGGGATGACCATCATCAGTTTAGAGAGAAGTTAATAGGTGTAGGACCTTGTAGCCCAAGATTAGTGGGAGTTTGATATTAGAGAATGAACTCGTTTTTTGGATATGATATTGACTTGTTTCCCAGTTCCAGCTATTGGTTCCAATTTTAAGCAAGTCTTTCATTCCATAAACGGATTGTTGTCGGGCATTTGGTCCTAGCAATGTGAAAGATAACCAATTCAGAAAAATGGAAGAGAGAACTGGGGCAATTACTGTAATAAACCTGATCATGTGATTTGTCGACATATGGAACTGGTTTGTGGGAAGAAGGTAGAAAAGCCTTAATATGCTGTAACTATAGCTTAATAGGCCATTTTTTGTGGGAGTTTGGAAGGCCAGAATACTGAGAAGAATGAAGACAATGGCATTCCAGCTCATGAGATTTCAGAGGAGAACAGGAATGCTATATCAGGAATTAGTCTATCTAGAGACAGTTTATGTTGTATACTGGAAAAGAATTGTATATATCTATGTCCCAAGAAGCAAAATGTATTGACCTAACCTTGTGTTATAGCAAAGTATTATAAAGCACACATAAAATCATCTCTAATGCTTAAACAAATGTGCTATCAATTCAGTAAAAGGACAAAATACATGTTGAATTAAATGTTTTAAATTTGTTTATTTATTTATGTGTAAGCATAGAGAGATAAATAGAAGAGAGACAGAGAATGAGAAATGGCATGCTAGGTCCTCCAGTCCAGATGCATATGTGACTTTGTGCATCTCACTTTACTTGGGTACTGGTGAATCAAAACAAGGTTGTTAGGTTTTGCAGGCAAGCTCCTTAACCACTGAACTATCTTTCCAAGCCATATGTTTGATTAAAAATCATGCAGTCAGCTTAACTAAACAGCTATACAGATTTACAAAAACATGTCTTAAGTGTGTATGTGCAAAGAACTAAAACATGCCTAATAAATAACTAAGCTATGTGTGTAAGTGTATTGCATGCTTATGATATGAATCAAATGCCAAAGCTATCTCTTTATAGTAAAATTTCTCTTCTATTTTTAGAGCTCTCAATAGCCATATGAATAGTTTCATTTTTTTTTTTTTTTTTTTGCCTCACATCATTTCTTTTTTTGTGGTTGGTGACCACATTAAAATCAACTTTATTAATTTTCAAATGTGCATTGCCTTATCGTTAGCTACAACAAACACCTTGTATAATTGATCTTCTGACCTTATTCTGCTATTCTGTGTGTCCCTAGACTTACATTTCCCAGGACCACCACCTGCCCCATCCCCTGATAACCACATCTACTTTCTGCTTCCACACTCCTGGCTCTTAGGTTGCACATGTGAGTGACATGGTGTAGTATTTGTCTTCTTGTGCCCAGATTCTTGTTGCTCTTTATGTTCTCCCTCATCATTTCACATCTTGAAACAGAATGTAAGTCAAATGTATCATCAATTTGGAATAGTTCCATGCATCATACTGGTTGTGGCTACACAAGCTATCAACATTTGGAGAACATACATATTGAAAAATATAGTACATTTGTAAATGAACACTTATGATGGTCACAATAATACATCTTAAAATATCATTTATTTTGCTACTAAAATGCACCAAATAAAGTCTTCAAATGGAATTCCATTTTGAATCATGTAATAGACTACATACAATTTTCATCACAAAGTTGTGAAGTTATATTACTGCACAAATTATTTACTCTTTTTTTATTATTTCTGGCAGTTTGGCTCTCTGCTGTATATGTCATCAGCAAAGGCTATCCCCACTTCTCTCTGTTTTAGTTTATTAACCTTTCTTAATTTACTTTATTTTGTTTATTTATTTTTGAATATTGCAAGACCACTGGTGATTTTCACAAATAGTTTATACATGTAGAGTAATAAATTACTGTTTTTAATGATATAAGTAGAATATTTCTTTCCATACTGGTAGATAAAAATATATTATAAGCAGAAAACCTGTATGATCACAAATGGCTTTTTTGTTTTTTGTTTTTTTGAGGTAGGTCCTCACTCTAGCTCAGGCTGATCTGGAATTCACTGTGTAGTCTCAGGCTATCCTAGAACTCACAGCGATTCTCCTACCTGTTTCCTGAGTGCTGGGATTAAAGTCATGTGCCACCATGCTCAGCTTGCACACAAAATTTTGTTTGAAGACTTTCAGTAAATATTCATAATATGGTCTCATTACTTAGTAAAACCACAATTTAAATATTCCAACAATAAAATCTATATGTTTCATCCCTAAACTAGAGGTATAGTCAGAGGATGGTTATTAACAATCTGTGTAATTTAACATCATGCAAGAAAGGTACTCAGTTGTTAAATTCTATTTATTTTTGTTACTTTTCACATTTCAAGACAGATTTATTTATTTATTTACAGACAGAGAGAGAGAACGAGATAGAGAGTGAATGAGAATGAGTGTGCCAGGGCCTCTAGCCACTGCAAATGAACTCCAGACACATGCACCACCTTGTACATCTGGCTTATATGAGAACTGGAGAATCAAACCTGAATCCTTAGGATTTGCAGGCATGCGCCTTAACTGCTAAGCCATCTCTCCAGCCCGAAAACCCTTTTATTCTTAATGAATACACACAGTTTTTGAGTATATTTTATTTAATGTCAGCATTGTTGGAACTGCATTACAATATTTGGATTTCAATGTCAAGATCTCAGTTTCACAGAAAAAGCTGGGAGAATGGTACACATGGGATAATGAGCAGGGTGAAAGAAACATCAAGATATGATGAAGAATCTATGTGTAGGACTTGAAAGATGGCTGAACAGTTACAGAACTTGCCTGCAAAGCTTAAGGCCTTGGCTTGAAATCCCCAGTACTTGTGTAAAGCCAGATGCACAAGGTGGCACATGTGTCTTGAGTTCATTTGCAGTGGCTAGAGGCCCTGGTATACCATTCTCTCTCTCTGCCAGTTTCTCTCTCTCAAATAAATTTACAAAATATTTTTTAAATGTATTGATAATTAATAACCCACATACATTCATAGAAAAACTATGAGGAATTTAAGTATTATAAACAATGGAGGAAACAAGACCTGGGATAGACTTGGAAGACAACCGAGTTTGGTACAATAAGTGTAGTTTATAAGTAGAAAAAAAAAAGCATACCTGCCTAACTTGTCATATAAACCTCATCAAAATTTATCCTGATCTAATTATCCAATGTGTCTTAGAAAATACTTGTCTGATGTGGAATTCTCTGGAGGAATAAATGGTAGAACATGAACAATAAAGCAATATTTATTCATACTCAGAAAAATATATTCATAACTCTTATCCAAATTGCTATATTTGAGTTATTTACTATAGGAAGTAATTATTTGCAGACCCTTAAATACATGTACCGAAGCAAATACATCTCTTCTAGGACAGATATTGGTAAAATTTTAAAATCCTGTACTTTCGTGTTCTTTGAAATTTTTATTTTGTTTTGTTTTGTTTTTAATTTCATCCATTAAATGCCACATACAAAATAAGCTGTGCTTCATCTGTGTACTTTGGGTGAGTAAATACTAAGTTAACCAGCATAAATTTCATCTTTAATTGTCTTTATAATTATTTTATAGTTACATTTCATTGAAATTGACCCATAGTCTAAAGGACCTAAGTTTTAGTAAAAGAAAAAAAAAAACCTATCAGTTTAACATATAAAGACATTAAAATATGAATGTTAAAGAAGTTCAAAACATATATGTCAATAAAATAAGAATGCCTCTAAAATTATACTCTTAGGGTACATAAAAACACAATTTATTTACAGAAAGTGGTTTGTAGGTATCACCTTATTTGATTAAAAACATTTCATAAAAATAAAGGAAGAGGGGAAGGAGGGCCCTGGGTCTGGAGTAATGGTTTCAGTGAGTCTTGCCACTTTCAATGTTTCTGTCCCCTGTTGGGTGTTATTTAAAGAGACATTTGAGCCTGCCATAAGATATACCCTGAATCTCTTAACTAAATGTGCTTCTTCTTCCAATATACAAACATGTGTTTACTTGAAATAGTCAGTAAATGACTACATTTTATGTAGCTCCTGGTCATGTTATCATTATTTGCTTTAATCTAAGTCTTCCTACATACCTGTAGCAAAAGTAATCAAAACTTCACTGTTCAAAAACTTTCCCAAGGTTTCTTAAAGACTGTTGTTTTATTGAAAGAATTACCACATACCCAAAGACTATGACCCTTAGCATGAAATAGTTCACATTTGTAGAATCAGTAGTAGTAGTAGTAGCAGTAGCAGTAATGATAAAGAACCATCATGTTTGACCACTTAGGGTATGAGACTAAATAAACTGTTATAATTATGCAGCTTACAGTTCATTTCTCTTAGGAAAAATTCTTACCATGGAAAATGGGATAGAATTCTGGGTGCTAGAACATTTTGCTATAGATCCTAGGTAGGCTATTTGATTTAAAATCATTAAATTGCTTAAATTAGCAGTTTGAATGGACAGATATAAGTAACAGGATAGGTATTATCATTCTTACTCTTCTACTCCTTTATCCTTGTTTTAAAAGACAGTGAAATTTCAAAATGATATTCTTGAAAACAATACTTAGAAACTTTATAAAATGTTCCTGTAGTGATCAATAAAGTAAGAATATGTTTGCATGGTAGTTTTTCAATGTGTAATAATTTGACAATCACCCATTTGTTTATAGTGATGGGAAGATGAATGTAAGTTTTACTTTTATTTTTTAATTGAGAGAGAGAGGGAGAGAGAGAAAGAATTAAGAATTAACACACTAGGGCCACAGCCAGTGCAATCGAACTCCAAACATTGTGCCACTTAGTGGGCATTTGCCACCTTGTGTATTTGCCTCGCCTTTATGTGTCTGGCTTACGTGGGATCTGGAGAGATTAACAAGGCTCCTTGGGCTTCACAGGCAAGCACTTTAACTGCTAAGCAATCTCTCCAGCCGTGAATGTAATTTTAAAATAAATAAAATTATCTTTAGTTTTTATGTAGTTTTTTAAAAAAAAAAAAAAACATTTTTAAACTTTGAGCTGATTTTAACTTTATTCTGGTTGAGATCAAACATGTAGAGTCATTTTGCAATTATTTCATGCTTAAAAATAAGATTACTATGAAAAATATTTTTATGTAACAACATATTTTGTGCTATTATGGACAAAACTTGTAGTTACAATATACGAATTGAAAAGGGTATTTTATTAGTTAGTGTTATTCTCACATCTCAAAAAGTTGAGCTGTTATATTTATTCTTTTTGCTCTATGTATTTTTCACTATGGTTCATGATAAAAAAAGGAAAATGTAAACATATAAGAGATTAAAAATTCAAATTAGAAAAAAAAAAAAAAAAAAAAAAAAAAAACTACAAAAGGAGAAGTAACCCAAACAACACTACTATCATGGGTCTCTCTGAAAAAGATAAAGATTAAATCTCAGTATTTCAGTCCAAGTTTCTTAAGGGAAAATTTCCTTACCTGTCAGGAGGGAGAAAAGTGGAAAGATTTTAGTGAACCACACACATATCATATACCAAAACTCTCATTAATATTTTAAATCTGACTTTTGAGCTCTGAGAATTCAGGGAATGTTACAGAATAAATGACACATATTCTTTTCTTACTATTCAGAACTACCCCATCCTCCCCAAAGAGGAAGATGTGTGCCTCTAACTTTATTAACCTTTGGGACCATGAAATTTTCTTATATTAGGACCATATCTTTCCTCTCTAATACTTGCTTAGGAATATTTCTAACTGCATTTCACTTACCTTAATGTGCAGAGGCTTTCAGAATTGTTATGAATTGTGACAAGTGAGTGATAATGAATGACTGACAATACCACGGCCACTTCATCTTGGAGTTTTCTATGAATCTCGCCTACAGTTCAGAATGTCTGAAAAGGCACAAAGTGAAAATGCTTAAGCAGCAAGAAGATACAAGGAGAAATTAGACTTGACTATGTACATATTCCTAGAAGTTAGATGTTCTTAATGACATTCAATTTCTACCACTAGTGAAACATGAGAATCCTTGGGATCAAGAGGATCTATTTGTAAGTGCAAATAGCCTTGTGCTAAGATTGTTAACCATTTCACCTTTAGGAGAAACAAAAGCACACCTTATAAATTTTAAAACTGAAGTCTTGCTTTTTTTTTTTCCTTTGAGAAGAAATTGCAAAATAAATATCAACAAGTTTTAATGTCTAGTTGATCATTCATTTATTCTTTTGACCATCAAATAACAGCATCATTTTCTTTCCAGGTTTAAAAGCTCACTTCACACATCTGTCATAAAAAGAATTTATCATTCAGAAACAATGATATTTTATGTTTTCCTTGACATTTATTTATAAATTGTGCCTTGTAGTTTTAAACTTCAGAGATCAATATGTTTGAAAATGACAAGACTTAAATATTTTGGGAGGGATCAGTAATTCAGGTCAATGTCTTTTAAAGAACATTGTGGATAAGAGCTACTAGTACAAGCTGGAAAGTTCTTCTTCACCCTCCATCCCTCTAAGTCTCCAATTTCTGCATACACACTCAGTTAAGAAATTCAAGGGAGCTACGGGAATATCGGGAAATTGGTTTCACAAGAGACCATGGTAGTGTATTCAACTAGCCTTTAAATACTAATAAATGTTTGTGTCTTCTTCCTGCATGCTTACTTGCTCTGACCACACACTAAACTTTGGGAATTCCTTCCCATTAAAGTTTTCTTTTAAGTCTTAATATATGCTTTTTTTCTATCCCACTATATTTTGAAATGGTAATTTATAATAGGCTGAGGTTTATTCAGTTCACAATGCCTTCATCAATAACCTCTTTTTCATATATGAATCAGTATGAGATATTCAGTGAATGCTTTCCTACAGACAAAATTGAACTGCTTCTTTTAAAATCCGTATAACCAACCAGTTGAAATTGACCACTTATCTTTGTACTGCATAATAAAAGGCACTTCATTTCTGAATGATGAATTCATTTAATTTTTATAGATTTTTTTCTGGCCTTAGCAGCTCAGTGGTTGTGACTGTAAAGGAAAGACAAGTGTGGTTAGAAGGGAGGGGAGACAGAGTGGCCATGGTACTTGATGCTGAGCTACTTTCTGGACCAGCACCTTGAATCCCACATGTCAATGTAAGTACTCAAGACCCCAGGACAGAGGTTATGAAAAATTACTTCTGTTTGTACTGCAGAATGACATTATTGTGGGCCATATGACCCACGGTGACTTCTAGGCAACCTCTAGAAACCCCCACGGGCAGCCAAGATCCCTGGCATTCACTCTTCAACACCCCATGGCTTTTTTAGTATTTATTTATTAGAACTGAAGCCTTTCTCACCAAGAGCACATAGAGTGGCTTCTCTTTCCTGACCAGAGTTTGACCGACAGATCAGTGTTCTAAGATCCTTAATTCTAAGAGCTGATTTCAAAGTAAACAATCTTCAGTGTGCTATGAAGTTTACATCCAGTAGCAATGTTAAGTGCTTCATTGAACAAGTAAAGATCTAAGGGTAAAACTTTTTTAAATGTAACACCAATCCTTTTCTTCTTGGTAACCTGACACATCCATCCCCCTTAAATACTTTATGAAATAAAAATGATTTTCCTTGTCACTGTCAAGTAATGAAAATATCCTGCAGTATATTTAGCCTCACAGTGTCTGAAGTTATTAAAATTTATGTCCAGCTCAGTATTATAATCAAAATATAAACTAACCTCAAAGTTAAACCTCTCTTCACATTCCCTGGCTCCCACAGACAAGTAGATGCAGAGGGACAGGGGTGCACCTTTCATTTTTGTTTACCTGCTGCCTGCTGTCTTCTGATCATTCTAGACTTGGTAACAGTGAAAGAAAAGACTATATGAAAGGCATCAATCTGAAAGATACTTCCTGCGAGTGTCATGAGTCAAAGCACACTCATGAGCATTTGTGTTTCTTCAGGAACATTCTCTCCTCTTTTATTGAGTATCACATTAGCATTTTCCAAACCTGTGTAAACCCTGGGCAGCTGAGAACCACCATGCAGACTTAGAGATTCTTTCTGTGGATATTATTTAAACCCTTCTAATGTATAACTTGGCTATGAACAAGGAAAGTCCAAAACTGTCTTCTCTACTTTCAATTTCTAGACTTCCATATTGTTTCCAGAGGAGAGACACAAGGTTGAAAATTGAATTGTTCTTCAGAGTGAAATTTCTATGTTCAAACTCCTTTGCACTTGGTACTTTTTTAGTAATTTCAGTGCTGCCATAGCATTTTAGAATCCTTGATGTGAGTCAAACACCAGTGAACACTTATACAAAACCTTCACATGTATAGGACCTGTTGCATGATTTCTTTGACAACCTTTACCACCCAGTTGGGTCTGTAATGGACACAACACCACCCAAAGTTACTCTCCAATCCTTATTTTCTTATGACTCTGATGTTAATTCCTCATATTTTCCAAACAATGAGTTAAGGAACATGAAGCATGTTTGTAGCTATTTCTATCAGAAAGCCAATGACTTTATAAAAACATAACGACTATTTTGCATAACTTAAGTAAAAGTGAAAAAGGTCAGTTTAATATCCAGTTACACATAAATAAGTTTAAAGGACACTGGAATTTCTTTCCTAGGGAATGCATTTTCTTCTCTTCACTTGCCATACATGTTTCTGAGTAATTTTTATAAGTCTCTAATTAAAAGCAGCCAAATATCCCTATCAGAGACTTGCCAAACAAATTTTAAGTCTTTTACTTTTTAATCAAGAAACTACCAACTCCAGTCATGCAAAGCCTTTCTCTAACAGATTGGGTCATTGTGATGGTCTGAGTCTGAAATGATCCCAATAGACTCATTTTTTGAGCATTTGTTCCCCAGTTATAAGTTATTCCTAAATCCCTGGTCCTGATATCCTGTCTTCCCTTGTTCAGCACATGCACATAATTATTCCCTCCCCACCATGATGACTGAAATATTATGAAGTCTTGAGCACAAATAGATCTTTCTTTCCCTAAGTTATTTCTGCCATATTCTGTGTCCAGAAAAATACAAAAGTAACAAACACAGAAATCTGTTGTTTATAGAAATGGGATCATGTTTTGCCTACATGTAACCATGTGTTTCTTAGATATTAATAACTGCTTTGTGAGAAGATTCTGGAAGGGTTTCTAGCTGTGGGTCAGTAAATAGCAGAACTTAATAAGCATTTCTTGTGGCAAATTGGACAACCAGACTGCTGGTAGAAATGTGGCCAGTGAAGACTGTACTCAGGAGGTTCCAGACTGGATTTGGACTAGAGGCCATCCATATTTTATTTTGGCAAATAGTCATTGCCTGACCTACCTGTGCTTTGTTATGCCCTGAAATTCTGAGTGAAACTTCACTCCAATGTAAAGGAAATTATTAATGTGGCAGGGGAAACTTTAAGACAGTGTTCAGTATGTTGGTGATTTGTCATGATTTGTCATTTTCTATGAGAAATAGGAGAAAATAGTGGTGGAAAAAATGATGTGCAAATTGCACATATTAACAAGAAAGGACCACACATAAAGTTGCTGAAAAAAAAAAGTGTGGACAATGGGTCCTTAGTTAATAAAGAGATCAGCAAAATTTAAAAGAACCTATAAACATTGTGTTGGTATAATGGGAGAGGTACCTTGATGGAGTTACAGCAAATGTAAGACCTTGTGAATAATCAAGTGTTTCAGAATTTAAAATGAAACTCATTTGAAAGATTTTCTTTACATGGTAAAACAATACACATAGTATCCGAAGGCATTCCATATGCACAGGGATGCCTAGGGAAGTATTTCCTGTCAACATTTCAGGCCCTTGAGATGGTGCTGTGGGGCTAAGGTGACTCAGCTACTTCATGTAGGTGTCATGTACATGGTGCTGGTTTTGCAGGTATGAGGATGGAAGTGTTTATTAGGATCACGAAGGTGGGCTTCAAGATTTTTAAACTTGTAAGGCCCATTAACATGAAAAAGAGTGAGAGTCTCTGCGGGAAGCCCCTAAAAGACCTGTGTATGGAGCTGTGATGGGTGAAGCCTGCATTTCAGTGGAGATCTTAGAATAATAAGAATGCCAAGCATGTGGTGATACTTCTGAGGGAAAATGCAGACACCTGTTGGAACTGACACTAGAGAAAGGCTATAGGTGCTCCAGACAGCAGGAGCATGAGGAAGGGCTGCCTAGGCCTGCTTTATCACAGCTTTGTGTGCTTCGGTAGCTAGACATGGAGCTTCAGGATTTAGTGTTGATTGATTGTATTTTGCTCTGGCTTGAGTCTAATCTTTACTCACTCTCCTCCTTGCCCTCCCTTTTCAAATGGGCATGTTTACCCTGTGTCAAGGTATATTGCCAAAATGTATATTAGAAGGTCACAGTTAAGAATTTGCCTCAAGCCTCAGAAGAGACTTTCAACTAGGACCTTTGAACTGTAGTGGAACTGTTCTTACTCTAGGAAGCCGTGAAATATTAGGTGTATCTTGTGTTGTCATATGACCATGAGCCTTTGAAGTCTAGAGATGTAATATGATTGTTTGTATCTAAAATTTCCCCCATGAGTTCTTGTTTTGAAGTGTTTGTTTTCCCGCTGGTGGCACTATTTTTGGAGGATATCAAACCTTTAGAATGTGGGATTTCACTGGCAGAAGTAGGTCAGTAGAGTAGGCCTTTGAAGATACCTGGTCCCTGATTCTATGTCTTCTATATTTCCTTATCTTCTATGATATGAACAGTCTCTGCCACCTACTGTCACTGCTGTGACCTGAGATTCCCACCAAGTGCCTTTTACAGCTGAGCCATCTCCCAAGTCCCAACTGTGAACTGACATTCTCCACAATGTCCTTCCTGCTGTGCTGGGAAAGCCTCTAAGAAGACGATGAGCCATGTTAATTATTTACCTTTTAAATTGTATTTCTTGGGTATTTGTGTCACAACATTGCAAAACAAATGCAGATGAACATAATTTTTCCCTAATGCTACTTAGCTGACCTTTTACAGTTCCCTGGAACTGGACCACTCCTTCCTCAGCTTTTGGAGGCCTAGTGCTTTCTTTTTAGCCCTATCCTTCTATTGCTGTCCCCTGCCAAGGCATATATCCCTAATAGATGCTGGTTGCTAATAACAAATAAAATATCTCTCTAGTCTTCTTATCTATGTGATTACTAATTCAAACTATCTTTATATTAAAATATATAATATACAGACTTTAAAACTTCCTGCATCCAAAGACAGAAAATAGCAAAACAAGAATCCACTGAGACCTAGCCAGGGCTGGATCCCATGAGAAAGGCCAGCTACAAGATGGAGGAGGTATGAGACAGATGCATGCCCTCTATTGAAGGTTATGTTACTAGATAAAATGTTCTTATGTACAAAAACATTTGCATTATGTCTTTGAACATAGGGAAAGAAGGTTTAAAAATTCCATTTAGAAATTTATCAAACATTACCATATTTGTTCAACATATTTGAATTTTATTTTCTAAGATTTCAGGTATTAGTTTTTTAGTACATATGAGACATTAAGAGCATGTAAATGCTTGATGTAAGGAGAATATCATTGGACACTTTTGCCTTTCTTTATTTAATTAAATTCATTTAAAAACAAAAGGTAAATAAACTACTAAGATCATGGGAATAAACCTAGACTGCATTGGCTGTGAGAAAGCAAAATATTAAATATGCTTTGCCAAGAACTTTTTTTATATTCTGTAGCACAGAAAAAATAAAATTAATTAACAAATTAGTAAGACAAATTAGTTTCCAGGCTCTTTGTGGAAATATGTTTTAGTGACTCAAAAATGTTTGCCTTTTATAATTAGAACACATCTACCACACTAGTGGTGAAAAATAATCACTTTCTTGATTTTATAACTGAGAGTTATAAAGGCATCTATTTGACAAATAATGAGGCAGAGTATTTCACATTCCTCACTCCAACATGTTTACCCATATTTTGGTCAGGATAAATAGGTGAGGCATTCTTTGCTGATATGTTCCTACTAATCTTGTTTCAGTACTGTGGCTCTTGTCTTGTTCACCACGAACCATTCTTGGAGCACATTTTTTCCTTGTCATTGAGGTATCCTATATTCTTTTAGTTCAGCTCCCAAAATGCAAATTCCTGGCAAGCTGCTGTCTCCCAAAATGCAGTTAGATGTCCTTCAAGTTCTCTGTTATTGCACTTAGTCATGCATCTTGGGAGAAAGGCATGATTACTTAGCACTATTGTGCTATTGATGGATCCAGACCTTATCATCAATGTGTTAGTGGTAGAGAAAGAACAGAATATGTACACATTAATGACCATGAGAATTTGACATAAAGTAGTGCAAAATCTTTTTTATAAGACTATTGTTTGTTCTAAATTTTCATACAATTATTTACTATATACAAAACTGATTATCTCATTGCCCCTTGTTATGCTTAATCTCAGAACAACGTTATTGTTTCTGTGAAATAATACTTCAACAAAGGGAATTTAAGGAAGGAAAATGTTTGTTTCGGCTCACAGTTTAAATTGGAATGTTCATGGTGGATGTTTCTACTACTCTCTCATTGTAAGGACAAAATAACTGGAAGAAGCAGTTGAAGGAAGGAAATAATTTGTTTTCAGCTTACAGTTTCCAGGGGCAAATCCATCCTGTCAAAGGGAGCATGGCAAGAGCAGAAAACCAGAGTCACATCATCACATCAGCAGGGGAGCAGGATTGAGAGGGTGAGAGAAAGAGAGTGAGAGAGAGCAGAGGACACAGAGTGTACTTCAGTGTCTGACCTCGGTGACATATTTCCTCCAGCAAGGTTATAAATGTTTCACAAGTTTCTCTAAGGTTTAAATATTCAAGTACATGAATCTCTGGAGATTACATTAAAATCACCTCAGTGGGGAAAAAATGAAAGCAGGAGCATGAAGCATAGTTAGTTGCTTTTCATTAGACTAGGAAGCACAAGGGAATAAGAAGTAGGGTCAGCTGATAAAGCCACAAAGCCTGTCTCACAATCACTGCATCCAGCAATACTGCACCTCCTGAAGATTCCACAACTTTCCAAAACAGTGCTTCCAGCTAAGAACAATTGTTTAAAGACATAAGACCATGGGTAACATTTTATATTCTAA
This sequence comes from Orientallactaga sibirica, assembly GCA_036365145.1. Lineage (NCBI taxonomy): Eukaryota > Metazoa > Chordata > Mammalia > Rodentia > Dipodidae > Orientallactaga > Orientallactaga sibirica. The sequence goes on from JAEOAD010000006.1 coordinate 28,734,810, forward strand.
CTATAATTCAGACAAACTTTAAAAATTCCCCGTGATCTTGAATCGTCTCAATGTTGTCCAAAGGTCAAGACAATCTCTTAACTGGAACCCCTGTAAAATCAAAAACAAAATTATATTCTTACAGCAGATAATAAAACAAGACACTTATCTCTTTAACAATAAAAAAAAATACAAAGCACTTCTGCTGTAAATATTTCAAATTTGCTCCTTTACTTCCCAAGTTGTACATTTTTCATATACTTTTCCTCTCATTAGTGCTCTTCATTCACTTTGTATCTGAATAAGTGCAGTCAACAGAATCCATGACACACAATCTGTTTTGAAATTTCCTCTGACAAACACATTCATTCATTACTATTAAATTAAATCTCCCCCAAGTTCTCTGGAAATGGATAGAGTGCAGGCATGTTATTTTCCAGAATAAATACAGTTCATCCCTCCTGTCTCTCAGGCTTCTGGCTGTAACACAGATTTGATGTCTTGGTACATGATGTCCTAGATTAACGTCTTGGTACACGATGTCCTGTAACAGTGTAGATTATGTGCTCAGTATTGTACTATGTCTTGTCGATGTCCTGCAACAGGTCTCAGTATTGTATGATGTCTTGGTACATGGTTTTAGATTATGTGCTCAGTATTCCATTAGACTGTAACGATGTCCTGTAACAGTGTAGATTATGTGCTCAGTATTGTACTATGTCTTGGTACATGATGTCCTGCAACAGTGTAGATTATGATTGTCGATGTCTTGGTACATGATGTCCTGTAACAGTGTAGATTATGTGCTCAGTATTTACGATGTCTTGGTACACGATGTCCTGTAACACTGTAGATTATGTGCTCAGTATTGTATGATGTCTTGGTACATGATGTCCTGTAACAGTGTAGATTATGTGCTCATTGTGATGTCTTGTACATGATGTCCTGTAACAGTACATTGTATGTCCATGATGCAACAGTGTAGATTATGTCTCAGTATTGTGTGATGTCTTGGTACATGATGTCCTGTAACAGTGTAGTAGATTATGTCTTGCATGATGTCCTGCAACAGTGTAGATAATGTCTCAGTATTGTATGATGTCTTGGTACATGATGTCCTGTAACAGTGTAGATTATGTGCTCAGTATTGTACGACGTATTGGTATATGATGCCCTATGAGTAACTTCATTGACTGACAATTTTTTTTTGAATTAACATTAGATGATAAGTAAAAAATGAACAAATGTTAATTTTCTATGAAGGTCAAAGCATACAATCTGCTTATTTTTGTGGAATTTTATATTGAAATATTTTTATATGTAGTCACTTTTTAAAAACAAAGAATATTGAGATTTAAAAATTTTTTGAAAACAAACAAACAAACAAAAAGAATCAACCATTAAGTTCTGCTTACTTAAATCAAGGGCCTTCCTAGCCCAAAGCTCAAAACTTCCATATTCCTCCCATAAACCAATTGTAAAAGGCTTATAAACCCCATGCATGTTCAAGTTTATCACAGCGATGATCCAACTTTATTCTTGATTTTGATTCTTGACTCTGGATATAATGCTACAAGGCAGTTTGCCATTATGGACTATATCCCCTAAAAATATAAACCAAAATAAACTCTGCCTTGCATGAGCTGCCTCTGTTATGTAATTGCTCACAGCGTTGAACACTAGGAAAATATGCATGTCAACGTGATTGGATCTATAATCAGCTAGAAGATATGACAGTGAGGGAAGAGGGAGTTCATAGGTTAGTTTAACAGACATGGAAAAATCCACTCAATTGTTTGTAGTCCTGTCCTATAAACTGAAGTCTGAATGTAAAATCAGAATAATATAAATAAATTTTAAAAAGATATATGAAAAGGCCATATGGAAATTTTATATAATAAATATATATTAAATTAGATATATTATATATTATCATATATTGATAATATACATTATTAAAATATAATTATTTTGCATATTATATAATTATAATTATTAAAATATAACTAATTAATTTAAAAAGAGGGAAAGCTAGCTGACCATCAATAAATGTTATCCTGCCTCTCCTGACTGTGGATGCATTGTGACCAGCTACCTCAAGCTTCTACCATGTTACATTTCCATCATGATTAATTTTATTCTCCAAATGTGAACTAAAATGAATGCTTCTGTTCTTAGATCATTTTTACCAAGTAATCCATCAAAGAGAAAAGTTCTAATATACTGTTATACTTTCCCCTTTTCTTCACCTGTGTTATCCTAGACAATTCCATTTCTATTTTCTAGACATATATGCTTATATGGTTTCATGTGTCTCTATAAAATACAGAAATGACAAATGAGAAGTTTTAATATTTACCTTTCTAAGACTGATGTAATTCATTTAAGATGATACTGTCCAATTATACCCATTTTCTTGAAAATAGCATGAATTTATGGATAAAAATTTCATTATCTATCCCACATTTTCCTTATTCCTCTGTTAATAGGCATATAGGTTAGTACCATTACTTAACTATTGTGAATAATACAAACATTAACAATGATTTGCAAGTAACTGTGATATGCTGACTTGGAGTCCTTTGAGCAAATAAACAAAGGGGTATATCCTGGTCATATACTAGACCGTTTTTAGCTTTTTGAGAAACATCTACATTGATTTCCACACAGGCTAGAGTCATTTACATTCCTACCCATAGCATAGTTTCTTTGTCTTCATCCCCATCAGGATTTCTTGACATTTCTTTTGTTAATGACTACAGTTCTGACGAGGCTAAGATGGGATCTTAAGGCAACTTCAATTTTCATGTCTCAGATACCCAATGAGGTTTAACATTTTTCTTGTTTATTGGTCAATTGTATTTTTCTTTTCTAAGCTGTTCATCTCATTTGTCCATTTATTGATTAGGTTGTTTGATTTTTTAATCTATGTATACTCTAGATATTAATTATCTGTCAGATATATAGCTAGCAGTGGTATTTTTCCATTCTGTAGGCTGTCTCTTCACTTTTGGTTTCTTTTCCTGGACAGAGTTGTTCTTTTTTGTTAATTTAATGAGGTCAGTTTGTCAATTGCTGTCATTGTTTCCTGAGTAATTAAGTTCAAAAAGAACTTGCCAATGTCTATATCTTGAAATGTTTTACCAGATTTTCTACTACTAACTTATATTTTTTATTTATATTTCATATCACTTTCCATATACTACTGTTGATTGTGACTAGATGTACCACTAAGTTATTTATTTGGGGTCTTCCTGACTTTTAAATGTAAATAGTTTTAGCTATAAACTAACTTGATTAGATCACTGTGGTAGTTATTTTTAACTTATTGAGACCAAATACCTGAAAACAAAAACAAAAACAAACAAACAAACAAAAAAAAAAACACATAAGGAGGAAAGGTCTATTTTGTCTTACAATTAATTCATCAGGAGAGAGTCCATCTCAATAGGGCAGGCATGATCAAGAAGACACACTGTGGGCTAGAGAGATTGCTCAGCAGTTAGGGAACTTGCCTACAAAGCCTATTGACCTGGGTTTGATTCCTCAGTACCAAAGTAAAGCCAGATGCACAAAGTGGCACATGCATCTGGAGTTCATTTGCAGTGGCAAGATGTACAGTCATGCCCATTTTTTGTGGGTCTGTCTCTCTTTTCTCTGTCTCCCTCTGCTTGAAAATATATTTTTTTAAAGAAAAGAAGACTCACTGTATCCAAAGTCAAAAAGCAGAGAGTGAACTATAAGTAGGACTTAGCTATAATAATTCCAGTGATCCATTTCCTTCACCTCCTAAAGGTTTCACAACTTTCCCAGTCAGTGCCACTAGTGAGAGACCTAGTATTCAAACACAGAAGCCTATGAAATTTAACATTCATGCACAATAACTACTTTCATTGCACCCAATAGTTCTGGAATGTTGTGCTTTTATTTTTATTCAATTCTAGATATCTTTGTTTCCCCTTTCTTGATTTCTTCAATGACCTATGCATCATTCAATATTGCCTTCATTAGTCTTCAAAAATTTTTGTTCATTCGATGCTTTTTCATGTTATGGCTTTCTAGCTTATTGTACTAAACTCATGTATTTGAATTTTCTTATATTTGTTAAGATTTACTTTATGTTATATAATATATGTTAGTCAAGAATCTATGTGGTGCTGAGAAGAGTGTGTTTTCTTCACTATTTTGATGGTATATTTTATACATGTCTGTAAGGTCAGTTTTATCAATAATATCATTTGTCTATTGGCAAAAGTTGAGCAGTGAATTCATCCACTATAATTGTGTTGGAATTAATCTCTGACTTATATGTAGTACAATTTCTTTTCTAAAATTGGTTGAATCCCATTCAGTAATATCCTTTTCAGGGACTGTTTTAATAATCATTAAAAAGTGACCTCTTAACTTTTCTGACTCATTTTATTTTGCAATCTATTTTGTCAGATAAAAGAACAGTGACTCCTGTTTGTTCTAATTGCTTTATATATCTTTTCTTTCCTAAACTTTCCCTCTACTGTAGCATCTGTCTTTCTTGGTGAGGTTTATTTCTTGAGGATTACAAATAGATCCAGTTATTCTTTTTATTCCTTTATTTGAGAGAGAGAGAAGCAGATTGAGAGAAAATGGGTACACCGGGGCCTCTAGCCATGGAAAATGAACTCCAGACTCATACACCACCTTGTGCATCTGGCTTTATGTGGGTAGTAGGGGATTGAACCTTGGTTCTTCGGCTTTGCAGTCCAGTGCCTTAACCACTAAGCCATCTCTTCAGTCCAAGATCCTGTTATCTTTAATCTGTGTCTTTTAATTAGGGAATTGTGATCTTTGGATTCAGTGTTATTACTGAAAAGTCATGTACTCATTCCTGTACTTGTGTTGACTTTGTAGTATTTGGTGTTTTCCTATTTCTTTTTTGCTTAGCTTATTTATTCTTTCCTGAAAACTAATGAATATGTTAATCTTTCCACCCCACTTAAAGATCCCTTTAACTTTTTTTTTTTTTTTAAGTTGTTCTAGTGGTCATGATTTATTTACCTTGTTCATATTGTTTAACTTTTCCCCTCCATTTATGAAGTAATTATTATTGGAATTATTATTGGATCTAGGACTCTGGGTTAACAATCAGTAAATATATCATTTCAAGCCCTCCTGGCTTATTTATTTATTTATTTATTTATTCTTAAATACTTTAAAATTAATTTTTTCTTTTTAAATATTTGATTTACTTATAAGAAAAGAGAAGATGGCTTATCATACCAGGGCATCTTGCCCCTGCATATGAACATAAAAACACTTTGTGCATTTGTCTTGATGTGCATAGTGGGGAAACGAACCTGGGACATAAGGGTTTGAGAAATCTCCTATTACTGTATTGAGTCTTCTTTTCAAAATGTCTCTCTCTCTCTCTCTCTCTCTCTCTCTCTCTCTCTCTCTCTCTCTCTCCAGGATCCCTACCATAGGATAGTGATTATTTTAAAAGATAATATTCTACTTTTGGCAGAGTAGAATATTATTTTTAAAATGATCCTCATTTCCCAATCACAAAGGAACACTATGATTAAAGAAAATGATACTTCCAAGCTATTACAACCTATACCTTTCTAAACAATTGCAAATACTTGTAATGAAAGAATGAGGGTGATTAAAAATATCAAACAAGTTGTACAGTCCTAATACAAACTATGAGAAACAGAAAAAAAGCAATGCAAGAAAACATCTTTAAAATTACTAAGCAAACATTAAAGGATTCCAAAGAATAGTGAATCAGATGAAAAATAATTTATGGCAATGATAATGAGTTGTTCAAAAAGTCAAAGAGAACAAAATAAACTCCTGTGTAAATTACAGGTAAATTTAAACAATGAATGAAATAGAAACTCAATGTATGATACTAAAATTGACTAAAAACCATTAGTGATAGAAAAGCTTTCCATAAGCCTAGTTGAAGTACTGGAATTGAAAATGTCAGTTAGGGGCTGGAGAGATGGCTTAGTGGTTAAGGCAACTGGCTCCTAAGCCTAAGAACGCTGGTTCCAATCTCCAGTGGTTCCAATCTCCAGGTCCCACGTTTAGCCAGATGCAAAGTGGCGCGAGGGCGCAATGCCGCACTTGACCACAAGGGGGCGCACAAATCTGGATTTTGTTCGCAGCAGCCAAGAGGCTGCTGGCGTGCCCATCTCTATCTGTCTCCCTTTCCCTTTCTCTCTGTCTCTCTCTGTGTCTCAAAAAAAAAAAAAAAAAAAAAAAAAATCTCAATTAGTGTAACAAAGCTCTGTGGAAAACCACCTCATCTATAAAATGGATCAAGAGGAGGACAGAAACTCTGGACTTGAAGATAAAGTAAAGGATATAGAATATTCAGAAAATGACAAAGATGAATTAATAAAAAGTACTAGTGAAACACTTGATATCTCTGTTTAATACTCAGTGTCAACTTATCAAGCTCCATCTGTTCTATGTTCATTCTCTATTGCTTCTTTTCCCACCTTTCTTCCTGGTTTCTTTCTCCTTTTCATAAGGTTTTCTGAGAATGTGTCTAGCCTCATCTCAGATCTATACCTCCAATCCAATTGATTCTATATGTCATGATCCTGAGACCAGAGAAGATTTGGATTACTTGCCTGTGTTTCTTTCCTTTCCTTTCATCTTACCTTTAATCAGAATTACCTCATCTTTCCTACCCTGGTTCTCTGTATCCCCCATCTACTCCTGTTTCCCTCCTTTTCTGTTTCTCTACTAGCCCCAAAATAATCAAGAGTCAAACTTTGCTTTTGTCCTTTGTACTCATATACACAGCGAGTAATAAATTAGTGCACACAGTATTATGAGTGACCCTTTACATTACAAAATGATTGGTGCTTACAGAATCGTTTGCTTTTATTTGCTATTGCTGCATTCTTAGGGGGCCCCTACCATTGGATGGGCATTTCTTTCTCTAGATTTGAGAATGTTCTTGTATGATTTTATTGAAAACATTCATGTAACTTTAGCATGAAATTATTCTCCTTATTCTATGGCCATGGTGTGCATGTTTGATCTTTTCTTAATGTCAAAAATTTTATTTTTATTGATTTTTTTTTCCTGTAGTCTAAACATATCTTCCTGGCCAGGTTTCATCCTACAGTGTAGTGACTTTTTTATTATTAGGAACATATTTTGTATGGATGCATCATGTGTTGGTACCATATTTTCCCTACTCCCTGCCCCCATTCCACTGGGGACCCGCCTCAGTGGAGTTGCTGGTGTACCCCATGTGGTTGTGGGTTACACATTGTGGGAGCAGCAGACAGTTATTGCGGAGAGGCAGTGCCTCTGGGCATGACATCCTAACAGTGACTTTTACAATCTTTCTGTCCCATCTTCCACAAAATTCCCTAAGCCTTGGTGGGTGTATTTTAAATCTACTTCAGTGATGAGTTCTTAGGAGCCTCTGAATTTCTGCTTTGGTATGTGTTGAGTATCCTCAGCATCTGTCTCCTTCACCCTGGCACTAACTGTCAGGCTCACCATGGAAACTGTGATCTTGCTCATTTCCCCACTTCCTCTGTGGTTTAGCCTGGGCCTTGCCTGAGATGTGAAGGGTGTTTTCATCTCCTTGGGTCTGTGTGGTAGTTTGAATATATGTCCCCCAATATATTCAGTGTTTTATTATTTTATAGTTTGCATCTGCAATCACCTTGCTAGAGGCAAGGTCACTGGGGGCCCGGTCTTAAGGTGTGGTGATGGTTTGAGAGTCCATTGTAAAGATATGCAAATGTGCCTAGCAGGAGTTCCTGAAGTGTGCTGGGTGACCTTTTGGCTGTGGTTTTGCTCTGTGTGCTGTGGTGGCGGCTTGGTTTTGCTCTCTCTGCTTGCCCTGTGTAAAGCAGGCCGCTTCTCCTGCCATTATGGAACTTCCCCTGGATCTGTGAGCTTCAATAAATAATATCCCTTCCTCCATAACTGTGCCTGGTCTGGAAGTTCATCTCAGCGAACCTGAAGCTGTCTGCTACAATAAAGTGGTACCGAGGAGTGTGGGGTGAGATGAACCTGACCGTGTGGATATTCGTCTTTTGGAACCTTTGTTTTGGAGGAATGGGCATGGACTTGGTGCTTGCAACTGAAGATGCCTTCTGGAATGGTAAGCCAAGTTTTATGGACTATTCTGATGAGAGTTTGAGAATGCTAAGTGCAGACAGTATTGGACTTCGAGGCTTGGCTTATGAGCTTTCTAAGGGGAAGGAAAGACTGCAGAGGACTTTGTTGGAACTGGGCTACTGGCATAAGGGATGGCTACGTTCCGCTATCCAGGCCCAGAGTGTTTGATCAAACTTAAATTTGTAATGGACTGATGTACTTGGCTAAAGATATTGGACTGAGAGATTTAAGATTTTAAGTTGGAAGACTTGAAGCAAGTTAAAAGTAGAAGCATTGAGGCTGGTTTAACTGCTATTGTCAAACACATTAGCAATCTTAAGGAAGGTGGAAGGAAGGTGGCCAGACTTGATTTACATTAAAACAATGGAGAGGATGCCTGAGGAAAGACTGTTAGAAATGCAAACTCTTTGGTAAGAGTTGACTGGAGAAGGAACCTGCTTTTCAAGGCTATGGTTTATTTTGTCCCTGGATTAAGAATATGGCTGTGTCCTGCACACCTGGTATTGGTTTTGGAAGCATGAAAAATGCATGGAGTGGTCATGAATTGCACACGGTTCCAGGAGCCACTGCTGAGATGCAGCATGAGGCAGGGCATGAAGACCCTCAGGAATAGGCTGCAAGAGCCTTTGGAAGATGCACCGTGGTTTGCATGGAGACCTGAAGATGTTTTGGATATTCCAGGACTGTGCAAAAGGGCTACCATGGAGTGCAGTGTTGGCATGGGATGAAAGTTTTCCCTGGCGACTCTGCCCAGCTGGAGGGAAGGAATTGGAAAACCTGGAGACTGGCAGTCTCGGGTTATATTGAACTTGAACTGCAGAAGTTTGATGACTGCTGATGGTGGTTGAGTTTGCATTATTCTAGTCTCTCCTTGCTATGCCTTATACCAGTTTAAATGTTTACTCTGTGCCTTTACATGTTGAAAGTATTTAACTTGTTTGATTTACAGGACTCACTATCTTAAGTTGATCAAGACTGTGAGAACCTTTGAAATTGGACTGAGTACAATTTACAATGTGTGATAGTTATAAATCTATTGGGGGCCAGGAGCTAAATATATTGGGGGCCAGGGGCGGAATGTGGTAGTTTGAATATATGTCCCCCAATATATTCAGTGTTTTATTATTTTATAGTTTGCATCTGCAATCACCTTGCTAGAGGCAAGGTCACTGGGGGCCCGGTCTTAAGGTGTGGTGATGGTTTGAGAGTCCATTGTAAAGATATGCAAATGTGCCTAGCAGGAGTTCCTGAAGTGTGCTGGGTGACCTTTTGGCTGTGGTTTTGCTCTGTGTGCTGTGGTGGCGGCTTGGTTTTGCTCTCTCTGCTTGCCCTGTGTAAAGCAGGCCGCTTCTCCTGCCATTATGGAACTTCCCCTGGATCTGTGAGCTTCAATAAATAATATCCCTTCCTCCATAACTGTGCCTGGTCTGGAAGTTCATCTCAGCGAACCTGAAGCTGTCTGCAACAGTCTGGCTCCCTTCTGAAAAAGAAAAACAGATTCTCCAAGGGAGAGCAAAGTCAGCACAGGTTAAATTGGATAAAAATTATTGAGTTAGGGAGAGTTTGATGAATGCAGCCCCTCTTTTAACCAAAGACTACTGGGAGCTTGACACTGAAGGGTGTCATCTTTATTTTTTAGGTATTTATTTATTTGCAAGCAGAGGTATTAGAAATAGAGAGAAATATACAGAGCTCAACTGAGTGAGAATGAGTATGCCTGGGCCTCTAATCACTGTAAACAAACGCCAGATGCATGTACACACTTTGTGCTTCTGGCTTTACATAGGTACTGGGAATTGAACTACAGTCATTAGGCCTTGCAGATAAGCATCTTGACTGCTTAGCCATCTCTCCAGGCACCACCACCCCCAGTCAAATTTCTTTTATTTTTTTTAAGAACGTATTTTGATATGTCATGTACTGGAACCATCTTTTCCTCTTCCCTGTCCCCATTTCCCAAGGGGCATATCTCCATAGGATTCAGACCTGGTTCTCAGTTCCAGATATGGGTTCCTTTCCATTGAGCAATCTCTTAGCCAATAAGAAAGTCATTGGTTACCCACCAAGACCGTGTGCTACCATTGCACCTGTGTGTACTTCTCATCAGGCTGGTTGCTTCTGAGTAGCTTAGACCCCTGATTGTTCACACCATTGTTGGCCACTTTCCCCCAGTAGTTCATGCAGTGCTTTCTGGCACCCTTTGAGCTAACTCTCTGGGGAAGGGTTCTCTTCCAAATTTCAGCCAGGTCTCTCCATGTTGTTTTCCAAGTATGTGATTCACAAACTTTCTCTGGCTACTCAGCCATTGGATCAGCAGGAGTCTTTTAAAAATCTGTCCCATTTTCTGGCCCAGTGGTGAGAGCCAAGAGAGAAGTGTCAAGAGAGGGTGTGGCTGGTGTTTCTCTTCCATCTTCCAAAACAGCCATATCCTTTTGGTCTAGCTCCCATCATTATTGAACATGTAGTGCAGACATTCTGAGTCTTGTTTTCTTAAACTGTGGCTCCCACACGCTCTGTTCTTGCGCTCCCTCACTGGCAGTGAAGAGCTCATCAAGCTGAGCCAGTCCTTCCTGGAAAGAAGTCAAACTTTCTCTCAAGCTACGTACAATTTCCTTTTCTATTTTGCTGTTAAGGGAAGAAATAATCAGGCAACACCCACATCTTCTGAAAGATGTGCTTCAACTTTCCCTAGTTCATTCCCTAGGGATTCTAGCAGACTATGTCAGAGTGTAATTTACCATCTTCACACACCTCAATGCAAGTTGTTTAATTAGCTTTCTGTACTAAACCTATGCTTTTCTCATATATCGCATATTTTAGCAAGAGATTAATTTTCCATTAAAGTTGATATTTATAATATACCTTTACAGAAAGTTCTAAATAGCTTTCACTATATATTCCTATATTATAAATTACTTTTGCATCAAATGTCATTGAAATGTAAAAGATAAAATTGAAATATGAAATAGGAAAATTACTAAACATCTATAAAGTTTTTTTTTTTTTTTAGTTTAAACAGTTTAAATTTGGAAAATGTTTAATTTCTCAGGGATTTACTATAGCTAGGGCTATAGTTACATACCAAAAAAAAAAAAAAAAATCTTGAAAGCTAGGGACATCTCATGTTCTGGGTTGGAAATGGTTCAGTATATAATTTGAAGATGATTCAATAATTGTTTACCCATTACACAGCGTGCTACATGTGCATAGCTATAGCTCATTTAATTTAGTGATCTTTTAAATAAACTTATAGAATATTTCAAGTCTTTGATATTTAATATTTGATTTAATGTTTATAGACTCACTTAATAGTACTGAATCTTAAATTCAAAATATATGATGCAATTATTACAAATTAATTACATCTTAGGTGACTTTTAAAAGCTGGAGTTTAAGAACATATATAAAAGGAAAAACCTAGTTAATACACTATAAAATTATATGAGGATTACTTAAACTTAGGCAGTAACTGTAAATTACATTCTTATTAGCTTATTAAACTTTCAGTATTACTGTTCTCAAGATATTTAGGCATAGCCATAAAATATGGTTATAGCTAGGTTAATATTTTAAATAAAAACAAGATTTGTATTATGTTTTCTGCTAATTCCAAAAATCTGTTTAATTAGCCTATTAACAATTAGATTAAGTGGAAATCAAGAAATAAACATTATCAGCATGTTCCTATCAGCATTTTTTTTTTTTATATATATATATATATATATATATATATATATATACAAGTTATATATACAAATATACATGTATGTAATTCATATACCATGCACACAAATTAAAGATCATAGTAAATTAAGTGGGACATGGTGGTGTACGCTTTTAATCCCAGCACTTGGGAGGCAGAGTATAGGATCACTGAGAGTTCAAGGCCACCCTGAGACTACATAGTGAATTCACGGTCAGCCTGGACCAGAGTGAAACCCTACCTCAAAAAAAAAAGATCATAATAAATTTAGTTATGTCTATTATACATATATATGTATATATACATATATACATGTATATAAATATATATGTATTTATGATGTATATATGTGTGTACATATATACATTTCTATCTTTCTACCATTAATATATCTATTGTCTTTTAAAATGCTATGGATACTGGTATGCTAGATATTCCTAACTATTTACAATTTTTCTTGATTGCTTAGGCCTTAGGAATTCTCTTTCTCATTATTCATTAACTAGCCATTAATCACTATCTACTTAGCACTTAAACAGGTCTAGGGACACTGTAATCTTATTATGTACTTACTGTCTTACAGACCTAGATTCTACAGTGCATAGGACTCAAGATTCCAAAGTAAATGAATACTTTTGATTATGCTTATCATATTAGTTTAAAATATAAAACCAAACTGATTAATGAGGAGACATTTAAAAAAATGAATGGTCAATTATGACAGATTTATGAATTTGCAAAATTTTATAGGTAGAGAACAGAGCATTTCATATATAATCGCTTCATTTTTAATCCAATTATGAACTTAATCATGAATTTTTATCCCCTGTCATGAAAATGTCTACTTTATATTAAAATCAAATTAAGTTGCTCATGGGATTAAGACCTATAATTATCTTACATTAAAACTATGTCACGATGTTTCTATACAAGTATGAGGAGAATAAAATATGCTAAATATGGATATTCTGGTCATTTCTAATTTATTTACTTTGTATGCAGTAGGTGAAAACAATATGATATACTGCTAAGAATCATATGCTCATTTCTTTTCCAAACTGTTTCTAAATTAAATAATTTAAAAATAAGAAAACCATATTCAAATTTAAAAATTTATAATGCACAAATGTTTGACTATTTTCTTAGGATTCTTTTATACATTATTGTGGAGCATGTTGCACACTGAAAGTTGTTTTTTAGAAGCACACAGGTTGCAGTTCTAAATTATTTGCCCTTTCTCACATGTGAGTTTACAATTTTTCATCCGCAAAAGTCCTGTATCTTTATCTTATTTCTTTCACCCTTTCCTGAAGAATGTCAGATCAATTACATCATAATTGCCAGCTCTACCTCATTTATTTCTCTTTACGTTATCATCCTTTTTCATCTCTATTCAGGGCAGGGCAATTGCTCTCCGTTCTATCCACTGCTCCTTTGAACATTGTCTCAAACATCATTTGTTGGTGAGGTTTTCTTCCACTCGTAGAGAATAAACTCCATTGAAAATCTTTGTGATTTCACCCTAAATATATGTCTTGATTACAGTCAGTAGAACTGAATTCTGTATGATTTAGTAAGCACATATTTTTTGGGTGTACACACACAGAGACACAAGTATGCATGCCTGCATGTGAATAATAAACAGGCATGTATGAATAAAAACAGATATGTAAAAAGAAGAGATATTTACTGAAAGAATACTGAGGAGAAAAAGTGAGGATTTCAGAAAAGATAAGCTTCAAAAAAGTCAGGGACGATTAGCCTGTATAGCTGAAGGTGTGCAGGGAGTTCCATTCCTGTGAGCCTATCCCCAGATTTGTGGTTTCCATGTTGCTTAACTAAAACTGCAAATTTTAGAAAGCTTTCATCTTATTTATACAGCTATGATCAGGAGAAGCAACACATTTTATGCCTCTCAAGATTTTGTTCTCAAGGTCAAATTTTCAGAAATCAAATACAGTTGCCTGATGAGAACAAGCTGAACTAGATTATTTGACCAGGATGAAACAGCAGCCAGTGTGTTCCTTTCTTCATCTACTGAGAATGTGCCTTGGCTCTGTGGGGATGATCAGGGCAAGAGCCTGGCTGAGTGAATCAGCTGAGTCAAGCAGGACTTGCATCCTGGGACATTTGGGACCCAGGATGCTGTTATCTCTCCAGTACTTGAATGAGGCCAAAATAAGAAGCCACCCTTTAATAATCTCTCAGTGGAATGACAATGTATATTATATCAAAGACTTTAATGTCTAAATGAAGAATATAGTTTATTTCTTAAGTTGTCTTACTCTGTCCTAAATCATCCTCAGATTTCCTTATAAAAGTCATAGCAACAGAAAAATAATAAGGAAGCAAAACAAATGACTAACATTTTTATCCCAAGGGACTCTTCCATTTGACCATATGCTCAGCTGACTTACACACAATGTATGGACACAGGCACTGAACATGGTGAGGGCTTTCTCTTCTCTTTCTCAGAACCATCATTGTCACCTGCTTATGACTTTAACTGGACCTGACAAACCATTATAGAAAGGAAATTATTATTGGGTGTTGGAGAAGGGCTTTATATATTTTTATTTCTTAAATAAATTATTACATTTTTAAATATTTTTACTTATGTATTTATAAGCAGAGAGAAAAGGAGAGAAGAGAGATAGCATCAGTGTGCCACAGCCTCTAGCCACTGCAAACAAATTCCAGATGCATACGCCACTTTGTGCATCTGGATTTACGTGGGTACTGGGGAATTGAAATCAGGTCGTTAGGCTTTGCAGGCAAGCACCTTAACTGCTAAGCCATCTCTTCAGCCCTAGAGAAGGACTTTATAGAATTTATACAGAAATCCTTTGTATTTATACAGATAATCTTTAATAACTTATACAGAAATCTAAGTCTTATTTTCCAGTCTTAGCTACTTAGAATCTTAAAAATCGTAAGCAGTACAAAAGGACTAAAGATAGTGATTCTAAACCACTCCCAAGAAAAGAGGGTTGTACAGGCTGCTGAGGCACATACTCCACCACTCTGGGACACTGCCTTCATCACTTGTACAGAGATTATCAATGCTTTCTAAGACATTCTTGAAATAATCTTTAATTCTTTGTCATTAGCATATGAGGTAGCACATCAGTGTTGAAAACCTGATAGCTCTTCCTTCTGCTTTGATCTATTTTGGGGAATATGCAAACACACATCTTTATGTTCTCAATAGAGCCTGTGTTGTTGTGTCACTCTATAACACTTCACATGTGGGCATTTTTATGATTCTCACCTTCCTCAGATTTCAGATGGCAGTACCGACATTTTAAAATAATTGTATTACTAGAATTTTAAGTAGTACAAAAATATTTCTTATCTAACTTTATGCTCTTAAAAGTATTCATAAATGAGGTTTTAATAATTTCAGGAGATAAATTCATAATAGGAGTAAAATTTTGAAAATGGTATTACATTGTAAAAATGCTGAATAGTGTTGTGTTTTCAGGAAGAGAGGAACATATAAAATAATTTCTGAACATTATTAATAATAATTTAACCTTTCATGTTTATGTATTACTTTAATATAAATATACATGATAAATTACATTTTTGTGAATATCTGAAAAGAACTATAGTGGCTAAAATTATAATTAATATTTTCCAAAACAAATCTGACAATGAATTTTTTAAGTTTTAATTTTGTTTTCTTGTGTGTAGGGATAGTACATGGTATGAGTGTGTAGCACATGGTATGTGTGTAGTACATAGTGTGTCTGTAGCACATGGTATGTGTACTTTGTATATTTGTAGTACATGGTACACACAGGTGCATGTTATAATGGCATGCATGTGTTTAGTAGATGGTATGTTTACATGTCTGTATGTATGTAGTACATGGTATGTGTATGTGTGTACAGATGCTTGTGCTTCATGTGCAGGTATGCAGAGGCTAAAGAAAGATATCAGGTGTCCTCCACCCTGTCTCTTCTGCCTTGTTTTCTGACACAAAACTCTCACTCAACCTGGAGCTCCTGACTCTTTTGTTAGATGTGATGATTGAGAGCTCCTGTGATACTGTTGTCTCTGGCACCAACAACCTGTGGTTATAATCACATGTGGCCCAACTTTTTATGTAGTCACTGGCTGTCAAACTCAGGTAGGTCTTCATGCTTGAATACCTGAACAATCTCTTTGTCTCCACTGTCCATGACATTTCATGTGGAATTTATAACATTGTATACTATTCTAACTTCTAGGCCTCTTTAATCTGTAAAATTTGAATTTATTTGCCTTCTTTCAATTTTTTTCAAACTAATGCTCAAATTATTGATACAAGTCTATTAGAACCTACTGTGACATGAAATTTCCTATTGTGTAGATTTGAATATGCATTATAGCATTTTTGGATAGAAAAGTAAGAAAATAATTTTTAGAGAATTACTTCCTGGTTTTCATTGTAAAATAAAATTGCTTCATCAAAAATTATGTTGGAAAAAGGATTTAAATGAACCTGTCTGTAGGACTTAGCTTCACTTTTGGCTATGCTGTTCCAAAAGTAGCACTGATGAAAGTTAGCAATTATATTTTCTTTTCACTTTTATTCTGTGTGTTATTGTACATATAATTGTTCTCATTCCAGAACAGAACAAATAGGCATATATTGATGATTATTCTTTATGATACAGAGGTGCTCTGGAAAAATACTAACCCCCTGACAAATATAATTGCAAAAAAATGCTCCTTACCCACAATGAAATTACCATACACCACATATATCCATTACTGTTTGCCTTGTAGAATTGTAATTGATTATTATTTTAATACTGCTCCAATGGTAGCCTCTATGTGTTCCTGACCACATCATTTCCATTGCACACAATTGAAGTTCATTCTCATAACAATTTTGATTGGAGGAAGAGCTACAGTATGCTGCATGCCACACTTTACAGAACATATAATTTCAGGTAGGGAATTGGGGTGGAAGTAGGTAGGAAGAGTTTTGATTCACACCTCGGAGAACCCTAGGAACCTACAGCTTCAGATTTCTCATGAAGAAACAATCGACTAGTTGTCAGACAAGTCAAGAAAGATACAGTATGAATCTTTCAGGAAGTACTCTGAATTCAAACTTCACACAAGGCTGGAAAATACTTTAAAAGTCTAAAATTCAGAGATGAAAGAATAGCCTGATGAATTAAAAAGTTTAAAGCTAGGAACTTGCAATGTTCTATATCTGTGAAACAATGACTTTTGTATTTTAGTTTTTTAATTTTTTTAATTTACTTTTTTCTAGTAATCTAAACCCTTCTAGCCTCTTTCATTGGGAAGAAGTAGAGATTGCATATGTAAACAAAATTTGAGAAACACTTCATTGATCCCATTTGAGACAACAGCAAAGACCTCCTTAGAAACATAGCCCATAATAGATCATTATGTTCTGGATTAAACAGTATCTGAAGTGACAGCAGTTGCTTACTTTTTTCATTAGATTACATGTATTAATTATGTGTATGAGTGGGCACAGTGTAAGATTTCAACACAAACACTAGGCAGCACTTTTAGAATCAGGGTAATTAGTAGTTTTCTCTTCTTACGCCTGAGGTGCCAATGAGGAAATTAACTTCTTTTCTCTGAGGATCAGTTTAAATTATGCTAAAGTGATGAGATGAGAGATTTTCGGGAGAGACAAGGTAAAATAAGTGAGTGATGCTTAACATGAGTGATCAGTAAGCTTTCACAAAATAATGTGAGCCCGATTAGCAGAACTTGGAGCTCTCGATATCTAAGCAGACAGAGGAGTCCTGGCACTATTCTAAAAGCAAAAATCTCATAACCTGCAGCAGGCAATTGATCTGAAGCCTAAAGACACCCCACTGCAGTCATGGTCGTCACTGGCCACTGTCATCTAGAGAGTGTGGACAGATGAAGCTCATTCTTACCTAAGCCATCTCAAAAGTGGGGAGCTACAGACTCCGA
This sequence comes from Orientallactaga sibirica, assembly GCA_036365145.1. Taxonomy (NCBI): domain Eukaryota; kingdom Metazoa; phylum Chordata; class Mammalia; order Rodentia; family Dipodidae; genus Orientallactaga; species Orientallactaga sibirica. Next base: position 28,752,583 of record JAEOAD010000006.1, read on the forward strand.
GTACAACTTCCTCGTGTCTGATACTGGAGTACCTACCCATAATTCACAACCTCACAGTAAGGTTCTATGAAGCGTTTCTGCATGTCTTTAAATGGGCATTAGTTATTTTAGCGAATACAAAAGGAATTAGAAGACTGAGTTTTGTGTCTGTTTTTCTTGGAGTATGCCATGAATGTATGCCTGTGTGGGTGTATTCTTATTTACAAATGTGTTGCTTTCTAAACTGAAGAATGGTTTCAGAAGCAATATCACATAGTTTTGATATACACCAGTTTCTTTAAACTCCCTGCCAGCTGCACTTCTAATGATGTGACAACATTCAAAAGTTCACTTTGTCAGCACACAAACTGCAGGAGAATTTCAGGATTACCTAAGTGTACTGAGGCCAAGACAACACTTTTCATTTGACTCAAAACCTTCTCATTTATCGAAGCCTTCTAGAATGCTTTCTCACTTACCTGATATTTCTTCTTCAGACTCTTTATTTTTGGTATCCACTCATCTTTTTTCTTTTCTTTTCTTTTAAGCCTACAGCACTCGGTAGTCCAAGTGGTCTCCAATCCAAGTACTAACCAGGCTCAACCCTGCTTAGCTTCCGAGATCAGACAGGATCAGGCACATTCAGGGTGGTATAGTCCTAGAATCATATCTAAGAAACAAACAAACAAGCAAACAAGCAAACAACAACAACAACAAAAATCCAGTATAAGAGTTTACACTCATGGAAGCCAGACCTTAACAGAACTCAGTGGAGAATAACCAATGAATTCCTTCCAAATGTAGACATGAAGAAGAATTTGAGGATCTCTGACACCTGCAACATTTCTTTTTTAGAAATATTTATTTATTTATGAGACAGGGAGAATGGGTGCACCAGGGCCTCCAGCCACTGCAAAAGAGCTCCAGACACATCAACTACCTTGTGCATCTGGCTTTCTGTGGGTTCTAGGGAATCAAATCCAGGTCAGTAGGCTTTGCAGGCAAGTGTCTTAACCATTGAGCCATCTCTCGAGCCTCCCTTCAACATTTCTAAGTATTTATATTGTCCACTTGAGAGACCAACAGTATTTAAAAGTTATGACGCTTAACCTTTGCCTAGAAGATTTGTATTGTGCATCTAAGAAAACTAGGTATTTTAACATAAAATATGCTATTATTATTGTGGATGAAATACTGATGTCAACCAAATGCCTAATAATTTTTACTTTAGCCAGAGAATCACCTAATATGATGGCATAATTTTTTCCACATCACATTGTACACTTGGTGGTAAAATTGATGATTTAAAAGGATCACAAAACCAGAAAAAGGCTAAAGGAGATAAACACAGAGAACATCCGACTCCTACTAAGCCAGATTTCCAGAGACACAGAGGCTCCCAAAACCTCATTACTGAAGTAGAACTAAAATGACCCCAATGTGGCTCAGGGAAATTTGCGGAAGAGGGGGCGGAAAGAATGTTAGAGCCACAAGTTGGGGCATTATGCACAGAGACTTGGGCCTACCCCCCGTAACTCTTGACTACCCCCACAATGCATGACCCACATTCCCCATTGATGAGGGTCTCTTTGGAAGAGAGAGGACAGGGAGAAAAATAATGGAGTCACCATTATGAATGTAAAATTAGAATAATATAAATAAAAAATAAATTGTAAAAAGGAACAGAATTTAGAAATATTTTGAAATTCTTGTTTGTGAAATGTTTAATATGAATGATGTGCAACCATTATTGATTCTGGGCTGGGGAGATGACTCACCAGTTAAAGACACTTGGTTATAATGCCTGCCAGCACAGGTCTGGTACCGTAGTGCCCATATAAAGCCAGATGTACAAAGTAGTATATGCATCTGGAGTTTGTTTACAGTGGCAGGAGGTCCTGGTGTACTGTGCTCTTTCTCTCCATGCAAATAAATGATTAAAATATAAATGATCCCTTTGGTCCTCAGTATTTCTTTATAATGAAATGTCTAAATTGACTGCACTTTTATCATAAAGGTTACAATATAAAATTTGTGTAAAAAAAAAAAACCCATACTCAAGTGAAAGAACCAAGTCTTATGACATATAGTAAAACAACTGATAAACTGGCTTTAATTTTAGTGTTGGACTTTCTATGTAGAGTGAGGTAGGAATCGTGGATAGGGAAAGGAGTGTTTTTGTTGAATAAGAATAAAATTTTCTGGCTGGAGAGATGGCTTAGGGGTTAAGGCGCCTGCCTCCTAAGCCTAAGAACACTGGTTCCAATCTCCAGCGGTTCCAATCTCCAGGTCCAACGTTTAGCCAGATGCGAAGTGACGCAAGGGCGCAATTCCGCACTTGACCACAAGAGGGCGCACAAATCTGGATTTCGTTCACAGGAGCTGAGACACAGCTGGCGCCCCCATCTCTCTTCCTCTCCCTCTCTCTCTCTCTCTCTCTCTCTCTCTGTGTCTCTCTCCAAAAAAATAATAATAAAATTTTAAAAAAGAATAAAATTTTCATGATCAGATTTCATAGGTTTATAATAAAAAGTATTTATATTTTATTTTTAGCTTGAACAACTGGCTAATTGGTATTTAATGGCAGTCGAACAAAGGAGGAACAGATTTTTAAAAAATATTTTGTTTATTTATTATTTAGTTGACAGAGACAGACAGTCAGAGAAGGGAAAGAGAGGATGAGCGAAGGGGAAAGAGAGAAAGAATGGGCATGCCAGGGTCTCTTGCTCTTGCTAAGGAACTCCAGATGCATGCACCACTTTGTGCATCTGGCTTTAGACAGATACTGGGGAATCAAACCCAGGCAGTTAGCTTTGCAAGCAAGTTCCTTTAATCACTGAACTATCTCTCCAGCCCTAAAATGAGATATTTTTAAATGTAATAAATGACAAGGTAGAATCAGTAACATAATTATCAAATTCAAATAATATTTAGGAATAATATTATTGGGGAGAGGTTGTACCTTTGCCATGGCACACATGTGGAGGTCAGAAAATAATCTCAGGGTAATGGTGTTTGATCCTCTTTGTCTGCCTTGTTTGAGACAAAGTCTTTCTTGTCTTGCCGCTGTGGACTCCAGAATAGTTCATCTGTGAGCTTTGGGATTCCCCTGAGTCTGCCTTCCTTTCCCATTCTGTGTTGGGATTGCAGCTATGCACATCACTGCACAGCTGGACTTAATAACACTGTCTTTTTAATATTTTACTTATTTATTTGAGAGAGACAGAGAGTTAGAGAAAAAGGCAGGCAGATAGAGAGAAAAACAAAGAGAGAGAGAGAGAGGGAGAACGGGTACACCAGGGCCTCTAGCCAATGAAAACACATGTGTCACCTTGTGTAGCTTGAGTACGTGGGTTCTGAGGTATCAAACCTGTACATCCTTAGGCTTTGCAGGCAAGCACCTTAACAACTAAGCAATCTCTCCAGGCCACTAATACTATTTTTAAATTTATATTTGCTAAAATTAAACTATGGCTTATTATTTGCTATGCCAAAGTTATATAATTAAATATTTCTTTCAGTACAGATAAGAGGCAAGAGAAGGGGAATAGGGTACCATTCCCATATTCAGTTACTTCAAATTAGTCTGTGATCTAGGATAACTTGTTAACTCTACTATTCAGTCAGGGGGCAGCATGAGAATCACAGTATGTCCAGCTTTCTCTTCATTGTTTATACTTTTATTTGTTCTTTTACACTGACAGCTAACATGGATATGATTCTGACATTCATTCCTATGAATTACTTTATTCACAAGTGCATGTCTATCTGTGTATTGTACTTACGTTGTTTTTGGTATCTTTTGGACTTACAATCTTCAAACTTCTTCAGTAATATTCCTGGGCAAGCTGTACAACAGTGGGGAGATGAGTTATGAGATCATCCCTAGAAAATATGAGGGCTTGAGATCACCAGAGTTCAACTTCCTCACCATCCATGAGAATCACTGGGCATGTCCCAGTACGTCTCTAATACCAGATGTATACTGTGGGGAGCAGGGTCCAGAAACGTGCTATGACTCTCAAAAAAATATTAAGGTCCAGAATCTCTAAAAGACTATCTCAAGGCAAAACAGGTAGATTGTCAATGGAGTGGATCACCCAAAATTCATCTCTGGCTTCCACAGTTGTGCACATGTGTACCACATCAGTTCATGTATGTGCATAAAACAACCCTTCTCTCTCTCTCTCTCTCTTTTTCTCTCTCTCTCTCTCTCTCTCTGTCTCTAACACTCTCACACACACTACCCATACATCAAAAGAAACCCTAATGTATGCTTATGGTCTCAACATTCAGCAATAACCAATAAGTCAAACAAAAGTGCACGAAACTGTAAAGAGGTCTTTTTTTCATCACATGATAATGTATAGAAGAAAGTTTAATTTCAAGTTACAATATAATGGTCAAATACATTCAGATTAACCTTTCTGTTATGTAGTTTCAGGCATATCATAATTACAAATTATTTTAGCTTTAAAATTCTGGTAACATACAATTTTCTCTTCGACTATAACAAAATGAAAATAAGCAAGAGAACAAATATTTCTAATGAATATTAATGTTTTTTAACCAGGGAACATTTGGTTACATTAAATAACATTATGCATGCATTGATTCTTAACATTTATGAAGTGGAAACAGAAATTATTTCATCCAATATGTAGTTGTCATTAAGCCTCAACTATTAATTCCTGCTGTGTGTTAGAAAGCCCAATCATTGTGAGGTTTAACAAAAAGCAGTGAATACACTTGCTGTTCTGTATAGTCTGAGCTGTATAAAATGGGTTTCTAGAAAATTATTACCATCAGACTCAGAAATTCACATAACCACTCTAAAAAATCAACACTAACTTCTTCACCTCTTAAATGAACAAATGTAAATCAATAGGAGAAACACAATTTTTAAAAATAGCATGATTGTGAAGCTTACCAAGAGTATAATCAAAGTAAATTGTGAGGCCATATGCACATACTTTTATGTCTGCATTAGGAAGTCACACGGCTTTAGGATACTTGCTTTGAAAAGATGCAAGATTCTGTACCAAGCCAAATTTTGCTTGCTGTCCCACAAAATTATTTTGAAAATGAATAGAAACCATAGATATAGCAAATTCCCACTTAAAGTGTCAAAACTCAGGTAGACACATATTTTCTATACAGTATTGTCACCTCACCTCAACTCCTGTGAACCTGGGGGCACACATCAGTGGAGTTCTGCTAGTCATTGTGGGATTATGAAGGCCTCAGTCAGTTCCTGTAAAGTAGGGGGTAAACATGTCTTAGGGTATTCTTACCCACTCTGTGGCTCTTAGTCTTTCTGCCCCCTTCCACAATGTTTCCTGGGCCACTGCAGGCCTTTTTACAGTCTGCTTTAGTGTTGCAGTCTTTGTAGCCTCTGGACTTCTGTTTGTATAGGTGTTGATTATTCTAAGTGTCTGTCACCATCACCATGGGGTTGGTTGTCAGGCTAGTAGTAAGAGCAGTATTTCTGAATTCACTTTGTCTTAAATTTCTCCTGGGCCCTGGCAGAAGTGGTAGAGGTGTAAATCTCATGGTAGGCTATCTTCTTGTCATATAGATGGCATAGGCTTTTGTCTATTTTCTCTGTCATCTGTAAAATAAAACAACTTCTCCAACCAATGGTGAGAGCAACTTGGATTAAAAGGGGTATGCAAAGTTGTTTGGATTTTTGGTGTGCCAGCCCACTCTTTTCTGATTCTGGCACTCTGACTTGGTTTCCAATACCAGATATGAGTTCCTTCCCATTGAACAGTCCTCATGTCCAGAGATCAGTTGGTTACATATAGAGGCTACAGGTCACCTTTGTACAAGTATGTAAATCTTGTCCAGCTGGTTGATTTTGTTGTCACATGGTGAATTGCTTATCCATGCTCCTGGTGACTCTTGTCTTCCTGCAGCTCCAATAGAGCTCTCCAGCAATATGAGGGCTAGCCAGGAGGGAGATAGTGTCCATTTCAGTACCAATGTGGTATTCTGATGTCCTGTAGCCAAAACCTGGGGTGTCTTTAGCAATAGAGTCTTACCTTTTAGCTCTGTCAGGTAATCAAGTATTTTGGCAATGGCCTACATTGTTTTGGGGACCTCATGGGTCTCTTAAGCCAACAGCTCATTCTTGGTCTTGGATTTACCTGCCAGAGCCCATGGTTGTAAGATTAAGTTTTTTTGACCTTTTGTCCAGGCTGGCCCCTTCCCCCTTTATTAGTGTTTATATCTTATAGAATGCTAATCAAAGTGAGAGTTTCCATGGAACTGATTCTTAACACTGTCTTAATTTTTGTATAATTCCCTGCCCATCCTCAACACCCTATAACCTCCAATTCCCTCCCACCCTAACATTCTGACTCTCTCCCAATCCATTAGTAAACCCCTCCTCTCCACCGCCCCTTTTCTTCTCTTTTCTAGTCTCACTCTAGTTTTATGCGTATATTCCTACTGTTAACTACCATTTGCATTCATCTCCACTTAATCCCAGTTAGGGAGCACATATGAGAGATCACATATGTCATTTGTCTTTCTGTGTCTTTGTGACTTCACTTAGAATGATTTTTCCCCAACTCCATCCATTTTCCTGAAAATCTCATTATCTTGTTGCTACTTACCACTCTTTAGTATTCCATTACGTACATATGCCACATCTTTCTTGTCCATTTCAAGTTCCTGGCTATTGTGGATAGAGCTACAACAAACATGGTTGAACGAACTGAGCAAGTATCTCTGTAGTAAAGAGTGGAGTCCTTAGGGTATATGCCCAGGCATGTTATAGCTGGGTCAAATAGTAGATCTACTCTCTTCGTTTTTAGGATTCCCCATACTTATTTTCATAGTATTTACATGTTTGCACTTCCTGCATCAGCAAATAAAGTTTCCTCTTTCAACACAGCCTTGCCAGTATTTGTTGTCATTTGACTTTTTTTGGTGTGGAGGTCTCACTCTAGCTCAGGCTGACCTGGAACTCACGGCGATCCAATCCTCCTACCTCTGCCTCCCTAGTACTGGGATTAAAGGCATGCACCACCACACCCGGCTTCAAAGTTCTTTTTATTTGCATTTCTCTGATGTCTAAATGTGTTGAACATCTCCTTAAGTATGTAGTGTCCATTTGCATATTTTCCTTTGAGAATTCTCTGTTCAGTTCTCTACCCCATTTTATATTTGATTGTTTGATTTTTTTTTTTTATTCTTTGGTTTTTTGAGTTCTTTGTAAATTCTAGATATTAGATTTTGTCAGAGATATAGCTGGTGAAGATTTTCTCCCACTCTGTAGGATGTCTATTGACACTGTTTTTGTTTCCTTATCTGTACAGTAGTGATTTAGCTTCATAAGGTCCCCATGCTTGAGTGTTGATCTAATTATCTAGGCTACTTATCTCTTATTCAGGAACTCTTTCCATACACCTGTATAATGGGGTATTCTATTTTTTTTTTTTTAGATTTTTAGAGTTTTAGTTCTCATATTGAGGTCCTTAATCCATTTAAAGTTAACTTTTGTATAGGGTGAGAGCAGTGGGTCTAATTTAATTCTTCAATATGTGGTTGTCCAATCTCTCCAGTATCATTTGTTGAAGATGCTGTCATTTTTCCATTGTGTACTTTTGGACCCCTTTGTCAAAGATGAGGTAACTGTAGTTGCTTGGATTTAGACATGGGTCTTCTGTTCTAGTCCATTGATCTGTGTGTCTGTTTTTTTTTTTTTTTTTTTTGTTGTTGTTGTTGTTGTTGTTGTTGTTGTTTTTCCAAGAACATGCTGTTTTAGTTACTATGGCTTTGTAATAAATCTTGGAATTAGGTATGGTAATGCCTCCAGAAGTATTTCTTATGTTGAGGATATTTTTGGCTATCCCATGCCTTCTGTTCTTCCATATGAATTTTGAGACTATTTTTTCTCTGTTTGTGAAAAACACTTCCAGAATTTTTATTGGAATTGAATTTGCATATTGCTTTAAGTAGGATGGCTATTTTCACAATATTAATTCTTCCAACCCATGATCATGGGAGGCTTTTCCATTTCCTTGTATCCTTCTCAATTTCTTCTTTCAATGCTTTTATGTTTCCATTGCATGTTTTTCATTTCCTTGGTTAGTGGTATTCCAAAGTATTTAATTTTTTTGTGGCTATTGAAAATGGGATAGCAACATTTATCTCTTTCTCCATGTGTTTATCTTTAATATATAGGAAGGCCACTGATTTTTGTGTATTGATTTTGTATCCTGTCACTTTACTGAGAGTTTACACTGTTAGAAATTTTTTTTTATTGACAACTTTTATACTTACATACAAAAAAGCCCACCTGATATTTCCCTCCCCTCCCCCATTCCACTTTAGAACTCCAGTTTCCATCATATCCCCTCCCTCTCTCCATTAGTCTCTCTTTTAATTTGATGACATCATCTTTTTCTTCTATTTTGAGTGTCTTGCGGAGGTATTGCTAGGCACTGCAAGGTCATGGATATCGAGGCCAATTTCTGTCTGGGCAGTTGCATTGTAAGAGGTCATACCCTTCCTTTGGCTCTTCCATTCTATCTGCCCCCTCTTCCGCAATGGTCCCTGAGCCTTGCAGGGTGTGACAGAGGTGTTTCAGTGCTGGGCACTCCTCCATCCCTTCTTCTTAGCACTATGTTGCCTTTTAGAAATTTTTTGATGGAGTCTTTTGAGTCACTAATATAATCCTATCATCTGCAAATAGGGCTAGTTTGAGCTCTTCCTTGCCAATGTGTATCCCTTTTATTTGTTTCTATTGCCTTATTGCTTATTGAAAGAACTATGTTGAAAAGCAACAGTGAGAGTAGTTACACCTGTCTTGTTCCAGACCTTAATGGGAACATTTTAAGTTTTTCTCCATTTAATACTATCTGGGATTTAGGTGAATTGTAAATCACCTTTATTAGGTAGAGAGAGATATGTTCCCTCCAGTCCTAGTCTCTCAGTTGTGAAGGGGTGTTGAATTTTGTCCAAGGCTTTTTCTGCATCTATTGAAATAATCATGTGATTCTTGTGATAATTTTGTTTATGCAGTGAATTACATTTATTGAGTTCTGTATGTTGAACCATCCCTGTATCCCTGGCATGAAACCTAATTGATTGAGGTGGATGATGCTTTTGATATGTTCTTGAATTTGGTTTGTAAGAATTTTATTAAGAATTTTTGTGTCTAAGTATATTAGGGATATAGGTCTATAATTTTCTATTTTTGTTGATTCTCTGTTCTGTCTGATTTAGTTATTACAGTAATGCTGGCTTCATAGAAGCACTTTGGAAGTATTACTTATTTTTTAATTGTGCAATAATTTGATAAGAAGTGGTTTTAGTTCTTGAATGAAGGTTTGGTAAACTAAACTTTAAATCCATCTGGGTCTAGACTTTATTTGATGGAAATTTTTTTAAATTACTGTCTTAATTTCACTGTAAGTAATGGGTTTGTTGAGGAACTATCTGTTCTGGGTTTAGTTTTGAAGTGAATATAAGTCAAGGAATTCATCCATTTCTTTCAGATTTTCTAATTTGTGGAGCACGGGGTTTTGAAGTATGTCCTAATGATTCTTTCAGTTTCACTGATGTTTGTTGTGTCTTCAGTTTCATTTCTAATCTTACAGATTGAGTTTTCTCCCCCTTTTTTTTTTTGATCATTTTGGCCAATGATTTTTATCAATCATGTTTATTTTTTGAAGAACCAGCTCTTTGATTCATCATTTTCTTTGGTTTTATTTGTTTCCAATTTGTTTATTTCTGATTTGATCTTGGTAATTTCTTTCCATTTGCTACTCTTGGGCTTAGGCTGTTTTTGTCTTTCCAAAGCTTTCAAATGAATGCTTAAGTTATTTATTTGAGTTTGTTCTTTGTTTCTAAATCAATCTTATTTTAAAAGTCCAATTATTTGAAACTGTCTCTTAATGTAAGCTTATAAAATCCAAACACAAGTTACATATGCATAATTACAGAGAGTAAACATTCCTACTGCAAAAGAAGGCATAGCAAGAAAAGTCTGAACTGATGAAAGATCTAATAAAACAAACAGGACAAGTATTAGATCGTGCAGTTCCATGCCTAGCATGCAGGACCCAGGGCACAGTCTCTGGGGTTCAAGTTCTGTCCCTTCAGCTGCTCTGCCTACAGCCTGGGAAAAAAAATCCATCCTTAGCCAGCAGATATCTTTGGCAGCTGATCCATAGTCCTGGCATCTCCAAATACCCTGGGGTCTCCACTTTAATCCATAGTCCATACATGTTATGGCCTTCCAAGGTGTTCACACAGGGACTACAATAACCTTGCCTCACATCTCCAGTGGCCAGCAACAAAAATAAGCTGCAATGTAAATACAATCAACCCTCCTTTCCTGCATTTGTTATACTCCCATAATACTAGACAAGCTACACATGTATTAATTTGGAGGGAATAAAGCCAATTTTAAGGAGGACACTCCTTCTGGATGATTCCTTCTGTATCAACACTCAATGATGGCAATCTTTCAGACAATTGCTGCTGAACAAGGCTATAGTCTCCAGCCCAAAACATTTATTTCTTTCTGCACCATATCCTATTGGTCACACCAGTCCATTTCTTCTTAACTCAACCCTGTTTAACTTCTCAGTACATGGGCAAAACTGAAACTACATTTAGCCCAGTAGTGACAAATGTTTTGCTTCTCCACATGAGTCAATCTATATAGTACATAGATTTTATGTATATAGATCTTTAATTCTCACAAAAAACTTCTATTATATTCTCAAAGCACTGTTAGGTGCTGCTTACACCAAAATTTCAAATCATTCCACATTCATCCTGCAAATTAGTTCTAAGATGTCAAAAAGATACATGGTCTTGTTTCTACCAGCAATGACCTCCATCTTACCCTGGTCCCAATTTTTTTGTTGTAGATGCCTTCATATTGCTATGACTAAACATTTGAATGAAAGTGGCTGATGGAGGAAAGTATTTATTTTAGTGTATATTCTCAAAGGGAAGTGTTATGATGGCAGGGAGATCATAGCACAAGCAGAGGCTGGATATTTCTCCTTTCCCAGCAGGTGGAAGATAGAAATAAGAGTGAGCTAAGATCTGGCAAGTGAGAAGGTGGGTTATAATGTCTCATGACCTTCCCATAGCAACACACTGTCCACTTAATTTTTGACACAAGGTTTCTACTAAATTTGGAGTTCAATGATTCAGCCATAGTATCTATGCAGAAAGCTTTTCCAGTACTGGTATTACAGATGGACTGTACCCCATCTTTATGTGAGTGCTGGGGAATCTAAACTCAGCAAGAACTTTACCCAGTCAAATATCTCCTAGATTCCCACACTTATAAATTTTTAAACTTTATTATGCTAACAATGTCATGAACTTTCCAAAGTTAATAACAAAAACATATCCTATCCAAATATATTTATTTATATATGTATTACAATAGCTATGCTTGCTCCTTTCTTTGATTTAAAATTAGAAATACTTCAGTGTTATTTATCTGTCATATTTAAGAAGAGTTAATATTAAAATCAAATACCAAAATATAAATGTTGGCCTAATTAGCTAATCTCATTCCAGGAGAAAAACCTTATGTTTCACACACACAAAAAAATATTAACCATATTAAGTTGATTGGCAACTGTGTGAATTTCAGTGTCTCATAAATAAATTTTCTATAATTCAATTATATAAGCATTATAATATTATTTGACATAGTTTATTAAGGTCTTTTTACATGCATATTTAAATTTTTGCAGTGACTGTGGGAAATAATAATTGCTTTCTTAAGGATGTGGAAATGGGGCTCTAAGGGTATCATATACTCAAATCATGCTGTAAGATGGAATGGAAAGGACTCCAAAGACTTTACAGACTCCTGGACAGTGATATGAAAAAGAACATTCTTGTGCTATGGAGCCACTTGAAGGGTCAGATCAAGTACTTGTGAGAGCTTTTCTATAATCAGGACATTCAAATGAAGCATTAGTCATGGCCTTTTATGCAGCTATAATTTAGGAGATGGATTGAATAGTTCTTGGATGTTTTTAGCACATAGGCTGTTTTTTTTTTTTTTTCTCTTTTTTTGGTTTTTCAAGGTAGGGTCTCACTCTAGTCCAGGCTGACCTGTTCTCAGGGTGTCCTTGAACTCACAGCTGTCCTCCAACCTCTGTCTCCTGAGTGCTGGGATTATGGGACTAAAGCCATGTCACCATGCCCGGCTTGTTTATATTTTTAATTTGGAAAAAATTTCCAGAACACCATATATATTTGCAAAAAAGTTTAAGGATTCATTCAGTTCTTGAAATAAATCTTAAGATCTTGCACATGCAAGACAAGTGCTTTACCATACACTGTAACTCAATGTATGTCTAAAAGCAGAAAATGAAAAGACAAGTGTGTATCATGGGGAAGATTGAAGGGCTTTTGCTATGGCAGTGTTTAGGACATGAGAAAGATATGTGGCCCTGAGTGTGTGGACTGCAGCCTCCCATCCAAATGGCATGTACTCAGCATGAGCCAGGATGAACCTATGACTGACCTTTGAGATTGCATTACTATTCCTTGTGTATGGAGAGGTCTAAAGTACATAAGCAGTGTTATCACAAAATTTTCTCAAACAAATATGCATTCAATTATCTCAAACATCTTACTGACACATTTGAAATGGCTAATGATAAGTCTCATAAATTAATAAGTCTGAAACAGAAAATTGAAGCCATGCAAATTAAGAATCGCACATCTTCTTCCAACACTCTGAGGTCCACAAGAAATACTTCCTAATCTTCATGAAAGGAGGAGCAGGTAACAAGGATATCAATGTTTAAAAGAGGGATCAGCAGTTAACTATACCTGAAAGCCAAATTTCTTCTATATGTCTATCCAAGGTGCCTTGCTGAAGCCTCACAGACAAGAGCATGCAATTCAGCTGAAAGAAGATAATAATGATTATATGCTGTTTGTCGGAGTCTGTGTCAAAACCTGAAATATGGAATTCTTACAGAATAAAATAGTTTTTTTATTACAGATTCATGAAGTATTTATCACATACAATTGCCCCAGGCTTGTCATACTTAAAAAAAAAAATGTTATGGATTCTTCTTGTACTACCAAGTAAAACTGAGACTCTAGCCTAGCATCCCAAATCTATTACAACCAATTCTAAGAGTGTCTTGTCAGTAGTAACTCTTGCTGGCCCCATTTATGAGCTGCATGGAATATCTGCATCAAAATCATACATCCTTGGTCTCGCATCCATACATATCTGTACTTTTTCAAAAGCCAAGGTCATTTCATGTACAAATATTTGCTACAAATTAGACACGTCTTACTGTTAGTCTCTTGAATCTCCCAATAAGGTGAGCATGCCGCTTCCCTAGGTCCTCATGGCATAAACTTTTCCAGTTGCTCCAAGTGGAGAGTTTTCTAAGAGTATGATTGAATATCTGGCATCCAGATCATACTGTGACTTCTGAGGAAATCAGTCAGTATTGTTTTCATAGTGAACAATTTCTTGAGAAAAAAAAAATCTTTGTTTTTTTCTGATTACTTGAAAAAACAAAAAAAAATCACTTTTAAGCCGGGCATGGTGGCGCACGCCTTTAATCCCAGCACTCAGGAGGCAGAGGTAGGAGGATCTCCATGAGTTCGAGGCCACCCTGAGACTACATAGTTAATTCCAGGTCAGCCTGGACAAGAGTGAGAACCTACCTCAAAAAAAAAAATCACTTTAGTTTAGATACTCTATTACCAAAAATAGGTAATATGTGTCATTTGAAAGAAGCTGGATATAGATAAAACCTGTTAAGTTCTTAAAGTACTCTTCCCTGTAATGACTTACCAGCTATTGTGATCTTTCTTGAGGCCACACATACCCTTCCTCATGGTCATTCTCCACCACAATTCTACAAAGACATCTTTGACAAAGTTTAAAAACAAGATTTTAAAAAATAAAGATTCTTCTTTTTTTTTTGGTTTTTCGAGGTAGGGTCTCACCCTGGTTCAGGCTGACCTGGAATTCACTATGTAGTCTCAGGGTGGCCTCGAACTCTCGGTGATCCTCCTACTTCTGCCTCCCAAGTGCTGGGATTAAAGGCGTGCGCCACCACACCCAGCTCTAGATTCTTCTTTTAAAAAAAATATTATTTATTTATTTATTTATTTATTTATTTATTTATTTATTTATTTGAGACAGAGAGAGAAAGAGAGAGTGGGCATGCCATGGCCTACAGTCACTGCAAACAAACTCCAGATGCATGCACCCCTTGTGCTTCTGGCTTACGTGGGTCTTGGAGAGTCGAACCGGGATGCTTTGGTTTTGCAGACAAATGCCTTAACCACTAAGCCATCTCTCCAGGCCCAAGAGTCTTCTGAAAAAGGGTAACCTAACCAAACTCCTCAGCCTCCAGAGATTCGTAATGTAAACCTTTGACGCAATGATTTCACTTAGATTTTTTTATTTCTTCTTCAAACCAAGCCAACTTACTCAGCCTTTGAGGATACATTCTAGGAGCTAGCCTCTTTGAATGTTTAATGTGTCTACCAAATCTTTCCAGAGGTGCCTAACTAAATTGACTCATTGTGTAAAGTCATTTCTCATTGACTATTAAGTAAATTTCTAACAAAAGGAAATTCTGCTTTTGGCAGAAAATATATGTTTAATCTTGATGAGCAAAATAGCTGGATACTTTAGTCCATGATAAAATACCACCCATCCTGAGGAGAAATTATATTCCAACCAATTATGGCAAGAGGAAGGAAGTTCAGCTTAGCTCAGCTAAGAAGAGCAGCGCACCACTGAGATCATTGCAGATACTGGGCTCAGAGAGCTCAGATTTATGACACAAGACATGATTCCTTAGAGAACAATAAGAATACTTCTGCCTGCCTTTATTCTTACAATAATTTTAAATTCCTATGGTACAAAAATATCAGAGATCTATTTTAACTGATTTCATTTAAACAAAATTTTTTTTTTTTTTTATCATTTCAAAGACTGCTGAAACATCAATTAGTGTTGCAATTTTGCTGTGAGAGTCCAAGACGGAATAAAACACAATTGTCAGTAGCAAGGAAAATTCTGCCTGAAATTGAGTTATTCCTATTGTAAAACTTAAGCCTGCAGTTTCTTTTTAGAAAGATAGAGGTAAGAATAGACAAGGAGTATTTGAAAATTTGTGAATTATTAATATAGAAGGAATAGAAGCTTAAGCTTTGAAAAACACCACCTCTAGCTGCCATTTAATTTAAGCCTCTCATTCTAATACAAGCAATCTACCATAGAGATGTCATTACCACAAATGTGAGATAGGGTACTGATAAATATAGCAATTATGGCTAGCATTCATATAGCTCTTTGCAAGCACTTAATGTGCATTTATTTATATTGAATCCAATTTTTCAGATTGGTGTCTGTGAAAGAGACACAGTTAATTTGTCTACTTGGTACATGCCAGATCCACATTTGCATTGAGACAGTCTGACACCAAAGAGGCCACATCAGGGCAGGCATAAGGAGAGGTGAGTCCCCTGCTAGACTTTTTGCCTTTTGTTTTGTTGTTGTTTGCTTGTTTGTTTCCATTTTCTTTTTTTAATTGTTTTATTTTTATTTTCATTTTTGGAGAGAGACACAGAGGAGATGGAGAGGGAGAGGGAGACAGATACACAATGGGTGCCAGCAGCCTCTCAGTGGCTGTGAACGAAATCCAGGTATGTGCGCCCCCTTGTGGGCAAGTGCAGCATTGCGCCCTTGTGTCACTTTGCATCTGACTAAACGTGGGACCTGGAGATACGAACCAGCGTTCTTAGGCTTAGGAGGCAGGTGCCTTAACCGCTAAGCCATCTCTCCAGCCCTCCACTTTCTTTTTTGTTATTATTATTATTAGCAACATATTTCATAGGGATACATCATGTGTTGGTACCCTCTTTCCCTCAGTCCTGCCCCATTCCATTGAGGACCCTCCTCAGTGGGGTTGCAGCTATTCCCTATGGAGTTGTGAGTTATGCATTGTAAGAACATCATAACTCAATTATTTTTTTGGGGGAAGAAATGCCTCTGTGGCTCTTACAATCTTTCTGCCCCCATGTGGTAGTTTGAATATATGTCCCCCAATATATTCAGTGTTTTATTAGTTATAGTTTGCATCTGCAATCACCTTGCTAGAGGCAATGTCACTGGGGGCCGATCTTAAAGTGTTAATGGTGTGGGTTTGAGATTCCATTGTAAAGATATGCAAATGTGCCTAGCAGGAGTTCCTGAAGTGTGCTGTGTGACCTTTTGGCTGTAGTTTTGCTCTGTGTGCTGTGGTGGCTGGTTAGCTTTTCTCTCTCTGCTTGGCCCTGTGAAGAGCAGGCTGCTTTTCCTGCCTTTATGGAACTTCCCCTGGATCTGTAAGCTTCAATAAATAATATCCCTTCCTCCATAACTGTGCCTGGTCTGGAAGTTCATCTCAGCGAACCTGAAGCTGTCTGCTACAGTAAAGTGGTACCGAGGAGTGTGGGGTGAGATGAACCAGATCGTGTGGATATTCGTCTTTTGGAACCTTTGTTTTGGAGGAATGGGCATGGACTTTGTGCTTGCAACTGAAGGTGCCTTCTGGAGTGGTAAGCCAAGTTTTACGGACTATTCTGATGAGAGTTTGAGAATGCTAAGTGCAGACTGTATTGAACTTCGAGGCTTGGCTTATGAGCTTTCTAAGGGGAAGGAAAGACTGCAGAGGACTTTGTTGGAACTGGGCTACTGGCATAAGGGATGGCTGTGTTCAGCTATCCAGGCCCAGAAAGTTTGATCAAGGTTAAATTTGTAATGGACTGATGTGTTTGGCTAAACATATTGGACTGAGAGATTTAAGATTTTAAGTTGGAAAAC
The DNA here is from genome assembly GCA_036365145.1 of Orientallactaga sibirica. NCBI lineage: Eukaryota > Metazoa > Chordata > Mammalia > Rodentia > Dipodidae > Orientallactaga > Orientallactaga sibirica. The sequence continues at coordinate 28,769,408 of JAEOAD010000006.1, forward strand.
CTGAAGCAAGTTAAAAGTAGAGGCATTGAGACTGCTTTAGCTGCTATTGTCAAACACATTAGCAATCTTAAGGAAGGTGGAAGGAAGGTGGCCCGACTGCTTTTACATTAAAACAATGGGGAGGATGCCTGAGGAAAGACTGTTAGAAATGCAAACTTTTGGAAAGAGTGTTTACTGGAGAAGGAACCTGCTTTTCAAGGGTATGATTTATTTTGCTCCTGGATTAAGAATATGGCTGTGTCCTGCACACCTGGTATTAGTTCTGGAAGCATGAAAAATGCATGGAATGGTCATGAATTGCACACGGTTCCAGGAGCCACTGCTGAGATGCAGCATGAGGCAGGGCATGAAGTCCCTGAGGAATAGGCTGGAAGAGCCTTTTGGAAGATGGACCGTGGTTTGCATGGAGACCTGAAGATGTTTTGGATATACCAGGACTGTGCAAAAGGGCTACCATGGAGTGCAGTGTTGGCATGGGATGAAAGTTTTCCCTGGAGATTCTGCCCAGCTGGAGGGGTGGAATTGGAAAACCTGGAGACTGTCAGTCTCTGGTTATATTGAACTTGAACTGCAGAAGTTTGATGACTGCTGATGGTGGTTGAGTTTGCATTATTCTAGTCTCTCCTTTGTATGCCTTATACCAGTTAAAATGTTTACTCTGTGCCTTTACATGTTGAAAGTATTTAACTTGTTTGATTTTACAGGACTCACTATCTTAAGTTGATCAAGACTGTGAGAACCTTTGAAATTGGACTGAGTACAATTTACAATGTATGATAGTTATAAATCTATTGGGGGCCAGGAGCTAAATCTATTGGGGGCCAGGAGCAGAATGTGGTAGTTTGAATATATGTCCCCCAACATATTCAGTGTTTTATTAGTTATAGTTTGCATCTGCAATCACCTTGCTAGAGGCAAGGTCACTGGGGGCCGATCTTAAGGTGTGGTGATGGTTTGAGAGTCCATTGTAAAGATATGCAAATGTGCCTAGCAGGAGTTCCTGAAGTGTGCTGTGTGACCTTTTGGCTGTAGTTTTGCTCTGTGTGCTGTGGTGGCTGGTTGGCTTTTTTCTCTCTCTGCTTGGCCCTGTGAAGAGCAGGCTGCTTTTCCTGCCTTTATGGAACTTCCCCTGGATCTGTAAGCTTCAATAAATAATATCCCTTCCTCCATAACCGTGCCTGGTCTGGAAGTTCATCTCAGCGAACCTGAAGCTGTCTGCTACACCCCACTTCTGCAAAATTCCCTGAGCCATGGTGGGTGAGTTTTAAGTCTACTTCAGTGATGAGTACTTAAGCACCTCTGGATCTCTGCTTTGGTAAGTGTTGAGTATCCTTAGGGTCTGTCTCCTTCACCCTGGTGCTGATTAGGTTCAGCATGGAAGCAGCACTCTTGCTAGTCTCCCAACTTCCTCTGTGGTTTCAGCTGTGGCTTGGGTGAAGTGTGAGGGGTAGTTTATCTCCTCAGGTCTCTGCAGGTTCTCCACCCAAGAGTCAAGTCAGCATATACCTTTCCTGTCATGCATGCTCTCCTCTCCTGTCCATTCTCAGTGGACATGGAAGCCTCATCTTCTGCATCTACATTTATCTTCTATATGTTTCCAATATGCTTATGTTTTTAAATTTATTTAAAAAGTTCATTTTAAATGTCCTCTTTACTCAGTCTGGATAAAGTACCAAAGAGGTGTGTATTGACAGCAGAAAGTCTTTATCAGTGTCTACTCAATCATTGCCAAAATGGTATGCCCACTTCATAATTCACATTTTTTCTGTTAAATATTTTAATCATTATTTTATAATGAAGATGTCCCTAGAACCTTGTTTTACTTTCATTTACTTAAGATACATACATAATTTGTGCTTATATAATCACATAGAAAATGGGACTGCAAGGCAGAAAAAAATCCACGGAATTTTCAATTTTACCTTCTTTTGGTAGAAACCACTCTAATAATTTCACTTTTTCCTTTTATTTTGTTCTTGTATTTAATAGTTGAGGCCTCACTATGAAAAGAGAAGCTATATGCCCTCTTGTTTCACAATGTTACTATGTTACTCTTTCTTTTAAAAAATGATATGTAAACACTGAATTCTTTTAAATTTCTAAACAATTAAAATTAGCAAATATAAACTGAAAATAATCTAGAATTTTATTTGTAATTTAAGATGGACAAGAAAAATATTAGGGATTTATATTTTATTCTCCAAAAATAATGACAAATTGGGTCTACTTAACTCAAATAGAAGACAAATTGTGCCAATGTCATTTTTTTTTTATTTTAGCAAACTTAATCAGCAAATTGAAGCCGTGCACAATTAACATAATCAATGTTGTACAATCAATAATGAAAACAGCCAAAAACACCGACTAAACCTTGCCATGGCCAATTTAGTCCCATCATCTTGACACAATCACACTGGTTTTCTAAAACACTTTTCTTTCTGATGGATGTTCAGAGACCATAAAAAAATACATTTAAGGTTCTGTTGTACAATTATACAATTCATCTCACTCTGCCTTTGAGTTAAAATATTTATGCATCTTCCACTAGCTCAGTGCTATAATGACTTACTTCCAGGAACATAATAAACTTGGATGAGTCAATATAATAAAATTAACATCTCAGTCACTTTCTAGCTACACTGTGAAGATATTTCTGTTATATTTTTATATTAAGAACATACTCTGCATGGATACATCACATGTTGGTACCATCTTTTCCTCTGTCCCTGCCACCATTCCTCAGGAGGCCCTCCTCAGTGTGGTTGTTGGTATCCCTTATGGGGTTGTAGGTTATCTGTTGTGGGAAATAACATCCCAACCTGTGGCTCTTCCAAACTTTCCACCCTCTCTTCTGAGAAATTCCGTGAGCCATGGTGGATATGTTTGTGTTTTAATTTTACTTCAGTGAAAAACTCTCAGGAGCCTCTCAATCTCCAGTTTGGTATGTGTTGAGTATCCTTGGTGTCTGTCTCCTTCACCCTGGTGCTGCCTGTCAGGCTCACCATGGAAGCAGCACTCTTGCTATTCTCCCCAATTTTTCTGTGGATTTAGCTGGGCTTTGGCTGATATGGTAGGGGTGGTTTATCTCATGAGTTTTCCTTACCTTCTGAAAAAGACAAACAGATTCCAATGGAGAATGAAGTCAGCATAGGTCATACGTTGGATAAGCATTATTAATTTAGAGGGATTTTGATGGTTGTAGCCCCTCTTTTAGCCAAGCTCCTAGTGGGAGATTGACATTGGAGAGGATAATCTTCGTTTCCATAGGATTCAGACCTGGTTCACAGTGCCAGATATGGGTTCCTTTCCACTGACTGGATCTTTTAGTCAATTAGAAAACTGTCAGTTGCCCACCAAGGCTGTGTGCCAGTATTGCACTAGTGTGTATTTCTTGTCAGGATGGTTGCTTCTGAGTAGCTTAGACCTCTGCTTGCTTGCTCACACCATTGTTCACCACTTTCCACCAGTAGCTCATGTAGCACTTTCCAGCACTGGACAGGCTAACTGGTGACTGACTATCTTCTGGATTACAGCCAGCTCTCTCTGTGTTCTGTGTCAGCAGCATATGGTGTCTTCAGCAATAGGGTCTTGTCTTTTACCTTAGGTAGGTAATCAGGTGTTTTGACAGAAGACTGTCTTGTTTTGGGGACCTTGTAAGTCTCTCTAATCAACAGCCCATAATGGGCAGCAACCAATTTCTGTTAATGGTAGTTACAAGACAGAGCCAAATTTTTTTAAGGTTATTGGGAGTGTCTGTAAAGAAGGGTCCTGGAGAAAGTGGGATGAAGCCTAACCACAGTGAAGGTATTTTAACAGTCTTTGGTAATTAATAATGGTGTCATAATTTCTTTTTGAATAAATTTATATTATCTGAATGTGTGATTAAACCTTTAAACTTACCTAATTTAATAAGAAAAATCATTCCCTTACACATTCAGTGGTCATCTTCAAAGCTGCAAAAATTTGTAAATGCATGAATGCTGACTGAAAATGCAGCTTCATGTTTATACTATGGAAATTTTTTAATGCTTTAGAAATTTATTTATTTATTTGAGAGAGAAAGGGGGCAGATAGAGAGAGATAATGGGTGAGCCAAGGCCTCTAGCCACTGCAAAAAACTTCAGACACATGTGCCACCTTGTGCATGTGACTTACCTGGGTACTGGAGAATCAAACTTGGGTCCTTAGGCTTCACAGGCAAGTACCTTAACTGCTAAGCCATCTCTTCAGCCCAGCAATGGTAGTTTTGAGAAAATTAGCTTGAAAGACATTGTGTATTTGCAAAATTCCTTTAAGGAGTGAAAATAGAACTCTCAGAGCAACTTTCAAAAACCCTCAGCTATTAGCACCCTACAGAGATCTGGGATGAGTCAAGCCATGCACAGTCCAGGACAATCAAGTGATCTTAGTCAGAGAAGCCATGCAGTCCAGGACAATCCAGGACAATCAAGTGATCTTCCAGGACAATCAAGTGATCTTAGTCAGAGATCTGGGAGGAGTCAAGCCATGCACAGTCCAGGACAATCAAGTGATCTTAGTCATCCAGAAATTGAACTTGTGATGCTATTTTAGAGTAATCTAAATTCTCCTACTGACAACATAGGAAACAAAGAATTTAGTAAACATTTAACATCACGTAGTCTAAAAACATTTTTTCAAAATTATAAAAACAGTAAAAAATGAATTTATTTGTTGAGTAATAAATACAACTAAATAACTTTGGTATACTTTGTGTGATAATTGTCTTAATTAATAATTATATAAAAATTTTAAAAAATTCATATGCCTTATCTCTGAATTTAGCTAATAATTCAAGTTACATATTTTATTAAGTTTAGTTTTACATAAAAATATTTAACTTAATATCATCGTTCACCTTATTTCTTGATTGCTTTCTAAAATAGTTAAGTGCACACCTGTAATCACGACAAACATGATGATAAGGAAGGAAGTTCATAAACTCAAGACCACCTGGGCTACATAACCAAGTATCTGCCTAAAAAATTTATAAAGAAAGAAGGGGGCTGGAGAGATTGCCTAGTGGTTAAGGTGCTTGCCTGCGAAGCCTAAGAACCCAGGTTCAATTACCCTGTACCCACATAAGCCAGATGCACTGGGGGCATATGTGTCTGGAGTTCCTTTGCAGTGGCTAGAGGACCTGATAAGCCCATTCTCTTTGTCTCTCTGTCTTTCTCCCTCCCCCCCCCCCCTCCTCTCTCTTATGTATATAAAATAAAATAAATTTGAAAAGAAAGAAAGGAAAGAAAAGAAAGAAGAGGAGAGAAAGGAAAAGAAAAGCAAAAGGGAAGAGATTTCTCACTTTCCCACACGGATGTTCAGATGAAATGATTCCCTGCAATGGGGACCACACTGGCTATTTCTGCAGGTAACATGATTTCTTTCATCAATGAGCCTCTTGTCAATCTTTTTTTTTTTTTTTTTTTTTTTTTTTTTTTTTTTTGAAAGAGAAAGATTGAGAATGGGCGCACCAACAGCCTCTCAGCTGCTGTAAACGAACTGCAGACGCATGAGCCCCCTTGTGGGCAAGTGTGACATTGCACCCTTGCATCACTGCATCTGGGTAAACATGGAACCTGGAGAATCAAACAGGCGTTCTTAGGCTTGGCAAGCGGGCACCTTAAGGGCTAAGCCATCTCTCCAGCCCAATCATTTTTGATAACTTAAACACATGTGGGTTTTTTGTTTATTTTTATTTTTTTTTTTTTCACAGTAGTAGTGATTATTGATTCCTTAAGAGTTTATGACGTTGGACAGTCATTTTAATGGGGAAGGAGGAAATGACAAAGCTCTCTGAGACTGGGCAATAACAAGAACTTATGCCAGAGTATAATGTAAGAATAATGAAGACATAAACAACCAGAACTACAAGATTTTAGCAGAAATTTCTGGCATGAATAAAAATAAACCAAGCCCTAATTCTAAAGTAGCAGAAAAGTCTTGATCCTGAATTGGTACGCCTTCAAAGCCATAGGCATTAGCAGGGCAGTGAGAATCTAAGTGTAGACTAAAATACAAACAAAATATAAGGCACACCACTGTTAACTACACCACACTTTACATGCATAAATCTGATGAGGTGTTTTTTTTTTTTTTTTTTTTTAATTCACTTACCCCCTTGTTTATTTTGATGTATATTAAAGTTTTTACTTGTCACTGAAATTTTTAGTGTGACATAGAATATGATCAGATTTCAGCATGAACATGTATTTCATGTAAAGAAAATCAGAAGATGTTAGGTTGGCAAGGTAGAAGATCTGGTTGATAGAATGACCACCCCTAAGAAGAAAAGGAGGCAGTGAGAATGACAGGAGGCTGAGCAGTGTTTGCTTGGTTGTAATAAACTATGTGGTTTGTCATGTCACTCCACGCTGAGGTTTCTCCACTTTCAAAAATGCCTGTAGGATTTATGTGCCACTTTTAAGCTGTTCTATACTCTTACTTTCAGTTCATTATCTGTGAAATTTTATATGTGATGATGATTAAACAAGAGAAAGTATATATTTCATATAGAGTAATGCCTCTCTAATGAACATTACCAATAGCTATTTTCATGGGAGTTGGTGAATTTTGCCCCATTTAGATGATGAGATGGTACTAAAACCTCAGAAATCAAAATAAAGAGTTCAAATGTCTAAATGACATGAAGACACATCCCATTCACCTTACAATTCCTGCCATTTATACCCAAGTTGGACGCATGGTGTGTTTAGTTCACCTTATTCATTGTAACTGCATCCAAACAACGTAACTCCCCAGAGGTCCTGTAAGCCTTCAGTCATGATCTCCCCAGTTGCTGTTTTTTTTTTTTTTTCTTTTTCTTTGTCTTTCTTTTTTTAGCAAAGCTCTAAAGTTGACAGTTGTTTGGATGCAACTTTCTTGTTCCTTCCTTTTGTAAAGGTGGTTACTGAGTTATTATTATTTATGAAAGCAAACAAACTGACCACGTGTGAACATTCACATTTCCACTTTGGTCAATAGCATATGTTCTAAGCAATTTTCTAGTGGATCTCCCATGTTCATCATGAGATAGTATGTGCATGTCCTTTGAGTATGTCATCTCATGGCCTAAACTTTTCAGCATAGTCCACTACTAGTGTTTACTTATGCCACATAAAGTTATCTAAGTATGGGGACATGTTTCAAGCTTATAGAACTTTTAATGTAAGACAAAGATATAGACTTGTTGATTTAGGGACTTGATTATTTCAAACTAATATGTAGGATATCTTAAAGGAATGATTAGCAAGTACAAATATATAAAAATATGTTTGACTTTAAAAAAGCTTTATAATTACAGCATTAAGCACAATAATTCTCCTAAAAATGGAATTAAAAAGAAACTATTGCTTTAGAATGTTTTCTCAAAAGAAAATGACAGGCTGGAGAGATTGCTTAGTGGTTAAGGCATTTGCCTGCAAACGGTTTGATTCTCCAGGTTTGATTCTCCGGTTTGATTCCCCAAGACCCACGTAAGCCAGATGCACAAGGGGGCACATGCATTTGGAGTTCATTTGCAGTGGCTAGAGATCCTGGTACACCCATTCTCTCTCTCTCTCTCTCATTCTTGCTCTCTCTTTCTCTCTCTCTCTGCCTTTTTCTCTTTCTAAAATAAGTAAATACATATTAAAAATCAAGAAAAAGAAAATGACGAAAGAAATAGGTAATGAATCATAAAATAAAAAGAGAAAAATGAAGCTGAACTATACTCTTTTTAAAAATATTTTTATATTTTAGTTTTATTTATTTTTTATTTGAGAGAGATAGAGACAGACAGACAGAGAATGGGCATGCCAGGGCCTCCAGCCTCTGCAAGCCAACTCAGGTGCATGTGCCACCTTGTGCATCTGGCTTACATGGGTCCTGGGAATTGAACCTGAGTCCATCTTTCCAGGAAAACACCTTAACCACTAAGCCATTTCTCCAGCCCTTTAACTGTACTCCTAAGGAGAAATATATTCTTAGAATCAATGTATATAATTGAATGAGACTATGGCAAGACAATACAAAAATATTACAACACATAAAAATTTTTTGTGACATTACTGGAATGAGGGAAAATAATTTAAACCTAGAGTCTTCTACTTTATATATTAACTCCTAAGGTTTTCATCAAATGAGACCACTATTTGTTACAGACAACTGAGTAAAAAGGTCAGCAATGCAGGAAAATATTTTCAAATTTTCATATTTAAAGTTATAATCCAATTCTTGCCAGGTGTGGTGGCACATCCCTTTAATCCCAGCACTTGGGGGGCAGAGGTAGGAGCATTGCCATGAGTTCCAGGCCACCCTGAGACTACATAGTGAATTCCAGGTCAGCCTGGGCTAGAGTGAGACCCTACCTTGAAAAAAAGTTGCTATATAATCCAATTCTAATTCATAATTACAAGAATATAATATCTCCATATTACTATTGTTTTGAAATTGAAAAGGTAAATTTATTACTAAATTACAGGTATTTATTAAATATCTCATGGCACCAGCTTACAGAAGCAAAGGATTTTTGAGAAAGTCATGTTATTTAAATGATATATTTTATTTCCTGGCTTTGGCCACTTGTTCTCAAAGCACATTTTTTATTCACCTTTGAATTCCCAGTATGTTGAATAAAATGATTGCTGAATAAATTGAGTAAATGAATTCATATTAAATAAGGACAGTTACTTCCTCTAGAGAAAACAATCTTAATAAACCTAGTAACTTTTAAAATAATGGCTTTTAGATAAGTTTTTCAGCATGATATGTTCAAGAAACAGTGATATAAAGGAGAGTAAAAATCTGATATCTTCTAAGATTCAGAAAATTAAATAGTGAATCTTCCTATGGCAATTTAATTTACTTGGTTGAAATGGCAGATGAATGCAGAATCACTTTTTTAATGAAAATGAGGAAATCATGAATGATTCATGTCATACAAAATAAAAAATAAAATAGAAAGAACAATAGCAAAAGGATTGTGAAGGCAAAGTCAAGGGTTTAATGCCTGGCTGCTGACATCTTATCTTTAATGCTTACTTTTTGGTGCGCCTTGACTTGGTCTGCTGCACATTTTCAAGTGACACACTAATGAGATATAGAGAAAATGTGGAACTCTACAGTCACTAAACCCTGGTAACAGTTATTTTGCACAATTCCCTAAGGATTCTTTTTAAAAATTAGGAGACCTCTATGATTTCTCATGGTCTGCAATCCTCGTTCACTCACATCCCAGTCTTTTCAAGTCATATGTATTCTTTTTTTAATTAATTAGTTAATTCATTTAATTAATTAATTTATTTATTTATTTATTTATTTAGAGAGAGTAGGCATGCCAGGGCATCCAGCCACTGCAAACAAACTCCAGATGCATGTGCCACCTTTTGTATCTGGATTATATGGGTACTAGGGAATCCAGCCTGGGACCTTAAGCTTCATAGGCAAGCACCTTAACAGCTGAGCCATTCCCCAGCCCATCACATGTATTATTTTTGCATTCTTCAATTTAGCACCCAACTCCCCTATACATTGAACACAGATAACTGGAAGCCTTAGTTATTTTACAAGCCTATGTTGAGAGTCTCACTATAGGTTATGTGACTGTAAGCTGTCATAGAGATGGAAGCTAAGCGAGTAACTGAAATATTGTCCGTTCTGAAACTCTTGTTTCCATGAAATATTACATGTTACATCCTTACGCATACATTTATTCACCTGTATCCAAATTTAGTCCACACTAAATTTAGTTTATTAGTTGTGCATTGTGGGAGCAGCAATCAGTTATTGAGGCGAGGCAATTTTGCCTCTAGGCAAAATGTCCCAATTTGTGGCTCTTTCAATCTTTCTGCCCCCTCTTCTGCAAAAGTCCCTGAGCCATGTTGGGTGTGTTGTAAATCTACATCAGTGATGGGGTCTTGGGAGCCTCTGGATCACTGCTTTGGTGGGTATTGAGTTCCCTCAGTATCTATCTCCTTCACCCTGAATCTGATTATCAGGTTTACTGAGAAAGCAGCACTCTTGCTCATCTCTCCATTTCCTCCGTGGTTTCAGCTGGGACTGGCCTGAAGTGTGATGGGTCTTTTATCTCCTTAGTCCCACTCCTGTCTGAAAAAGAGAAGCAGAATTTCCAATGAATAGTGAATTTAGCACAGGTTAAATAATGCTTACGTTATTAATTTAGAGGGAATTTAGTTTTATTTATTTATGTATATATTTTTAATCTCAACACTAAAGTGGTTTTCTCTGATTATGGAGAGGAGTAGGGTGTTTATTTCTACTATTTTTCCTGTGACTGATGATTTATGGTTTTAGTGGTTGCAGATCTTCATAAGGAAAAATTAGTTTTATAAATTTGTAAATAAGCCTGGAGAAGCCCAAGAATATGATTGCATGAGATATAAAATTGAACAAGGTTTTGAGGCCAAACATCCAAATTATTTTTGAGGCAGGGTCTCACCTTATAGCTCAGACTGACTTGCATCTCACTATGTAGTTCAGGTTGGCCTTGAACTCATGGCTTTTTGTCTAGCTCAGCCCCTCAAGTGCCAGTTTTACTGACATGAGCCAATTCAATTGTGCATGTGTACCAATTTCAAGAGTATTGTTCTTTCTATTGCATTGTTACTCCAAATGGAACTATGAAATAACTAAGGGTTACATGCAGAACCAAGCTATAGACAGGGACAGGCTTTTTTAGCCACTTATTCGTTCATGAAACTATGACAATGTATACACGTTGTGTTAAGTGCTGAGTGTGGAAGAAAGAAGAAGTTTCAAGGAATTTAGAATGAGAGCAAAGAGTGGAGAAGGGAATTGAGCTGGCTGGTACATGTGGAAGAGAGCTCTAGGGAGCAGTGCACCTACACTGAGAGACCAGGCAAGATGTGTGACACAGACTAAGTTATGAAGTCTTAAAATTCATCTAAGGTATTTGAACCCTATGGTAAGAAGATAATGAGCTCACAGAATCTTTAATTATGTTCAGGGCCATTGTCAGACCACACTGAATAAATAATTTAAGGTTCTTGTGGAGAATGAATTTCAAAAAAAGTGAGCAGGGAAATTAGTCCTAAGAAATCATACAGGAAGCACTTTACTTTCCCAGGAAAATGAGGGAAGGATAGATAGAAACCTATTGAACGTAGAAACTGGACTTTGCACACAAAATTCAGGATGTCATCTTTCTTCCATGTGAGATTTTCTAGCATTACATGAGTAAAAAAAATTACTCCCCTCCACTATATCCCAGATAAAGGTGCTCTTGGGATTAGAGGGATGGCTCAGTAGTTAAAGCACTTGCCTCACTCATTGTCTCTAATAAATAAATAAAGATAAAGGTATTCTTGGCCTTCTGCCTGACAAAATAAGCTGTAGCATTACCTTTAGCTACAGAGAAATATTGTGGCTCTTGTACAGGGCCCCATGTGTTCTGGAGAAGACAGTTCTGGAATGAAAATCTACCTTTATGCCAGTAATACAAGACAGATATTAATTGAGAAGAAATGTGAATTTCAAGTCTATGGAAGAGAGTTATTCATGTCCAGTTTTGCCTGTTTTACCTTGATTCTATCTGAATATGGGCACTTAATTCAGAAGATAAAACACAATGGGCTAAAGAACTGGCCTCATAAATAATTTAACAAAAGTGAGCAAAGAATGCGGGGTCAAAGAAGGGGACTTACAGAATTGGACACAATGATGAGGTTAGGAGCTCTCTGCAGTGAGTGAAGTGATTATTGACATTTTAGTTTAAAGGTACACTGTTCCCTTTAGCAATGTGTTTCAAAGTATATTACAGAATCATAGTAATGAAAACAGCTTAGAACTGACTGGCACAAATACAGACAAGTAAATCAACAGAATAGAAAAGAACGTCTAGGTATAATCACATGCAACTATGGCCCTTTGATTTCTGGCAAAAATGCCAAAAATAGTCATTGGAGAAAAGACAGCCTCTTTAACTTCTAAATGAAGCTTGGAAAACTGAATATCTACATGTAGAAGAATGAAATAGAATCTTACCTCTCTCCATGCACAAGAATCAGCATCAAATGGATAAAAACCCTTAATGTAAGACCCAAAGCTCTGAAACTAGTAAAGGACAAAGTTGATGAAAAACTTCATGACATAGACATAGGCAAAGGATTTCTAAATAGAAGTCAAGTCACTCAGGAAATAAGAGGCCTAATGTTGTTAAGAAGCTCTGGTACCACAAAGGAAACCACCGGGCAGCCTACAGAATGGAAGAAAATCTTTTCTAGCTACATATTCAAGCAGGGATTAATACCTATAACAGACAAGAAATTCAAAACACTAAAGAATAAGAAAACAACTTAATCAAAAATGGGCTATGGAAATGAAAAGGGAGTTCTCAAAAGAAGAAAAACAAAAGCCAGGCATGGTGGCACATGCCTTTAATCCCAGCACTCAGGAGGCAGAGGTAGGAGGTTTGCCTTGAGTTCAAGGCCACCCTGGGACTACAGAGTGAATTCCAGGTCCGCCTGAGCCAAAGTGAGAAAAAAAATGGCCAATAAATATATAAATCATGTTCAATATCCTTAGCTGTCACAGAAATGGAAGTTAAAACTAATTTGAGATCAGTCTCACTATGGTCATGTGGCAATAATTACAGGGTGGCTAAGACACTGTTGCTGAAGGTACCATCTGCTTCACTTGCCAAACACTGAGAAATCAAGGTAGGATTAACTGGAAACGTGTCCCTTCTGGCTAGCTGTCATCATGCTGTGGTGTTATTTCTGGATGCTGGTGCAAAAATGTCATCAACAAGTTTTCCCAACAATCGACCCTGCAAATTAAACAACTTACGAGCCTAGCAAAATATGACTACTGATACAATGGAGGCATGGCATCTCTATGTGTAATCAATTGCTTTGATTGCATTTGAAGCTTGTTCCACAGGAGGACATTCAGGCTTGGTACTGAAAGCCTAGGCAAAACATTTCCAGGGAAGTCATGGTCTATAGAACAGAAGGAACTACTGTTGTTGGGAAAAAATTGGTATGTCATGCCAACCATGTCACGCCATCCTGCCTATGACAAGCTCTCTTATCCATTGAGCCCTCTCCCTAACCCATCAGGACTTTGAATAATTATTTAAATATGAAGTCTGATAAAATATATCTAGACCAGTCCTGGAACATAGAAGTCCCAATAAATATTTACTGCTAACTACTATTTGCATAAACCTGATGTAAAACTAAATTTCATTTCATTAGTCTATCGGATCAAGTATATTATTTGTGGGGAAAAACTATGTGTGAGGTTTGAAATTTTTCACATTGGGCAGACAAAGATTTACATGTGAATGTAATTCTCCTTCTGAGATTAAACACTTCAGTTGCTTTGTCCTTGTGGATATAAGCTGTCTATCCTACAAAAGAGACTCATATTTGATGAGATTCTGATCATAACTTGCTTTCCTCTCCTTGTCACCCAAAGCGCCAATTGAGATTATCGTAATTTACATGTAATTAGTTCACTGGAGGTATAAATTTTGATTTCTCTAGAGCTCACAACTCAAGGAAACAAGGGTTTCTATTGGTTTTGGTATTTGCTTTACATAGTTTCAAGTGCTCATTCTAGAGGAGGTGGTGGTGGAAAGACAGTCCCACAACTTTGCCCACACTAGCCCATAACATGCTATGCAATCCGGGCTGGCTTCAAACTTACAATCGTCGTGTCTCATCCTCCAAAGTGCTGGCTAGTATATCCAGCTTGAAGTGTTCTTTTAAAAAATTAATTCTAGAATTTAATGTGTATCATTTTCACAAAAAATGATGACTTTGTATATAACAAAATGCTATGCCCTATATGGAAGTTTTCAAATGCATTTGAATTTTCCCTAGCACTGTCCCCATGCCTGTGGTTGGAACATTAATGCTCATCTTAGTTCCCAACAATTTAGTCATTAATATTCCAGAAAAAGGGCCCAAGGATGGCTGTTGCTTTTTCAGTATTTATAAATCTTTCATCTGTCTAGTGACTTCATTTCTAGTAATACTTCATACTTTATTGCACTGCATTGAATTTTAAGAAGGTCTTTCATTAATATTCCTTATAATCTTGTGCCTTGAAGCATTCACATCTTGATTAGAAGGCTAGAAATATACATGTACCTCACAGTAGAGGTTTCTGTCATCATTAATCACAAAGCAGAATTAAACATAAATGTTTGGGTTCTGCATTATTGGAATTTGATTTTGTTATCTATGAGAAAATCTCTTCCACTGTGCATTGTAGGATGCTGATTGATATGATAAAATAGGATGTTAGATATTACCTGTCTTTCACTCACCATGTCAATTTTTGAGTGTATAATATGTGTGGTTGTGGTGGTGGTGTAGGTGACAAAAAGACAGAGAGAGAGAGAGTGGTGTATACTCAAGAATGTGGGTTGTGTGTTGTGTAAGCACATGTAAATGGTGTGTGTGTGTGTGTGTGTGTTGTATACTCATGTATGTGTGGTGTGTGGCGTAGGCACATGTAAATGGTGTGTCTGTGTGTGTGTTGTATGCTCATGAGTGTGTGATTTGTGTGCTGTATAGGCATATGTATATTGTGTGTAGTGCGTGGGTGGTGTATGCACATATATGCGCACATGCCTCACAGGCACAAGAAGGCCTTAGGGTAACATCTGGTGGCCCTCCATTACTCATCCACACATTTCTATGAGGCAGAATCTGTCTCTGAAGTTTGAGGCATTTGTGAGCCACAGTGATGCTCAGTCTCTGGTCTCCATGGAACTGGAGATAGAGAAACATGAGTCCACGCCTGGCTATTTACTTTGGCTGAGGAGGTTCCAAGCCCTCTCAGGCCCTCGCGATTGTGACAAGTGCTTGTACCCACTGAGCTATCCCCTAACCCACTGTGATATTTTTTGACAGCCATTTGGTCATGGAAAAACATATTATTTGGGGCAAAGTTTGTAAATCACATGTTGTTGTCCCTGGTATTTGGTGGGTCTTCACTTCTGAGCATTCATTTTTAGTTTTAGTGTCTTTAAAATGTAAGGTCAGAAATCACTGACTTTCTCTGCCTTCTGTGTGTCTGTCTTCTCTTCCCTTTCTTCTTTTCTTTCTCATCTCATCCTCTTTCTTCTAAAAGCAGTTCTTTAGAAAAAGCTAAGAGCAAAGTGCAATTCCCCAGTCATGACAGTCATGACAAACACAAATAGGAATTAGATTTCTATCTCAGTTGACTTCTAAGTTTCTGCATGGAAGGAATTCATATTTCTTTTTAAATGCCTCAAAACTGGAGTCACTTTTTGTGGCATTCCTTACCTTGACAGGTAGAATTTTCCATGACAGTGCTGTCCCTCCCTTTTTTTCCTGAGGTTCTTGTTCCATCACTGATCCTCCCTCAAATCCTAGCAACTTAGCTTGTGCACTAAGTTCCTACTATCACTAGCAGCGATGGCAGCTATTGTTCTCTTCAATTTACAATTTTAGTTTATGCTGTAGAGGTGGAACAGAGATTTACTTAGTAGAATAAACATTGTAATAATTAATAAATACTCTAAGAGTTAAATTAGTTTTGACATTAATTGCTTTTCTGGAAGACTGCCTTCTCAGACTGCCAAAACATGCCAGAGCCACTGTCATTACACTGCTGATAGTGAGGATTCGTCATGAAGCATGTGTTTTCTGAAGACTAGTCATGAATTCAAAGGGGAATCAACTTTTCTAAGGAGCTACACAATATACAACCAGGAGTATGTAAAAATAAATCTCTGGGTAGAAAACAAATTTTGAAACTTCTAAGGAGAGGTAACAAATGATCTATATTATAATTTACAGATCTAATTTTTTTAAAGACACCAGAGTTTCAATTAATAAGTAGTATACTATTGATTTAAGATGACAGAGCATTGTATCACATGTTTAAAATAAAAATATGAAGAGTTTCATAATAGAACATTTAAAATTTTTACATTTAATACGTTTGCTGTGGTTTGGATTACATGTCCCCTATAAATTCATGTGTTCTGAATGGTTGGTTCCCAACCAGTGCCAATTTAGGAGGTGGAGCCTTGCTGGAGGAGGTGTGTTGTTTGGGTAGGCTAAGACTTATAGCCAGCTTCCCTTTGTCAGAGCTTGGCTCAATCTCCTGCTTCTTTTTCCACCTGCTGTGGCAGAAATGATATCCAGCCTCTGCTAATAGCATGCTTTCCTCTGCTATTAGGAAGCTTCCTCTCAAGATTGAAAGCCAAAATAAAATAATAATGTCCTCCCAACAGCTTCTTTTGTTCAGATGCTTTGTTCCAGCAATGAAAAAGTAACTACTACAAAAAGTTGGTACTAGAAGTAGGGTCATAGCTGCTAGAAACCTGACAATGTGGCTTTTGGCCTTCTGGAACTGATCTGTGGAAGGAATGTGGAAGGATTTGGAATCTTGATCTTAAAGAAGCTTTGCATTGCTCAGAGTTTGATAGACCATTCTAGTCCACATTGAAAGACCTAAATTCACTAAGAACTATGGACTATGAGGTTTGGTTCATGGGAGGAAGAAAGATCTTTGCCAGACTGGGCTAACAGCTCTTGGTGTGACAGACTAGCTGTGTTCTTCCTGTGAACTGAGAACTTTTTCAGGGTTGAGTTTAGAAGAAATGGTCTGGTATGAACACATGGATATGACACAGAGAGAAATGACAGGTTTGGGCTGGAGGCACCATCAATTCAACTACAATTGATTACCCTCACTGAGATTGGGCCTGCTGTTCTGTCCTGGGAGATGAGAATGAACACTGACTCTTTTGCAAGTAGAGGCCTGAATACTAAAAGAGTGTTCTGCTCTTTAAAGTCAGCTTTATTCCCCTCTGGATTAACAAATTTGGAACCCACCTGATACTATGAGTGTATAACAAATGCAGGAAAGAAAGGGTCACTGGATTTGGAAAACAGTTTGTATTTTGAAGGTGGCCACTGGACAACATAAGGCAGGATTGTTGGAGATCCTGTGTGGAGACCCAGTAAAGCCATGAAGATAGATTTGAATTTCAGCAGGAAACTAGGAGTTGTTTGAAATGCTAGGACTGTGGGATGGTATAGGACATGCATATTCAGGAAGGGGTTTTCCTTGATTTTCAGCATTATAGAAAGAAGGGGTAAAGCTGGACCCAGAGACTTTATCACTGTTAATAGATGTTAAACTTGGAGCTATAGGATTTGATGTTTGTCCTGTTTTTTTTTTTGCTATGCTCAGTGCCATCTTTTGTGCTGTGAATGTTTACTCTGTGCCCATATGTAGTTTTGGTTTTACAGGTTCATAGTTAAAAAACCTTAGACTATGGGGATGTTTGAACAGTATTGAGCTAATAAAAACAATAGAGAATATTAAAGTTGGACTGAATGCGTTTTATAACATGAACGGTCATCAGTTTATGGTGGCCTGGGTCAGAAAATGGGTTTGAAGTTGATGTCCCCCTTAAATTCATGAATTCTCAATGCTTGAACCCCAGGTGGTGGCAATTTGGGAGGTATGTCCTTGCTGGAGGCAATATGTTGTTGGGGATAGGCTTAGGGCTGGTAATATCAGAGTTTGGTTAAGTCTCCTGCTGCTGTTTTCTACCTTCTATAGCAGATGTGATATCCAGTGTTTGCTCTTACCATGCCATCCTGAAGCTACCTCTTGAGAGTGTAAGCCAAAATATTAAATACTTTCTTGTAATCAGCTGTTTTTGGTTATATGCTTTGTGCCAGGAATGAGAAAGTAAAGAAGGTAAGTATGGGCTGGAGAGATGGCCTAGAAGTTAAGGCAATTGCCACAGAAGCCTAAGGATCCAGGTTCAACTGCCCAGATCCCGCGTAAGCCAGATGTACAAGGTGGTATGTGCATTTGGAGATTGTTTACAGTAGCTAGAGGCCTGGGCATGCCCATTATCTCCCTCTCCGTCAATAAATGAGTAAAAATAAAAAAAAAAAACATAACAATGTTGGAAAATTGTTTTTTAATTTTAATTAATTTATAAATTAACTTATTTACATCTTTGAAATATACATATTTGTATGTACATTCAACACACAAACTAATGCAAATATGAAAGACACACATATATGTGAATATATATATATATATATTAGGTTATTATGACTATAATATACCAGATATTTATAAATTTGAATTGGTAAAGCCCTTAACTCTGGTGAAGTACTACTTAACACTAAATATAAAATCTGATTTACATTTCCTTGGCATATATGTATATATATGTATATAGTATCATAAATTTAATAAAATTCTTGAACATGTTTTCTTATGTTGGAATTTCTCTGATCTCTTGATATAAATCTCTTAGCAAATATTGTATGAATATTGCAAATTGAAAAACAAAAAGGCATTGTTCTTTACAGTTTCATTGATTGCTGGTTGTTTTGTTTTGTTTAGTTTTCTTTCTTTTTCTATGAAGCGATGTTTGTTTACTTGTTAGGCTGGGTATATGTGTATATATATATATTTAATTTGAGTCAAAGTCTCATTACATGACTAGGCTGTCATTACTTTACAGTCTTACTGCTCATCTACCCTAGTTGTATTTGCTCTTATGCACTGCTCCTCACAGTTCTTTTCATTTTATGTGAAGCCACTATTTTTCTTTCATCAACCTTTTCATACCAAGGCATCCAAAGCATTGTCATAATACAGCAAAGATGTGATCAAATATACTAAGAAACAAGTTCAAGTGTTACATCATGTAGAAATGGATTTGGTAATAGTAAATAGTTTGTGAAAGTTGTTCATGTACTAAGCATACAAATCTCTTTATGAGTACTAAGCTTCTAATCTCCTATTCCTTGCATTTTATCTTTCAAATATTAAGAAGCACAGAGAGATCAGTATCAGAAGTATTATCCCAATGCCTGTGTGCTTTGCCCCATGGACAAAACAGACCATTAGCATGCTATCTACATATTTCCTCTAATAAGTTTACTTTTTATGACACAATATTGTAAGTAGGTTGCTGAGTTTATCATTAAAGATTCCTTGTGATTTAAATACATATATATATTAAATGAGACAAAGGAACATGCTAAATGATTTTATTTTTATAATAAAAAAACAAACATGTATATTCTCAGACTTAATGTCCTCATAGTAAGTACAAAAAGAGGCAGCTAATTTCTGGTAATAGAATGGTCATTCTATAATCAATATATGGTTATTCTGTTTGATTTTCATTACTTATAGTATCTTTTTGCCTTGTTCTAAAATTAATATATGAGAGATTCCACAAAATTGGATTTAGGATCATTTCTTGGCCAATTATTAATCTTTCAATATTAGAAAGCATAGTGCCATGTGAATCATGGTATATTGTTGTTTAATTTAGTTATAACAGCAGTCAATGACAATAAAATAACCTAAGAGTGGAATGTTGCTAATTACAATAAAACTTTTGTATAAACCTTCATTTCCCTTTTCATATCATAGTACTCTCCATTTGAAAGAAAGGAACCTCACATTCAACTCAGAACAAATACCAGTGACCCTGGAGAGATGTTGAACCCTGAGCTCAGCCACATAAAGAAATGACATTTGCTATTTTTTGAATTAATATTGCTATGAATTAATATTGCACCTGACCAAATCATGGGGTTTGAAAATTCCTCCAGTAAATATATTTAAAATTATAATTATCAAAACTGTGCATTATAATAAATATATACTACGTAGAAATCTCTCATTTTAGAAGATTATCTTTTTCATAACAGGTTCAAGGCAACTTTACAGTTTCATGTATTTAAAACAAAAATTGAATCAGTAAGGATCAGATTAATTTTATTTAATCTTAACCTTCACAAAAAACACTTTCTGTACAAATTATGGGTTGATCATAGAATTAAGAATTACAGTTAAATACAGAAATTTGTACTGTTTGGTCATTTGAGACACATTGTTCAATTGGGATCTGGGTGTATTTTTGTTTGACTCTTTCTTAGAGGCCTGCAACTACTTTATATTTCTCCTGTTTTTTGATTTCCATCATTCAAGCTCAAAAAATGTTTATGAAAATCAAAAATCACTATTATTACTAATACTTTACATTGTAGTTCCCAGATAACTTATATAGCTGTTAGTAACATAAGAACTATCTTATGCTTGTATGAATCCATAAATAACAATTATACAATCATGAAATGTGTTATGGTAGCTTACATTAGCAATACACTTATACTTTAAAAATAACAATTTAAAAGAGTAAGGGTTAGCAGCAGCAGTTTTTTTTTCCTTTAATTTGAAGTTATGAATATTGTCATATCTGGTAATTTTAATAGGAAACATATATATGTCATTTTCTTTCATTTGAATAGATAACAATTCCAAAAAATTATGCTCATTATGTAATTACCATGGAACTAAGGAAATTATTCAACTAGAATAGAAGTAGTCACAGATTTTTACAGAATTACATTTTCCGAAAGCTCTTAATCATTGCTAGTTCACAACTGTTATATTTTTCTTTTAATCCCATCTTTATTTCTCTATTTCTATATGATTTCTGGTTAAAAAGTTATCAGTTTAGGGCTGGAGAGATGGCTTAGCAGTTAAGGCACCTGCCTCCTAAGCCTAAGAACGCTGGTTCCAATCTCTAGTGGTTCCAATCTCCAGGTCCAACATTTAGCCAGATGCAAAGTGACACAAGGGCACAATGCTGCACTTGACCACAAGGGGGCGCATGCATATGGATTTCATTCACAGCAGCTGATAGGCTGCTGGTGTGCCCATCTCTTATCTGTCTTCCTCTCCCTTTCTCTCTCTGTTTCTCTCTGTGTGTCTCTCTCCACACACACACACAAAAAAAAGTTATCAGTTTATATATCGACAAACCTTCTGACAGTAACAAACTTTTATATAAAAAGATACCTATGGACTGGAGAGATGGCTTAGTGGTGAAGGCACCCACCTGCCAAGCCTAAGAATGCCCGTTTGATTCTCCAGGTCCCATGTTTAGCCAGATGCAAAAAGTGACACAAGGACACAATGGCTCACTTGCCCACAGAGGGGTGCAAGCCTCTGGAGTTCATTCATAGCAGCTGAGAGGCACTGCACGCCCATTCTCTCTCTCTCTCTCTCTCTCTCTCTCTCTCTCTCTCTCTCTCTCTCTCTCCCTCGCCCTCTCTTTGTCTCTGCCTCTCTCAAAAAAAATTACCTATGATAAAAGTTTTCTTCAAAAATTATATCAATCTAATATTAAAAAATTGTAAGCAAACCTTCCTCAGTTAGTTATCAAGAATCCATATAGATCAGTTCATCTCCGTACTAAAAATTTTTAATGATATAAACATTAATGTCTTATATTCATATTATTTTAAAGTCTTATATTTATATTATTTTTTGAACTATTAATAGAGTATGAGAAAAAAAAACAAAACTGGGATAAATGTCCTGAAATTCCTAACTAGAATGATTACCACAGTGATGTACTTCATTATAGCAACATGTATTTTCTAGTGCATTAGCTAAAAATGATAAATGAATATAACCATAATAGGCTCGTTGTAGGCTGGATGGAAGAGAAGAGTTTACCTCCTGGGAATGTGGTCCTCACCTTGCCTGGTGGCCTCTCTTACCCTCCCGACATTCATTATGCCTGGGTGATTTATGTAAAGGCATGAAGAATTGAATTAGATGACCTGGGAGGGTTCCTTGGAGAACTATGATTCTGTGTTTCTTTAAGTTGACCTTCAGTTCAATCAAGAATTGATCATTTGCAAGCTTTTGGTTAGAGTTCACAGTTTTTAGTATACAGACCACTGACCTGCTGCTCCATTAGTGTGCAAGCAATTAATCAAGTAAATAATTGTGTCCAGGGGCCCTTGTCTATTTAGAGTATGTCCAATCAATAACTTTCATAATTAGTTGCTTATAACATGGAAGATCTTAAAACTAATAAAATACTCTTGTTTTTAAATAAACTATTATTTACAATCTAGTAAAAATTTTGAAGTATTATTAATGTTCCAAAGCTTTTGAACTCTGCTTGCTGTCTAATAAATACTATAAAACAACCTATGAGAAAAACAAAGATATTGTTATATACTTGGTTTCTCTCTTAGTAGGTATATCTGAAAACTAAATTATTCTAACATTGTGATATAGATTTTCACAAAGACATAGAAGTAACTGTATTATCCATTTACTTCTTGACAGTCTAAGTTATAGAAATCAATTACTTAAGCTTTTCATGTCAAAGATTCCAAATATGTTACTTATATAATGTTAATATTACCTATAACTATGACTAATCATGTTTGTTTTAAAACAAAAAACAAAAGGAGAAAGATAATTTTTTTTTTTGGAGAGAGACACAGAGAGAGAGAAGGAGAGGAAAACAGATAGAGATGGGCCGCCAGCAGCCTCTCAGCTGCTGCAAACGAAATCCAGATGTGTGCGCCCCCTTGGAGTCAAGTGCAGCATTGCACCCTTGCTTCACTTTGCATCTGGCTAAACGTGGGACCAGGAAATTGGAACCACTGGAGATTGGAACCGGCGTTCTTAGGCTTAGGAGGCAGGCGCCTTAACCACTAAGCCATCTCTCCAGCCCAAGATAACAATTTTTAAAAACCACTATCCATTTTTTGTTGTTGTTGTTGTTGTTGTTGTTGTTGTTTTTTTCGAGGTAAGGTTTCACTCTAGCTTAGTCTGACCTGGAATTCACTATGTAGCCTCAGGGTGGCCTTGAGCTCATGGCAATCCTCCTACCTCTGCCTCCTGAATGCTGGGATTAAAGGTTTGCACCACCACACCTGGCCCCTATTCAATTGTTAAAACCACTATGCAATTTTCTTTTGCCTGCTCTTATGCTTTGTTATTATAGTATTAAAATATATTTATCTGAATTTATACAATTATAGTACAGAAAGATGGCTGAGCTAAATTATTAATAGTTAAAATTAGATGTAGCCCATCTCAATAAATTAGTTTCAATGAATTAAGATATATATTCTTAAGATTCATTGTGGGTTCACACTGTATTAAGGTGTCTATTTTGAAGAAATTTACCAAGAGCCTCTTTGATTTTATTATATTCTTAATATATTTTATTATATTATTTTATTATATAGCATTTTTCATTAGGTGGTTACCAAGTTGAGGTATCATAACTAATTATCCATATCAGTAATTGTATTTCATAATAATTATGGGAAACTATTTAAGTCCCTAAATCAAGACACTGGACAGTTTTTATGGCTGGAAAGAAGAGAAACTCAGTAAAGGGTTATTTTTTTTACAGCCACCTAAATATGAACTAGTGAACAGTTATACAATCTCTCCTGACTTCTACTGAGTGGTAATGCAAAGAAATAAGACTTAAATGGCACAATGACTTATGTCAATGACTCTTAAAAAATATTGTTGGAAATTTGCCTAACATCCCTACAGTTCTTTCAACAATACAATAATCCTCAAAGTAGTCTTGAACTGAGCTGTTGTTTTTACCTTAAGTCTTTACGTCCCAAAGCTTACAGAGCCAGGTGGTGAATGCCTCTGGTTCTAGCAATTAGGAAGTAGAGATAGTAGGATCAGGACTCCAAGGTCCCACTGGGCTCACAAAACCTACTTTGCTAAACTAGCTCTGGGGAAAGTAATCCTCCATCGTGAGCCACACAGGGTTGCTCTCTCTCTTACCATTTCTCTGTTCTTCCCATCCTCCTTCAATCACATGTTCAGCAAGTTAGCCTGCTTCTCAGTCCAGTTACCTTCTATCTATACTGCAATAAATACCTTTTTCTTCCTCTATTTCAATATATCCCTTTGATGGTCTGACCAAGACCTTTGGTTTTTCTTTACTCCTTTTAAATTTGTAAGTTTTATGTCTTCCAAAATCACCTAAAGTTCAAATAATGTATCTCCTTTCACATTTTTGAGAATCATATTTTTTGTAAATTCTTCCACCATCATAACATTTAAGTCAGACCAAACCCTGACATATCTTTGCCTTTCTTATTCATTTTTCCTTCATGAATGTCGTAACTCCATAAGTTTTCTGAAAGATGGGCTCTGTTTTTAACCCTCAATATCTTTGCACCTCATTTACTCCTTTAAGAACTTTTTGGTTCTAAATGTTGAGGAAAATTCTCAACATTGGTTCTAAGTGCCATTGAAATTGGGAGCACTAAATATAATACTGGCTGCTTCATCTAAGATGTTTTAAAACTGAATGCAAACAAGAGCATCCATAGGCACCACACAACTCTCAGTTTAAATAATGAGTGTTACATTGCTCAGAAATATATGGAGACATGTATGAACACATACCTTACTCTATGACCCTACTTGGTTTTAGCTATTATTGCCTTGGGAAATTTTAAAAACCTCAAAGTCAAGCCATATCAGCCTACATCTCAGGTCAAAAAAGCCAGTCTTTTACTTTGAAGTTGAGAAGACTCAGAAGCCTATGATTTTATTTCTTGACACTGTTCAGATGTCTAAGCCTATGATTTTACTTCTAGATCTCCATGAGCAGCACATTTATTAATAAAGCCTGACATGGCCATCTTTTGGCCCTAATAGTCCTTTGATGAAATTTTGTACTTCCAGTGGGTAACTTCTTGAATAAACATCATCTGACTGCTTATTTGGCCTGCACAAAGTGGCATTTGGCCAGTGTGGTCTGCCTGACATGAGAGGCAATCTCTTTGGCTGAAAGTAGGTGAGTTCTTAATGCCCTTTTGAAGGCCAAGGAGAGGTAGATAATCATTAAACAAGTGAGTTATAGACAAATGTCCCAATGTACTAAAAAATCCAAAGGGAATCATTTGATGTAAAGATGTTTGATTAAGTCACAACAAGTTATATCTAGACAGATGAAACTAAGGGTCATGTCACCTCCATCAACTGCCAAGGTCTATGTGACTTCATCACATGATAAAATTTAATGTCCAAAGTACTTGTTAACCATATCAAAAGCCTCTTATAAACTATACACACTGTCTCATGTTGGGAATAAAATTACAGATGTCATTGTCAATCCCTACCCTCTCCCTGGTTCTAGCAATTAGGAAGTGGAGATGGTAGGATGAGGACTCCAAGGTCCAACTGGGCTCACAAAACCTACTTTGCTAAACTAGCTCTGGGGAAAGTAATCTGCCATCGTGAGCCACACAGAAAAAAGCATAAATCCCCACATGGAAATACATTAAAAATCAAGAAGCAGGGCTGGAAAGATGGCTTAGCAGTTAAGGAGCTTGCCTGTGAAGCCTTAGAGCCACCATTCAATTCCCCAGTGCTCATATAAGCAAGATACACAAGTTGGCACCGTGCATCTGGAGTTCCTCAACAGTGGCTGGAGACCTTGCACTGCCATGCCATTCTCTCTCTCTCTCTCTGTCCTCTCTCCTCTCTCTAATAAACAGATACAAATGTAAATAAAATATTTGAAAATTATGGTGCAGGGAAGATCTGAATCCTTGGGTGGCCAGGAGAGGAAAATAAGGAAAGAAGTTTTAAACTGTAAGCTCACAATTCATACCAACACCCCTTCACTGTGAGAAGTGAGAGGCAGAGGAGATGAGGAAGGCATTCCGAGAACTTCCACCACATGAAAGGAACTACCCAAACCACAACATTTCTTATATTTTGTACTTTTTTACTGCTATTATCATGTAAATTCTTATCACTACAGCAGAGCATATCTGGTAAATTTTTCTCTCATTTTAGATGCCTTTGCTCATAAAGTTTTAGTGAAATGTGATCATGACTGTTCATTTACATATTGTCCATCACTATTTACACTACATACACAGTTTGTAATTAGATATGGAATTCTATAGGTTGTCACACCCTAAGGAATATTTCCAAATTATTACATGTGTACAAAAGCAACCAATACTCATAATTGTTTGGGAGATGAAATTACTACCATGATTTTAACATGGTAGATAGATACATATGATCATACATAGATGATAGATAATCTCAAATTTTTATAATCCTTTGAGGTATAGTATAATTTGCCTGTATATTTGTTCTGTCATTAATAACACAAGATTAATAACAACAATATTATAAATGTATGAACTGGTAAACATTTACTACATGTAATACAAAATTATAGGAATTTTATATTTTGATTATTTTAGTTTTCAAAAACACATTGGAAACATATAGGAAACAGCAGGTTTGCAAATAGTGATTAGTAAACTGAAGTATACAGAAAATAAAAAAGATGGTCAAAAATCACACCAGCAAAGAGCCACATTTGAAATGTGTTAAACTTTTTGTTTTGTTTTGTTTTTTGTTTTTTGTTTTTTTTTTTTGAGGTAGGGTCTCACTCAAGCCCAGGCTGACCTGGAATTCATTCTGTAGTCTCAGGGTGTCCTCTCGATCCTCCTACCTCTGCCTCCCAAATGCTAGGATTAAAGGCTTTGCCACCATGCCTGGCTATTAAACTTTTCTTTTAAAAACTAAATCCTGGAGGCTGGAGTGATGGCTTAGTGGTTAAGATGCTTGCCTGCAAAGCCAACTGAACCAGGTTTGCTTCCCCAGGACTCACATAAATCCAGGTGCACAAGGTGAGGCCTATGTCTGGACTTCATTTGCAGTGGCTAGGGGATTTGGTGTGCCTATTTTCTCTCTCTCTATCTCTCTCTATCTCTCTCTCTCCCTCTCTCTCTCAAACTAAATAAACAAATAAATTAATTTAATTTAATCCTCAGATAAGAAACATCATTAAATACATTGATGTAGCCAAATACTGTGTCCAATGTGACACAAACTATGGCATTGCTTACAGCAGATTCAGCTACTTTTTGGTGAAACTGCAGTAAATAGTATTAAGTGGAAAAATTCTTATACAAAATAGTTATATGTCTTTACTGATAGTTTATAATTATAGTAATTTCATTTATCATCATTGGTTTTGTTGGTAATTTCTTACTGACTAATTTACAAAATCAAATCTATCGTAACAATGTTTACCTAGAAAAATATATAAATTCATGTTGAGTGCTATATATTGTTTCTGGCATTCACTAAGGGTCTTGTAATGTTTTCCCTATAGTAAAGAGGGAAGACTTGATTACTGTCTGAATATGAAATGCCTGCCCCAGGCTCATGTTCCGAACCCTTAGCCCCAAAATAGTGTCATTATTTTAAAAGGTTCTAGAAAATTAAGAAGATTGGACCTAGCGAAGGGAAATAGGTCAATGAGGGAGAAACTTTTGGAAGCTGCTGTCCCTGACACTTCCATGTCTCTATCTTCTTCCAATCCTATGACGAGGTAAGCACTTGCCTTTTCTACATGTGTGTGCCACCCTGATGCTCTCCTTTACCATGGGAATGGGCTCCAGAAATCAAGCCCAGTGACTATGCACTATTCCTTCTGAAATCATGAACTATAACAAATCTTTCCTTCCATAAATTGTTTCTGCCAGGTGTTTGGACACAGTAACAATAAAACTGAGTCATACATATTCTAGGATATTTAAGTGCAGGATACTCACTTCCCATTGCTTATATAAGCCAAAATGTTAGTCTCTTGTAAATGATGTTAATTCAACAGAGATCAGTGAAGTTGGAAAAGTGGCTTGCTAAGGTCTCCTAAAAAAGAAAAACCTTGTTTTCTAGAATAAGCCCAGAGACTGTAACTCTGATTACTGCTGGCAGCTGCTAAATCAGCGAACTTTCAAATCTACAATGGGCTTAGAGAAGTGGCACTTGACAGCACTATAATGGCCTGGTCAACCACTCATAGGCTCCCCTTCACTCTTCTGCCCTCCCTAAAAGGTGAACGTATTCATCAAGTTACTTTAAAAATGAAGTTTGGGTTATATGCAGGGAAGGAGTCGAGGTGATGGCATCTGAAAAACTAAATCAGATGCAAAGTACTTGAATTCAGAGAACAATCATTAAGAACATTGCTCACATCATGATCACCAAGTCAATGTCTCAGACAATTGGAATGCTATACTGTGCATAAGTACCTCTGGGCCCAAATCTTGACTCTGTGTGTATGTGTGTGTGTGTGTCTTGACTCTGTGTGTGTGTGTGTGTGTGTATGTGTGTGTATGTGTGTGTGTGATGCAATAAAATTTGTGAATAATTATATATATATATATATATATATATATATATATATATATATAGACTTTTTCATTATTTTTAAGATGAGAAATTTATGTTCTTTGGGTGTTTTGCAGTCTATCTATTGCAAAGAAATGAGTTGATGTTTACTAATTTTATCACATCCATCCACTAACTTTTATACTACTTGCTCATTATAAATTAATATGTAAAATTAACAATGAGCCTTAAATTTTTGGTTGACTATATTCTAAGTGAAAAGAAAATGAATAATGAATTTCTAATGACATATTAAAAATGACAAAACAAAAAAAGACAATATCAGTAGCATTAAAAACCAAAAATTTAACCTTAAAGCACTTTTTCACCTGAAGTACTAGACTATTTTAAACACTATCATTAGGCAAACTGTAAAGTGCAAGGGATATCAAGATTATTTCAGAGCATGTGGCATATAATCACTTTAATTTAAAGCAACACATCAGAAAGCATGCAGCGAAATATGGTGACAACAATCAACATCACTGCTACAAGTGGAAATGAATACGTGGTTTTCTAACCTGGGGGTCAGCAATCCTCATGTATGTTACAGTTGATAGTCGAGGATTGATGCAGCTGTAGTAGAAGTGTTCAGTGAATTAACAGATTGATTGTGTAGGCAACAAACCTCATTTTCACTAGACTGAATTTGACAAACCTCATGTCATTCTGCCAAGTAAACTTGAGATTTATAATGTTCACTACCATCAACAATAATGGAACAGAGCAGAGCTTCAGGATTTGACATTCTAATCTGTATATTTCACTTTTCTTCTTGCTAATCAATGCTTAACTCTGGAATATATCTTATGTTTGTTAACTCTTTATCTGTAAACTGTGAATACTTCACTTAATTTTTCTCATTTCTAAGAAGGATATTTACGGTCAAGAATTTATTTTTAAATCTGTAAGAAAGTCCACAAATAAAATGTGCACCAAGTGAAATTAAATTTGGTATTATAAATTAAGTGGAGAACAATCTATTAGCTGGATTCATATATGATGATCATTTTTAATGACCTTGGAAGGTAACTAATATTCATAGTTCTTGATGGTTCTAATATGAATGGTCAACACCCATTCCTAGCTTTCATACATATAATAATAAAAATGAGAGGAGTTTTATGAGCTACTTGTGGTATTTATAAGTGAGTGAAGTAACACTTGTATAGACTGAACGTTATGAGCTACTTGTGGTGTTTACAAGTGTGAGTGAAGTACCATTTATATAGACTGCAATGATCATTGCCTTGGAAAACCTTTTCTGTGATTTCTGCAATGTGCATGTGTGAAGTATGGCAAAGGATTTCCAGGCTGATTCTCACATGTCAGGAGGCCCACTTCAAACGCAGCACTGTGGTGGCAAAGCATTTCTCTGTTTGGACTGTGCCACTCACATATTTTCAGAACTCTCCATGGATCTCAGTCACCAATTTGGATTTTTTTGTGCAAAGCAGGAAAATGGAAAAATAGTCATTGTTTTATACTACTGAGATGTGAGTGTTGCTTATTTCTCCAATATAACCAGCCCATCTAGATGACTTTCTGACACCTGCAGGAAAATGAGTCATAGAACACAATGCCAATGCAATTGTTTTAAGTGTCCTGAATATTTTAATTTACCTGACTTAAAATGTTCTAAATTACCTCCAAAATACAGTTTATGGTACATATTGATGAGAGGTTAAGTTTCAAGAACAAAGAAAATCGCCTCAAAAGTTGGAGAAAGACAGGATTTGAAGATAAAAGCCAAGCTGTTTCTGGGAAATTTGTTTGGGTAAATGTGACAAAATGAGTGTCACCTGCAGTACAGCTGGCACTGACAGTAAGATGTGATGGAAGTTGTAAACTGAAATACAGCTGGCATTTATAGTAGAAATGGTGGGAGTGGGGTATAATAGGTAGTAACATAAGGTAAATGATAAAATAAGACACTGACATTCTCTGAAAGGTCTTAAGAGTTCTGTGAGGTAGTTTGGATTTTATGGGGTAGGCAATATTATGGAATATAAAAGTGACATAATCAGAGCAGTTTAGGGAAGTTATATCTGTTAACAGTGCAGAGAACTACAGACAGAAATTTGGTCTTAAGGACACTAAAGACATTACTACAATAGCCCAGACTAAAACTGGGAAGATCCATGATCTTACTAGAAAACTACAAAAAACATTAAAAACATGAAAGAAGATATAAATCTTCTTTAGGTTAATGCACTTAACTGATGCATGCTACCCAAAGTTCAGAATCGCAACTTTTTAACCCTGACTGAATAAATTTTGATTTATGATGCTATAGAAAAATATTAAATAGTGATTCCTCTGAACAAATATTATACAAGATACATGAAACTAAAGTTATATGAAATTGAATAAATTTCTAAGAATATCTTATCCTGGCAGTTGCATTACTCTCTAACAATGATCTTTAAAAGGGTCACATAATCCCCTTGCATTACCCTCATTTTTATTATTTTAATCATTTATATTTAATTTTAGAGAGAGAGAGATAATATGAAGCCAGTGCCTCTAGCCACTGCAAAATCCAGATGCATGTGCCACTTTGTGCATTTGGCTTTACATGGGTACTGGGGAATCAAACTGAGGCTGTTAGGCTTTGTCAGCAAGCACCCTAACTGATGAGACATCTCTCCATCCCCATTACCTTCTTTTAACCACTCTCTCCATCCCTTTTCCCCTGAACCACATCTATCCAACTATACCCTTTTCTATGTTATTTTTTTCGTGTGTTTTGTGTGTGTGTGTGTGTGTGTGTGTGTGTGTGTGTGTGACCTGAAGGGTTTAATTAGGGTTTCTTAAGTGAACATTCATCAGGGATTATTTTCCAAATCATATACCATCTACCAGACATAAGGATTAAGATTATCTGTGGCGTGCACCATGTGTTAGTGTTAGGTACTGAGGTCAGTGCACAGATATCTTGGATTCTCACTTATTTTCAGAGAATAATATGAGGAAGATCCTATAATTGGAGTATAACAAACAACTGAAAAAGAGTGTACTGCAAGTTTCAATATATAGGCTCAGATGATAAATATCACTGGAGGGAAGTTGACAAACTGAAGAGATATTGGGAAAATGTTTAGGATTTATAAACACATAAATATCTTTATGGGCTGGAGAGATTGCTTAGTGGTTAAGGCACTTACTTGCAAAGACAAAGGACCTTGGTTCGATTCCCCAGTACCCATGTAAGCCAGATGCACAAGGTGGCACATTCATCTGGAGTTCATTTGCAGTGCATGGAAGCTCTGGCACACCCATTCTCATTCTCTCTCTCTCTCTCTTCCTCTTTCTATCTCTCAAAATAAGTAAATATCTTTACGAATTCAAACATAGGCTTTACTGATGATATCTTAGTGGAAATGGAAATAGAAAGGTATTTGTATGTTTATGTTTTGTCAACTATTTTCACTGTTGGCCATTGTGCCATGGAGTCTCAGGAGACAACTGGAGTTTGAAAGCAGAACAACACAGCCCTTGTCCATATCCATAACTAGAGAGCTATTTCCATGCAGGAGTTTAGAGAACAAGTGGGACCACACAAATGCTGTGTTTTTTGTAGTTCAGGAAAGTCATAATTGTAGTAAGTAACTGACTCCTCACAGCTGATAAATCAAATCTAGGTTTATGACTGCAAAGATCAGATTGTTAAAATGTGATAATGTACTGGTCATGCTACATTTTCACACGGACTTTCTTCTTCAGTCACAGGTTTGTGAAACAAACTGTGTATGAACATTTACCATATGAAGTTCACTTTCATGAAACTGCTAATTAACTATGGATATCAGTATTAATAACAAAATGTGGAAAATTTCCATGGTTACTGTCATCTGATGTGTAGAAAAATATAATTAACTTGATAAACTCTAGGAATACCAGTAGGGTCGAAGAAATTTTTTTAAAAGGCTTGTCTCCTATTCCTTATATGATTCTACCCCAAAATGAGTACAAGCAAAGGAGTTGAGTGGTAGGAGTGAAGAAATGTGGGTGCTTTTATCTATTATTTTTCCCTAAAAACAAAATGATTCCCAGTAAATATATATGTTTTTGATCAGGGTATTCTAACAGTACAATATTATTTAGTTTTAATACTAGTATTGTCAAACAAGCCATTAATTTATGGGTGTCACCAAATGTTAGGAAATAATCAGTTTCCAACAGGGAAAGTAAGCTCCTAATAATTTGCTAAAGTGGGGAAAAGCACCACATCTACTGAAAATGAGCAGTGGGGCTGGAGAGAGGGCTTAGCAGTTAAGGCATTTGATTGTGAAACCTACGGACCCAGGCTTGATTCCCCAGTACCCACATAAACCAAAGCACAAGGTATCACATGCTTCTGGAGTTTATTTAGAATAGCTGAAAGCCCTGGCATGCCTATTTTCTGTCTTTGTCTCTAGCTAGCTAGCTAGCTATCATTTATCTATCATCTCTATCTGTCATTTATCATATCTCTACCTCTCTCTCAAATAAATAAAATAAAATCATTCTTTTAGAAAATGAGCAATGCCTTAGGAAGTGAGATGTGGGACATTTACACATCTAAGGTGAGAAGACTCAAATGGGTTAAAGGATAGTACCTTTCAAGTCAGATAACTAAAAATAAGCAATGATGTTATTTATTGGTTGATAACCCATGTTTTAGTATAAAATTTTCTAGAAACCAACAGTTAAGCCATGTTACCTGAGTTGGTCTAGTGTCATATGTAAATCACATTCACATAGGTGACCCCACTTTCTGAGCACTTCATTCTTACTTGACAAGTGCAGCAATCCCAAAGTGAGACTCGCAGTCGTCCTTTTGCAGTATGAATTTCATAGTCAATAGCTTGCTGTAAATCTGACATGGATCAAAAGAAATTAAAATATACAGTTTTAAAACTATGTTTATTTATTTGAGAGAAAGAGGCACAGAGAGAGAGAGAGAGAGAGAGAAAGAAAGAAAGAGAATGGGTTTGCCAGGTCATCGAGCCACTGCAAATGAACTCCAGATGCATGTGCCCCCTTCTGCATCTGGCTTACATGGGTCCTGGAGAATCAAACCAGGATCCTTTGGCTTTGCAGGCAAATGCCTTAACCACTAAGCCATCTCTCCAGCCCAAAATATACATTTTAATATGAAATCAGGCACCAATTCTTTTATTTGCTGCTTATAGATGTTACAATGTAGCTCTGATAATTATGTTTGTAATATCCTAGTATTTACTTGAAATTGGCATTATGATTTCCATGTTATTGCTACAATCATGAATTCCATAAAGGTCATACTAGACCATTTCATTCATATTTGTCACCTGAGAAAAAATTACTGACAACATGCTAATGTGTTTATGTCCAATGTGATTATTCACATTTATTCACATAAAATTTATTCACATTTTTATAATAAATTGTATGGCAGATCACTTGGTAACTACTTAACTTGCAGATATTCTAGAAATTTAATATGCCAAAAAATTTCTATTTTAACCTAGCTAGCAAAGTTATTGGTAGAATTTGGATTATTGAATTTTGACTCATACTCCTTCCTAATAGGCATAGTTGCTGAGAATGACCCCAAGAGTTCCATTAAATTACAAATGTAAATTCCTTATTGAAATTTTCTTCTAATGTGAGGTTGCCTAAATACTGCAAGCTCACTAGTAAGTTAAATGCTAGGTGGAAAATTCTACCATGACTTTATTTCCACAAAAGAGTAAGAAATATATAGCTCAAAATTCTTTTTTTTTTTTTTTTTTTTTTTTTTTGGAGAGAGACACAGAGAGAGAGGGAGAGGAAGACAGAGATGGGCATGCCAGCAGCCTCTCAGCTGCTGCAAACAAAGTCCAGATGCATGCATCCCCGTGTGGTCAAGTGCAGCATTGTGCCCTTGCATCACTTTGCATCTGGCTAAATGTGTGACCTGGAGATTGGAACCAACATTCTTAGGCTTAGGAGGCAGGCGCCTTAACCGCTAAGCCATCTCTGCACCCCTCAAAATTATTTTTAGCACTTTTTTTACAAACACTATGGATTAGATGTTATAACTGTATTTTAGGTTAATTTGTAAAGATATGCTATTTCATCTTGAGCAGGCTATCAAAGAAGTTTTAGTTGAATCCTTTCACAAAATGATAACTGAAGGAGAATGTCTGAATGACTATTCTGGGATGTCATTATGACATGGTAAGATGAGAAGGATCATGCCAACACAATACTGCACTAAAGGCACAGTGATTTCGCTACTTCTTCATTTCAATTCTTTGTGTTACATAAAATTTAAGCTCATTCAAATACATTTTTAATGAATTTTTGTCAGGGTATAAATTGGAATTTGTGAAGAACTGTGTCTCCGTTTCTGATGTGTCCAAATCACATGTAAATGTCTTCTAATTCAGTGAATTCATTAATCCTAACTAATCTTGCAAATTAAATAACGATGGAGTTTGCCAAATTGTTCAATTAGTGGATAAGCCAAGTGACTTCATTTTTACATGGCCAGTCATAGAAATAAGAAAACTATGAATTTCATGTTATATCAATGGATAAACATGTTTCTTTTAAGTCAAAATTGGGGAATACTGATTGGAAAACATCATGAATTTAGTAAATCGGATTTAATATATGATTTTAAGTTGACTTCTAGACACCATATAGCCCCTTTCTCTGCTGATTGTTGTAAGTTCAGATATAATGGGGCAGAACAGAACAAAGCTGAAATAAATGAAAGATCTGAGGTTGCTTCTTAGCTCTAGAACACAGAATTACGATGCTGAGGGCAACAGGCCACATTTACTGAACTTCAATGTGCAAGATCTCCATGAATGAAAAGCTTGTGGCTACCTTGAGTAACTCAAGCAGTTAATTTACCTACATTTGTATTTAATCATAACATTTAATCAAGCATAATTCCAAAATTCCAAAAGATGTACTGCAAAGGACCCTGGAAGTTTGAAGAAACAATATAAACTTATGATGATCCCTCCAGAGAAAACAAGTCCTTTTCTAAATGAGAAAGTTAGCCCCCGAGAATAAAAATCAGAATGAGAAAAAATTTAAAAAAATATCAGAATGAGAAATGGTCCAATAATGTTTGACTCAATCTGTCACAGTGATGTGATTAAATGAAAAAATGTACTAAATTAAATCATTTAGTCTGGCAAAGTAGGTTAAAATATCTCTTTTACCTAGCAGCATTGGGAAATGAGTCTAGTTCTGTGTCGCATCATTGTTTATTTGGGAACCTAAGATGAGAAACTTCATCTGTCAGTCAACACATTGATTTCTCCAAGGCAGAAAGGAGGAGATAATATCTCATCAAAGGCAGCAAGGAGAACTTGTGGCTATTAATCCTGTAACACAGTGTATCTACTGGAGAGTTCATGTCTGTAGGCAGTGTTCTTTCTATTTGCTGGAGCCAAAGAAAGATACATGCATGAAAACAATCACGTATCTCATTAGCCATCCAAAATGAAAATCAAATCCACAATGTGCCATAATCTCAACAGAGTTACAAGAAATCTGTGAGGAAAAAAAAATGTGACAATAAAAGAGGTAATGCAAAAACTAGACTGAAAAATAAAAGGAGAAATTTAAGCATGAGAATTTAGAAACAGAAAAAAAAAAAAAAGCCATCAGAAAGACAACTGAACACCTAAATGAAACTGTAAGTAGAGTAAAAGCCCAACTGGTATTTTGTCTGAGGAAACATGTATTTTCCACCCAGCCATTTACATACTGTAATATCCAGCTGTCCTGGAATGACATCAGATTGACCTTTAGCCTTGCCACATCAGATAGTTTGGCATACTCACAGGATTTCCAGATGGCTAGAAGCTGAAAATCACCTTCCTAACCAATGCATGTTTTTTTTTTTTTTTTTTTAATTTCTCCTCATTCATCCCAACTTCAGTCTAAGATTTATGCCATGTAGATATTGAATTAAATTAATATAACATGACTTTAAACAACTTTGGAATATAAAGGATGCACTTTAAGTGGTAAAGTAAAATTGTAACCAAAAATTAAGTAGTTTAAATTTTTTCTTAATTTATTATTATTATTTTTTATTTATTTTTGGAGAGAGAAACAGAGATAGACAGAGAGGGAGAGGGAAACAGAGATGGGCAAGCCAGCAGTCTCTCAGCTGCTGTGAATGAAATCCAGATGTGTGCGCCCCCTTGTGGGCAAGTGCGGCATTGCGCCCTTGCCTCACTTTGCATCTGGCTAAACGTGGGACCTGGAGACTGGAACTGCTGGAGATTGGAACCAGCGTTCTTAGGCTTAGCAGGCAGGCACCTTAGCCACTAAGCCATCTCTCCAGCCCAAGTAGTATAAATTTTTTAAACCAGGAAAATTATAACTACCAAGTGCTGGGGCAGCTTTCATGTATTCTATTAATTGGCAAATAGGGGGTATTTTGTGTGTGTGTGTGTGTGTGTGTGTGTGTGTGTGTGTGTGTGTAGACTAGATAGCCAGAGTGCCCCAGGGATTTACTTTTCTCTGCCTCCCCAGTGCTGCTATTATAGGACTGAGCCACATTGCCCAGAATTTCATGTGGACACTCAAAATCACATCCCATGCTTGCATGACATGTACTTTACACACTGAGCCCCCTAACTGATACATTTTGTCAGCATATACACAAATGAATACTTTAAAAAAGATTATACTGGGCTGGAGAGATGGCTTAGCGGTTAAGTCGCCTGCCCACTAAACCTAAGAATGCCAGTTCCAATCTCCAGGTCACACGTTAGGCAGATGCAAAGTGATGCAAGGGCGCAATGCCACACTTGCCCACAAGGGGGCACACACATCTGGAGTTTGTTCACAGTGGCTGAGAGGCTGCTGGCACACCCATTCTCTCTCTGTCTTCCTCTCCCTCTGTCTCGCTCTGTCTCTCTGCTTCTGTCTCTTTGTCTCCAAAAAAAAAAAATAATAATAACTATACTACTTGTCCATTTACTTGTAAGGGCAATGTGAATAATGAAGTGAAATATCTGAAATTTTCAGCAATAAAAATTTACATTTTATCTATAATAAAGCAAAAGATAAGTTAACAAATTTATTCCATAGAATATATTATGAAACATGTGCCCTATAAACTCCAATTTACAATCATATCTGCAATACTACAAATATGAAAATTATCATGCAAACATATTTTCATATTGTATTCTAAGTATGCACCACTGTGAAGGACTGGAATGCTGAGAGCCTGCTCAGAATCAGTCATCTGAGGGCAGATCCAATTCTCTTCAGAATTATTGTTCCTCAACAGATTTTTCCACAATATGAATGTGCATACTCCACTTTCAATATGTACCAAAGTATGAAGAAAATAAGAGGCTGAAGACATGGTCCAGCTGTTAAAGGCAATTTATTTCAAAGCCTGCTTTCACAGGTTCAATTCCCCAGTACCCTCATAAAACCACATGAACAAAATGGAACATGTGTCTGTCGTTTGTTTCAGAGGCAGGAGGCCTTGGAATACCCATTTCCTTTCTCTCTGTCCCTCTCTTTAATAAATAAATTTATATTTTAAAAAGAAAGAGAGAGAGAATATTTTAACCCTCATCCTTCAACCAATGATATGCCTAAGGTTACTGCTTTTGCCTGGTATCAATACCTAGTAATCACCTTTCCTAGCCCTAATGTCTATGGCTCCCCACACCCTTCCTGAATGTCACTGTCTGCCATGTAACCCTCCATGTAATATTCTTTTTTCTTTTTTTATTAGTTATGTAGATAGTGTGTATGCAGTCATGCTGGTACCATCGTTAGCCTCCTCCTTGTCCTCCTCACTCAGAAGGGACTCTCCTTCTTGGGGAATGTGGGTCGTGCATTGTGGTGGTATCCATCAGTTATGGGGAAGAGGCAATGTCTCTGTGCATAATGTCCCAACTTATGGCTCTAATAATCTTTCTCCTCCCTCTTCCATGAATTTCCCTCAGTTATGTTGGGATCATTTTAAGTCTACTGCAGTGATGAGGTCTTGGGAGCCTCTGTGTCTCTGGATTTCTGGTTTGATAGGAGTTGAGTGTTCTCTGTGTGTATCTCCTTCACCCTTGTGCTGATACCAGGTTCACTGAGAAAGCAGCACTCTTGCTCATTTCCCCCATGATTCTATGGTTTCAGCTGGGACCCTGGTGAAGGCTGATGGGCTGATTCTCTCCTCAGGTTCTGCGTCCATCTGAAAAAGAGAAGCAAATTTGCCAATGGAGGTCAGAACCAGATAAATGGGATAACCATTATTATTTTAGAGAGAATTTCATAGGTGTAGGCCCTCTTGTAGCCAATGATTTGTGGGATCTTGAGATTGGAGAGAGGGCTCATTTTTTGCATATGGTTCTGATTTTTTTCCCAGTTCCAGATATGGGTTCTCTTCCATTGAGCAGATCTGTTAGCCAAATCAAGAGAACTTAGTTACCCATTATGGCTGGGTGCCACTATTGTCCTTGTGTGAGCATCACATCAAGTTGTTTGCTGCTGAGAAGCTTAGATCATGCATTGATTGGACACTTTCCCCCAGTCACTCATGTAGCACCTTCTGGCATTAGATAAGCTAACTGTCAGGGAACTGACTCTCTTCTAGATTCCAGCCAGGTTTCTTCATGGTCTGTACCAATGGCATATGGTGTCTTCAAAAGTAGAGTTTTACCATTAAGTCATCAAGTACTCTGACTGAAATCAATCTTCTTTTGGGAAACCTGTAGGTGTCTCTGGTCAACAGCTCATTGTGGATGTTAATCACATGCTGGTACTGGGAGTTACAGGCCAATTCCACGGGAAAAGAAGGAAGAAAAATATATGTAATGCAAAAGAGAATGAGAGAAGAGAGAGAACAGGTAGAGAGAGAGAAGAAGAAGCTTACGGTTAGTCTTCATCATACTCTCCAGGGTCCCTTGAATCAGGTGTTACCTGTAAGGACTTTATGAAGGTTCAACATTTTATTCTCTTTCAGGATATAGGATGTTTTGGTGCCATTTCCATTTGGGTCCAGTTTTGTGTCCCCCCACCCACCCTTACCTTCCCCTACTGCCCCACTCTCCCTATTGTCTGATCCTCGAGATGCTTATTATGTATGTCAGCATCTCAGACAGATTCTGGTTAAGAGCCACAGATGAGTGAGACCATGTGATGATTCTGTGATTGAGTGAGTTCCCTGAGGAATGAACAGTGCATCCACTCTTCCTTTTATCCATAGTTCATTTGATAAGTAGTGAAATGACTTGAAATAATGTCAGAAAATACACATTGGTTGTTACCTTAAATTTTTAGCAAAGACTGCCAAGCCATATGCTCAAATGTTTCTGTTCAATACACCTTAAGAGTTTCCTACAAATATTGTTTTTCAAAGTAATACATTGTCAGGCATTGCTAAACACAGGCTGGAACTCTGAGGAAGCTGGACCTGGGCTGTTGGACATGGCCAGGAACCTTGGGCTGTGGGTGTTGCAGCAGGCCTTATCATTGGGAACCCGCTCTGGCACCAGAGCTGGCCCTCCCTTCTCATGTGGTCATAGTGTGCCTCATCTTCGCCCATGGGAAACAGGACCAATGGGCCCTTCCCCCTCTCCCAGAGCACCCGAGTATTCCACAGCCCAAGGTTCTGCCTTCCCCATAGTTCCATGACCTTGTGGCCAGCTGCCCAAGAGAACTTATATGGTAGTAAACAGTCTCCCTGCAGCAGTAGCCATCCAATATGTGGCTGCAGTCAAGTAGCTTTTCCCGCCACTTCTGTTATCTCCCTTGCAACTTCACCCTCACAATGTCTGCCTTCCAATAGCAGCCAATTAGGTAGTAACCCATAAGCCTATGATCTGTATGTACCTTCTCAACCTTTCTCAAGTGTTTTAAGCCCATGCCCCTTTTGAATAAACAAGTGCTGTCCATCAGACTGTCTCCCAGGTGGTTCATTGCCCCCACACTCACCTGCTCCAAGACCCTGCTCCCCCAGCTCCTCCTGCGCCCAGAACCATTGGTGGCCAATGACCCTGGGTGTAGCGAGGACCCTTAATGCATTCTATCAAATTGCTTGTCAGAACTGAAGGAAAATAGTCACAACTAAGAAAACACTCCCATAAGTCAAAAATCATATTAAAATCTGATCTTTGTGTATGTATTTCTACACTGTGTGCAGATGTATGTGTTTAAATTAATGCCATTTTATCATATACACTTTTTATATGAATATATTTCATTATGTTCTACAACTATGAACAAACATGTGTCTACCCTCATTTTTAAGTGTTAGGAATCAGTTTTTAATTTCGAATGATTTTGAAAAATCAGGTGAAGTGTTGAAATTTCCACTTATTTAAAATCTATCTGCTAGAAACATTATGGGATATTAAAAATCTGTATTTATAACTTTGCTTCTTATCTATCAGTAAATCTCATCACTAAAAAGAATTAAAGATGATAAGAGCCAAGGCAGTTTTAAAGAATAAAATTCCAGGCATTAAGTAATATTATACATTGTAAATTGAAGCACTTTTTAAAAATATACCAGATAAGTAAAAATAAAGTATAAAAGTTTAAATCTGGAGTTAAAGAGATGGCTTAGCAGTTAGGGCACTTGCCTTTGAAGGCTAAAGACCTAGATTCAATTCTTCTGTACCCACATAAGACAGATGAACAAGGTGACACATGCATTGGAATTGTTTGTAGTCACTAGAGGTCCTGGTGTGCCCATTCTCTCTTGCTCTCTCTCTCTCTCTCTCTCTCTTTCTCTCTCTCTCTCTCAAATAAATAAACAAATAAAATATTATTAAAGATTAAATCTGATCAGATAGGATACTTTGTCCCCAATGTATAGCCACATGCATGGAAAATTAGAAAGGATTTTTTTTTATTAAGTGGAAGTGAATTGCAAGTTATTAACATGTTTTCAGTGAATGGTTGGTTGCAGTAGCTTTTGTAGCTGTAGTGTTTGTATTTTATATTAATAGAAATTAACCAACAGCACACACCAGCAAGTAGCTTATAGATATTATTAAATCCTTTAGTCAAAAATCATTGTGTGTAAACATTAGACCTATATCTGAGAGATTCCAAAGAAGAAAAATATCATAAGACTCCTGAACCTTTATACTTGTTTTTGTTCCACAGTATACTAATGATCTCTCCTCTAATACATACAATACTTTACTTGGCATGCTCTGTGTACTCTGTCATCACTAAACACCTAGGCAGACAATGGAACCTGATAAAATTATTAAAAATAAATAAATAAACACAAGGTCTTCGAGCATTGAAACAATTGGTCCATCCTAAATTTGAATGAGATGAGAATCATTTGGGAGACTGATAAAGGAAGATTAAAAAACACTCTGGTTTCATTTTCTCTGTAAGCTAGCTGGTCAAGAGACAAAAGGTTTAAGAGGCAATAAGGTTTCTCCAGTATTGTTATATTCTCATTTTATTGTCAAAATAAATTTTCGTCACCAAATTATATTTGAACCAGGTAGTAGATTCGGATTCTATTGAAAGAACTGCAATATTCCTTACAGGGGAAACAAAAAGGAGGAGAAATAGGATCAGATAAGACATCCCAAAGATGAACTTTAATAATTTCAGAGTGCTTTATTTAAAGTGACTACTGGATTTTTCTCAGAGTCTAACCATTAAATGTTATTGAAAAAATTACTCAAAATTCTCAAAACTAACTA
Source organism: Orientallactaga sibirica (assembly GCA_036365145.1). Lineage (NCBI taxonomy): Eukaryota > Metazoa > Chordata > Mammalia > Rodentia > Dipodidae > Orientallactaga > Orientallactaga sibirica. The sequence continues at coordinate 28,811,158 of JAEOAD010000006.1, forward strand.
AAAAGTATTTTGGAACTCATTGTTAAGTAGGACACTGTCCATATCAAACACTATCCTGTTCTTCTGCTGTGGATTTCAATGATGTTGCATGCCAGGCATTTTACTAGTGAGTATTTGTTATTTGTTGTCATATATGCCAGATAAGTACTCAAGCACTGAGATACACTCCTAGTCCTAAATAAATGTATATTTAAGCCTGTATTTAACATAATTTAACATAACAGATAAGTAGCCTTTTCAAACAGGAAAAAATAATGTTAAAGAAATTGTTTTGATGAAAGAAACCCATTGCCACAGTTTATAATTCTCATCAAATTACTTCCACTACCTTTAGTTTCATGTAAAAAATATACTGACATGCTTCCAAAATTAAGGAAAAAGTTAAATTGACAATCTACACCTCAGAAAACCTGAGAGCTTATCCCTGATACAGTCATTTTGAAAATCAATGCTGCAAGAATTTTCTCTTTTCCTACCTTCTCATTGCTGGGATAAAGCACCTGACCAACAACTGCTGATGGGAATGAATTTTGGATTATAGTCGAAGGAAAAGCTCCTTGAAGGAAGGGGAAAGATGGTAAAGCAGAGGCTGTACATCCTCTCCTCACCAGAACAAGTGACAGACAGCGTCAGGAGATTGAGCCAGATTCCAGCAAAGGGAGCTTGTTATATTGCACATAAACCTGCCCCCAACAACACACCTCTTCCAGCAAGGTTCTACGTGCAAATTGGCATTAACTGAAAAGCTGTGAGTCTGCAAAACCAAAATAACATAATGACGCAGCATAAACGTTCACATTGCAGAAGATGGAATGGTGCATCGCAAGAAAACATTGAACTAATGTGAGCTCTAAAACAAACAGGGAAAGCATCAACTTTTATAGTTCCATTTCTGACCTGTCTAACTAGGGACAAAGTCTCTGGCTTTCCAATTTTGACTTTCCAGGTTGACTGCTCATAGTCCAGGAAACAATCCATAAAGGTCAGCAACTGTCCTTGACAGCCATTGCATCGTCGTGGCATTTCCTGAGATTTACACTGTAATGCATGGTTCATCCTCATGGCACCTTCTGACTTCAAGACAATGATTCCAAATACCTACCATGAATGATCCACTTGCAGCTTCAAAAAAAAAAAAAAAAAAAAAAACAAAAAAAAACTGTGTTGCAAATCAAATGACCCTCTCCTTCAAGCATGCGTTGTACTTTAACAGTACCAGATAGACTGCCAAATTTGTAAAACCAGGGGTAAGAAACAAGGCTAACTTTGAAGAACAGGACACTTCTTCAGCATTCAGGCCTGCTACTTTCAAGAGTCAGCATTTTTCCTGTTGTCCCAATGGAGAACAGTTGGCTCCATCTAAATGATATAATCTCTCAAACACTTGCACCTGAACAGATGTTGACTCTAGCTTGAAACTTTCAGTTTTTTTCTATGTTATGTCCTTGTGCTCCTACCAGTCCATTTCTATACAGTGTAGCTCTGCACAAGTCCTAGGGACAAGGGAAGAATGCAATAAGCCTCTCACACAAACTGCTTTTATCTCATTCTGGAAAAAGCTCTTTCTTCTCATAACCCATCCTGCCCAGTCCATAGTTTTCTCTGCATTCAGATCTTCAACTCTCTGACCACAATCATCCCTCAAATTCTGCCTGGAGCACACTGCAAGGTATCTCTCGGGACAAGGTTTAAAATCATTCCACATTCTTGCTGCAAATCAGGTTTCTAAAAGCAAGGATCCCAAAAACCTCAATATACTAACATTGTAAGTTAAATGCACAGTGTTACCATAGTATTTATAAAATGGCAACAAGCAAGGCATGGTGTCCCACACCTTTAATACCAGCACTTGGGAAGCTGAGGTTGGAGGACTACTGTGAGTTTGAGTCAGCCCGAGACTACACAGTGAATTCCAGGTCAGCCTGGGCTAGAATGACACCTTACCTCAAAAAAGCAAAAAATAAAATAGAATAAAACAGTAACAATAGGAAACCAGGAAACTAAGCATGTTGATAAAAATAATCATGATATTAAAATGGTTTAATTCCAAACTACATCATGCTTTCTCTCTTTACTTGCTTTGCAGAGTTCAGTTGTGTTTGCTACCATGGAGATTCCTACCTAGAATTTCAGGACGTGTTTTTAAGTCCAAAATACAATATCTCACTAGAATTTAAGACTTTCAACTCCTATGGACTTCTTCTGTATATCAATCACAACTATGATCCAGTAGATGGGTTTTTCATTAAGTTATTTATTGAAGATGGTACTTTACAGGTAAGTCATTCAATTACTTTACTTTCAAGGTAATTTTAGGAAGAGGCTGATTGCATAATTTAGTAGCTACTGTTAAAATAAGATTTAAATTGAGCTGTTTCTTTTATGCCTGCCACAAGACTATTTCCAGTTTTACATTTATAAGTTTTTTTCAGATCATTATTTACATATTGTTTTGATATATGATTCTAATTCTTTAATTTATAGTTTAATATTTCTTCTACTTTTATGTCTATTAATTTTACTGTGTCCCAATGATAACAACCGTTATTATTTTTTAATAACCTCAGTGGTAGATATGGTCAGCAAAGCCCTAGGGAACTACAAGACCTTTCAAGGGTCCTGAAGGAAAGAATTGTTTCACAATCATACCAGTGGGTTATTGGCCCTTTCTTCTCACACCATCAGAAGTATGAATGATATCCTTGTACTTCTAATGAAATTTGAAATTATGATTATTTTGCATTTTCATAATTTCTGTTTAATTTTAAGTTTATAAGTATTGATATACATAAACCAACACACAAAATGTCTTTGAGGTTCACAATATTTTTAAAATGTAATAGGATTCTGAGATTTAAAAATATGATTGATGATTTAGCAGTTAGTAGAGCTTACAAACTAACTTCTATTTGGGGAAGTTTAACATTGGCACATGGTAAGTAATAGTCTCTCAGGAAACACTGATGTTTTGATACATGTGTATTTAATGGTCAAATCATGATATATAAGAGTAATGTGCATTTCAAAGTAACTCATGGAGAGTGTTTTGGGTGATTCGTTTATTTTTACTCAAAGAAATGGTAAATGTCTCAAGAAAGGGAAAGCAGCCTTTTAAAAATTTCCATTTTGACATCCAATTTTGATTTTAAAGTGTGCATTCTTTATCCAATATTATCTATACTTTAACAAACCATCTCATATTACTTCTTCTAAAACATGCCTTAACAATGGAATCCCACTTACCATTGCAACCAGATAATTAGCCCAGCATAGTCTGGAATATGAAACACAGCAAGTATGTTTTACCTGCCATTTATTTTAGGATGTGAGAGCATCAAACCTATAGGATTTTCGTCAACAGTTGAGGTAAACCTCAGAATTTAAATAAGCCAATTCCTAGTAGTTTTATTTTCTTTAGATACCCAACTTTCTTTAGCAATATGACAAATAGTGACATAACACAATGCCTGATGTCATAAATGAATGTCACCTAGAGAGGGCAGCATAGTAGGAGGGGTTTTATGCATTAATATTTATTTTCATGCTCATTCAACAACACATCTATCACTTGTCTGGTTCTGGCGATTCAAGCTTAATGAAATACTTTGTGCATGTGATGTTCTTATCACTCGATTGCAAAACATAACAGGTGAGAGCCAGATCAAGGAACTGGAACTATGTAATAACTTGAATATTACAGTTGCCCTGTGTCAGATGTCATTGCTGATCCTAGAGAATGTGTATGCATCATTTGTGCAACTAAGACCACAAATGTCCAGTAGTGACATGAGAGGCAGCAAGATGTTGGCCCAATATAAAAGATCTTTATTTTTTAATTTTTTTTTTATTTTTGTTTTTCAAGGTAGGGTTTCAATCTAGCCCAGGATGACCTGGAATTCACTATGTAGTCTCAAGGTGGCCTCAAACTCATGGCGATCCTCCTACCTCTGCCTCCCGAGTGCTGGGATTAAAGGCGTGTGCCACCACGCCCGGCTAAAAGATCATTTTGAAAAGATTCAATAGTGAGCACTAGTCATGGTCAGAACATTGCTTATCTGAAGCCTTTCTTGACCATGTATCTAATTCACCTGTTTTCACCACTGAGCACACCAATAATCAAGAAATAATCAGAAATTGTACAAACTGTGGGTGGAAATATTTTATGAAATGATCTGTAATTAAATGGCTGGTTACATCTTATAAATGGAAAATTTATTCATGATAGATCGTTAAGATATTTAAAAATTATTAAATTAATGGGTGAGGAGACTTATAAATTATTTCCAGGTGGTTTTAAAAAGTGTGCAAACTTATATGCATGTAATAATAAAACAATAGAAAACAAACATACCATTATGAATGTGATATAAAGTTGGAGGAATACATATTGCTTATGACATCACAATATGAGATACCATTGTTTATCAAAGTCCATCTTTAGGAAATTTATTAAAATCATGTACTTCAGCTGTACTCTAAGGAGCTGATTCGTAGCTCTGTACTAAGACTCTTTATGCCTTGATGGTCATTTGTGTCCATTTATTCACTATCAAAATACTGTGATGTTTAAGATAGCAAAATAACACATATTAGAAGATAAATGTCATAAAGCAGCACATATATAAAAATACATAAGACAAATAGCTGGGGCATTATAACCATGTATGAGATTTAGCTATTTACTCCTGAAACTTACAAAATCTTGCAGAATAAGATTCTTTCAGTGTAAATGCAGTATTTCTGCTCTGTAATAGACAATAACTCTGAATAGATGGTACATAGGGAACTTTTGCTACTTTTTGTGAATTTGGAGCTCTCTATTCATCCCTATACACAGTATTGCTTCGCTGGATTGATTTAGGAAAAATCTCAGAGTTATTCAAGCATCATGAGTTTTAGATTCCCCTGTTCTGCGATGATTTGTGAGACTATGGTCCAATTTCCACATCTATTTTAAAAGTATAATCACAAGGGGATTGCATTTACATTGCAATTTTCCCAAAGACACATTTATGGTGGAACTTTCAAAATGATCATAATTTAAGACCTATCCAACATTGACAAATGCAGAATTGTTTGTAAAAGTTGTTCAAAAAATTTTAGGATTTTAGGAAAGTTTAATATATGAAATAATTTAAAAACTATTTTAGTTGTTTGTCATACCCCAAAATATAAGTAGATATATTCACTATCAGAAGCATCCTACTTGTTAGCTCTGTCACTAACCAATATACCTCATGTCTGAGGGCAAACCTTTTCACCTCAGCATTCACCACTGAATACTGGAGATCCTAAGTGGATGGTTGTGCTTCTTGTTTGTTTGGGTTTCATTCTGATCTATGAGGAAGAAATTAGTTGATGTTTATAAAGATTTTGGAAAGCTTCACAACATGGAGTAATAATTGCACAAACAGTAATTATTGTTTATATATATGTGGATATATATGTATGTATCTTATTGAAGGTATTTAAAATAAAATAAAAAATTATCAGATGCCAGAAATATTATATATATAACATTTTATGAATGTCCAACTTTGATAACCTTGAATGGAACAAGTTATTAATAAGGATTAGTGTTATCTGAAAAATAATTCTAGAATATTTGAACAAATTAAGGAAACCACATCTCATACACAGTATTATTCTGTTCTTTATTGTAATGACATAACAATACCATGTGAATTTCATAGCACTAAACATATGAGTCATAAACCCTTATCTATATTGAATAAAAATTTAAATGCATTCTTTGGGGAATTTGGTTGTATTCTGACCATCAAGTAAGAGCTCAAAAAATGATCAATTTTATTTAGTTATATATCTCTTAAAAGGAATGTATAAAATATGTTCTGATACTGATTTTTCTTCAAAGTGCATGTTTTGTTTGTAAAAATATCTCAGTGCTGCTTAACATACTTCTTAAAGTCAATTTGCTGTAGATAATTTATAAAGCAAATACCACAAAGATTAAAATATAATTTACTTTTGAATGACACATGGAAAGCTTTACATGTATCACCTGAAATACAATTAGCTTCATAGGAGTTATGACATATGATGAAACAGTCTCAACACAAATACAAGTGTCAGAGCCCTTGTAAATAGGATAAAATAAAGCTTTAAAAACTTTCCCTGAGAAAGAACAGCCACAATTTAATTGATATGCATACAAGTATAAGCTTGCTGGTAAAATTAATAGTCATGGAAGGCACCCATGGAATTCCCCAGAGTGGCTGGTTAATCATGCCTCTTAGGCCTGGTTTTCTGTCTCCAGCCTTAACTTTCCTGTAAACCAATAAATGGCCATATAGGCCCTCAACCAAAATCAGAAAGCTTAGAAAGAATGGTTCACTTTCATTAGCTTTAAGTTTCCCTTCCTATGACATTAGCACTGCCCTCCTCAATATGTCAATTGATCAATGCACAATTCAAGAGGTGATATGTAAAAATACTTGCCAGTAATACTTGCTTTCTGCTGATAGAATGCATAGCAATTTTCAGTCATGTTCCTCGGACTATTATTAAAAAATTCAGAAATATGTCTTATCCATTTACTTGCTTTAAGCCTAGTGCTTATTATTTACATACTTTGAGGTATTTCATCGCTTTATGTTTCTAACTTAGAACCTATTCAAAGTTATATGAAAAGCACAAGAAATTTATAAACTATAACCATAAGATATAAAATTCTTCTGAAAGTCAAGTCAATTGAATGAATAACTTTTCCCCATAGTACCAGTTTTTCTGTGCTGGAGAAGCAAAACTGAAACATATTAATTCTACTGTGAGAGTAGATGACGGACAACAGTACACACTGCATATCTGGTAAGATGTACCTTTTTTTCTACTTAATCTCATGAGTAACGAAGTCTGTCCTTCAAGATAGTATCCATGTGATTGTCAAATCAATGTTATCCTGCCTGGGAGTCATATGTGTACATATGTGAAGTGATGCTTATTTAGTTTTTCTATATATTCTAAAACTTATCTCAAGGAAAACATGCTTGGGGTGGCTTATATGATCAATAAATACATAGAGTAGAAAAGAATCCATGAATGGTCTTATTGTTTTCTACTAACAATACTTGTAAAAACAAACTAAGTTGGCATTTTCTTTTGGTAAGTAAAATAAAATATACTCACTGGAGAAATTTTGAAGTTTTAAAACTACATAAAGAGGACAGAAAATGAGTCTGCATGAGATAGCAAATATGAATTGTTAACATTTCCCAAGGCCATATCAGCAGGCACTCCAGCCACAAATGCTCATCACCACCACAACTAAGTCATGCCCACATGCTGGGAAGCACAGAATGAATGACATTTTCTTTTAATGTTACTTCTTTGATTTTCAGTCATTTAATTTCTTATATAGATTGAAAGATTTAGCTCAAGTGTTCTGCCTCCCTCTTCCTTTCATACTTTTTTAGGTGATGTCATAAAAGTATGTATCACAGACACATTCCAGGATGTAGACTGAAATAAATTATTGGGTTATAATAATGGATTATCAACATGACATTTTTTTGTTTTTGTTTTGGGGTTTTTTTGTTTTGTTTTGTTTGTGAGGTAGGGTCTTGCTCTAGCCCAGGCTGACCAGAAATTCACTATGTAGTCTCAGGGTAACCTCAAACTCATGGCGATCCTCCTACCTCTGCCTCCCAAATTCTGGAATTAAAGGTGTGTGCCACCACACCTGATTCGTGTCATTTATTAAAATGCCAATAAAAGGAAAGCAAGGAGGACTAAGCAAAGGCTAGAAAATAAATAAATGAGAGGTTTTCAGAAACCTCAGCCTTCATAGGCTACAACCACCAGAAACTGTTGCTTGGAATGCACCAAAGCATTCTTATTATCAAATAAACCAGAGAAGCCTTCATCACTGTAAACCTCCCTGAATGTGTAAAATACACATGTGCATTTAAGACCCTGATAAGATGGCTAGAAAACTTGCTCTTTCTTTATATAACCCCACATATGGACACAGAATTTGAAAGTATTTTCCTTATATTTTCCCATCTTAAATAGTGGTGGGTACAATGTACTCGGGGTAACACCATCCAGCCAAGGAAAAAAATTTTTTATGGAGAAATGAGCACTTGGACTCTTGTAAGAACCGAACCACATCAGGCACAAACTGGATACTCAGAAAAAGAGCCAGACAGATTATCAATGAAAGAGATGGCATCACTAAATATTCTGTGCTGGTGGAGGGCATGATGAAAAGTGGTTTAGAAAGTGAAAAGCACAATGAACAAAATTACAATTTATTAAAGACATGCCAAGCACTAATTTGAATTATGCATATGTATTTTTTTCTAAGAAAACTTCAAATTTTATTCTGCATTTTTAAAGATGTATAATAGAGGGAGAGGCTGGTTAAGTATAAAAAAACCAATAGCTACAAAATAGGGGCTAGAAAGATGTCTCAATGGTTAAGGTGCTTGCCTGCAAAGCAAGGAGTTCAATTCCCAGTGTACATGTAGGCCAGATGCACAAAGAGGTGCATGCATCTGGAGTTTATTTGCAGTGACTGGAGGCCCTGGAGTGCCCATATTATCTCCCTATCTCTCTCTCTCATATGTGCTTTCTCTCTCTCACTCCTTGGAAATTAATAAATATAAATAAAATACTTTAAACCAAAAGAAACTACAAAATGACTCAATTCAGGACATGCCCTCCGTCCATACCATAGAAATGGAATCTGGTCCCTGAGTTTCTCACCATAAAAGAATTACTGGTGATAAAGATGAGTAAAGAATTATAAATGACCTGCTCAGTGCAAATACTAACAGCAGTACAGACATTGTATTAATGAGCACACATTAAACACTTGGCATGCTCCAGATGCTTTGCAAACACAGAGCTGTACTTCTGCAGGAGAACACTTCCCACACCTCATTTCACTGTTTTCTCTGTTGTCATAACAAAATAGCATACGCTGGGTGGCATAGATAACAGAGGCTAGAACGCAGAAATCAGGTAGAGGCAAATTTGGCTACTTCTGAGGTCTCTCCAACCTCTAGATAGCCATTTCCCCACATATTGGCATCCTCGATCTGTGTGTCTGTTCCTTAATGTCCTCTTTATGTAAGAACACTTATCATAACGTGAGGAAATTTCACCCTAGTGGAGGCATTTTAAGTTACTTCCTCTTGGACAATCCTTTCTGCAAATATAATCTCATTCTAAGGTGGTGAGGTCTAAGGCTTCACTGTCCATGTGAAGTTTGGAAAACTGAAGCTAATAGAAAGTGATCAGCTTTCTCAAGATCATATTGCTAGTCAGAGGGAAGCAAAACTCAGACTTGGATCTCATATCTTCTGGCCTGCAAGAGTGTCTACTATGACATGTATTGTCTCTGTTTTAATAAGTGGAAAAATACTGGGCTAGAGAGATGGCTGAGCAGTTGAAGGCACTTGCTTGCAAAGCCTGCCAGCCTAGGTTCAGTCCCCTAGCCACACACATTAAGTTGTATGGACATTCATTTGCAGCAGCAAGAAAACCTGGTGGGCCTGCATGCGTCGCGCGCACACACACACACACACACACACACACAATCAATTTTAAAAACTAAAGTTCCAAAATTAATAAATAATATGCAAGATATGATGGTGCATGCCTCATATCTCAGAACTCAAGAAGCTGAGATAGGTGTTGAGTTTTAAGCCAGCCTGGGTCAGAGAGCACTTTAAAGTTCCAAACCAGCTTGTGTAAACTAGTGAGCCCCTATGTTAAGAATAAGAACATAAAAGCAAAAAGACAAAATTATGATTCATGAATCATTTGAAATTTGTAAGAGTGCCCATTTTTCACTATCTTTACTCCAATGCTACTTTAAGGATCCTTAGTAAAAAATGTAGTCTATAAAGAATAAGGATGAAACTGCACTAATTATATGTTTTCAAGAAAAGAGAAAAATGTTCAACTTTGATTTAGACATAATTCAGGAAATCTCCAGCCATAATTTTCCAACCGTTAGCAAACTGTTATAGGTAAAAGCACATCGTGTGCACACATTTTAGCCCCAAATCTACCCTCTTTCATCCTGTGTCTGGCAAATGGTGGCGTTCTCTGGAATGAAAATAAGGAAGAGGCTCCTTCCTGATATGCTCTTGGGGAGCTGGGGAGCAAAAGCAGCAAAACTGTACTTAGTCCATAAGGCATGAAACAAATCTGCTCCATGAAGCAGAGGTGGGCTCATTATTTTTTACAAGGAAAGACGTGCTGCTCTCCAGAGTAACATGGCCTTTTAAAAAAGAAATGTGTGATTGTCTAAAGTAGTAAAAGCAGGGTGGAAAATATGAATACTTAAAATCAGGTGAGATATACATTGGCATCATAAAGATATTGAGAGTATGCATAATAAAAAAAATAATCTCAGTGAGAAATTACCTATAGTTAGAGCTCATATCATAATGATAGGGGAAGTTGTAAGGGTTTGACACAGCAGGGTTGTTAAGTCGCCCAGAAGAAAAACAAATACACATGCATCTGTCTCCCCAGTTTAGAACACCACAGTGTATTCAAGCTCAAGGTAGTGAAAGAGCTTGGGAGAGCTGAACTCCTATTTCCTATCAAGCATATATGTAAGGATAGGATATGTGTTCGTCTATCCATAATAGTTATAAAGCACTGATGTTACTAATAGGCTAGGTAACATTTAGTTAAGACATTCCTTTATTACTGTGACTTATTTATTTTACATAGTTATATTAGTTTCTTATACTTAATAAAATGTGGGAGGTCTGGTGTATTGGAATTATTTTCCATTTAAAGTCACTACTTAACCTCTCCCTGGTCCTAGAGAAAAGGTAACAGTTGAAATGCAAAGAAAATTAAACAAGAATTTCCTGACTTCCTCATTTGTGGCACTTAAAGACTTATAAGTACATATCAGTTCAAAATCGGGCTTAAATATAAATGTTTTTCATTTGTTTGTCTTAAGGTTATAGGGTACCTCCTAATTTGTAAGTGCATTTATGTGTTCAGAGCCATGTAAACTAGTCAATGAAAAAATCCTCAGCTACCCCTAAGAGAACCGTTTACAAAATCCTATTAGATGTAGTCATGTGAACATCCAATGCATTACAAATTTTTGAAATAAGTGATTTTTAATGAATAATAATCCATTAAAATGAATAAATATTCATTATAATGCATAAATATCCCATAAGATATGAACTAATGCAAACCATGCCAGTTCCAGGGAGCATAAGAAAGAGTTGTAAAGAAGTTGTCAATGAAAAAAAAAAGAAAGAGTTGAATTGGTGGATGCTTTCATGCTGGAAATAATACATCCCACTTCTTTTGCATTCTAGTTCCAGGACTTAGTCCTGTGACAATCCTTATGGCAAAAGCCTCTGATTCAGTATTGTTAGCAGAGCACTCAGGAGAAAAAACTCAAGAGTGAGAACAAGGTGGGATGTTGAGAAATGTTAGTAAAAGGGGAAATACAATGACTACTATCATCAGGATGAAATCAAAATAAAATGATTAGTAGAATGTACAGCATTTAGTGATTTGATTTGGAGCTAGCCATTTAATTTTGACCAAACAGTTCATGATTCTTTTATTATTAACTTTAATATATTAGTATGTACATATAAGTTCATAATTATTCCATGAATTTATTAAATAATAAGTCAATATATATACATATCAAATTACATTCTATAATGGAGCCTTACAAACTCTTACCCTATAGAGGCTAAACAGCATAAAGAAGTAAAGGCTAGAGTGGCATGAATATAGATTCCAACATATAGTTATTGCTTATTCATACTCTAAGATTTGCCTTACTAGATACTATAAGGTACTTGCCTGCAAACCCAAAGTACCCAGGTTCAGTTTCCCAGTACACACATAAAGCCAGATGCACAAGGTGGGACATACTTCTAGTGTTAGTTTGCACGGGGTTGGAGGCCCTGGCAATCGCATTCTCTCTGTCTTTGATTTGTTTTGTTTTGTTTTAATTTTATTTTTTATTGACATCTTCCACAATTGTAGACAATACCCCATGGTAATTTCCTCCCTCCCCTCACTTTCCCCTTTGAAACTGCACTCTCCATCCTATCCCCTCCCCCTCTCAATCAGTCTCCTTTTATTTTGAAGTCATCATCTTTTCCACCAATGATGGTCTTGTGTAGGTAATGTCAGGCACTGTGAGGTCATGGATATCCAGTCCATTTTGTGTCTGAAGGATCACGTTGTAAGAAGTCCTACCCTTCCTTTGGCTCTTACATTCTTTCCACCACCTCTTCCACAATGGACCCTGAGCCTTGGAAGGTGTGTTAGAGACAGTTCAGGGATGAGCACTCCTCTGTCCCTTCTTCTCAGCACCATGGTGACTTATGAGTCATTCCAAGGTCACCACCATCTGAAAAGAGAAGCTTCTCTAACCAAAAGTGAGAGTAGCATTAATGTATGGGTATGAACATTAAGAGAAGTGCTTACTGGGCAGTTGATGAGCATAGTATATACATTTAGCCAGACACCAGCATACTTTACACCCCTAGGGATTATGACTACCACTATTGTGTGTTTTCAGTATCAGGGATGTATTCCCTCCCATGGAGCAGGCCTCCAGTCCAATTGGAGAGAAGTTGGTTTCCCCCATAATAGACATGCCACTATTGTACCCGTTGGCTTATTTGGCCTGGGTGGCCAAATTTAAGGCTTGCAGTGTCCACTGTTGAGTATCTTCACTGATGATTTCTCTCTCTCCCATTGAACTGCATGCAGAATAGCTTTTCCCAGCTTTCTATTAGCTGGTCTACATAGAGGAAGCTTTCAGCTCAGCTCCAGCAGGATTTCTCAGTGACCTTGCAGCCCAATTATGTGGAGTCTTCAGCAATAGGGACTTGCCATCTATTTCTAGTGGGAAACCAAGGGCCTTGGCAATGGTCTGTTATGTTTTAGGACCTCCCTGGCCAACAACTCACTGGAAGGTATCCCTTCCCTTGAAATGAAAGTTTTCTAATAACAATCTATGGCTTCTGAGTGTTCCATTGTCCAGAAAAGTAGATTTCCATATGATTTATTTATATCCTCTTAGATTCTGATTAGGCCTCCCTCCACCTTTCCTTTACTCAATCTCTTATCCTGACCTCACTTAGGACTTTTCACCCACATCAATCTGTTCTTCTACTTACATGGATATAATACCATCTTATTAAATCTCCCTCCCTCCTTTTCTATTCCCTTTATATCCCCTTTCTAGATTATTGGCTTCTGCTACTGAGTTTTATTCCTACTCACATAGAAGTCCAATCATTTGTAGCTAGGATCCACAAATGAGAGATAACATGTGTCATTTGGTTTTCTGGGCCTTCGTTACCTCACTAAGTATCCCATTTTCTGACTCTGTCTCTCCTCTCTCTCTCTCTCTTCCTCTCTTTAATAAATAAATATAATAAAATATCTTTAAGAATATCAAGTACAGGCTAGAGAGATGGCTTATCTGTTAAGGCGCCTGCCTGCTAAGCCTAAGAACCCGGTTCCAATCTCCAGGTCCCACGTTTAGCCAGATGCAAAGTGACGCAAGGGCACAATGCCGCACATGCCCACAAGGGGGTGCACGCATCTGGATTTCATTCACAGCAGCTGAGAGACTGCTGGCACACCCATATCTATCTGTCTCCCTCTCCCTCTCTGTCTGTCTCTCTCTGTGTCTCTCTCCAAAAATAAATAAAATAATTTTTTAAAAAATTAAAAAAAATATCAAGTACTTGTGGTCTTTCTAGCCTGCCTCACTCCCCATTAATTTCTGCTGAGAGGTGAACTCTGCTAATATAAACACTAAAACCACCTGCAAGTAGATAGGTCATTGTTTTATATCACATGCTTTTAAAGAAAGAAATTCCTGCCAAAACAAGAAAATGTTTGCACCTAATTGTATTTTTGGCAAAGCTTTCTGTCAGATGATTAAATGTAAATCTACAAATAAGCAACCATTATTATTTTTGATAGTTTTTTTGAGCTCTTATAAAGCTTAACATACTTTGATCCAATTAGGTGCAATTTGAAATGCTAGATACTTCGAATTAAATATTTCTTACTTTTTGTGTAGACTAGCAGTGATATTACTTCCTGAATTACTAAACATAAGTCAAATACTTAATTGTGTGATGGGAGGTCAACCCACACAGTTGAACACATCTCTTGAACCTTGTGGGAATCCTCTCACAGGTAGTATCCTAATCCATCAGGTATAGCACTGATCCTAAGGATGATCCTATGGATAGAAAGTGATTTTGCAGAAATAAATTCCAAAGCATGACTAATCATTTCTTTCCTGTTATCTCTAAATACATGACCATTTGAATGATTTCAGAATTAATAAATTCAAAAAATGCCCACACTTGCATTATTTAGTTGTACATATCCAGTGTAAAATTTATAACATTTTATTGTCTACATCAAATCTGATCAAAAACTATAGCCAAATATTATATATATATATATATATATATATATATATATATATATATATATGAAACGTATTTGTGAGAGAGAGGGGTAAATAAAGAGAAAAAGAGGCACTAGGGCCTCTAGTCACTACAAACAAACTCCAGACACATGTGCCACCGTGTGCATCTGGCTTACATGGGTACTGGGGAATCGAACCTGGGTCCTTAGGCTTCACAGGCAAGCACTTTAACTGCTAAACCATCTCTCCAGGTCTTGGACTCTTTCTTAATAAGAGGGTATTGCATGAAATAAGTTTCAATTTTAACAAATGAGCAACAATACAGCTAAATTTCAAAACGTTCCACCTGAGAAGTGTGGCCAGTGTCCCAAAGGCTCTGCACAGGTCTTGTATAAAGCTCATAGAAGGAGGTTCATGTGCAGCACTGAGTATTAACATGACTCCCTCCCAGGATGACAATCTAAACATCTGACCCTGCTTTGACTTTCCATTCTGACCTCACAGGATGCCATCTGAAATGAGCCTGGTTAGGCTGCATCCACAGAGTCACTAGCAGAAGCTATAGAAACCATTGAAATGTATGCTCCTCAGTAAGCCTGTCAAATATATTTATTTTTAAATATTTTATTTTTATTTATTTATTTGAAAGAAGGAAAGAGGCAGAGAGAGAGAATGATGAGCACACCAGGGCCTCCAGCCACTGCAAACAAACTCCACATGCATGCACCATCTGACTGATATGGGTCCTGGGGAATTGAACCAAGGTCCTTTGGCTTTGCAGGCAAGTGCCTTAACCACTATGCCATCTCTCCAGCCCCAGATGTATTTATTTTTAAGAGAGCAAATCATTAATGACTACTTATCATGCTCCTGTAAAGAAACACAGTGCTAATGCATTTCCTCATATTGAAGCAAAATAAATAAATAAATAAATAAATAAATAAATAAATAAATAAATAAAAAAGGAAGCTAGTTCTTTGTTGGAAGAGGCTTACAATTTCACAAGGCTTTCAAAAATACTGTTTGAAACAGTGTGAACATGTTGTTTAAGATGGTTGTCATAATCTAATTGTACAAATTATAGTAAATTAAGAACAGTGGTTCTCAAATTGTCTGAAACAGTTAATCCTAAGAAAGCCCAGAGTTAAGCATAGCAGGAGGGAGACTTCCATCTGGGAAACATGAATGGGTGTGCCATGATAAATTGCCTATAGGAGAAGTAGAGAATATTTAAGATAAAAGGCCCCAAATCTGAGATTGTAAGAAACAGTTTCTTCCTCTTACTGCTTGGGTGCCTTGACTCACATGTCTAAGACCCACATCCCCTCATTCTTCACATTCTCAAGGAACTTCTCCCTTTTAAAACCACTTCTTTCTCATTCTGTTGAGGCATGCTTCAAAGAATAGCAGCAGGCTTTAAAAATCAGCAGCCTCAGCACATCACTGCTGGTCCTATAGTGTTATGCTACTTTCCTTCAGAGCTAAAGTTCTTGAAAATGTGGAATACATGAGATTTAGATTTTATCATTTGCTACTGACTCCAGCCTAATCCAATGATTGTCATGGTACAACAAACTCAGCTCAAGTCAATCTGAAAGAGTTTTATCCTTCACACTGGTTTTTTTTTTTTTTTTGTTTTGTTTTAAGTTTATTTATTTCTGTGGGAGAACTCAAGCAATCATTGTTCCATGCACATTGAGACAATGGTGATGCTGTATGACACCCAAGGTGACAAAGGCACTAGAGGTTTTGATCATTGTACTAAGTATTTGGGGGCGTTCTTTCTGCACCTCCTCCTTCTCATCCTCTTCTCCATCAAGCGATTCTAGGCTTTTCAAAACCTACCTGCTGTGCCAGTCACCAGTTTTGTTTCTTCCTCTTAGATTTACTCTGATTTCCATCTCTTTTGAATTCTAAACTCACCTGTCTCATCTATAACTGAACTTTCACATTTTCAGAATAAAATTTTTACTGCTCTATCCCTCACACTCCTTCTTGTTTCTCTGCTGCCCATTCACAACATTTCCCAAGGTTTTTCCTAACTGGGCAAATAGCACTATATATTATGAATTATCTTTGGATTTTATAATGACAAATTCAAGGAACAACTAATTATATTGAATAATGAATTATCTTCTATAATCAGTTACAGTAAATGAATTGAATGAATTGAGCCTATGAACTAATAGAATGTTTATAAAATAAGTTTAAGACATTAATAGTAAAATTATAGTAAAAATATAAAAGAGGGCTGGAGAGATGGCTTACCAGTTAAAGTAATTGCCTTTGAAGCTTAAGGACCATGTTTGAATCCCCAGCACCCATTTAAACCAGATGCACAAGTTTGTACATGTGTCTGGAGTTTGTTTGCAGTGGCTAGAGGCCCTGGTGCCCCTTTCTCTCTTTCTATTTACTACCCTCTCAAATAAATAAATAATAAATAAAATATTATTTTAAAAAGAAGACCTATCTCAAAAATATATTTTGCTATATATTTTATTTTTTTATTTTTATTTATTTATTTTTATTTTGTATTTATTTATTTGACAGAGAGAGAGATACAGAAATAGTCAGGTAGAAAGAAAGAGAGAATGGGTGCTCCAGGGCCTCTAGCCACTGCAAATGAACTCCAGATGCATGCACCACCTTGTGCATCTGGCTTACTTGGGTCCTGGAGAGTCTAGCCTTGAACCAGGATCCGTTGGCTTCACAGACAAGTGCTTAACTGCTAATTGGCTATATTTTTTGATCAGGCTACAGGTCCTGGTATATCCTTTCTCATTAATTCATTCATTCTCTCTCTCTTTGTATCTTTCTCTCTCTATCAAATAAATAAATAAAATATTTTTAAAAAAGAGAAAAAGAAGGCTAGAGAGACTGCCCAGTGGTTAAAGCCTGACAGCCTTGGTTTGATGCCCCAGTATCCAAATAAAGCCAGATACACAAAGTGGCACATGTATCTGGAGTTTGTTTGCAATGGCAAGCGAGCCTGGTGCACCCTTTCACTCTTTATCTCAATGTTTCTCACTCTCTCTCTCTCTTTCTCTCTCTTTTTCTATTTCATTTAAATAAATAAATAAATAAAATGTTAAATAGAAAAGATATCACTTGATTTATAGTTCTAGTAGGCATATGTATATGGCAATTTTAAAATTACATATGTTCTAACTAAATATAAAATGAGCTTCTCATTATTGATGTTACTTTTCTGAAGGAAAAATCCATACTACAAATGCATGTAATTGCTACTCTCAGATACACTTGTGAGGTGACAGGAACACTAAGCCAGTCATAACACAATGTAGATAATATGACCATAGTAATTAACCTCTTGCTTTAACATTGTAAAAACAATTAACAAGTTTATTAATGGCTTCATTCCATGAATATGATAATAAATCTTATATGAAGATATTTTAATAAGTGAAACAGGACATAAATCAAAGATAAATATCAGACAGCATTTTGTACTCAGTCAGTGACCCTTTACAGCAGAAGTACAGAATTTCTGCTGCAAGAAATCCCACTTCCTCCAGTCCACCACATGGGAGTTGGTCCAGAAGATTCCTCACTCCTCAGTAGAATGGCAAAATTATCCTGCATAATTCCTTGAAACTGGCACACAGACTTTTTCCATGCCATTGTGTCTAAACACCTACCAGCAAGGACCAAATGTCTAATGAAAAGAGGGTATTTTTGTGACTGTTTCCAAGCAATGAAGGCAACAGGTTTGGGAAACATGCTGATTATCTGTCATGAATGGCCTGTTTAATCCTGCATTGGCAAAGTTTGTTTATCTATTTCAGCATTATTTATATTTTTGGCTGTATCGTTCTTTCTGGTAAGGTACTATTCTTTTTTTTTTTTTTTTTTTTTTTGGTTTTTCGAGGTAGGGTCTCACTCTAGTCCAGGCTGACCTGGAATTCACTATTTATTCTCAGGGTGGCCTCGAACTCACAGTGATCCTCCTACCTCTGCCTCCCAAGTGCTGGGATTAAAGGCATGCGCCACCACGCCCAGCTCTAAGGTACTATTCTTATCTTGAATAACAAGATTGCTGGTTTCCATTCACCCCCTCATTTATGCGGATCAAAAATGTCTCTAGATATTGTAAAATGTTGCTGGAATTTACAATGACAAAATTTACACACTATCCTTTGAATGCCAAGGATCTTCATATATGTGAACACACTTGGAGTGTAGTATACTCGCATCACACACACATACACACACACACACACATGGCTTGGGAGAAAGTTCAGCTGTTCAGCTGGTAAAGGGCTTGCTTTATGAGCATGAGGACCGGAGCTCCATCCTTAAAACCCACATTAGTAAAAAAAAATATATATATATCAAGGCTGGAGAGATCGCTTAGTGGTTAAGGCATTTGCTTGCAAAGCCAAAGAATCCTGATTTGACTCTCCAGGCCCCACATAAGCCAGATGTACAAAGGGACACATGCATGTAGAGTTCATTTGCAGTGGCTGGAGGCCCTGGCACACCCATTCTCCCTCTCTCTCTCTCCTCTCTCTCTCTCTCTCTCTCTCTCCTATCTATTTATCTATCTCTTTCTCTCTGCCTCTTCTCCCAAATAGATAAATAATAAATAAAATATATTGTTGAAAAATCAGACATTGTGGCATATGCTTGTTATCCAGTACTGGAGAGGCAGAGGCAAGTGCATGCCTAGGGCTCAATGACCATCCAATGTTGAGCCCCAATTCTGTGAAAAAGTACCCAGGTCTCATCATTTCATAACTGTGGGCTACATCCTTAGGGAGGATATTTGAAATTTCCTTTGTCTTCCATACACATATGTACACAAATATGCACACATGTGCTTATTCATATGTGCTTACACAAATATACACACACACTTCCTAAATTTTATGAAACCTGTAATAAGCAGTTAATAAATAATTATAAGTAATGGATAATTACTTTTACTTTTATTCTGGATTTTGATGAGAAAGGAACAGACTATGCATTTTGTTTATTTTTTATTTTTTAAATATTTTATTTTTTATTTATTTGAGAAAGAGATACAGAAATAGGCAGAGAGAGAGAATGGGTGAGCCAGGGCCTACAGCCACTGCAAACGAACTCCAGATGCATACGCCCACTTGTGCATCTGGCTTATGTGGGTCCTGGGGAATCGAGCCTCTAACCGGGGTCCTTAGGCTTCACAAGAAAGCGCTTAACCACTAAGCCATCTTTCCAGCCCCATTTGTTTATTCTTTAAATAAAACACTGATATATTTAGCATTAAGAAAGTTGATTATAGCTAGGCATGATAGAAATTGCCTATAATTTCAGTAGAAGGGTAGAGGCAAGCTCCAAGATTAAGGCCAGCCTGAAATCACTATCTAGTGAGTTCCAGGCCAGCCGTGTGTGTGTGTGTGTGTGTGTGTGTGTGAGAGAGAGAGAGAGAGAGAGAGAGAGAGAGAGAGAGAGAGCCAAGAGAGAGTAAGAGAGAGTGCCAAGAGAGAGTGTAGCAGACAGCTTCAGGTTCACTGAGATGAACTTCCAGACCAGGCACAGTTATGGAGGAAGGGATATTATTTATTGAAGCTTACAGATCCAGGGGAAGTTCCATAAAGGCAGGAGAAACAACCTGCTCTCCACAGGACTAAGCAGAGAGAGAGAAAGCCAACCAGCCACCACAGAACACAGAGTAAAACTACAGCCAAAAGCCCAGCACACTTCAGGAACTCCTGCTAGGCACATTTGCATATCTTTACAATGGAATCTCAAACCATCACCACACCTTAAGACCTGGCCCCAGTGACCTTGCCTCTAGCAAGGTGATTGCAGATGCAAACTATAACTAATAAAACACTGAATATATTGGGGGACATATATTCAAACTACCACATTCCGCCCCTGGCCACCAATATATTTAGCTCCTGGCCCCCAATAGATTTATAACTATCACACATTGTAAATTGTACTCAGTCCAATTTCACAGGTTCTCAGTCTTGATCAACTTAAAATAGTGAGTCATGTAAAATCAAACAAGTTAAATACTTTTAACATGTAAAGGCACAGAGTAAACATTTTAACTGGTATAAGGCATAGCAAGGAGAGACTAGAACAATGCAAACTCAACCACCATCAGCAGTCATCAAACTTCTGCAGTTCAAGTTCAATATAACCAGAGACTGACAGTCTCCAGGTTTTCCAATTCTGCCCCTCCAGCTGGGCAGAGTTGCCAAGGAAAACTTTGAACCCAGGCCAACATTGCACTACATGGGAGTCCTTTTGCACAGTCCTGGTATATCCAAAATATCTTCAGGTCTCCATGCCAACCACGGCCCATCTTCCAAAGGCTCTTTCAGCCTATTCCTGAGAGTCTTCATGCCCTGCCTCATGCCGCATCTCAGCAGCAGCTCCTGGAACTGTGTGCCATTCATGACCATTCTATGCATTTTTCATGCTTCCAAAATTAATACCAGGTGTGCAGGACACAGCCATATTCTTAATCCAGAGACAAAATAAATCATAGCCTTGAAAAGCAGGTTTCTTCTCCATTCAACTCTTTCCAAGAGTTTGCATTTCTAATAGTCTTCCCTCAGGCATCCTTTCCATTGTTTTAATGTAAAAGCAGTCAGGCCACCTTCCTTCCACCTTCCTTAAGATTGCTAATGTGTTTGACAATAGCAGCTCAGTAACCTGAAACCAGTCTCAGTGCCTCTATAATTTTAACTTGCTTGAGGTTTTCCAACTTAAAATCTTAAAATCTCAGTCCGATATCTTTAGCCAAACACATCAGTCCATTACAAATTTAACCTTGATCAAACTTTCTGGGCCTGGATAGTGGAACGTAGCCATCCCTTATGCCAGTAGCCCAGTTCCAACAAAGTCCTCTGCACTCTTTCCTTCCCCTTAGAAAGCTCATAAGCCAAGCCTCGAAGTTCAATACTGTCTGCACTTAGCATTCTCAAACTCTCATCAGCATAGTCCATAAAACTTGGCTTACCACTCCAGAAGGCATCTTCAGTTGCAAGCACCAAGTCCATGCCCATTCCTCCAAAACAAAGGTTCCAAAAGACGAATATCTACACGGTCAGGTTCATCTCACCCCACACTCCTCGGTACCACTTTACTGTAGCAGACAGCTTCAGGTCGCTGAGATGAACTTCCAGACCAGGCACAGTTATGGAGGAAGGGATATTATTTATTGAAGCTTACAGATCCAGGGGAAGTTCCATAAAGTTGATTATAGCTAGGCATGATAGAAATTGCCTATAATTTCAGTAGAAGGGTAGAGGCAAGCTCAAGATTAAGGCCAGCCTGAAATCACTATCTAGTGAGTTCCAGGCCAGTTCCAGTGTGTGTGTGTGTGTGTGTGTGTGTGTGTGTGTGAGAGAGAGAGAGAGAGAGAGAGAGAGAGAGAGAGAGAGAGCCAAGAGAGAGTAAGAGAGAGTGCCAAGAGAGAGTGTAGCAGACAGCTTCAGGTTCACTGAGATGAACTTCCAGACCAGGCACAGTTATGGAGGAAGGGATATTATTTATTGAAGCTTACAGATCCAGGGGAAGTTCCATAAAGGCAGGAGAAACAACCTGCTCTCCACAGGACTAAGCAGAGAGAGAGAAAGCCAACCAGCCACCACAGAACACAGAGTAAAACTACAGCCAAAAGCCCAGCACACTTCAGGAACTCCTGCTAGGCACATTTGCATATCTTTACAATGGAATCTCAAACCATCACCACACCTTAAGACCCGGCCCCCAGTGACCTTGCCTCTAGCAAGGTGATTGCAGATGCAAACTATAACTAATAAAACACTGAATATATTGGGGGACATATATTCAAACTACCACATTCCGCCCCTGGCCACCAATATATTTAGCTCCTGGCCCCCAATAGATTTATAACTATCACACATTGTAAATTGTACTCAGTCCAATTTCACAGGTTCTCAGTCTTGATCAACTTAAAATAGTGAGTCATGTAAAATCAAACAAGTTAAATACTTTTAACATGTAAAGGCACAGAGTAAACATTTTAACTGGTATAAGGCATAGCAAGGAGAGACTAGAACAATGCAAACTCAACCACCATCAGCAGTCATCAAACTTCTGCAGTTCAAGTTCAATATAACCAGAGACTGACAGTCTCCAGGTTTTCCAATTCTGCCCCTCCAGCTGGGCAGAGTTGCCAGGGAAAACTTTGAATCCCAGGCCAACATTGCACTCCATGGGAGTCCTTTTGCACAGTCCTGGTATATCCAAAATATCTTCAGGTCTCCATGCCAACCACGGTCCATCTTCCAAAGGCTCTTTCAGCCTATTCCTGAGGGTCTTCATGCCCTGCCTCATGCCGCATCTCAGCAGCAGCTCCTGGAACTGTGTGCCATTCATGACCATTCTATGCATTTTTCATGCTTCCAAAATTAATACCAGGTGTGCAGGACACAGCCATATTCTTAATCCAGGGACAAAATAAATCATAGCCTTGAAAAGCAGGTTTCTTCTCCATTCAACTCTTTCCAAGAGTTTGCATTTCTAATAGTCTTCCCTCAGGCATCCTTTCCATTGTTTAATGTAAAAGCAGTCAGGCCACCTTCCTTCCACCTTCCTTAAGATTGCTAATGTGTTTGACAATAGCAGCTCAGTAACCTGAAACCAGTCTCAGTGCCTCTATAATTTTAACTTGCTTGAGGTTTTCCAACTTAAAATCTTAAAATCTCAGTCCGATATCTTTAGCCAAACACATCAGTCCATTACAAATTTAACCTTGATCAAACTTTCTGGGCCTGGATAGTGGAACGTAGCCATCCCTTATGCCAGTAGCCCAGTTCCAACAAAGTCCTCTGCACTCTTTCCTTCCCCTTAGAAAGCTCATAAGCCAAGCCTCGAAGTTCAATACTGTCTGCACTTAGCATTCTCAAACTCTCATCAGCATAGTCCATAAAACTTGGCTTACCACTCCAGAAGGCATCTTCAGTTGCAAGCACCAAGTCCATGCCCATTCCTCCAAAACAAAGGTTCCAAAAGACGAATATCCACACGGTCAGGTTCATCTCACCCCACACTCCTCGGTACCACTTTACTGTAGCAGACAGCTTCAGGTTCGCTGAGATGAACTTCCAGACCAGGCACAGTTATGGAGGAAGGGATATTATTTATTGAAGCTTACAGATCCAGGGGAAGTTCCATAAAGGCAGGAGAAACAGCCTGCTCTCCACAGGACCAAGCAGAGAGAGAGAAAGCCAACCAGCCACCACAGCACACAGAGTAAAACTACAGCCAAAAGCCCAGCACACTTCAGGAACTCCTGCTAGGCACATTTGCATATCTTTACAATGGAATTTCAAACCATCACCACACCTTAAGACTCGGCCCCCAGTGACCTTGCCTCTAGCAAGGTGATTGCAGATGCAAACTATAACTAATAAAACACTGAGTATATTGGGGGACATATATTCAAATTACCACAGAGAGTAAGGGAGAGGAAGGAGGAGAAAGAGGGAGACAAAACAAGGGATTATACTCAATAAAAGACAGTATTTTGTCTGCCTGGATTGACTAAATTTTTTTTCTTATTTTGTTTAATTCTGTAGGTAAATGTGTATGCATATGAGTCTTTAACAGGCTTATATTTATGAGAAGTGGAAACACTAACTGCTCTCCAGCCCCATCAGCCTCAGTCATACCCACTTATGATGCAGTGAATATTCTGAAAAGATGCTTTGCACAACTAGTGCCCATGATGTTTTTAAGAAGTTGGATTGAGGCAGGGAAAAGCTTCAAATCATGGTCACAGACATGGCTGTTGTTTTCCCTACATTTTTTCCATTCGTTGTACAACCTGGCATTGCATCTACACACACTCCCCAGTCCTCTCTGCAAACAAAAAGGCCATTAGTCATAGCGCTCAGAGTATCCTTAGCCCCAGAGCATATGTCACCACCAAGGAGACAAAACAACAACAACAAACAAACAAACAAACAAAAAAACTAAGCAAGTCTAACCTGGAACAGAACTGAGAGAACAAATAATAATAATAAAGAACTATCTACAAATGTAGACATCTTTTAAAAATTGTAGCATATAGAAGTTTCTTACAACAACTGGTAAAACATACCATATTTTCTACAATTCACTTAGCTTCAGTTTTTCCTTTTTTGGATGATAGAACAGAAAAGAAATTCCAGTAGATGGGTTTCTATCTATCTATCTATCTATCTATCTATCTATCTATCTATCTACCTACCTACCTATCTATCTATCTATCTATCTATCTATCTATCCATCTATGCATCTATCCATCCATCCATCCATGGTTGGGCTTTCCTCACAATGGCAAGACATACAGGTAGTAATTGCACTCATGTAGATATGGTTGCGGTCCATCCAACCACTCTAGCTTCTGACAAGATAGGCTTGTTTTGTCTGGTATTGCTTAGTAGTTCCTACATAGAAAGAATTGAAAAAAATCATTACACTCAATTCCAAAAAGAAACTCAATTATTTTATATGAAAATTAGATACCATTAACTATTAAAGAATATACAATGGTTGCCTCCATCTCACTGGATGAGGTTCAGGCTAGCCAGGAGAGCAGCACTCATATTTCATCTGCCCCTTTCTCCGTACTGTCTCCTAGGCCTTGGTAGATGTGACAGAGATGAGCTGCTTCATGCTAGGAAGGTGGCTTTCATTTTTTGTCATTCTGAGGGGTCTTGGGTATACTCCATATTTGTTTCTATCT
Source organism: Orientallactaga sibirica (assembly GCA_036365145.1). Taxonomy (NCBI): domain Eukaryota; kingdom Metazoa; phylum Chordata; class Mammalia; order Rodentia; family Dipodidae; genus Orientallactaga; species Orientallactaga sibirica. Next base: position 28,836,309 of record JAEOAD010000006.1, read on the forward strand.
GTACAAACTAAATTCTCTAACCAACAGTGAGTGCAACATGACCTGAGGGAATAAAGCATACACATTTGGAAGACTTTTTGATGGCTATACCCTCTCATTTTGAGCTGATGACCCTCCAAGCCATAGGCTTCTGACTTGGTGTACAGTATGAGGTATGAATTCCTCAAAACTCATTAAAGCAGAAAAATCAGAGAGTGCCAAGTGCCCACACACACACACACACACACACACACACAAAAGATGTGTGTCCTCCAAGACTTGGAGAATGCTGAGGAAGAGGGAGAAGAAAAATTGTAGAGCCACATAGTGGCAAGAAGTATCCTGAGGCATTGGCTACCCCTATAAACAGAGAGAGAGAGAGAGAGAGAGAGAGAGACAGAGAGACTGTGCATTCAAGACCCCACAGTGAATACAAATAATACCAGTGAGTAGAGTTCTAAGGGGAACAGGGTTGGGAGAGAGGGAAAATACTAGTATAACACTGATTGAATATGACCAATATGTGATATATTCATATAGCAAAGTTCACAATAAATTAAAAAATTAAAAAGAAAATCAGGCATGGTGGCACATGCCTTTAATCCTAGAGCTTGGAAGGCAGAGATAGGAGGATCAGCATGAGTTCAAGGCCACCCTGAGACAACGTAGTGAATTCCAGGTTGCCCTGGGTTAGAGTTAGACCCTACCTCAAAAAAAAAAAAAAAAATTGAAAAGTGGCTGGAGAAATGGATTAGTGGTTAAAGTGCTTGCCTAAGAAGCCTAAGCACCAAGGTTCAATTCCCCAGTACCCACATAAGCCAGATGCGCATGGTACTGCATGCATCTAGAGTTCATTTGAAGTGGCTAGAGGTCCTGACTCAACCATTCATTCTCCCTCTCTCATTTCTCTCTCTCTCTCTCTCTCTCTCTCTCTCTCCCTCTTTCTCTCTAATAAATAAATAAAAATTAAAAAAATAATAATTGAAAAGATTATAATTTCCAAACTATTACCCTGAAGCACTTTAAAGCACACTCTTCAGTATGGGCTCAATATGCACCCAATTGTGGATAGCTAAATTGACACTCCTCAACTGCAGAGACTTTCATGCAAATGGTCTTAGCAGATGACCAGGCATAAATACAAGTGCTTCTTCTGCTTGAGACATACTTGGAGAAATGGAAATGTGATGTAGGGACAAGTGTAACCTGTGGCTCCTCTGTTTCCCATAAAAACATTCCTAGTTCACCACTCAACATAAAAAATGGTCACAGCAGGGCTGGAGAGATGGTTCAGTGGTTAAGGTTCTTGCCTGCAAACCTAACAACCCAAATTCTATTCCCCGGTACCCACAGATGCACAAGATGATGCATGAATTTGACTTTCTCTCCCCCTCTTCTCCTTATAAATAAATATAATTTTTTAAAAAAATTCAAAAACTAATCATAGGAAAGCTTTTTATTTTTTTAATTTTTTATTGACAACTTCCATAATTATAGACAATAAAACATGGTAATTCCCTCCCCCACTTTCCCCTGTTAACTCCACTCTCCATCATATGCCCTCGCCCTTTCAGTCTCTCTTTTATTTCCATATTATCATCTTTTCCTCCTATTATGATGGTCTTGTCTAGGTAGTATCACGCACTGCATGGTCATGGATATCCAGGCTGGAAGAACGCATTGTAATGAGTCCTACCCTTCCTTTGGCTCTTAAATTCTTTCTGCCACCTCTTCTGCAATAGACCCTCAGCCTTGGAAGATGTGCAAGAGATATTTCAGTGCTGAGTACTCCTCAGTCACTTCTTCTCACCACCATGGTGCCTTCTGAATCATCTCCAGGTCACAACAACTGAAAAGAGAAGATTCTCTTACCAAAAGTGAGAATAGCATTAAAATGTGGGTATGAACATTACGAAAAGTGCTTACTGGGCAGTTTGGTGAGCATAATATGTGTATTTAGTCAGACACCAGGAGGCATTACCTCCCTAGTGCTCATGACACCCCTCCATCATAGGTTTTCAGTATCAGGCATGTATTTCCTCCTCTGGAGTGGGCCTCTAGTCTAATTGGAGGGCAGCTGGTTTTTCCCATAACAGACATGCCATTATTGCACCTATTGGCTTATTTGTCCTGGCTGGTCATACTTAAGGCTTGCCATGTCCACTGTTGTTTATCTCCACTGGTGATTTCTCTCTAACTCATGGAGCTGCGTGCAGCATAGCTTTCTCCAGCTTTCTGTCAGCTGATCTGCATGGAGGAGGTTTTAAGCTCAGCTTTAGAAAGATTTCTCAGTGATCTTACAGACCAATTATGTTGAGTCATCAGCAATAGGGTCTTCCCATCTATTCCTGGTGGGAAACGAAGAGACTCAGCAATGGCCTGTAATGTTTGGAGAACATCAGGGACCTCTCTGGCAAACAATTCACTGGAAGGTATCCCATCCCTGGCACTGAAAAGTTTCTAGTAACAAACTATGGTTTCTAGGTGCACCATTGTCCAAAAAAGGAGGTTTCCATATCACTTATTCATACCCTCTTAGATTTTGACTAGCCCTCTCCTACCTTCCCTTTACTCAATTTCTTCCCCTGACCTCAATTAAGCCTTTCCACCCCCCAATAATCTGTTCTTCTACTTACATATATACAATACTATCCTCTTAAGTCCCTCCCTCTTCCCTCCCTTTCTATCCCCTTTCTAGCTTACTGGCCTCTGCTACTGAGTTTTATTTCAACACACATACAAGTACATACATTTGTAGCTAGGATCCACATATGAGAGAGAACATGTAGCACTTGGCTTTCTGGACCTGTGTTACCTCATTAAGTATAATCCTTTCCAGATCTATCCATTTCTCTGAAAATTTCTTAATAAAATAAATACATTTTTAAAAAAAAATTAAAACTAATCATAGGAAAATTTTTTATAAAACATTCCTCAGCCAGACATGGTGGCACATGCCTTTATTCCCAGTACTGACGAGGCAGAGGCAGAAGAATCACTGTAAGTTCAAGGCCACTTGACACTACATAGTGAATTCCTGGTCAGACTGGGCTGAAGCAAGACCCTACCTCACCATCCCCACAAAAGATTATTCATTATAAATGTTTTATTTTGATAAATAGCAAATTGGTTATAGGTAAGGACATGCATATTTTATGGTATTTAAAAGCTAGAATTATTCTTGTATTGGTAGATTATGGGTCTCACTGTTTTATGAAAAAGAAAAGCAGATTCTCCAACTGAGCGTGAGCTCAACATGGGTTAAAAGGGATAAGCATTGTTAACTTAGAGAGATTCTGATGGATGTATCCTCATTTTTGGACAAAGGCTAGTGAGAGCTTCTCACTGGAGTCCATTATCTTAGTCTCCATAGGGTTTTGACTTGGAACCTAGTTCTAGTTATGAGTTTCTGTTCACTGAGCAGACCTCATAGACAATCAAGGAGCCACTGGTTGCCCACTTAGTCTTTGTGTCACTATTGCACAGGTCTGTACATCTGATCATGTTGTTGTTTTCAAATAGTAGTGTCCCCTGCTTGCTCACATTGTTGGCCATTTTACCCCAGCAGCTCACGTAGCACTTTTTAGCACTATATAGGCAGACCATCTGGGAACTGACTTCCTTTCAGATTCAGCTGGATTTCTCAATGTTCTGCATTGGCAGCATGTGACATCTTCAGCAATAGGGTCTTACTTTTTACCTCAGGTAGGTAATCAAGTGATTGAACAGAAGCCTGTCTTGTTTTGGAGACCTCATAGGTCTCGCTGATCAACAGGTCAATGTGGATTGTAACCAATTTCTGATACTAGGAGTTGCAAGCCAGAGCCAAATGATTAAGGGTTAGTCTTCATCCCACTATCCAGGACCCTTCTTATGAGACAATCCCTCCATGCTCCTATTGAGGGTTCTTTCTTTTAGCCCTCTATCTAGGAAGAAGATTTCTGTAGTTCATTTTGGATTTGGTTTTGTGTATATCACCCCTTCCCTCCTGATCCCCAACCCAAAATTCTCCCATCCCCCTTGTCTGTCCCTTGAGCTGTCTGCCAAGTATGCCTGCAACTCAATCTGTTCCAGTTTAGGAACTGCAGATGACGGAGTACATGTGGCATTTGAGAAGAGTGAGATTTGAGGACAAGCATAATCTACCAACAAGACAAGAATAGATAGCGGACTCCCTCACACAAGATGAACCACCCTTTACACAGCACCCAGGGCCTAGATGAAACCACAGAGGAACTAGCAATATGAACAAGGGTGCTGCTTCCACTGTGAGCCTGATAACCTGGTCCATGGTGTTTCAGACAGACACTGAGGAAGCTCAAAATGCACTAAAGAAGAAATCCAGAAGCTTCTGAGAACTTAACACTAAAGTAGAATTAGAGCACACCCACCAAGGTTCAGGGAAGTCTGTGGAAGAGGAGGTGGAAAGAACATAAGAGCCACTATATCCAGAGATATAGTCTTCCCCAAAATGACAGACTGCTGCTCTCATAACTCATAACCTGCAACTCCACAGTGAATACTAGCCACCCCACTAAGGAGGGCCCTCAGTGGAGTGGAGGCAAGGAGGAGGGAACTTATGGTACCAACATATGATGTGTCCATACAAAGTTTCCACTCAAAAAAAAAAAAAATTAGAAGTATCTTTTGTCTTCTTCCAAAAATGATAGTTAAGGTGCAACTAAATCCTAATTAAAAAGATCTGATTGAACTTCACAGGTTTTCAATTGGGTGAAAACTTCATTATTCATAATTCAACAGCAGCATATATCTTAATAGCCTATTTTAACAACGTGCAGATATTTTACCTTTTCCTAGTACTTGTGAAGTATAATGTACCAATTAAAACTTGTTTCTAGAAAGAAGGAGCAAATTCTAACCCTGCCCCTTATTGATTGTAGATCAGGGTGCTCATTAACTGTTCCTCCTCATCAAATACAGATGGATTCATTGTACTCACTGACGAGGTCATTGCACATATCCCATAATTTATTGCATGTGTCTTGCTTGTAGATAGTATTCAATAAATCTTTGTAACTACAATTATGAATGACCATTTCAAAATTATAAATGCATGTATATAAGTTTGTAAATTAATGGGTCACATTTCTAATTGAGACTTCACTACATCTAGGGATATGCAGCAACAAAACTGTCATTCTTGTTACAGCCACATGCCTAACATTATCTGTTATCTATCAGTTATCATTTTGTGCTGAGTAAGATTTAGAAATGTAACCCGTGTGCCTGAATCAGACTTCAAAATCTTGAATTTTGAATTATGAATTTTGAATCTTGAATTATGAATTCTGTAAATAAAATAGACCTCAACTTTCTCATTATGGCTATGGTAAGAGATGAACATTAAGTATAAAACTTTGCTGAATGGAGTAATGAATGGATGGATGGACAGATAGATGTGTGTATGCATGAATTAATCAATATAAGTAAGATGAAAACAAACCTGAAGACAGGGAGGAATTGCATCTTGTGATAAGATTCATCTACACACACTAAAGTATGAAGCAATTTTAGTATGCTCAGAAGTGGAGCAGCTTAGCACAGCTCTTGTTAATTTGACATCCTTTCAGATGCCATAGATCAGAGTTCAGAGAATGAAGATTTGATAACGCCATGATGAGAATTGCTTTAAGCAACAGAATTTTGCTCTAAGTTTAGGAGGTTATGATTTTTGATTATAGATTTAAAAAATGGAGAATTTGACTTTGAAAGTACTTGCTAAGGAATGATCTTACAAGAAAAACACAAATTCTAGGAACTGAGCCAGGCTCTGATTTTCTCTGTCTCTGGAGTGTTTTATTTAAGGAAAGCATTGATTTCTTCCTCTACACTGAAGAAATTCATGTGCAAAGGTGGCCAAGAAATCTGTCTCCAATTCACTCCTCCAGGATCCTTTCCAAGAAGAGATGGAGTTCTTTTGGAGGAGCACATGTGGGGCATTGTTGAAAGTAGCCATTTGTACATTTAGCTCATTTTTTGTCTAACAGGTAAAAAAAAAAAAAAAAAAAAAATATTTTGGGGGTTGTTTCTAAGAATTTTAGAAACTTTACTTTGCCCAGTTTCAATATTTATGAGCTAAAAATTACTACTTTAATCAAATGAAGTTTTTCCAACTGTCAACAGCATACGAGCTGCCTGAGGCTTACTTCAGCGCATTTCCTTAGGAGATGCCAAAGTACAATTAAGAACATTGAGCTTTATGCCTTATGGTTTGGAGAAAGATGAAAAATCACTAGCGACTTTATAAGTAAATAAACACACAATTAAATGGGTTAAAAGCCTACATTTTGCAGCTCAATATGGGGACTTCCGAGTGACAGGAACAATTTCCTGTAATGCACAGGGAGGTCACATTTTATTCTCAGAACTAGTTATTCTCTGCCTCATAGATGCGCCATCGGAGAGCACTGTGACATGTGCAATGGACACTTGATGTTTTTGTCAAAAAAAAAAAAAAAAAAAAAAAAAAAAAAAAAAAAAAAACAAGGCTGGTTGTCTTTAACTGTTTTAATAAGGCATTGTAGATCATCATGCAGAGAGCTGAAATTCAGGGGAGTATTGTGACCTTGTGGAAGGTGGGGTTTCTGTATCAGGACAATATTGATGTTTTCAAAAGAGTTACCTGTAATTTCATTACAAATCTATGATGTTGTTCACATCAGTGTACTCCAGGTATGGACAAGGGTTACCAGTAGGCTGAAGATACCACCACCTGTTTATCGTTCACTTTTACCAATGTGGTAGTTCACCTCCTGTGTATTCTACTATATTTATGTTAATTCTTCTCAGTATTTTTAAAAATTAGTTTTAATTATTTGCAAGGAGAGAGAGAAAAAGAAAGAGATGGAGATGGGGGTGATATAGGCACACCAGGGCCTCCAGGCACTGCAAACAGACTCCAGTTGCATGTACCACTTTGTGCATCTGGATCCATGACTGCACTGGGGAATTGAACCCAGGCCAGCAGGCTTTTCAATCCAGTGGCTTTGACTACTGTGCCATCTTTCCATCGTGTGTGTGTGTGTGTGTGTGTGTGTGTGTGTGTGTGTGTATAAATTTTGCACACATAGTATTATATTGCATCTAGGTATACATTTATTTTAGCAACCCCAGGAGTCTACCTAAACTAACGTCTTTGTTTACAATTTTCACAGTTTTAAAAATACGTTTCAGAAACCTTTCCTCATATATATCACAAGAGTCTTTATGATGCTGCATCAGTCAGGTCTTCTCCTACATTTGACCAAATGATTTCTGTATGTTCCATGATCTCTGCTGATCTGTATCATTACATTGTTTTCTGGAAGAAAATGCTGAAACGTATAATAATAGGCTTACTAATGAAAAGATTTATATAAAGTAGCAGACATCGACTTTGTGAGCATGTTCATTCTACCACAGAGTTTTACATAAGAGAAGACATGAGCCAGTTTTCTTCAGAACTTTGATGGCATTGCTGCATTGCTTGCTAGCATCTCATGAACAAAATTTATTTGAAATTCTGATATCTAGCACATATCCATTTATTTGTATTGTCCTGTCTTCTAATTACTTTTTTTAAATATTTTATTTGTTTGAGAGAGAGAGAAGAGAGATAATGGGAATGCCAGGGCCTCTAGTCATTTCAAATTAACTCCTGATGCATGTACCACCTTGTGCATTTGGCTTTAGGTGGGTACTAGGGAATCAAAATTGAACCTGAGTCCCTTAGCTTTGCAGGCAAGTGCTTTAACCAGTAAGCAATCTCTTCAGCCCATGCCCTTTAATTGCTGTTTACTCTTCAGAAAACATTTTGGCTTTTCTTATTTTGGTATCCTAAAATTTGACAAAGTTGTATAATTATGGCCCATTTGGAGGACTGTAATAAAAGACCATTCTTAAGCAGTCTAAAGATGAAAATTTACTTCTCATAGTTCTAGGGACTAAGGTCAAGGCGCTGACTGATCTGGTAACTGCGGGGACACCTTTCCATGAGCTCATTATTTTGAAGGTCGGGATCAGTTGGCTCTACCAGTTCTGGTACCCATAACCACAAAATGCCATGCCATCTCCTCTCACGGGCTCTGCTTGGTTATTTGCTCCCTGGATCTTTCTTGATCTGGATTAACACAGGCTCACTGAATCTTCAGAGTCCCTAAAAGCTTTAGTTTTGGAAATTGTTAACTATCCCAAGAAGCATGTATCTAGGGACTGCCTTTACTACCAGGAATCAGGAATTCTAAAAGGATAGTGCTAGAGTTTTAACACCCTGGCTATATTAAGCTCATCCCCAAACTTAATTTCCCACTTTTGTATTCCAGGTAAATACTCACATAGAGTATCTGCATATCACACACTTTATTTTTTATTAATTAATTATTATTCATACTTATTAAAACATGGATAAACATAGAGTACTAGAGACTCTACAGACCTGTCAACCCACCTCTACTACATATCTGTTATTTTACAAAGCTCACTCAATAGTGACCATGTATATCTACCCCGGTTATAAAGATTTCATTTTTGCTTTCTTCCTAAAATAAGCCAAAACAACCCATAGTAACACCAGTAATATTTTTCATTTATACATTTTTAAAATATGTTATTGGTAAACTTTGTTAAGCTAAAAATCTATGAGTGCCACAGTTCATTTGTAGCCACTTCTTTACGTGATGCCATTCTCAGTCTGCTTTCTGGTAAAAGTGGCCCTGTGTTTTGAACTAAAAGTGAAAATAAACTTCTTTATGTTTTCAAGGACCATATCATTAACTAAAGTATAATTTTAGAATTTCCCATTTATCTATATAACATAGATATCTCAGAAGTGTTCTTTCAGTATCTCCTTTCATAATGGATGAATATTTTGTATTTAGGTTTTATCTTATAAGGAATAACTATATTGCCTTTCACAGAGGCTTTCATATGGGCTTTGTTGAAGGGGTATACTCAGTTTTTGTATAAAATCCTGTCTTGTGATCTACATTATTCCCTGGGTTCAAGCCTGTCGTAGGTTTCTGAAATCATAATACCCAATTTACAGACCACTCCTTTAAATTACAAAAGTTGTGAAAGCATTCTCCCCATTCTAACTAAAAATATTTATTGATATATTGGATCTTTACATTTTTTCTAATGTTTTTCCTTTCACTTCCCAAGTGGTTGGGTTGATGTATAATGGAGAATAAGTACTTAGCTTAACCTTATGGTTTTCCTTTATTTTTACAGCTCACTCATGATCACACATATAATGATATATATATCCAATGTCCTACAGATGGGGAATCTAAATCATTATATTATTTCAAATATATAGCTATAGCAGACCATTTTACTGAAGCTGTTACTATACACTGACTTTTTCAGAATAACTTTCATGCTTAAAGAGATTAAACAACACAAAATACTGCAAGGATAATCTCTGGTAAAATGCTCACACGTGTTATCTTTTTAAAAAGTTTTAATTGCTTGCATATATACATGTTTATACATATATACATTAATACCACATATTTGAAATATATATAAAAACTCTCCTGAAAATATTTGTGCAGCACCAGATCTAGCCAGTAGAATCCTTGCTTTTCTGACTAGCATATCTGGATGTTCCAGTGCATCCATTTTGCCATTGTAAACGGTGTTATCTTCCTTGACAATTGATGAAACTTTCTCGTACAGTCAATTTCAGTCTAAAGAATGAACCTGAGTTTGTGAGTCTGGCTCTATGCAACCGATAAAACAGGAAGCTAAAATTTTATAGTTCAAACCATCAATTTTCACTTCAATTTTATTGTCCATCCTTGGGTTATCTGGAAGAATGGTCATACATATGATTTCTGAGTCTGAAGTTGCTGCAATTTGGTACCCTGTAAGCATAGGTATTGAAGTGATGATGGATTTCATGCAATTGGAGGTTTGCTTAAGCAAGCCTTCCCAGTGCAGCTTTTGGCTGACACCAAGTGATAGATGGCAAAACCCCATTGTTCATGAAACCCAGAACCTCTGTGCATGTTGAATACTCATGTGTGTATTTGCATATTTCCAAGAGAAGTTATATCTACTAGTAGTTCTCAAATACATTATCCATTGTTTTCCATGAGTATCTTCTAATATTATCTAAGTACAGACTGTGGAACACGCTTGCAAGACAGAGCTTCATCACCACCAGTCAAAGTCCTTGATAGATCTTCTTCTGTGTTTCATTCTTTGGCATTTCAGAGAACACCAAGGAATGTGCCAGAGTTTGGAAACAAGGAAACAAGGGTCCCATCCTGGGGCTTTAGCACTTGCTTTCAATAAGTTGATTGGCCCATTCAAGTGTCTGGAGGCTAATTTCTCAGATGATAAATAAATAGTAATAATTTCTAAATTGTATGATGTAATATAGAACATTTGGAAATGATCTCCATCCTAGTCCCTTTGGGCAACTTCAACAAAAAATGTCATAATCTAGGTACCTGATGAAAATCAAATACTTATTTCTCACAGTTCTGGAGGCAGGGAAGCCCAAGTTCATGGAATAGGTAGATGTGATATCACAAATTTTCCCTTAGGCTTTTTCATTTACAAAAAAAAGGGGGCACTGGAGAGATGGCTTAACAGTTAATGTGTGTGCCTGCAAAGCCTAAGGAATTTGGTTCAGTTCTCCAGTACCCACATAAAGCCAGATGTACAAAATGGTGCATGTATCTGGAATTTTGTTTGCATTCTCTCTCTCTCTTTTCCTCCCTCCCTCTCTCTTTCCCTGCTTGAAAGATAAATAAATAAAATGTTTAAAACCTCTGTTCCCATGATCTAATCATTTCACAAAGCTTCTACTTCTTTTTATTTCATGTGTGTGTGGTGTAGTATATACGATACGTGGTGTATGCAAGTATGTATGCAAATGCATGTCCCCTATGCATGTGTGTGCAGAGGCCAGAGAAGAACATTAGATGTCTCTTTTCCCTCATGTGCATATTTCCTTCCTTGAGATTTGGTCTCTCCCTCAATCTAGAAACCTCTGTCCTTCAGTAAGCCACAGCAATTCTATGATCTCCACCCTTGACTGGGGTTTTTATGTGAACTCTGGATAGTCAAACTTGGCAATCTCTGGCCTGAGAGGCCCTCATGCTTAAGTGACAAGAGTTTTCAGTCACTGAGCCAACTCCCCAGCTCCCTACTGCTATATCTTAACACCATTATCTTTAAAAATCCAACCAATGAATTTTAGAGTAATGAAATCATTCAGATTATAGCAGTATCTGTTATCAGTAATTCAGTCAAAGATTAATGTTTCGTGCAGAATTTATATTAAATATATGAATCACTATATTAAGTAAAGGTGGATTCCTGAGTTTGATGTGCTTTCATTCAATAGTATATTGACCATAGTTCTTTGAATATTACTTTTGTACCTATGCAATTTTTGCTTTACTTCCAATGGTCTTCCAGTGGCTGATTATATCACTTCTTCATTAATTTCTAGCCATTGTTTATTTTTTCATCCTGTTATTTTATAAGCTGCATCCTTAGCACATGGAATCTGCATGTTTGTGTGAAGTGTACATGTGTGTATGCATAAGGGTGCACATGTGTGGGAGTACCTGTGTGTGCATATGCATGTGGAAGGCAGAGGTTGATGTCGGGTGCCTTCCCCAGTTGCTCCTCACTTTACTGAGGCACAGCCTCTAACTTGAATGCAGGACTCACTAATTTGACTGGTCTAGCCAGCCAGCTTTCTGTAGAGCCTATACCTGTTCCTCCTGAGAAGTTGATTATAGCCAGGCTGCCAAGCCCATCCAGCATTTATGTTGGGACATGCTAACTATTATTATTGTTTATCATTAATAATTATCATTCTCTTCACTATTACTATACTGGGTATCCTACTTCTAGTCCTCATGCTTGCACAGCAAGTGTTTTATACATTGAGCTATTTCTCTAACCACAAATATGCTTTTACTCAATTAATATAATTTTCCTCTACAGAAATGAAAATTATTTTATATATAATTAAATATGATGATGAGGTTATAACATCTCATGACCTAGAGTTGAACAGTATGACCAGATAAACAAGGTTAAAGATATTTTGGAGCCAAGAAGATATGCAACTGCATATAAGGAATAAAATGTTTGCAGATTTTATATGAAATCTGTTAGTAAAGCTTCCAAAGTGCTGTTTAAAAATCTGATATTTTTTGTCTGAATGCCTGTATGCATAACTTTTCCATTGACCAAAATGTGCAGCTGAAGTCCCCAGTGTTTTTGTATGAAGAATAATCTAACCCTCTAGATCTGAGAAAGTCTTGGATAATATGGATGAGTCAGCATGATGTGCATTAACATTTACAACAGTTATATTCCTGTTCAATTGATCTCTTGCTTAGTATATAGTGACCTTCTTTGATTTTTAAAGTGTTTCCTTCAATTCACTACTCCTGGGTTTTTTCATATTTGTGTAGAACATCTTTCTTACATTTTTTTTTTCCCTTTCAGCTAATGTTTTTAATGGAAAGTCAGTTTCATGTAAGCAGCAGCAGAACACAGATGGGAAAACTAAGAAATGTTTTTCTTTCTCAGTAGAGTGACAATAATTCAGAGCAACTTATCATCTATCTCTGTAAAGAGAAGAGGGTAGGGGAAGAGAGAAAAAAAAAAAAAAGGAAAAGAGGAAAGGATAAGAGAGGGGCAAGTATCCAAATATCAATAACTGACAGGAAGGAAATTCTAATTACCTTCATTTGATCATTGTATTTTTTTTTATTATTTGAGACAGAGAGAGACAGAGAGAGAGGGAGAGGGAGACAGATAAGAGATGGGTGCACCAGCAGCCTCTCAGACGCTGAGAATGAAATACTGATGCATGTGCCCCCTTGTGGGCAAGTGCGACATTGCGCTCTTGTGTCACTTTGCATCTGGCTAAACGCGGGACCTGGAAATTGGAACAGGGTTCTTAGGCTTAGCAGGCAGGCGCCTTAACCGCTAAGCCATCTCTCCAGCCCATGATCATTGTATTTTGTTTCTATTCATATGGTTTAATACCATATGTTACCCCAACAAATATCTACAATAATACATGTTAATAGTTTTTTTCTTTAATTTTGAAAATTATATTATTTAAATGTTTGCTTAAAAAGGATACAGCAAAAGATAAACAAAGAATTAAGAAAACAAGAAATAATTGGGTTCTAAAATATTTTCTACTTTGGAATGAGTTAAACTCATATGTTTATAATGTAAATTCAATCTGAGGAGAAAGTAAGTAGTTGTTTTTCACTCTCATTTGCATGTAATGTCCTAAATTCCCAAAAACTTAGAAGACAGTAACAAATGAGATTGAATGACTTCCGATGGACATGCCCTGGTTGTTTCTGACCCCTGTCCTTGTAAGAAAAAGTACAAAAGAGAAGACAGCAGAAAAGTGGAGGTCAAGCCAAAGAGAGATAGATACCGCTGGTAACAAATCTGCTAGCCCTGTCAGCTGAAACCTCAGGCCTCCAGAAACACTAGAAAATTGTATCAGCATTTTTTTTAAGATACCCAATTTTTAACAGTATGCTAGAACAGTCCTAACAGACTAAAATGCTATGCAAAAGCAAAAAAAAAAACCAAAAAACCTAACATTAATTAAATAGCTCACTTTGTCCTAAGTATTCAAATCTAATGGACAATCATGAAATGAGTGAGTCTGGAGAGATAGCTTAGTGGTTGAGGCATTTGCCTGAAAAGCCAAAGGACTCAGGTTTGATTCCCCAGGACCCATATAAGACAGATGCCTAAGGTGCCACATGCATCTGGAGTTTGTTTGCAGTGGCTTGTGGCCATTCTTTATTTACCTCTCTTTCTCATGTTTACATACCTAGGAGAAAAGCATAACAGAAATTTGAACAATATCCACAATGACGCATGCATCAGGAGTTTGTTTGCAGTGGCTGGAGGGTACGCCCATTCGCTTTGTCTGCCTCTGTGTATGTGTCTTAAATAAATAAATAAGTAAATAAATAAATAAATAAGAAATAAGTGGATTAAGATACATGTTTCCATACCTCATTTTGTGGATATGGAAACTTAATTTCACAAATGGCAGGCAGCTTTTTTATGCCTATTTCTGTTACCCGGTTTAACTAATAGCCCCACGTGCATGCCATGAATGTACACTAGCTCCTTGGTGTTGCTTACAACTCACCTCTCTTCTCCCACAGAGCCTGCTAACACAGACTATTCACTCTATATAGCATAATTTTACCTAGTTCCTCTAGGCTACCAATCTTCACTTTTCAGATTTATCTCAAACCTCTCCTCTCTTGAAATATGTTCCCTGACATCAGAGATGAAATTGGTCACTAACCCCATTCAACAACTTGAAGCTTGACATATGTCATCCTGTCCTTGGAATCTGAATTACAAAGTAGGGCTCTAGTATGTTTCTTCAATCTTGTGATTATTGGGATACAATTAGATTGAACTAACCAGTCCCACTATACTGGCATTTTGTCAAACTAAACCTGTTACTAATTGGACTAGAATTTCATTTCCAAATTTTCACAGTGAAATAGACATCAGAATTTGAAAATGTAACATACTGATTATGCCCAGAAGAGGTTCAAGATATATACCTACAGTGTAAGCCCTAAAAGAACCCCCAATGTCTCAGAAACACATGGAGAGATTTTCAAATTCCAGAATGAAAAGTAATGAATCCAGTTTCTCAGGGGTTTTCATCAGCTAAACAACTTTGAATATACTGTGTGGTCCTCTCTTTACTTATCAGAATAAGCAAACTTAGTCTATCACCTCTACCTCTGTTTCCACAAACTGCTTTGGTGGACCTCCTGTATGTTAGTGGCGGTCACAACTTGATTCGAGATATGAGTAGCCCATGGTAAGGTACTCCCTTGAAAACTACCAAATAACAAAATTAATCTTCTCATTGTTTTTTTCACCTTAAAAATTGAGAAACAAAATTTCAAAGAAATATTTGGGGCTGGAGAGATTGCTTATCAGTAAAGGCCCTTGCCTGAGAAGTTTAAGGACCCAAGTTTGGTACTCCATTACCCACATAAGCCAGATACACAAGGTGGCACATATGTCTGGAGTTTGTTTGGAGTGGCTAGAGGCCCAGACATGCCCCTTCATTCTCTCTCTCTGAAATAAATAAATAAAATATAAAAAATAAATATTTTATAACTATTTAAATTGTAAGCATTGTGTTTGAAAATCTTTCATACATGTAACTTTCTAAATAACATAGGATACATATGAACTCTAAATTAACAAAATCTATGGCATTTTCTCAATGCTTTCTTTATAAAGCTTTACTTTATAAAGAAAGTATTTCATCTCAAGAAACTGACTAAATGTAACTTCATTGCTCATAATGACAAATGTAATAATTGAATATTTTGTTCTTGATTAAATTTAATGAGGGATCTTAGTATTTAACAATTTAATATTAATTATTTCAGTATTGAATATTATTTTATGGCTTCTGAAATATAATTATAATAGCTATAATTAATGTTGATTATTTATAATTTCATTAATATTTAATCCCAATACAGAGACAAAAATATATTTTAAAATCCATTTATTCAGTAGAAAGAATTGAATTTCCATTTGGGAATATAGTTTCATATATGATTCATGACTCTATGTAGAAAATCTTTGCTTCCTCATATGCACAGAGAAGGCAAATACTGTCCATTCACATGGAGTTAAAAGTGCATCTGGTAAGAAAAGATCAATCAAAATTATGCTTACTTTGGAGTTAGCTAGACAATAACTTAATTGCATGGTATTTTCAAAATTAAATTCTCAGCTTTTGGCTGCTATTTGCTCAGCTGCCCCTAATTGTTGGTAAATCTGACTGTGGCTCAATGAGCAGAAACAGTAGAAATCCCCATGGGTAGGGGCATGGTCCATCTAACATGGAGCCTTAAAACCCATGTATGCACACAGAAGAGTCATATCTAAGTACCTGGAAACGTGTGATGTCCCTGTCTAGGAA
Organism: Orientallactaga sibirica; assembly: GCA_036365145.1. Classification (NCBI taxonomy): domain Eukaryota; kingdom Metazoa; phylum Chordata; class Mammalia; order Rodentia; family Dipodidae; genus Orientallactaga; species Orientallactaga sibirica. The sequence goes on from JAEOAD010000006.1 coordinate 28,852,279, forward strand.
TGATCATGTCTTCAGAATCACACTTGCATGGGGAAGGAGAGAATAGGTGGTAAATTTGTAAGAATATAGCTGTTGCTATGAACTAAAACTAGGAATTCTTTTTTCTAAGTCCAATAAGCCAATGTCTATGTGTTATAAATAAACCAAAGAAAGATTTGTGGAGCTGGAGGGTGACTCAGTGGGCAAAAGTGCTTGCTATGCAAGCATGACAACCTAAGTTCAGATCCATAGAACCCACATAAATACTGGGTTGGTGGTGCATCTGCGATCCTAGTACTTGGAATCCAGAGACAGGAAATACCTGTGGAACAGGGGCTTACTTGCTAGCTGTTGGAGCTGAGCTGTGCTCTGACCCTGTCTCAATAAATAAGGTGGAGCACCACCTCCACTCACTGAACCTGTGGAAAAGATACAACTGCTCTTAAATATAGTGTCTCGGGCTGGAGAGATGGCTTAGTGGTTAAGGCGCCTACCTCCTAAACCTAAGAACGCTGGTTCCAATCTCCAATTCCCACGTTTAGCCAGATGCAAAGTGACACAAGCGCACAATGCAGCACTTGACCACAAGGGGGCGCACGCATGTGGATTTCCTTCGAAGCAGCTGAGACTCTGCTGGCACGCCCATCTCTGTCTTCCTCTCCCTTTGTCTCTCTCTCTGTGCCTCTCTCAAAAAAAAAAAAAAAATGTATATATAGTGTCTCTTGGATAATATACCAACCTTGACAGATTGAATATTAGCAATGCATTTTCAGTAAGAAGAGTTGATGTCTATGTTGTTGTAATGGAAACACACTTACCTTTCATCTCCCTTCAACATGGCCAGCTGCTTAGGTTTGTGAGAGATAGGTGTAAGAAAAAACAGCATAAGCTGGAGAGATGGCTTAGCAGTTAAGGTGCTTACCTGCAAAGCCTAAGGACCCAGGTTCAATTCCCTACTACATGCATAAGCCAGATGCATGCATCTGGAGTTCACTTGCAGAGGCTAAAGGGCCTGGTGCGCCCATTCTCTCTCTCTCTCTCTCTCTCTCTCTCTCTCTCTGCCTCTTTCTCTCAAATAAATAAAGAAAATATTTAAAAAGACAACATGTCATCCATATCTTCGCTTATAATGGGTGACATACTTCAAAAAAGATAATAGCTTTGAAAGCAAGAAAAACAATGCAGAATTTTAAGTACTAAAGAAAAATCTCTGTGCTTATTCAAGGATGGAAACCAAAATAATTAATATCTAGACAATAGTATTCCTTATGGTAAAACAGTTTCCTCTGTGACCATGAAGAAAATTGTACTAAAATTATATAAATCATAAAAATTTAAAAGAAGCCCTTTGATGTAATACATCTATAGATCAGGTCTGCAATCATCTTACCCATTCCCCAGTGCAATTTCATCTCTTGTACATCTTTATAGATCTACTGAGGCTGATCAGTAGCTTGAAGTTGGTGGGGAAAAGCCTGTCACCTGATCCATTTTATTCATGCAGAAAATCTTCCTTGGTAACTGAATTCTTTATGGCTAATGCCAACTGAGAGGTTTGCTTCTAGATGCTAAGAATAGCTCCAGTGAGGTCCAGCTCCAATGAAAACTCAAATTCCATAGTCAATCAACTTCAGTTCTATTCAGCTTGCAATATAAAATGAAATATATTTGGATACTGGGTGAAAAAATCCACTATTTTGATACTGTCAATACTGGAGGTATCATATCAAAATCTACATCAGGGGCTGGGGAAATGACTTAGCAGTTAAGGTGTTTGCCTGTGAAGCCTAAGGACCCTGGTTTGATTCCCAGGACCCACATAAACCAGATGCACAAGGGTGCACATGCATCTGGAGTTGGTTTGCAGTGGCTGGAGGCCCTGGTGTGCCCATTCTGTCTTGCTCTCTGCCTGCTCCTCCTCTCCTCTCTCTCTCTCTCTCTCTCTCTCTCAAATAAATAAATAAATTTAAAAACTGAAAAAAATTAAACAAAATAATCTACATCAGTCAGGGTTTCACTATGAAATCAGAACTTAGAGAAAAGTTATATTAAAAGATGTGATTTAAAGAACTGGCTCATGTAGTTGGATATATATTCATTGACATTAATTTTGATATTATTATAAAAGATATGTGAGTGAGTAACTTAGAGGTATAAATGATTAATAAATTTGTTTATGTTTTCTAGTATTTTATAATGAGCTTGCACTTCTTTGTAAAAAGAAAAGCACAAGTTTCATATACTATTTTAAATATATATATATAGTATTATTCTTATGTTAGCCTTGCAAAGGTTAAATATATGTTTTATATTTTAGCTCACTTCATGTGCTTCAAGAAATATAAGAAACAAGATCATTAGCAAAGTTCTAGTGAATAATTTTTGCTGTCTTAATATCACAAAGCAGTGTACACACATTTTCCAGACATTAAAAGTCAGAGAACAGTTGCTGAAGAAGCACTTATGATTTTTATTTTTAACATTTAATGAAAGGCTTCCTAGAAGATATCTCCTTCCTAAGATATTTTTAACACTTTAATCGTTAGAGGTAATTATTCCTGAACTCTTGTAGCTTGCTTCTAAATACAGACTCCCAGAATATCAAATAAGCTCTAAAAAATGTTTCAAGGTCTTTCTCCCATTTCTGAACATAGAAAATAATATTAATCTTTTCAAATGTTTCAAAAACTTTTGAAAAATTTAATATTGCCTGCACAGTTTTATTTATTCTTGGCTCTTAAATAATGGTGTGCTATATAGACAGAAAGATGTGGAAGAATCTCATTAAATAGGTTTTGAAGGAGGAAGATGCACATGTATCATGCACATATGACTTAGCTGTGGATCTGTATCTATTTCAACTCACTGTAAAAGTACTGAAGGAAAAAAAGTGCAGAAGGGATAGAATTGTGGGGGGAGCTTATGGAATGGGGGACAGGAATCAACTAAAAACAACTGCACTTGAAAATGCCATAAATTAAAAAAATTATAAAAGTGGCTGAAGGTATTTATTTCTGTGCATTTGTGTACACTTAAAACAACAAAAGTCATACTTATAGAACACTGTACTCCACTATAGTCTTTACAAAGTTATGAATAGTTTACTGCAGTTCTGGACTATTTAGTATGAATCAATAAATCTCAAGGAATTAAAAACAACTGATAATACTTTCTGAGCAATTTAATTTTAGTCAAAATTAGAAGATAAGGGCTGGAGAGATGCCTTAGCAGTTCTGGCGCCTGCCTTCGAAGCCTAAGAATGACGGATCGATTCTCCAGATCCCACGTTTAGCCAGACACAAACTGACACAAGGGCACAATGCCACACTTGCCCACAAGGGGGTCGCATGCCTCTGGAGTTCATTCACAGCTGCTGAGAGGCTGCTGGCGTGCCCATTCTCTCTCTCTCGACCTCCCTCTCTCTCTCTCTCTCTGCCTATGAGTCTCTCTCAAAAAAATTAGAATATAAATAAATAAAATCTTGTGTATGTTTGTAAATTTAGCTGCATATATCAGGATAATTCATGAAATAATTTTAAAAAAGAAAGAAATTACAAAAATTAGAATATAAATAAATAAAATCTTGTGTATGTTTGTAAATTTAGCTGCATATATAAAAGGATAATTCATGAAATAATTTTTAAAAAGAAAGAAATTACAAAAATTAGAATACAAATAAATAAAATCTTGTGTATGTTTGTAAATTTAGCTTCATGTATCAGGATAATTCATGAAATAATTTTAAAAAAGAAAGAAATTACAAGATATTTTGACCTAATAATAATAATAATAATAATAGATGTTGAGTATGTCAAACTTGAGAGCATATAAGAGATTTAAAACCTTCTAAGATGAAAAAATTAAGCACAAGGAAAGTCAAAACAAACACATAAAGATAAGGGCAGAAGTTAATTAGATAAAAGACAGAGAATAAACCAGGCCTGCTGGCACATGCCTTTATCTCAGCACTTGGGAGGCAGAAGTAGGAGAATAGCTGTGAGTTCAAGATCACCCTAAGACTACATAGTGAATTCCGGGTCAGCCAGGGCTAGAGTGAGACCCTACCTCAAAAAATAAATAAATAACCAGGCATAGTGGCGCACACACCTTTATTACCAGCACTCAGGAGGCAAGGGTAGGAAGATCACCTTGAGTTTAAGGCCACCCTGAGACTACATAGTGAATTACAGGTCACCCTGAGCTCAAGTGGACACTACCTTAAGAAAAAAAAAAAAAAAAAAAAAGAACAGAAAATGAAGACTATAACAAATGCATATGATCTCTTTAATTTGCCACTTTGTACAAATATATATCAACAGATAAGTATAGAAGACAAATAAGTAGCCATAAGTGCACAAAAAGTAACATATCATTAGAGTTTCAACACTAATAAAATATGATGAAAGGAAATTCTGAAATATTATGTTTATAATTTTGACATTTTTCAAATAAATAATAAATGCATAGAAACACAATAAGGTCAGATGGACATTATAACACCTAGTTTATCTATACTACCCTAGGACTACCAAGCATTAAACCCAAGCCAATATAATTCATCACAATTAAGAAATAATCAAAGTAAAGGATATTCAATAATCTCAATATGAAAACTAAACACATTAAAATATTTATTGTATAAAATATCTACACTTACAAGCATCCCTATTTTTGCACAGAGGTATTGATACAAGTGCACAACTATGAACCAATAAAGGTAGTTGAAGAAAGTCACACATATACACACACACCACATACCTATAGCCAACGTGAAAGGGGAAAATGAAGCAGGAGGGCATACTGTATACAATATTAAATACTGTGGTGTTAGAGTAAGTCTCCAGACAGTAATACATTAATACAGGACAGAAAAACAGGACCAATGAAAAATCTAAAAATAGAGCCATACGTGTACATGATTTGTGACTGAAATGAAAGAATTGATAGTTGTATGGTTCTGTTTTCATTCACATTACTGAATAAATTTGCTTTCTGTTATGAAAAAAACAGACTTTGGTAAATATCTCAGGCTATATAAAAATCAGTTTCAGGTAAGTTGTAGATCTAAATGTCAAATATGAAATATCTTTTTAAAGATAAGTAGATCAGACTTGAAAAAATATATAATTACATAAAAGACCTGTTCACTGGTGTGAGTTAAAATTGAGAACTTCTAATCATTATAAAGCAGAAAGTGAAAACACAATACACCAAGTGGAGAAATAAATATTTGTAATATAGTTAGCCAATAGAAGTTATATCCCAAACACAGAGAGAACTCTACATAATTTTATTAAATCATCAGCAGAAATGCACACATATATATGCCAAAAATACATGAAAACTTAACAATAAAATTTTTCATAATACTGAATTGAAAAATTAAAATAATTCAAAGCACACTATTTTCTCAATGAAAATGAACAACCTACTAAACTCCAATTAAAATGAATATAAAAACTACAATGTTAGATGAACACAGACATTTGGATTTTTTGTTCATATATGTTTTGGGAAATGAAGTTTCTGCTTTTTGACTAAAGTAATGATTTTTTTCATATACTATAATAGGGTCATTCATAAACATTTCCAATTTAGCTATTTTTAATTTTTTTATTATTTATGGACATACTCAGTATGCAAACAGCACATGTTGGAACCTTCTTTACCCTCATCCCTACCCCCTAAAGGAATACTCCTTTTTGGGGAATATGGGTCATGCATTGTTGGGGTAGCTATCAGTTATGGGGAAGAGGTAATGTCTCTGTGGATAATGTACCAAATTGTGGCTCTAAAAGTCTTCCCGCCCACTCTTCCACAAATTTTCCTGAGCCATGCTGGGTTCATTTCAAGTCTGCTTCAGTAATGGGCTCTTGGGATGTTCTGGATCTCTGGTTTAGCTGTTTTTATTATGATGTTTTAGTTAAATTAAAAGTTATGCCAATTTAAGCTGGGTGTAGTGGTGCATGCCTTTAATCCCAGCATTTAGGAGGCACAGGTAGAAGGATCATCATGAGTTCAAGGCCTCCCTAAGACAACATAGTGAATTCCAGGACACCTGGGCTAGAGTGAAACCCTACCTCAAAATAAGAAATGTTATACCAATTTATAAAAGACAATATGTCACATATTCATGGCATAGAGTGATATTGTATGCTATGGGGGTGAATGTTATTTATAGTATACATTTAAGTAATGTAATTAGGGTTAGTTGATTCATAAACAGATCAATTGATTACATCATGGAACTTTCTAGTATTACATAGTATATATTTTTGGACTTTAGGCCTTCATATCTTTGTGATAATTATTCCCCCATGCTTCGTAAACAGCCATAGACTGCTTCTGAAGAGCTCACTGGCTGTGGTCAGTTAACGGTTTATTTGTCCCATAGGAACTACTTTGCCAGTCTCTAAATTTAGTAACTAAACATAGGGCTCCAGGAAATGGCATGCCATTTGAATTGAGGGTGTTGAGGTGTTGAAGTATTTTGATCTCTCATTTTCTGAAAAAAAAAATAAGGATATCTTGGACTTACTAGTTATAGTTCGGTAGTCTCCTTGTCAAATGATTATCTTTTTAAATAGGCCATGTCTTAATTCATATAAATTTTATTTCCACAAATAATGACTCTGCAATGTTTCTGCTTTCTACATGCAGATATATTGTACACTGTGTGACCACATTTAAACCTGATTCTTTTCTATAGTTTTCATTCATAGTGAAAATTCAACAATGAATAAAAATAACTGAACTATTATACTCTAACTTCATTACTGTTGCTTAGAGAAATCTGTTTGTTATTAAAATTTATTCATTTCAATAGTCGATTCTTAAAGTTTGTTGTTTTGTCAAACTTTAATGTATTTATGTGCTTAAACTGCTAGGGTTTCTAATTTAAAACAGACTAATCTAATTGTGGCTTTGTTGATTTTATGGTGAGACAATCTATTTACTTAAATCTTTTGGTAACAGCTTAATTAATTGGTCAGACAAATGTTTCTAGAACATAGCCAATAAATTGTATTCTCTAATGGTTTCAGGCAAAAACTGGATCCATGTACAGCTGAACTGACGATTGGAGGGATGGTTATGAAAACCAGCAAGTCTGTCAGTCATGTGTCTGGAGATCGTCTGCCAAAGCCAGTGTCTGTCTTTATTGGTGGATTACCAGATCTTCATGGAACAAAACAGGTATTCCCATTCATGTATAAAATATATATTATGTGTCTTAATTGCAAAAACAAAAATTGTAAGAAAAGTTTCTTGATCAGCAAGGTCATCTACATGGCTTCACAAGGAAATTTTGAGCAATTTGGCTAAAATATGTACTTTGATCTACCATTAAAAAAAAAAAACTTAGGTCAGCCTGGACCAGAGTAAGACCCAACCTCGCAAAACCAAAAAAAAAAAAAAAAAAAAAAAAAAAAAAAAAAAAACTTACTGGGCTGGATATATGGCTTAGTAGTTAAGAAGCATGCCTATGAAGCCTAAGGACCCTGGTTCGATTCTCCAGGTCCCATGTAAGCCAGATGCACATGGTGGCATATGTGTCTGGAGTTCATTTGCAGTGGCTAAAGACCCTGGCGTGCCCATTCTCTCTCTCCTTCCCTCTCTCTGTCTCTAATAAATAAACACAAAAATATTACTTTTTCAGTAAATATAATTATTTCAGTGTGGAACAGTTTTTCTCATTGAAGGATATAGTATACAGACAATGCAGATATTTCTTCATCATATTGATCACAAGGGTCTATGCACTCCTAATATAGTGTTTTCAGTGGAGATATGAGTATATATGCTACATAAGTCAACAAAACTAGAATTTGACAACCAGAGTTTGAAGGCCTTTCTATGGGTGTGCTAAAATGTGATGACTTCCACTTGTGTTTCCTGAACACATGAGCCATCTCTCTAAAGTTCCATTTAAGTATTTGACTCCTTTTCTTCATTATTGACCCATATTTTGGGATAATAGTTTGGATGTTAACGTAAATGGTATTGATTGTGTGGATCCATTTCTGTTATTGTAGACAATTGCCTTAACTATGTAAGGCTGTTAATTAATTACACCCTTAGCTTGCTGAATTATGAGCCTTTCTCTGACAATTGTCAAGACTGTATTTTACATATTCACAATTCTCTTATTTCAACGTCCTACAAGAAACAAAAATTGACAAAATAAATCTATGTACTATTTCACTTGCTACTTCTGGTATATACAACATAATCCTGTACAACCAAATTTTCATGAAAAACATGATTCTCTGGCATGTTTGATGTGGCATATGTATTTAATATAGTTAGGACAGGCTATCTTGATAAGCATGTAGATACATTCTTAGACAAGATTTGCTCTAACACTGTTTACTGATTGTTAAACTAAATTTCATGATTTTCTGGTAGTTTTAATATTTGTTACTGACTTTTTTACTTAAATAAGCCTTTAATTGCTAACACCAGGGCAAGGGTTGCAATCCCATGAATGGCTTTTAAATGATGAAGAAAGGGACTGGGAAGATTGCTCAGTGGTTAAAGGTACTTGCTTTCACAGACTGCAGGCCCAGGTTCAATTCATCAGTTCACATGTAAATCCAGATGCACAAATGGCACATTCATGTGGAGTTTATTTGCAGTGGTGAGAGGTGGCGGTACTTCTTTCTCTCCTCACAAATGAATAAATCAACTAAAAGAAAAATACAACTGAGTAACGATATCAGTTAAAAAATGCATTAAAAGTTCTGAAGATTATATAAATTAATCTTTAGACATGCACTTGCAGTTGATTTATTATCTTAAAACTATGTGTATGCTTTCCCAAGTAAAGAAGTTTCCATGTATACTCTAATTGTGCTTTACATTAATTTAATGCAGGTTCTCAGGACTCAATGAATTAAAAATCCATAGCAAAGACACAAACATTAGCAATGTAGCTACTTATATCATCATAGGCTTGAACAATATGCAAAGGCAATGTATAATATTGAAAATGAAGCTGACTGAAGTCTCTGGGGGAGGTTATAGAGTTTGTAGCAGGCAGAAATCTGAGAGAAAATCTAGTGTCTACCTGGTAGATACTATACAGGCTCTCATCTCTAAATGGAAGTAATACCACACATAGTACATTAAGTTCTGGGGAAGAAACAGAGGATATAGAAATAATTAAACATTGTGGATTCTGCATAAAGTGGACAGGACAAATACTTGACTTTTCACATGAGGCTTCCCATGGAAAATACAGAGTAATACATGTTTATTTCTAGTATCATATAAGAAGCTTGAATAGAAAGTGACATTATATATGCTGTTTTCACTTTGCTAGCAACTAAACACATGTGTTTCGACTACAGTGTGAGAATTGGTGAAATCTTAGATTACAGGATAAACAAGGATTGTAATGCATCAAAGGAGGTGAGAAAGTCACAGTGTGTGTCCGTGAACTTACCCGTCACATCAAGTAATGGGACAGATGAAATGGGAAGTTGGCCAGGCCATTTCTCTTATGTAACTAGAGAATTTACAGTATGATTTATTATTATTATTATTATTTATATATTTCCAAGGAGAAAGAGAGAATGAAAATGCACCAGGGCTTCTAGCTGTTGTAAACAAACTTCAAATGCATGAGCCACTTTGTGCATCTGGCTTTACATATGTACTGGGGAACCAAACTTGGGTCTTTGATTTTTGCAGGTAAGCCCCGTGAACTTACAGTATATTTCTCTTTTTTTGTTCTTATATAAGTATTTAATAATTTTTATTGACTACTTCTATACTTACAGACAACAAACCATGATATTTCCCTCCCCTCACCCCACTCCCCTTCAGAACTCCCCTCTCCATCATATCCCCTCCCTCTCTCCATTAGTCTCTCTTTTAATTTGATGTCATTATCTTTTCCCCTATTATGAGGGTCTTGTGAACATACTGCTAGAAACTGCAAGGTCAATATTGAGGCCAATTTCTGTCTGGACAGTTACATTGCAAGGAGTCGTACCCTTCCTTTGGCTCTTATATTCTTTCTGCCCCTCTTCCTCAATGGACCCTGAGCCTTGGTAGGTGTGATAGAGATGTTTCAGTGCTGGGCACTATGTTGCCTTTTGGGTGATCCCAGTGGTCATCACCATCTGAAAAGAGAAGCTTCTCTAACCAGAAGTGAGATTAGCATTAATATGTGAATCTGAACATTTAAGTGTAGCGATTAGGCTATCGCCAAGTCCCTTGGTTTCCCTTGAGAAAGAGATGTTAAGACCCTATTACTGAAGACCTCACTTGCCTGAGCAGCAAGGTCACTGAGAAATCAAGCTGGTACTGAGCAGAAAACCTTCTTCCTATTAACCAGACAGCTGAAAGTTGGAAAAAGCTGCACTGCACGCAGCCATATGGGAGACAGAAATCATCAATGGTGAAAACAGTGGACACTGGAAAACTCAAGTTTGGCCAGACAGGCCAAATGATGGAATGGGTGTAATAGTGGCATGTCTGCTCTGGGGGGAACCAACTTCTCCCTAATTGGACTGAAGGACAGCTCTATGGGAAGGAATACATGCCTGGTACTAAAAAAACTAATCAAAAGTCTATGGCAGGGGAGGTCATGAGTCTTAGGGGTATAAAACCTGCTCTTGTCTGGCTAAATGTATATATTACAGTATATTTCTTAAAGTAAGGACAAAATGAATTAAAGACAATGATGTGTGTGGTAGTTTGAATAGATGGCCCCCGATATATTTAATGTTTGATTAGTTTGTAGTTTGGATCTGCAGCCACCTGGCTGTAGGAGGTGTCACAAGACAGATATTAAGGTGTGGTGGTGGGTTTAAAATTCCAATCTAAAGATATGCAAAGTGCCTAGTTCTCCCTGGAGTTCCTGAAGTATGCTGTGTGGTTTGCTTTTTGCTTTTGGCTTTTTCTCTCTCTGCTTGCACTTGTGAAAACAGGGACAGCTTCTTCTGCCATTAAGCTTCAATATATATCCCTTTCTCCATAACTGTGCCTGGTCTGGAAGTTCATCTCAGCAACCTGAAGCTGTGTGCTACAATTTGTTTATGTTTTTTTTCTTTTTTTTTATTTATATTATTCTGGTTTTACATTCATAGTGTTGGCTCCATTATCCTCCTCCCTGTCCTCCCTCTTCCAAAGGGTCCCTCATCAATGGGGAATGTGGGTCATGCATTGTGGGGGTAGTCAAGAGTTCTGGGGGGTAGGCCCCACTCTCTGTACATAATGCCCCAACTTGTGACTCTAACATTCTTTCCGGCCCCTCTTCCGTGAATTTCCCTGAGCTGCACTGGGGTCATGTTATTTCTACTTCAGTGATGAGGTTTTGGGAGCCTCTGTGTCAGAGGTAATAATGAGTGAGTCAATCAGGAAAATACAAACATAAACAAACTGGAGGCTTTCTTCTAGCCAACATTTGTTTATGTTTATATTTTCCTGATTGACTCACTCATTATTACCTCTGATCCATTAGTTCATAGCATCAATACCTTCTGACAAATATGATTCCTGTCAGTGGGACATTGTGCTGCAGAACAAGTCATTTAAACTATGGCCTCGGCCTCAATATCTTGGTATAGGAGTGGAAAAGTGGAAAAGACATCCTTATTTTCTAGGTAGATTTTGTAGATGAATGAAGAAGGAGCAGAGGACTGGGGTTTGGTAATAGAGTTCAGCGATAGTCTACGATGACAAGGTGTTCACAAGAGTTGTGAAGGAACATAGAGCTTGACAACAGAAAATGGAGAAAAATTCTGAAACAAAGATGTAGGTTTACAAACACAAAATGTCAACCACTCTTTCTGAACATAAGAATATAAAACAAAGCAAGAAAAGGGCAAGAGGTAGAAAGAGAGATACAGTATCACAGGCTTCCAAAGAAGACAACTGTTGGGGTACCCCCAGGGCCAGCCCGGGAGGGACGGCAGGGTCTCTGCTGGGTAGGGAGTGAGAGGCGCGAAGTCACGACACAGACTCTGGGAGTTGGGTGGAAGCAGGCAGAGGGCAAGCTGCTGCAAACTCGTATTATTCAAGGAAGTGTAGGGGGTTTAAAGGGTTTGGCTGGCCAATCATTGTATGAGGTGGTCCCCTTCTTGTGACCAATGACAGCCTGTCTCCAGGCAGATCATCTCGTAGCAGGTTTCTCCCAAGCATGGGACTGTAGTTGTTGTCACGCCAGGCCTGTGCGGGATGTCACATCCACAGAAGCCACTTCCTGTTTTCTTTTAGCATGCGGTCTGGCTAGGGCCCAATCTGCATTGTGCCATACATATCCTCCATTTTGTTTTTATTATTGGCAACCCTGGAGGCATGGTTCTTTGCCAAGCCATTGTTGACCCCAGGCCCCAAGATATCATCACATGCAGTGCCTGTCTTAGGTTGCCCCATCACATGGGGTCTTACCAGTCATTTACTACCCACCATCTTGGTGAGAAAACACGAGGGGTGTGGCCTGGTTTCTTTTAGCATGTGGTCTGGCTAGGGCCAGACCTGCATTGTGCCATACAGACAACCAAACTGGAAAGAGAAGAGTCCTGTAGTGGACATTGTGTGCCTTATGCAGCAGACAGGACAGGAGAGCCCTTTGCAGGCAGGCACATGGGGCAGGAATGCCAAAGGGGTCTGGACTTGACCAGTTGGTCTATATCAGAGTTTCTGTGATGAAGGCTTCACACATGAACGCAGGTTCTGGAATGTTTACTGCAGCATGACCTCCATGGAAACTCAGCACACACTTTGTCCTTCTTAAACGTGGTGAGTTCTTGACTCCCCATAGCATGATTCTGTCTTCACTGCACCTGCTCTGGACGCATGGCCTTCTGTATCTTTGACTTACTAACCACTGTCAGCAGGAGGTAATCAGACAAACACTTGGCTTGTCTGAATCAAACTGTTGATGTAGTCATGGTTTCACTGAGTGAGGGTAAATGTGCCGTGGGAGCTGTGCAGCCAGCACCAACATCTGAGGACAGCCAGAATCGGACACTAAACAGGAAGTGCAAACATTCCGACAGTGCTATCCAGAAATCCTAAGGAATCAACCCTCTGCTGCTTCCTGCCCCAGTGAAACCCAGGGGTCTTCTGTTCCTCCTTGTTGAGGGAAGGGAGATACTGTGGTTTAGTGCTCTTGTTCTCTATGCAACTATGTGAGGAGGGGACCAGTAGCCTTTGGCAGGCGTGGCATAAGACTTGATGACTTCTTTACAGAATGTCTAAATGTTTTTATTTGAAAAAGTGCCTAAACTTGTGATTTTTTTGTATGATACTCAGATGATCTGCTACTGTTCTCATCTTGTTTTTGCCATCCATGTTGGAGCCTTCTCTGAATAAGACCAGTTATACAGATGCCATCTTTAAGAATTTGAATTATGTAAAATTTCAGTTGTGTATTTCAGAAATTGCAAATAGCACATGTGTATGTCTCTGGCCAGAAAGTGTCACTGTTAAAGAGTGGTATGATATAGACAGCATCCCCACCATGCCACTGGGTACACTCTGCCCTTGGAGCTATTGTTGATCATTTGTTGAAAAAAAAAAATAAATACTCTTAATTGACAATAAAAAAGATTATAAACCCAAGTGAAATATAAGAGAAAGAGCAAATAAATTGGAAGAAGCCAAAAAATGAGTTTATGTTATTTTTTTCTACTTTTTGCTATTAATGAGAGAGGAGTTTGTTAAGCTGGGGAGTTCTGCAGAATTAGTGTTAGAGTTCAAGGGTATATGACAATAACTGAAAATCATTGTCTGAAAGATTGTCTTCTAAATATCTTCTAAATATTCTAAATATCTAAATAACATAAGGCACCTGGACACTAGAGACAGTCATATTGAGAGGAGTATTCATGATTCAACTCCTAAAGTTAACTTAAAATGCCAAAGACAGCAAGCTAAGCAAGGGTCCCCTCCCTGTTCAATGAGCACCCTTTGAAAGATACATGTCAAGTCCTTACTGAATTCCTGTACTCTTCTTATACATACAATTTTCATGTCATTGTAGATTTGTGCAGGTGTGTACATATGAATGAACTTAATTCTATATGCACTGCATGACTAATATTCAGATATTATTAGTACTTAAAAAGAAAACATATAATGAAGCAGAAAAAGAATATGAACTCGGTGAACCTTTTTCCCTGCAACACAAATTCTGTGAATGCCAAAGTATCACAAAGGCGCTACCTAATTATTGTGTTCTGATTGAGAGCTACTGTTTATCACAGTGGGTTTTCAGTACTCAGAAAATTAAAAACAACAGGTTTTCAGTAAGGAAAAAAAAAAAAGCCCAAAGGAACAAACTGCAGTTGATTTCTTGACTCAGTAATTGCTAAGTTACTGTTACCACCTAACCTCTAAGGATCCAGTAATGCCTTCAGTTCTGGCCAGAGCTCACTCGTGAGAGTCCCTCATCACACAGGTTTTAATACTTCCTTTAACAAAATCACTCAGAGCTCATGATGTGAAAGGGTAATGAAATAGCTATATTCTTTTGATTCTGTCCTTGGAGTATGGAAGTTCTGCCTCCTGAGGTCTATAAGTGAGGCTCACTTTCAAGGACGGAGAGTAAGTGTCTCCACTCTGGTGGAAGGAGACCATGTTTCCCCCTGGCAACCAGCACTGTAAATGCCTCCACTTCTCAGGACATGGAATCCTGCTTTGGGCCTCAAGTTAACATAAAGACACCATACCTTCATGTCTAAAATACAAAACAGGCTACAATGGTATCCACGATATCTTTCTTAGAACAAAGGGAAGTTAAATACCTGAGAAATAATTTCTTTATAAAAAAATTAAAAACATAACAGAGTTGTAGAAAATCTACCCTTTACACGTGTATGTCAACCACTAACATAAAAATGAAATACTTGGTTGGAGAGATAGCTTAGCTGTTAAGGTTTTTGCCTGCAAAGCCATAAGATCCCGGTTCGATTCTCCAGGACCCACATAAGTCAGATGCACAAGGGAGTCCTGGAGTTCGTTTGCAGTGGCTGGAGGCCCAGGCACACCCATTCTCTCTCTCTTTCTCTCCTCTTTCTCTTAAAGAAATAAATAAATAAGATATAAAAAAAAAGAAATCATTGACATTATGGACAGCTATGTGATAATTACTTTTGCATATGTATATGTATGTGCATTTGTGTGCAGGTATATGTGGGGGGGAGGTTCATGTAAGCATATGTTGTACATACATGTGAAGTCCTTTAGAAAACCTTGGGTATTATCATTAGTAACACTGTCCACATGATTTTTTTGTTTGTTTGTGAGAATGTCTGTCTTTGTCCTGGAGCTCACCAATTGCTCTACACTAGATAGCCAACAAGACCCAAGGGATCTTCCTGCCTCTCCCTCGTCCCTAGTTGTAGGTTCACACCACCATGCATAGCATTTGAGAGGAGAACTGGGGAGTTAAAGGCAGATCCTCATGCACTGAGACAAACATTGGATCCACTGAGCTATTTCCACAGCCATATTAGATGAATTTTTCAAGAATTAGTGACTGATTCATCAAATCTAAAGTCTACAAAATTTTAACTTACTTGATTTCAGTGTAGCAAAAGAGGACAACCTTCTTTTGTAATTTTCAGAAGATCCTTTTTTATAGTTAAGGACAATTTGATAAAGCAATGAATCTTTATGAATGTTAAAATATTGATTCATAAATTCATTGATTATTTCTCCTTACTTTTATTTATCTTTAATTTGTATATCTTTAATTAAATTACATAATAACAAAAATAACATAATAACATACATATATATATATATGTTAGTTGATCCACTTCCACTCTTCCCCCCATTAGCCTGCCCCACTTTTCTCACTGTACCCTCTTAGTCCAAGGAGTCCCCTTCTGCTTTAATATCTTATGTGTTCTATTATCTTCCCAGCTTCCCTGTGGTAAAGCCTCTCTTTTTTTTCCAATTTCAAGGAACCCTTTCTAGTATCTGGCCTAGTCCAGCCAGATAACATATGAAACAGTTAGAAGCTGAGCACTGCAGATGAGAGGAAGCATGTGTTATTTGTCTCTATGAGCCTGGGTTTCCTCACTTCATCCATTTTTCCAGTAATATCCACTTCCCTGAAAATTCCATGCTTTCATTTTTATTTCTGGTTAAATAATATTCCATTGTGTGCATGTACTGTATTTTCTTTATTCATACATCTGTTGGTGAACATCTAGGCTTTATTTCATTTACTTCTTATTATGAATAGAGCAGCAATAAACATGGATGTGCAGCATCTCTGTAGGAGGATATAGAGACCTATGAGAATAAGCCCAGGAGAGGGATTGCTGGTCATATGGTACACTCATGATTAGATAATGAGAATCCTGCACACTTATTTCCACAGTGGCTGTTCTTATTTATATGGCTACTAACAGTGAATAAAACTTCCTCTGGTCCATGCCCTTGCCAGCATATTTTGTCCTTTATCTTTCTGATGATAGCCATTCTGACTGGGATGAGATGGAATATCAAAGTAGATTTAATTTGCATTTAACTGATGGCTACACATGTCAGAATTTTTTTTAAAAAACTGCATGAGCCCCTTGTATTTTTTTTTTACAACTGTCTGTTCAATTCATTGACCTATTTTATTGTCAAATTTCTAGCATTTAACTTTTGCAGTTCTCAATGTATTCTGGATAATAACCCCTTCTCTGACATATAGCTGCTAAAAACTTTCTCCCAGTCTGTAGGCTTTCTGTTCACTCATTTAATAGTTTCTTAACTGTGTATAGTTTCTTTTAATTTCATATAGTGCCAGTAGTCTATTTAGAAGGTTTTTGTTTCTTGTGTTAATAGAGTTCTTCTCAGATATTTCTAGCCTATACCTATATCCTCGAGTGTTTTCCCTGTGTTTCTCTGTACCAGTTTTAGCAATTTGTTTTGAATTTTAAATAAATGTCCTTAATCTGGTTTGAATTGAAATTTGTGCAGGAAAAAAAATATGGATCTAATGTTATGTAACCCAGTCTGTTAAGTCTGTGCCTTTTAATTGGTGAGATAGTGCCACTTACATTCAAGTGTATAAATGAGAAGTGCTTACTTTTGTTTATAATTTGGTGTTTGTTGTTCTGTTTGGCTACTAGTTTTGGTCATCCCCTCCTAGTAGTTTTGGTTATTTGTCAGTTTACTGTATTGAACCAAAATAATCCCTTATACCATTCTCTGCTTCTCATTGTTGTATTCATTGGAATACATTATTTCCTGTGTATTCATATGTAAAACTATCTATCTTCTTCCTCAATGTATAACATGTCTTTAATTTTTTTTTCAAGTTTTAGATTAGTTGTCATGAATTGCCTTAACATTTATGTGCACTGAGATATTTTTATTTCTCTCTGTATTTTACTAAATCACTTTGCTGAATATATTGATTGACAGTGATCTGCTTTGAAGGCTTGATGTGTTTTTCATTCCAAATTTTCCTGGCTTTTAGAGTTGCTCTTGACATATATATCATTATATGGACATGGCTGTCTCTGCATATTAGTAGTCATATTTCCCTTATGGCTTTTAGTGTTGCTTCTTTTTATTTGTGACATTTTGACTATGATACAGCAATGAGAGATTCTTCTTTGCTCATGTCTATGTGGGATTCTGAATGCTTTCTGTCTTTGGATATCTATTTCTTTCTCTAGATTTTTCAAAAGTCTCAGCTATAATTTCTGTGAAGAGCTTGTTGAAGCCATTTGGTTTTATCTCAACTCATTCTTTTATCCCATGAATTTTTAGGATCCCAGACATATTGGGAGTGTTTGTCATGTTCATTGAATTTTTGTTTTTTACATGTGTCAATACATAGTATTTTCTCAATTTTGTCCACTGTCCCTCAGATTTGTTCTGCTTAACTTTGTCTATTGACAGTTTCTGCTGTAGTGTTTGAGTATTTCTTTTTTTTTCACTTTCTCTATTTCCTTGCTGAATATCTTTTACTAAATGTTTAAATCCTTCTTCTAAAATGTTAAATCTTTTGTCCACTTTGGTAACTTTTTTGTCTATATTATGATTTGATTTCATGTTTCTTTTCTATGTCTTGGATTAAATTACTTATCTGTTTAAGTCCTCTATTTGGTCTTTGAGCCATTTTTAAAATAGGTCTCTGAAATAATTTCCTAGCATTTCAGCTCTCTTGTCTTTTTTGCTTTCTAGTATTTCGACACTGTCAGCTTATGGGGTGGTCATAGTATAGTGGTGTCTAGTGTTATTTTCTGTTTCTCTTTTGTGTTTTGCTTGTTTTTTGGTGTGCAATGTCTTCTCATTTGTAACTTTTTAAGTATTTATTTATTTATTTATTTATTTATTTATTTGAGAGAGAGAATAGGCATGCCAGGGGCTCTAGCCACTGCAAACAAACTTCAGATGCATGTGCTGTCATGTGCATCTAGCTTACATAGATACTGGGCAATCAAACCAGGGTCCTTAGATTAGCAGCAAGAATCTTAACTGCTAAACCATCTCTCGAGCCCTAAGTTCTTTTGTTATTATTCACTGCTGTTTTGTATGTATTGTTGTATTTGAGTATTGCTGGTGTGTTGTTTTTACTTGGATTTATGTTTAGGAAGAAAAATACCTGTACTAACAACTGTGATCATTTTACAGAAGCCACAGAGTTAACAGCTGGAACATTTACTGTCTTGAATTGGGTCTCCTCTAAGGTTTGAACACAAGAAGACTAGGGTCTTGGTTGGGGAAAATATAATATTTATTTATGAAAGAGGTGAGGTATGGGGAAAGAGGAGATAGAGACAAGGGGAAGTACAAGTATTAGATGTATGAAAAGCACTAGAGAATATTGTTTATTAGGTTTGGAGGAAAGGACAGACACAAAAGCTTTTACTAACAAGATATAAATTGCAGCATCTCGGTCAGGACTTAAATATAGAAGTGTACATAATAAGAGAAAAGAAATATTTTAAAAATTAAAAATTATTCAATATATGTTTATAAAAATTAGAAAGGTATATCAAAAAATGAAACTTAAAAAATACATATATACAAATAAGGAATAAAGTTAAATAGGTATGTTATTAATCAATGCTTACACCTGATTAAACAAACTCTCTTCTGTGATTACCTTTACTCACTGCATCAGGACCATGTTCTGTCACAAACTTCTTGTGGCCCTCTAATTCATATAGTCCCTCCCTGTTATGGCCATTGTGTAAGGATGGTGAGGATATTTCCATTTCATCCTTCATTACCATACATCAGTCTCTGCATTCAGTGTATTTGGGGGTCTTTGAGGGGATAAGGAGGTAAGGTGAGGTGAGGTGGAAGTTTCCTAACTTTGTGGATGCTTACCCTCTCTCTGTAGCTTTTTCAGTGGCTGGCTGAACTGTTCTTTGCTGGTTAATCCTCATGAATTGAGTTCATCTCCTGCCGAACTCTGATCTCCAAATGCAGTGTCTCTCTCAAAAAATAAATAAGATAAGATGAGATGAGATGAGATGAGATGAGATGAGATGAGATAAAATAAAATAAAATAAAATAAAATAAAATAAAATAAAATAAAATAAAATAAAATAAAATAAAATGGCTGGAAAGATGGCTTAGCAATTAAGGCACCTGTCTGCCAAGCCTAAGAATGTCCGTTCGATTTCCAGGTCCCACATTTAGCCAGACGCAAAAAGTGATGCAAGTGCACAATTCTGCATTTGTGCCACAAGGGGGTGCATGTGTCTGGAGTTCATTCACAGTGGCTAAGAGGCCACTGGCATGACCACTCTCTCTCTTCCTGCCTCTATGCCTCTGTCTCTGTCTCTCACAAATAATAAAAAATAAATAAAATAAAATAATAGAAAGATGAGCCTGGTAAGCCAAATGCACAAACTGTGCATGCATCTGGAGTTCATGTGCAGTGACTAGAAGCCCTATCATGCCCACAACTCTCCCCCTACCCTTTCCCTCTCTCCCTCCCATTCTCTATTTTGTATCTCTCTGCTTACAAATAAGTAAATAAAAACTTTAAAAATGTAGAAATATATTGTATATATTTCTGCATGCATAAACTTACCTGAAAGAATATGCCAGTCAAGACTTTCTGACTTCTTTCTGACTAAAGCAACTAAATAGGGTTGGGGTAATCATTGCTACAATGAGGAATAAGGAAAATAAAAAGAAATACAATGGGGAGAATGACAGGATAACATTGTTTGGCACTTTAAGTTGAAGTCATCTGTGAGGCTTTCATGGGAATTAGCCAAGATAACATTTGTGGCCATATCTCAAGTTTGCTTACCTAAAATATTTAAGCACATGAGACCAAATTATGAAAACCTCAGGAGAGTGAAAGGAATGAGAAATCTAAGAATGGAATCCTAAGGACATGAGACATTTAACATGGGTGGAAACAAATCCAAACAGACAATTAGGCTATGGGACAAGAGTACAGCCAGGAAAATGTCCTATCATAGAAGCTAGGAGGATTTTTGAGGACAGGTGGCTCAAGCTTGCTATCTAGAATAAGCACTGGAATGTCTGTGTTAAATTTTCTGACATGGAAATTATTGATAAACTTACCAAAGATATCGCCCTCTTTATTAAGAAATGACACCCTTAAAGGCCATGCTGAAGAGTGAAGAACCCCAGCACTATTCTGCTTAAAAGGCTTCCCTAGAAAAAGTATATTCTAGGTTCATTGTCCCCATAGTAGTCATACCATATGACAAGTAGAAGGACAAAGCTTATTTTTAAATCTGTACTCAAACCCCTTGTGGGATCACCTGAAAAGTGCAAGGGGTTTATATCCCAAGTGACCAGTTTGTCCTGCAAAAGTGAAATTCTAACACATGTATGCAACATGTGGGCTGGAATGTTTGTAGTAAAAATATTTGTAGAATAAAAATGAAAAGAGTTGAAATGGTCACTGACAGTATCAAGTGTGTTATTTTTGAATTATCCCATATTAATTGTATATCATGATAAATTCCCTTATGACATATAAATAAAGCATTTGATCTAACTCCTGTCTTCTTACCTTCTCTTCCTCCCCTTCTTCTTCATCTGCCCAATAGGGCCCAGGAGGAGTAGTGAAACTATGTGACCTTACTTCTATACAATACTCAAATAAAAATGTACAGGATAGAAAAGGTCATGAAAAAGTCTGTATTATAAATTATCCAAATAGGAGACTCTAACGTATAATCTCTTTTACAAATGTGTGCACATGTTTCTTTGTGTGGGTGTATATATGCATATGTGTGTGAGTGTTTGTTTGGGAAAGTAAAAGGAAAAGGAATAAATTATTATAAGAATTACAAAGTAAGGATGTAGAAGAGGTCAAGAACGAGTTCTTGAGGTACAAAGAAAATCTCAATGTTGCTTAATATTCATTTTATTTTTATGCATTCATATTTGTACAGCAGAAATGTTATGCATGAGTAAACATTGCTGCATAGCAAAAATGTATTTCATGCAGTTATACTTCTATCAAAAAATAATTTTGTTGGATAGAAAAATATAAGTGGAAATAAAAACAGTTGATTCTTACATGGTCACCAAAACATGAAATGTCTGTGACACACTGTTACCCCTTATTTGAACACTCTGCATGTACATCAAGCTGTGCTGCCCTAATGAAGATGCCCAGGTGATGATGGCTCCATGTGCATACACACAGCTATGATGGTAATATAGTTACATCATTCCAGTCTGACCTGCAGATGTCACTGTATGACTCTCCAGTGACATATTCCCTTTTAGTCTGACCACTCAGGTCCTCAGTTTCATGAAGTATTCCCACATACCTCCACATGAGAAACTCCCATCTAGTGTTCCTTCTAATCTTGACTTAATTTCCATGAAATTAGAAAAAAAGTCACAATGAGTTTTGATATTAGAACAATCAAACCAACAATAACATATTTCAAGTCTGTAGCTTATAGTATGCAAGAAAATAATAAAATTGAGACAAATGTATATATCTTCTACTTTCAGTCCTATCTTAATGAGCTTAATAAATCAAAGACTTTCAATATTCCCTTGCAAGTAGTTAGAATAAAATTGTAAAGAAAGATATTACCAATTTTACATTAGTTAGGGAATTGTAATAGCTTAGATCCTAACTTTAAAATGATATTTAATTTTGCAGCATATTCTATATAATTCAAGACTAAGTAAAATAAAAACTTTTGGCTTAACTGCTTTGAGCCTATTAATTTGAGACATACTTATTTAATGAAATTTAAGGGTATAAAACAAATTTAACTAAAGGCTGTAGAACAGAGTCCCCAGTGAATGGTCCCACACACAGAAAAATCATGATTTAAAATGGGAGAATAAGTGAGGCATGAATTCCAAGAACCTGAAATTCATCCATAAAGATGAACCTGAAGTACTGCATAGAGTCACCTGTAGAATGTTACATAACCCAGTGTGATTAAAGGTACCTTATCAGTACCTGCCCTGGATCCTCACAGGTGGAAACCAGGCAGTGTCTGCATACATGGCATGATAACACAAAACTAGATACTGATAACCGAGAGGCAACCTTCTTAGTACTGACACTGTGTAAAATTACTGGCTTTGAAGGCAAGCTTCATTTTCTCCAGAATGTAAGATGCATGTTCCTCAGAATTTAGTGATCTCATGGTAAACATTAATGTAAAAAGGTAATAGATATTCCTGATTAGGAATTGGAGCTCTGGAGTTGATATCCATGCTCCACAGTTCAAAGCCTATGGCAAGGCACTTACCTTTCTGTTCTCTTTTTACCTACAAAATGGTCTCCTGGAGTAGTGATAAGTCATTGAGATATTTCATAGTATGCATTTAACAAGTGTCTTTTATACTATTTTATTGAAGGCTTCTTTATAACACAAATAGCTGAACTCTTTTTGAAGAGTTATATCTAGACTCTTGTTTATATTCTGTTATGGAAATGTTTTGAACTTTATTTGATGCAAAAATAAGTACTCATGCTATGAAATATTTGACCTTAGCTCATACATAAGAATGATCTTTTAAATACTAGCTTAAAAGTGATTTTCGGGCTGGAGAGATGGCTTAGGAGTTAAGGTGCCTGCCTCCTAAGCCTAAGAACGCTGGTTCCAATCTCCAGCAGTTCCAATCTCCAGGTCCCACGTTTAGCCAGATGCAAAGTGACGCAAGGGCGCAATGCCGCACTTGCCGGCAAGGGGGCGCACGCATCTCGATTTTGTTCTCAGCAGCTGAGACTCTGCTGGCACGCCCATCTCTGTCTCTCTCTCTCTCTCTCTCTCTCTCTCTCTCTGTCTCTCTCTGTGTCTCTCTCCAAAATAAAATAAAATTTTTAAAAAAGTGATTTTCATTTTGGTTTGCTAAAATAATAACTGATGTTGTAGTTTCACATTATTACTTAAGAGTGAATTAGAAAATATAACTTTATAAAGGAAGAGACCAAAAATAATTTCTGAATTTTCACTGTCTTATTTTTCATTTGTTTTGTTTGTTTGTTTGATTTTTGGTTTTTTGAGGTAGGGTCTCACTCTAGTCCAGGGTGACCTGGAGTTCACTCTGTATTCTCAGGGTGGTCTTGAACTCACATCAATCCTCCTACTTCTGCCTCCCAAATGCTGGGATTAAAGGCATGCGCCACCACACCGGGCTTTTGTTTTTCATTCTTAATGTTATCTGGAACATGTGGTGAGTGTTGTCAGCTAGGATCTGCTCCAAGTTCACTGAAAATATTCACTAACATGTCAAGAGGCATTATTCATAGTTTGCAACGGTGGAAACTAAAGTGTGATGAGAAGAGATGACTTGTTCAAGATCACACCACTAGTGAGCGGTGGAGTCAGTATTTAAAACCATCAGTAGAGCTGCAGGAGACCCCATATTGTGTCATATGACTCACCATGATTGAACTACAGGTTGAAATTGTCCTAGAAATATATTATTTTTGGAGTGTTCTGTTTTCTTTTTTGTTTTAAAAAATATTTTATTTATTTCAGAGAGAGAGGGAAAGAGGCAGATAAAGGGAGAGATTGGGAATGCTAGGGCCTCTATCCACTGTAAATGAACTCCAGATACATGTGCCACCTTGTACATTTGGTTTATATGGGTACAGGAGAATCAAACCTGGGTCCTTAGGCTGTGCAGGCAAGTGCCTTAACCACTAAGCCATCTCTCCAGCCCCGAAACCTGTTTTCCAAAAAACAGTATACAAAGTATTTACTTATAAGTCTCCAAATGAACAGTAGGAGTTAATGGTTACCAAACATAAACTGAGCATGGTGACACACGCCTTTAATCCCAGCACTTGGGAGGCAGAGGTAGGAGGATTACCGAGTTTGAGGCCACCCTGAGAATACATAGTGAATCCCAGGTCAGCCTGAGCTAGAGTGAGACCCTACTTCAAAAAAAAAAACCAAAAAAAAAAAAAAAAAAAAGCTACCAAACATATTATCTTGTATAATAATATCCTTATAAGCATTTTTATTTGCTATCTCACATAATGATGGAATAGCCTTTTGAAACAGTCACCATGACAATCACCATTTTACAAATGAGGGAACTGAGGGATATGAGTCTAAATGATCTACCTTGACATAGTTATTTAATGTTAAGGCCTGAACACAGGCATGATGCACTGCTTTAACCACCCAGCCACGCAATCACTGATCTACTGTAATGACCTACTTTGAAAACTAAACATTTATGTTATAACTAATTAGAACATTCTGGCATAATGTTTCCATGGATTCTACAATCACATGGAATGTCCTTTTTAAATCTACCTAACCATGAAAAGAAGTTTTGTGTGACTGGCATTGCTCTGGGTTAGGGACTCCTTGGTGAGAAATAAGGCTCCATCTTCCTGTATCTTATTAAGTACTGGAAATGTTCAAAACTCCTGCCTCTCAACCTTCCTGAGGACTGCATTTTTGTAGTTGTTATTTGTACTCAATGCAGAGTTTCCTCATGTGCCTCAGATAGGACTTGAACTTTAGGCTCAAGAAATCCTCCTGACTCACCCTGTAGAGTAGCTTAGAAGATAAATGCATACCACCACTTCCAGCCAGTGCTTTCCTAAAGTAGCAAGTATAGTCCAAAGTAAGAGCCAAGGTGGTGTTGTTGGTGTTGTTGTTTTAATTTGCTTGTTTGTTTATTTTTGTTTGTGTTACTGTGGATGTATGTGTGGTGTGCATGTATGTATGAAAGTATGCCTTTTTGTATGTGTGTGAAACATGTGTGAAAGACAGGGGTGGACATCTGTTTTCTTCCTCCTCATCCACTCTCTTCTAACAGTGCTACAATTTCAGGTACATTCCAGCATCCCTGGCATTTTATATGATTCTGAGAATCTGAACTTGGTTCCTCACATTTACTTAGCAATTTACCAACTGAGCCATCTCCCCAGTCCAACAACCAGTTCCCCCCCCACCGACCCCGGGTTTACTTGGCAGCTAAGAAAAATCTACCCTGAAGAAGTAAATATGGAAACTATAGAAATGGGAAAAGAGTCACATGAAAAGTGAAATTATGTTGTACATAGTTGAGATTTGAAATGTAAATCCCCTAACTAAAATGTATATGGGAATAGCTGGGTAGAATTTCCATGACAAGGTAGGTGAAACCTAGCCATGAGGTGAGGACCTGAAGGATTAGCTGTGCTAGAGAGCCTAGAAAGGATTATCAAGGCACATTGCAGCTCAGGCCCTGCCATCATCTTAGAAATCATCAGCATTCTCAGCATGTCTCCATAGATTGACAGAGGAGTTTTTCACATCAATAACTTATTCCAAATTTCTTCAGCCTCTTTTCTTTTTTTAAAAAAATATTTTATTATATTATGTTATCAAACAAACTCCAGACACATAACCCCCTTGTGCATCTGGCTTACATGGGTCCTGGGGAATTGAACCCGGATCCTTTGGCTTTGTAGCCAAGCGCCTTAACTGGTAAGTCATCTCTTCAGCCCTTCGGCCTCTTTTCTTGGCAGTTTGTAAAACACCAACTTTCAGACCTTGGTCTCCTTCAGTCTCTTCTTCACCCTCAGAGTTGTAGTCCACGTGTGTTGTGGCCTCTGCAGGAGACCAGCTCTTAACCATCTTCACACAGTGAGCCCCTGCTTTCCTGTCCCCAAGAGGACTCTATAACAACCTGTACCTATTCCCATCTCATCATTTTGTTCACACTGTGCTCATCATTCTGCCTGCTGTCTGCTCTGATGACAGTACATTCTTTTTAATGTACTTGTTTCCTTGTTTGTTTTACATTTTGACCTCTAGTATTTATCCTTTTAGGAAGTAGCTTTTTTTTTTTTTTTTTTTTTTTTTTTTGGTTTTTCAAGGTAGGGTCTCACTCTGGTCCAGGCTGACCTGGAATTCACTATGTAGTCTCAGGGTGGCCTCAAACTCTCAGCAATCCTCCTACCTCTGCCTCCCGAGTGCTGGGATTAAAGGCGTGCGCCACCACGCCCGGCTTTAGCATATATTTTTTAAAAGTACTACATAATTTTGATTTAGAGAAAGAGACAGATAGAGAGGGAGAGAGAGAATGGGCATGCCAGGGCCTCTAGACACTGCAAACAATCTCCAGACTCATGGGATACCTTGTGCATCTGGCTTACATAGGTACTGGGAAATCCAACCTGGGTCCTTAGGCATTGCAGGCAACCACCTTAACCACTAAGCCATCTCTCCAGCCCTGTATTTTGCTTGCTTGTTTGTTTGTTTTTAATTGAATAATTTTAAATAGGATAGAATTGAATTTGCATAAAGCTTACCAAATAACAATGAAAGAAAATATAATTTTTCAACAGGACAGCTTTATGTTCCATGACATGGTGTATCACAGAGACTCATTCAAAATATGTCATTTTTTAAACTTCAAGTAGATCTGAACTTTGGTCTGTCTCTTTTTGTCCTTCTCAGATAAGCTATCTTTCTACAAATTGGAGGAAGTGCCTAAAAAGTGAAGCCTTTCCTTTGATCTCTTTATACTTAACAGCATTGGCTAGAATTCCCTCTTGTAAACTGCCTTGAGTCAGCATTGTCTTTATAGCATGGTGAGGGTTTTGTAAGTAACTGCAGGCTCTGTAACTAGAAGCAGCTAGTTCATATTGTGCTCCTTCTCTACAACTCACCAGCAGCTGAGATGTTACAAAGAAAGCCTATGTTGACTCTTGGGAGAGTCCAGCATATATTGTCCAAGAGGTGTTAGAAACGCATACCACCCCTTTTATTTAAGTCTGGGAAATTTTCATACTTTCCTCAGGCCCCTTAACTCATAGTATGAAATGAAAGATAAGTTCAAGGCATGACATAAATGTGACCTCTGATATTTGCAGCAACAAATAGCCTTTGGTTCAGAAGGTGATAACTTCCTATGTATACTTTTTTTTTTTTTTTTTTTTTTAATGACAAGGCTGCATTCCAAAAGTCATTTTCAATCTTGTATTTTCTTTCTTTTTTCCTTTCTTTCTTTTTAATCTTTCTTTCTGATTTTCTTTATTTCTTTTTCTTTATTTCATTTTTTCTTTCCTCTTCCTTCCTTCCTTTCTTTCTTTCTGAATTTCCTTCTTTATTACTTTCCTTCTTTCTTCCAGTACAAGGGATTCAATCCAGAATCTTGCACTATATGACTGAGCTATCCCTAGTCCTTGGCTCTATGCCTATTGATTTCTTAGACTTAATGAAATATTTCTAAAGGATCATAAGTATCCGTTCCTTCAATAAAAATGCGCACACCTTTAATCCCAGCACTCGGGAGGCAGAGGTAGGAGGGTTGCTGAGAGTTCGAGGCCACCCTGAGACTACATAGTTAATTCTAGGTCAGCCTGGACCAGAGTGAAACCCTACCTCGAAAAAACCAAAAAAAAAAAAAAAAAAAAAAAAGCTAGATCTAATAATCCATATATAATAATTACCAAAATATATTTTGTATTCTGATCAGGACATTTGAAAAGTGAAATAGTCAGATTTTAAGAACTGATTTATTAATTTTATGTTCTGGTCTCATATAAACCTTCTGTAGATAATTAAAAGGTACAATGTGATGTCTGAAATTATACATACATTGGATAATAGTTCATTCAAGATAATTATATCATCTTTTTTTCCATCATTGCCTTATAATAAACTATAAACAACATTTAAAGTAACAGGTATTGCTTATCTTCTCACAAATCTCTAACATTGGTGAGATGCAGTGAGGGGAATTTATATTTTGCTGTATTTTTCATTCTTTGTTTCATTCAAATCTTTTGGAGCTAGAAAGTCCAAAGTTGTGTTGTCCCTTTTTCTCATGCAAGATGTCTTTTAACTCAGTAAGGATATTAGACAAGCAGAAAGTGCTTAGCTGGGTCCTCTTTTTCACCTCTCCTTCCTTCCTTTTATTCCCTTCCCTCTCTCTTTCTTCCTTTTTCCCTTTCTCCATCCTTCTTTGCTCTCTTTTTCAAGCATTCAATCCATTTTTTCCACATTCTTTGTTTGGAATTATAGCCTCCGAACATGACACTGAAAGGCAGAACTGAAAGGCAGAGTCTGCCAGGCCTTCATAGTGTCTAGTGCCCAAAGCCTTGGAACTGTGCGTGTGTCTGCTCAAAGCTCTCACAGATGAGCCCAGATTAACATGAAGGAGCATAGGATTTGCCACACTGAAAATCCATTCCTAGGTCACCTGGCAAAAAACCTAGAGAAAAGGGAGCCTAGCACATCTTTAATCCAAGCACCCAGAAGGCAAAGGTAGGAGGATCTCTGTGATTCTGAGGCCAGCCTGAGGCTACATAGTGAACTCAAGGTCAACCTGAAGGGATCCTCAAGACAGTTCCCCAGATCCAATTGTCTGGCAATAGAACTTCAGATGCAGTTTCTCCTAATCCACATACCTCTAAGAACTAAGAACACACTGTCTTCCCTTCATCCCAATCAATATGGTGACAGATAAAAGTTCACAGACTTAGACAGAGTTTCTGCAACCTACTGGACATCTCTTTCCATCCCCTATTTGGTGGTGGGGAGTGGTGGCTTGTTGCCTTTGGAGGGTTCTCCAGGACTTTTAGACTCACTCTCATATTCATGCTCCCTCTCTTCCTTTCCAATAAAATTGACCTGGGTTCACAAATGAATAGCTTCTTTATAAATCGGGAGACTAAAAGCCTCTATAGTTTGACTTGTCTCTGGCACTTTTATTACAAATAGGTATAATTCTTTTAAAAAAACATTGTGGGTTTCCAGATATTAGTAAGTGAGTAAAAAATATCTCTTTAAGAGAGATTCCCCTCTATATTGGGATTGAGTTGGTGCCCATAAGATAAAATTCTTGTAAGCCATTTTGCTTAGAAAAGAGGTCCTATGTTCTAGGAAGTACACCCTTAATATAATAATTTCTCCCATGGACAGTGTTTGGGAAGTACCACATTATATTTTTTCTAATATGCCATAAAACTCAAACCTTTGCTTTAGTATTTATTCTGAGGCTGTATTTTACTGGAAGCCATTTCATTTTACCTGAAACCATTTCTTGTTTCCATTATATTTTCTTTTTTTTTTTTTTTTTTTTTTAACTAGGCAAGAATGAGGATGTGAAACGGTTTCATTTTTAAGCCTAACATGTACTGGCTCCTTCATATTGCTATAAAATCTACTTGAGCAGTGAAAAATCCTTTCCTCTTCTCATTCTTCCTAATCCCTATAAGAGTCAATTGAGAGAAGGCAGTTTGCATTTTAATATTCAGCCTGTAAATCTTCTTTGTCAGGTTCACAAAATCAGTAGGTATTCTTTCTATTTTTCCACATTACCACTTTGACAGTCTTGACAATTCTACAACTAGAATCCTCAGGGTCCTTGTTCTTCAGCCTTCAGCAGTAACCTCAGTTCTTAGAGTCACTACCAACAGCAATCTTAGCAGGCCCAATACCTGACCTAAATGCCAGGTCAGCTTGGGCTAGAGTGAGATACTACCTACAACAAAAAAAATAATGCCAGGTATTTTATCTCATTATATCATCATCCCATTTCTAGATCAATTTCTTTTTAAAAATATTTATTTTTTATTTATTTGCAAGTGGAGAGTTTTACAAGCAGAGAAAGACAGAGAGAGAGAAAGAGAGAAGGAGAGGGAGGGAGAAGGAGAGGGAGGGAGAGGGAGAGTAAGGATGAACTAGGGTCTCCAGCCACTAAAAATGAACTCCAGTTGCAGGTGCCACTTTGTGCATCTTCCTTACATGAGTACAGGGAGTGAACCCAGGTCGTTAGGCATTGCAGGGAAACACCTTAACTGCTGAGCCAATTTTTCAGCCCTCTAGATATATTTCTACATCTAATTTCTAGTATAATAAGAAAATGATTCCAGGGATTGGGGAGTGCACTTTGAGCTATGAACTGTGCATTGAGGTCAGAGGACAAACTTGGATGTTGGTCTCGGCTTTCCATCGTGTTTGAAGCAAACACTCACTGCCCACAGTTCCATTTGTCAGATTAATTTGGGAAACTGTCTTGTCTCCACTTCCGTTCTTGACCTAGGTATACGGGATTACAGAGCTAGCACTACAACATTGGGTTTTTTGTGAGATTTGACCATCTAAAATCAGGTATTGACACTTTGTGTCAAGCACTTTCTCCACTGAGTTATTTCCCCAGCTCAGGAAATCATTTTTAATAGCATGGAACAACAAGCGGAAGTGGTTGTTAGTGAGTTAGACAATAAACAACAAGATGGCATTTACATGAAATGTAAGACATCTTATGCCTACTTCACGTTATATCGATTGGACTAGAATATCCAGGCAAAATGTTCTGGTGAAATGAATGAAGAAGTAGATAGTCTTGTGTGGGTGCACTTGCCTGTAATTCCAGCAATTGAGAAGATAAGGCAGGAAGATTATGAGTTTGTGAGAGCCTGGACCATCACAGAGTGAGACCCTGTCTCATAAAACCAAAAGGAAGCTAGAAGGGTTGGTCTGCAGGTAAGAGCACTTGTACCCATGTGGAAAGCCAGGCATGGCATAGTACATGCCTGTAACCCCAGTACATGCTTATAACCCCAATATACACCTGTAACCCTAGTGTATACCAATAACCACAGTGCATGCCTGTAACTCCAGTACATGTCTGTAATCCCAAGTATAACCCAAGTATATGCCTTTAACACCAGTGCATGCCTGTAAACCCATTACATGCCTGTAAACTGAGTATATGCCTTTAGCCCCAGTGCAAGCCTGTAACCCCAGTATACACCTGTAACCTAGTTCATTCCTGTAACCTCAGT
Organism: Orientallactaga sibirica; assembly: GCA_036365145.1. NCBI lineage: Eukaryota > Metazoa > Chordata > Mammalia > Rodentia > Dipodidae > Orientallactaga > Orientallactaga sibirica. The sequence continues at coordinate 28,883,450 of JAEOAD010000006.1, forward strand.
GCACTCCTATAACCCCAGTATGTCTATAACCCCAATGCATGCCTGTAACCCCAGTAGATACCTATAACCCCAGTGCATGCCTGTAACCCCAGTACCTGCCTGTAACCCCAGTGTATGCCTGTAACCCCAGTGCATGCCTTTAACCCCAGTGCATGCCTTTAACCCCAGTGCATGCCAGGCATGGCCTAATACATGAGCATAACCCCAGTATGGAGATGGACTGGGGACTAGACGGGAAGACTGCTGAGGCTTTCTGGCTCATCCAGCTTAGTGAAAGAAATGAGAGTTCCAGGTTTAGCTAAGCAACTCAGTCTCAAGCAAAAATAATAATAAGGCAGAAAAGAGCTTACTGCAAGGGTGCGCCTATCTGCATACATATTTGCATACACTGCACAGACACACATCACATACTACACACAAGAACAAGCAAGAATTCCTGTGATGGGTTAATTTCCCGCAATCAACTTGACAGGATGTGGGTCATATTTGTTAGGGATTATCTAGATTAGGATAATTAATGTGGGAGGAAACACTCACTCTAACTGCATGGTACCATTCTAAAGGCTGGGGTCCCAGACTGAATAAAAAGGAGACAGCCAGCTGAACAACATGATCACCACACTCTGCTTCCATATTGTGGATACAATAAGACCAGCTGCTTCACATTCCTGGTGCCAAGCATTTTCTGCTATAATGGACAGTACAACTCACCTTGAACTGTCAGCAGAAATAAACCCTTCATTGCTTAAGTTGCTTTTGTCAGATTTATGTCATAGCAACGAGAAAAGTGACTAACACAGAAATTGGGAGCCAAGAAATTGGGCTGTTAAACTTGACCAGGTGGTTCGTAGGCATTAGGAACTGTTCTGTGGGAAGAGATGTGAAAAGAGTTTGAAACTCTGGGTGAGAAAAGCCTAGAATACTTAAATAGAGCTTAATGGGTCATTCTGCTGGGGGGTTGCAAGGTGAGAATGCCAAGAATAACAGAGAAGTTTCATGAGGCCTCAAGGAAACTCTCAGAAACTAGGCTAGTGACAACTCATGTTCTACTCTGATGGTGTATAGGTCTGTATCCTGCCTGTGTTTGAGAACTTGAGTGATGATAAACTTAAAGGTAATGGACTTACATGTTTGGCAGAGAAAATTTCAAGCCAGGACAGCATTCAGGCTGTGTCGTGACTGTTATTTACTGCTTTTACTTTATTCACAGTGAGGGAAAGCAGCAAATGGAGGGGAAAGCTATGGAAATATGAAGCAGGGCAAGGGAAGGACTGTGAGAAAGACTGAAGTTTCCACCAATGAGCATGCTGACAAAGCAGCTGGAATTGCTACAGAGAAAACTGGTGCTCTGTATGGAGACAATAGATAAGCTTCCCTGAGGGCAAGTTCCTACCCACTGAAGACTCTAATGTATCAAAAAGCAGTATTTGGGAAGGAGAGAACCTGGATAGAGAATGCCATAAAAGAGGCTTCCTGCTCTTCCTCAGAAACAATTGCCAGCTGGAGAGATGACTCTGTGGCTAAGGTGATTGGCTGCAATGCCTAAGGACAACCTGGGTTCAGTTCCACAGTACCCACATAAGGCCAAATGCACAAAGTTAGACATGCATCTGAAGTATGTTTGCAGTGGCTAGAGGCTCTGGCACATCCATTCTCTCTCCCTTTCTCCCTCTCTCTTTCCTTTCAAATAAATAAATAGTGTCCTCTTTTTTTAAGCAGACAAAGCAAACAAATACTATTGCAGTTATGGTACAAGGAGACCAGGCTTCACCCCAAACTGGCAGCATTGTCCATGTGATAATGATTTTTGGAGGCATGAGAGGTGTAAGATTGATGAGGTCATAGTTTCAGAGAATCATTGAGGCCAGGAAATATATGGTAGCATCATAGTCCTTGTAAGGGGGCCCTGAAAGGCCACTATGTTAAGCTATGTAGTTCAATCCTAAATTGGATACACCAGGATAATGGAGATGCCAGAACCACATCACATCGGCCAAAAAGAGTTGCAGTTTCAGAGTGGAGCTTCACCAAGAGAGAGGCTATGAGAGCTATAGGCAGAAGAGTTGGTGCGGGAGGGTACTGTAGCAGACAGCTTCAGGTTCGCTGAGATGAACTTCCAGACCAGGCACAGTTATGGAGGAAGGGATATTATTTATTGAAGCTTACAGATCCAGGGGAAGTTCCATAATGGCAGGAGAAGCAGCCTGCCTTCACAGGGCCAAGCAGAGAGAGAGGAACCAACCAGGTGCATGGCACACAGAGCAAAACTATAGCCAAAAGCCCAGCACACTTCAGGAACTCCTGCTAGGCACACTTTGCACATCTTTACAATGGAATCTCAAACCCACCATCAACACCTTAAGACCAGTCCCCAGTGACATTGCCTCTAGCAAGGTGATTGCAGATGCAAACTATAACTAATAAAATACTGAATATATTGGGGGACATATATTCAAACTACCACAGGTACCGAGGCCTTCTGAAGCCCTCATGATCCCATCAGGCCCATCAGATGCCAGGCACCCAGTGACAGGATTCGTAGTTTGCCTTGTTGTGTTTTGATCTTGCTCTTTCGTTGCTATATTCCCCATTCCTTCTTTTTGGATGGAGAATGTTACCCTGTTCCACTCTATGTTGATTGAATGTAAAATGTTTTTTGATACTATAGGAGCTCACAGTTAAGAGATTGCTTGAGCGTCAGAAGAGATGCTTCACTTACACTTCGGAATGCTATTGGAACTGATAAAGACTATTGGGGAAAGGGGTGGAAGATAATGGCTTAAAAGTTTTATGTTTGAGTGTCAAGTTGACCAGGGGTGTAATTGTGATGGCTAATCACTGATTGTCAACTCATGGGCTGCAGTCCCATACTGATAAAAATAAAAACACAAGCTAAGAAGCAGCCTTCACCACTCCCTGCTTCCTGACTGTGGTTATAATTTCACTGCCATGCCTTCCCTGCCTTAACAGACTATATCCCTCGAGGTGTTAACTGAAATATTCCCTCCCTTCCTTAAGTTGCTTTTACCAGATATTTGTCACAGCAATGAGAAAAAATAACTAATACAGTGCCTAATCACTCTGTCTCTCTTTTTCATTCCTTCCTTACCATCTTCTCTCTCTCTACATATATATATATATATATATATGTGTGTGTGTTCTGTCATTTGTATAGCATACTCAGACTACAAACATGTCAAAGACTGCCAATTGTAACTTGGTTAAGAATGCCCCTTTTTCTGACCTCTCACAGTTACCTGGTCTGCTTCAGAGATGTCCCTAAGATGGTGAGAGACCGGGGCACTGCTTGTCCTGTGCTGTGTTATAGTGGTTTAATTGTTCCTCTCTCTCTACACACACACACACGCACACACCACTATCCTCTGTTGCTACTGCTTTCGATGTCAGGAGGATGGGGTCCCAGGCATGCTACCATACCACTCACTTCCTCTTTTTGCTCTGGTTTTTGATGCTAACTCACTCTACTACTGTCATAGGTAATAGTCCTAATAATTATGTAGGTTGTTAATCTACTGTCAATTGAAAATATTTTTATTCTGTGTCTTCATTTTTTATTATATCTTTCTTTCTGCACGTGTCTGTGTGTGTGTGTGTGTGTGTGTGTGTGTGTGTGTGTGTTCCAGGACCCTTTGCCACTGGAAACAAACACTAAATGCTTGTGCCACTTCTTGCACCTGACTTTTGTGGGTGGCTTATGAATTGAATCTAGGTTGGCAGGCTTTGAAAGTGCTTCATTATTATTTTTGTTTGTTTGTTTGTTTGTTTTGAGGTAAGGTCTCACTCTAGCTCAGGCTGACCTGGAAATCACTGTATAGTCTCAGGGTGGCCTCGAACTCATGGCAATCCTCCTACCTCTGCCTCCCATGTGCTGGAATTAAAGGCATGTGCCACCATACCTGGCTTGCAAGTGCTTTTAACAACTGTGCGATTTCCCTATCACGTATGTCCTTATTTTGTATTTTGGTTTTGCATTTTGTTTCCTCTGTATTTTAATTACTTCCCAACCTCACCAACATGTTCATTTTACTTTTATTCTTAGTAATCAAATTGTGTGTCTGGTTAAAATAATCAAATTACAGTCAAAGAGTAAAAATAATAAGAACTTGGGCAATAAAATACTCCATGTAAAAGTAGTCAAATCTTACTAATTATACAGAACCTTTTAATGGAAAACAACCTCAGCTCTCAGTAAAAATTCTAAGAGCTACCAATTTTAGATTAATTAGATTGATTTTGCTGGAACTCAGATATACTTTGACTGTTCAGGAACTTTAAATCATGTTTGCTTCAGTTTGAGAACAAATTAACTGGCTGTTGAGGAAAGGGGAAGAGAAATGATTCGTATTTTATTTATCTGACCTACCATGTTTTATATCCTCCTGTGTTTAGAAAGGAATCTTTCTTGGCAAAGTTGATGAAATATATATATCTTTAACCCCCACATATTCTGTAAATACAGTACTCGTCAATTTGGATTTTATCTACTAAGAAATTGTTATAGGACTTTGATATACTAAATTAGCTTTCTAAAAATGTTGAGGGCTGGAGAGATGGCTGAGCAATTAAACCACTTGCCTGCAAAGCCTAAGGACCCAGGCTCAGTTTCCCAGGACCCAAATAAGCCAGATGCATAAGGTGGCACATGCATCTGGAATTCATTTGCAGTGGCTAGAGGCCCTGACACAATCATTCTACCTCTTTATCTGCCTCTTTACACCTCTCAAATAAATTTAAAAAAAAAGAGAGAACTGATTCTCTATAAAAAATGTTAAGAAGCATTAGAACCACTTGGCAATGGTAACCCAACTCATGGCACTGTGTTTGGCAAAAGAACTGACGTAAAGAAGTTGCTATATCACATTAGTATATGGTTCAGTATGTGGTTCATATGGAAGGGACATACCTTTTCATGTTTGCTCAGCAAACCTCCCCCCACCCAAATGGAGGGCACAAAAAAACTCTTGATTCCATATTGACTCATTCTAATAACTGAAGCATAACTGCAGTATTTTTGGGTTTGTTTGACATAAAATGGCATTTTTAAATTATCACTTATTAATTGCACAAATATTTTTAAAATGTCAAAGCAGATAAAGTTTTCTGAGTACAAATTCCAAGAACTACATAAATTGGATTATGTAGAGTTATTTTTCTAGTAATCAAATATACTTTGCAGGCAAAGAAACATGATGCTTGTTATGATACTGACATGCCATTAGATAATATGAAACATTGGATTTATATTTTAAAATCACAGAAATTTAAAATTATATCTTTAGATATTATCACAAGAAAATACTTTTAAGTATTTAAGTATTTGCTGGAGTTCATAAAGAAATTTAATTAAGTGGTTATTGTCAGATTGTGTTATTTTAGATGCTTAACTCCTGCCATCTACTTTTAAAAAGAAATAAGTCAGGCTGGAGGGATGGCTTAGCAGTTAAGGTGCTTGCCTGCAAAGCCAAAGGACCCAAGTTCAATTCCTCAGGAACCACATAAGCCAGATGCATAAGGTGACACATGCGTCTGGAGTTTGCAGTGGCAGAGACCCTCGTGTGCCCATTCTCTCTCTCTCTCTTTCTCTCTCTCTTTCTCTCTGTCAAATATATAAAAAATAAAATATTTTTTAAATAAGAGGAAATAAGTCTTCAATACTAGTAGAAAAAATTGTTCTTACCTGTTTTTGAATTTTTACTCAAATAATTATTATAACTATGGATTTATACTCTTATGTTTTAACACTATCACAGGCATTTCATCTATAATTATTATAGGATCTGACCTTGAATTATGTTACTATTCTCACACTTAGTGATTCTATCCCTAGATATTTTATTGGTAATGCAAACTCTTTGCCACATTTTATCTGTTGTCATTCCTCCTTGTTGTCTGAAAACCAATTGTTGGTTATGATGTTAATTGAGAAGTTAAAGACAGCTACAATTACAGAAAATATATCCTTTTTTTTTTATTTGAGAGATACACAGAGAGAGAGAGAGACAGAGAGGAAGAAGCAGAGAGAGAGAGAATGGTCTCGCCATGAACTCCAGACATGTGCGCCCCCTTGTAGGCAAGTGCAACATTGTGTGCTTGTGTCACTTTTGTGTCTGGCTAAACATGGGACCTGGAGATCGAAAAGGGCATTGTTAGGCTTGGTGGCCAGGCGCCTTAACCACTAAGCTTCCTTCCAGCCCAGAAAATATATTCTTGAAGTATTTTCCCATGGTATTTAATAGCATTCCTCTAAGATGAGTTGTCAACTAACATTTTGTGGATGAATCTGGAAATATTTGACTTAGAAACCTAAAATTAACTGAATAATAAAAAAAATTCAACTTACTCAAAGTCTATGAAATCAAAGATGTGTGTAGAATGATGGAACAAAATCAGTAACTTTCTACATGTCATTTCTATGAAGAGTTCATCTTACATTTACAGTAGTAGTGGCCACTGAAATGAGAGAATGAGGGAAAATAAACAGCCCAGTGTTCAAAACAGTGAGTCATTCTGCTTGATGAATTTGATGTGCACTAAGATACAAGCAACCCCCAGAGGAAGAGATGCAATTGTTCAAGACCAGTTATGACCACACTGTCTTTGGATCCAAGATATCCAATTTTATGAAACTTTGTGCAAGTTCATTTTAATGTCTGTGCTTTCATAAAATAGAAGAAAAAGAGTATAGCTAAAGCATTTAAATGAATTTGTGTCGACTGAACTTTGAATGCTATTTTTAAATGATGTGTATTTTCAGTAGGGCTTTCTCTCAATGCTTTTACATTGACCTACATTCTAAATGCTTCCCTCACCCCACAGGGAGACTCCATCTTTCCCAGGTCTGTGTTCTTGTAAAATCATGACCACACACACATTAGTACTGACCAGACTGCTTATAGTCAGCTCTGTGCCTGTGGCCATCTCGGGCTATTTTACTTGTCACAGATCTTGGCACATAGTAGGCACAAAAATGTATTTTCTGATTAAATATTTTCCATAAAACATATGTTCTATTTCTTAATGTCATGTGTTGGCAGTCAAAACACACAGTTCTATATTCTTTGAAACTCCATTTTCCAGAAGGGGTTACTCACTGAATACATTGTTGTGTCTAAAAAACTTACACTGCACTTGTTTATGCCTGAGATTGATTTTCCTTTCTGAGTTACTCCTAGTTTTTTAAGGAAAAAAAAAAAAAAAAAAAAAAAAAGACCTTCTGAGTCCCTTTGTTGCAAAGAGCTGTGTCAACTAAGCCGCCTTCTTTTGTTTTTGTACATCTGAGAGCCCACAGGCACAGGAGCAGGATAAGGTATGCATTGAAAACTAAGTCCCTTAAAAAAATTGCCCTTCTTTAAGAAATATAACTTTCTCTGGCATTTACTAACCTAGCTAGTACATTTTACATAGTAATAGAAATATTGGTTTTCTATTTGACATTCAACATACTGACCGCATATAAAAATAGTGCCTTTCTTGTGTTTTTTTATATACCATAAGAAATTTGGAGAGAGAGAGAGAGAGAGAGAATTTCCATCCAAAGTTTTACATTTTGTTTTCTAAAACAGGAACTATGATGTCATAGTTAAATTTCTAAAACTGCTAATCTGAAGGAAAAAAAAAAACTGTGATGTATTCAAATCTGGAAAATCACAAGTAATACCTGTCCATCTCATGAGTACTTCCAGGTCAGGATTAACACAAAGTGATTGTGCAGCAGGGAGATGTGGCCCAGGGGCAGGTCAGGGCAGCATGATGTTACAGTTGTAGCTAACATCTCAGCTGGGATATTGACAGCAATGGGCTTCATTCCCATCATCAAGTTAGAAGTGAAGTTTGCCTTTCCAAACATCCTCAAGACAAGGGATGGAAATTTTTTAAAAATTAGAGTGGTTACTATTACCAAACCATGATCTTATAAAAAATAAATTGAAAATTGAAAATAATGGTTGGTTTTCTTGTTTTCAATCTTGCTATGATATTTAGAATCACAAGAATCAAAGTTCCAGCTAAGGCACAGTGAGTGAGCTCACATAATAAGTGATGTGATGATCCTTCTTTAAAGTAACAAGGACCATAGTCACTGATTGACTCAAATTAAAAGAGATTTGAAACCATGTGTGGAAAGTTAGCAGAGCTATAGAAATTTATTGGGTTTTTTTTCTACTTACTGATTTAATATGTATAAGTAAAACACATGAGAATTGTTTAACATGGTATTATAAAGCAGACTGAAAATATTATAGACTGAATGAGTCCCTACAAATTTGGATGCTTAAGTGCTAATAACCAACATGACTGCATTTGGAGATAGACAGGCCTGGGTGAAGATGACAGAGGTGTGTGGGGGGGGTGTGAAAATGGCACAGACAACCTGGAATGGCTTCTGCCATTATAAGAAAATGAAGAGGGCTGGAGGGATGGCACGGTTAAAGACTTGCCTATGAACCTAAGGAATGGCGATTCTCCATTATAAGAAAATGAAGCATGCATCTGGAGTTCGTTTGCAGTGGCTATCCACACCCATTCTCTCTCTCTCCACCTGCCTATTTCTGAACTCTCTCAAATAAATAAATAAATAAATAATAAAATATTTAAAAAAAAAAAAAGGAAGGAAATTTATAATTATCTCTGTTCCACTATATATGAGAACAGAGAAAAATAAAATTACTAGGAAGGAACCACCTTGACTAAATTACCCACCACCTTGATATTAGAATTCCTGGACTCCAGAATGGTGAGAAAAAAATTAATTTTCTGTAATTTAAGCCCCTCAGTCTATGATACTTTGAGAATGAAGCCTGGACTGCATAAGATAAGGACTAACTGAATGGTTATAGAAAGTGAAATTTCTGTGAAAATTGGAAATGATTCTAGGGTCAAAGAATTGCTTCAACTAATTCCTTCAATTCAAGTAATTACTTCAAGTAATTGACTTCAAGTGTTATAGATCCAGAACTGGAAAAATTCAAGCGATGGCTACCCAAACATGTGTCAGAGTTTACCAAACCTTTCATCTCCTAGAAGGCTGTTTAGATTAAGTGCATGTTTTCCAAATACTTGTTAATAGGTGCAAGTGTTTATCTACCCTGTGTAAAATAAGAACTTCCTGTTGAAATTATTTAAAAATAAAAATATTTTCTTAATATAATATTGTCTTCCATATAATCCAATATTCTTTATTGAAACCATAATGCAAACATATGATAGTTTTTCTCAACTCTTATTGAGGAAAAATGATGTTGACTTCCCAACATACATCTTTTTAATGTTTTTGGAATTTTGAATTTTGTGTCATAACTGGAAATCTAAAAAGATCAAGCATACAAATCTCATTATACCTTAAATCATATATATATTGCTTTCTGGCCACTAATAGTAGAAGAAAACAAACATGTGAATTTTCCTTTGATGAAAAAGTTGTGCAAGGCACTACACTCAATGAGGACTTACTGTGATGGCCTTCCAGTTCATGAATATTTGATTCTGGTTTGACAGATGGTGATATACTTCCAGGTGCTACTTTACTAATACTCAACTGTGAGTATTTTTTCAATGACCATTTTCTGGAATCAAAGTTTGGGCTTACTTTTAATAATTTCTCTAGTACCATGATCCTAGACCACTATCTATTGTATGGAAATGCTACTTACCTTGCAATGCAATACACCCTGACGTGTGAGACAGGCAACTTCCACAATCACCACTATGTCAATGCAATCCCAGTGCATGTACAATAGGGAAGCAGTGGGAAATTCTTCATCATTATGAAGTCTAAGAAGGGGCATTTTGAGAATGGATATTCAATAACCCTCTAATGGACAACCCCACTTAGTGCTACTGAGACCAACATTCTTTAAGAAACAACTTTCTCCCTAATACCCAAGGCATTGGACTAGGTCATCAATGATGGATTAAAGTTGCTGCCTTCTCTGCTGCAATTTAGCACCACACTTTCCAGCAAGCTGTGTCCCTTGGCAGCAAGTTCAGCCTTCCAGGCAGAACATTCAAGCATTATAGCTGACCAGTAACTCTGGGGAAAGACATCATGATGATTTTTATCCTATCCCAGATATTAATACACAAATGTCAATTTCAGATACAGACTGATAAGTGGAGAGGAATAGATACTGCCTGAGCATATGAAATAAATGTGGCATATGGAAATGGCACAGAGAGAATTCACTATAGACAGGGCTGCCAATAAGGACACTGGCATAATAATTGAGCAATGTGTAAGATGTATGAACTTTGGTTGCTAAACACCCTATAAACTCATCAGGATTTTTGAAAATGTCCTTGATATCTTTAGTCATACCTTTATAGGCATGACGTTAAAAATGTGTACATTGTTGTGTGATAAAACAAGGGCAAATCTCCCCCCCACACACACTAGATTTACCTTATGACTCTTGATATTACATTTCATCGTGTGTCAAAAACCTACAGTCCTTTGAACACATCTGAGCTGCCACCTGTTTTCAAAGTGAAGTTGTTGCCACCCAGCTGCCTCCACTTGTTTATGTAATGTGAGGGCTACCTTCACATCACACAGGAAGTGTCTAGCCTTTGAGAGAGACACTAAGTGTCACTGAAGACCTACAATATTTACTTCCAGTCCCTTAACTGAACTATATGTTATGTAACTGGAATGAGACCATTTATAGCTCATTTATATCAGAACTAATTTAGTTTTAGTGGCAAGAAGTTTCCAAATTTTTGAATTTTCATTGTACAATGAATCTAGAAGAAGGGTAAGTTAGTGAAAGATGACTGAACACTTCACACATTTCTGATACAGCCTTCAAGAAATATTTTGAAGACGTAGCAAAAGAGATAGGCAATTTCCTTATCCCTATTTCAAATGAAAGATACATATATAATTTACTCCCTGTCATCTTGGTTTGGCAATAAAGTTTTGCCTAGACTCTCTTTAAATTAGAAACAAATCCCCATATATAAAAAGTTTTACTATTATTATTATTAATTATGATTTAATTTTGTATGATTCTCCCGAAAAGCAAAAAGACACCATGATCAGGTGTGTATATAATTCTTCCATAGAAACATGTGGCCTGAGTCCAAATTGTAATTGCTTTTTATTAATTATATATCTGTATTATTTTGTTTTGAATTAAGGGATTTAATGTCACCAAAGTATTAATTGCCCAATGAGAACCAATGAAGAAATACAAATTGATTCTGCCGACAGAAATAGATGTTGACTAATTCCAGTTTAATGAGGCTCAAAATAACATTTTAAGTACATTTTTATTTTTATAGGCTTTAATCATATCTGTCTTAAGGGCTTGGATTTAGGAACACTAAAGAACTATTCTGGGCTAACTCAAGCATGCTCACCTCACAGATTTTCCACAGTGCAACCAGTTGCTCAGGGTACCAACTCCATAATTACAACAGGAAAGGCAAAAACGATATGTCAAAAACAAGTCTGGGGCTGAGAGATGGCTTAGCAGTTAACGTGCTTGCCTGTGAAGCCTAAGGATCCAGGTTTGATTCCTTAGAATCCATGTTAGCCAGTTGCTTTTGGTGGCACATGCATCTGGAGTTTGTTTGCAGTGAGTAGAGGCCCTGGCACTCCCACTCTCTCTCACTGACCCCCCATAAATAAATAAAATATTTAAAAAAAAAAAAAAAAAGAAAATGAAGAAATTTATAATTATCTCTGTTCCACTATATATGAGAACAGAGAAAAATAATGTATAAGCTAGGAAGGAAGCTCTTACCAGGAACTAAATTACCCACCACCTTGATATTAGAATTCCTGGACTCCAGAATGGTGAGAAAAAAATTAATTTTCTGTAATTTAAGCCCCTCAGTCTATGATACTTTGAGAATGAAGCCTGGACTGCATAAGATAAGGACTAACTGAATGGTTATAGAAAGTGAAATTTCTGTGAAAATTGGAAATGATTCTAGGGTCAAAGAATTGCTTCAACTAATTCCTTCAATTCAAGTAATTACTTCAAGTAATTGACTTCAAGTGTTATAGATCCAGAACTGGAAAAATTCAAGCGATGGCTACCCAAACATGTATCAGAGTTTACCAAACCTTTCAACTCCTCGAAGGCTGTTTAGATTAAGTGCATGTTTTCCAAATACTGGTTAATAGGTGCAAGTGTTTATCTACCCTGTGTAAAATAAGAACTTCCTGTTGAAATTATTTAAAAATAAAAATATTTTCTTAATATAATATTGTCTTCCATATAATCCAATATTCTTTATTGAAACCATAATGCAAACATATGATAGTTTTCTCAACTCTTATTGAGGAAAAATGATGTTGACTTCCCAACATACATCTTTTTAATGTTTTTGGAATTTTGAATTTTGTGTCATAACTGGAAATCTAAAAAGATCAAGCATACAAATCTCATTATACCTTAAATCATATATATATTGCTTTCTGGCCACTAATAGTAGAAGAAAACAAACATGTGAATTTTCCTTTGATGAAAAAGTTGTGCAAGGCACTACACTCAATGAGGACTTACTGTGATGGCCTTCCAGTTCATGAATATTTGATTCTGGTTTGACAGATGGTGATATACTTCCAGGTGCTACTTTACTAATACTCAACTGTGAGTATTTTTTCAATGACCATTTTCTGGAATCAAAGTTTGGGCTTACTTTTAATAATTTCTCTAGTACCATGATCCTAGACCACTATCTATTGTATGGAAATGCTACTTACCTTGCAATGCAATACACCCTGACGTGTGAGACAGGCAACTTCCACAATCACCACTATGTCAATGCAATCCCAGTGCATGTACAATAGGGAAGCAGTGGGAAATTCTTCATCATTATGAAGTCTAAGAAGGGGCATTTTGAGAATGGATATTCAATAACCCTCTAATGAACAACCCCACTTAGTGCTACTGAGACCAACATTCTTTAAGAAACAACTTTCTCCCTAATACCCAAGGCATTGGACTAGGTCATCAATGATGGATTAAAGTTGCTGCCTTCTCTGCTGCAATTTAGCACCACACTTTCCAGCAAGCTGTGTCCCTTGGCAGCAAGTTCAGCCTTCCAGGCAGAACATTCAAGCATTATAGCTGACCAGTAACTCTGGGGAAAGACATCATGATGATTTTTATCCTATCCCAGATATTAATACACAAATGTCAATTTCAGATACAGACTGATAAGTGGAGAGGAATAGATACTGCCTGAGCATATGAAATAAATGTGGCATATGGAAATGGCACAGAGAGAATTCACTATAGACAGGGCTGCCAATAAGGACACTGGCATAATAATTGAGCAATGTGTAAGATGTATGAACTTTGGTTGCTAAACACCCTATAAACTCATCAGGATTTTTGAAAATGTCCTTGGATATCTTTAGTCATACCTTTATAGGCATGACGTTAAAAATGTGTACATTGTTGTGTGATAAAACAAGGGCAAATCTCCCCCCCACACACACTAGATTTACCTTATGACTCTTGATATTACATTTCATCGTGTGTCAAAAACCTACAGTCCTTTGAACACATCTGAGCTGCCACCTGTTTTCAAAGTGAAGTTGTTGCCACCCAGCTGCCTCCACTTGTTTATGTAATGTGAGGGCTACCTTCACATCACACAGGAAGTGTCTAGCCTTTGAGAGAGACACTAAGTGTCACTGAAGACCTACAATATTTACTTCCAGTCCCTTAACTGAACTATATGTTATGTAACTGGAATGAGACCATTTATAGCTCATTTATATCAGAACTAATTTAGTTTTAGTGGCAAGAAGTTTCCAAATTTTTGAATTTTCATTGTACAATGAATCTAGAAGAAGGGTAAGTTAGTGAAAGATGACTGAACACTTCACACATTTCTGATACAGCCTTCAAGAAATATTTTGAAGACGTAGCCAAAAGAGATAGGCAATTTCCTTATCCCTATTTCAAATGAAAGATACATATATAATTTACTCCCTGTCATCTTGGTTTGGCAATAAAGTTTTGCCTAGACTCTCTTTAAATTAGAAACAAATCCCCATATATAAAAAGTTTTACTATTATTATTATTAATTATGATTTAATTTTGTATGATTCTCCCCGAAAAGCAAAAGACACCATGATCAGGTGTGTATATAATTCTTCCATAGAAACATGTGGCCTGAGTCCAAATTGTAATTGCTTTTTATTAATTATATATCTGTATTATTTTGTTTTGAATTAAGGGATTTAATGTCACCAAAGTATTAATTGCCCAATGAGAACCAATGAAGAAATACAAATTGATTCTGCCGACAGAAATAGATGTTGACTAATTCCAGTTTAATGAGGCTCAAAATAACATTTTAAGTACATTTTTATTTTTATAGGCTTTAATCATATCTGTCTTAAGGGCTTGGATTTAGGAACACTAAAGAACTATTCTGGGCTAACTCAAGCATGCTCACCTCACAGATTTTCCACAGTGCAACCAGTTGCTCAGGGTACCAACTCCATAATTACAACAGGAAAGGCAAAAACGATATGTCAAAAACAAGTCTGGGGGCTGAGAGATGGCTTAGCAGTTAACGTGCTTGCCTGTGAAGCCTAAGGATCCAGGTTTGATTCCTTAGCATCCATGTTAGCCAGTTGCTTTTGGTGGCACATGCATCTGGAGTTTGTTTGCAGTGAGTAGAGGCCCTGGCATTCCCACTCTCTCTCACTGACCCCCCATAAATAAATAAAATATTTTAAAAAGTAAATCTAGCAATATGGAGACAATTCTACCCTCAAACGTATCCCTGAAAGACATCACACATTCCTTCAATCATGTGTATTTGGTAAGCACTGGCTACTTATGCTATTTCTACACCAGAACCTGAAGCAACTGCAAAAATGTTTCCTCTCTGATCAGTGTATTCTTCCAGGCTGGGAGATGTACAAAGGGCCAACATTTAAAATGTTGAGAAAATGTGAGATTTAAAGGTGTGTTTTTAGGCCTAAGTAAAGCATATGCATTGTGGTTATTGTGACTTCTAATTCAAATATTCATAAATATAATTATCGTGCACTTAATTAAACACACAATCCTAATGTCTAAGCTGCTTCAGGGGAGAGGAGGAGGTAAGAGGCTAAGTAATTTTGGAAGCTGTGCCAACTCTCATGGGATATCAATGTGACATTTAATTTTCTAAAGAAATACATTACTAGAGTAAATAGCATTCGAACAGCAAGCCAGCAAAAGCAGGATGGAACATGACTGAACAGTGACTCCAAACCCCTAGACAGCTTTTACTTTCTCTTTTCTGAAGGATATTTAATAATATAAGTAAAAGCAAATGTTGTAATGTTGGACTCTGATCAACTTTCACTGTGCTCTTCTAGTAAGGCCACACTCCAGTTCCTACTCTTGCAGAAAGCGGATACTGACAAGCATACTGATAAGACAGTGGCATTAAAGCAGGACATAGTGTCCTGCCCCTCTAGGGCTTCTGACTGAATACTGAAGTTGTTCTCAAGTCACCTGCTTTTCCGAGAGCTTCCACGTCTCTTCTCTAGGGACATCTTATGGGAACGCACACCTCCCCAGTTACATAGGCATCATGCATTAGCCCTCTTGGGATAGCTCTGTTTACATTCTTTCTTGTAGTCTCCTAATCTCTTCTGCCTTGGGCAGAGTAAGCTGGTCAGTAAATATTTGACTTCAAGTTTGAGTTGATTAATGTATGCCTGAAACAATGTCAGATTCCCACAGGAAATAAACTAGCCAGGTAAGGGATTTTAGCTTATTTAGAGGCTGTTAGCAGCTCTCGGGAAGACTTGGAGTGGATCGAATAGTCCGGTTATGTTCTTAACCTAATGGTTAATATTTCAACAATGTGCACAGAGAAAAATTGATGATGATATTATTTAATATACATATTAAAATTAGCATAGAACTCTGCATGTATCATGAAGGGTGGGAAACTTATTTTTGAAATATATTATCTCAGTTCTCACAGGAACTTTATGAGTAGATCATTGACTACCTTCATTTTCCTAAATAGTAAATAGGCATGCACACAGCTAAGTAAGAGTCTGCATGTACAATGAAGTCCAAACAACACAGGGCGTCATAAGGTAATTTTAAACATCAAGTGGATGAATGTTTCTTCCAATTCCATGTGCATTTCAGTGTGGATTGCAATAACCTGCAGATGAAACCAGTGATTCTTGAGTATTTTTGTGTCAAATAACATTCAAATGCATCATGAGTTATTTGAAACACACAGATATTTATATCTCTGGCATTGATGTCTCTGATGTTGATGTCTGTAATATTGATGTCTCAAGTGTTGGCAGAAGAAGCCAGCCTGCTTTCACAGGACTAAACAGAGAGAGAAAAGCCACAAGCCAAAGACCCCAGAAGCCACACCACACAAAAGCACACTTAAGGAACTCCAGGTGAAACTCAGGTACTTTGCTTATCTTTAGACTGAAATCCCAAATCCACCACCACCACTTATGGCTTAGAGATTCTTAGATATCTTAGAGATCCACCCAGTGACATATTCTCCAGCCGTCCTTTCCATTGTTTTAATGTAAAGCAGTTGGACCATTTTGTAATGCATTTGATACAACCTAAAACAACCTAAAACCAGTCTCCGTGCCTGAAATTTTAACTTTCTTGAGGTTTTCCAACTTAAAATCTTATGTCTCTCTATGTATGGCACAATACAGGCCTGGTCCTAGCCAGACCGCATGGCAGAAGAAAACAGGAAGTGGCTTCTGTAAAAATGGTGTTTTGCGCAGGCTTGATGTGACAATAGTTACAGTCCCATGCTCGCGAGAAGCCTACTACGAGATGTCCTGTCCAGAGACAGGCTGTCATTGGTTACCAAAAGGGTACCACCCCATACAAGGATTAACAGCCCCTTAAACCCTATGTGCATTGTGCTAAATAAACGAGTTTGTGGATTCTCGCTTCCGCTTTCACCCAACTCCCGGAGTCTGTGTTGTGACTCCGCGCTGCTCACCCCAATTCGGCAGAGACCCTATTGTCCCTCCTGAGCTGGCCTTGGGGGGGACCCCAACATCTCAGTCTCTGCACTTACCATTTTCAGACTCTCACAAGAATAGTCCATAATACTTGGCTTACTATTCCAGAATACATCTTCAGTTTTCCAGATCAGGCACAGTTATGGAGGAAGTGATTTATTGACTCTTATAGATCCAAGGGAAGTTCCATAAAGGCAGAAGAAACTGGTCTGCTTTCAAAGGTCCAAGCAGAGAGAAAAGCCATAAGACAAAAAACCCCAGAGCCACACCACGCACAAGCACAATTCAGGAAATCCAGATGGAACTCAAGCACTTTGCATATCGTTAGAATGAAATTCCAAATCCACCACTACATCTTGGTGCTGAACCCTAAGATCCACCCAGGGACATCTTCTCCTGCCAGGTGCCTGGAAATCTACAAAGCTTTAATAAAATTCCTGAATCTATTGGGGGGGTAGCTATTCAAACTACCACAATAATAAGTTAAAATTTATTTTTTTGATCATTGTGAATGAGGATCTAGTTGGTTTTTAATTGGTAGAAAATATTTGTATATATTTATGGGTTAATTAACAGTACAAAAATTTGGTACATATTTTAATGATCAAATCAGTTTAAGTCATATAATCATATACAACAATTATCATTACAACACTCAGGCTCTACTAGTTATTTTTACATATTTCATAAATTATAGTAAAGTTTACAACATTTTCTTATGGAACACTGAAACCACCTGTAGATGACACAGTACTCACATCAGAGTTTTAAAGCAATTGCTATATATTTCCTTCTAGAATTTCCACATCTCACAGTGAGATCTTTAAAAGATTTCAGTTTATTTTTCATATCGTGATACATAGAGGTGGTTGAGTACCTGCCATTTCCTCTCTCTCAACTTCTTTGCTTAGCCCTCTTCCTAGTCTGTATAGTGAGATATGGTCTGCTGTCTTCTGAGATAGCCATTGTTTGTTCCCACTTCTAAGCAGGAGCATGTGGTATTTGGCTTTTTTTTTTTTTTTTTTTTTTTTTTTGCCTCCAGTTCCATCTAACTTATCCAGTGACAAATTTTTTAATCCCTTTTTATGTCTGGATAGTTTTCTATTATTTGTGCATGCCACACTGCCTTATGTATTCATTCATTTACAGATTTCTCATTTGATTCTGTGTTTTGGTGACTGTTCATAATGGTGCAATAAACATGGAAGTACAATATCGAGATTTTTATTTCCCATGGATAGAGAATTAGCAGTAGAATCACAAAAAGCTATGAACAGTCAAAGCAATGCTGAGCATGCACACACACACACACAAAAGCTTGAAATATCAGAATATTTTATTTTAAAGCATGCTATAAGGCAATGGAAACACAAACAGGAAAACAATGGTGTACAAAAAGAAAAACAGACCAGTGGAACAGATGAGAAAATTGAGAACTTAATTCACATACTTATAGCCAACTGTTTATTGACAAAAATGTTGAAAATAGAGGGGAGAAATGATGGTGCAGAAACTGGATATTTATATGCAGAAGAATGAAAATATACCTTTATCTTTCAGTATTTACAAAAATAAATTCAAATGAGTCAAAGACCTAAATAGAAGCCCCAAAACTATGAGACTACAAGAAGAAAGTAACATAGAGAAAACACTTCGAGAAATGGGTATAGGCAAATTTTTTTTAATTATCACTTAGTGGTTTGAAACAGTGTTGAATGACTTTTTCCTAGCCCCAGTAATCACAGGTCTCATGCAGGCTTTTCCTGAATGAATAAATGTCAGTTATATTTTGCCATATTTATACAGTAACTTCTAATAAACTGTATCATATGCCCCTATGGGACTCTGACAGCCCAGCACACATATTCTCATCCCTTCAAACTAGAAAAGGTGAGTGGCAGGCAAGATGCGCCCACTTGGAAAGACCACCAGCCAGGTAGTAATCCCAGGTACCTTCTGTCTCCCTTGGTGCTCAGTCCTAGGGATGTCACCCAATCCCAGAATCCTTTTACAGTCACAAGCTCCTTTCTTTCCATTTATGTTCTCAGGAAAGAATCTGACCTGAAACTTCAGTAAATTGTCAAATGTGCTATGATTTAATCTGCTTCCTCTTTGGGGGATATTTAAAATACAAGAAGCTAAAAGCCTTTATCAAACTGGATACGTTTTAGAGGGTGAGGTTTCTGCCAGAACTGGTGTGTGTGTGTGTGTGTGTGGTTTTCTGAATGCCCTTGAAATCACACAAAGTATGTTTAAGCCAAATGATGGGAAGCTCTCTTAAATTGTACATGATAATTTGCATCTGGAATTTCTGAAGACCTATTATGGAACATGCACAGGTAATGATGGGGAAAGATATTTTTAAAGTCAAAATATTTTTTAACTTGAAGTTCAAAAGATTGTCACACAAGTAAAATGTTCAGGTCCTAGTGCACTAGGACTTAAAACTATGTTTTCCTTGCCCAATGAAGTTTTATAGATTACTGCTCAGACACATGTGTACATAGCACTACTATAATACATATGTTGATAAGTTGAAACACATTGCATTATATTTAATTATTTATTCTCTTTTGTGATTTGAAGATAATTTAGTAATATGACAGGTATTGTTCAGCCATCTGTGAAAATCTATAAGCACAGTTTCTAGTGAAACTAAATCTGAAATATAATTGTTAAATGAAACATATAAATGTGTTGCTCTAAGACTTGGATAAGAACCATTAGAAAGGACAACATGAATCATTTTATCAGGAGTAGGGTGAGAAAATTAACAGTAAAGTTTTATTTTCTCAAAGAACAAAAACAAGGAGTTATGATTTTATACCTTCTTTTTTAGTATAGAAATGATTTCTAAAAGCTCAAAAATGAGTAGGCAGTATATTGACATTTTATTTATCTTCCTGTCCTGAATATTTTAAGTTATTAAGTTACTTTTTTATGAACTCTAGGAATGGTAGAAAGTGGAAAGTGGTGCGAGTTAAATGCCATGTATCCATTTGAGTTAGCAACATGCTGCTTTGGTTAGTGGGGAGAGGATCAGAACTGTAGTTCAGGGAAGATAGTGAAGGTGGCACATTCCTCAAGACTTGCTTGTAAGTAGAAGTGTGATGGTGAATTCAGCAAGCGTATGTGGAACATGTGTGTTCACATACAGTTTTAAAACATTTCCTTCCATTAGGTTATTAAAACCCAACACTAAATAGAAATTAAGGGCCCTAGTAGCTTTCCAATTTTACAGAAAATGAAACCAATGCATGGGTGGATCTAAGACCTTACCTCTGATAGGCAGAAAGCAGAGGAGTTATGATTCTTTCTGTAAACCATTGTGATGGCTGGTAAACAAGCAAGATAAAGGAAGACTATGTCTATAATATGGAGGAGGTTTGAGCAAACAAGCATGACTATTAAGATGGTCCATGATCCCACAGTGAATACTGATAACCCCAGGTCCTTCAATGGAATGGGAGCATGGGACAGACAACAGGAGAACATAAGTTGATTGGGAACTTGACTATTGGGCAATATGATCATACAATAGAATTCTCAATTTTTACTGGATGTGGTGGCACACGCCTTCAATCTCAGCACTTGGGAGGCAGCAATAGGAGGATTGCTCTGAGTTCAAGGCCAGCCTGAGACTACATAATGAATTTGAGGTCAGCCTGGCCTATGGTGAGACCCTACCTCGGAAAACCAAAAAAAAAAAAAAAAAAAAAAAAAAATTAAAAACTCAATATTTTGTGAAAAAGGTAGTCCACTAAAGAAGGATGAGCATAAATAGATTTGTTTCTAAAAATATTTAATATGTGCATTAATTAATATATGTCTTTTTATTTATTTGCAAGCAGAGAGAGATACAGAAGGGACAGACAGAGAGAATGGGCACACCAGGGCCTTCAGCTATTCAAACAAATGCCAGATGCATGTGTCACTTTGTGCATTTGGCTTTATGTGGGTACTGGGGAATTGAAACCAGATGTTTAGTATTTGCAGGCAAGTGCCTTAACAATGGAGTCATCTCTCCAGATATATGTATGTATGTATATATGTATACATATATATACACATATGTGCATAGACATATATGACATATAGACATATATATCCTATATACACAATTAGAAATTTCTCTCCTCCAGAAATCTTCAGTCATGTAATGAACTGTTTATGGATTGCTGTCTATCATCTCTTTCATATGACTACATAGTGAATTAAAACAAGTATTCATTTTGTCTTTATATCTTTAGATACTTGAAAGGATATAAACCATTTTGTTCTTAGACCTCCTCATAAGGGCTAAAGATGGAGCTACTTAATAAATGGAGTTAGATGTCAGATGTTACAGCTTTGGGTGCAGTTGTAGTATGACTATAGGGAAATAAGCAGACAAATATGGTTCAGGTACATGTTTATATATGGATAATGGAAATGCATAATATAAATAAGTAATTTTAAATGAAAATAACAATAATAAAATCTCAGAATCTCTGAATACTGCTTGGGTCAGCATACCTATCTGTAAAGTTCTGTTCTTACCACAGTTGAATATACATAATAATTAGAAACAAATCCTGCCCAAACCAAAATAAAATTAATAATCATAGATTTAGAGTCAGAATTGCTTGTTTTCTTGATTATCTTAATTTTCCAGCAGATTATCACACTACTTGATTAATCTTCATTTAATTTAGCCTTGCATGGTAAACTGAATTTGCTAATTTTCAATGTATCGGATTAATCTGGATGCAGACAAATGTAGCATGTGGAGATGTAAGCTTTTCTCAGAATGCTTTGAGAGCCCTGACTTTTATAAAGAATCTTTCCAGCTTAAACATGTATTTCTCCTTTCAACAGTTTTCTATGCTGCTTTTTCAGGTAGATAATGAGATTTTGTAGGGAAAATAACATTTGGGGCATTATGTGACACACCAGAGCAAACTGGGGTGAGATAAGACAGTTGCAGCCAAATCCATAAACCTGACTTTTTCTTATGCTTCCAAAATCTGACAAAACCTACAAAATTTATTTTCAATAGCTAGACAATAGGTGACAATAAATTATTAAAATGTTTGAATGCAAAGAAATGTTTGTGAGTGGATTATTTATGATTTAATGCTATCACTCTTATTTCTTTTACATTTTTATTGACACTAAACTCTTCCACAGAGCATTTATTTTTATAAAATTGTCTAACCTCCATCCCAAATTGTAGAATACCAAAGCCATGCAAGGACCTGAAGAATATTATGTATGGCAAAAATATCATTACTGGCCTCTGTGTGAAGACAATTCTACAAAATTGCCAGAATAGCTTCTTTTCTGACAAGCTTGATACTGAATCCAAAGTCTCCAGGATACTAAGAGATGAGTTAGTCCCTGGTGCCAGCACAGGAAAAATCTCCTTTATTTCCAAATCCATTCTAGTAAACTGTGACTAGAAAAACTGAGAAGCTGAGACATTCAACTTAAACTTTCATTTTTATTGCTGCTTTCTTGAAGTAACCATTTAAAATGAGAAAAAACTGTATTTTCAGCTTGTTTTCAAAGCAAAGTCATGAGCAACCTTCTCTTATATCTGGTCCTCAAATGCAAAAGTGACATGTTATTTTGGGAACAATTTCACCTTCAAGTAAAGCAAATTTTACACTACTTTAAGTGTAATTTTTCATTTTGATTTTAAAGAAGAAACATTTTGAAAACTTTCAAATAATATTTTTCTACTTTTCACTGAAAAGAGAAACTTGTATTTTAATAGAAATAGTTTGCTAGAAGATTCAAAAAGTTGTTTTTTTTTTTTTTTTTAACAGAATCATTAATTTTTACCCTTTACTGGCTAAATTCCATAGACTAAATTTCAGTGGTTCTTTTCCTGTTCAGGCTAAAAGGTCATGATATTTTATTTTTGGCATCTTAAATTATGATTTATTTATCATAGAGTTCAGCCTTTCATATTTGATTTGTTCAATTTGCTCATAGTAGAGTCATGGGAAGATTGAGATAACCAGCCCTTGGTTAAGTTTGATCCCTTGAAATGGTGCCAAATGCGAGGTCCTCTAAAAATGCATATCAAGGCTCAAGGGCACTGAGCTTTACCGAAGAGTTAGAAAATATGTTCAGCCTGTTCTTTAACTAGCTGACAAGTGCCTTAAGGAACAACACACTTTACCTTTAGTGTGTACAACAGTTCATAGCTTAGTTTAGTCAATAAACAAGCTCTAACGGTCTGAATTTCACATCAATACCACAATATATGGTGTTTAACTATGCCATTGCATTTTAAAAATCAATTTTAAATTTTAAAGATATTTAAGGAAGACTTCACTCCTAATTTTATTTTTTTATTTTTGGAGAGAGACACAGAGAGAGACAGAGAGAAAGGAAGACAGAGATGGGTGTGCCAGCAGCGTCTCAGCTGCTGCAAACGAAACCCAGATGCGTGTGCCCCCTTGTGGTCAAGTGTGGCATTGTGCCCTTGTGTCACTTTGCATCTGGCTAAACGTGGGACCTGGAGATTGGAACCACTGGAGATTGGAACCAGCATTTTTAGGTTTAGGAGGCAGCGCCTTAACCACTAAGCCATCTCTCCAGCCCCACCCCAAATTTTTATTCATTTTGTATATACAATGCAAAATTAATCAAAAATATACATTGCAAGGTAATGATACAATGGAATTCTTCTGCATTTACCTTATGTAGTTGAAAGTGATATCATGCAATTCTATGGCTGAAATGGTTTATAATGTTTTCCATGTTAAAATCTAAACAGAAGATCTTCTGAGTAAAATGTTAAAATATTTAACTTTCATACAAAAATTCATAGTTGCATCAATGAGTAGAGGTGAAGTTTCTTCAGTTGGAAACAATAGCATAAAAGCTTGTGAGTGAATGATAACTAAAAGTGATGGGCAACATAATACTAAATAAGCTTATAAGTATTAGAAAAGTGCAGGTAAATAGAGTGAAATTATTATGGGGAAAAGGAGATTTTTTAATAACTGAGGCATTTTAAGCCCTTGGCCAGATCTTAAGAACTTGGGATCCCATGTTGCTGTGAAAAGGATAAGTAGACACCAGGAGAACTGGTGCCCAAGTATCTCAGCACATCTAGGCTTTCCTTGACATAACTGTAAACATATGCAAAAGTAGGGAGTGGTATGATGAATCCATTAGTCCCTGCCAGCAATAAATACACACCACACACACACACACACACACACACACACACACACACACACACACACACCATGGAAAATCCAGCTAATTTGATGCTGTTTAATCTACACCAAACTCTCTGGCTTCAGCTAGTGCCCTGGTGAGATGTGATGGGCTGGTTCACTCCTCAGGTTTGGTGTCCATCTGAAAAAGAGAATCAAATTCTCCAAGGGAGAGTGAGGGCAGTGCATGATACATGGATAACCATTATTGTTTTAGAGAGAGTTTAATAGGAGTTAGGCTCTCTTGAGTCCCACTGTTGGTGGGACCTTGATATTGGAGAGAGGACTCATTTTTGGATATGGTTCTGACTTGTTTCCCAGTTCCAGCTATGGGTTCCACTGAGCAGATAGATCTGTTAGCCAAATCAAGAGCAGTTGGTAACCCACCATGGCTGTGGTGTCCCACTATTGTACTTGTGTGAGCATCATGCCAGGTTGTTTGCTGCTGAGTAGCTTAGACCATGAGTTGCTTAGACAGATGTTGGTCATTTTCCCCCAGTCGCTCATGTAACACCTTCTAGCACTAGACAAGCTAAATGTCTGTAGACTGACTCTCTTCCAGATTCCAGCCAGGTCTCTCCATGTTCCATCCGAACAGCATATGGTGTCTTCAGCAGTAGGGTCTTACCATTAACCTTTGGTGGGTCATCAAGTACTCTGACAGAAAACTGTCTTCTTTTGGGAAACTTTGCAGGTCTCACTGATCAACAGCTCATTGTGGATGTTAACCACATGCTGGTATTGGTAGTTATAGGTCAATGCCAAGGAAAAGAGGGAAGAAAAATATAGGTAATATGCAAGAGAAAGAAGAGGGAGTGAGAGAGAGAGAGAAACAGAAGAAGATTGAGATTAGTCTTCATCATACCTTCTCCAGGCCTCTGTGATTCTCTAAGCACCTGATGAAGGTTTGACCTCTACTTTTATGAAGTGTCCATAATGGGTAAATCTTTGGACACAGAAAGTAGATGTTGCATTAACTTTTCCTGGTGAGACATAAACAAGCATCCCTTCACCTCAGACAGATCACCAAGGCCAAAGGAACAATTCTACCCAAGTCTAGTTTAGTGAACCAATGAGTTTGGATGTCTAAATAAGGGGCTACCTGCTGGAGCATGAGTGACTTAAAGCCAGCTGCATCACTGAAAAGCCCACCCCAGCATACGCAATGACTCTCAAAACCTGCAACCCTAGAGCTCACTCACAACCTTCAGACAGGTCCGCTGGTCTGAGAAACTCTCATCCCAAGAAGTGCTCACTCCATATACAAGCTAGGCGAGGAATCTTGAAAGTCCCAGGAACTTCCTGAGACTTCAGAGGTGTGTACATATGGAGATTTATTTACTTCCAGTATTTTAGAATTTTCTGAATCTTAGGGAGCCTATGTTTTATGGTTTTCTAAATATTTTATGTTTATTTATTTATTTGAGAAAGGGAAAGAGGCAGAGAGTGGGAGAGAAAGGGAGAAAAAGAGCGAGAATGGACACGCCAGGGCATCCAGACACAGCAAACCAACTCCAGGCTCATGCCGCCTTGTGCATCTGGCTTATGTGAATCCTGAGGAATTGTACCTTGGTCCTTTGGCTTTGCAGGCAAGTGCTTTAACTGCTCTGCAATCTCTCCAGCCCTATGTTTTATGTTTTAATTTGAAAACTTACAAATGAACCTCCCTCCAGGATGAAGTGTTTCAATGGGAGGAAGTCACTATGCAACAGTAACATTAGCACAGAAGAAATAGTGTATGGCTGATAGTGGGTAAAGCCTTAGAGAGGATGATAATTTACTCTAGAGTTGCTTGTAATAATGGTTGAACCCCTTGTGAATATTCCCAAACCATGAATCATGCCTTATAAATTGACAAATTTCACAATATGTAATCATATCTCAATAAAACTGTCATAATAAATTTAAAACCACACCCACAGATGGGCCCCTCAGTGCAGCTATGTAGAAATGACACTTGTGAATATTTGGGAAAGGGTAGTTACTCTAGAAAATGTAGTGTGTGACAGTACATAGATCTTGCTGAAGGACCAAACCTGGAGGAAGACAAATGGCATTGTGCATAGGTATAGGGTCATCAGTAGGGATTTTCTTTTGTAGTT
Organism: Orientallactaga sibirica; assembly: GCA_036365145.1. Taxonomy (NCBI): domain Eukaryota; kingdom Metazoa; phylum Chordata; class Mammalia; order Rodentia; family Dipodidae; genus Orientallactaga; species Orientallactaga sibirica. Next base: position 28,909,778 of record JAEOAD010000006.1, read on the forward strand.
TCTGCACTGAAGCAACAGGAACGGCAACACCAATGAGGCAATTGTTCTGGGACAAATTTGAGGGAACTCTGAACCTTTGCTGAGCTGAAGTATTGTGAAAAGCAACCTGAAGTGTTCAATCCTCCAATTTCCTTGTCCACAGTACCCAATAAGAATGTTCCTAAGTGTCAACATGTTGCCTTCAGTCCTATAAGATGTGTGCACCTCTCCCTATGCCTTCCTCCCTATGTGTGTATATCCTTATGTCTTCCTCCCTATTTCTTCTTCCCTATGTGTTTCCTACCTATGTGTGTGTTCCTCCGTATGTGTATGTTCCCCACTATTTCTTCCTCCCCATGTGTACCTCCTCATGCATATTTCCCTATATCTACCTCCCTGTGTGTACTCACTGTTAAGCTTTCATGTGCCACTAGTACATTCAGAAGGAATTGAGAGGTAATGTCAAGGCCATACCCTTTAATTCTGTTCTCACTGCCAAGCTATTATAAACAGACATTTGTAATTATACTGTTTTTTAACTATGCTATATTTGGTTCTTATTGATACTGTATGGCAACAGTGCCCTACAGCCTCTGTTTTGGGGCTGACAAACACATAGGAGGGTAAGACTCAGGCTCAGCTCTACTGCTGCATGCATGGTCTCCTCAACCTTACGTGGTATCCTGTGCCCATTACATAGCCTTATTGAATCAGCATATAATTTTCACAGATATAGAATTAACCAGCTTCCAACTTTTCTTCTGCACATAGACTCTGTCCACATGGAATCCATTACCAAATGCACACCATTTAATAAGTATGTAAATATCAAAGACATTTGATTTAATTACCAAAAAAATAGTATAGTAAGAATGTCCCTATTTTATCATAGTTGTTTTGTCATTAAGATGATAGAGTCTCACATGTAGGACATGGGAAGTCTAACATGACAATAGCATTACACACTCCACAAGTTGCCCTCCAGCTTGTCTTCATCCCCCCAGAAGCCCTGAATTGCTGCATGCTAACAATAAATCCAGATCAGTACTTTCTAGAAATTTCACTCTTATTCTTGACCTATTATTTTTCAACTTTCCCAGTTTAGAAATGATTTATGAGAGACTACTAAATACTTAATAACCATTTAATAAATATTCATAGCATTGAAATCTCTACTTCTTTAATGCCCACATTCATTTCATCAATTTCACTCATTCCTTCACCACAATATCACTCATACTGTATCTACTTTTATGACCACAAGAAAGTCTAAGACTAAGTTATATCAGTCCTGTATGACTTTATTATTGTCCAATTACTTCAGTAAGTTTGAAGCTTATCTGATGAAATTCAGTGATATTACCAATAAATATACAAATACAGTAGTACATTGATTCTGTGGCACATGAAATATTCAGACAAGGCATCATTCATCACAGGAGAGCAACACGGTGAATTTTGAACATGATTGTGGAGACACTATAAAACTTTAAATGAAAAGAGAAGCCAGGAGGGGTGGATCACACATGTAATTCCACCATTACTGAGGCTGAGAAGAGCATTACCATGCACTCCTGGCCAGCCTGAGCTACAGAATGTGACACTTTCTCCAAAAAGAAAAAAAAAAATAAAGAGAAAATTAACAAATATCCATAGCATTTAAGTTTTTATCAATAAATTTTCATAACAGTGATTATTATTGTGGCAATCCTCCTGGAATTACAGATATGTAAGAACAGGCCCAGCAGTACTTAAAAGTGCTGAGGAAGAATTTATCTTGGGAATAACTGAAGCATAAACATTAAGCCAGTAAAACTTCTTATGAAGTTGAATGATAAACTCAAAACTATCAACATAATTCTTGAAAGTCAGTATGAGAATAGCTTGAGAAGTGTGAATGTTTATTTTTCTTGACATGGACTCAAGTTGTATTAGGTGTTAGTACTAGGGACTATTTAGTCCAGTTTTAAGCTATATAAAACCTTTTCTTTTAATTTTAACAAAAAGCATGTGGAGGTTTTGTCAATGAATGAGTAATTTTTATTGCACCATCCTTATGCCAAGATTAGAATGTGAAACAAATATCTAGGAAAGCACACAATAAAATAATAACACTCTGGCCAGTTTATAACAAAAAGAGTCAGGAAACTGAAGCCCATGATCAGGATAAAATTGAATCAAGAGCAGCACCATTGCAGCATCTGGGAAGACTGAGGTGAAAAGATTGCCATCATTTTGAGACTATATTGGACACCACAGTGAAACCCTGTCTCAAGAAAAAGAAGGAAGAGGAGGAAAAAAATCAAAGGAAGAAATCATAAAGATCCTACAATCTGCATCAGCAGATTCTCATAGTCATTCTGTCTACAAACTCAAAAAAAAAAATCATGAATTTAAAAGGAGTAAAGTAAAGCTCTGAAATATGCATGATACTGAAAGATCACTGAACTGCTGAAGCAATGGCATAATTTCTCAAAGAGAATGGACCTGCAGCTACAGACTAGGCAACTGCAGGCTGGACTTTGGGAGCAGGTTGCACTCAAACTCAGGGAGAATGGGTTAGCTCAGCAAAGACATGGACCTGTGAATAGAACTGCACTACTGAAAGAAGACTGGTGAGGAAAGAGGAAAACGGTGTTGCAGGACAGACAACCAGGGTGCTGGTGCCTTTCATACCTGTGCAATGCTCGGCAGTACCTGACTACAGAGTATACATGACTGACAGACTGAGAATTAAAAAAAATAATAATCAGGCTGGAGAGATGGCTTAATGATGAAGACACTTGCCTGCAAAGCCTAAGGACTCAGGTTCAATTCCCCAGTAGCCACGTAAAGCCAGATGCACAAAGTGGCTCATGCATCTGGCTGAAGGTCCTGGCATGACCATTCTCTCTGTGTGTCTGTTTCTCTGTCTATCTCTCTCTGCTAGCGAGTAAACAAATAATTATTTTAAAAGAGAAAGAACTTTTCCTGCAGTCTTCAGGCAGCCCTAAATGAGAACATTGCTTCTCGAGAGGAAGTGAGGCAAGATGATATTGCAGAACACACTGCCCATGTTGGAGTTAAAACCCATTTTGTTTTGGAACATGAAAGTTTAGAGAATTTTTTATTGAGGGACAAAAAAAAAACAAGTTTGCAAAGAGCCAAGCATTGTGAAAATGAGTATAAAAACTATTAAAGCAACAAATAAATAATCTTCAAGACAGAAATAACCCACCACAGTTGTATGGATTCTTAAACCGAGACTCCATGATACAAAGGGGAGAACTGAGAGCACAGAGGTAGAGACAAAAACCCGCAGAAACCACATAGCTCTGCAGCACCACCACTGTCCAGGACAATTTGTAAAAGAAATGGACTATTGTCGGCCTATTAAAGCTTAAGAAATAACAGAAATTTGAATTCATTCAAATATACAGGCTAATCGTGGTAGAAATTTTTCTTGCCATTTTCAAATGCCTATGTGAATAAATTATTACTTTAACATATATGTGAATGAAGTTGAATTATAGAATTCTTGGAAGCACTTCTATTCAATGATAATAGAACTAGGTACTGCTTAAAGAATTTTTAAAAATATTTTTCTGGTGCCTTTGTATTTCTTTAAAAAACTTTCTGCTAATCCTCATGAATGACAAAGATCTTAATAAATAGAGAAAAAGATCTACTTATCTATGCACTTTTAGAACATGGTTGATCTATGTCAAAGTAAAGTTCTAACATTCATAGTTATTCTAATTAAAAGTATTTGTAGGCCACTATTTTTTGTAAAATTTGTAGTAAGCAGGAATAATTCACATTGTGAGACTTTGCTTTGAAATTTTAAAAACTATGTATGTAACTAAGACAAAGTAAAAATCAAATTTGAAATCACAAATATTAATAATGTCCTCAAAAACTTTAAGGTAATAATTGTAAATGAATAGATTTCCATGTGTGACAGATAAGAACCAAGCCTTTCTGTTTTCTTTGGATGCAACTTGACTTCTTCATAAACGTTCTGCATGAAATATTCTTCCATTTTCTAGTTCACTCATTTTGACATTTGACAGAGTGTTACTACTTGAGAGGCTTTACAACACAGTTGAGTGTATGTCAGGCAGAAGAACAAAGAATTTAGTGGTTTCAAAACTAAGATAACTTACAAGATGAAATGAAATACATTAATCTTAAAGTGTATAAGCAAGGCCACTGGTTTTCAGTGTATGACCTGGCCTGATTTGGTCCTGATTTTGCTTGAACATTTCAATAATATTGAGATGCGTGTGGGAATATAACCTAAAAGTCCAGCTCTTGCCTAGCCACTGGAAACTGAGGCGCTGCACACTTGTTTTTCTCTTTTTTCAAATAAATTTCAATTTAGATAAGTAATGACTTATATAGTATTGTAAACTCATAAGGAATACATTGGGAACTGTATACCTATTTATTTTTTTCAAAATTATTTTTGTGTACCAAAAAATATTTTAACCTCTGAGCTGGGCATGGTGGTGCAGGCTTTTACTCCCAGCACTCGGGAGGCAGAGAAAGGAGGATCACCATGAGTTCGAGGCTACCCTGAGACTACATAGTGAATTCCAGGTCAGTCTGAGCTAGAGCGAGACCCTACGTTGAAAAACCAAAATTGAAAAAAGGTTTCAATTTTTATAGGAAACTTCCATAAGTATAGACAATAAACCATGTTAATAATCCCCTCTCACCATCCCTCTTTCCCCTTCCTAGCCACCTCCCTCCACTGAATCCTTTCTTTCCAACTACTCTATCTTCTATTTTCAATGTTTTATTTATTTTATTTGATTTTTTTTATTGGCAGCTTCCTTAATTGTAGACAATATCCCATGGTACTTCCCTTCCTCCCCCCACTTTCCCCTTTGAAACTCCACTCTCCATCATATTACCTCCCCCTCTCAATCAGTCTCTCTTTTATTTTGATGTCATCATCTTTTCCTCCTATTAGGATGGTCTTGTGTAGGTAGTGTCAGGCACTGTGAGGTCATGGATATCCAGGCCATTTTGTGTCTGGAGGAGCACGTTGTAAGGAATCCTACCATTCCATTGGCTCTCACATTCTTTCCACCCCCTCTTCCTCAATGGACCCTGAGCTTTGGAAGGTGTGTTGCAGATGTATCAGGGCTGAGCACTCCTCCGTCCCTTCTTCTCAGCACCATGGTGCTTTCTGAGTCATCCCAAGGTCACTGCCATCTGAAAAGAGAAGCTTCTCTAATCAAAAGTGAGAATAGCATTATATATGGGTATGGACATTAAGAGATGTGCTTACTAGGCTGCTTGGCGAGCATAGTAGTATATACATTTAGCCAGACACCAGCAGATGTTATACCCCTAGGGCTCGTGACTACCCCTGTTGTAGGTTTTCAGTATCAGGGTTGTATTCCCTCCCATGGAGCGAGCCTCCAGTCCAATTAGAGAGCAATTGTTTCTCCCATAACAGAAATGCCACTATTGTACCCGTTGGCTCATTTGGCCTAGCTGGCCAAGTTTAAAGCTTGCAGTGTCCACTGTTGAATTTCTTCACTGGTGATTTCTCTCTCTCTCCCATTAAACTGCATGCTGTGTAGCTTTTTCTAGCTTTCTGTCAGCTGGTCCACATGGAAGAGGCTTTCAGCTTATCTCCAGAAGGATTTCTCAGTGACCTTGCAGCCCAAGTATGTGGAGTCTTCAGAAATAGGGTCTTACCATCTATCCCTGGTGGGAAACCAAGGACCTCAGCAATGGCCTATAATGTTTTGGGGGTATCTGTGACCTTCCTGGCCAACAACTCACTGGAAGGTATCCCATCCCTGGCACTGAAATTTTTGTAGTAACAATCTATTGCTTCTGAGTGTTCCATTGTCCAGGAAAGTAGGTTTCCATAATTACTTATTTATATCCTCTTAGATTTTGATTAGCCATCCTTCCACCATTCCTTTACTCAATCTCTTCCCCTGACCTCACTTAGGCCTGTTCACCCCCATTAATCTGTTGTTCTACTTACATATATACAATACCATCCTATTAAGTCACCTCTTCCCTCCCTTTCTATTCCCTTTCTATCCCCTTTATAGCTTATTGGCTTCTGCTACTGACTTTTATTCCTACTCACATAGAAGTCCAATCATTTGTAGCTAGGATCCACATATGAGAGAGAACATGTGATGTTTGGCTTTCTGGGCCTGGGTTACCTCACTAAGTATAATCCTTTCCAGACCCATCCATTTTCCAGAAAAGTTCATAACTTCATTTTTCTTTACCGCTGAGTAGAACTCCATTGGGTAAATGTGCCATCACTTGTCCCTCCTATTATGCAGGTCCTGTGTAGGTAAGTGTCAGCTACTGTGACATCAAAAATATCAAGGCCACTTTGTGTCTGGAAGGCAGTATTATAAACACTCTTCCCCTTCCTTTGTCTCTCATTTCTTTTATTTATTTTAAAAGCTGAAAAAATATTAATAAAAATACAAAATGCAGTTAATGGCAAAAATAAAATATTTCAAAGAAAAAACGTGAAAGTTTAATAACCATGAGATGCAGTTTTCAATTAAAATAAATCCTATCTCACGACTCTAAAATAAAACAACCAGAAAGGAAAATGTCAAACAATACACTGAACCCACGACTTGCCATGTGTTAACAACATTACAACTACAAAGTGCTAAGTTAATGGTTCCTTTTCACTTGATTTGCTTTAATTATCAAGAATCAAGTACATAAATGAAACTTTTCTCAAAGAACTTTATGAGTTCTCCATGAATAAACATCTAAAACACAGAAAGTCTCTTTCTATGCTTCTAACCCTCTCACTACTCACAGCTCTGCCTTGAACAGTCAACATATGCTCACTCCTAAAGAGAAATTTCCTTTCATGACCCACCTATAATACCAGCCTCCAAATGTAGACATTCCTTTCACTAAAATAGCTGCTGAAACCATACCCTTACAAAGTAAAGAGAAAATTCAAAGGAATTTCTTTGAGGGTGGTACATCAAATGTGACAGTGTGTGGTGCATGTGCAAAGGACAGGCTTTGGGGAGAAAGCAGGTGCTCCACTGTCAGATGTGCCCCATACCTCCTCTTGAATTCATGTGTCATGTAACAGAGGAGATTCCTATTCTGCCTGATTTTATACTAACAAGGAAGGACAAAATGGGAATTCCTAAATCCACACTAGAGAATGAATAAACAGATGCTAACAGATCCCTAAACAGACATGTACAATACACAGATATTAACAGGTCACTAAACATGCACGTACTATATAAAAATATTAACAGGTCACTAAATAGACACATACTGAACACTGAGACTAACAGATCACTAAACACACATTTACTATACACACATACTTTCAGATTAATAAACATACAGTTCACAGATGCAGTTCACAGATATGAACAAATCACTAAACAGATACTATATACAGATAGTAACAAGTCAATAAACATACAATTCATGTACACAGAAACTAACAGATCACTGAATAGACAAGTACTATGCATGGGGCTGGGGATGTAGCTTGAAATTATAAGTATACATGTTTCAAGTATACAAATACCAGCCACCACTGTTTCTGATTTGAGATTGTACTGATCTCAACTTCATTTACAGAACAGTTGCCTAAAGGAGGGGGAAGGAGTTGTGCTAAAGAGTATCGTCCATATCTTTTTTTTTTTTTTTTTTTTTTTTTTTTTTTTGCCTTGCCTTGGATTAGAAAGATTGTACAGACTACTTTAGCCTTCAAAGGGAATATATTAATTCATATATGATATAGATTTGTTTCATGAGAAAGATAAGCTATAATGCTAATTTTAAAGTCACCATCAAAGTCACAGTTTTGATAGTAACCTGTAGCTTTGCTGTTTGTTTCATATCCATCTTAATGCTTTATGCTACTTTGGTTAGAAATTCTCTCTTTTTCAAAACTCATGGCCAAAGCTTCAAAATGACTCCTTACTGTCTAGTCTAAGCACAGTATCAATGAGGTTAAGACTAATTCAGTCACTTCAAATACATAAAAATTCTTTAAGCTTAGAAATATATTAAATATATGCAACAAATATCACATAATGCATACAAAAATGCACAACCATGTTTCAGTGAAATACCCATGAAAAATTAGCTAGAATGTTACAAAAAGAATTTAAATACTAAGGTCTCATTTGTGAAAGTAAGGGGGAAACACACACACACACACAAATGGAAGGTGTGACAGACTGCAATGAATCCTCCACAAAATTCATATATTGAAGCCCTAACTTGTAGCACCACAGAATTTAACCATATTTGGAAATGCGACTTTAACTTTAATGAAGAAAAATAAGAGTCATCCAATCTGACTGGACTAATGTCCAGATATTTTATATCCCCTTTGCCCTGCCCCCATTCCAGTGAGGGTCCTCCTCAGTGGGGTTATTGGTACTTACTGTGGGGATATGAAGGCCTATGGCTCATACAATCTTTCTGTCCCTTCTTCTGCAATATTATCACATTATAAACTTTAGTCCTCATATCTTACCTGACATTTCTTGACCTCTTCACCTCAAATGCCCACACCTACCTTTGTACCCTCTATACCACATCTACATTTTTCCTCTCTCCCTCTGGTAAGGCACAATGGTTTATGCACAAGCTCTACTTATTTACTTCCTAAGAGTCTACATGTAAGTGAGGTGAAGTAGTGCTGTTTGTTCTTTCTGTATCTGGCTGAGGAGTGGTGGGGTGTGTTATCAGTCTGATTTAGTGTTGAGCTCTCTGCTGTCTCTCTATTGCTTCTTTGGTGAGTTCTGAGTAACCACAGTGTCTGTCACTATCTCCCTGGAACTGGTTGTCAGGTGAGCTGTGAGAGAAGTACTCATGTCACTGTTTCCTCTGCAATTTCTCCTGGGCCCCAACAGATGTGATACAGATGACACATCTCATGGTAGATGGTCAGCTATCTTTTCTTGTCATATTGATGGGCATTGGATCTCTGTCATCTGTAATTCAGAACAGAATCTACAACCACACATTAGAGCTTAAATTAAAGGGGATAAGCATAGTTATTTGAGAGTTTTTGATATGTGTGCACACTCTTCTTAGTCAAAGAGCAATGAAGGCTTCGAAGGCTTCTCTCTAGTCTGTGTTGACTGTCCAGTGGATTCTGACTTGGCTCTGTCACCTCTTTCACAGTCATACCTGAGCCATGGAGGTTGCTGTTTAATGTCTTTTTTTTTTTTTCTTTTTGTTCTCTGCATGTAAATGAGGTGAAGTAGTGCTGTTTGTTCTTTCTGTATCTGGCTTATTTGACGTAGTGCAGTGTCACATGGGTTCATCATGTTGCAGATGGGGCAATGGAGGGTCTCTAGTTTGATAAAGGCTGGATAAAATTGATTGATTATATATTGCAGTAGTAGCATAGTTTATTTACTTGCTCACTCATGTTCATTTAATTTTCATGATAGCCCAAAATATGGAAATATTCTGCTCTTGTTCAGGATGATGTGTCCAAAAAGACTTGATTTGCTACACTACCAGTGTTTAAAAAATCTAGTTAACCTTGCAATCCAGCTTAATGCTCTTACCAGTTGTAGCAAAAACAATAAGCTGAAGACTTTCTTATTAAATTCTCTCTCTTTCTCTCTCTCTGTCTCTCATTCTCTCTCAGATTTCTGGAGAAGTCAATAATTTTACTGGCTGCATAGAAGTTATAGAAATCAATAACTGGAGGTCTTTCATCCCATCCAAGGCAGTGAAAAAAAATCACATCAACAGCTGCAGGTACAATATCACTATTGATTTGTAGATAATTTTACTAAAAGTTATCATTTCTATTTGAAATAATCTAGTTTCTTCTCTTTGATTTTTATCACAGTTTTATTCTTAGTTTTGCCTTTGTAAAAATAATTCTATTGGATTTTTTTTTTTTTTTGAAATTTACATTGGAATTTGACATTTCATATTCTGTTAAGCTAAAATTCATTTTCCACATTGCACTTTCAATGGATCTTTTATTCATGAATAATTTTGTGCCACTAAAATTTTGGTTCTTTGAATTAGTCAGCTATTCCAAATGTTGGCATCTGTCAATATAAACATAAAATAATTGTACTTGCTAATATATGCTTCATAGTCATCAGAAAAGTGTGTATTATAAAGCTCCCAGTGGTGAATAAAACTTTTTTCAAAATTTCTAATATTGCTTGAAGAATCAAATTTTATCACTGGTAACAAATGATAGTTATTTTATTGTAGAGACAGATTACATTTTTTGAGAATATGTCTACTTAATTCAAGGTTACAAAAATCACAGTTTGAATCCTGCTTTTTTTCCTTTAAGATTAAATTGCTTTCCATGAAATATAATATTATACCATTAATCTGAACACAATAAATAATTTGGCACTAGCAGTAATATTTTATATTATTCCTATTTCATCATATATATATATATATTATATTATTTTTAAAAATGTATAATTCATATGGTATGGTTCAATAAAATTTATTATTTTATTATTTTATTACTTCTTCAAGTACATTCTGAAGAGAAATTAATATTTTAATATAAAGATCTAATTATTCGTTTTATATAATTTTATGCATTTACTGCATCAATTGCTTTCTCACTGTAATGAACAAATCTAGAGAAAGAAAAGGTTTATTTCAGCTTACAGTGCTAAAGAGTAGAGTCCACTATGCTTGGAAAGTCAGGGCAGGATGGAAAAGGAAAGCAACATTAGACTGTCACGCTAGCAAACAGAAAACAGTGGGGGCAGTAGACTAGAAAAGTTCAAAGGCCTCCCTCCCCACCCCTACCCTCACCCCAGTATCCCACTTCCTCCAGCAAAACTTCACTTCCTAAAATTTTACAGCTTTCCCAAAGAAGCTCCACCAGCTGGAAATTCAAGCACATTTTACATTCACACCGTCATATTTACCAAACGATGTGAATATTTAGCATAATGTTTTCCAGTTACTTTTTTTCAATTACCTTTATACTAGTAATGTAAGATTCATAAAAACATAGTAACAACTTCTTACATTGCAATGACAAAGAAATTAAGGAGCTGTTTGATTTTGTTTTTGTTTATTTGGTGATGATGGTGGTGAATATTTGAATGTTTTTATGAGGGGAGGGAGTGAATTATTTTACCATGGCTTTTCCCTGTGGACATTTGATTAATTCTAGTGTCCTACCTCTCTTTTAATAGTCATCATCTTTTCTCTGCATTCTTAATAAAAAGATAGAATAAGCCTCAGGAACAGAAATTTTATGAGCACAAACAATTTCAAATTTTATACCAAGACTATGAAAGACAGATTTTCATGTAGGAACTGCAGAGATCAACATGTTGTGCCACTGAGAACCACTAACGCACTTACTACACCACCGAAGACTATTATGTGAGCGACTAGCAGGCAGAGACTTCTTAAAAAGACAGGGAGAATGGAAAGCAGAGACATGGCTGTCTGAAGCAGTGACTCATGTGATGAAATATGCAGCTCAGCTTAAAGGAATGAAATGCATTTATATGTACCAAGATGCATACTGCTGCCCTTTGCAAAGTGATAGCTACAAGTATACTACTTACCTTTTAAAAGTTTTAAAGTTACACTTTAAAAGTTCTCTGACATGCAAACCATGATCTTTCCCTTTATAACACCACTCAAAATCCTCCATGTGACAGTAGGCACCCTATTTCATGCATCATTTCACTCTATCATTTATTTTTCAGTAATCATGATGTCCAAAGGATCATGTAAAACAATGGAAAAGAGTATTCATAAATGGTTCAGAAAACAAAACAGAAATCACCAGCAATCACACTCCACTTTAAATGTTTTCCATGAATCATACAAATAGACTGTCATTAAGTTGGACATGATTTCCTTTTGGAAAGAAAGTCATAAGATATATAATATCCTATATGATATTCTGTTCTAAATTTGTGGGTTATAAATTGCTGTATAATTTGTCTCTTATTGATAAATTATCACATCCAGATGAGGGCAAGATGATAGCAAAGACCTAAAATTGTAGTGTGATGATTATTTTTTATCTGCACATGTGTGCTCATGAGAAAGGGGCTTTCATTATAAAGCTGAGTTTATTACTGATACAGAATTTATTTTTATATATCTGATTTAATGCATATACCATTGTTAATTGGCAGATTATTATAATGTTATCCAAATTGCTAAATTGTGTCTAAGATAAAGACAGCTGGATAGAAGAATTGCCCATCAATAATCTTTTAAAAAAAAAATCCTTGTATATTGTACTGGATTTCATAAAATCTTTTCATACTAGAATCTGCTTTGAGTATATGTGCCCCATATCTTTCCACCCTCCCCATGACCACCTCCCTACTTGTCTCCTTTCCACTGGACAGTTTTGCACCTGTTTCATGTCATATATACATATGTGACCTCATGTATATGGACAAGATATATATGATCCATGCGTGGATATTTGTCTTTCTGAAACTGATTTATTTAATATGATAATCTCCCATTCCATCCAATTTTCTCTGAAAAGGCCATAATTTCATTCTTCTTTGTGGTGGAAAATGGTACATGTATACTACACTTTCTTTATCCATCATGCTGTTGATGGCCATCTAGATTGGTTACACAATTTAGCTGCTTTGAATAATGCTGGAGTAAGCATTAATCTTTGTGATATGTTGACTTAGAATCTTCTTAGTAAATGTTCAGGAGTCCTATGGCTGAATTGTCTTTGTTATGGAGAAAATCCATTCTGGCATCCACAGTGGATAGACTGGTTCACATTCATATCAGCAGTGTAGAAGGCCTCTCTTCTTCTATATCCTCACTCTCATATTGTTATTTTTTTCCTTAATGACAGCATTTATTTTGGGGTGAGATGCCAGAGTACTTTTATTTTGAATTTGCAGATTAGTGAAGTTGATTGTTTTTTATTTATTGAACATTTGTTTTGTTTTGTTTTTGTTTGTTTTTTGGTGTTTTTTTTTGTTTTGTTTTTTACTTTTTTTTTTTTCTTTAGCCCATTTACTGACTGGGTTGTTTGATTTCTTGTTAATTTTATTTATTTATTTTTTATTTTTTTAATATATATTTTTTATTTATATTATTTTGATTTTACATTCATAGTAAAGGTTCCATTGTCCTCCTCCCTGTCCTCCCTCTTTCAAAGGGACCCTTGTCAATGGGGAATGTGGGTCAAGCATTATGAGGTTAGTTAAGAGTTCTGGTGGGTTGGCCCCAGTCTCTGTGCATAATGCCCCAATTATGACTCTAACAATCTTTCCGAAAATCTTGGTACTACAGGGCATGGTGGCTCACATCTTTAATCCTGGCACTGGGGAGGCAGAGGTAGGAGGATCACTGTGAGTTCAAGGCCATCCTGAGACTATATAGTGAATTCTACGTCAGCCAGGGCTAGCGTGAAACCCTATCTCAAAACAAATAAACAAACAATCAAAAAATCTTGGTAAATTCTAGATTCTAATTTTCTATCAGATGTGTTGTGAACAATTATTTCTTCCAATTCTATAGCAATCTCTTCACTAGATTGTCACCTTTACTCCATAGATGTTGTGGTAGTCTGGTATGTCCCTCAATAGACTCAGGTGTTTTAAAAAAAAAAAAAAAACTGACTAGAGGAGATGGACTGGGAGCAGATAGGATTTCTAGCCCAAAGGTACGAAGAGCCCTTGAGCTCTGCCTGAGTTCCCTGCTGTTTGCTCCTGGTTTTGTGCTTGCTTACTTGTGGTGCTGGGTGGTGGTTTCTCTCCCACTTGGATCTGTGAAAAGGAGCCAGCTTTTTCCTGTCATTATGGAACTTCCCTTGGATCTTTAAGCATCAAGGAAATCCCATTCCTCCCATAAACTGTGCAGGTTTGGAAGTTTATCCCAGCAATGTGAAGCTGACTATGACAGAAGCTGCTTAATTCCATGAGCAAATGTTCTTAATATTTACATGGATATCCAATAACATCAACATCAATATTAATTAATAACATTAAATGATATGTAATTTTATTTTAGCAATCCCCATTGTTTCAATTTACAAATTGGCAAAACTGAGTTAGTCATTTAGTTAATGTGTATATTATTTGTATAGTATACTCATTCTTCTTTTTTCTTACTCTAATATTTGATCCTTAATTTTTCCTTTATATTTTGAGTTAATTCCTTATAATTTTTATATGTTTATATTTGTTCCAAAGCTTAAGAAATAACCCTCATTCTTGTGGATATATTTGATATCCCACAACCTGATTTATATCCTTCATAATATATATTTCATAGATACTTTTACATTCATTTTAGAGGTGCAGATTTAGTTGAAAGACATTACATTTGAAGAAGATAATGAGATCAATCATATCAAGAAAATTCACCATTTACCATTTCCATTAAGGTTATTGTGGAGCCTTTGCTCCATAAAGTCAGAAGGTGGAAAATGTTTCTGCTATATTTTGAGGAAAAAAAATCTATAGTCCTATAAGATGAGAAAATATAGAAAAGCATTAAAACTTTTTTTTAAATGCATGTTTTCTCAGGTACCTAGGCTTCCAGCCACATATTGAGGTCATTTTGTGTTTGTTCCCCTCACCACTATCAACATATCTTGGGTATTCTTTGTCTTTATGCTTCAAATCAAAATAAACATACCTGGCAGTCTTAAATAAAATTTACAAAAATATATGCTTGGACATAGTAACAGCTCTGAATTTTTTATACCCTCTATGTTTTGTGTTGTGTTGATATATGAAGCCTTATTCACAAAATTTTAAAATGAGTTTCTCCTTGATTGTGCTTCAGAGGCCTATTTTGGAACTCTTATAATTTGAGTATGTTAAGACAGTATTAATCTGTGTGGTTTGACCATGAGTAAAAATGGTCATAAAGAACAGGCACAGAAGCACCTGAAAATTTTATCTGAGCATAAAAGACTCATTGGAGGGCTTGAGATATGGCTTAGTAGTTAAGACACTTGCCTGTGAAGCCTAAGGACCCATATTTGACTCCCCAGATCCCATCTAAGCAAGATGCACAGGGTGACACATGTGCAAAGTTGTACATGTGCACAAGGTGGCACATGCATCTGGAGTTCAATTGCAGTGGACAAAGGCCCTGGCAAGGCCAATTCTCTCTCTCTCTAGTTCTCTCATTCTCTCTCTCTCTCTCTCTCTCTCTCTCTCTCTCTCACTCTTTCTCCCACTCTCTAATTTAAAAAAAGTTTTAAAAGGACACATTGGAATAAAACTATTAATCACATGATTAAAGCTTTTAGTGCATTAATCTTTAAAGGCTAGACTAATTTAGTTGCATGCTGTGTGCCTGCATGCATTACTTATTTATTTATTAAAATATCAGCATCAGACTGGACAGTCTTCCTCTGATGTATCTAAAAATTACTTGAGTCTTCACCCTATGAACAAATTATGTTTTCTCCATGGTAAATATATTGATTTTTTTACAGTCTGCAATTATATCCTATAAGCAAAATGACACTTTGATATCATGTTCAATCTGATTCTAAAGAACCAACTGAATAACAGAGAACGACCAGTAGCTCTGGACCCATACATTGAAGGTTAAGACTACTTATTTTTCATGCGAAGTGGTGGGTTTTTAATCTATATATGATAATTATGGTAATATGATTGGCCACAGTATTATTGTATAATATGAATGATTTGATAAGTATTTTTCCATCCTTGAAAGAATACCAATTGCATAGATGCATTTTTATTATAAGCTGTAACTGTTTAGCATTTGTTCCTCAACTGAAAAATAAACATAATTATTTTTTCTACTTTTCAAAGAGCAATTAATACAAAATTTGGTGGGTCAGCTATTCCAAAAATATAACACATAAAAAGATGCTGAAATTGAATTTTGCCTGGTGTAGAGGTGCATGCCTTTAATCCCGTCACTTGAGAGGCAGAGATATAGAAAGATTGCCATGAGTTCGAGACCATCCTGAGACTACATAGTGAATTCCAGGTAAGCTTGGACTAGAGCAAGACCCTGACCATCCAACAATATATATATGTATATTGAATGTTATTAATCCTTGTTCTTATAAATTCATTGGTTAGTACCATCTCAGACCTTTCTTCAAAAAGTACTCTTTTTTTGTTTGTTTGTTTGTTTGTTTGTTTTGTTTTTTGAGGTAAGGTCTCACTCTAGTTCAGGCTGACCTGGAATTCACTATGTAGTCTCAGGGTGGCCTCAAATTTATGGCGATCCTCCTACCTCTGTCTCCTGAGTGCAGTGATTAAAGGCATGCGCCACCATGTCAGGCTCAAAAAATACTCTTAGCCACAGGTCCAAACTTATTCCAACTTGTGTACTCAGCCTTTACTGTATTCTTATTTTATTATTGCTCTCCAGAAACCTCATTTATTTTTGTAACATACTGAAAACAATTACCTTCCATAGCATAATTTTAAAACTTATAGACCATGTCCTGCAGTCTCTATATATTCTCTCTCCAAAGGCATTTGAAATTGTGCTTTTCCTTTGTGTACAAGGTGATAATTACTACATATGCAACCCCAAATCACATAACTGGGAAACTAGAAGGAGGTCTAATTGCTGGTTTGTGGGAGTGGGGTTGAGTCAAGCTGGTATAGTCCTATGGCAGAGAAGTCAGGTGCACCATGACTCAAAGCTCAGCTGTGCTTGTTACTATTGGCTTGACCTTAGACAAGTGAATTAATTTCTCTATCTTTCAGTTTCCTTCCCTGTAAAATGGGGAAGATAATATTGATGCCGTAGGGTTGGGCATGAGGTCTGAATACAACTGAATATATGCACAGTATCTAAGCATGAAAATTGTTTAATTTGGGTCCTTATTGTAATCAGATAGTTTTTCATGGGGTTATTTGACCACACTCTCAATTGTGAAAATAGTTGTCATCGAAGAGCGGTACTTCTTATAAGATGTCCCACTGGGCAATGTGAATCCCTGCAATCCCAGCACTTGGGAAGCAAAGGCAAGAGTTAGAGGCATGCAGGGTTGTTCTTGGCCCCATAATGACTTGGAAGCCAGCCTGAGCTCCAATGAGCCCCTGCCTCACAATTGTAAAACAAAGACAGAAAGCAAGCAGCAAGAGTGTTGCAGGAAAGGGAGGGAGGGAAAAAAAGAAGGAAAGAGGGAGGAGGGAAGGAATTCAAAAGTTCACTTTTATTTAAAATTCTTTCTAATTTACACTCAAGTAATGAATTAAAATAATACATTTCAGTAAATGGAAGGAAAGAGATGCAAAGACACTTAAAAACAATACAAGTGAAGCCGGGTGTGGTGGCGCACACCTTTAATCCAGCACTCCGGAGGCAGAGCTAGAAGGATTGCTGTGAATTCAAGGCCAGAATGAGAATACGCAGTGAATTCCAGGTCAGCCAGAGCTACAGCAAGACCATACCTTGAAAAGCAAATAAGTAAATAATAAAAATAAAAACACTACAATTGGGATGGGGAGATGGCTTAGCAGTTAAGGCGCTTACCTGCAAAGCCAAAGGGGCCAGGTTTGATTCTCCAGGACCCACATAAGCCACATGCACTAGATGGCACAGGTGTCTGAAGTTCATTAATAGCCACTTAAGGCCCTGGAGCACCCATTCTCTCTCTATATCTGCCTCTCTCTCTCACTCTCTATTTCAAATTTAAAAAAATACAATTTCAAAGTTCTTAGGTCTTGATAAACTATACATTGAGTTTGTTTTTATTTCAATTTGACATTTTTTATTTTGTATAAGTTCTTTTAAGTAAAATATATTTTTAGCAGCCTTAACTATAAAAGAACTTTCCAATGTTCTATATCTCACTGATTTAAATCTTTGGGATTTGTGTACTTTTCTTGACAATTGAAAGGCATAAATATTTATATTTTACATCTATTTTAATGCTAGGAAGTAGAACACTCAGGAAAAGGAAGCTATTTTTAGTTTTGCAATAATGTGGATATAGTTAGATTTTATTGACACAAATATAATCATGTATGGTAGAATTTGAAATGAATATTTTCCAAATGTGACTATTTGAGGTTCTGATCATACATAGCATTTTAATAAAAAGTAAAAGGATCACTTATTTTGGCATAAGAACACTGAGTAGCATTTGTGATTAATGATCACTCTATACTAAAATTATCTCCTTTTGAAAATGGGTGAGACATACCCTTCAGTGCCTCAGGCTTCCAGATGCTGTGCTCTCCTTGAGACATATATACTTTTAACTTCTTGAATTTGGTGCTAAGAGACAGAAGACACTTTCCAAAAGCTTACGGTGGGATTCATAATAAAAAATCACTACTGTGTGTGCAATGGAAGAATAGATCAATTCCTCTCTAACATGAAGTTAGTCAATAGAAGAGCTATCAGCCAAGGTCAAATTTGGTGCATACCCTCCACATTTGTGCAGGTCTACACCAATGGAATGCCAGCAAAAGTGTGTGACTTCTGGCCTGTGATGTTCAGTCCTGGAATTGCTGCCATTTGGGGATGAGGAAGATTTCAGGGGCCAAGGGTAAGACTGTAGTTCCTATCAGTTAGAAAAACTGCTTCTAGAACCACCCAACAAAGACCAAACTATGGTGCTAAAAGCAACAGAGGTCTCCTGAGACGTGTGAGGAACACATGGGGAAGGAGCTGAAGTTCAGAGGATGCCCAGGTCCTCCACACACACACCACTCAAGACCACTGCAAAGAGCTGCACCTAGGTTGAGAGGAAAAGACAAGCCTAGAGCCAGAGAAAAGCTGCAGCACATTGTCCTGATACAGATGGTCTGAATACAACTAAACAGTGCTTCTCAAATCCTAGTAGACATGTGCTGGCAGGAAAGTCACAGTGCAAAGAGAAAGAGCCTGAGACTGTGAAACTTCTCTTGGGCCCTGTGCTAACTTGAATGGATGTCCCCACATAAATTCAGGAGTTGATTAAAGCTTCTAACTTAGATCTCCAGCTGCCTGGCTGGAGGCGGTGTCACTGTGGATGGGTCCTAGGGTCCAGCCCTAAGGTGTATGCTGGATGGATCTGGGATTCAGCCGAAGGTATGCAGAGAGCAGTTTGAGTTCTGCCTGGGTTCCGTGCTCTTTGGCTGCCCCTTTCTGGTCCTGTTTTTGGTGGTAGGTTTCCTCTTTTTCACCATTATGGAACTTCTCCTGGATCTGTAAGCTTGATGTAAATTCTGTTCCTCCTATAAACTGTGTCTAGTTTGGAGGTTCATCCCAGCAACATGAAGATGACTATAGCAAGTCCCCAAATTAATAGAAGGATGCAGCATATTTGTGAAGGCTTCTCCATCCCTAAGAATACTGTTGCTCAAAACCTTCTTCAGGTGTGTCCAGAGGCCAGGTGCACCTATAGCCAAGTGTTGCAACCCTGTGGTGCTGAGGCCTTTAGAAGTATCACCCTGGTGACTCTGCCACTTTTCATGATTGCCATCACTCCTTTTCTACATGGATGATTGTGGAGGTGTCTTGCCTCTGCTCTTTTATTGTTGTAAGGAGGAAGGAGAGGGCTGTCTTTTAGTGTGAAGCTCTCAGAGCTTTGCCAAACTGCAATCAGAAATGAAAAAGAGGATCCCACATTACTCAGAAACCTCGTGGAAAGCAGCTAGAGATGCTCTAGGTGAGAGAAAAGAGACATTTGTGGATTGCCAGTGGCCAGAGAAACAGTCTAGGCAAAACACAGCCTGCAGTCCCCCGGGGCAGCATGGAGAGAGGAGCTCACACAGGACCAAGCTTTGCATCCACACTGCATCTAGGTCCAAGGTCAGCTATATTCCACACAATGTCGTATTTTTATAAAATAAGTATCAAGATAAAGAAGGTGTTTGGATATTTGAAATGATTGGAAGAAAATCAAAATAAGAATACCATTTTGTGACATTTGAATGTTATATGAAATTCAAATTTTGATATCAATATATAAGGTTTTACTGAAACACAGCCATACCCAATCATTTACATATGACCTATAGCTGCTTTGAAGTTATAACCACAGGATTAACTTTTCTAATATATATGGTGGGCCCATAACTGTGAATATATTCACTATTTGGATCTTTATGGAAAACATTTGTGAATTTCTTATATAACTTTTACTGCAGAACAAATTTTCACCAATAGAACATGAGGAGAAGTAGATAATGACACTTCCTGGCCCAAACATATAAGAAATGCATAATTATCTTGCATTTTTCTCATCTTTGTTGATTCTTCCTTTACTTTTTGTGTAGTGAAGGAGTGTCTATGGCCCTCTCCAGGGATGTAGTATAGAATGGAGCCATCTTCAGACCCTAAGTCACTGCATGAGAAACCCTGTCCATTCAATCCCAGTGCATAGTAACACCAACAATAGATCAACCAAAAAATAATAATAATAATAATAATCAGGTTAGCACAGGGAAATTGTTGATTCATTTGTCACATCAATGATAATTTCATAAGCTCCTTAATTTTAATTCATTTGAGAAGCTAGGATGTTTCTGCTTAGACTTGAACATATAAGCTTACCTGTTTCCATTTTATTTGTCCAGCTTTTTTCTCCCTACTCCTCTTTAATTACCCATCTGTTCCTTATTTGCATAGCATCTTAACTCTTTCAATGCTATGGGCATTTAGATGAATAAGTAAGGGCTTCTGTCATTAGGGAACTCATAGTACATTAGAGAGAACACATAAACAGATGATGAATATAATAAAAGTGGCAATTATGCCAGCACCAATATTTCTCTGGTTGCCATAAAAATGTCTGTGCTTGATGGAAAAAGATAGCAACAGGCATATGAATGTTCATTTAGTATAAGTAGTTATGAACACTCATTTAGCATAAGCACTGAATATGGCTTAGTAGCACAGGGTCACCTATGCTGAACTCAATCCCAGGCAATGAGACAATTTCCTTGGCCCTTTATTCTCAAGCAAGGCATTCAGCCACAGGAGAGACTGTTTGATTCTGAGCGAGTTCCTTCAGGCAACAAAAAAATATGGCCTTTACTATTATCAGTTCTAACTTAGCTCCCTACAGGTTCTGGCAAAGAGATGGCCCACCCCTAGTGACACACTTCCTACAGTAGGCTCCACTTCCAAAGGCTCCACAACATTCCCAAATAGTACCACCAACTAGGGATTAACCATTCAAACAGATAAAGCTATGTGGGGACATTTTACATTCAAACCACCACAATAACACTTCCCGGGAGTAGCAGAGTCGTTTATGGCATGGTAATCTCTGTCTTTAAGAGATAATGGTAGATGGATATTATCTAAAATAAGGGTGCAGGAAGGTACAGCAACACAAGTAAAAAAAATGGCAATACCTATATTTGTGGTGGATTTATAAATATAGAAGGGATATTAGTGCTGCAGAAAAGGGTCACCCATCTCAGGCAGGAGAAGGGCAGGCAGGATTTATAAAAGAAAAAAGATGCTTATTATTCTGAAGTGTGATTACACAAGAAATAGAAGAGAAAGTTTTATAAATAAGGAGACAGATTGTGTTTTATCATGGCATATTTGAAACCTACAGCATAAAGCAGGAAGTCATTAGACCTAAGACTGAAAGGCAAGCTCTGAGCAGATCATGGAGGCTTGGTATATTAAACACGCTGGGGCCACTGAGAACCAGAGCTATGATTAACGCTTTCTGGAAGGATCACCTGGATCATTCTATGTAGGTATGAGGCCTAACAGTGAAGAAATAAGACTGGAATTAGGAAGAGCAGATAGGATCCTTTTTCAGTAATCCAAGAAAAAGTGAGTGCCTGAAACAAGACAGTGCTGGCAGGGTGGAGAGGAGTGACACATCTGCTATTTAAGAAGGTGGCTAGATTTAGCTGCTGAATTTCTAGCAGATTAAGGATAAAAATGAGGCAAGAATTTTTGCTGCACTTTCACAGTTAAAAGTGAATTGTGTCATCCGATAACACCAAAGAAGGAGCACATTGTGAGAGTGTCTCAGCCAGAGTTCTCCATGTGTGGCTCCTTTGACAAAGCACGGTGGTGCTTGGCTCAAGAGAAGCAGAGAATGAAGGGGAAGGAACGTGGGCATGTGTTCTTATACCAGATATGTCACCTATCTCTGGGACTGGAACAAACTGGACTGATGGATTTAGTGGCCATATACATGACTGTCTTCTGTGACAGTCCTCCAGAGGGAAAAAGGGCAAACAGATTTCTTTGGATGACATAGGGATAGAAGTGACCTGGGTCCTAGGAATGTGTGATGCAGACAGTAACAAGTTTCCACCATGGATAAGTAGACTTTGAACTTTTATGGGAATCAACACCCCTGTACATATGTCTAGGAGACACATTTTTTTTTTATTAAGGAGTATGTAGCTTAGGGTAATTATATAAATTGAAAACATAATTTAGAGATATTACACGTAAAACTAGCACATATAACCATGAAATGCAGAACTGCCCATAAAAAGCATGAGGAATCAGGGGAACAATAATTCAAGCACAAAAACCTGATTTGGTCTATTTACAGTTAGCAGTTTATGAAGCACATGTCCCTTTGAAGGCTCATCTTTAGCCTGTACATAAATCTTGGAACAATTTGATCAAATAGTTTATGCAGTCATTGTCTTATGCTTCAACTGTCTTATATAGGAATACAGCAATTCCCTCATCCAATCATGCAGAAATTTGTATTCTGACTCCAGATATATGTTTTTGACTCAATGTTGAGTTTCCCAGGCTTGGCTTTTGACTCTTTAGACTTTTCAAATAAGTGCCTTTAACTGCTGAGCCATCTCTCTAGCAGACTTTTCAATAGGATTACTTCATAGAAGCACTGAGCCCCTAAAATGTCAGTGTTGGTCAAGCTGTGATAATATGATAAGGTTTTAAGTCTGTTGTTCGCTATGACTCATGTTTGTCAACGTCTGGAGAATAGTCAAAGTTTCTTTTACATCAAATAAATAGCACCACGAAGCCCACTGTGCAGACATAGGGTTGGAATGTTGAAGGTTTATGCACATTTGGGTGACCATTTCATCACATGCATGTGAAATGGGGCAATCCCACCATGATGCTCTACTTTTGAGAGTTGCAAAGATTTTTAACTTTTTAAGGCAGACCCTTTATTGGAGATTCATTTGCTAGCTACTCTGATAAGCCTGTTCAGGTATGACTTTATTTTCATGAAATTGATTGCATTGACTAACAACAACATGCAATCTTCAGTCCTTTGCATGATGTAATATGTAAAGTTGAAATTCACTTCTGTACTTTAGAAATCATTTTTAAATTTTTTTTTAATATAAGTACCAAAATTCACTATATCATGCTTATTTAATGAATGTTTATTGGGTGAAAACAGAGGTTGGTAAAAGCGAAGAACACATTCTGAATGATACATAGGTTGTTTTGTAACTGCTATCTGCATCGCGCCTTCATGGATATAGTTGAAAAGATGACTAAAGGAATCTAGTTTAACTGAATCAAGGGAAATATAAGCTATCTAGATCTTTGGCTTTCTTTTTCATGTACAAAATTTAATTTTTATAAACAATACAGGCTTACAAACTTTTGTTACTGGATTAAAAACATGGAAAAAAGTTATTCTGGTTTTCTGTGTAAATTAGTCACATTTAATTGGACTTTTAAGATTTCTTGATTTGGTATGGGAAAGACTCCATGTGACTCATGGCCATTATAATATCACATGATGTTAGAATAAAATATTAGGTCAGTGAAGTTGCCTTCAAGCTTAATGCCAATGCTCCTACCTCAGCCTCCCAGGTGCTGTGTGTGTGTGTGTGTCCATGCCCCAGCTCTGTTCACTTTTCTTCATGCTCTGACAGTAACAGGTGAGCCTTTCCTTGCACATAGACTAAAGCAACCCTGTGCCTTCAGTACCTAGACTACAGCTTTAATTGATTTACAAATGTGTGAAGTAACTCAAAGTCCATCTATCACTGTTGAAATGACACGGTTCATTCATTGAGGTATTTTTAATATACTTCTTAAATACCTGAGGTTGCAGATTCAAACTCGTGGACTGAACTCATCTTGGCAGTCCTCATTTCTCATAGTTTAGTAAAGGCCCACATGGCTACTTACCTTTGGGACTATTCTGAACTGCTTCTGTTTTTGAGGTTATTTTTCGAAAGATGTCTTGAGTCACACAGTTTACATAATTACATAGAAGCCTTCCAATGAGAGATTAACGGAACATAGCCATGGCTAAGCCAATTAAAAGATTGCAGTGTCAGGAACTGAGAATGCCATTTTCTGTTGATTTCTGTTTTGAATTTTAAGGCAGAATGCTTCAAATCATTCCATAGCACAAACATACATTGTCCTTCATGAGACCTTGAGTGGGAAAGTTAATAAAAATGTCCCTGCTCACAGCCAGTTAGTTGCTGCAGAATGACAGATACTTTTCCAACAAAAGAAACATTCATTTCCAAAAACTGAATATAAATATTTTACACAGTCACCTAATTTTCTAAAAGTTTAAATTGATTATAAATAGTTTATGTGCTTTTTCTGTATCTGAAAACTGCAGAACTCTTTAATGAAATCTTGCTTAAGCCTTAGTCAATAACCCCAACTTGATGTGTGGTACAGCAGTGCCCCCTAGAGGTCAATGACTTTACAAATTGACATCTATGTTTTGTTTAGATTCCTGCAATCAAGAGAATAGCGTGAATTTAACAAGAGAATCATCAGCTTTGATTTGTTTTATTTTATCAGTTTACCAGTCTATATATCTGTTGGATATAGTAAGGATCGCAAATAAGACTCTGTGGGTTCACACAAGATTTTTAGGGATATTATTTAGATTTATTTGAATTCACTGATAGTTTTGAATGAAGCCACATATCTACAAGGGTGATTTAACCAGCTTTAAGCACATTCACACTATGTGTGTAATGAACAATTCATAAGAATAACAGGATTCTATGCTTACGAATGCCTTGGAAATCAGCTAAAACAACCTGCTGGTTTCATTATGAGGGTGGGATTAAGTTACCTGCCTACAGCCATACAGCAGAGACAAGAGAGTCTAGGAGAGAAGATGGAAGAGCAGTGGCACACGTCTTCTCAGGGTGGTGGAAGAGAATCGTTTGAATCTAGTGGAGAACAGAAAGACTTCTTAGCATTGATTGCTACCCCTAGTGACTAATTACTACTTTGGAAAATAAGGAACTGACATTTCTCCTTCCAAATCTTTCCTGTCAATACAGTAATATATAGCTGGAAGTAAGTCAGATGCTTCTGAGATACAAAAATAAAACAATTTTAAAAAAGGAGCTGAGAGGCATGTCCTTACCATCACCCCTAAGGCAACAGCCATCATTTTCCTCCTGCCCTCCCAGGCAGAGAAAGAGCTCTCCAGAGAGATACAGGAAGGAGCTATAGTAAACAGGAACTTGGTTATAGCCTTTTCCCCCTCCACTCTGACTATGAATTTTCTGTTAAGAAAAAATTCTATTTGTTTTGGCTTCAGGCTGATGTAGGCTTCATGCTTGCGTTAAAATACTATCTTTTTCCCTTGGGGATCCACAGTATATATATCACAAATATTCTTCTTGCAGAGCTAAACCAGCTGCCTTCTTCATAAAGCTATTTCTAGTCATTAATGTTTGCTTTGTTACTACATTTGTTTAAAACAAACTAAGTATATGAAGTCATGAAAGTGCTGGCTTTAAATATTTTTATTTTATACAACCATAATTTTACCTAAATTATAAGTTCTCATAAAAGTTAATATGGAAATATTTTTTAAATAAAAGATGACCCCAGGAAGTTCAAATCCTGTTTTTTCAGTACTAAAGATTTGTTAGTGAGAATTTTTGTCAGCCCAACTATTCTTAACATGTTTACAATATAGAAAGGTTTGACTTAAAAAAAAAAATACCCAGCCATTAAGTATTCACAAGTATCAAGAAAAACTTGAACTTTTAGGGCCATGAAATAGTTAAATATGTATCTTTGTGGGGCAGACATGATGCAGAAATTTAGTAACAAAAAGAAAATTAATGGTTTTCCTTGTGTTCTTTGGGTTTTTTTTAAATCTTTTGTGTGGATATAGGAAGTGTGTGCTTGTGTATGTGAGTGTGGGTGTACACATACCCCAGAACCCTTGTGGAGGTCAGAGGACAACCTCAGGTGTTGGTCACTATGGAGTATGACCGGTTGTAAGTAGTCTTATGAAAATGAAGATGTTCCATGGACTGAGGAGATTGCTCAATGGGCAGAGCTCTTACTGGAACACTTGAGAACCTAAATTTGGATGCCCAGCACCCACTCAAAATTCTGGGCATGGTGATGTGCTTCTGTCTTCCTGGAACTGGGGAAACGAGAACAGAAGGATCCCCAGGGCTTACTGCCTAGCTTATCTGTTCGAATCGGTGGGCTCCAGCTTCAGTGAGACAGAGAGACCCTGTCTCCGAAAAGAAGCATGTGGTGGAAAGTGATAGTGGAACCCATCTGATGTGAACCCCTGGCTTTCATATGCATACACACACACACACACACACACACACACACACAGATACACACACATACCCACCTGCAAGCCACATGCATATAAAGACCAGTGTATTCCAAGCCAGATATGGGAGGTCATCTGTCACCTGTCACCCAGCACTTGGGAGGAAAAAGGAGCTGAACCAGGCGTTCAAGGTCATTCTCGGTACATAGAAGCTTCAAGACCAGGTTGGGCTTCATGAGGCCTTATTTTAAAAATAAAATTTAGCCAGGTGTGGTGGCGTACACCTTTAATCCCAGAACTTGGGTGGCAGAGGTAGGAAGATCGCCAAGAGTTTGAGGCCACCCTGAGACTACAGAGTAGATTCCAGGTCAGCCTGAGCTACAGTGAGACCCTATCTTGGAAAACTAATTAATTAATTAATTAATTAATTAAATTAAAGTATATATATATGTGCAAGCAAGGGCCTTAAAATGCACAAAATAGTGTATGAATCTGAAGTTCATTTGCAGCAACAGAGGCCCTGGAATGCCTCTACTCTTCCCCATCTCTCTCATAAGTCAGTAAGCATTAAAAGAAAATATGTGAAAATAGTTAAGAATGTAAGACTTTAACTTTCTTACCTAAAATATGTTAATTGGCACATATTTCATGTTTTACAAAGTACATTTTCAAGGAAAAATAAAGAATATCATTTCCCAAAGCTCCTTTAAAACATTTGATTATTATTATTATCATCATACCATCTTTGTTATTTATTCCAAATGGCATAATACAGAATATTGCAGGTGACATTCTTGAACTAGAGGACACTTAGCAGCTATGCACTTAAACTTCCCACCCTGCTCAGAAATATCCACTGGAAGATCTCTGACAGGTGGTCTGGCAGGCACTGCTGAAAACCTGAACATGGACCCACTACCTCATGGCAGCCAATCCAGTTTTCAACTGAAAGAAGCTATAAGACTCTTATGTTGTTCTCGGAATATATCTCCTGTGACTGAATGTAATTGCTTTCTACACACCAATCTCTCAACTTTATAAAGACAATTAGGTTGATACCAAATATTTTCAAGCCAAATCATACCAGTTCCTATTCTGCTGGATCATGATTTCATAATGTTTCATCCTTTTCCTTCCCGAGTGGGTCATTATTTATGGTGATTTGGGTACTGGAACCAAACTCTTTAAAATGTGATTTGGAAACCGTGTATTACTTTGGAAACTGCCCAGAATTCAGTCTGAGGTTCCATCATAATATTTGAGAACATTCAAAGATTTTAAACCTCCATTTTCCTCAATTCTTTAATCTTCAACCCATTTCTATAATTGATTGCACAACTTGCAAGAAAAATGTTTCGATCTTTTATTCCATTCTTTGAAAGGTGAAAAAGTTGTATAACCATACCTTCTTAGGAAATCCACTAAAGCTGTCTGTTCTGCACAGCTACTGAGGATCATTTCAAATTGAGTTATTATACTGTTTAAAGATATTCATACATGTGATGTTGAAATTATAGAAATTATAGTATGGAGAGTGAGTTAAGTCTTCTTGTGCAGCCTGCAACAACATGGTTCACACAGTGATTCCTGAAAATCCTATCTGTTCCTATCTGAGGAACAGATGCTTGAAAAGAGTTTATGGAGCTGTTAGTAAAGGAATTGCTCCAATAGTCTTCAACACTCTGTGTTAGTGAGTTCAGAGAATGTCTGTGGCAGGCATTGATAGGAGTCAAACATAGGAACAAAAATAACTCAAAAGTTACTGTAGAATGCATTGTTTAGATTTACATGTATCCTGAGAAAAAGTACATCAATATATTAGCTGTCGTGGCATTTTCAAAACTGTTTTCATGTGATTTATGGAATGGATTTTTCACATTTTGCAGACTATCTTTAAAATTAATTCTTTAGCAGATCAGCTTATTCACTTCAAATATATTTTTTATTTATTTATTTATTGTAAGGCTTGAGCCCTTTGTATTGTATATGGTACCAAATGCTCTACCACTGGGCTAATTTCTCATGTCATCCACAATTATTTGTATCTTGACACAATAGTTGATTTCAATTCATTTTTGCCACAACAGTGGGAATGAGTGAATACTGTGGAAAGCCAAGCACAGATTTGGTGCTTTTGATTGCTTAGGCTGGTCTTCATTAGACTACCCAGATAGGCCTTGAACTCACTGTTCTCCTGACTCAGCCTTCCAAGTAGATGGTTTAACAGGCACATGCCACTGTGCCCAGATAAACCTGGTTTTTGAAAACAGTATTATATTATTTTCATAAAGGAGAAACCCTGATTTCCTGCTTATAATGACAGGAGTATTATCCTTAACAAACCAATTTTATTTGCAGCATTTCAGACCATGCACACATAATACAAATATATGTTAATCCATATATATTACATATATATGGCACATATATGATAATCCATCACTGATTTTTAAAAACCTTATTATTTATTTATTTATTTATTTATTTATTTATTTATTTATTTATTTACTTAGAGAGAAAAGCAGAGAGAGAGAGAAAAAGAATGGGCCCTCCAGGGACTCCAGCCACTGCAAACAAACTCCAGAAGCATATGCCACCATGAACATCCTGCTTTACATGGGTTCTGGGGAACCAAACCTGGGTCATTTGGCTTTGCTGAAAGTTCCTTAACAGCTATGCTATCTCTCCAGACCTCAAAGATTTTTTTTAATTAAAAATTTTTGATGTGTATATAGTGGTATGTGTGTATGAATGCTTGTGTGTTACATGTTTTTAGTTTCCATTACTAACATATTACATTCTGATTTATCACATGCTTAGGTTTACCCTCATTTTCTTTGTTGATATGGGTTTGTTAATCTAGCTTACTCATTCTCCATGAACATGCTAATGTCCTATTCAGTAGATTGTTCTACATGGTTTCAATTTAAGTACACAATAGCAATCTTTCTTATTGCTGCTGGATTTATTTAATAATAAAATAATGTTTTAATTATGACTATTAGAAATAATCACATAATTTAGATTTAATTAAAGGAGTTTTCAAAGATTGAGATTGACCTGTAATGAAATCTCTTTTGTTATAAAATTGGAATTAATGTACAAAGATGAATAAAATAATAATATATTTTCCAGTTTTAACTTATTTATTCAGGAAAATAGTAAAAGGGGAGGATAGCTTTCCAGTGTTATGGTTGATTTATATCTAATTACACTAGGTCTTTCAGGGGTACAACATTTTCTTGGTAAAACTCCTTATTTAAACATTTTTAGAAGCTTAGCTCTTGCATCCTCATCTTAGTAATCAAACCATCAACCAGGAACTCAATACAAAGCAAGTTCAAGGATCAGTTAAGGACAAGAACTAACAAAATATTCAAATGGGGGCTTAGTGGTTAAGGCGCTTGCTACAAAGCCAAAGACCAGGTTGATTCCCCAGGACTCACGTAAGCCAGTTGCACAAGGGGGCACACACACATCTTGAGTTTGCTTGCAGTGGCTGGAGGCCCTGGCACACCCATTCTCTCTCTCTCTTTTTCTCCCTGCCTATTTCTTTATCTCTCAAATAAATAAAAAGAAAAATTAAAATAAATTTTAAAAAATTCAAATGGAAAACATATCCTTATCCTGACTATCCAAAGGATAAAAGGTCATTTTCAAAGAAAATGTTTTATTAGAAAGTTAAGAGATCATAGCTCATTAAAAATTAATGATAATACAATTGAAATATCTATTGGGTAATAAACTTTAAACAAAAAAGGTCAATGTGTATTTGTAGTTGGCTGTGTTTCTATCTAACTGTAAATAGCACAGGATACAAATTGAAACTTTTATGCAATTATAGTAAATAATTATGAAATAATAGCTAGGACTCACCACACAGACATTTAAGACTCACCATAAATATAATTTTTTTAATTTTTGTAGTATTTATTTTTGATATGGTGCCTGTATCAAATACTTGATAATATAAAAGTATAAAAGTCTAGCAAATATAGATTAGAGTTATCCATGATATTAAAAAGAATAAAATACAATTTCAGAATTAAAAGTACTGAGAAACAAAGTAAAATCAATAATTTAAGAAAGAAATATGTCCTAAAAACATTTTTCTCTGCTGACAAATATATATGAAGTCTGATATGTTTCATATCCGCTAACTTGATATCTCCACTTGGGAGTTTTAAGAAGAATAAATGTAAAGACATTCCTTGTTCCATTGTATTTTTCTTTCCTTGATGCATTTATTTATTTTTGTTTGGTTGGTTTATTCTGAAAAAATAAAGATGACTAATTTTTCCTTTACAGACCCTAAAACACTGAAATTTTTCTTTTTAATTCAATGAAGTGTCATGAGTCCATCTGAAGTTTGCACCATACTCCCTTCATCTTCGCTCTTTAAATAGTCAACTATGCTTTGAACTTGTTCCTCAGACTTTTTCACTCACCATATTTCTTTGTATTTAAATTGTCACTTCCGATATGACAACATCCTACCTTAGACGGGGAAAGCCTAATGAGGTTTTCTTGTCAAGCTTTTTAACAGTCTGGTAGGTGCTTCATTCAGAACTATTCCAGAACATGGCCCCACTGCCTTTTCTTAACTAGAATGACAAGGCAATTTTTAATATTTTTTCTTTTATATCACTGAAGAGAAATGATTAATTCTCTAGTAGAAACATAACAAAGCAGGAGCCACATCTGTTCAAAAAAGAAAATATGTTAATTGTTGTTAAATGGCAGAGAAATTATCTTTTGAGAAGAGTGCTCAGAGGCGTCAGTGGCTGCAGAATCCTCACACCTGGGCAAAGGAACATTTTAAACAAAACCTTTTCCCCAAGGGCAGGGAGCTGTGAATATACCTGTTCTCAGCCTGGGAGGAGGGCTACCTGAGCATTCCCCACAGCGCTGGTGGATTCAGTCCCATGGACCAGAACCCCAGAGCTGGCCTTGGTTTCCAGATTTCTTTTTTTTTTTTTTTTTTTGACAGAGGAAAAAATATAATTAATATGTGCACTTTATGTGTAATTTATATGCAAAGATAGACATGCAGTGATGTTAGTCTCTAGTAACATAAAGCTGTATGATTAAACCTGGAATATTTGTAAGTACCCTTAGGTTTAAAAAAATAAATGCCCACAAGTAGCTGCCTGGATGGAGACTTCTGGAAAATGAAGGTGCTGTGTGTTGACCTGGGATAATTTGGTTTGATGCTGGATGGGATTTACTATTCATTTTCTTCGGTTCTTTTTCTTTTCTTTTAATTAATTATGTAGATAGTGTGTATACAGTCATGCTGGTACCATCATTAGCCTCCTCCCTGTCTTCCCACCTCCAAAGGAACCCTCTTCATTGGGGAATGTGGGTTATGCATTGTGGGGGTAGCCATCAGTTATGAGGAAGAGGCAATGTCTCTGTTCATAATGTCCCAACTTGTGGCTCAAACAATCTTTCCCCCGACCTTTTCCACAAATTACCCTGAGCCACATTGGGATTGTCTTAGGTCTACTTCAGTGATGAGGTCTAGGGAGCCTCTGTGTCTCTGGATATCTAGTTTGGTAGGAGTTAATTTTCTCTATCTCTATCTACTTTACCATTGTGTTGGTACCAGGTTCATCAAGAAAGCAGCACTCTTGCTCATTTCCCCCATTATTCTATGGATTCAGCTGGAGCCCTGGTGAGGTGCGATGGGCTGATTCTCTCCTAAGGTTTGGGGTCCATCTGAAAAAGAGAAGCAAATTCTCCAATGGAGAGAGAGGTCAGCAACAGATAAATGGGATAAGCATTATTATTATAGAGAGAATTTAATAGGTGTGGGCCCTCTTGTAGCCCACGGTTGGTGGAATCTTGATATTAGAGAGGAAGCTCATTTTTTTATGTTTCTTTTGCTTTTTTTATTTATTATTATTCTAATTTTACATTTGTAATGGTGGTTCCATTATCCTCTTCCCTGTCCTCCCTCTTCCAAAGGGACCCTCATCAATGGGAAATGTGGATCATGCATTGTGGGGGTAGTCAAGAGTTATGGGGGATAGGCCAAGTCTCTGTGCATAATGCCCCAACTTGTGACTCTTAACATTCTTTCTGCCCCCTCTTCTGCAAATTTCCCTAAGCCACATTGGGGTCATTTTAGTTCTACTTCAGTGATGAGGTTTTGGGCGCCTCTGTGTCTCTGGATATCTGGCTTAGTAGGAGTTGGATGTTCTCTGTGTTTATCTCCTTCAGCCTTTTTCTGGTGTCATGATCACCAAGAAAGCTGTACTCTTGCCCTTCCCCCGCATTGCTCTATGGTTTCAGCTGGGACCTGGTGAGGTGTGATTGGCTGATCCTCCCTTCAGGTTTTGATATGGTTTTGACTTGTTTCCCAGTTCCAGCTATGGGTTCCATTCCACTGAGTGGATCTGTTAGTCAAATCAAGAGCAGTTGCTTACCCACCATGGCTGTGTGCTAGTATTGCTCTTGTGTGAGCATAGCGTCAGGTTGTTTGCTGCTGAGAAGCTTAGATCACATGTTGCTTGGACAGTTGTTCATCACTTTCCCCCAGTAGCTCATGTAGCACCTTCTGGCACTAGACAAGCTAACTGTCTGAGGACTGACTCTCTTCCAGATTCCAGCCAGGTCACTCCATGTTTTGTCCCAAGAGCATATGGTGTCTTCAGCAGTAGGGTCTTACCATTAACCTTTTGTGGGTCATCAAGTACTCTTACAGAAATCTGTCTTCTTTTGGGAAACCTTGTAGGTCTCTCTGATCAACAGCTCATTATGGATGTTAAGCAAATGCTGGTATTGGGAGATATAGGTCAGTGCCAAGGGAAAAGAAGGAAGAAAAAATATAGGTAATATGAAAGAGAAAGAGAGAAGAGGGAGGAGGAGAGAGAGAGAGAGATAGGAGAAGCTTAAGTTTAGTCTTCATCATACCCTCTCCAGGGCCCCTGTGAATCAGGTGTTGCCTCTAAGCACTTGATGAAGGTTCAACCTTTTAGTCTGTCTTTCAGGATCACCCAAACTCTTTTCACTAGCAAATACCCTAACATCATCTGTTTCCACCCTATCCACTTTCCTCACTTCCAGTTTCATCCTAGACTACTGTATGGTTGTCACTTCTTTGAGAGCTGTGGTAGCCTCCTAACTTCATTTTCTTCTAGTCTACACCTTCACGTGTCTCCCATCAGACATCATTTCTCTTGTGATGAAGACAATGCATATAACCTGTTTAATTGTCTAAAAAGATTGATATTAATAATGATTGTCTATCCCACCCCAAATCTATACCTATATTTGCCATATTTTTTTCTTATACACAATACCTAAAGTTGAATACACACACACACACACACACACATATTCTTTCATCCTAAAAGAGAGCATTCTATAAATATTTTATTCTGTGTATTTCTGGTCTCATTTAACAATTATTATTAGAAATATTTAAAATAAGCCATACAACTCTATTTCCATTTTTTAATACCCACATGATATGCACCTAATGGGTGTTCAATAATTTTATTTGCATTTTTTATGTCATGGATTTGTTGGTTGCAATTTTTATAATAATAAAAATGATACTACCATTTAAAATAGTGCCCTCTGTGCATTTGCTTATATATGCAAGCATATCTATAGGAAAAACTTATTTAGAAATGTGAATAGAAAGATATGTGCTTTTAAATGCAAGTCAACATTTGCAATTAAGAAAAATAACCAGACCAAGTATCAGTTCAAGTTCCTTCATTGTTCATAGCTGAAGAAATCAAGACCTTCTAAAACTCTACCATCAATGGCTATGTTCACCTTTTCAAAGCTTGCCAATCAGGATCATAAGAATTAAAAACATTTGTCTGGCTCGCATTATAATCCCAGCCCTGAGGAGGTTGAGGTTGGAAGATCACCATGAATTCCAGACCAGTTTGGGCAGCAGTGAGACCCTATCTGAAAAAAATATTGAATTACAAATAAGAATGAGTAATTTTTTTATGGGTTATCTGTATTTCTTTTGTGTGCTCTTGGTGCTTTGATATTTGATTTTTTTTCTTCTTGGTATGTTTATATTTAATCCATCTATCATAAATATTAGAAATGGCAATCAAAGCTTTTAATCAAATTTGTCAATCACTTCTATTACCTTTTGCTTTTGAGACTAGTTTTAAGAATTTCCTAGTCCATCTAAAATGCCTGTGTCATCATGGTTTACTGTATTTCTCACATTAATGTTCTTTCCACTGGAAGTGGAGTTCTCTTCATTTTACTGTAAGGACACACACCTTAAGAGAACAAATGTAGGCTTTGGAGTAGTTATTGGTAAAGGTAGCTGTGGCGCTTTGATTCAGGTGTCCCCCATAAACTTACGTGTTCTGAATACTAGGTTCCCAGCTGAGGGAGATTTGGGAATTAATGCCTCCTGGAGGCAGAGTCTTGTTGGGGGCAGGCTTATGGGTGTTATAGCCAGTTTCCCCATGCCAGTGTTTGGAACACTCTCCAGTTGCTGTTGTCCACCTGATGTTGGACAGGGGTGATGTCCACCCTGTGCTCATGCTCTCATTTTCCCTGCCTCCCCCCTCGAGTCTATAAGCCAAAATAAACTTTTTTTTTTTTCCCACAAGCTGCTCAGGTGATTTCTTCCAGCAATGAGAACCTGACTGCAACAGTAGCCATCAAGAATAAGAGAAATGACTGGGCATGGTGGCACATGCCTTTAATCCCAGCACTTGGGAGGCAGAAGTAGGAGGATCACGATGAGTTCAAGGCCACTCTGAGAAAACACAGTTAATTCCAGATCAGCCTGGGGCTAGAGTGAAACCTTACCTCCAAAATAATAATAATAATAATGATAAGGGAAGAGAAAATGGATGACAAAACACATGAATAGAAAGACAAAACACATGAATAGAAAGAGAGTGGCAAAATTAGTGGGTAGGCACAGGGATAACAGAACAAGCAAGGGCTCAGGCTAAGCTTTTGATGAGCAAGCAAGACTTCAACAGGTTACTCTCATAGAGAACTGTTCGACTGGGGAGCAGGCCTATCACGAGGTCCTTCCTGTGCTGGTATAAAACGGCTGTTAACTTGACAAGACCTGGAATCACCTGTGAGGATGATGCAGCTTACGCTCACCTCTGTGCATGTGTGAGGACTTTTCTTGATTAGGTTAATGGAGATAGGAAGATCCACATTAACTGAGGATAGCATTCTATGGGCTGAGAATCTGGATCATGTCAAAGGAGAGAGCGGCCTGAGCAGCAGCATTCAGCTCTCTGCTACCTCTTTGTGGACTGGGAAGGAGAAGTTGCTTTAAGCTCCTGCCAACATGCTTTCCCCACCAGGATGGCCTGTAACCCAGAATTATAAACTAGAAAAAAAGCTCTGTCCTTATACTGATTTTAGTCAGGTATTTTGTCCTAGCAAGGAGAAGCTGACTAATACAATTACGAATCATACTGAATGTTGAATGGAGGAGTCAATTTCGTGCAACATTTCCTTCCAAAATATGAAGGTAGGATAAATAAATTTTGTTGGCATATAGGAAAAAAAAAAATGCTCTTGCCTAAGTATCTTTAGATGCCTCAAAAATTACACATACTACATATATACAGCTCATTCTTCAGCAGCCCCAGGAGTATATCCTAAGTTATTATTTTGAAAACTGAATACTTAAATCATACAATGAGTAAACATGTTCATCTTTATTCAACAGAGTATCCTGGCCATTAGCAAACCTTTCATAACAACATCAAGTGTTACAACCACAGCTTCACTGGTTACTGTTTGCTCTGGTTTTGCTGTTTGCAGCACTTTGAATTTCCTTTGCATCTGTTGCATACTCTTGTACTCGGATACAAACTTTGGGTTATCTCATGTCCCCTAGAGTTATTTGGCACATGTCCAGGGAGGCCTGGGTCACCTAGATCTGCACAGCTATGTTCCAGATCAGAGGTGTAAACCTCACTTCCACGGGAGTGAAGTGACCCAGGGACATTTAATTATAGTTGTTCTTAACTGGCTTGAGTTCTTTTTTTAAAGGCAAAATTGGGATGCAAGACCTTAACTTGGCATCAGTTCAATACTCTCTTGCCAAAAGCACTTTATCAGATTTGGGCACTGTGGTGCTCACCTGTAATTCCTGCACTGCACTTAGAAGAGGGATGCAAGAGGTACAGGAACTCAAGACCAACCAGGGTTACATGGGACTCTATCCCAGAAAACGGAACAAAACAAAACAAAAACAAATTCAGAAGAGAAAACTACGTTGTGACATGGAACATTAGACTTACTGGACTGAAAAGAGTTCCCCAGGAAAAGACTTTTGTTAGAGTGCTACTGACTGTAAAACATTACTTAATCATTTTGTATTTTTTATTCGGTGGTTTCAGCTAAGAATGTTTTATTGTTTGGATTTTCCACAGGAATATTTTACTTCCCTCTCATTCACACTCACATTTGCTTAGAAGTTTCTTATTTATTCACGGTGCTGGAACTCAATCATATCTTCGTTAAAACACCCAGTCACTAATGAATTAATGAGTACTTAGAATCTGAGAGTTAGGAACTTACAAATTTGAAACAAAATTAGAAACTGAAATAGATAATGCAGGCTAATTATCTTGATATTTTATTACTCCAGAATACCTGCTCTGCTTAATTCATTTATTAATACATAAATACTCAAAAACTAGGCATATTTATACTTTCTGGGGAAAATGGGCAATTCAATGCCATTATTTTATTTTGCAATAGGAACTGTGAGTACTGCCTTGAGTATTTCCACTCAACATCATTTAACTGAACAGCTTAAACCAAGTGGCAGAGCAAATGAAGGGGGAAAAGTAGGAGGAAGATACAATAATTTTATAATTAACTATGCTGACTCAGGAAGTCTTGTGCAAGGCAATACTTAGAATAATGAGGGTATGTATGTGTGTGAATACCTACTGTGATCCAAACATTGGATTATGTACAAATCCCATTAATTCTCTCTAAATAGCATATTAATATGTGGAAACTATTTTCAGAGAAGTTAATTAAATTGAAAAATGTCATACTAATAATGAAGACAATTCAATTATGATTAACTTCAATATATTTGTCTTTTCTATTTTAACGTTTTGAAATATGTTCTTTATAAATTTTGCTACATTTTTTGAAATTGAATTTTTTTCATTACTTTTTGGATGAAGTAAATTTATCAAAGTATAAGACCACAACACATTTTATAAAGTTTGCTCAAAAATCACCATATATCTGTGTAGATTTGAAAACTGTTTAAAGTCCAGGAGGACAAGACATCCAATTCAAGGTCAAGAAGCTTACTTAGCACCATGTCTAGACATTTCAGAAAGTTCTAAAAGGTCAATATATTTTGATCTTGCCATGGCGACCCCAGTTTGAACAAGACTGGATTTATGAAAATTTCATTACACTTTTCTTCCAAGATTCAAGCTATCGTAAAACCTGGGTATCTGTGCATGGGAAGAACCAGGTATTCAATACAGTAAAAACTAGCATGTCCCTGACTATGCATGACATGTGGTCACCAATCCTGACATAAATTATCTTACCAAGCTTTCCAACGTTACAAAGAATAAGAATCTACAAGTGGCACTAATAATCAATAGCTTAAAGTTTGGGAAATACTAATATAAGAATCACAAAAATGGCTTGTTTTGCAACAATAAAATATGATATAAAATGTTCCTTGTTTTTTCTACTGTGAAAGATTAGCTGAAAAATGTCCTCAGTTCATGACTTTTGATAGGATGCCAACCCTTTACGATGTGATTTGGCACCTCTCCCGTGAAGGAGTGAATTCTGTTTCCCACCTCTGCGCCCTTGCAGCCTAGGCTTGCTTTTGCCCTAGCTCTGCAGCAGAACTGACAGAGCCAGGAAAGCCACGACATGGGAGGAGCCGCACACTCCCACTGATTTGATGGAGTCCCCCATGACCACCATGGAAATGAGTTCCAGAAGACTTCTGTGCACTGGACACAGAGTTGTCCTGACTAAAGTCATGGAAGATCACCTGGACATCAGCAAAAGCAGCAGCTGTCTGCAGAAAGCTCAGCAAAATAAGAGCTGCCCATCTGAGCTCAGTCCAGATGGCCAGCCCACAAGACTGGGAGCTAAAGGGAAGCTTGTGGGATTGGACTGCTTTGTGAAATGGCACTAGCAAATGAATAAATTGAATGTTGGGACATTTAGGATTCTAAGGTTCCGTTTGAGCCTGAAAGCCAAGAAGCCAATACATTATGCCAGAGGCCTTTTATTTTACTTGACTAAAGCAGCAGGTGAGAAGATTTATGCAGCCTGAGATGATGACATGGGAAAGGAAAGATGGAGCCTATCACTAAATAAAAGTTCACAAGTAAAGGCATTGCTTAAGGGCAAAGACTGGAAGATGTTTCACCACAGTCCATGTTTCAGGCTATAGATTTTACCTGTTAGCCTTCTGTTTAACAACAATACCAATGAGTGTCTTGGAAAGCTACAAAAACAAACCTGCTTTTATCCTGTTTAGGGGCAGGGAGCATAAGATACCAAATTATATCTTCTGGATCCACATTTACTATGGCATTGTTTTGCAAACCAATATGTTTGTTGGGATGTATGGAATCAAAGGTAATCACCATTTGATTAACAAATCTGAATATTTGTTCATTTTAAAAGTTTAAAATTAAACCAGGCATGGTGACGCACACCTTTAATCCCAGCCCTTGGGAGGCAGAGGTAAGAGGATTGCCGTGAGTTCAAGACCAACCTGAGACTACATAGTTAATTCCAGGCCAGCCTGGGCCAAAGTGAGACCCTACCTCAAAAAAAAAAAAAAAAAAAAAAAAAAGTTTAAAACTAGGGGCTGAGAAGATTGCTCAGTGGTTAAAGATGTTTATTGCAAAGCTGCCCTCCCCAGGTTCAATTCCCAAGCCACCCATGTAAAACAGATGCAAAATGTAACATAAATATCTAATGTTCATTTGTACTAGCAAGATGTGTCCCAAAGGATCCATACAAACACACACACACACACACACACACACACACACCACTGAATAAATTTTTTAAGTTGAAAACCATAATAGCAATAAAGATTTCATGAAAACATATCTCATCTTGATAAATGACTCCAAAATATAGTTGACTGAAGATATAAGAAAAATGTCATAATAAACCAAAATTTAAAAGTTACTAACAAGACAGTAATATCATAAGGAAAGAACAGGCTGGTTTTAAAGAGAGAGAGAGGTAAGATGTAAAGGCAGTAACCTGAGATGAGAAAGGTTCTTGGAGGGATCAGAAAGGATTGCAATAATACTAAAACTGCAGAAGTTTGAGGATAACACACATTGGATTTATATATACTTTATGTACCTTTATATACTTTATAAAGTATTCTGAGAATAAAGAGGGAGAAAAGACAAGGTTGAAATGAACTGGCTTGAATGTCTTGTCGTGTACACTAGCTGTGATGGCTCATGCCTGTAATACTGGCACTTGGAAGGTGAAGGCAGTAGAAGCTCTGAAAATTCAAGGTCAGCCGCACTACATAGTGAGACTTGGGCTAGCTGGGCTACAGACTGAGATTTAAAAAAAAATCAAATTTAAATAAAACCTAAGTGAATGATATGCCTGTCAAGTACAAATGAGGAACTTATGATTGCAAATGTACAGTAATGATGTTGAAGCATTTAAGCATAGAATATACTAGAAGTATGATAAAAGATGAAGCAAAAGATAAAACTTATCTGAAATTGGATATACATAACAGAGAAAAAGCAGAAAATATTTAGTATTCCAAAGCTCAGGTGCTTAGTACTATGAAATGGAATGAATTATGTGCAGGAGGAGTCAGGTGCAAGGCAGTAAAACATTATTAGGCCCCAAGTTAGTATATTAAGTACTAAATTAGTGTATTACAAAACCTAGTCTGAAACAGTACAAATATCAGAGGTAAAATGCTAGAAAACTTAACTGATAATTACACTGAAAATTTCATTTCATATGCATGAGACTTACATAAATAATCAAATATAACCTAATATTAGGGATATATACCAAAAGTTTTCCAATAAACAAAATATAATAGGGAGGATCAAGGCAAGAGAGGCCAAAGTTCATTTCATGACGTCCTTCTCAGTCCATGAAAATAGAAATTGAATAAGAAATGATTGAGACTGCATAGTAAGCTAACAGTGGTAATAAGATTCAAATGCCACATGGAAAGGATAGCACTGAGACATAAACAAGGAGAAAAATTCTTTTTTCATCACCACTCAGCATCACTGTAGAAGTTCTAGTCCGTGAAATAACATAAGACCATGAATAACAGACATTGATGGTAAAATCAGTATAAAATAGTCATTAAACTATACCAACCTTAAATCTTCCAGAATTGATTTTAAAAAGCAGTTCAATGATGACACACAAATAGAACTATATATATATATTTTTTTCTAATTAATTAAGGAGTATTATGAAAAGCATGATATGTTTAACTACAGAACAGAAAAAGTGTTAAAATCATTAGGAAATCTCTTCACATGCCAAATTTTAAAATCTTCTTTTAAAAAGCAATAGGATATTGTTATAGTTATACTTTAAGGATGGGGGGATAGGTCACTTTTATCACATGCATAGGCCCTGACTTTGATTCTCAGCACTGCAAAGCATAAAATTAACAAAAACAACAAAATCTTGAATAAATAGAGGGAGGTGCATGTAACAAATTCTGAATCAGTATAAATGTTTGCATCCATCCAATGACATCCTGAAAATACTTTACCAACATACCATTGTAGTCATCAGAGTGTAAGTACTTGGAATATTAGGAAAGACTCAAATGTCCATTGTGGTTAAGCTGAGCTGTGGAGACCAAAGCCAAACAAACGCATGTGACTAAAGAAAATAGAACAATGGGGGACTGGAGAGATGACTCAGTATTTAAGGTGCTTGCCTGCATAGCCTAAAGGCCTGGGTTTGATTCCCCAGTACCCACATAAAGCCAGATGCACAAAGTGGCATGTGGAGTTACTCTGAAGCACCTAGAGAGTCACTCACATGCCCATGCTCTGTCTGCCTCCCTCCCCCTCTCTCCTTGAAAATAAATAAAAATATTTTTTTAAATAATAGAACAATGTAAACCTGTAAATTTAAGTCATTTTATAAACATTTTATTGACAACTTCCATACATATATACAATATTTCATGATCATAGTCCCCTCCCACCACCTTCCCCATTCCCCCTCCTGATAAAAAGTAGTTCGGATTGTTAGTATGACATCACCACAGGCCTCAAATATCCAAGCTCTGCCATCCTCAGTGTAATCATAGCAAGGAAAAGACAACTAAGAGAATGTTCTCCCCATTCAAGGACACCTCCCAACCTTTACATACTGCTTCTTATATCTGATTGACCAGAACTTTGTTACCATGGCATACTTAACATTAATAGAAGCTGAAAAATGTCTTTATGTCAGATGCCTGCGTTCACTCACTAATAGATATAAGGACTTCTGTGGCCTACAGAAATAAAACAGAGAACAATATTATGTGAAAGCTCACAAACTCTTCCCTAAGCATCTAGATAAAATTTTAAAAAAATTCTGAAATACTTAAGGCAGATGGGTTGCTTTGTTCTATATGGGACAACAACAGGGATAAGTAATGAAACTATTCCTTGAAAAAAGAACTGTCAAAGAAGAAAACATTCACCAGAGACAAAGAATACCTAATTCAAGACATTACAGAGTCAATTTGAACCCAACTGATACACACACACACACACACACACACACACACACACTATTTCAAGCTCTTGAATGAGCTAGTGGAAATATCCTAAAGAAATTTTTAAATATTTTTTTATTTATTTATTTATTTAATATTTGAGAGGGAGAGAATTGGCATGCCAGGTCCTGCAAGTCACTGAAAACGAACTCCAGATATATGTGCCACCTTGTGCATCTGGCTTTATGTGGGTACTAGGGAATCAAACCTGAATCCTTTGGCTTTACCAGCAAGTGCCTTAAGAGCTAGGCCTCTCTCCAGCCTGGTCCTGGAAAATTTTAATGGGATAAATTGGCCATGTGCTTAAGACATCTCTATTGCTATTTGGCATTTATCAAAGTAACTTTCCTACTCTCCCATGGACACTAGGAAATGGGGCACTTCTTCCTTCAGCACTCCCACATAAAAGGGATGGCCTCAGAAAGACTTGAGGCACACCATGACAGCTCATCTTAACTGTTAAGTCGGGGTTGTGATATTCCAGGAGATTAGTAAAGCACACATTTAGGTGTGTCTGTTTAGGTTATTCTAACAACAATTAGATTATGGGGTTCAACATTTGAATTGGCTATTAGGTGTCTGCCTGTGGAAGTTGAGTCCTACTTAGAGAAAAAAAGATTACTGAAAAAGTGCCTTTGAAGGGCATAGCTTGTCTCTGATCTCTATCTCAGTGGCTTCCTGACTTCCATAAGGTAAGGACCTTCCTCCATCACACCCTAGACACCAGGATATCCTGCCTCACCACAAACCACTGCAATAGAGTAAATAAGCTACATATGAAATCTCTGAAACCATGAGCCAAAACGAATCATCCCTCCTTTACACTGCTGCTCTCAGGCTTTGTTCACAGTGAAGCAGTGTCCTTTGGCTGTGAAAAATACTGCAGGCTGGAAGAGGATCTGCTTTTCAAAGGGCAAAGACATAATCTACAATTCAAATTTTCCCAAAATTAATGCTCAAAAAGCATTTTAAAAAATAAGGTAAGAAGTTGATAGAAAAAAAAAAGCCTATCCACTGTTTAAACAAGCTGAAGGAAATATTAAGACTATCTGGGTCATAACTTTATCTGAAATATAACAGGTTGAGAGCAAGATCAAGAGGGGGGGGATAGGATAACTTGCTAATCAGTTTCTTATGGAATTGTAAAATTGCTAATACTGGCTTCACATTTATAACTTCTGGTTATAATACTGGCTTCCATTATAGATCTATAAAAGAAACTTACTAAAGAGGGAATCACCATGGGTGATGCACATTAAAGCCGCTTTAAGGCCCAAATGACTTTAAACAGTGAACATATCCAGAACCTCCAAACCGAAAAGTCAAGTACTCTGAAGGATCATGTCTACTGATGAGGTAATATGGCGGAACCTTGAGCACAGATGGAAATTCCAGACCTCATGACTGGCAGTACTTACTCAGCTAAATTCCATCTAGATGTTTGGCTGACAAAAGTACTGGGATGGCAAACCACTGCGGCCTTTTGTTGAGCTTAGCACCTATGAAATGTCACATGGAGGACAGGCAAGTATACGTTGCCTCGCATTTACAAATAAGAAATCATAGCACACTGCAACAAGATTCCAAAAGGTGTGTGGCCTGGAAGTACTGAGACATTGCACCACTTTTTCATAATTTGACCTCCTGTGCCGAGTGTGATGATTTAGCATCTAAAGGTAGATATAAGACAAGGTTTTTTTTAATTTTTTTTTTCTGTGAAACTTGTATTGAACTTAGGAAAAGGACAGCATGCATGTCATGTAATTTCTCATAATGTTGCTGTTGGAATCTATTTTGTCTTTAAACTGTATAACCCTAAATTTAACAGTCAGACTTTTCCTCCTTGTTTATATCACCCTCTTAGCTGAGGTGATAAAACACATGGCCCTTTCTGGGTTGCTAGACCACTAAGTGACAATTCCTCTCCAAATTTTACCCAACTCTTCTGTCTACGCAGGGGTTGTGAGGATTTTCTTGAGCCGCTAGGAAGATCTGCAGTTCACTGCAGGAGGCTTGCTAGGGATGCCCTTTACAATGAATAGATGTAACTCTTGGCAATTAGAGGTGAGAATTGAACAGCTATTATATCCTGTGTCATCAAGCTAAGTTTCTTCTGGTCCACAAGTATAGCATTTGAATATAATTATTGCTAAGTAATAGATTGTAAAGTTGATTGACAGAAGGAAAAAGCACGTTTAAGTTCCTGGATCACATGACAAGTTGCAGACAGAAAACCAACGTGCTCCTCAAGCAGCAT
Organism: Orientallactaga sibirica; assembly: GCA_036365145.1. Classification (NCBI taxonomy): domain Eukaryota; kingdom Metazoa; phylum Chordata; class Mammalia; order Rodentia; family Dipodidae; genus Orientallactaga; species Orientallactaga sibirica. The sequence goes on from JAEOAD010000006.1 coordinate 28,954,214, forward strand.
AATAGACAAGCTAAGATGAATGAGAAGCATGGCACTGACTCTCCTTGGATCCTTTCCTCACAAATGAATCTGCATCTCTCTAGTTGCCAACACTGAAGCAAGTCTTGGGATTCTGCATGAAGCTGTCATACTAAGTATCACTCTGTACTGTTTATTATAGCCCTAGTGTATGACTATTCAGGCACAGTTGGTATTCCAGGAAACCAATTACATGTCACTTCATGAGCAAGATTTGGGAAAAGTACACATAATTCTACCAGTGAATTAAACTGTGTGTAGCTTTACTGATATTGAAAGTACAAAGGCCTCAAGTCCAGAGCCCTACCTTAAATGTTTAAGTTGGAACATAATTCCAATATCATAAGATATGCACTCTGGAACACAGATGAGGAGATGAGATCTGCTGGAACTGGGTGACACGTGAAGAATAAGTAAGCATTAATGAAAAGCAACTGTCAAGTACTAAAATGAGAAGGAGAAATTCTGTGGGTAGTGACATTTTAAAATCCAATGAGGGGAAGAAGATCATGACTCTAGAGATGGTCACATGGAAACTTACAGGGAGGACCCTGAAAAACTTCTGCACACCTAGAGAAAAAGCATAGAGCCACACAAGTGTGGGGGTGTTTGGGAAATGAGAAACATGTTTCACTAAAGCAAGAAGAAAAAAAAAAGAAAGAAACCACTTCAGCTTCAACCATCTTCTTTGTAATTTTATATTTCATGTAAATGAATACATATAACACCTTAAGCATGCATAGTCATTGTTCACATCTGAAAGATGAATAAATTCAAGACACATGGAGAGTCCAGGTGATGAGTGGATACAATGTCCTTTATGATGATGTCCACTTCCTGCTTTCAAAAGACATAACTTGCTACTTGAAATTGTGACACTCGATTCCCCAAGAAATTTAAAATAGTCACTGGAATTCCTTTTTTGTTTGCTTGGTTTTGAGACAGGTTCTCATGCAATGATCTTGTACTGTCTATGTTGTTGATAATGGCCTTGAACTTCTGATCCTCCTGCCTCTACCTCCCAATTGTTAGGACCAAAGGTGAGTAACATGATGCTAGCTTCCTCTGGATGTTTGAAAGAGATTTTTGGCCTATTTTAAAAGTTAAATTTTCCAAGCTTTCTTGTATCAGTTGGAAGGGAAACTAAAGATGGTGAAAAGAATTGGGAAATGATTATTGGTGCAAATTCAAAGGAATCTCATCCCAAATAGCAGAGTATAGGAAGAAATTAAGACAAAGTAAGAAAATCCAATGATTTCAATGATTTCACAATTTTAGAATCAAGTCGTGAGGACTAGAACGATGGCTTAGTGGTTAAGGTATTTGCCTGCAATGCCTAACAACCCAGGTTCAATTCCCCAGTACCCATGCAAAACCAGACACAACATCTGGAGTTCATTTACAGTGACTAGATGTCCTGTCATGCCCATTCTCTCCTCTCTCTCTCTCTCTGTCTCTTTCTGTCTCCTTGCAAATAAATAAAACATTTTTAAAAAGAATCAAGTCAGCTTTGAAAGAAAACTCATATTTTATTGAAACATAATGGATTTTGTGTTGTTGACTAGACGTCAGGAAGGAAATGACCTGCAAAAGACAAGGGACAGAACTGAAGTTCTAAAGTGGGGATAAAATGAGGACCAGGACTGGAAATTTCCAGAGAAAGATATAAATGGCCATTTCTTACTCCTATTTCTGATGTAACTATTTGCATAGCCCTAGTTACTTTGGTCTCTCTGCCCCTAGTGGGCACATGCATCAAAGGCAGCACTTACTGGTAAAGCTCCTTACCTGCCTCGCATTCCTTCTTAGCTGGTAGTTCATAGTGACAAGTCTAATTACTACTCTTGCTATTGATGGCCATATGAACTCCTGTGAAGATAGGCATTGCAGTCTCCTTAATAACTTTCCCACAGGACAGATGAACCTCAGCAGCGTCTCAGTGTGGTTAAGTAGGGTTCCCTTTTCTGCTACTTCTTTGTCTTTTTTTTTTTTTCTTTGTAGCTTAGCAGTAAAAAGGAAACTGGCGAAGCTGAAAGGAAATTGGAGTGAAATCCACAGGAGCCTCTTAAATGAAATATCAAGCACCAGCTCCTCAGTATAAGTGGTTTCCACACAGCCATTCATTGTGAACCCCTACTAAGCAAAAGCAAAATGTCCAATGAATTAGACATGCTAGCCTTCCATCGGAAATCTCATGGGAAAGTTCCAAAAAGCAAACACATTTAAGCATGAGTAGAATTTTTGCTTTCCCATTGTTTGGCTTAGAATGCTATGAAAAATTTAAATCACATGCATCTTAAACTTATGAAGGACCAATGAGGCATGTAGAGAAAAATAATCAAACTGAATGTATTTACAAAACCCAAGTAGGCAATATGTCAATAAATGTCACTTCACATTCCATGTGGACATAAATCTTATTAGGACTAATAGTAGAATGATTATATTCTTGGTGTTTAGCAAAGTGTTTTGAACTATGTCATTTATAATGTCATTCATTTGGTAAATACCTATTATTGTATCTATAACATTTACAGTCATATGTAGGAATATTGTGTGTGTGTGTGTGTGTGTGTGTGTGTGTGTGTGTGTGTCTGAATGTGTGTATCTAAGAGATGAATGAGTTATATGATAAGGGAAGAAAATGAAGTCACATTGCATGGGAATTTTCACAGTGAGTATTCATAATATATGCACACTACTAAGGTGACCCACCTACTGTACCATGTACATTAGAACATTATGTGTGCACATGCACACACTTGGCAAAAATTGTTTGTGCTCTTACATTAGACAATATTCTTATAAGTAAAATAGCTAAATTAAAATAACATTATCTCCTCTTTATTATTGAAATAGTGACCTATTTATTTAGTCCAATAAAAATAAGTCAGGGGATGGAAAGATGGCATAGAAGTTAAGGTGCTTTCCTGTGAAGCCTATGGACCTAGATTCCATTCCCCAGTACCCACATAAACCAGATGCCCAAGATGGCACATACATCTGGTATTCATTTGCAGTGGCTAGACACTCTGGTACTCCCATCAGCATGCTCTCTCTCTCCCTCTCTCTCTCTCTTTTTTTTTTTTTTTTTTTTTTGGTTTTTCAAGGTAGGGTTTCACTCTAGCTCAGGCTGACCTGGAATTCACTATGTAGTCTCAGGGTGGCCTCGAACTCATGGTGATCCTCCTACCTCTGCCTCCCAAGTGCTGGGATTAAAGGCATGCACCACCACGCCCGGCTCTCTTTTTCTATCTGCCTCCTTATCTCTCAATTAAGTAAGTGAATGAAAAATTTAAATAAATAAATAAATAAACAAGACAAAATACCATGGATCTTTTCAAAGCCTTGATAATCAAAAGGAATCTTGTATATTACTTAGCTATGCATGGCTAAACGTTTTGCTTGTCAGTAGCTGATGAATTTTTAATTAATTTAACTTATATTTCAGTAGAAATATTAATAAAAAAAATAAATATCAAGTATAAAATTAGACCTGGGGACAAAATAAAGGTGATGTTAGCAAATGAACCATATAAGCTTTTTTCTACTATAGGTGTTTAGGGTTTTTGCAAGAGTAGGTCACACATTTTTTCTTTACTTTTACACTTCCTGCTCACAGAGCAGGCTCATTTGTTTCCCCAGCCTGTGCCGAAATTGTACATACCATGGTCAACATGATGACTTAAATACTAAAAATAACTGAAATGGTTCAAACTTCAATTGGCTCCATCTAGCTATAGCATTTAGCATCTTTAAAACACTCCGTGCTTCTTTGTTGTCATAACCATCTCCAGCTTTTTATTCTTTTTTTATTAGTTATGTAGATAGTGTGTGTACAGTTATGCTCTTACCATCATTAGCCTCCTCCCTGTCCTCCCCTCTCCGAAGGGACCCTCCTCATTGGGGAATGTGGGTCGTGCATTGTGGGGGTAGCCATCAGTTATGGGGAGGAGGTTTTTACTGTGGCCATTGCACTATTGAACTTCTATCATGATCAAGTCGTCTTTAACACCAGATTTCTCTTAAATCTCACAGTCCACACGTGCTTCAAATTCTAGAACATGAAACAGGAAGATTGCTTCAAGTGTAAGGACATCATGGACTACCTAGCAAGTTGCAGGCCAGCCTGGGCTACATAGTATATCAGACAAACCTGACAGCTCCCAAGCTTTGCCTTATGTCCTTTCCATTTTGTCCTTATGTGTCATTTATCGTGTTCCCAAACACTCCGTTAAGTGTGTGTGATGGTTTATATTGTCAACTTAACAGATCTAGAATCATCTTGGTGGCAAATCTCTGGGCATGTGTGTGAGGGATTTTCCACATAGATTAACTGAGTTGAGAAAAGAAACCCTAAATATGGATGACACAATTCCATGGGCCGGGGTCCAGGACTCGCTCAAAAAGAAAAAGCTAGTTGAGAGTGAGCATTCACCTCTCTCTACTTCCTGACTGCAGATGCAAGACCACCTGCTTCATGCCCCTGACATCACACCTTCCCCACCATGATTGTTGAGCCCCTGGAACTATAAGCTAAAACAAACCCACACAGTCTTAAACTACTTTTTGTCAGGAAGGAGGAAAGTAATGAATAGTTTTCAAGTTCATTTCCTAAGAACAGGTGTACTGAAATGTATATGAGAGTTCAAATGGGAAACAGACACACAATATGTTTCAACAACTCAAGCAGGATTGATTTACTTTAGCAAACAATGGCACCAGTGAAGGAGTAGGTGGAGCATAGTAAAATCTCAAGGGAGAGGGCAGGAATCCCTAGCAAGCAGCTGAGAAGGTAATGTCAACCTGGTTTTAAAAAGACAAGGGAAACCAGAAGCCATACACAAGTGTCTTATGTGAATTGATGTGGTGATGGACTTGAATGTCACAATTGTGTGTGTGTATGTGCACGTGCATGCATGCACATACCCACACATGCAGATATGTATGGGGAGTAAAGGCAGAAAGAGAGCGAGAGAGAAATAACTATTGGCTTAAAAAATAGCTCTCGGGCTGGAGAGATGGCTTAGCGGTTAAGGTGCCTGCCTGCTAAGCCTGAGAACGCTGGTTCCAATCTCCAGCGGTTCCAATCTCCAGGTCCCACGTTTAGCCAAATGCAAAGTGACTCAAGGGCGCAATGCCGCACTTGCCCACAAGGAGGCGCACACATCTGGATTTCGTTCACAGCAGCTGAGAGACTGCTGGCGCGCCCATCTCTATCTGTCTCCCTCTCCCTCTCTGTCTGTCTGTCTCTCTCTCCAAAAATAAATAATAAAAATAATTTTTAAAAAATAGCTCTCATGATTGTGAAGTCTGGGAAGTCCAAAACATATAGGGCACTATGATAGGCCTGGAATTCAAGAAAGAGTTAATGTTACAGGATTGAGTCAAAATTCCACAGCACACCAGTCTTTGTGGGCTTGATGTGCAGTCTTGTGAATTCTTAACACTGTGGAGAGCTGCAGTCTTTGTCTTTAAGGTCTTCAGCCACATGGGTGAGGCCGCCTCATTACAAAGGGTAGTCATTACGAAATGCCAAGAACACATCTAACAAATAGCTTCAAAGCAATTCCTATACTATACTTTGGCCAAATAACTGGGTGTCACAGCCTGACACAGAAAATGAGCCATCACAAACAGATTGGAGTTACCTTTCTGAATATGGCACAGAATTTCCCATGTTGTTGATATCTTGCTTTACTGAGGTACATGTGTTACAAATGATAAATCAATACCAAAACATTATTGTTTAATGAAGTTGGAAAAGTTTATAGGTAGTGCAGTCCCTAGAAATTGAGGAAAATGGAAGTAAAATAGAGAAGGAAGAAGAAAAGGAAGAGAAGCAGAAAGGAGAAGCAGAAAGGAGAAGGAAAAGGAGGAGGAGAAAGATGATGATGAGGAAAAGGAGGGAACATATCACTGAGCCAACTACAACTTCACCAACGTCACAGATGGTCACACGGTACAGGGACACCCTAAGAAAGCATTACATACTACCTCACATCAGAACAGACTATGGCTGGGCGGGTGTGGTGGCATTCTTTAATACTAGCACTTGGGAGGCAGAGGCAGGAAGATTTCTGTGAGTTCAAGGCCACCCTGAGACTGCATAGTGAACATAGTGAATTCCAGGTTAGCTGGGCTAGAAGGAGACCCTACAAAAAAAAAAAAAAAAAAAAAAAAAAAAAAAAAAAAAAAAAAAAACAGACTACAAAGGGGAGAGAGGAGTCAAACTTTTTCCCTTTTCCTCAAGGTTCACTCTCATGCCTGATGCTACTAAGTCCATCCTTTGGGAGACAAACTCCCTGCATTGTCACGTAGCCTCTATGAAACTCCACTCTAGCCAGATGGGAGAAGCTCAAGCATTGGTCTTTGAGGTAATGGTACAGTGGACCCTGTCTGGTTGATGGTGCCATGAGGGTTCATTCAGTACAGAACCAATGCTTCTCCAGGGAAGGGAGAGCTAAAAACACCTTCATCATCAAAAATCTGAAAGATACATGTAAGACCATAAAATCATTTTTGTCTATGACCTGAGACCATAATAAAATTGGTATGGCTAATGCAAGATTTTGTTAGCTATTCTCACAAAAAAATAAAATACTAACATATAAAAGATAATGCCTATTTATGATTACAACAGAAAATATGTTTTCCAAACATGTATGTCTGAATCTGGACATATTATGCCACTTTTGCTTGAAACCCACTGGCACTTAACAACAGAGTTTTCAACTATCTGTACTATGTGCAATTAAAGGCTGAAAAGAGTAAAAAACCTTCACATATTTTACCTTACTCTAGAACACAAAGGAAATTTCAATTAAATATTATTTTATCTCAATCACTGTAAATATTAAATATTAATTAACTAAACTGTTTAAATGGTATATCAACCAACTTTGATGACTATTGATGCTCCCATGTTTATTATATATCAAATCTGTTCAAAAACTCTGCAACTACTTAATGGCATTGTCATTCAAAGGACTATGTCGGACACACAGAATGTAATGAGGAAGGGAAAAAAAGCTAAAATACCTGATTTGTAACTAAGAAAAAAGGGGAAACACATAAATAAGCTGGTGCCATGCAGGGTGATATGATTTCTAACAGGAGATCAAATATAAAGGATGCATGTCAAAACTAAACTTGAATCATGTCTGGCAAAGATTTCTAAAGAATGGTACCCTAAATTAAAACTTGAAGTACAGGGCTGGAGAGATAGTTCAGCATTGAAGGTGCTTGCCTGCAAATCCAAAGGACCCATGTTCAATTCTCCAGGACCCACGTAAGCTAGATGCACAAGGTGGAACATGTGGCTGGAGTTTGTTTGCAACAGTTGGAGGCCCTGGTGTGCTCTCTTTCTCTCTTTTTCTCTCTCCCTCACTCAAATAAATAAAGTATTTTTAAAACTTTAATAAAACAAGAATTTAAGTACAAATAGGAATCAATGAAGGGAGGTAGAAGAAAGCAAAGGAGAACCAACTGGTTAAAAACTGACTGATTAGAGGTGCAATTCCTCAGGAAGAAGAACCAGCTCAAGAATGGCTTTGGAAGTCATAGGAGGAGATTAAAGTTTACCCTCTGAGCAGAAGGGAGGCTCTGAACATCCTAGGAGGAAACCTCAGGTGTCATGCCTTTATCACCCATCTGCTTCTTCCGTTGAGATGCAGTATCTCACAGAACTCAGAACTTCCTTTTCTTTTCTTTTCTTTTCTTTTCTTTTCTTTTCTTTCTTTCTTTCTTTCTTTCTTTTTTTTTTTTCGGTCAGACTGGCTATCTTATGACCCCAAGTGATTCTCAAGATTCTGCTCCCCACAAGCCTGGCCTTCCTGGCATGTATGGCCATGACTAGTCGTCCATGTTAGTCTTGGGGACTGAACTCAGGGCGAGTTGAGCTCTTCAGGTGCATATGCTGGGCAGCAAGAACTCTTATATCAGAGCTATTCCCTAAGCCTAGCCTAATAACTTTGGTCAGCTGGAAACCTTGCTGGTCTTAGGGATTTAGATCCATGGACCTCACCATAACACTTCTAGAGGCAGATTTAATTTCTTTCCTCTATCCCCTTTTCATTCAGAAGCTTAGCTTCACTTACTTGGTCAGTGGGTCTCATAACCTTCACCAAAACCTTCTCAAAGTTAAAGTGAACAGGTCAGCTTTGCCCAAATCAGTGTCTGACACATACAGGCACACAACAAAAACTTACAGAAAGAATAGAACTGATGAGCATACTCAAACACTATTGCTGCAAGGTGGTCATAACAATGGTTTATAGTAAAATAAATAGAGGAAATGAGAAAGAAATGAAATGGGAGGTGCACTGGGAAGCCTCGGGACAGCCCAGGTATAAAATGAGTTCTAGACCAGCCTGAGTTGCAGAGCTTGTCAAAAGAGAAAAAAAAAAGGGGGAGGGGCTGGAGAGATGGCTTAGCAGTTAAGGCGCCTGCCTGCTAAGCCTAAGAATGCCAGTTTCAATCTCCAGGTCCCACGTTTAGCCAGATGCAAAGTGATGCAAGGGTGCAATGCCACACTTGCCCACAAGGGGGTGTACGCATCTGGAGTTTGTTCACAGTGGCTGAGAGGCTGCTGGCGCACCCATTCTCTGTCTGTCTCCTTCTCCCTCTCTCTCTGTCTCTCTCTCTCTCTCTGTCTCTCTCCAAAAATAAAAAAATAAAATAAAATAAATAAAAAAGAGGAATTTTGCTTCAGGAAAGCTAAGTTTCTGCTTGTTTTCTTAACTAGAAAATAAGTCACAACTATGAGAAATTAATTCTGTACTCTCTTGCATCATACCTCAGTTTTGATGTCTCATTATTTTGCTTCAAAGTGAATTCTTGCAATCCCTGGAGATACTTTAGTACACTAAGAAAGACATAATAGTCTGTAAAGGTCTCCGAGGAACCCCTTAGTATTGAGTGTCACTATGCAATATTTCTGTGATGTCAATTTTTTCTTACCTGGATAGTGCTGGTAGTTCTTTGGAATAGGATGTTCAGATTCACAGAGATCATTAATTTGAGCCACTGAAACTGTTATCAAGCTAGTCAATAGTAATCATTGCCCTTGTGATAATTTGAGAAATTGTAAATACTGCTTTAAAGCATTACCTTTGACTACAAAGAAATTAATGGTACATGAATTGTCTTTCACTGTCTCCAAGATACCACTAGTTAAAGCCAGTTATACAATGGCTCACACACAAGCCTTGAATAAACACTCATCAGGGCTAAAGCCATTACTTTAGTAATACAGAGTGTCCCAAACGTAGCAAGGTAGACAGGGCTGCTTTAGCACACTTGACATGCTTAGTCTCTGTAGCCTTTGATCTAATTATTTTCTTAGCTGGTGCATTCCTATAACAGTATAATCTAAAAAATAATTTTTAAAAAATTATATTGATACCTTTAATATGGGAACATATTGCAAATTTGTCATATTCCCATCAGGTTATACTCTTATGTTCCCTTTTCTCCTGCCCCCATTCCACTGAGGGCCCTCCTCAGTGGGGATATCAGGAAACACTCTGGGGTCATGAATGCACCAGTCAGTTTCCTATAGGAGAGACAAGGCCTCACAGTACTGCTTCCCACCCTGTGGCTCTTACATTCTTTCCATCCCCTCTTATTCAATGTTCCCTGAGCCTTGGAGGGCCTGTCATAAATTTCCTTTAGTGGTGAGCTCTTAGCAGTTTCTCTATTCTGCTTTGATGACTTTTGAGTCTCCTCATTGCTTACTGCCACCTCCCTGGAGGAGTTTGTCAGGCTAGTAGGGAAAGCAGCACTCATATTTAATCTGCCTCTTCCTCTGTAATGTTTCCTGGGCCCTGGTAGATATGATAGATATGACATGTCTCATGGGAGTCAACTTTCCTTTCTTGTCATTCTGATAGGACTTGGGTCTCCCTGTTATTGGCCATCATCTGTAAAAAGCAGATTCTCTAACCGAGTGTTCCATTCCAAGGTTTGTATACAGGGAAAACAGTTTGACAAACTCTTCTAAATTTAATAAAAGATATATCTTTACTGTGACTATTGAAATGAACATTTCCATCATTATTTAACACTATTTTAGCTATTTGAAACTCCATTTTCTTAAGTCAAATATGTTAAAATAAACCTTTTTAAATCATACAGTAAAAGCTAAAAGGTTTTTTCTTCAGATAAATAGTGATTTTTTTTCCCCTGAACATAGTGGCAGGTGATTCTGCTAGCTCCAGGGAGCGATGGTCCTGAGGGCATCATTTCATGATCCAACTGAACAGGGATGTATTAGTGGTTCACTGTTGAGTTACAGCAGTTTTATTTTTCTGTCATCTCATGTTAAATGTACAGTATTTATGGTAGCTTGAATGTAAAGTAACCCCTTCAGGTTCAGAAAGTAACTGTGCCTAGTCCTCGGATACTTCTTTAACCTTATCTTCTGTTCATTTTTTTTTTTTTTTTTTTTGAAGCAGCCTGTTTTTGGCTGGAGAGTTGGCTTAGTGGTTAAGGCTCTTCCTGCAAAGCCTAAGGATTCATGTTCAACTCTTCAGATCCCACATAAACCAGACACACAAGGGCACAAGGTTGCATATGCACACAAGGGAGTGCATACATCTGGAGTTCAATTGCAGTGACTGGAGGCCCTAGTGTGCCAGGTCTTTCTCTCTCACTATCAGTCTCAGTCTCACTCTCTCACATAAAATAACAGTCTGTTATGCTTGACTCAAAAAAAAAAAAAAAAAAAAATCTGGTTTCTATCTATTCCTTAAATTCACTATTCTAATTCCCCTTTCTTAATATACTTTTGGCCTTTGGTTTTCTAATAGCTCCTGATTGGCACACATCTTCTCTGTGACACTGATCCCAAAAATTATTATTCCTTTTATTCACAATAATATTCTTTTTTGTTTGTTTTTGTTTTGTTTTGTTTTGTTTTGTTTTGTTTTACTTTTGAAGTAACTATAATTCAGGCTGACCTGGAACTCACCCTATAGTCTAGGGCTGGCCTCAAACTCGCAGCGATCCTCCTACCTGACATTAAAGGCGGCTGCCACCACACCCCGCCTCCCAATAACATTCTTTTTAATTTGCAAGCACAGAGAGAGAGAGAGAGAGAGAGAGAGAGAGAGAATGGATGTGCCAGGGCCTCCAGCCACTGCAAACAAACTCCAGAAACATGCATTACTTTGTGCATCTGCTTTACGTGGGTACAGGGGAATTGAACCCCAATTATTAGGCATTACATGCAAACACCTTAACCCCTGACCTTAACCATCTCTCCAGCCCCTAATACCACTCTTATGTCAAGTCATAATCTAATTTTCCTAGATTGCTTCAAGCACCTCCAGCTATTTTTACTTTCCAACCATTCTCCACATTAAAGCCAGGGGGACAATTCAAAACCAAACATGGATTCTTAATTCCCTGTTTAAAAGCCATTCACAACTTGTCTGTTTTAAAACATGGCCAATAAGTGTCTCCATAATCCAAGCCCTGGCTATATCCTAGGACTTACCTATTATGCCACTTTCATATCACACCAGCTTCCTCCATTCCTGTGACAGTAAGTACATTTGTCAGCTTGGATTGGATTGAGAAGCATGAGAGTATTAATGCTACACATACACATGTCTGTCATGTCTGTAAGGATATTTTCCCGAGAGGTTTAACTGAGGAGGGAAAACCCATCCTGAATGTGGGTGGCGCATTAACTCAATAAAACATGGAAAGGGAGATGGTAGACCAGCTGAGCACCAGCATGCTCTTCTCTCTGCTTCCTGATGGCATGAAGTCACCAGCTGCCCCTCACTCCTGCTGCACCAGAATTCCAGGACTGCCACAATTTGATGGACTGAATATCTCTCAAACTGAGAGCCAAATTAACATCTCTTCCCCTAATTTGCTTTTGGTCAGGTATTTGGTAATTAAACCATGTATAATTCCCCATGTGTGTGGTCTCTTTACTGCAGGTCCTTAAATGTGTATTTCATTCGACCACAGCTTTCGTTGCCTATTTCCCTGCATACCAGCTCTTTCTCATACTCAGGAGGAAACTACAACCTTTTGAGAAAGTCTTACCTGGCAAACCTTTTTTTATTTAAATCATGGATAATAAATACCCTGTCATCTTCAATCGTGCCATAATGGCCTTTCTTCCTAGGAAGGAGAATAAAAATGCTGAATAGGTTAGTAAGGCTTTAAAATTGCATAGTTTTAAGTCCCCTTCCATCCTGGGTTTGCCTAATGGTTTTGAGCAAGTTTATTGTATGTGTTCTAATCTGTAGACTCTGGTAAATAAAAATGGCATGTTTTGCATGTATAGGAGAATTTCATTATTTTAGTCTGTGTGAAACATTAGGAGCAGTTCTGGGTATCAGGTGGCAATCAACAAGCTGTGCAATTTTACTCACCTCTTCTCCCTATCACAAGACAGAAAGTTTCTGCAGGAGGGGCTCTAGCTTCTAATAGTTACCTGTTCTTCATCATTGGTGAATTTCTGGCATACTGAATGAACTTCATAAGTTCTGTGATTGAATAAATAAATTAATATGAATTAATTGAACCGCCTTCTCTCTCTGGACGATTGGTGTAACAAAGAGCGGATGGGATGGTCCTGTCAAAATCTAGATTCCTTAAAGAAATCCTTTTAAAGGATTAACTACTCCTTGGAGATCCTAAGCATTTGAGAATGATCCTTTCCCCTTGAGTGTTTTAGAAGCAAGCCTACAGTTCTCTTCACCAGAACACAAGTTCTCATGACTGAGTTAAGTATGTCACTTTGATTCTTGTCTTTCACAAAGCTAGATGCACTGTCCCGATAACAAAATTTTTTTAGTCTAGGCTAATATTTTAGAATATGTTTTCTGCATGACTTTTATGTTAATTTAGAAACATCCCAATGTATTTTCCCATAGTGAAGTGAATAAATTTTATTTAATTAATATGATAAGAACTTTTACTTGACATGAAGTATATAACTGCATGAAATGCCTCCTGCTCCCCCAGCCTCCATTGCTACCTATAATTTTTCAGGGATGGATAGGGTCCTTTGGTCCCCCTCCATAATCCATAAGAGAATGTTGATGGCCCTGTATTGTGTGAGCCATATGCAAGTGATGACAGTCACTGTGAGGTCATGAATATGCTGGCCAAGCCACACTAGGATGACAGTGTTGCCCAACACTCCCTCCACAAAAACAAAACTAGGCTGTAGAGATGGCTTAGTGACTAAGCACCTGCCTGTGAAGCCAAAGGATCTAGGTTTGATTCCCTAGGACTCAAGTAAGCCAGATATACATGGTGACATATGTGGCTGGAGATTGTTTGTAGTGGGTAGAGGCCCTGGCACACCTATTCTCTCTCTCTCTCTCTCTCTCTCTCTCTCTCTCTTTCTCTCTGTCTCTCTCTCCCTCTTTCTTTATCTCTCAAATAGATAAATAAATAATAAAAATAAAATGTTTTTAAAAAAGAATTTCAAAACAATGACTCCATAACCAGTGTAGGCCTGTTAGCACTCTGATGTTGTAAATAAGGTCATGATTATAAACAAGGTGTGGTCATGACCATTGAGTGGAAGCATAAGTTTGATAACAAGCCATTCCCTCAAAAAAAAAAAAAAAAATCTCTGAACCATGCATTTGGGAATATTAATGAAGCATAACGAAAATGCTGCAAAAAGAAAGAAGTGATTTACCTTTTTATATCTTTTCTAAGAAGGTAACATGAATTAGAACATTTATAATGCTGGGATTACAAATCCCAGCACTTGGGAGGCTGAGGCACAATGAAGGCCAAGGCCAGCTATTAAAATAAGTTTATGACCCACATTAACAGGAAAAACATTAACGTATAATAATGCACTAGTTACAGATAGATGGAATTAATGATGTCTGTATCCAAACAACAAAATACTGTGCCTTCCAGAGGGAAAATGAGATCTGTACTTATTCACATAACAGCCAAACAAAACTTATTGTTAGATTGAAATAAAGTAGGATACCATACTCTAAATATATGGACACAAAATGAAGTAGAATGGTACATGTATGTTTATAGTACATTCTATTTTCTGTAAAAAAATACATTTTCTACCTGTTATTTATACATGAAATATGTGCCTTTTATTGCCTAAATTAAAGCACATTTATGTTATACTTAAAAATGATTTAGAAACTTTTTTATCTGAATACTATTATGAGCTCTAAACTCAAGTTCCTTTCAGTTGAGTCTCTTCACTTCAGTTTACTATTTAACCATCATTCCATATTCTTTTCTGCATCTGTACTGATGGAGCGGAGTTCCCAGAATGCACACATCTTAGCCAACTCACCATTCTCCAGGAGAATTTGAGGTCAGATATCTGCTGACAGCTGATAGACAACTGTCTGCTTAAGGATCCTAAAGTCAGCTAGCATTGCCCCAAACCCTCAACTGAGACAGCACAAAACTTTTTGGCTCTTATACTTGTTTGACCCACGCAACACAACAGATTTTATAGAACTGTCTGGAAAGGTTAGGACCTTTAGCAGCAAGTCTTCTTTGGCTCCAAATACGTGACCCAACACAACTGGAAATCTGCCCTATGCAGTTCTTTTCTCTAAGGACCAGCCTTGCTCTTGGATAGCATCAACATATCTTATCCAGGCATTGATTCATTAGGAACATTTTTTCTAGCTATAATTCTGGTGATAATAATGACTAGTTTGTCACTGTATTCCAGTAGACAGCAAAAAGAATCATAATGTTTAGTATTTTAATCAGAGTGTGGTAGTTTGAGTGTATGGCCCCACAGACTTGGATTTGAAACTTAAGTGTCCAGTGGGTGGATCCCTCCTGGGGAAAAGGAGATGTTACTGAGGGTGGGGGCAGATCTTGAAGTCAAGTCCGAAGGTGTGGAGAGAGCAGTTTGAGCTCTGGAGGGTTTTTCTATATTTATGTCCCTTTTAACCCCTTGGCCCTGGTTTCCTGGAGCCCTCATCAGTGGGGTTATGGTATACACTGTGGTGTTAGGAAGGTTTCAGTCAGTCCCTGTGGGGTAGTCAGGGGACCATACCTCGGTGTATCCCCACCCTCTCTGTGGTTCTTACACTCTTCCCATTCCTTCTTCTGCAATGTTTCCTGAACCATGGCAAGCCTGTTGGCAGTCTGATTTAGTGTTGAATTCTTTGTAGTCTCTGGATTCTGCTTTGATGGATAAATATATAGAAATTTGGCAGAGAGAAAGATACAGAGAGAGAGAGAGAGAAAGGGAGAAGGGGGAGAGAGAGAGAATTGGCATGCCAGAGCATCCAGCTGCTGCAAACAAACTCCAGACCCATGAGCTACCTTGTGAATCTGGCTACGTGGGTTATGAGGAATCAAACCTGGGTCCTTTGGCTTTTCAGGCAAGCACCTTAACCACTAAGCCATCCCTTTAGCCATTAGTTTTTTTTTTTCATTTTTTGTATTTTTTAAATTATTTATTTATTTAAGAAAGTGAGTGGGGAGAGACTGGATGCACTAAGGCCTCTAGCCAATGCAAATGAACTCAGGACACATGTGCCACCATGTGCATCTGGTTTACATAGATACTGGGAAATCGAACCTGGGTCCTTAGGCTTCACAGGCAAGCACCTTAACCACTAAGCCATCTCTCCAGTCCCTGCTTTGATGGATTCTGATTGATCACTATGTCTGTCACCATCACAGTGGCACTGGTTGTCAGGCTAGCAGTAAGAGCAGTATTCATTTATCCACTTCCTCTGCAGTGTCTCCTGGGCCCTGGCAGATGTGGTAGAGGTAGCACATTGCATGGTGTGCAGTCAGCTATCTTTTTGTCTTATCAATGGATCTTGATTCTCCTCCATTTTCTCTGACTTCTATAAAGTAAAACAGATTCTCTAACTAAGAGTGAGAGCAGCTGGGGTAAAAGGGTATAGGCAAACTTATTTATGAGACTTTTTGGTGGGAAAACTCACCCTTCTTCTCCAGAGAGCAATGGGGGTGGATCTCTGAAGTCTATGCATTTCCTGACAATGAGATTCTGACTTGGTTTCCAGTACCAGATATGAGTTCTTTCCCACTGAGCAGGCCTCATGTCCAATCAGAGAACAGTTGGTTATCTGCAGAGCCTGTGTACCACTATTGCACAAGTGTGTACTTGTGCAGCTGGTTGATTTCATAGTCTACAAGGTCCTTCACTTACTCATGCTGCTGATGACCACTGTCCTCCTGCAACCCCCATAAGGCTTTCTAGCACCATGAGGGCCAGCCAGGAGGGAACTTGCTGCCCTTACAGTTCCAGCATAATGTTTTGATGTCCTGTGACCATAGGACCTTAAGAGCTCTTGAGGTTTTGTGATATTGGCCGTTGGTGATATCTGTCTGCTTGGATCTATGGAAGTGAGCCAGCTTCTTCTGCCATGTATGGTGTTCCCCTGGACTCTATAAAATGGAAATAAACCCCTTTCCTTCCATAAACTGTGTCTGATTGGATGCTTGTCCTAGCATAGTGGAGTCTACAGCAACACAGAGAATCAATCAATATTTACCTAAGTAAGGGGGGAGGGGAGTCCAATTTTTAGAATGACTTTAAAAAATAATTTTGCAAGTTGCACCCCTGTTATTTCTGATTGCCTTACTTATGATTTTGTAGAACAGAAATGTATCTGAACTTTAATACTAATTCCATGGCATGATTGTTGTCTATGAAGGCTTAATAATCCATAAAGTTAACTTGATATCTAAATATTTTTGTAAATATATATTTGAGCTGAACGTGGTGGTGCATGCCTTTAATCCCAGCACTTGGAAGGCAGAAGTAGGAGGATCACTGTGAGTTTGAAGCCTGCCTAGGACTACAGAGTGAGTTCCAAGCCAGCCTAGGCCAGAGGAGAATAAAGTACATTTGAATTTTGGTAATTAGAATAAAATTCTAAATGTATAACAAATTGAATAATTTTGTTCCTAATTTTAAAATAGGTAAGTTCATAATACAATTTATAACTTATAAAAAGAAAACTACCACAAGCCAAAAACTATTAATCATGACATGGCAAATATGAAATCTGATTCTTACAACATAGAATATAGCTGATTTATAGTGCTTTCAAATTTTGATTTAAGGTACTGGTGGTTTAATTGATAATTGACAATAATTATTTTTATGTACTCAGTTAACAACTGAAATGTACAACACATTGATTTTTCAGGTGAGATACAGACTCCCTGAGTTGCAAGAGCAGAAGAAAAAAATAATACTGACATTTAATTTAGTCTAATTTATTCCTGAAAAAAACTAAGTGATTGACTACAGTTCATGAAGTCCATGGCAAGTGTTAGACTAAATGGTGAAATCACTCAGAAGCACTAAAACTAGAAATTAAATTAAAATATGGAATACTGAGCAATAAATGTCATGTAATTCAGATTACAATTGCCGTTTAACTTGTGGAAAGTTACCTTAGAGGGACAGACTTCCATTGTGAGCTCAAATGAAGGAGCTATGTTAATCTTCCAACAGAACAGAAATTGTGGAAAGCCGATTATAAGATTGTATCAAAAGTGTGAGAGCTTATATTACTTGGCAAATTAAAAAAAAATCGTATCAGTTCTGAAACTAACCCTGAGGTAATAAAACCACTTGCTATTTTTCTTTAGTGATATGGTGCATTGCAGATTAAAATATACATTTTCCACTTTTATGGAAGTGTCTGTTAGGGGGCAAAGCATTTGGCTAAGGGTAAAAGTCACCAAAGAGTAGAGGTGAGCCACCCATTCTTCATGAAGATGGGACCATCCAGAGGAGAGACAACAGTCAGCCGTAGTCAGAAAGGTAGACATACATACCAGGAGACTGCAAAGGGTATAAATAAATAAATAAATAAATAAATAAATAAATAAATAAATAAATAAATAGAAACAACTGTGTACATTCCATGACAACAGTTTTTCCCTACGTTGTTACTTCATTTCCCTTGGCTTTCTTATTCTAATAAGTTAATATAGCATACATAGTACATGTGAAAATAGATAAGAAGTCTCATGTCAGAGAAGGTTTGAACTAATTTTATTTGCAGGTTTTATCTTTATGATGATGAAGGAAGTAAAACTGTGCTCACATCATTTCTATTGCTTTCTATAAACAGGATTTTTACTTTAAAAATAATTGTCGTGGCTTGGGGAGTATAAAATATATTTCCTAAAAGGGAGATGGCTCAGTAGAAAAAGTACTTGGCACCCAAGCATGAGGAACTGAGTTCAGGTACCCTAGAAACCACAATAACAATGCCAGGTGTGGTGGTGTAAAGAGCACCTGGAAACTGAATATTGGGGATGGAGACGAAGAATCCCTGAGGCTCACGGCTAGCTAGTCGAGCTGAATCTGTGAACTCTGGGGTCACAGTAGATCCAATCTCAAAAAATAAGGTAGACAGCAATGGAAGTGACACCCAACATTAGCCTCTAGCTTCTACGTGCATGAACAAGCACACATATACATGCACATCTGCACAGCCCACACACATATAAATACACATTTGTGCATGTACACCACACACACACACACATAATATTTCTTGATTATGTTAAGTGAACATTCTACAGCTCTGGTTCTCTAACAGTACAAACTTCATGAGTACACTGAGACAGTAAGTCAGTAAATATTTATAAATTCTTTCCTTGTCCGTGTACAGCCAATAGGAAGGGCAACACACAGTAATGATGACACAAGCACACAGTAATGACAACACAAGCACATAGTAAATTTACTAGCTGTGGTACAAATAACTATTGGAGTTACCTTCTTCTTGCTGGGACCAAACATCCAACCAAAAAGGGTATGGGAGGAACAGTTTGACTCCAGCTTACAGTTTCAAAGGGAAAACACAGCAGAGAAGGGATGGGCATCAGTCTTGCTCCAGCAGCTTGAGAGGTAGTTACATGGGTGAGCTAGCTCTGGCAAGGGAGCCATATCACCCTTGGGTCTGCCCCAAGAGGCACACTTCCTCCAGCAAGGCTCCACCTCCCCAATTGCCACTAGCTGGGGCTTGAACATGAGGCTTAACCACAAACACTTGAAGCGAAAGAGGACATTTCACATTCAGGCTACCACAAGGACATATGATAGAGTTGTAGAGATGAGAGAAATAGCACTTTCATGTAGATGGGATGAGGCATCTGAGAATATGATGTAAAGAAAATGATGCTGGTCTGGACTTGGCATTCGAAGGGAAATTCGGGTAAGATAAAAAGAACAGCAATGAGTTCAAAGTCATTTGAACAAACTTAAACAATATTAGGCATTTAATGTCCTTAGACCACTGTAAAACCATTTGGTTGGATTCAGGATTCATGATAAAGTGGAATGAAACAGGAAGTAGATTGTCAAAGGGCTTTGGACTGCCGGGCGTGGTGGTGCACGCCTTTAATCCCAGCATTCGGGAGGCAAAGGTAGGAGGATCGCCATGAGTTCAAAGCCACCCTGAGATTACATAGTGAACTCCAGATCAGCCTGGGCTAGAGTGAGACCCTACCTTGAAAAACCGAAAAATGAAAAAAACCAAAAAAAAGGGAGGGGGCTTTGGACATACAGGAAAGGAATATCAGTGTGACTCAGAGGGAGCTTTCTGTTTTGCATCTCATATATGTGAGACAAATTAAACTGCTAGTAATATTTGTGGGAAAATATCAAGGAATCCTGTCAGCATTTCTAAGATACCAATTTGGGTAATAGAAATGAATGCAAGTCAATTTGAAGAAATAACTCAAGTTCAAACAATTTTAGCATCAAAATGCAAAATGGACTCAGTTCTTGATCTTACGTAATAACACTTTTAACCAAAGGAGAACTATATGAGGACAAAATTATAACTTTTTTCATAAGAGAATTCACTCTTTGCTTATTAAAGCCAATTTTGTTTCTACCTTGAAAAACTGAATTAAGCTTCTCAGATCCACATGGATTGCCTACAGGTGTGTACTGTCACCTTGGTGACAATAGTGTTGTGATTACAGTCTTGTTGTTGGGACAAAACACCTGACCAAAAGCAGCTGATGGGAGGAATGGTGTTTTGTGGGATTTTTTTTTTTTTTTTTGGCTTACAGTTTCAAGAGGAAGCTTCATGATGACAGGGGACAACATGGCATGAGCAGAAGCTGGACATCACTTCTGCCACAGCAGGTAGAAAAAGCCAGAAAGAGAGTGAGCTGAACTCTAACAAAGAGGAGCTGGATATAACACTTCTAAGCCCACCCCTAACAATACACCTCCTCCAGCAAGACTCCACCCCCCCCCCAAAATTACCATCAGCTGGAACCCAAACATTCAAACAAATACTAATTCAAACCACCACACACAGAATGTGGCTCAGACATTTTCAACACTTAACATTCCACAAATGTAAAACAAACATGGCCATGGTATTTTTTTCCTCACTAAACTTTGGATCTGTAAGGGCTGTTATTCATTTGTTATTTGTTTGTCCATGATACTATTATCTCTCTTTAGGTCTTAAGGAGACTTTCTTATGTTTTATCTTGTGATCTGTTTATAAATCATAGATCCCAAGATCGTACTCCATCTCCCATGGCCTCCTTCATTGCTCATTCTGGTGTGACAGAAGAGACTGGCTCCATGTGGACGTCCCTCAGCCACTCTGCTGCAGTACCATCTGTCTGCCAGGAGAATGAGTGCCACAATGGAGGCACATGCCATGCCATCTACCTCTCAAGAGATGTAGTCTCCTTCCAGTGTGATTGTCCACTACATTTCACAGGTCGTTTCTGTGAAAAAGGTAATCTATCTTCATTTTCCTCTTTTTTTCTTTTTAAAAGCTCCTTCAGAAGTGGAAAAGAATTGAAACATTGCAAGTATACTAAATGGAAACTAACATACCAAGAAAGATTTGTTTAATCTTACTGAAAATGTATTCTAATACTTCTAGCTCAATATTATAAAAGAAATCACACACTTTTGCTTCTGGGTTTTTTTTTTTTTTTTTTTTTTTTTTTTTTTTGCATTAGGAATGTCATTCAAAATATATTTTCAGTTGCCACATAAAATGGAGGTACAATTCATAGGCAGCATTATTGATGTAGTTACTTTTAAATTATGTTGACTCTCTCTTTTGTCATCATAGACACAATTATTCTTATTTTTATTGCTTATTTGCTAATCATATTACTATTTTTTATGCTTCATAAGTAGAACCGATGTCTAAATTACTTCATTGTTAAAGAAAAGTCAGTTATTTTTTGGGCTGAGAATGAAATTTTAGCTTGAACTTAACTATTTATGAATCAAAGAAAAATACCCCTATTGTCAACAACTAATAGCATCTTAAGAGGTTTTCGCTTAATGAGATCAGTGTTGAGCAAGTAAAGCTAAAAGGCCTTGGGCAGAGTATGAATGCATTAGATCATGACGTGTCTGGCTGCAGAGATTTAATTTAGTGTTTGGGGAGGCAAAATATGGAAACTCAACTTGTGAAAAAAATATTTACAATTGCTATATATTCCTTTCTACATTATTAATCATATCTTCCAACTACATTCTGAATTTCCTATTGAAGGTATAGTATTTTCAAAACTAATATTGCATGATGATATTCCCCTAACACTACATAGCACCTTATAAAGCACTTCTGTTCACATGCATAGCAATCAGAAGCTGTGACTATTCCATTAGTATAGCTAATAGGAAATTAAATTTCTAAAATAAACATTAATTCAGTAACGGTAGAGGCATGATAGACTAAATGGAATTCATATAATATGAGTATTTTTGGCAACAAGATATCAGAGTGCTGCCTGTAATTTTACTTTTATCTCTTTTTAAGTGGCATGTTTCAATATAACATTTTAAGAATTACAAATTAGTTTCAAATGTAAAAATGGCGGTTATTTGTTTTTAATTATTCTATTCCTTTATCAATTAAGTTTAAAGACTTAACCTTTACTCTCTTAGCCATAAGGAAAACCAGGAGCATGCTTGTGTTTTCATCCTAATGTTTTAAACACTGTTTGAAAATGGTCTACAGACAGACCACCCTGCGGGCATGTGCTGAGAATAGCCATGAACAGAGCCTAACACAATGTTGTAACATTACTTGAAACGTTATGAGAGTTTTTTTGTGTGATTTATTTGGTAACTTGATTGCATGGTTCACAAAGCATGAATTTTGACGATTATAATGTCATGTTTCAAAATCAAAAGGTTGGATTCTACTAGAATACAGACTCTTAGATATTGACTTTGAGGAAGTTCTGTAATTTGGGAGGCTGGTATAATACATTATATGCCATTTTCAAAGTGTTTTAACACAGTGATAAAAATTTGCCTTTGCCTTGAGAAACAATCACCAGGATTATATATAGATGATAGATAATTATCATATATAAATCAGAATAAATATATTCATAACTTGGTGAACTTCTTAGAAATTTTCTCAATATCTAAACTTTACAGATAAATTAGAATTGACAGACACCGTTGAGTCTTTTTTTATTGCTGCAATTGCTATTTTTTATTTATATATATATATATTTTTTTTATTTATATTATTCTGATTTTATATTCATAGTATTGGTTCCATTGTCCTCCTCCCTGTCCTCCCTCTTCCAAAGGGACCCTCATCAATGGGGAATGTGGGTCATGCATTGTGGGGGTAGTTAAGAGTTCTGGTGGGTAGGCCAAGTCTCTGTGCATAATGCCCCAACTTGTGACTCTAACAATCTTTCCGCCCCCTCTTCCGCGAATTTCCCTGAGCCACATTGGGGTCATTTTAGTTCTGCTTCAGTGATGAGGTTTTGGGAGCCTCTGTGTCTCTAGATATCTGGCTTAGTTGGAGTTGGATATTCTCTGTTTTTATCTCCTTCAGCCTTTTTCTGGTGTCGTGATTGCCATGAACGCTGTATTCTTGCCCTTCCCCTGCGTTGTTCTATGGTTTCAGCTGGGGCCCTGGTGAGGTGTGATTGACTGATCCTCCCTTCAGATTCATTGTCCATCTGAAAAAAGATAAGCAAAATTCTCCAATGGAGAGAGAAGTTAATACTAGATAGAAGGGATGACCATAGATGTTTTGGAGGGAATTTTATATGTGTTGGCTCTCTTCTAGCCCGCATTTGATGGTATCTTGATCTTGGAGACTGAGCTCATTTTTTGTACCTGGTTTTGACATAGTTCCAGCAATGAGTTCCATTCCACTGAGTGGATCTTTTAGCCAAATCAAGAGCAGTTGGTTACCCACCATGGCTGTTTGCCACTACTACACTTGTTTGAGCATTACATCAGGTTGTTTCCTGCTGGGTATCTTAGACTGCAAGTTGTTTGGACTGATGTCGGACCTTTCCCCCCAGTTGCTCATGTAGCACCCTCTGGTACAAGACTAGCTAACTGTCTGGGGACTGACCCTCTTCCAGATTCTGGCCAGGTCTCTCTGTGTTTGGTCTCACACACTTATGCTGTCTTCGACAGTAGGGTCTTACCATTAGCCTTTGGTGGGTCATCAAGAACTCTGACAGAAGTCTGTCTTTTTTGGGAAAACTTGTAGGTGTCTCTGATCAACAGCTCACTGTGGAAGTTAACCCAGTGCTGGCACTGGGAGTTATAAGTCTGCACCTAGGAAGGTGAGGGAGGAAAAAGATAGATAATATAAAAGAGAAAGTGAGTATAGAGAGGAGAGGGAGAGAGAGAGAGAGAAGAGAAAGAGAAGCAGGACAAGATTAAGGTTGTTCTTCATGATGCTCTCTCCAGTTTCCTGTGGTTCGGGTGTTCCCTCTGCAGGCCTGCTGAAGAATCAATGTTTTAGCCTGTTGTTCAGAGTAAAAGGTTTTATAGTATCTTTTCCTTTTGGGTCCCAATTTGTATACCCCCCCTTGTCCTCCCTCCCCCTCCCTCCCACCCTTACCCTCCCTCTTGTCTGGTCCTCAGAGTGTTTATTAGGTTTGGGCGCATGTCAGGTGGATTCAGGTTAGGAGCAACAGATAAACGAGACCATGCAACGATTATCTTTTTGTGCTTGGGTGAGCTCACTGAGGATAGTCTTGTATACTGCCAACATCAACAATATGTATGCATAGTTTCACCTTCTGTGGTTTTTTGGTTTTAAGTAGCCAACTGTGTTCCCAAAATAGTAAATGAAAATCTTCACTAACAATTCAGAAATTTCAAACTGTGTTTCATTCAGAGCTGTATAATGAAATTTCACTCTGGCCAGCTCCATACTGGTCATGACATGAATCACCCTGTGTCTAGTACATCCACCCTTCAAGCTCTACCCATACCTGCTGGTCACTTAGGTGCCTGCTCAGTTGTCAGATCAAAGGTTTCTGGGTTACTTGTAGTCAATACAATAACGCTGAAGACTGTGGTGTGCCAAGCAGAAGGCATAATGTGCTTTCTTTAAGAGAAAGCAAGAGCCACAGGTTGAGACCCCAAAATAATTAAGTATTGCTCCCACAACACATAAACCACAACCCCATGTGGAATACCTGCACACCCGCTGAAGAGCGTCCCCAACAGAATGGGGCAGTGACATGGGAAAAGAAGGTAGCAACACATGATGTATCCATATGAAACATGTTGTTCATAATAATAATGAACATAAAAAATATTTATATCAAAAAGAGAAAGCAAAAGGAGAGCAAAGCATTTGACAGGGAAAGAGGGGTGAGCAATCACCTTCTTATGCTTTTATTATTAGCCACACATGTACTTTTTATTACAGAATATTGTTTGAATAGTTCTATTCTTACATTACTTATTGTTATTCTCTTACTGTGTTTAATTTATAAATGAAGCTGTCATACATATGTCAGTATAGGAAATACAATACAGAGTTCAATACTGTGGGAAGTTTCAGGCATCTCCTGGGAGTCATGGAATGTCCTAGAAGGATAAGAGAAAGCTATGTGTATGAACTTCTGCTTGGCTGGTGAAATTCACATGAGATTAATGCAAACAGTTCTGATTTACTAGTCTCTGCTCTTTATGCAACTTATTTCACTTAACCCTCAGAATAACCCATCTGAAGTAGGCTGTGAGTTACATGAAGACCAGGGTTGTTGAAATGTTCTTTCATGGCAGAAACTAGATTTGAAATAGACTTGGCTGTCTCCAGATTTTACATTAAACAACTATACTACCTTTCTGAAGCAGTTAGAAATCAAGTTTAATGTGATAGCATAACATCAAATTTTTAAAATGTTTTACTCTTTCATTTGGAATAAATAATAATTTTATACCATGAGAAGAGGTATCTTTTAAAAAATAAAATAGTCAACATTGGAAAATACAGTTAGTGTTGCTCTAATCTGTTTCTATTAAAGACTATTATGATCAAGCTTTGGTAAAAACATTATAGATTAAAAACACAATTGTATAGATATCTTCATTTAAAGATGTGCTGGAACCTGACTTTCCTTCACAAGCCTTGCTCCACTTTACTTCCAGTTGATATTCTTAGCCTGGGAGAGCATGTTAAGGTATTTTATTTTAACAACTTTGAGCTTCACAGCAAAATGGAGGTACAAATTAAATTATATGCCTTCATTAAATGGCACTAGAGTTAGCATAACTTCAGGCTTCAGATGGGTTCTCTATCCACACACCTCCTGTCTACCTCATAGGGCCTCAGATGCTCAGATTATCATGTCACCCACATCCAATCACCCCTGAGCATTGACTTATAGAATTAATAAGTTACTCTATATCTTTTTCTCTCTCAACATATGCTACCTTAATTCATATTAGTTAAACCTTGTTGCCTACTTTGTCATAATGATCCTGAATCTCACCAGGGGACACATAAAAGAATATATTCACACTTTGTTTTCCATGGCTGCATGCAGGCAGATGGCTGTCTCCTACTGTAAAGTTCAGAGTGACAGATTTAGAATATTAGTGCCTTTTGCTGGGGTGAGAAGCATGTTGCCTCTGTCTATTAATGATAGGATTAACATTTTTAAACATCCACTACTTTTAGTGTTCTATAAAACAATTATATAGTATAATAAAGAAGCATTTAAATGCCATACATTAAAAGCAAAATAATCTAATATTTTATTTGATATCATGTCTGTGTATATTCCCTACAAGATTAAAGGTTAACTGTACAGAATAAATTGCAAACCTAGACATAAAAATGAAAGGTTTTATTGGGTATTTTGTGGTGTTAAGAAAGAAGGAAACTGCCTTGACATGTTTGTTTTGACCATAAGTAGAATGTGCTTAAGAAGCATTGTAGAGTAGACTGGATGTATTTATTAACTGTAAATCAGGTGACTGGATGTCAGACAGCCCATGTCAAGGCAGTGGAGAGCAGCATTTGGAAGGCTCTTACTTTGATTCATCTCCTCTCCAGAGACCTGATGAGCTACATCACCAGAAAAAGACCAAGCATTAAGTGTCTGCCTTCTCAAACATACTTATGTCTGAAATTCTCCATTGAAGTCTGAGTCAAGGTTGCATGTTTATTGGTAAATGACAAATGCTGAAGTATTGATGATAAGCTAAAAAGGAATGGGACTGAGGTGAAGACAGACAAGATTAACTTTTATAAGAGACAGAGCATTTCATCTTTGGAGACAAGGGGAAACTGAGCAGCTTCCATTTGCTCTGCCCCTGCATCAGTGACAGTATCTTCCATCTTGAGCCATGTGTGCAGCAAGTGGTTGAAGCAAGACCATTCTCACCTGGCACCAGTCAGTGGATTAAGGGGCTATAGAGACAGCCCAATAGGTAAAGTGTTTGCTGTACAAGCATGTGGAGCTGAGTTCAAATCCCAGAACCCACATAAAAATTGCCAGGCATAGTAATCTACTCTTGTATTCTTAGCACTGGAGGGTGGGTGGCAGGCAGAGGAATCCTTGAGGCTTACTGGCTAGCATAGTTAATGAACTCCAGGCCAATGATAGACCCTGTCTCAGAAAAAGTAAATGTCATATGAGAAAGAACACCTGAGGTTGTCTTCTGGCTTCCTTGTTCCTGCATGCACACATGCATGCACGTGCACACACACACACACACACACACACACACACACACCACACTCCCAACTCAGAGGATGGGAATCAAGGTTTGGGCAGAGTATTACTCCTTCTTGGAGATGGAGAGGAAGATCTGCCCCTGCCTTCTCCAGAGTCTACCTGTGTGAGCTTGGCTTGGCTTGTCACACGCTTCATCCACCTTCAGAGCAAGCAAGGGCAGGTTTAACTTCAGGCTCTTCTTCCACCTCCATTTCCTATATCCATAGACCCTGGAGTTTGTAGAGCTCACTGAGGTGATCCAGGATAATCTTTGTATTTTATAGTCATCTGATCAGCAACCCTAATTCCATTTACAACTTCAGGTCCTCTTTGTCGTGTGAAGTAATGTATGCACAGATTCCAAGAGTTAGGACATAGACAGATCTTTGTAAGGGATATGAGAAAGGAAAATTTATTAGATCGGCATATGGTACTCAAAATTGAAAGCAGTAAGTAAAACCAGCTTAGAAGGTTCACTGAACAGTGCTCCAAAGGGCAAAAAGAGAGGGAAAACCCAGGAAAGCACACCCAGAAACAAGCTTATCTTTCACTACTACTACCACCATGTGCAGAAACTCATATAGTTCTCACATCATGTTCAGTGACACCTGGTCAAGATTCAGTGTTCCAAAGCACACTTGGAAATTGACCAATTGACAAATCTTCAACCTTAAGTTGTGCAGAAGAGAGAAAGCAATCACAAGTAGGCACCTTTCATCCAGCATCTAATATTGTAACCATAAAATCCGTCAACATACCACACAACCAGCCTCTTCTTCATACACATCAATCACAGAACATGCATGCAGGAAGTCACACACACACACAGGCACAGTTTAAACCTGGATGCCAGTCTTAACTCCTCCTTAAGCACTTACCCTCTTCCACTTCCTCCTCTGTTCTCAGTTTTCTCCCTGAATTCTGTGTTTTTTTAATTGATTCATGTTGCAGGATATTTTAGTAATTTTTAAATTTTTTTCATTCATCAAAACATCTTAGTTTTTTTTCCCCTTTCTTCTATTCAATTTTAGAATCCTTCAAAACTTTATACAGATAAGGTAGCATTTTAAATGTACTTAAAAGTGTGAGTTGGAAGAATTAGAAGAAAGTAGTTTGTCTTGAGAGCAGGGTAAAAGTGGGATTGCTGAGATAGAGCTGTAATTTCAAGTGCACGCATACTGCAGGGACTCTAAATGACAGATTAAAAATGTAAAATTTATTAGCAAGAGCTTTCAATAAGACAGATGATGTCATGACCTGAGTTATGCTTCAGAATAAAAAACCTGAAAGTACAACATAGGAAGGATTACAGCGGGAAGGGAAGGAGACAGGGAACAACCAGGAAGTAATTGCAAGAGACTAGAAAATAGGCTGAAATTCTTCTAACCTTAATGACTCTGAATAACTTGAAAGTGTATCAGACCTTAGTGTTGTCTGTGAAGAATGGAGTAGATACTTCTAAATAAAGGTTTGCCAGGCTGAATCAGCCTGTTATCCTTTAATGGGTCATTCTGTGGAGAAATATGTTATGAAATGTGTTTTTAAAGTGACAAGTCACTCCAAAGGTCTCTTCTCTCTCATTTCTTGGATCTTCTTCTGTCCTACATATCCACAGAAAACTGAAGCCATGTGCAGTAAATGCTACTTCCACACACACAGTGTGGACAAAGCACATGATGTAAGGTTATTCTATGCTACAGATGACTACAATGCAAGCACAGATGATAGCTACATGAGCAGTTATCAATGCATGAAGATGTGTGCACATTAGGAAATATGATTTACCTTGTATTTCTACTTCAGTGCTAAGTTTTTCAAGTCACAGCATGTTCATTTATGGCAATTAGGAAAATGTTTGAATATAAATTAACATGAAAGTAGTAGAAACTAATATTTTGAGGCACAGAAATAATATCCAAGGGTTTAGTGGTCCAAGTAGCCTGCTGGGTTTAGAGTAAATCTAGGGGCTGGAGAGATGGCTTTGGCGGTTAAGGCGCCTGCCTGCCAAGCCTAAGAACCGGTTCCAATCTCCAGGTCCCACATTGAGCCTGACACAAAAAGTGACGCAAGGGCGCAATGCTGCACTTGCCCACAAGGGGGCACACACATCTGGAGTTCGTTCACAGTGGCTAAGAGGCTGCTGGAGCGCCTATTCTCTCTCTCCTTCTTTCTCTCTCTAGTTCTCTCTCTGTCTCTCTCTCTCTACCTCTCTCAAATTAAAAAATATAAATAAATATAGAACAGGGCACAGTATCTCCAACCCAAATCCATTATGTTATCTACCACAGAAGTATGCCTCAAAAAATTTAATAACTGATTTTAAATTAGATATCATGAAAGGTATATTCAATTTCACATCTAATGGTGAGAATTACATAAATTTAAATAACAAAAATATTGAATTCAATTGTATCATATTATTTTATAGATACATAAATATTGCCACATTTGAGTGTCTACATAGAAATAGAATATTTGCTGGATTTATCAGATCCAGTTAAAAAACAAGCATGTCTACTAGCATTTTTTTCTAAAGTAAAATTTGCTTATGAAAATAAAATGAAAAGTTACTTAGAATTTCTTATACTATTGCCTATGAGATCACTTTAAGATGATAAGTTTTAAACAGATATAGTAAGGGTCTCACTCTGGCCCAGGCTTTAAGTCTCAGGGTGGCCTTGAACTGATCTTCCCGAGTGCTGGGATTAAAGGCGTGCGCCACCACGCCCGGCGATATAGTAATTTTTAAGTTGATCTTCTGATCTTCTTTCCATGTGTAGTACTGACCATCAAAAATAAAATGAATTGGAATGGAGAGATGGCTTAGCGGTTAAGGCGCCTGCCTCCTAAGCCTAAGAATGCCGGTTCCAATCTCCAGGTCCCACGTTTAGCCAGATGCAAAGTGATGCAAGGGTGTAATGCTGCACTTGACCACAAGGGGGCACATGCATCTGGATTTCGTTCGCAGCAGCTGAGAGACTGCTGGCACGCCCATCTCTATCTGTCCTCCTCTGTCTCTCACTCTGTGTCTCTCTCCCAAATAAATAAATAAATAAATAAATAAATAAAATGAATTAAAGTTAACTTTAAAAAATTAAACTTTTCCCTGTTGTCACATCAAGAAAAATGAATGTAGAAATGAACTTTGACAATACTTAATCTAGCCTATTATATGAAAATACCATCATGAGATAATATAAAAATATTAATATGTTATTTTCACCCTCAATCTATGAAATATGGGATATTCCTATCTTAATTCAAACTAGTCACATTTCAAGTATACAACAACCATGTGTCTGGTTGTCATCATTCATTTTTCTTCTTTTTTTTTTTTCAAAGTAGGGTCTCACTCCAGCCCATGCTGACCTAGAACTCACTCTGTAGTCCTCAACTGGCCTTGAACTCACAGAACTCTCCCATCTCTGTCTCTTCAGTGCTGAGATTAAAGGCATGTGTCACCATGCCTGACTCTTCATTCAGTGTGTGTGTGTGTGCGCGCGCACGCATGCTGCTTTAGTAGAATGCCACAAATGAAGTAATTTGTAATGAACATAAATTTAAAGGCTCATAGTTCTAGAGGCTGAGAGAACTTACAGCAAGTCTCAATCAGATTTTATTTTTTAAAAAATTAAAAGAAATACTCAGCCTCAAGTGGGGCTGAGACAATCAAATATATTTTTAAAAGTCTCAATCAGTGCTCTAGGTTCACTATTCATTAAAATGGCAAGCATAAAAATTTATAGTCTAACAGTCTTCAGGACCCCAGTATGCTCTCTCTGCTCTTAACTATGTTTATTACCTGCCATCAATGACAGGTTATGCAGTGGTCCCTCTGCCATATATTCCACTTGCATGCTGACTGCTGCCACAACCATTATTAAGTCCCCTCATGTTAGATGTGGCAGTGTGTTTGCATTGTTATATTCAGGTCTTTTGTACACACAAAAAAAAAAATGGGCTGTAAGCCTTCTGCAAGAATGCACTTTCATTCTTCCACTATTATTTTTATTCCTGTATAAATTAGTAGGCCAGGTCATTTGTCCATCTCTACTGTCACTTCCACACGTCCTTATATATGGTACATGCTGCATCCAACACTGGTCATACATTGTGAGCAAGATGGACATGCTCTTCTCTAGCTTCTGTTCTCTTTTAAAGTATCTAAACTAATGCAGAAGCAGACATTCAGCATATAAAAAACCCTAGCAGGCAAATTCTGAAACATAAGGGTCCAATACAGAAGAAGAGGATGTCATACTCTGAGAATGGAGAAAGACTGACTTCGAAGTCCACTATGAGGAAATGCCACTGAAGCCAAATGTAAAATGCTGCTGGACTTTTGAAAAGCAAGGGACAGACTGTTATACACAAAGGGAGTAGCATGCTGCCATGAGTATGTATCAATGGCATAGTGTAAAAACTAAAATGATCACTACTAACAGTTCTCTTTAAAGAAACATGGGCAACATGGGCTCAAACAAATTCAGAAGAGAAAACTCCTCTAATTTCTTTTCTTACTGGCCTCAAATTTTCAATGAAGCTGTTGTTGTCCCTGGTCTGTAGAAACTTAGTGATGTTTTATGTCCAGATGTTAAATAATGGCTATTTTTCTTGGTTACTACAGTCTGTACTCATCCAAAGGAAACATTTAGGTTTTTTTTCAGTGGAGAACATTTCTGCAGATAACCCCATTAGTCACATCAAAGTGAATTGTAGCCTAATATCATTTGTCATATTTAAATTATAAATGAAGGTAGCATAACTACAATCATACTTTTGTATTATACTACTAACTATGAAACAGTTAAGATTTGAAGGAAAAAGATGTTTCCTATTGGACTAGAAGTACCTTATAAAACAAAAACAAACAAAAAAAAAAAGAAAAGAAAAGAAAGAACTGAAAGATTTTAAAAAATGGATGATATAGGACAGATCAACAGTAAAAATGTGGTTACACAATAGCAAAACAAAAGGACCAGGAAGACCAGAACCCATTAAGAATGGCCTCTGAGAACATGATTTTGGGCAAGTATTTTCATTAATAATTATTTCTGGTATGAAAACACTTCACATAATCTGGTGTTTCTGGAAGTAAAAATAATAGAATTTGTTTTTAAAGGTAATAATGTCATCAGTGAAGGGACTGACCATGCTTAAAAGCTGTCACTTCCAGAAGCCTGAGGAAATTCCCTAATCATTCAGAAACTGCTACTCAGGCTGAATCCAGTATCCCAGTATTCATGGTTTCAATATGGAAAAGAATTTCAGCAAGAACCAGTATGGTGCAGAGTAAGAGATTTTATTAAAGACATTGTAATACAGGCCTAACCAAAAGGGCTAGAGGAACGAAAGTGCTCAGAAAAAAGACACACCCGAGTGTGGGTAGGCCTTCACAACGGAGAGTAACAGAAAGTAAACTGACTCAAGTGTGCATAGGAGCTTCCCAAGGGAGAGTACCAATTAAGTGCCTTAGCTTTAGCCATATGTACCATTTTGATGGCTCTCGTGTTACATCTCAAGAGGTTGCCAAGAAACCTTTTCTCTCTCTCCCTCTCTTTGATAAGTGAGAGACATAAAGTGGCTCTGGAAATATCTTGGATGGAATTATAATCTCCTGGGGTAAAAGCAGTGGCCACTACAGGCATGCATGGGGCCAGTCACATTTGCACACACACACATGCATACACCATACCACACATACTACATATATAAAACACACACACACACACACACACACACACACACACAGTCACAACTGCACGCACACAAACACAAAAGCATACACCATCCCATACATACCACACACACACAGGGTCATATCTTCACTGGCACATGCAGACAGCATACTCCATATACTATGTACACACACACAAACACACACACAATGATAATTTTCCCAAGCATTGATTTAAAAGCTCTTCTGTCAGATTTCTCTTCACCTGTTTTTGAGACAATTTGAGTATCTCCCATAGCTTCTGAGCTGCTTGCATGCATTAGAAATTGTAAACCAGGGAGTCACTGTCACTTTGAAACAGTGGCAACTTCCCAAGAGCTGGTCTCCAGGTTAGATACGGAATCAGGTGCTGGCACTAATTCAATGTGAACAGCAAACTCATCTGTGATTACAGGTTTTTTGTGGTTTGTAGAAGGTTCCCACCCTTTTGTTGTTGTAGATTGTGCACCCTGCAGGTTCCCTGGCTCTAATGCTTCCATTGAATTCATGATTCATCCAGTAAAAGGCAGGACCTATACCTGTCTCCCTCCTCCAGGACACCAAGATAAAGAGAGCACAGTTAAAATGTGGAAAACAGATTTTATTTGGTAACAACTGGCAGGAAGCTCAACTCCTTTAGGATGTGGGCAGAGGAATAGGGTTGTAATTGGCACTTTAAAAAGAAAATGAGGGAGAATGATGAGAGACAACTCAAATATGGTCAGATAAATAAAATCTTGCAAAGGATGGGTCAGTGTCAATGAAATTACACAGCCGGGTCTGCTAGCTGGCAATTAAAGGAAGTGGGGATTGTGTCCTTCCACAGAGCCCTGGAGGCACAGCCCCATGCTTCTTGGTGATTGCATTTCAAAGACAGGGCTACTCGGGTCCTGAAAAAGACACTTCTGAGTTATAGGAGATGCACACATATCTCAAAGGAACAAAAGAAGGATTAATGATTGTGAGCTGCTTTTAGTAAATGTCCGAGGGAGGTCACAGGCCTGTCTTTGGGTGTTGGCCAGAACAAATAGTAAATTCGCCTGGCAGCTTTGATCTTTCTCAGGCTGGCAGGCATTTTCCTAGAGAGGATTACAGGGGAGCTGGGGTCACCCCAGAGACACAGCCTTATGCCACAGGAGGCTGTGCTGGAGTTTAGTCCTCTCATGACAGAGGACTTGGGAGTCATTTTCCACCTAGAGTTCTGCATTTAAGGAACATGTGACATGTTTACCCAAGAATTCCTCGTTCTGAGCAGATACTGGCATGTGTGTTCATCCTCATAAATTCTGGGGCTTTCTCACGTGGTGTGAAGTGGGGGTAGGATATGTTATTATGACTTTTTTTTTAATTATGGTTTTTTATTGACTTTTATACTTGCATACAAAAAAAAAACCCACCTGATATTTCCCCCCCCATTCCACTTTAGAACTCCAGTCTCCACCATATCCCCTCCCTCTCTCCATTAGTCTCTCTTTTAATTTGATGACATCATCTTTTTCTTCTATTTTGAGGGTCTTGAAGAGGTATTGCTAGGCACTGCAAGGTCATGGATATCGAGGCCAATTTCTGTCTGGGCAGTTGCATTGTAAGAGGTCATACCCTTCCTTTGGCTCTTCCATTCTATCCGCTCCCTCTTCCACAATGGTCCCTGAGCCTTGGAGGGTGTGACAGAGGTGTTTCAGTGCTGGGCACTCCTCCATCCCTTTTTCTCAGCACTATGTTGCCTTTTAGGTCATCCCAGTGGCCATTGCCATCTGAAAAGAGAAGCTTCTCTAACCAGAAGTGAGAGTAGCATTAATATGTGAATATGAACATTAAGTGTAGTGCTTTCAGGGCAGCTTGGTGGGAATAATATATACATTTAGTCAGACAAGAGCAGGCTTATACCCCTAAGGCTCATGACCTCACCTACCATAGACTTTTACTTAGGTTTTTCAGTACCAGGTATGTATTTCCTCCCATAGAGAGGGCCTTCAGTCCAATTATGGAGCAGTTGGTTACCCCAAGAGTAGACATGCCACTATTGCACTCATTCAGTCATTGGGCCTGTATGGCCAAACTTGAATATTCAGCATCCACTGTTTTCACTGCTGATGACTTCTGTCTCCCATACGGCTGCGTGCAGTGCAGCTTTTTCCAGCTTTCAGTTGGCTGGTCTACAGGGAGAAGGTTTTCTGCTCCACAACAGCTTGCCTTCTCAGTGACCTTGCCTCTCAGGCAAGAGATGTCTTCAGGAATAGGGTCTTACTATCTGTTTCTCAAGGGAAACCAAGGGCTTTGGCAAAAGCCTTTAATGTTTTGAAGGCTATCGGGACCTCCTTGGCCAACAACTCACTGGAAGGTATCCCATCCCAGGTACTGAAAATTTTATAGTAACAGTCTATAGCTTCTAGACGTGCCTTTATTCAAAAAAGTAATTTTACATATGTCTGGTAATGTACATATGTAAGTAGAAGAACTGATTGCAGGGAGGGGAATGGCCTAAGTGAGGCCATGGGAAGAGAATGCATAAAAGAAGGGCAAGGGGGTGGTCAATCTAAACTCAAGATATGGTGAATAAGACATATGACTTTTTCTTATATAAATCCCTTCAGAAAAAAAAAATCCCCTCTGTGATAACTCTCTTTATTTCATATAGACATTGAGGGCATGGCAGGTGAGCAATGTACTATCTATATAAATTTTATCTTACTCTTTAGAAGAGGTTAATTATGACTCATTATTTTCGGTTTGGACATGTCCCTAAGAATTCTGAGAAAACAGGAGCCAGCAGGAGAATGAGCCCAGCTCTAGCAAGAGGAGCTGGCTGTAATACCTCTAAGCCTGCCCCCAATAACACTCCTCCTCCAGCAACGCTCCTCCTCCAAAACTGTCAATTGGAACCCAAGCATTCAAAGTACATGAGTTGATGACGGACATTTGATTCAAACCACCACATATAGATTGGAGAAGCTCAAGTTCACTGAACAAGGCTGGGAGAAAGAAGATGGGATGGAACCTCAGCCTAGCCTAAAGCTGGTGATAGAACTTTAGGGAACTCTTGGCTTTTGTGACCTTCCATTTCTCTGTCTTTGAAATGTCAAAGTTGGAATCAATTTGTGAACCCATCTTAGCTCTGCATTTTTATAGATATTATTTTGTATTTATATAGCCCCTTCTTCAAGAACCTTGCATGCTTTACAGACATTATCTCTAATTCATCCCCACAACAACCCTGTGAGGTAGGTATTCCTCCCATTTTACAAGACAAGGAGACTGAAGCACAGAGAGGTTACCTGACTTGCTAAAGGTCACACAGTTAAATTCACTTTAGAGCCAGGATTCAAGTGCCTCACTCTCCCAGCTCCCCGGCACATACCTCGTGAGAATCTTTAATGAAAAGTATTTAAACAAAGTAACAAGAGTAGTATGTTCTGAAAGTGAGGTCTTTCTACTGCCAGCAAGGAAAGAAAAAAGAAACCTCCACTGATGGCTGTGGTCACAAAGCCCAGCCAGTCTATTTCCTTCCTCCTCCTTCCCTAAGCCAGTCTATTTCCTTCCTCCTCCTTCCCTAAGCCAGTCTATTTCCTTCCTCCTCCTTCCCTAAACCAGTCTATTTCCTTCCTCCTCCTTCCCTAAGCCAGTCTATTTCCTTCCTCCTCCTTCCCTAAGCCAGTCTATTTCCTTCCTCCTCCTTCCCTAAGCCAGTCTATTTCCTTCCTCCTCCTTCCCTAAGCCTTCTGGCTCCTGTCTTCTAAAGGTAAAATTCTCAAGACAGAAGCCATGTGACTTAGAAATGGGACTTAATTTAGAATACTTTTAGTTAATAATTCATAGAAATTTGTATGCCAATATACAAAAAGTACGGGTGAACTATCCAACAAACATCGTGATAATGGTAGTGATCGGTCCCATTTTACCACCCGAATTGGCTCTCAAGATGGTTCCCTAACTCAGACCCTCTTAGATTCTGTTTAACCAGTGATCTGAAGTTTGGACAAGTAGCCAGTAAAACTGCTCTTCCCCAGCAGGCAAGGGTCTCTTTACCTTGGCAAGAAAAAATGTCTGTGGTCACATCCGTCCTCACTTTGCTGTCCAAGTCGTGTAGGGTGAAGTCACAGAGAAGCAGACTCTGAGACAAACATGGAAACACCAGCAACATGAAACACAGGCACATACATGTGTGGTGAAAGAGCAGGACGGTTGGACATTAGGTGCTTCACTGAATTTGTCACGCTGGTATTTCTGTATGTGGACTCAGATTCAGCACGGAAGCATTGTCAGCCTGGGAAGTCTAACAGGCTTCTGGAACTATGCACTTCCACTGATAGATATCATTTACATACAGAACAACTACAGAAAAACAAAACTTTGGGAAAAGATGATGTGTGGAGTTGTAGAGAATATTTTGTTGGGGGAGAGGTGTGAGAGAGAGGGAGAAGAGTTCAACTTCATGACAGAGCAAACTGTGAGTGCATGTGTGTAGAAGCAAGAGAACAACTTTAGGTGACATTCCTCAGAGATATTAGAGATAGGGTCTCTAATGGGCCTGGAACTCACCTAACTAACATAACACACTTGCCTCTGCCTCTCCACTTCAGGGTTACATGAACATGGCGCAGCCACACCCTTCTCTTTTTTACATGGGTCCCAACAAATGAACTAAGGTCTTCCTGCTTTCCCTCTACCAACCTGTCTCCTTGGGCTGGAATCTTTATGGACAGCATGCAACTCCACGCATTTCCACTGCTATAAAAGGAAGGAACATACTGACCCTACCAAGGAGCACTTTAATAACAGCAAGAAAGAAACAATGAAATTTTCCATGGCTTCAGCTCTTGAGGCACAGTGATTTGTGTTTTGTTACAAATTGTTAACAGCTGGCTTAAAAAAGAACCTTAAAGCTCTGTTATGGGTTCCTGTGTGTGTGATACATTTTGCAGAGGATTGCAAAGGAGCCACTTTAGAGTAGTTCTCTAAAAATTAGCCTTAGTAGTGCCAAAATCGTGTTCTGGAAAGCACTTGTAACATTAAGGGAAATCCAAAGTGGATTTTCTTTTTCACACAATGAGTTCATATTGTGTACCTTTTCTCTTCCTACGTGGAAATTTAAGAAATGTGCTCATTTTCATCTTGATTTGATTTACAATTCTCTTTTTTGTGGCAATGATTTAAAAGGCATTATATATGAATATCCAAAAAGGTTACTGTGTAATGACATGAAAGCACCCAACACTGAGAGTTACTAAAAATGATGAATATATGGTTTTGAACAGAATTAGAGTTTGTGAAAACAACCATACCATTGTTCAGATGTTGGAACATATGTTTGAAGCCCCAAAGCATATATTGGTACAGAATTTGTCCCTATTGTAAAGCAATGTTCCCTTCATTTTAAACTCCATTTGTATTATGAAAAATACAATCCATACATATCAGGTTAATTTACAATTAGATCATCTGAAATGATGTATTTTTAAAATTCCTTCTAATAGTTCAGTATTTCCATGATAGAAGGCATTCTTATCTCACATAGATTCTTTATAAATCTCTTGATTACCATGTTACATTTCTATTTCTTAACTTAAACCTAGAAACTTTGGTGATAATTGTTACCCTCCTGAAAACTCTAATCATTTCATATATATGAAAAATTGTTCATATTATTTTACAAAAATAACACCTTTCCAGTCTTGCACATATTGGTGTAGGATTTGGGTCCAGGAAGAGATGAAATTCCATGAAGATGCAAAAGATCTCAGGCCCAACTTTTGAGTCCTTATCCATGTTAGCAAGAAATTAAAACCATCAACTCTCTGGTGGGTAAATGATGAATTATTAAGTTTATTTTAGGGAGAGTTGGGATCCAGAGGAAAGGATAGGAGGAAAACCCCAAGACTAAAAGGGGTTCTCTCCCTTCCCAGCCTAGCTGGGAAGAAGGAGATGAGATGGAGGGAGTATCCCTCACATAGGAAAGAGTCTGAATGCACACACACACACACACACACACACACACACACACACACACACACACACACTCAGAGCAAGGGAGGGAGAAAGAAAGAGAGAACAAAACAGAAGGACCCAGGTCAAAAGATCCCCCTGACATAGGAGGTCAGAGAAGACTAAGAGATAGTAAAGGGCTCAGAGCTTAAAGAGCAATCATGCCGGCAGTAAAATAGGAATACATCCAGAAACAAAACATATGTAGAAAGCAAGCAGGAAAACACCTGAGCAAAAAGAAATCCTTCTCCTCTTCAGGGTGAATCCAGGTAAACTGTGCCTTAAATTTTTAGCTTATTAGAACTAGAAAGAATTTCAGAGGGTTTAAGACAAAGGTCATCAAAATCATTTCAGTAAATGGCCAGATAGTAAATATTTCAAAGATGGTGTGCCACATTAGACTCCTTAAATTATGTTTTTTCTTCATTAAAAAATTCTTTAAAAATTACTCACAACCCAAAAGTTGTACAAAAACAAGCTGGCAGGTTAGACTTGGCTAGAAGACCACAGTCTATCAATTCCTGATGTAGTTCATGATTTGTGATGTATTGTTTTACCTATGAACCCCGAGCTCTTTGGGGACATCACAAATCATGGATTCTCTCCTACTTACCATATCACTCAGATTAGTAGGGATGCTGATAAGAATAACATTGTCTCTAAGTTTCTATTTGATCTCTAAGATCAAATAGCTGAAAAGATGTCTGCTGTTTGTTCATATGAGAAACTCAATGTCAGCCATGTTTTCTTTCTGAAATCTGTATTTAACCTCCTTCTTAGTGTAAGGCTTGCTCAACGATGTTTCACTACCACTTATAGTCTTCATAAAAAATATTTAAGCTGGGCTGGAGAGAAGATTCAGTGGTTAAGGCACTTGTCTGCATGGCTTAAGGACAAGAGTTTGTACCCACCTAATGCCAGATGTACAAGACGGCACATGTGTCTAGAGTTCCTTTGCACTGGCTGGAGTCCCTGGTGTGCTCATTCTCTCTCTCATTCTATCACTCTCTCTTTTCTCTCTCTCTCTCTCTCTAATAAATCAACAAAATATTTTTTAAATTGAAGCTATACTAAGGAGTTATGAACAAACTTGAAAAATCTTTTCATTTAAGATAACCAAAGACCTGGATTCTTGTCCAAATAGAAAATGTCATATTAATTATTAACTTTCTGAACATATTTTTTCATCTTTCATTGTTTTTCTTGAAATGTTCAAGTGTTCCCTATGTATTGTTATATGAATTTATGAATGGCATAGAATTAAAAAGCTAGTCAAAAGCCTATGTCTGGAAAGTTTATAGGTCTTAGGAGGGAAGCTACTACTATTAGTTGCCTAAATAAATGTGTTGGGGCCATTAAAATGTCCTCTAAATATTGATGCTCGTGCCCATAGGTCAGTGTTGCTCTCGCCTTAGGTCAGATAAGCTTCTCTTTTACAGTTGGAGATGACTATTGGGGAGATAAAAATTTTGTCAAAATACTGGGAATAATTGACTAAGTGCTTAACAAGACATCTCTATGAGCCGCCACAAGTTCTGCACAATCTCGGGTCCATCAACATTCCAGTAGGGATGGTGGAGAAGGGAAAAAAAATAGTCATCAAGGTAGTAGAAGAGGGACTGTGGAGAAAGAAGAAGGGGTTCAGTGGAAAAGGGACACAGGAAAGGGGCAAATGATGGTAATAGCAGAGGATTATGATCAAAATACATTATATATGTATATATAATTTGTCAACAATTTTTTATTTTTTAAAAATATATATTTTAGGGCTGGAGAGATGGCTTAGTGATTAAGGCACCTGCCTGCTAAGCCTCAGAATGCCAGTTCAATACTCCAGGTCCCATGCTTAGCCAGACTCAGTGACGCAAGGGTGCAATGTTTCACTTGACCACAAGGGGGTGCATGCATCTGGAATTCATTCACAACTTCTGATAGGCTGCTGGTGCACCTATTCTCTCTCTCTCTCTCTCTCTCTCTCTCTCTCTCAGACTCTCTCCAAAAACAAATCAAAACAAAACAAATTATATATATATTTTTTATTTATTTGAGAGAAAGAGGCAGAGAAAGAGAGAGAGAGAATGGGCATGCCAGGGCATCCAGCCACTCCAAATGAACTCCAGATGCAGGTGC
The DNA here is from genome assembly GCA_036365145.1 of Orientallactaga sibirica. Classification (NCBI taxonomy): domain Eukaryota; kingdom Metazoa; phylum Chordata; class Mammalia; order Rodentia; family Dipodidae; genus Orientallactaga; species Orientallactaga sibirica. The sequence continues at coordinate 28,995,048 of JAEOAD010000006.1, forward strand.
CCCCCCTTCTGCATCTGGCTTACGTGGGTCCTGGAGAATTGAACTGGGATCCTTTGTCTTTGCAGGCAAATGCCTTACCCACTAAGCCATCTCTCCAGCCCCAACAAAATATTTTTTAATTATCTCATTTTATCTATTGATTTGGGAGAAAGAGAGAAAGAGGCAGATAGAGAGAGAGAGAGAGAGAATGGGCATGTCAAGACCTCCAGCTACTGCAAATAACTCCAGCCACATGAGCCACCTTATGCATCTGGCTTACATGGGTCCTGGGGAATCAAAGCTGGATCCATAGGCTTCACAGGCAAGCACCTAAACTGCTAAGCCATCTCTCCAGCCCCAAAATATTTTTATTTTTTTTTTATTTTTGGAGAGAGAGACTGACAGAGAGGGAGAGGGAGACAGATAGAGATGGGTGCGCCAGCAGTCTCTCAGCTGCTGTGAACGAAATCCAGATGTGTGCACCCCCTTGTGGTCATGTGTGGCATTGCGCCCTTGTATCACTTTGCATCTGGCTTCGACGTGGGACCTGGAGATTGGAACTGGGTGCTTAGGCTTAGCAAGCAGGCGCCTTAACCGCTAAGCCATCTCTCCAGCCCCAAAATATTTTTAAAAAAAGAAAAAATACTCTCCTTGAAGAAAACATAAGAATAAAAGCAAGTATCGAGCTAAAGAGATGGCTTAATGGTTAAGGCCCTTACCTGTGAAGCCTAGGGACCCAGGTTCTAGTCCCCAGTACCCATATCAGCCAGAAGAAGGTGGCACACATGTCTGAAGTTTGTTTGCAATAGCTAGAGGCCCTGACATATCCATTCTCTCTCTCTCTACCTGCCTCTCTCTTTCTAATAAATAAATATTTTTTAAAATAATCAAGCAATTATGGTACCCTAGTGATTTCATACTATTATATAAAGTGGTAATCAAACATTATAGACAGCTTTAAATATACATAGTATGCTCTGTGTGTCTATATACATTCATGAATATTTAAACATATGTATAAGCACATTTAAATTTTTCATATTTTACTGTTTTATGATTTTTGCCTTCTGGAAATTTTTCACTATGTTTGTACTTGCATAGTTATCGGGATTGTCTCTTGTCATCCCTCTTGCATCCATAACTTTTTAAACATATGAGTCAATCAGTAAGGTATCTGAGTAGTCTTGCATGGAAATATTTTTCTTTCTAAAGATTATGTTCAGTTTCACAATGACAACTGAGCAAAACTATTTTATTTATCTTAGTGTATCTTCATTTTGAAAATATTAAACAACAATGTCATTCCTACTTCATATAACATGAGTTACAAAGGCTATAAATATATGGGGAGATACTTATATAAATTACATCATTTTAAGTTAAGAAGGTCATCACCTAGTGGGAAAAGCAGATCAACACTATAGCACTGGCGCCACAAGGTTATGTGATCAAGATAGAAAAATCAAAACTCAAATTCACAATTTCCCATTGGTGACATAAGTATCTTAAGCACTGATTGAGCTGATGTTATATAACATTTAGTAAGCAATTAGACTTTTTCCTATTGTTTTTGATTTTTCTAATTATCAAAGTCAATATGATGTCATTAAACCTTTAACATGTCTACATTTGATACTTTTCACACCAGAAAAATCTAAGTGCAGTTCAGAGATGTTGAACCTTGGGAGAAGACGTGGTTTTGTTATTATGATTAATTTTTCACTAGAGAATTTCTCATATGTGTATAGTGTGTTTTGATTATGTGCATCCCCATTACCATCTCTTTTCACCTGTCCACTCCTGCTGAACTTCTTTTTCCTAACCAGACTTCCTCTTACTTTCATGTCTTTTTATTTATTTATTATTTTTATTGTTTTGTGACCCACTACGCTTTATTAGGAATGCTTGTATGAGCATGTGTGAGGGTGTTATTTACTGGAGCATGCCAAACTTACCCTTGATTATAGCCCTGAAGAAAATGTCTCCCCCTCCCCCCACAGCAATCACCTGCCAATAGCTCCTCAGAAAGGGGTTGTCCTCCTGAACCTCTCCCCAGCCATGCAGCCAAAGCTGCTGTGAGCACCACAGCCATGTCATGTCTGGAAGCAGCTTTCACAACACTCCTCCCCAACCTCTGGCTCGTACATTCTTCCCAGCCTTTCTTTTGCAATGTCCCCTGGACCATGGAGGGGGTTGTGTTGATGTCTGCTTCAGGGCTGAGCACTCAAGAGTCACTTCTTTCTGCAGTATGACCAGCTGAGTGTGTGCATAAGTGTGTGCTTCTGCCTACTAGAAAGAGGGTTCTTAAGCCCAGACTGAGAACCACACTTATTCAAGTCACTTAGCAAGATCTTTCTGGAAAATGGAGAGACGAATCAGCAGGGAATGATATGGACAGAGCATGGTGTCTGGTGGTTCTGTTGATACTCTGAACCTGGATTTCCAGGCTCTAAACTCCTGAGAAATTAACTATCCATTGGGGAGGTTACTCAGTCCATGGCTTATATTTTGTCATGGCAGGCTGACCAAATTAACATATCATCCAGACATTCTTATAAAATGCTAATAATGCCATTTTCCATAATGAAATAATAGCTACCCTTTAATAATAGGTTATTTGTCACAAAAAGTAAAGAAATATCAGTAAACATAGCATTGTTACTGAAATGTTATATATATATATATATATATATATATATATATATATATATATAATTAGTTTTCAATTGCACATTGATTGCACCAAATGTGGAGTTAGGGAAAAGGGATTTAAGCCACAGAAAACTAAGGCATCATCAAGCAAGTAGACAATACATTGTAACACAAAAGCATCAAGGAAGTTGACGCAGGAAAGATATTCATGTACATATATGTTCATACATATCACAGCACACACACTGTACCATGCATACCCTACACACACACACACACACACACACACACACACCTACCATGCATATACATGTGAAAATAAGGACTTCATGGTTATTCTTTGCAAACTTGATCTTTGTTATCTAAAGAAATGAGAATTGTCAACACAATTACGATATAAGGATTTGAGAACATGTTTAAATGTAACCCTAACAAAAATATTTTAGTTTAAGAAATTCTTGGGATCTATAGGAGAGTAGGGGAATTAATAAGAATGGAAAAAAGGACAGAATTTCAAGGAATCGCTAGTATTATACCCAGTTATGCTTAATTTGAAATGCAACTGATACTAATGTATAGCCTATGTATTAATAGAAATATATCTTTATAGAATTATAAAATTAATCTTATTAAACCTCTATAATTTTAACCTGAAATGCAATTGCAAACTCTTGGGAAATATGACCTTAAGATGTGGCTTTGCAAGTGACAATTGCTGTGGTAGTTGTCATGTAGAACTTGAGTTCCATAGTCTTTTCATGATTTTCATAAAATTACTCCATTGCCTGGGTTCTAAGCTTTGTTTGTCTTGCCATTAAAAAAGAAACATAATATTCCATCATTTAGCATCTTTTCTTGTGGCTAAATCAAATAAAAAAGTTTCCAGGAAAGTATGATATTTTAATGAGCAAGAGAAGACATTCTAGAGACAGTTTGGATTCCTGTGCTAATATTTACTCCCTCTAAAGCATAACATTCTCTTTTAGCTGTGTAAGAATGTGATAACATACATATTTAATATCCTGAAAATGGCTTTATGGTAATCCAAGATATACAAAAGTGTGCATAATGTTATAACCAATTATAGAAAAAATCAGAGTGAAAGTTGCTTACCATGAATACTAGCTAATAAAGCCTACACCCAGGGCAGGTTGTTTCTCCCAGGGAGATGATAATGAGGATCCCATCAACAATAATGGTAGCTAGAGGCAGATAGAGAGAGAATGGGATGACAGGGTCTCCAGTGGGTTGGGAAGATGGCTTAATGGATGAAATGCTTGCTGTGCAGCTCTGAGTACCTGAGTTCAGATACCCAGACCGTAAGTAAAAAGCTGGCAACTGTGGCAAACTTTCATAATCCCATGTGCCTACTTCCAGAAGGGGATGAGACACCACTCTCTGGAAATTTACTAAGGGAACACTTAACAATGACAGACTCTGCCTCAAACAAGGCAGAAGGAGAAGATCCATCCAACAGTTGTCCCTGACCTCCACATGCACACCGTCGCACACATACACTCACACACCTGCACTTAACACAACTGTGCACACACACTAAATGCATGGCTGAAATGAAAAGAATTAATGACAATCGGTATTTATCCTGAAGTGAAGTTGCAAATATGCTAAAGACATTGTATCATTGCATAAAGCCGGTTGTGGAAGTCAAAGCCATTGAATAATGATATTTAAGCCACATGACAATCAGTTGAAATGAGGCTTCATATCAAAAATAGGCTTTGTGACAAATGAAGTGGTACAGACAAAAATTAACTAATTAGGACTGGAGAGATGGCTCAGTGGTTAAGGCATTTGCTTGTGAAGCCAAAGGAGCCAGGTTTGATTCCCAGGACCCACAAAAGCCAGATGCACAAGGGGCACATGCATCTAGAATTTGCTTGCAGTGGCCAGAGGCCCTGGCATGCCTATTATCTCTCTGTCTCTCTTCTCTCTATCACTCTCTATCTCTCTTTCTGCTTGCATATAAATAAGTAAATATTAACTAATTAGAGAGTATTAGGAAAACAACCTATGTCCTCAAATATTTTCATAAAAATGTTCCTAGAATACAAATTGCATATCAAATTGCATATCAAATTGCATATGAGGTGCTATGAAGCTTTGGTATGATAAAATCAATAATTATTATATGGATATAACTTATAAGAACTATGTAGTAAAAGACAAAATAGAGTAAACTTACTTTTTAAACTTATTTTTATAATTTTAGTTCCTTTCAGCAAGATAAACTCTTAATTGTCTTTTTAGTATGTTGTTCCTTCTAAGTGGATTTCTATGTGGATTTCATTCGATGGATTTTTGAGAGGTATGTACACCAATGATCCCTCCAAAGTAAGAAAGGTCTACATGTACCCAGGACACTCTCGGAATAGTACCAAGACTGACACATGCCACAAATAGATCTCAACCTGAGGGAATGGATGGCCAGGTCACTTGCCGACTCTTGCCAACTGCTAGAGAATAAAACATGCTTCAAAGCCAATCCTCTTTGAAGGGTTTTAAAACCACAATAAAAGAATTGATGATGACATGATGCTGGCATGTTGACCAATGGTTCAAGACCACAGTGGCTGCAAATCAGAATAACAGGATCTTCACACATTGGGATGGTTTAGGAACTGAGTCATCCCTTCCAAGAATGAGAAAACAACCTAAGCAGACTATATTTCTGCACAAAATTATTACCTTAAGAAGAGGTGAGTTAATCCTTAAACCCAGTTTATCATATACTCTGATTAGTAATGCCAAAAACTAGTACCTTACCTGAAAAGTTACCACTTCACCTTAGTTCTACATAACTTGTCCTCAGGTGACTAAACGTGCACAAGTCACAATTCTGTCAGGTCATTACCATCTGGATAATAAATCAACTATTTATATCAAGTGATTAATAATATAGCTTTTATGGATAAGATTGACTAATTTTTAAAAACAAATGAATTGTCCAATGATAATTTAAAAACTGAAAAAGACAAAGGGATATTAAGAATGTAACCAGTCTTAACAGACAAACCATATTAAATAAAAGCATGTAATGAAATAGAATTATGCAAATCATTTGGTTTCTATGGAAATAAAATATTTCTAAAATGGTTTCAAAGTGATCCTGCTGTGAATGTTAATTAGAAAATGGAAGCTTGAGCTATGAAAGCACTTTTAATTTTTTGCTTCATTCTGTCATAATTTCAAACTACAGAAGAGCTGAAGTAACTCTAGTACCTGCATTAGCACAGTCTAGATTCTACTGTGAACATTATATTGTGTTGTGGATCAAGCATGGGTCCTCATGACTATGATAAAACCACTCTTCCCCAGAGCCACAGTTCCACTCTGACTCATACCCTTATTAGGTACCTATCTACCCATACTCTGAATCCATCCATGCATTTGTTAACATGTTTCAAACTTTCAGGTATTAACACACTACATTCCAAAATACTATAGTGTAAAAAGAAAAAAACATTAGATTTCAATAATTAAAATTCTTTTGCTTCTTTAAAGTAAAAGCCAAAAAGAATGAAAAAAAAATCAACTCTTAGTTTTACCTCTATTTGAATTGTGACAAGTGAATACACCTATTTTACACAATCGCTTATCAAACATGAGAACATTACTCTCAGAAACTCTTTGCTATCCTGATTTTCCTTCACCCTGGTCAACAATCAAGGTTTTGATTTTTTAACACAATATTTTACTTTTATTTGGTCTTAAATTGTACTTAGGATCAATCCATACAGAGTATATGCATTAGTATAGATGACCTCCATTTCTCAGCAAACTTTGGGATTAATGCATATTTTCATTAATAAGTAGTCGAATGCTTTTTATTTCTGAGCAATTTGTCTGCCTATGTATCAACTCATTACTGATGAACAGTGTTTTGCTATCATGGGAAAGAGACTGTGACATGTTTGGAATAATGTTTTGGGGAATATGTATTTACTTTATTCATAAGTAAATTCCCAAAAGTAAAACTCCTAGAGAAGGCTCATGTTTAAATTTAGAAGAAACTGCTAGATCTTTCAAAGTGATTGAGACTTATTGTACTTTTAAAATCAAAATAAATTTTTGAAGAGCATTGGTTTGAAGCATAATGTGCAATAACAACCATGAAAGTTACACAAAGAATAATCAACATATATATTCATATAAATGCATAAAATTGATGTTGGATGCTGAGGTATGTTATGAAAAACCAATAGTAATAATTACTGGTACCATAGCTTCTATTTGGTATTTGTTCATTGAAGACTAGACTTTTTTTCATCTTTTATCTTCTCCTAAAAGTACTTATTCATTCATTAATAAATGTAGTTACCCTTGGGCTGAGGAGATGGCTTAGCGGTTAAGGCATTTGTCTGCAAAGCCTAAGAACCTAGGTTCAATTCCCCAGGATCCATTTAAGCCAGATGCACAAGGTGGCACATGCATCTGGAGTTTGTTTGCAGTGGCTGGAGGTCCTGGTATGTCCATTCTCTCTCTGTCTCACTCTCTCTGCTCCTCTCTCTCTCTCCCTCTCTCTCTCTCTCTCAAATAAATAAATTTTTAAAATTAAAATAATATATTAAAAAATAAAGTAAATGTAGTTACCCATTCAAAATTATGGTGTGCCTATATGAGTCAAAATCTAGAACAATGCAAATACATTCACAGTAATTTCTGGTATAGTTTTATAATTGGTTCATTATATTAGTCAATATTTTTAACAACATTTTGTTATTGTTGTTGTTTTGTTTTGTTTTTAATGTCCCTTCCTTTCCTTTCCCATCTTCAAACATCTGTAGTTATAATTCATGCAACCTGAAAAGTTCTGTTCAGCAAATCGGTGTCCAAGTGACAAGGTTCAGCATAATTCTAGAGAAGCTACACATGGAGGGGTCACAATGCCTCCAGTGAGCCCAGCACACAAAGTAGAATCTAGACAGACGTTGCTACTTGTCACAACATTCTTACACTTGTTTCTGCCCTTTATTTACATTCCATCAAATGACCTGGAATTACCAGACAAGTTACCCCACAGCCTTCACTGAAGTCCAGGCCTAGGGCAAACACTCACGCCTCCACTTCAGCACCTCACATCGCCCAGGTCTGTGACTCTGCACTGACATTCTAGAAATGCTATAACAAACTGCCATAACTGGGTTGCTGGGACCACCATGGTTTGACCTGTTGGGGCAACTCAAGGATTAGAAAGAAAGAAATACAGACACAAGTAATAGAGTAAAAGCTAGGAATGGTTGGTCTTCAAGCTCTGACAGAGACACTGAAGCACTGTCTAACCAGCATTGGTTTATTTTGTACACGCTCAGAAAACCTTTCACAACAACTTTCTTTTATTAAATATAGAAAAAGTATAGGGCCAGGGGACAAGGTCAGACGATGCAGGAAGGAGCCAGCTGTAGACTGTTTTGCTGCATGTACAAGGTCAGGCCCATACAAACAGTCCAAGAGGAGGAATTCAGGAGGGGCTGTGCTTCACTCCCATCTATGTGGTTCAACTGGAGGCAGACAGGGCTGTGCCTATGTCAGTGGCTTCTATTGGTTGTGGCTCTCTATGCTGGGTAGTGTGAAAACTCCTGATATTTGTCTGAAGTCTGAACGTAACGTATTGGCATAGCCATACTTTGTGTGAAAGCAGTGTGGGAGAATTATGATTGGGGCCTCCACAGTCATGGGCAACACACTTTCGGCTTTATGTGTGTGTGTGTGTGTGTGTGTGTGTGTGTGTGTGTGTGTGTGTGTGTGTGAGAGAGAGAGAGAGAGAGAGAGAGTCTCACCATGTAGCCTATACTGACCTCAAGCTCACAATTCTTCAACCTTGAACTCCCAGGTGCTTGGATTACAGCTATGGACCATCATACACTGCCTGCATATATAGTTTCATGGACAATAATTCAATCTGTTACAAACTCTGTGAACACTTTCCTATAATTTAAGATTCTTCTTCTTATAGTCCTAGTCTAGTTGAATATTTACTTACTTATTTGTTTATTTGAGAGTGAGAGAGAGAGAGGGAGAAAGAGGCAGATAGAGAGAGAAAATGAGCACACCAGAGCCTCCAGCCACTGCAAGTGGACTCCAGAAGCATTCGCCACCTTGCGCATCTGGCTTATGTGGGTACTGGGAAATTGAACCTGGGTCCTTAGACTTCCCAGGCAAATGCCTTAACCACTAAGCCATCAAGGTGCATATAACTTGGGAATGTTTTAGGAAATACTGATGTATTAAATAGGTTTTTCCTTCATTTCTTCCTAAAGAACAAACTATATGAAGCATAGCTATCTTTAATTTAGTGGTGGTAGTTCAAAGGTAAGAAAAGAGAATATAACATCATCTTCCTACAGCAGGATTTTAGGGATATTTTCTAACAATATTCTGGATGGCATTTTAGGGACAACTCACTTTCACCTCACCACCCCGGGCTGTGACATGAGTAAATGACCATCCATAGGGAACATCACTGAGGGTCCATGGAATGTGTCTGGCCATCACACTGACAACATGCTGCCAAGACTGCTGAACTGGAATCCTGAGAATGAAATGAGTCCAAAGTCATTGGTATTTCTTGAAGAATCCTGAGCCCTAGGTCTAGATATTTGGTATCTGTCAGTCCTCAGGTTCTTTAACAGTGGCACTGTGGACTGTCCTTGTGGGTGTTCTCCTGTGCACTGCAGAGTGCTCTAAAGCCCATACGCACCCAGTGCCAGTAGCACCCCTCCCAGTCAGAACAGTGAAAACCATACGCACCCAGTGCCAGTAGCACCCCTCCCAATCAGAACAGTGAAAACATCTCCAGACTTTGGAGATTGTCCCCTGGGGAACAACCTCTGTTGCGAAAGAGCCACAGGTGTGCTGAATGCTATTCATGTTTATATCCATAAAACACATATATTACTTTCATGTTGTCAAGCCATTCTCTGAGATCCAACTGCTTTTGAATTTAAAATATTTTCATATTTTAGGTTTGCTACAGTTCGACGATTGTTGCTTTCAGGTTTACTTTTAGATGAATACAACATCATCTATTTCACCTTTTTTGAAAACTGATAGATTTTTTTGAAGCTAATAGAGTTATTTGCACCTCTTACATTCCAGATCATTAATTTTAATGATTAAGACAATGTTATACAGTACTCTCTGGAGTTGAAGGTACATGCTGATAATTCCATTTCCATGCAGGGAAATACTATTTTCCCTGGTGAAAGCAAGCTACTTCTTTGAATTCAGAAACATTTCGTTTCTAAGGCTCTGTTATCATTTTATTTAAAGCCCCATTAGCACCAATATATTGAACAATAGCTCACAATTTTACCTCATATATGATTCACTTACTGAAGTAAATGCTCATAAAAATATCTAACTGATAATTTATAGACCTTCTGTCTCTGTAATACAATAGAAAGAGTTTCTAATTAAAATGGAATAAAGGGGAAAAAAACAAAAAATGTGCAACAATTGTGCATCCTTTATTTTAGACAGCATTCTCTCCTTACTGAAATATATATGACCATAAAGTTACTTAATTGTCAATATATCAATTCTATTTAATGTAGCAAAAGATATACTAAAATACTTTCTGATTTAAAATATTCCCTCATGATCTGATCAAAATCAAAGACCCATTGGTTTTCACCTTTCAGATTCTAGGAAATCTCAGAATTCACTGATTTCCCAAGAAGATAATTCCACTGGGGCAGTATGATTAGTGGGCCAAGAAAAGTAACCATGTGAACAAGGTATAGACTAACTGCTCCCTAGACCTGCCCTTTGATAGAGCTCTCTGTTATATGCCCTCTCCAGCCAGTGTGGAGATTAATGATTGTATAATCTTGAAGAGGAGACCCCTTGAGAAAAACAATAGGATTTACAAAACTGCTTTAAACTCATAATCATGAAATAAGACCTTGAAAATGAGGAGTCCTGAGGCTTAACCTTCCTATTTACCAATGTCATTGCACTGCTATCACAAGCCACCTTTCTCCTGCCTCCCTCATCATCCACACTGAGGCATCTCCAGATTGTCTAGGTCCTAATGAGTTCTGCATCAGACACTCCTCTCCACAGATCTGAGGAAGAGATGGGAAGGGTTAAAACACTGGCACCCTTAACTTTGGCATCTCTTTTCTTTTACTTACCACAGGCCAGCATGAAGTAATTTTGGAGGCCACTTTGTTTTTTTTAACCCTACTTTCTGTAGAAAGCTCCTATATACTCCTTAAACCATATATATATTCTCCATGTTTATTAATACTTCACATTAATGCAGTAAATTTATTACAAATCATGGACCAAAATTGCTGTTATTATTAAGTGAAATAGGGTTTATATTAGGTTTTACTCAATTTTGTAAAGATTTTTATGTTTTGAAAACTGCGTGAGCTCATCGATCTATTATTAAGAAATTGGGGGCTGGAGAGATGGCTTAGTGGTTAAGTGCTTGCCTGGTTCAAGGCTCAATTCCCCAGTACCCACATAAACCAGATACACAAGGTGGCGCATGCATCTGGAGTTCATTGCAGTGGTTGGAGGCCCTGGTGCGCCCATTCTCTCTTTCTCTCTCTCTCTCTCTCTGCCTATTTCTCTCTCTGTCACTCTCAAATAAATAGATAAACAAAAAAATTTAAAAAAAAAAGAAATCATACAAACAATAATTTTTCTGCTCTAAAACTCTCTTGTATTTTACCCACACAAATCTTCCTCCATCAATATGAAGCCCTAGCAGCTACTAGGTCATCTTTTCACTCTCAAAAGGAAAGTTTCCCCTTTCTCAAACTGACATCTAGTTAAAATTATATAATAAGTTGCCTTTTCACACTGGCTTCTCTCAGCAAACAACGTGGACTTAAGTTCCTTCCATGTCTTTTTGTGGCTTCATAGTTTTGTTTTTTTTCCTTGCTGAACAATTTTTCATTGTCTGACTTTATCACAATTTATCAACCCAGTCATCTATTTAAAGAGATCTCTGTTGCCTCTAGCTTTGGCAGCTATGAAAAAGACTTATAATGAACACTCGTGTACAGTTTCTATGGACATAGTTTTTAAATAATATTGGTTTAAATTAAGTGTAAATACCAATATTATTTAAAAATGAGGGACACAATTGTTTGGATTATATATAAGAGATATATTCAGGGCTGGAGAGATGACTTAGTGGTTAAGGCATTTGCCTACAAAGCCAAAGGATCCTGGTTCAACTCTCCAGGACCTACGTAAGCCAGATGCACAAGTGGGCACATGCATCTGGAGTTCATTTGCACTGGCTGGAGGCCCTGGCATGCCCATCCTCTCTCTCTCTCTCTCTTTCTCTCTCTCTCTGTCTCTTTATCTCTCACTTTCTCAAGTAAATAAATAAATAAATAAAATTTTTAAAAAGAGACAGAGATTCGGCTGGGGGAGGAATAGACAATCTCCCTTGTGAAGTGATTGTGTCATATTTATCTCCACCAGTAACAGATAAAACTCATGCAGCCCAACCAGCATTCAGTGCTCGGTAACAAATAAGAGCTACACATCCCAACCAGCATTTAGTGTCAGGTTTACAGATTATAGCCATTCTAATTGGCATGTTTGAGCTCTCTCACATTATCCTCGTAGCATATGATAGGAATGTCTTCTAAGATTTTTCCCATCTGCATACATGTAATTTGGAGAGGCATCTCTTCAGACCTTCTGTAACGGGGTTCCTTGTGCTTAAAATTACATTTTATGAGTTCTTTGTGTACGTTGGATATAAGTACTTTATCAAATGCATGCTTTATGGATATTTCCTCTCTTTCCTGTCTTTTTATTCATTTAAAGTCTTCACGGCACAGTGGTTTTAATTACAATAAGTCTAATTTACCAAACTTTCCTTTCATGGATTACACATCTGGTTTTTGATCTTAAGAAGCTCATCACCAAACTGAAAGTCACCTAATTTTTTCTTATACTATCTTCTAGAAAATAAAATAAAATTACATTCTAGTTTAGATCTATGAGCCATTTTGTGGAGTGTGTGGAGGGAGGATGTATAAGCAATAATGTCTCATCTGTTCACACTACCATAATGACATACAATAGACCTGGTAACATAAAACACAGGAATTTCTTTTCTCACAGGGTTGGAGAGTGGAAAGTCTAAGGTCAAGTTTTTAGGAAGTTTGGTTTCTGGCAAGGGCTCCCTCCTCTGTTTGCACATGGCCACTTGTTACCATGTACTTTCCTGCATTTTTCTCCTTTCTTTTCATATAAGGCCACAAACTTATTAGATTAGAGACTCACTTTCCTGACCATATTTAAACCCACGTTTGAATTTAGTCACATGTAGGGTTAAAGCTTCAGTTTATGAATTTTAGGACTTGAAGTTTGAAGAGAATTTTACTGAAAGTTTTGACATAGATTTTCAAAGTTTAGCTGTCCAAATTGAGCACAGTTAAGGTTCCTAAAGAAATAACTCCATTAAAGTGCTCTCTTTATTCTTCTCCATACTTGGTTTCACTACAGATTCACCACCAACTCTGATTAGTTTAACCATATTTTAAAAGCTTGAAAGGTAAGTGGACAACATCATCTAGCATTTTTTGTTTGTTTTGCTTTGGTTTTTGTTTTTCAAGGTAAGGTCTCACTTTAGCTCAGGCTGACCTGGAATTCACTACATAGTCTCAGGGTGGCCTTGAACTCACAGGCTAGCCTCCTTCCTGTACCTCCCGAGTGCTTGCTGGGATTAAAGGCGTGCACCACCATGCCAGGATCATACCACATATATATTCTTAATTATTTACTTATTACAGAGAGAGAGAGGGAAAACTCCAGACACATGTATCCCCATGTACAGCTAGCTTACCTGGATAGTGGGGAATCGAATCTGGGTTCTTAGGCTTCACAGACAAGTGCCTTAACCACTAAGCAATCTCTCCAGCCCTAGCTTTTTGTTTTAAACTTCTCTTTGCCCATATAGTACACAGGAAGTGTTTCTAGGAAGTTTGTAGCCTGAAATAGGTTAGCTGCCTAACCTTGTATCTGCCTTTCCCACAGCTCATAAATGGGTTTATTGACACTGTTAAGGACTCAACAGGGAGAACTGGGATGCAAGAGGCTAGGCACCAGCATTGAAAGCCTGGAGTGAAAGACTCTGAGCCAAGGAAAGATCTAAACCAGCAAGGATCTTTTCATATCCATCAGAAAGGAAGGCACTAGGTAGATGTGTCTGTCTCCATCACATCAGAAACTACAACTTGGCTATATATAAAAGCAGCTGTTCATCCACAGCAAAGATGATGACCGTAGGAGAAAGAACAGGCTGGTCTTCAGTGATAATCTTCCTAATAATGTATGGCCAGTGCATTGTGCTATATGAAGAAACCCAAATGGGCTGGATAGATGGCTTAGCAGTTAAGGTGTTTGCCTGTAAAGCCTATGAACTCATGTTTCACTCTCCAGGTCCCATGTAAGCCAGATGCACAGTGATGCAATCACGCAATGTCGCACTTGTGCCACAAAAGGGGCACACATATCTGGAGTTCGTTCTCAGTGGCTGAAGGCCCTGATGTGTCCATTTTCTCTACCTCTCTCTCTTTCTCTCTATCAAAAAATTTTAAAAAAAGAAACCCAAATGAAAATTTCAATAAAATCCAGGAGTGAGAGAAGTGAGCAGGGAAGAAAAAGATCTTTAAAAGTTTCATCATTGTGCCTTACCTGGGCTCCAGCTGAAACCATAGGGTAATTAGGTAAATGAGCAAAAGTGCTGCTTTCTTGGTGAACCTGTTACTAGCACAAGGGTGAAGGAGACAGACACAGAGAACACTCAACTCCTCCCAAACCAGATATCCAGAGACATAGGGTCCCAAGACCTCATCATTGAAGTAGACCTAAAACAAACCCAACATGGTTCAAGGAAATTCACAGAAGAGGGGCCAGAAAGATTGTTAGAGCCAAAAGTTGGGACATTATGTACAGAGACATTGCCTCTTCCCCATAATTGATGGCTACCCCCACGATGCATGATCCACATTCCCTAATGAGGAGGGTCCTTTCAGAAGGAGGAGGGCAGGGAGGAGGTTAACGATGGTACCAACAGGACTGTATACACACTATGTACATATCTAATAAAAAATTTATTTTACACAAAATAGGCACAATGCTAAAATATTTTTCATATTGACTGTAGTATGAAGAAGTTTGAAAGAAAAAAATTGTTGAAAGAATGAATTATTTTCCGGGCATGGTGGCACACGCCTTTAATACCAGCACTCAGGAAGCAGAGGTAAGAGGATCACCGAGAGTTCGAGGTCACCCTGAGACTACATAGTGAATTCCAGGTCAGCCTGAGCTAGAGTGAAACCCTACCTCGGAAAACCACCAAAGAATGAAGTTTTTGTTAGGAAAACAATTTCAGATATAACAACGTGCCATAGACCTGGTAAGGTAAACAGGAATTTCTTTGCTTAAAGAGTCATGTAGTGGAAAGTCCGAGATCATTCCTGATGCATCTCTGGGAAAATTTTTAAATGAAAATTAAAACATAATTTCCAGTGAGGTAGAGAGATGGCTTAGTAGTTAAGGAACTTACTTGCAAGGTCTGATGGCCTAGCTTTGATTCCCAGTACCCATGTACCGCCAGATGCACAAAGTGCCACATGCGTCTGGAGTTCCTCTGCAATGGCAAGAAGCCCTGGCACCAATTCATTCTCTCTCTCCCTCTCTCTCTCTCTCTCTCTCTCTCTCTCTGCAAATAAATAAATAAAAATATTTTTAAATAATTATAATTTCCTAACAAGCAGAGGGAATTTTAAATGAATAGCAGCTTTACAAAATCAACAAAAGAGCAAAGGAAATAAAATAAATAATGTTTATAAATGTGTGCCTAGTATTAAAAGGCCCCGATGTTAACAGAGAGGGAAAGAATCTATTGAATAAAGTTTAAAGCTTTAAATGACTAGGATATAGATATTCGAACTGCATTTTGCCTTTAAATGCAAGGTATAGCTATTAGACTATTTTGTTTTTTATAAAAAGGGTTAAAAAACAAAGGTAGAGATGGGCTGGAGAGAAGGCTTAGTTGTTAAGGAACTTGACTGCAAAGCCAAAAGATTCAGGTTCAATTCCCCAGGACCCACATAAGGCAGATGCACAAGGTGGCTTATGCGTTTGGAGATTGTTTCCTCTCTCTTTCTCTCAAATAAATAAAATAAATAAATAAATTTAAAATATAAAATAAAATAAAGGTAGAGGCCAACTATAGAATATACATTAACTCTAGTCACAGGAAATATTCATTAAAATGGACATTATATTAACCAAAAAGTAATCTTTACTACTTTATAATATCATATAGATTGTGTTCTTTGTCCAAAATGAAATTATATTAGAAATCAATAACCAAAGGTAACTATAATAAAAATATGTTAGAACAATTAAAATACACTTCCAATAAGACAAAAGTCCCAGAGCAACAGGAAAATTACAAAGTTAGTAGATTAAATAATAAAATTTTGACATATAATAAGCTGCTTGAAGCCAAATAGAGTGGTACCTGTCATAATCCCAGCACTGGGTAGCTGAGGCAGGGGAATTGTTAGTCCAAAGGCCAGCCTTGGCTACACTGTGAGATTGTGTCTCAAACAAAGCAAAAGCAAAACAAAACAACAAAACAATGTGATATGCTGCCTTCAAATTTCAGGAGAATTTTACCAGAGAGATAACATCTTATTCACTTTAGATGATTTTTCCACCATGGTTCTTTTAAAAATATAATTTTCCTCTAAGCCACAAGTCACATTCCTGGAACTCTCGGTGTGGGTGTATACACGTATATACATAATGTGTGTGTTATAGCACACAATATATGCATATATGCATATGCCCCACAATGACTAGTCCCCTTATTATGTCCTTTGGTGCCCATTTGTTCAAGGCAGCAGTGGTGGGACCTGAGGAGTCCCTGGACTACAAGGGGCCTGCCTCTGTGGTATCTTTCACTGTGCCTCCCCACCTGACATGCCTTGCTCACTTGGCTAACGTGCCTGGGGCTGAGTGTGGGATTGCCTGCATCGTGAAGGAGTCCTTTCAGCCTTTTGACAAAAAGAACAGTGCATGGTCCTGGGCCGGACTTACCAAAATTGAGGTTAGTATGACTGCCAATTTGTCAGATGTATTAAGCATAAGATAAAATGTGTTTTATATGAATAATAATTTGACATATAGTAGCCCTCCTATTTCAGATTTCAATGTAAATAAACTGAGTTTTCACAGCTTTTTAAACTAGTTTCATAGGAGGATGGTGGCTTTTCATGTCTTATAATAACATTCAGCAAAAACTGAAATAAAATTAGTTACTCACTGGTCATAAAAACAGTGTGAAATACTAAGAGCTAAATACTAACAGCTGTGAAATACTAAGAGTTTCAGAAATCTGACTTGTGGCTTAGAGGAAAATTATATCTTTTAATAAAACAGGATAGAAACTCATCTTAGGAAGTAAATAAGATTTTCTCTCTGGTAACATTGTTTTGAATAAAAATGATGATTGTCATTATTAAGTTGACTATGTGGATTAGATTTTAAATTATTTCCAGAACATTAAAAATGATTTAAAACACATGTTTAGTTCAGTCTGTAACAAAAACCTACCCAGTTGTTAGCATATGAACAAGAGCATGTATTATTTCTCTCAGCTATGAAGACTTGAGAATTCAAAGATCAAAATTTTGACAGACTGACTGTCAAATAAGAAGTGCTTCCTGGCCCAAAGATGGTGCCTCTTCACTATTTGCTCCCATGTTGAAGAGGCTAGATAGCTTTCTGGGGCCCCATCAAAGCCAATCCCAGCGCTGGGGAGATGTCTTTGTGGATAAAACCCTCACTGCTCCAGCCTTAGTACAGGGTTCAATCCCCAGACTCCTTGTAGGAAGCCTGAAGCTGTGGTGAGCTTCAATCATGCCAGCCCACTGATGGTGAGTAGAGACCAGAGTTTTTCCTGAAATTCACAGCAAGCCTAAGAAAGAACAACACTGAGGTTCAGGGAGAGAAGCTCCACCTGCAAGGAGGCAGGATGCTCGTAACTACATCCTCAAAGTTGGCATCTGACCTCCACAAGCAAACCATGACACCCACACACTTGTTTGCTCACACTCACACGTGAGCACGTACACACACACATGCATGCATGCATGCACACTCATGTATGTATGATACACATACAAAAACGCAATAAAAGTACAGATCCGTTCATAATATCTCCACCCTCCTTAATGGACCCATCTTCCTAAGACTCTCACTTCTTAATACCATCACTTTGGGGGTTAGAATTTCTAATCTATGAAGTTGGGGAAAACAAGACTATTTGAACCACAGTAAACTAATTACAGATACAAATAACCTTGAACATGAATGGGAGCTTGCTGGTATATAGAAACTTCATGTTTAAGAAAAATGGAATGAAATTATTCTCTTTGATCAGATTTGTATAAAATTGGTTAAGATCTCAAAATCAACCTATCAAGTCAATCAGACTTAATAAAAATTTGAACAAGGGAAAAAAGACAAATTTTCTATTTTCTTGACATTTTTGTTATCTTTTCACATAGTTGATATATACTTCACCTAATTTCAAGTACTGCACCATCCACAAGTGAAAATAATTGGATTCTAATAGTTTGAAGGATTTTTTTTTGTAATGACTACTTTTTATTTGAATTGAGTTCAAAGATTACAGAAAGCCAGGTGACTTTTTGAGGAATCAGATTTTTCCTACATAGAGAAGTGCAATGCAAACCTACAATACCTGCTTTCAGCTAAGTACAACAGAAGGTATGCCTACCTCACTTTTCAGATATTCTTACTGGTTTTCCTCACAGTACACAGAGATAAATTATTATACATGAATCTTATGATTAATGATGGGAAGAATGCAAAAGAAACAAATACCAAAAAAACGTATATGTATGAAGAAGAGACAGTCTTCTGAGTCCCAACACAATAAGTATATATTTCTTTTCTCCCCTTCCTATCTCTTCTTGGAATATCTATCTGCTGAGATCGTAAGTCTACTTGCCCTGAAATCTGGACTTTCTTACTATGTTCTCAATAAATCTCTTTTGCATGACCCACAAAACAATTTAAAAAGAGGAGAAGGAGTAGAAGGAGGGGAAGTATGAGCAAGAGGAAAGAAAGGAGGTAGAGAAGGGGAGGAAGACGTGGAGAAAGGGAGGGGGGAAATAGGTGATGGAAGAAAGGAGATGGAACAGAGGAGGAAGAGGACAATGATATGGAAGAGACACACTTGAGGCGGGTTGATGGGCTATAAGCCTTCACCCAGTGGAGCCCTTAGTCTGCACACTCCTCATGCACGGCAGCTTGGGTAAGCCAGAGTTACTCCTAAATCAAAGCAAAAGCCAGCAATAGCATTTTGGAAAAAAAAAAAAAAAAGTATGACTAGCCATCGTAGAGACTGGGATTGAATGAATTAGAGAAAAATAGTGTGATTTGAGGATTTATTTCACTGTGGTGACTTTGCATAGAAATAAACAGTTCTACAGTAGTTACAATAAAAAGAAAACACTGGGGTATGCCTAAAGCATAATAAATAAAATTAGAAGCATTTGGAAAACAAGAAAATTTGTTTTATATTATAATGCTGCATGATTTCCCATACTAAAATTCAATGCATCAGTAAAGATATTTAATACTCAAACAAATGGTATCTTCCCAGATTACTTAGACAGTGGTTGTATGGATCTGTGGTGACTATACAATAAAAGGGGTGGCAAAAGTTAACTCTAACCTATCAGAACTTAATTAATTAATTAATAACTAATTAATTAGAATTGACCATACTGGAAGCAAAAATGGACTGTTTGCAAAAGCTGTGGCTTATGTACCAGCTAATTTTCTAACCCTTGTAAAAATCCATCACTTAAAGTAAGGTGGATATTAAAACTTTACAGTGTCAGTGAATAGTGAATTTCAGGTCAGCCTGGGCTACAGTAAGACCCTACCTTGAAAAACCAAAAAAATAATAATTAATAAATAAATAAATAAATAAATAAATAAATAAATAAATAAAACTTTACAGTGAAAGTGACAGGGAATTGCCTTTCTAAAACCAACCTATGGGTCTTTGAGGTAATTCTTCTCCTCGTGTAGAAGGGAGAGATGCTACTATTTATTCTGCTGGTGGTAATTTTCAGATAATTAGTCAGTTTAGTGAAATGGTGTATGTCTTCTTGGGCTCTGTGGAAACAATATGTGGATCTTGTTTTCAAAGGTGATTCACGTGCATGACTCTACCAAGATATAACAAAGTAAACAAAGCTAATTAGTATTCATTCTGTGTATACACAGAATATTTGAGATTTCTTTGATCTTCAAAAAGAAATAAAATTTGGCCTTTATTTTATTACAAGAAACTTCTATTGACATCAGTAAACACATTCAGGACAATAACCTTTGAGAAATAAATCACTGAATAGCACATCACTCACTTTTCTAAGTATTAAATAATATATTGAAAGAACGTTATTAAAGGAATTTTTAATTTATAATAACCTAATAATGGAATAATAAAATTTATGCAACCAGACTTTTCATCTGAAATCTTTAATGTCTGATGAAGAATATTGGCTCTATTAAAACTCAGTTTTTTAAAAGATTTTATTTTTATTTATTTATTTATTTATTTATTTATTTATTAGAGACAGAGAAGGGGGGAAAGAAAGAGTGAGAATGGGTATGTGAGGGCCTCTAGCCACTGCAAACAAACTCCACCATGTGCATCTGGCATGCGTGAGACTTGGAGAATCGAACTGGGGTCCTTAGGCTTTGTAGGTATGTGCCATAACCTTAAGCCATCTTTCCAGCCCACAACTCAGTTTTGATTAAAGCCAATTTGGTATTTTATAATGTGTCACTCTGAATTTGGACATATTCTCATCTTTCATATCTGCATGGATTATATGCTACAACTTGTCACTTTCAAAAGCATGCATGGCCCATGAGGACAAATATCAATCTGACAAACTTTTCTGACCCCTGCCATCTTCATCTGAGTTTCAAACTCGCACTAATCCTTGTTTAATTTAGTTAATATTCAGAGGAAATTTGAACCTAATTTTCATTGACTTGCACAATGTTTGGTGTGATAACTATGACAATTTGAAGAAAGAATAATAATTTTCTTCTCAAATAATTTCAATAAATGGAGGGGGCAAGTTAGCAATACAGGCATACCTGACAAGTTCCCCCTAATATATAAAACTTGTAAATCCTGTGGCATATTGCCTTACATAGGACTGGGGTAGGTTTCAATGTGCCAATTTGAATTTGGGGCAAGAAAAAATATTAGTACAGTTGTTTTCAGCTGATAGTATGTGGGTTGTTATAATAGAGAAATAGCATTACAATATAAATACCTTCAACTGCTTTTTTTTGCTTTCAATGAATTTTTATTAGTGCATGTTAATTGAACACATGTATGTGATTTGGTAGGACTTACTCATAATTATTAGATTACCATATTACATTACCCATTTTCTTTCTTCCCAGTATTGTATTAACTCAATACAAGAGTTTTTTATTTATTTTCTTTTATTTCAAACCTCAGATTTTAGAGCATTTTCTTAATTCATTTAGTTACCTGTGAACAACTTGGAAAACTTTTCTGCTCATTTTTCAGTTTATTCATATAACTATCAGCCATATGCTCTTTCTTATGAGCATGCTGAATACATCATGTGCAACAGGAAAAGTAGACAAAAGATCTTAGCTTTATAAACCTTGTTTTGTGTTTTAACAATTAGTACCCATTCTCCAGAACCAGTTTTGGCTTAAAATACAGCCCAAGTGTAGATGAAGAGAATGAGAATGAGAAATGGGTAGCTGGTAACGATTATCATAAAGGAAGGAAACACGAAATTCAAATTTTCATAATCAGTCATTTGCGTGAAGAAGGCTTTATGAACTTTGAAAAGAACTATTCTATCATTCACTCAATCATTAATTCAAAATGTTTATCACATGTACAAATTGAGTCATGTGGATATCAAGGTAGGATTTTATGAGCAATAACAAGGTCACAGTTTTATATCTTAAGTTTCATCAGATAGCTGATATTTTGCTTATTTCAAAACCTCTAAAAGTCAGTTGAGTAGTTTAAATTGTGACAAAATTGCCATTTGAGGTCTGTTTTAAAATGTAATTTCTTGAGTTTCAGGCTCTGGCAGCTTCACTGTGGAATTAGCCCACGGTAGTTTTATAGCAGTCAGAGATATCTTATTGAAGAAGCCTGCTAGTCTTCTACCTCTTATTTTATTTCCTGCTCCAAAGTAATTGAAACAATAGAAAATGAACTACACCCAAAGGGGCTTGCTCTTAAGTATGATGTGAAACTATTGGGATATACATTTCTTTAGTTTTTAAATAAAATAGTATCCCTTCCACTAGAGACTCCATCGGGTTGGTAATAAAATGAATCGATATATACCTACGGCTCTGGATTACTTTTTAATGAGGAAGATGTCTAGTAATTCTAAAAGCTGACTCTCACAAGTTTATTGCCACTCTATGAGCACAAGTCCAAATTACAAGGCAAGCACAAAAGTGAAGGAGAAAAGGCCAACATTCTTGCCTAGGAAAGCAATTGTGAACTTGTTTGGAGGCCAAACCTGGTTTATAAGTTTAGGCTTCCTGGTAATAATGATTTAATGGTATTATAAGAATGTAAGCAAAGAATCACCTGTGTCAAGAGTCAGGGAGTTTTACGTTATTGATACCACATTTTATTGTCACTGCTTTTCTTCTACCAGGTGTAAAGTGCTTTGTAAATACCCTTCCAGCAACGCTGAGAATCTGCCACATCTTTCCTTCCTTCAGATGAGGAGAATGAGCACATAGGTTAGAATGTGCCAAACATCACATTTCTCTGCGGCAAAGAATGATAAATGAGCAAAGGGCAGAAGTCTTGTCTGCCACCTCATGCTCATCTGCAGAACAAACATGGAGGAAATACCAGCCATGGTATTTATAAGGACCCAACTATTATCTACCATTCAATGACTGCGTGGGATGTATTTAAACAATCTAAACCAATTCCAATTAAGTAGGAAATTATAGAAGCTTTAGTAATTTAGATAAGAAAAGGACTTCCTTGTCCTATCTAGTGAAACCAAGGAAAGGGTCTGGCAGTGTTTTGTTCAAAGATGGTTAACACAAGTGATGGAAACAACAAAGTGGCTGTTTGTTTTCTACACAGTTCTGTTCTGTTTCTACATGCTCATCTCCTTCTTTTATCTGAGTATACAGTACTTGAAAGAGCAAGCTAAAATAGATGAACTTCCTAGAAAAATGCATGGCACTCATATTTATACCACAGTGATACAGCTTAGAAACCAGTGGGTAACCTATGTCTTTTTTTTTTCTCAGAACAATGATTTTTATTACCCAAAAGAAAAGCAACCAAGGGAAAATACTCCAGTAACCAAAATATACTCCTTACCATTGGTGGATGATCTCATTACTAAGCCAAACACAAGCACATATGCCTGAATGATTGGCATAGAGTGAATATAAAAGAAAGGCCCTAGCATTATGGCTACACATCCCCAAAGAATCAGAACATAGATGACTACTAAACTATAAAGAGGAATTTCTAACCACGGATGATAATTTCTCTTGCATCTAAAGTCTCAGAGAAATCAAGTTACAGACAAGACAGGAAACAAAGTGTAGAAAATTAAATAAGCTGAACAAGTGTGAATAAGAGAAAATGAACCCGCAAAGGGCTCTCAAAGCACCTCTCATCCTAGTATTTAATGATCGTAAGCCTCAGTAAATGTTGTTTGTTTGGGATAACCAAAAATTATCTAAGCATTAATAGTACAATCAGCAAACTGAATTAGATGGACTACCTAGAAAAAATATGTCATGCATATTCATACAAAAATAATTAATTCAAGGAATTAATGGCATTTCAAAATGAGAAAACTAATTAGAAGAATAATTTAAAATATAATTTCATTAATGACGATTAACTGTACAATACTTTGTAGAATAAGACCAGAGAAAGGAAATGAGGAACACAGTGCTATATAGAGAAAAACAGTGAACAAAACAAAGAAATATAATATGTGAAATTGCTTCTTACTTGAGAAAAACTTTTAAAAAAAGAGTTATTTGAGGATTGCCATGAGTTTGAGGCCAGCCTGGTTACAGAATGAATTATTGTCTCAAAGAAGAAAAAAATTAAGTATGACAACTAAAACAGAAGGTAAGAGACAAAGGAGAATAAATATTTGATGTTTAGAAGATGTCAGTAATTTCCATTAACCACTAATGAATAACCTCACAAGTATGGAAAAAAATGTAAATGATTGTTCTTCTTACAATTAGGCAAAAGTCCCAAGAAGAAGTATATTATTATAACTGAACACTTATAAATATGATACCAGTTATGATGCCATCTGTTGTGGTTGGAAACAGATGCCTCCCATAAAGTCACAGATTTTGAATGTTTGGTCCCTAGCTGGTGGCATTTTGGAAGCTGGAGCCTTGCTGGAGATGTGCTGCTAGGGGTGGACTGTGAAGTTTATTAGTCCTAATGACCAGTGTTAGTTTATCTCACTCTCTTGCTACTGTGTTCTACCTGCTGTGGCAAAGATGATGTTCGGCCTCTGCTCTGCCATGCTTTCTCCTGTCATCATGAAGCCTTCCCTTGACATTGTTAGCCCAACATTAAAAAAAAAAAAAAAAAAAAAACTTCCTCCCATCAGCTGCTTTGGGCTGGTTGCTGGACAGAAGGTAACTACAAGAGAAAGTTGGTACTAGTATAATAAGGTCATGCTGCTAGAAACCTGACTGTAGTTTTGGTTTTTGGAATTGATTTGTGATAGGAATGTGAAACTTTGGCCTATGAGACATCTTGCAGCATTGTAAGCAGAGTTCTGGGACCATTCTGGTCAGATTTGAAAGATGTAAATGCAGAAAGAACTGTGGACTATGATTCTTGGCTTATCAAGGGAAGACAACTTTGTTAGAACTGGAAGAGAGGCAGTTTGTGTGAGAGCCTATCTGTGCTCTTCCCATATTCTGAGAACTTGAACATAGGAGAACTTAGAAGAAATGGGCTGGTGTGAGCATATGTGAGGATATGGCACAGAAAGAAGTAAAAGTTGGGCAAGAGACAGCAGCTTGTTTGAGAGATTACCAACATTGAATTAAGCCAGCTGTTCTAAATTGGGAGTGTAGAAAGAATGTTGATTCTTTTGAAAAGAGGGGGCCAGAATGCTGAAAGAGTGTCCTGCTCTTCACAGTCCTCTTTATTCCTTGTGGATTAACAATTTAGTAGCCCACCTGGTACTATGGAGTATAGCAAATGCAGGAAAGAAGGGGTCATCGGATTTGCAATGCAGTTAGGTTTTTTTTTGTCTTCTTTTATTATTTATTTTTTTATTGACAACTTCTATACTTACATACAAAAAAACACATGATATTTCCTTCCCCTCCCCCCATTCCACTTTAGAACTCCAGTCTCCATCATATCCCCTCCCTTTTGGAACAGGCTACTGGGTGATGTGAGGCATGGTTGTGTAGTTGCCATATGGAGGCCTGATGAAGCCATGAGGATAAAGTGTGGGTTGAAATAGAGACCCCAGAATTTCATATATGCCAGGACTGTGGGACAGCTGCCAAAAAGAGCTGATGGTTCAGGATGGTTCCCAGACTGTAAGCAATCCAGATGGCAGAATTTGCACCCCCAAAGACTGCACTGTGGGTCTTAGAGTGAATGGTCACAGTGGACATAGAACTGCAGGATTTTCTGTATATCCTGTGTGTTTTAGAACTTGCATTGGTTCACTCTTTCCTTGCAATGCCATCTTTAGCAGTGTGAAAGTTAATGCTGTGCCATTATGCATTTTTTGGTTTTACAGACTCACAGTTAAACACTTTGTACTATGAGGATGTTTGAACTAGGATTGATAAAACTATTGTGACTTTTAAAGTTGAACTGAATGCATTGTAATTTACATCATGGATGTTCATCAGTTTATGGGGGCCAGGAGCAGAATGTGGTGGTTCGAATCAGGTGTGCTCACATAAACGCATGTGTTTTGAATGCTTGGTTTTTAGCTAGTGGCAATTTGAAAGGTGGATTCTTGACAGAGGAGGTGTGTTGCTGGGGGTGGACCTTGAGGTTTATTAGCTCTAGTTTGTTAGCATTAGTTTGTTTCATTTTCATGCTACTGTTTTCTTCAGAGTTATGTCTAGCCTCTGCTCATGCCACATTGTCCCCTTCCATTATGAAGCTTCTCCTCAAGACTGTAAGCCAAAATAAAACTCTCATCCACTACTTTTGGTGAGGTTCTTTTCCCAACAACAAGGTAACTGCAACATCACTAATAGCTTATGCAGCAGTAACAATTAATAATAAGAAGATTTTTCAATATCATATTTTATCAGATTATAAGAAATTCCTTTTTTAATTTATTATTTATCTTATTAGTTATACTCATAATGTGAATATTCCTGTTGGTGCCTTCGATATCCTTCTCCCTGTCCTCCTCCCTCCGTAGGAACCCTCCTCATTGGGGAATGTGGGTTGTGCATTGTGGGGGGTAGCCATCAGTTATGGGGAAGAGGCAAAGTGTCTGTGCATAATAACCCAACTTGTGGCTCTAACAATCTTTCTGCCCCCTGTTCTGTGAATTTCCATGAGCCATGTTGGGTTCATTTTAGATCTACTTCTGTGATGAGGTCTTGGGAGCCTCTGTGTCTCTGGATCTCTGGTTTAGCAGGAGGTGAGTGTTCTCTGTGTCTATCTCCTTCAGCCATGTGCTGGAATTCCATTTTAATTCGACTTTGATAGAAAACTGAATGAAAAAAATTTGCTAAAATTTTAAGGACACAGTTTTTTGCTTTGAGATAGGGTCTTATGTAACCTAGGCTGGTCTCAAACTCTGTGTAGCCAAAGATTACCTTGAACTTCTTATACTCCTGCCTTGACATCCCAGTAATGTAATCATAGGTGTGTACTTTCATTCTTGGTTTTATGAATGCTAAGCATGCACTTTACCAACTGACCAGGTGTGTATGACCGACCTCACATGGCATGAGGACTGCTGCCTGGCCCTGTGGAAGTTTCCTCTCACCAGGGATTTCCTCTCACCTGGAATTTCCTGTGTAAACACTTAAGCATCATTGACAAGGATGTCTGCTTATCATATCCTTGCATGTGCAACCTAAAAATGGGGGAATTCACCTCACAGCAAATACAGAGCCAGGGAATAAATTACTTTCCCATATCAGACTGTCCAAAGAAATGATCTTTTATATGTCCTCTCAGAAGGCAGCTGTGTGCAATAATTTGTCCTTGAAAGTAGCAGTAGCCACATTGGTTTGGTGTCTCTGTAATTTATTTTCTTTCTGCCTCATTTTCTTCCTCACTTGTGCTCCTTGGAACTATGCTCTCTGAAAATAAAAAGCAGTACATTACGTTTTGTCTGAAGCTTGCCTTCTGGACAGCCTAAGTTAAGATAGCTATTAAATATTTCTTCATTGTTTAGCAATATATAAATTCATAATATCAAATGCAGGCATAGAAATGAGAGTGGCTTACATTTATGCTAATATGTCTGAGGAATCAGGTATTTTGTCAAGCCTAATAAATAAGATGTTTATTCCATATCAAATTAAATAACAATGACATAAATACTGTATATTTTAACAATTTGTGATGGCAAAAAAAGAAAGCATAAAGATTCTTTGTAAGGTATGTGAAATCCTAAGTATTTTATAGGATATGTGTGTGTAATTATATATATATATATATATATATATATATATATATATATATATATATATCTTCTAGAAACCTACCATAAACAACTTTCTTTAGTCTCCTAGATTTAGATAAAACAGTCTTGAAAAGTAGCATATATTCTTGTGTGATCATGATTATTCATTAGATATTTTACCATTTTCCTTGACGTTTTATTAGTGTGTGTGTGTGTGTGTGTGTGTGTGTGTGTATCTGGCTTTAAGATGTTAGGTCTTTATTAAATACATCTAATGAAATATTATACTGACATTAGTTTAACACAAATATCCTTCACACTAAATAAATGAAAATTATTAGGCAAATAAATCCCATTATAGTCATCATGTGCTATACACTCTACTAGAACTTCATCATAAATATGCTTGTAATATTTTTGCATAAATAAGTTTTTGCATATGAATGAATGTTTTGCTATATTATAATTTTAAACTTTTAATTTTGGAGGTATAGATGAAGATAGATAACAAATATCTTTAATGGACACACATACATTGCATAGTATAGGTTAATTAATAGGTTGTAGGATGTCCCTTTCCCCTGGTCCTCCTGTTCTTGAGGGCCCTCTTCAGTAGGGTTATTGTTGTTACTATGGGGTATTTAGTGCTGTGTCTCTGGAGGGGAGAGCTGTGTCTTTAGGTTGTTTCCATGCACCTTATGACTCTGACAATCTTCCTGCCCCTGCTTCTGCAACAATTCCTGAGCCTTATCAGTTTGTGCTAACTTCTTTGTAGCCTCTGTATTTCTGTTATGAAATGTTTCAGTTCACTGCAGTGTTTGATGCTATATTCCTATGGATGTCAGGCCTCCTGTGCTAATTTGTCTCAAGTATATACCTGATGTCTACCCCCACAATGCACAACCCACAATCCTATGGGGATAACCAGCATCCCCAATTAAGAGGGTCCCTTTGGGGTGGGGCAGGGATGAGGGTTAGGATGGTACCAACATGTGCTGTTTACATACTGAGTATGTCTATAATAAAAAATAAGTAAGTAAATAAATAACAAGTTTAAAGTTCATCAATAAACCATAGATATCTATGAACTGAAATGTACTTACTCATGGAACAGTCTCAAGCATTGAGCATCCTTAAGGAGCAGTAATAATACATGACAAACGACAACACATGTTCATACAAGTTGAAAACTCCATGACTCTACATGAAGTATATTTTAAAGGACCATAGTTCTCTAAACTCTTTACACATTTGTTATCTACATATCCAGTTTGCTTACTTTCTATATAGTTGTAAAATTGGATAGAAATAGTCATGAAACCAACTGAAAATATTGAAATTATTATTTTAAAGGTTTGAAATCAATCTAATAAGTCAATGAAGGTTACCATAAACATTATTTAAGTTAATACACAAAATAATAAGATTCGTTATTCATTTTCATTCTTATCTGTCAAACTTTGTTCTAATTCATTCCCATCCCCATTACCCACTCAGTGCCCTCTGACTCCCTTGTGCTGGCATCAACTGTCCCTAAAATAGTTCCCTTTCTACTTTCATTTTACTGGTATTACATTAAAGTCTCTCTCCTTACTAAGATCACTTACTTTCATCCTACTTATGTTCCTCTTTCTGTTTTCATGACCTACACACACACACACATACACACACATACAAACACACTATATTTTCTATAGATAAATGAAAACTTGCAACTGGTTGATTTCAGTTTGCAAGTACTTTACTAAGAACTTTTGATTCATGTTCATTTGGAAAATTGACTTTTAATTTTATTTATTTTTCCTATGCCATTGCCTCAATTTTTTATGAGGATAAAACTGGCCACGTACGATAAGATTTGTAGCCTTCCTTCCCTTTCTAATTTTTAAAATAGCTTGAGGAGCATTGAAACTAGTTCTTATTTAAATGTCTGGTAGGATTCAACAGCAAACCTATCTAGACTTGAGTTTTTTTGTTGGCTACATAAATACAGTTGATTGTAAAAGATATGGCTGAGTTGTTTGCATTATTTTTTGGGTATGTCATATGTTTCATTCAAACATAGCTCACTTTTAAATAATTGATTCTCTCTCAACACGGTACCTGGTCACTACCCTGTGAGTCATCTGGATTGACCACATGGGATTCTCTCCACTGCTGACCCTATTGAAGAAGTGACTGTCATCAGACCCGCAGCAGAATTTGAGACTGTGGGGTTGGTTCTCCTGATGTAGGGACCCCCCATGTCTTTTCTCCAAGGTCCACTTGACTAGACTGTTGAATGAGACTTCTTTTTCATGTCATTTTTACCAAGACTCCACCATGTCTTGCCTTACATCTTTTCAATGTCTCACTTATCTTTCTCTTCACACTTGACAAGAATACTCTCACTTGTTGAGAGTCTTGTTCTTTGTGGTTGTTGTTGTCTTCTTTTTCTGGTTCTTGTCCATCACTGGATGACATGAAGTTTCTAGTCCAGTCTCGTACCTGAAGACCTTGAAATGTTTAAGTATATGATTTTAAAAAACGATTTCTACTATATCCTAAAGAATTAGTACATTCTCTTGCCATTTTAGACTATTGATAGACAAATTTAGTCATAGATTACACATTAATCAAAAGAAGAGATAAGCATAAAAGAATCAAATAACAACTAGATCTATGAAAATAAGAACAGAACAATCTCACAATGGTTTCCATATGTCATGCCCATCCTGCCAGCTCAGTAGCACCATTCTGAAATGCTTCATAAGAATGACATTGTCTATATTATATATTATCATCATTAAATTATGTCTGTTAAGTTTCATGCCTCAAAACTATGCTTAAAAGTTAAAGAGATGGCTCAGCAGTTAAAGACACTTGCTTTCTAAACCTAATGGCCTGGATTCGATTCCCCAGTACCCATATAAAGCCAGATGGCACATGTTCCTTTGCAGTGGCAAAAGGCCCTGGTGCATGCCTATACTCCTCTCTCTGTCTCTGTCTCTGTCTCTGTCTCTCTCTCTCTGTCTCTGTCTCTCTCTCTCTTTCCATATATATCTGCTTGAAAAGAATTTTCAACTTTTTAAAATTTTATTTATTTATTTGAGAGAGAGGGAGAAGGGCAGATAGAGAGATAATTGTCATTCCAGGGCTCATGTTTACCAAGGCAAACAAACTCCAGATGTATGTGCCACCTTGTGCATCTGGCTTTACTTGAGTACTGGGGAATCAAACCTGGGTCCTTTGGCTTTGTGGGCAAGTGCCTTAACTGCTAAGCATTCTCTCCAGCCCAGTAATTTTTTTTTTAATGTGCTTAAGTCCTCATTCCTGCTATCTGTAACTGTGATCTTATTTAGAAATGGTATTTTTGCAGGCATAACCAAATAAAGCTGTAGTCATTCTGAATTAGGGTGGGCTGAATTAAAGAACACCAAAGATTAGCAGCAACCACTGGCTTGATGGAAGCCTGAAGAATTCTTCGCTAGAGTCAGCAGAGGAAGCATGACCTTACAGATGCTTTGATTTCTGGCCTCTAGTCTCCAGCACTATAAGCAAGAAAATTCAGTTATTTTAAAACACCTTATTTGTTGTTAATTATTATGGTATCTCTAGGAAACAAATACATTAATCTGAAGAGAAATAAGTTAGTCACAAAATACATTATATCTTGAACCTTTGTTTCCTGAATCAATATCTTCCATTTTCTCTTAGTGATTATTTACTCTAACCACATAGGGAAAGAGTAAATGTTTTTGAGAGTGGCACAATGTAAACCCTGTGACTGCCAGTGTCAAGATCAATACCACCTTCTTTCACATAATACAGGACCATAACGATCATGTTCTAAAGAGAAAGGTTCATTGTGGCCCACGTTACAGAGGTTTCCTTTTATGAGCAGTTCCTGTTTCTTTTAGATGTGTGATGAAATGGCTTATCATGACAGGAGTGGTGTAGAACTAAACTATTCAAAGACAACAGGAGGAAAGAACTGGGCACTCACTGTGCCCTTCACAATGACCTGAATACCTCCTACCCAGCCTCAACTCTTAAAGGATCTTCAATCTCCCAGAAACACCCTGCTAGGAACAAAAACTTTAAAACATGGGCCTGTGAGAAATTTCAGATCTACACTGTAATGCCCCAGCTTTTCATACTACAATGCTTTTATGATCTACCTGAAATCTCAGCCCTGCTATTCTTCAATGATGGCCCAGTTATAAGGACTATAGACTTGAAGAAGCTTCTGGCTGCTTTGTGACCCTAAGTTATTTATTCAGGTTTAGATGATGGAGTAGATTTTTCATCTGTGATAAACTATCTGACAGAAGTAACTTAATGATGGGCTGGTATCATTGTTTCTGAGACATTTGTGACAGAACTTTATGGTGAAAAATAATAGTAGAGGAAAACTGGTCACCAAATGACTGTCAGGAAGTGTAGAGAGAAAATGAGGAGGAGGGGCTAAGGCTTTAGCTAGCCAACAAAGCACATGCTAACAGAGATTCTGTAGAGGCGCCACCTCCTAAAGTTTCCAGCACCTCAAATACTGCGACCAGCTGGTAACCAATCCTACAACACATGAGCCTGTGGAGGGGTTTATACTCATGGTATACCAGACACCAAGCATTAATTCTCATTAATGCCCACAGTATACCAGATGCCAAACATTAACTCTCTGTGGATGAGTTTCTACTCACAGTATTCAAGATGCCAAGTATTATCTTTCTGGGGAGGGGATTATACTCACAATATACCAGATAGCAAGCATTAACTGTCGGTGGAGGGTTTTGTACTCACAGTATACCAGATGCCAAGCATTAATTCTCTGAGGAGGGGATTATCCTCATGATATACCAGAAGCCAAACGTTAATTCTCTAAGGATGGGATTTTACTCAGGGTATACCATATTCCAAGCATTAATTCTCTGTGAAGATTTTAATGCTCATAGATTACCAGATGCCAAGAATTACTTCTTTGTGTAACCCTCCGTTTTGGCATTCCACTTTTGTTCCTTCTTTCTCACAGTCAGAACCAACCTATTGCAGAGGTTCAGTTCCAACCCATTAGTGTGCTACTCGCATCTCAATATGTCCTTTCTGTTTTCCTCTGCCATGTTCTTGTAGTAGAAGGCTGAGCTATACACATATGTCTACAGACCACCATAACACCACATTTATTTGGGTTGGGCAATGAGTATTCTATCATAATATCAGAGAGCTAGGGAAGAGAATGAGATTCAACTATTTATTTTAATGATGTGTGACAAAAGAGATGACTTCTTGTTAAGACTTATTCCAAAGATCTCTGCTCAAGGTGGCCTACCCTTTACATCTCTCCAAGTGGGATACCCTTTCCCTCTCCAACCATATTATCTTCTGCTAAAGTTCTTATTTCTTGGCCTCACCTTGCAATTCTATTCCAATGACTCTTTTATTATAAAGATGTTTTCAAAATAAGAATCATTTCTATTATTATTTTTAGATTTATTTTTATTAGTTATGAACATACTTAATATGCAAACAACACATGTTGGTACCATCCTTTCCCTCATCCCTGCCCCTTTTCCAAAGGCACCCTCCTTGTTGGGGATGTAGGTCATCCCCATGGAGATTGTGGGTTGTGCATTGTGAGGGCAACACTCAGTTATGGGGTAGAGGCAATGACTCTGTGCATAATGCCCCAAATTGTGACTCTAACAATTTTTCCACCCCTCTTCTGAAAAATTCCTTGAGCCATGTTGCATGTGTTTAAATCATTTTTGAAAGAAAAACAATACTCCTAAAATTATTCAGTTCAAGCATTTTATCTGCTTTCTGTTAATAATTGACTGACAACCCTCCCAGGTCTAGCCATCCTTATCCTCCTATGACTATTTATGGAAGAGCAGGTCTGCTGCCACTTCTTGATCTCTCCCTCTCTCTCTCTCTCTCTCTCTCTCTCTCTCTCTCTCTCTCTCTCTCTCACACACACACACACACACATGCTTTCTAACCCCACACTGATTTTCTTAGACTTTCTCCTCTATAGACCTCCTACATGTGTCCTTGTCAATCACTCATATCAAAGCTTACTGAGTAACACCTTGAACCAGAAACTGTCCTAACTGCCAGGAATAAGCTGAAAAATAATAGCTTTGTTGCCATAGAGCTCACAAATCTAAAGAGAGTAGTAATCTATAGAACACACAAAAATAAAATTTAAGACACATCTTTTTATTCAACATATTTTAAAACTTCCAGTCAAAGCAAATAAAAGGTAATATGATCAAAGGATATTGTATAAATCTGAGAAAATGCCATAATGAAAACCATTAGTTTGAACAAAAATACATACTAATAATAAATATCAATTAATTGATAATTATTATTTTAATTAAAATTTTTGATCCTGTGGGCATTCAATGAATTTGAATTGTTTAATGCATTCTTAACAGTTACAAAAGTTCATCATTTTTTATTGATAAATAGTTTACTGGTATGGATATACCACATGTCTTAGTTCATTGAGCAGTAGATGAACATTTGTGATTTTTCTTAGTTTTTCACTGTTGTGAGCCATGCTTCTACAAACTATTTCATACAGAACTTTATGTGCACATGCTTTCCTTTCATTTGTGTAGACACATATAAATTTAAACTTTCATCTTTTATGGTTGGCTTATGATGAACCTTTTAAAATCTGACCAACTATTGTGTTTCTATTTTGTGTTGTATTTTCCTTTTTTTAATATTTTTATTTATTTATTTATTTATTTATTTATTTATTTATTTATTTATTTGAGAGATGAAGAGAGGCAGATAGAGAGATAATGGGAGATTCCAGAGCCTCTAACCACTGCAAACAAATGAGACACATGCACCTCCTTGTGCAACTGACTTATGTGGGTACTGGGGAATTGAACCTGGGTCCTTAGGCTTTGTAGGTGAGAGCCTTAACCTCCAAGGCATCTCTCCAACCCAACTATTACCTTTTCTAAAGTGACTGAGCTGTTTGATATTCCCATAAGTAACAAGAGTATTCCCAAATCTGTATATTTGTATGTATATGTTATTCCTTGGTAAATACAAACTCTCTAGGAAAATAATGAGTTAATTTATAATTTTAATTTCTCTAATGTGAAATTATATTGAGTACCTTCTCATGTCCTGACTATCTACTTCTATATCTTCTTCTTGTAATGTTTGGCCAAGTCTTTTTTTTTTTTTTTTTTTTTTTTTTTTCTTTTGTGTGTGCATGCATGTGTGTGTGTGTGTGTGCAGGTGCATATGCCATGCAGAAGCCCAAGGAAGACATCAAATCCAGTTTTCCCTCTCTATTACTCTTCTCCCTTATTTCCCTGAGACAGTCTCTCCTTTTTTTTTTTTTTTTTTTTTTTTTTTGTTGTTGTTGTTGTTGTTGTTGTTGTTGTTGTTGTTGTTAAACTGGCTGGTCGGGAAGCTCCAGGGCTCCCCCTTTCTTTGCATCCTCCCTTACTCTGGACTGGAGCTACAGTCATGTGCAGCCATTTCTGGCTGTTTCTGTGGGTGCTAGGGATAGAACTCACATCCTCATGTTTGCACAGCAAGCACTCTTATCCATTGAATCATATCCCCAGAACTTTTTCATTTTATAAAATAAAAGTTTAGGGGGGGCTGGAGAGAAGGGCTAGCAGTTTAAGGCATTTGCCTGCAAAACTGAAGGATCCTGATTCAATTCTCCAGGACCCCAGAAAGCCAGATGCACAAGGGGGCACATGAATCTGGAGTTTGTTTGCAGTGGCTGGAGGCCCTGGATCACCCATTCTGTCTCTCTCTCTCTGTCTCTCTCTCAAATAAATATATATATATTTATTTGAGAGAGAGACAAAAAGAGAGAGAGAGGGAGGGAGAGGAAGACAGAGATGGGCTCGCCAGCAGTGTCTCAGCTGCTGCGAATGAAATCCAGATGTGTGCGCCCCCTTGTGGTCAAGTGAGGCATTGCACCCTTGCATCACTTTGCATCTGGCTAAACGTGGGCCCTGGAGATTGGAACCGCTGGAGATGTTCTTAGGCTTAGGAGGCAGGCGCCTTAACCCCTAAGCCATCTCTCCAGCCTCTGTTTCTCTTAATTTAATGCTCATGTCTCTCCTCCAGTTTTTTTAAAAAAATATTAGGTTCTTTATCTTCTTGCTATAAGTTTCTTTATACACTCTGGATAAAGTATTTCAATTAATATTTGCAATTAATTAATATTAGTTTTATTATTTAAAATATTTAATATTAAAATATTAATATTAATATTTATAATTATATTAGGCATCCTTGCCTTTTAATTTGTAATATACACTCATCTTATATGATGTATTATATACATATTTTCATGCATGTTTGTGCTTTGTTATATACATGTGTATTCATGTATGCATGTGCTTTGTTATATACATATGTGCTTATGTGTGCATGTCCTTTGGACCTTGCGAATATCCTGCAAGTCTGAGTCAAGACATATACTTTATCTTTTCTTCTAGTCTTGCCTAGTTTCGCATGAATCTCTAAATTCTGCTGTGATAACTATTGACTTCAAGTGACTCCAAATATACATCTGTCTCCTATAATCTCATGCACCTTAGTGCATTAGCTTTAAAATACAAAAGCTAAATGATGATACTATTTTAAGAATTGGTGGACTAGGTAGACTGCTCAATAGTTAAATGCACTTGCTAGCAAAGTGACCAGCACAAGCCTTTCCGGCCAGATGCAGAGTGGTACATGTATGATCCCAGTGTGCCTGAAATGGGAATCAGAGCCAGGAGAATCTGAAGCTCACAAGCCATCTAGTCTGATGTTCTTTTGTGATCTGCCAGTTTAATTGCTGTGGCAAGAGAACTTGTCTCAAGAAAGTTGGAGGAGATACCTCAAAATTGTCCTCTTACCTCCACATATGTCATATTATGCATGCCCATAAGCACACAAAGACAAGTTAATAAAAATTTATTTTGAAAAGGGCCAACTGAAAAGATGGCTCAGCAGTTAAAGGCATTTGCTTGTACAACCTAATGGTCCGGGTCCGATTCCTCAATACTCAAGTAAATCCAGATGTATAAAGTGGTGCGCGCATCTAGGATTTGTTAGCAGTGGCAAGAGGCCCTGGTGCATCTATTTTCATTCTCTTTCCTTTTCTCTCTCTTTGTCTCTCCTCTCTCTATCTCTCTCTCTCTCTTTCTGGCTCCCACTCTCTCTCATACTCCTTGCAAATTAATAAATAAAAATATTTTTAAAAAATAAAAAATTGGTATTGTCTATCACATTTTATGTTTAAAAGTTGAAGTTTACCTTCTTATCTTGGACCTAAATGTCAATGATTCATTATCACTATCAAAATTATTATTGTCCAGCATTAATACTGTTTGAAATTCAAAAAGTCCATCTGGTCTCACATTGGTGTATAATTTAATTTTATATCATAGGCACTATTCCACATACCAAAATGGCATAATTAAAGAGATTATAATCATTCCTTACTTTTGAATGTCTTATTTAGAATCAGGACTTGCTTACAAAATCTGCATGGCCATTAGAAAAAAGTACAGGAAAATTGAATCTATCTAAATGAAATCTTTCTCATTTCTCTTATCAAAATATTTTGTATCAGTCAGCAGGACATTTAATGCTCATAAAATTTTAGAAAATTGAAAAACACCTTATTTGTGCACATAGTGAGGAATTCAAATAAAACTCTTGGGGATGGAGGGATAGCTTTAGCATTTAATGCCTTCAAAGCCAAATGACCCAGGTTTGATTCCCCAGGACCCATGTTAGCGAGATGCATAAAGTGGCGCATGCGTCTGGACTTCTTTTGCAGTGGCTGGATGCCCTGGCGTGTCCATTCACTATTTCTCTCTCCCAGGCATGTCCATTCACTATCTCTCTCTCTCCCCCATCACTCCTTCTCTCTGTCAAATAAATAAATAAAAATTTAAATAAATGAATAAATAAATAAATAAATAAATAAAGTAAAACTCTTGTTTTATGTAATTTTATCTTTTTTGTTTTTTTTGTTTTGTTTTGTTTTTTTGTTTGTTTTGTTTTGTTTTTCAAGGTAGAGTCTTACCAGCTCAGGCTAATCTGGAATTTACTAAGTAATCTCAGGGTGGCCTTGAACTCAGTTATCTTATCATTTTAACTAAAAATATAATGGCATTATAAGTTAAAAAGAAATAGTATATTATAGTGCCCATAAAATATGTTACTTAATTAAGGTAAAACATTGCATTATTTGAGATTTTCAGATATATTGTTATTAAAATGCTTCTTTATTCACTTTTTTTATGTAATTCAACTTAAATTTAATGAAAAAGCACAATATTGTCTTTGCTTTGGTATTATTGATGTTGTCTTCCCAGTATACTTCATTAACAAAGTTCTGCCCTGGCCCACACACAGCTGGAGAAGTCCTTCATTGTTAAAATCAGCATGTTAATCCCGTCAGCCTGACCAAAGATAGAATCTATACTTGGCAGGACCCCAGCCACATACTTCATGTATTTCTCCAGCTTCTCTCTAGGTAATTTTCCTAGAGACTATAAAACACCCTGATGATTGAAGTTTGAAAGTTTTAAAAGTGATTTATGACTGAGTCAGATTAAATGTGTGACTGCTGCAAGTGACATACATAGACATTTCTTTCTGTTACTAGAAACAGTGCAAATTACTCAGGTCTAACCCTGCAGGCTACGAGCCCCTCCTTAAAAGTATTGAGTCAAGCATGCTATACTCAAAGGTAGCTTATGAGGGTGGTTATTACTTCAATTATATATCATTGATCTATATTCATCACCCAGTAAAATCTCTGTCATCCCAGCATTTTAACATGAATAGTCCAAAGATAAATTTTCCGTGATAGAAGAATTGTAATACTTGATCATGACAATTATTTTCCAACACTAACTGCTAATGATGCAGGCTCTGGGAGTTCAGGACGTGTCTCCCAAACTTATGAACCCCCATTTGGGTCTGTATCCTATATTTAAAAAAGAATTCATTAAAATAGACTCAAGAAGAATAAATTATGAATTGCTCAGTTTATTTAGGGAGAAACCATAAATTGTGGAATGGAAGAGTTCATTTAAGGGACATTGGAATCTAAGAAAAGTCTGGAGCAGAGTCACAAGCACATAGAAGACAGGAAACACTCACGTGGACTGTGTAGCCTAGTTCATGAGGTTCAGTTAAGAGAAATTGTCTAGGAAGAGGCTGGGTCAGAGTTACAAGCACATGGAAGATAGGATCTAGAAGTTTATTTAGAAAGAATAAATAGAATATATAGAGAAAATATACAGAATATAAAAGAAACACACCAAATTTTTAAAGTCTCAGATACTTTCCTGTCTATGAATTATGCAAGTAGAATTTAATAGAAGTCAATGTCCAGTTTCCCAGTCCCAAACTAATGAACAAATATTAGCAGAGGAATTGGATTTCTCTCTATAGTTTTAGGAGATGAACTAAGATGGCAAGCACCTCAGAACTGACCTGCTAGGGAACAAGGAGAGTCACACTGAAGAACTCTGGGGATTGCCTGAGATGCTTGACAAGTGAGCAGAGAGGGAGGAAAACTACCGGAAGTCTTCTGAGTTACAAAGCAGGACTAAAGATTCATGGACATGCTGTGAATGAGAAGTCGTGGTACTTGTATGTGTAGAGCCTATAACATAGTGAGGATGGCAGAAATTAATCAAAGCTCCAGAAATTTTTCATAAACGCTGTTGTGCTGCATTTTTCATATGGAGGTTTATGTGTTCTGATTTAAGGAGAGTAGAAGTCCATCAGTAGTCAGCAGGATCCAAAGTGTGGCTGTCTCCTCACTGGTTCCTCCTGCATCCCTTTATGTGGGTGTGTGAATGTGAGGACAATAGCTGAC
Organism: Orientallactaga sibirica; assembly: GCA_036365145.1. Lineage (NCBI taxonomy): Eukaryota > Metazoa > Chordata > Mammalia > Rodentia > Dipodidae > Orientallactaga > Orientallactaga sibirica. Next base: position 29,034,324 of record JAEOAD010000006.1, read on the forward strand.
TTCTGATTTCCTCCTCAGAAGGCTTGAGTCTACCTGCAGGTAGAACAGATGTTGCTCGTATGTAAGGGAAATTCTCCAGATAAACTTTTCTAGCAACACTTCCTGGAAAGTTCTATAAAACAAAACATAATAGGTTTAACAAGAAGCAAAGGTCAAAAAGACAATGATAGTAAAACGTGATATTCTCATGAACATAGATTATAAACTGCTTTCTTTTTAATATTTTATCTATTTATTTGCAAGCAGAAAAGATAGGGAACGAAAGCATGGGCACACAAGAGCCTCTTTCTGCTTGTGGTAGTTTGATTGTAAATGTATGTTCCCCATAGCCTGAGGTATTTTTGATCACGCTCACCACCTGAGTCTCTAGCACGCAAAGCCCACCTGGAGAACTCACCGGGTGGGGATGGGGGTGGGGGTAGTTCAGCCCTACTAGATGTGTAAAAAGCATTTTGAGCTGCTGGCTGTTTGGTGGTGTCTCTGTGCTATGCATCTATGGTTGTGAGCCAGCTTCTTCCTCCACAGATGGTGTTTCCCCTGGAATCTGTAAGCCTGAAATAAACCCTTTCCTCCTCCCATGAGCTGCTTCTGGTCAGACGTTTGTCCACCAACAAGAAGATAACTGTAACATGCTGCAAATGAATTCCAGACACTTGTGCCACTGTATGCATCTGGCTTTACATGGACATTGGGGAATCGAACCCAGCATGGCAGGCTTTGGTAGCAAGCCCCCTCACTTAGGCCTTTCAATAAATCAAAATCAATTTAAAATTTAAAAACTCAAATTAGTATTTTGTGTTTATTTTATTTATCTTGGTAAAGCTACCATGGAAAATATCCTTTACCGATGATTCACATTATCCCTAGTGTTTGTTGGCATTCAAACTTACAGGCATCTCTTGAACTTAAAATATACCTGATTTATCCCTTAGAAACATGTTTTCCAAAAGAAAGAATCATATGTTGAAAACGACTTGCTTTAACACAATACGAACACACTCTCACCCAGACATACCACTTGCATGCTGTTGTGGGCAATCTTATTTGATCCATGGCTTCACCCAAGAGCAGCATAGAGGATGAATTTGTATCTCCCTATGGGTTTGGCATGATCTTGAAATTTGACTTTTGTTATCAACAGAGTGTTTTTATCATATATGCCAAACAAGCCCTTACACTGCTTTTACTTATGCATGTTCATAGATGTCCAGCCATGTCCTCCAGCAGGACATAGTGTCTGCATTGATATGCTGGTACTTCATTTTCAGCAGTTCCACTGAAGAGGATCGCAAAGACTGATCTAAAATTGATATTGGGAGTCACATGTTTCATGCCAGTTTATTGAAGTAACTATACACGCAATGCTGAGTCTCTTTTGTGCATTTTCTTTTAAATGAAATCATTCACAATGATATTCTCTGAGGCTTGCATAGCCTTGTTTATTCAGTCCCCCAGGGCATCTAGGCTGTAAATTAGCATGGAGCTATCTGGGGAATGGATAGCACTCCTGGCATCATTCACTCAAGCATGCCAATGCTGTTCTTAAAGAAATCTATTACTGAAAACTGGGAGTGTACCCCAGGAGAGAATATATAACCGAGAGTCCTTTCATCAGCCAGTACATGGGGGGAGTACTTGGCAGGCGCACACACCTCCTTGTCACAAGTGTGTGATATCAAGCGGCAGCACTGGTCTGGCCCTGCATTCTTAAACACCCCATGACCCAAAGAGGAAAAAAGCATTAAAACTGAAAATGCCTGCTTCGAAAAGATAAAGACTAAAGCTTAGATGCAAACTAGTTCAATATGTTAAGCAGAGGGCCCCAAACTTAGGCAAATAATGTTACATAATGTAAATAGAATGCATATTGTACACAGAGACCAACACATGTTTCATCACAGTTATTCTGAGTAAGCTGGAATATATCTCCATAGGCAATCTTACAGAAAAAACTGGGCATTCAGTGGGAAGTGTATGTAATTTCCTTAAAAAAATAATTCCCATGAAAATGAAGAAAAGAACTTAGACATTTAAACAACTGTATCATGTCATCAGTTTTTGTTTTTCTCTGTTTCTTTTTCTTTTTTTTTTTTTTTTTCAAAGTAGGGTTTCACTGTAGCCCAGGCTGACCTGGAACTCACAGAGATCCCCATACCTCGGCCTCCCAAGTGCTGGGATTAAATACATGAGCCACCACACCTTACTGCGTCATCAGTTTTCTTTATCAAAATAATACCAGATGCACCTAGGAAGGTGAGGGAGGAAAAAGATATATAATGTAAAAGAGAAAGTGAGTATAGAGAGGAGAGAGAGAGAGAGAGAGAGAGAGAGAGAGAGAGAGAGAAGAGAAAGAGAAGCAGGACAAGATTAAAGTTGGCCTTCATCATAAGTTCACTCTAATTGCTTGATACCATAGTTGAATCTGCATCTACAGAAAACAAAAGTTCTCATGTCTCCACATTAACTCCACACCTAATAGTTTCAGGACTTTGAAAAAAAAAATGTGCCAACTTAAGTTACTTCCTAATAGTATGAATTTGTCTTTCCTCAATAACTTATAACTATTAATTTATAATTCATAAATACTAATTTGTGAGTAATTCATTAAAACCTCTTCTGTTCCTTATCAGAAATCCTCCCTTCAATAATAAGCTTGTGATATTCCTGGCAATTTAGCATGCCATATTTCCACCCAGGATCAGAAGTAAAACTCATTCTTTTGTTGAATAATCAGAGTCCTGCAATTTTAGTTGCTAGTTTATAAGCTGAGGATCAAGAGGGAGGAGTTCCTTGATGCCTGCCCATATCTAACTCCCTGTCTAACACCAAACAATGTAGGACATGATGTAAGGCTTTAGCAATCATATGTTGACTTATGTACTTTGTTTGTTCTGAGAAATCATATGCTTATTTTAATAATAATACTTTTTCCTCACCTATATAGGATTTTATTAATTACTCTTGCCCTGTTAAGCTATTTTTGTTCTCTATTTCAGAGAAACTGTCTCTACTTACATATAAACTTGAATGAATATCATGAAATCATTTGACTTTTTTTCAATGAAAATCATTTTGAAAATCTCAATGGTTTTCTTCTCAGATGATTAAAAACATGACTCTTTAGATGCTAAATAAACTTTCAAACTCTTAGCAGAAATGACCATCTTAAAAGATGGCTATAACAGGAAATGTCATTTAATTGCAAAAGATAGACATTTATATCCTTGACCCTAGCACTAAAAGCTAGGCTAAAAGCTGCAAAACTAGAGATATTCTTTGTAATTGACTGTGAAGCTACCTCTAGTACTAGAAATTGAGGGATCAGGATAGAAAATTAAAGGACAAACAAGGGATAGATGATGCCTACGAGAACTTAAACCTAATCACAAAACTAAAAACAAGACCTAGGTGACCACATTTCCAAAATGATTTTTAATGTGTTTTTTTTTCTATATGACCTACTCATAGCTAATGATTCCTGTTGTTCTTTTTTCTATATGACCTATCATAGCTAATGAATTCCTGTTGTTGTTGTTTTTCTGAGAAGAGAAAATACTTCCAAATCTGTCATCATGTTTTTCTTCCTCACACATAAACTTCATGTCTGGAAACCAATGTTTGTATAGCCCTTTGTAAATATGATAAAATTCCTGTCCTCTTCCAGGTTGTCTCATTCCCAACACTTTAAAGTCACATTTGTATGAACATGACAGGACTATATTTTTGTTTTTCATTGAGATAATCTTGAAATGGAGTACATTGTTTAAAGCACTGAGCATGGTGAACTGTAAATTTTGCACAGTTAACATTCTGGAAGGAGAGTTAATGACCCAGCTACAGAATAGAAGCTCAGAAATTTCTAAAACTAAGTCTTATTAAGAAAAAAATGATAAAAATGTGAAGAGAATAGTGTAAACACATTTTCATTGATACCTTGCACATCTTCTATTTACATGGCATCACTGTGTGGGCTAGTCAGGAGAGAGCTAGTTTCCCTTTCAGTTCCAGAAGGGTATTCTGAATTATTCATTTTTACAGAATCTTTAAGTGTGATTTATTTTCTGGCACTTCAGTTCACACAAACTTGTTATCCTTGCTTACTTACCTCAGATTGACCCATGTAGCATGGATAGTCTTAACATAGGCATCTTAACATAAGAGCTACCTCATCTTTCTTAACTCCAACAGAGAATTATTTCATTATCTGCACTTCAGCTTACCAACTGTCGATCATGGTCCAAAAATGTAAAATCAAAATTCCAGAAATGAACAATATATGTTTTTAATTGTACATCATTCTGAGTAGTATGATGAAATTATATTCCTTCCCCTTCTGACCCACCTAGGACATGAATGGTTCCTTTATGGAGTGAATATGCAGTGTATTCACTACCCAACCATTAGTCTGTGCCATCTTGGCTGTCAGATTCACTTTCAGCATATTGCAGTGCTTATATTCAAATAGCTCTCATTTTACTTAATAACAACTCTCAAAGCTCAAGAACAGTGAAACTGACAATCTTATTCTAGCATGTTATTGCAATACTTCTCTTGTTAATTGTTTATCTCTTATTGTGCTTAATTCAAAAAATACACTTGATCATGGATATGCATCTACAGAAAAATAAAGACATAGTTTATTAGGGGTTTGATACTCTCTTGAGTTTTAGGAGTACACTGGTGCCTTTGCATTATTATTCTTCCTTGCATTGTTTACTTTTCACATTATGGTGGCTAAAATGTCTGAGAAGAAGCAACTGCTTACAGTTTTAAGGGATACAGTCCATTATAACAGGGAAAGCATGGTGGCAGGAGCATGAGGCAGCTAATCACATTGCATCTATAGTCAGGAAGAATCAGGAGATGAAGGCTGGTGCTCAGCTCACATTCTCCCTTTGACTGAGTCCAGATCCCCAGACCAAGGGATGCTATGACCCACATGTAAGGTGGGTCATTCAAGCTCAGCTAAACCTTCCTGGAAACACACTCAGAAACATGACCAAAGTTGTATTACTGATTGGTAATTGGTGGTGATTCTACATCCAATCAAGTTGAAAATAAAGATCAAGCATCAGATATCCTTGGATAAGGGAGGGTTACTATAGCACTGAATCATGAATTTGTCCATTTATCTACATATCAACATTTGAATTATTTCTATTTTCTTCTTACTGCCAAATATGAATATCACTAAACCAAAATAATTGTATGTTAATACACATAAATGCATACACATATATATACATCATGTAAGAATTTGCCTGTCGTGGGATTGCTTGGTCATAAGCTATCATTGTTTTGTTTGTAGAGAATCCATCAAAGAAGCCCTCCCCCCATATATTGTGCTGATTTGAATACTTACCAATGTTACAGAGCATACTTATTTCCACATAAAACTGTCCATAATTAAAATCATCAAGCCTTTCCAAGCTTGTACCAAGCTGGTATTGAGGATTTTATTATTTTGTTGGATACTTATGTTATTAAACATTTGATTTCCACTTCCTTGACATCTCATCAGGATGAGAACTTTTGCTCTGCAGAATGCTTATACGTATACCTTAGTGTATGTTATAATACTGTACATTCACATCATGTGTGTTATTTGGGTATAGATAAGACTTCTGTAACATTTCCACATAATGCTTTGCAATTTTTATGTAATGAAATGTGCAAATGGAAAATGTTAGTAAGAAACTTCACCTCAGGGCTGGAGAGATGGCTTAGTGGTTAAGCACTTGTCTGTGAAGCCTAACGACCCTGGTTTGAGGCTTGATTCCCCAGTACAGACGTAAGCCAGATGCATAAGGTGGTACATGTATCTGGAGTTCATTTGCAGTGGCTGAAGGCCCTGATGTGCCCATTCAATCTCAATCTCTCTCTCTCTCTCTCTCACACACACACACTTGCTCTCAAATAAATAAATAAAAATAAGCAAAAATTTTAAAAATTCACCTGAGATAGTTCATTCTCTACAATATCTTTCAAAATACTTCAAAGTATATTTTACTATAATGCTGGAAAGAGCACTCAAATTTTATAAAAGTTAGATCATAGTTTAACTGTCGTTAACCTCAATTCTGTGTCTATATGAGCTCCTCTAACCACTCTAGACTTGCTTCATTAATGCTTTGTAAACTCTTAACACATTAGAGAGTGTTCTGTTTCTATCATTGCCAGTATTATTTCAGCCAGACCTTTAAACTCATCTCATTAGCTTTCAGTTCTATTATATTCATGTTCTGTGTTATCTTTTTTATTTAAAAATAATGTACTTTTATTCAAATTATATTTAAGATTTTTTCTTACTACTTTTAAATCTAATGTCACTTTAAGGAAATCAGGTAAGATTAGTTATTATCACTATTTTTCCTCATTTCTATATTTTTTCCTATATTCATACTTCAAAAATTCATTATTGAAAATTTAGCACTTTTATCAGTCTGTGAACATTCCAATGATTGTCTTACAAAAAGAATTATTATTCTCTTTGTTCTTCAGACTTTTTAAAACTTCTATTATGTTCCAAAGATGTCACACCAGTAATATCTTCTTTCAGAATTTGCAAGTTCAGTGCTTGGAATTCACATGGCATCTTTGCCAGACTCCTCTGAGCTACACAGGATGCTGCACCTACTTTGAGAAAGAAGTGATACCTCACATAAAACACACAAGCAGAAATCACTGGAAATCATATCAGTAAGGTACATGTGTGTGCCTACAAGCTGTCATCTGGTTAGGGCTGCAAACACGGCAGAGCAGCCCTGTCCATACCTGTGTCCTTGAGAGAGTCATGGTCACTCAGAATCTGTGTGCCTTGTGCAGTTGTGGCTACTGAGAACATGCCTCTGTCCTTTGTGCAGTCCTGATCACTCAGAAACTTCTTGAGACAGATGTGTATACTCAGGCCTCGTGTTCTAATCCACCCACGTAGGGACATGCCTCCAAAACTAGAAATTCTTGAGAGAAACTGATATGACAGCTCACTAGGGTCTGTGTATACCATCTGCCTAAGAGCTAAAAACTAAAGTTTCCAAACTTTTGGTCTTTTCCCTGTCCCCAGGCTTCCCTAAATAAGGACATCTCAAATCTAATATACTTAAGAATTATCTTAGAAGGCTGGGCATGGTGGTGCATGCCTTTAATCCCAGCACTTGGAGGCAGAGGTAAGGAGGATCACTATGAGTTCGGGGCAACCCTGAGACTACATAGTGAATTCTAGGTCAACCTAGGCTGGAGGGAGACCTTACCTCGAAAAACAAAAAAAAAACCAAAACCAAAAAAAAAAAAAAAAAGAATATCCCCAGAAGTTGCTTAAATAGCAGCCCTCTGGACAGCATTTTGAGACCCGGGCACTGGAACCATACATGAGAGCAAAGACAGAATAATTCCAATTATGAAAACAATTACAGTTACCAATAACAGTGGCTATAAAATAGTTCACATTCAGATGGCATTTCCCATTGACAGAGCACTTTGACATTTGTTAACTCCTTTTGATACTCGCAATAACCCCCTGATGATGGCAGGGCATTAATTATTCACAGGAGAAATTGAAGGAGTGTTAACTCTCCTGTTCAATGTCACGCAGCTAATGAGCAGCAAGGTGATCTACGAGGTTAACTCTGACCTAGAGAAGATATGAGAAAGTGTCTGAAAGGACAGGCTTGGGAGTCAGAAAGATCTATCTTTAAGTGTGGTCTCCCATGCATTTTAATTGTGTGGCATTGTGCTCATTTCTTAACTATTTCATTTACCTCATTTATAAACTGGACGTGTCTATTTCACATACTTGACAGGCTCAATATGCACTAAAGAGCCAAGTTCAAGAGGCTCTCACATGTGAATGACTAAATGAATGGAAACTCTGGGTCGCTTTATCACCATCCTTATTAGCCCAGAGAACAGCTGCATCTCTGTAGAGTGTGCATATCCTGGCCAAATCTTAGCGCTCCCCTATAGAGAATGTCTAACTCTCTGTAACACACGAACATGATGGGCTCCCCTTGACCGGTATGGCAGTTTGGGACACTCAGATGAGCCTTGGTCAGTGTGTCTCCATTCCGTGGATATGCAGGGTGCTCACAGAGAAACTGGGTTGAAGAATTTCTGCCTGCAGAGTGGTCTGCTGTGGCTCCATCCACAAGCCCGCAGACCCATGCACATTTCCTTCCAGTGTAGAACAGGAGTTATTTTTCAGTTGTGGGGCACAGAAGAACCGCTATACTTGACTAAGCTTCAGGTGTTTCACCAGTTGTGTTTCTTGAAAAAATTAGTGAGCAGTGCAGCTACAAAAGCCACAAAATAACATGTATGCAAGACATAGATGAGAAAATTCAAAGCGAAAGAAAATGCTGCAGTTGCTTGATGATGGGGGGGGTATAACTTAACAAATGTTAATTAATAATTGATAATAATAATTGATAGTTATTAAATGTATTGTCTTTTCCATTCATGAGCTAGTGCCTAGGCCACAGAAACACAGTCTTTTATTTTTTTTTTTTGTTTGTTTGTTTGTTTGTTTTATGTTTTGGTTTTTCAAGGTAGGGTCTCACTCTAGCCCAGGCTGACCTGGAATTCACTATGTAGTCTCAGGGTGGCCTTAAACTCTCAGTGATCCTCCTACCTCTGCCTCCTGAGTGCTGAGATTAAAGGTGTGCACCACTACCACCTGGCAACAGTCTTTTAAATGTGTTAAATAACAATAATTATTTTTCCTAGGTTATTGTATTTTTACTAACAAGGAAAAATGTGCATTCATTTTACAACATAAAATTTAAAATTTATCCTAACGTCTTTTCTATAATAGTTCTCAGTATAGTGGTTGGATGTCATGAATTCTAACCATTTCTCATCTAACCTGATCATTATAACATAACAAAGTAAGGTATAGAAAAACATAGTGAGGTAACCTCAGAGTAAGAAATACATGATTATGATCTCATAGGACTGTCTGAGAAAAAGTGGTCAGCTCAGACACTCAGTGGTTGTGTTGCTTAAATATCTGATTAATTCATTATACACAATTGAGTTATTGGTTAGTGAGATGGAAATTAGAAACTATCCTCATATGGAGCTGAGCTCATGTATCATGAAGTAAATAAAATGCTTATTCATTCTCTGTGATAAGCAATAGATAAAATCATAGTTACCAGGAAAAGCAAAAGCAGAGAATAATTTATTCATTTCTACCAACCAAGTTGCTTTAAGAAAAACACCAAAAATGTCTAGTAACATTGAACAAATTTAGCATTCATACTTATTGCAAAAGTAGGACACAAAATATATTTCAAGGAGCTAAGAAGATAGCTGTCAGTAAAGTGTTTGCTATATAAGCATGAAGTCCTATGTTCTGAGTACTTAGAACCCACATGAAAATATTGGGCACAATGGCAACATGTTTGAAATGCCAGCTTTGTGGAGACAGAGAAAGGTGAATTCCATACAAAGATTCTACTTAATAAAAGAAAAAGTAACTTCTAAGGAGTCAAACTTGTCTTCTTAAGAGAGCAGATTAACTCTTGAAGACTGTGGTCCTGGCAGTGGAGAGGAGACAGAAACACAGTTCCACACTCACTCTCAGCAGCATGAAAGAGGCCCCCTAGACTTTTAGGGACCTCAATTCAGGATAAACCTTGGGTTTGTGCCAAAAGGAATTTCAGGACCAGTCAGTGTGAAGTGGAGTTGGAAATTGTATAAATGATATTTTAATACAGATTGGAGAATGAAGGTTAGGAAAAAGAAAGTTGCTCAGAAAGAAGTACACACCCAAGTGTGGGTTCATCATTGCAGAGGAGAAAAACAGCAAGTAAGACAACGAAACATGACTCCAGCCCCCTCAAGGAAGAGTCACAATCAACTGTCTTAGCATCAGCCAAAATGGCCCTTGGAGTGGCCTTTGAAGTTTTAACACAAAAGGTTGCTAAAATCAAATTATGTTTTGTTTTTCTCTGTGTTTGTTAAGTAAGGCTGCAAGGTGGCTCTGGGGAGGCCTTGGATGAATAAAATCTGGAGCCACCAGGGCTGCATAACGGGTTCTTGCCCTGTGCAGTGGTTTGATTCAGTGTCCCCCATAAACTTAGGTATTCTGAATGCTAGTCTCGCCAGCTGATGGCAAATGCAGTTTGATGAGAGTCCTAGCAAACTGCAGGTTTCAACTGGGAGGAGAGAAAGGCCATTGACAGTTCACTTTGTTGGCAGAGAGATTTCAAACAGACTCTTGGGCAGGGGACTCCTTCTTTCTCATGTCTCTTTAATTTGTCCTGTCTTCCTGTTTTTCCTCATCCTAAATTCAGATTTTGTCCTGCCACTCGAATGTTTAATATAATGCATGATATGCCATCACAGCCCTCAAGGTTCCATCAGCTTGATAGCACAAAAATTTATTTCCCATGAATGCAAAGTTGACTGTGCCGCTAAGAATATCATGCCTCCGTTCTATGATTCAGCATCGCGAACTCACTTGCTCTGTTTAATGTCTCCCATAACTTCATTTGTTTGTGATTAAGCCTCACACTTAATTCCCAGCTGATGAAGCCTTTAAAAGGTAGAACACTGCTTGGAGCAAGCCTTGGAGTGCTATAGTCACACTTAGCAAGCTCACACCATCTCCTTCCATGCCACTATAGAAATGTGACACCCGGATGTCCATTCTTGCCATGCCCTCCCTGCCATGAGGAAACTTCCCTCACAATTATAAGCCAGAAATAAACCCTTTCCTCCCAGAAGCTGCTTCCAGTCGGGTGTTTTATCCCAGCATCAAGAAAGTCAGTGCTGTGATCTCCTACATCAACCTATACTTCCACCTTCTGCATAGGGTAGACAAAGAGGATGGAGAGTTAAGGAGCAATGATTAGTGCTCCATCCAGAAGTAGTGCTCCTTTGTGGTCACATTTTACAGCCAGCCTCAGATGCATAAGGAGTAAAGTTCTTCCAAGTCTAGAAGCACGGGAAAGACAGATAATGTTTTGTTAATCCTTAATTGTTTTTATCATGGCTGTGAGCTTCATGAGCACCACTGTGTACTGGACTACCTCATAGTTTTATAGTTATATAACAGCCTCTTTTGAACAGAGACAGCCACTGCTAATGGTCCCCAGCATGAAGCATGAATAAATGCTCATTGTATCTCCTCTTTACCTACGGCTGACGTCAAAGACATAAACTCTGCCTCATGTAACCTGTTTTGCAGTGTTTTTACTCTCCCCTACCTTGGAGTTATCTGAAAGGAAACTGAGGCTGTATAGAATGGCAGGGAAAATTATGGCGATGTGGGAAGGAAAAAGAACCCCTTGCTCCTGAGTCTAGTTGCAACGTCTTACTGCTGAAAAGCAAGGATTCCAGCACAATGGACAATTGCTGTGATGGTAGCCAACATAGAGGCAATATATCTCTTACATAGAAGTATTTTCAGACAAGAATGTTAAGATATCAATAAACCAGGCTTAAGACCTGAGGAATATATGAATGACGTTTAGAAGGACCCCACGTCTCTCTAGCTATTTTCCAGGAATCTCATAAACAAGGCTACTAACAGCTTTGTTTATAGCAGCCATACTCTAACTTCCTGCATTTCTATGACCTAGTCTAACCTTATCCATTGTAATCCTGTCAGGTGACCTCAGGAATCACCCAGTGAGCTCATTCATGTAGGCTCCTTATCAAGCCTTTGAAAACAAGAACTTCAAAGATCACCAGAGTCCTAAGTATGACTTATAGAATAGCAGTGAAGTATGCATGACTTTCTCTTCCATTAGCCCATGACCACGCTCTGGGTGGTCCCTACTTCTTCCTGAGAACCTACTAACCTGTATTTAAAATATTTAAAATCTACTAAATATGTCTTTTGTGTGCTTTCTTAGTTTTATTTTGTGTTGTTTTTCTTGTTAATTTGTTTGAGGAGGCTCTCATTCTAGCCCTGGCTGACTTGAAACTCACTCTGTAATCCAGGCTGACCACAAGCTCCTTGCAATTCCCTTACCTCAGCCTCTCAAGTTCTAGGTTTTCAATTCTGCTTCATACTTGTTTGACTTGAAATTCTTTTTAAATATATTTTATTTATTTATTTGAGAGAGAGAAAGGAGGGACGGAGGGAGAGAGAGAGAGAATGGCACACCAGGGCCTCCAGCCACTGCAAAGGAACTCCAGATGCATGTGCCCCCTTATTCATCCAGCTCACATGGATCCTGGAGAATCAAACCAGGATCCTTTGGCTTTGAGGGCAAATGCCTTAACTGCTAAGCCATCTCTCCAGCCCCATCCTGAAATTCTTTTATGCAGTTAAGCCAAGAATGGGCTTTACCTGAGTGGAAGGTTCTAAAGCAAGGAAACCCCTTGGCCTGATGCAAGTGAGTGGCATGATGGAGCACTGCCTCTGTCCCTGCCACTGCTGACAAATTGGTGACTACTGTCTCTCACTGGACTTGCAATTGAGCATGTATGTATATATCCTATGTCAGGTGTTGAACAGATCTATGTAATCAGTGATTTGCTCACAGAGCTCACACTATTTTACAAATAAACACTCAGTCTTGGGTCATCTCCACACAATATGCACTAGAAACAGAACAACAGGGTACAGGGCCATCATGCAGTGTTTATTCATCTGTCCCCAGTCAACATTCAACCCAAGACAGAAACTTCACCCTACAGAACAGATCCAAACGTTCACAACTCTGGCTTAAATGTCCTTCCTTCCCATGGGGACATGTGATATGAGTGATCTTTGGTATCAGACAAGTGTATATTCAGGTGATAAGGCTACTGCTAATTTGGTGTGCAATCTCGGGCCACTGACCCAGCCTCAACAAACTTCCGTTTCCTCATGAGAAATATAGAAAGAACAATACTTACCTATAGTAGATGCTTGTGATTTTTCATGTTGCATATCCCAGGACCACTGTCAATTCAACTGGGGATGTCTGTCATGTCCCATCTCAGGAGTACTTCTCTCTGCTTTTCTGCTTTTAAGGCCATTTCTCCAGATATTGGCTCAGCTTAACAGTGCCTCATTGAAATGGCATATTGCTAATAGTTTGGGACATAAGTCTTTAGTAAGTACCCCAGCCTCTTAGAATACAGTTTTGAGAGTTCAAGAAAGGTTCTTAAATTCCAAACCCGGAGTTCATGTTTGTTTTACCAATGTATTGAGATAAAATAAGGCTGAGAATGATAGTTATTAAGTTATTATATTTATTCAGAAGTCAGGAGGGGTGAGGGAAAGTCCATGGACCAAGGAAGGGGGAATGATGCACACGCTTGGCCTGAGAGGCCATGTGGGAAGTGAGCATGAGCCTGAAATGTGAAAAAAGAATTAGAGAGGAAAGAGAAGAAAGAGCAGAGAGCTCCTGCCATGTGGCAATAGAATCAGGGGTCTCCCCTTTTCTCAGCTGGGTTGAGATGAGGAGAGGCTTACCAAGACAGGAACCTGGAAGTTCAGATGAGATGACCAGCCAACAAAAAGAGGGTTTTCCCCACTGGTGAGGATCTCTATATAATCTTATTGTGTGGGCTTCACCATCAGAGGCCAGAAGGTCTGAGAGAGTTGAGTAGTCTGGGCTTAGGGAACTGAATCAGGAAGAGATCAGCACACCTGAGTAGGAGGTGAGAGAGCTGACTGGATGAGGGCAGGGCTGTGTGATGTAGGCACCAGCTTGTGTTCCAGGAAGGAGACAAAAATAAATTTAAGATTTTCCCTTATGAGCCTTTTTCTAACCAGGAACCTAATAATTATCTATTTCCCTCTCCCTTTCAATCTTCCAGACCAAATGATCATAAGAGGCACTCAGCTTTCTGAAACCTTAAAATCAAGTCTTTGTAGGCCAGACCAAAATCCTTAAGAAACTTATCCTATAAAATTTCCTGCACTGGAGAGATGGCTTAGTGGTTATGGCGCCTTCCTGCTAAGCCTAAGAATGCCAGTTCCAATCTCCAGGTGCAACATTTAGCCAGATACAATGATGCAAGGGCACAATGCTGCACTTGCCCACAAGGGGGTGCATGCATCTGGAGTTCATTCAAAGCAGCTGAAAGGTTGCTGGCACACCCATTCTCTAGCTGTCCCCCCTCCCTCCCTCTCTCTCCAAAACAAAAAAAAAAAAAAAAAAAAGGAATCCTTCCTTTTATTCATAAGTAGACTGTTGCTGATATTTTACTGTGCTAATGCAAAGCACAATAATATACCATATAAACATCTGTACTCAAGTTCTTGACTCAAGCCTTGCTTTGGGATAAGTCACAAAATTTGTTATCACAATATTTCTTTTTATTTTTGTTATGGTAAAATTTTAGGATCTTTTGAGTTTTCATGGGGTGATTAATCTTGAGTAAATACATAACTTCTTGTGACATACTCATCTTTTGAGATGATGAATGGACTTGGTCCTTCTTAAGAAGGACCAACACGGCATGGCCAGCATGATGGACCAGTACAGTGGTTAGTGGGAGGATTCCTGAAACTTTTTTGCTATACCAAGGAAGCTAGAAATATTCATCATTCATCATGAACCCCTTAAATATGATCCATACATCCTAATTATATATATCCCCAGTGTAACCACCTTTAATTGTCCCTCCCCAAAATTCTAGCTAATCTAAAATTATGTAACCCAAAAGAAGTATAACAGAGATTTCAGAGTAGGAAGAGAATGGTATTGCTTAGGTTGAAGTCACATGTCTTGCTTTAGAACACGTCACACAAATGGTAGGGCATGAGATCAGACTCCCAGAATTCTTTTCAGGATCCTTGAAGGAGGAGCTTCATGATAATGTCACCTTGGGCCAGTGCTGTTAATAAGTCTTAACTGATTATAAAGAAGCAGAAGAGAAAAGTAATCAAGGGAAAGTATATATTCTTATTTCCAATTCCAAGAGGAAAATAAAAGCTGGACATACATGGTTAATCCTCTTCTTCAAATTATTTATTTAAAAATGTTTGAAGGCTGGGCACAGTGGCACATGCCTTTAATCCCAGCACTCAGGAGGCAGAGGTAGGAGAATCGCTGTGATTCAAGGCCATCCTGAGACTACATAGATAATCCCAAATCAACCTGGGCCAGAGCGAAACCCTACCTTGAAAAACACATGCATGAAAAACTTTTTTCTTAAAGAAAAGAAAAACAATAGGTTTGAAATTTTAAGCGTGTACTTATGCTATAGAATTAATTAGAAATGTAATGAGGATTCATTTGGCCCTTGTGATTTTTCCATTACAGTTTGAGATTAAGTATATCAAGGGAGCAATAAAATAACTTGAAATGACAAAATCTCTTTAAACATTTTACATAGAATTAGCCCACTAATTGGGTTATTACTAGGTGCCATGACAGATATATCTTTCAGTGGTGAATGTTACTGCTGACCCCTCAACAGTATCGCTTACACTCAAAGAAATACTGTTATTTCTGTTGATGCATTCAATGTGTGCATTTAAGACAATCTTTCCTCTAATAAATGATATTTACCAAGTGATTGTCAGCCTGTTGTTAGAGTGTTAGAGTGTTGTTAGAGTGTAAGACTGATAATATAGCTGCTCGTGCATTACCTTCAAATAAAAACATAGAAAGACACTGCAAAAATTGAAAGAAATTCTTCTTGTCCAGACATAATAAAGACCATTATTGCTCCTGTGATCAGGCTTTCTGTGCTAGTCAGCTTTCTGTCCTTGTAGCAACACATCTGAGTAAATTGACTTAAAAGAGGACAGATTTACTTGAACACCTGGTTTTGGAGGTGTCAGCTGATGGCTGTGCCACTCCGTTGCTATGGGCTGCGGGTGAGGCAGAGCATCACAGTGGCCAGGGTAAGGAGGAACACTGCCGCTCTTCTTGTGGTGTGTGGGAAGAAAGGGAGAGAGAGAGGAAAGGGCACATTTTCAGTTACTTATTCCTCCAATTAGATCCTACCTCCTAAACTTCCCACCATTCCCAGTAGTTCACTCTAGAATGCATCTCCTATTATTTGATCCATGGATGAGAGCTGAACTCTCGTGATCCAGTCATTTCCCCTACACTTGGGGACTAAGCCTTCAAAACCTGAGTTTTTGGAATGACTGTTTATATCCAAACCATATCACATCTATTCAATAGAAACTGTCAAATTTTCATCCCTCCATCTTCTTCTTCTTTTGTGATTACAGAATAATGTAAGAGCTACCACTAGTAATACAGTATCCTTGTTATAAGTACACAAATTATCTAGCTACCATAACAAACAGAAAACTATTCTTACAGGAATATAGCTAGCTTACTGCAGATACCAAAACATAAGTACAGGAGAATGTTCTGTGGAAATGACTGGTATTCTTTTCTCAAAGTTGTAGAGCATTCGAAACAAAGACTGGACTCCCACACATTCTGAGCAGTGGCTGGTCCCTCTTGTTCTTAGCATGCCTTGCTTTCTTCATAAGGATCATCAGTGCCATTAGTATTTCATGTCTCAAAATATAAGTTATAAGGGAATTTGAAATCATCACCACCACTACCCCTAGACCAGACGAGGACCCAAGATGTTGAGAAAGCAGAAGTTGGTAACTAGGGAGAGATGATAAGGAAGAGAACACATGAGAATAGAGTTAGAGAAGGAATGGGGAATTAGAGGTCAATGAGCATCCAGTGGCTCAGGAGAACCTGGGAAAAGGCACCATTGCTCAAGGAATTACAACCCAAGATCCCTGAGCCCTGGGAAAGGATGGATAGTGGCTTCTGAACACCCCACCCCTCCAGACAACCACTTAGCCTCACTTGCTTCATAGAAAGATGTAAATCCATCTATAAAGCAGAATCCATGATATAAAGAAAAATTATTGAAGTTATTTCCCTTTGGGGGCAACTTTCTCTTCCTTTCTCTGGATATAATAGAATAAATAGAAATAGATATTTCTATTTATCACACACGGTACTTAACTAGTTATTTATCTGACAGAGTGGTGCCCTACGGTAGTATGAAGCATGAACAAGGGAATTGTAAAAAGTAACACAGTTTATCTCATCACAACAATGTTTGGTTTTATTATGTAATAATTCTAGACATATGATGCTTTTCTATGAAATTAAATGTCCTTCCAGGCTGAAAGATGCAAGTTGACACTAGCCCACAGCAAATCCCAGGATCAGTGACTCGTGTGGATCAATGAGATGTCACACATGCCTGTATATTTCTTATTATCTAAGCTAAAATTCTTACTGAGTCAAACGTACTACTGAAAACAACAATAACAACAACAAAAGACGGCATCAAAATACCCACCTGTGTAAACATCCATGTGCTCCATGGAGTAACAAATAATTAAGTATAATTGGCTGTAAAAACATCAGAATGCCACTGTCTTGCCTGATTATGGACCGAGGTCAAAGCCCACTTGTAGCATGGAACCACTGTGGCCTGTGACTTGCACTTATGCCTCACAGTTGAAATAATACCAAACATGTGTGGGTGAGAGTGAGAAACATGCATCGCAGGAATGCAGATGGTGTTTGGGGAGAGGGAAAAATGGCTTTTTGCTCTGTAATGTAATTCCCAAATTCCATTATTCAGTGAAACTCCCCTCCTGAGTGTATCGAATAAAATTCAAATTTTGACTTCATACCATTATGAGAATCTATGACTTTGGAGGGACTGTATTTTGACAGCACTTTGAAATGTACGGAAAACCTGAGTGGAAAGTACAGAGTCCAAAATCCTCTAATGAACTTTCTCCATCAATAGCACACCACACTACAAAGATGCCTTTCTCCCAATTGGTAAATCCACGTTGACACATTCAAAGTGCAGAGCCCATCGTACAGTCCTCTTGGTGGTATATATTTTGTAGATTTGACAAGTATAAAACAACATGTGTCTACCATTATAATATTATAGAGAATAGTTTCTTGCTCTACAAACATGCCCTCTTCCTACCCATTCTGCATTCCTCCTGCCAATTGATAACCAATGATCTTTATAGTCTCTATCACCTGGCCTTTCCCAGACTATCATAAAGCTGAAATCCTATATATGTGGCATCCTCACATCTCTTTCTTTCATGTAGCACTGTAGGACATTGTCCCATGTTTAGTAGCTCATCTCTCCTTAGCAATGAGCAATAGGCCAATGTCTGGATGTTCCAGTTCATCTATCCACCTACTAAACCAATACAATCTATCTCTGAAACAAAGTGGTTGGTCTAGACCTCTTCCTTCAGTTCTTCATGCATATTAAGGGTGATGATTGTATGAATCCTTCACAGCCACTCCTACTGCCCATCCTGCCACAACACCACTATGCCAACATAGGTCCTCATCATGCCCTACTTAAAGTTCTGTTTACTTGCTATCATATTCTACGTTTCTCTAACCCACCAATGTGTGTCATGCACTATTTCTGGAATTATTCTAAATTCAAAGAATAATTATAACTCATTTCCTTGGCAAACATTTGCATGTTTGCCTGGTCCCTGATCCCTGGCCAGTTTTAGCCTTACCTTCCTGCTTTCCTCTAGCTGCATTGTCCTAGTACGCCTGAGGCATCAGGGGTTCTCTTGGTGCTCACCCACTGAAATGGTCATGTTTTCCCATCATTCTATGCTCTGAACATGAGGCTTCAGTTTCTAGGGTTGTTCCTATGATATCACTAGCTAAGATGTGCCCTTCTTCCTGCTTGAATGGCAGCCCTGGCCTATCTTGTCTGCATTAAGGACCCATCCTATGTGTTTCTATAGAACTCCAGACTATTGATCTCTCTGCATATGAGTAATTTCTATTTGTGTATTAGATTTTCATGTATCCAAGACCATATTAGCAGACTGTCCATAGTGACAGCCAGTGCAGGAAGCTCCCACAGTATTCATTAAGTTTCTTCATGGAATGTTTTTCCTCTTCATTCTCTGATCTGTCACTCAATCTACAGTGCATTTCGCTCCATTTTCATCTAAGATCTGTGGTATCTAGTAGAAAACATTATACTTCAAGCTCAGATCTGAGTGGGTCAGATTCAAGCTGAGTTTGGTAGCTTCACTTGAATTGTATATCTGCTTTTGGCATGGGATTAAGAAGAGAAACTTGGGCTAGAGAGATTGCTCAGTGGTTAAAGGCATTTGCTTGCAAAATCTTATGGTCCAGATTCAATTCCCCAATACCCATGGAAAGCCAGATGCACAAAATGGTGCATGTTTGGAGTTTGCAGTGGCAACAGGCCCTGGCACAAGCATTTACTCTCTCTCATCTACGTCCTCTCTCTCATACTCATTCTCTCCTTCTCTTTTCTCCTTGCATATAAATAAAACTGTTTTCAAAAAAGAAAGAAACACTTGCATTAGGATGCCAGTATACATTTGGTGAGGCACAGTATAAGCAAGCATATAAATATACACAAAACCAAAATGCAAAATAACTATAGGTCCATATATAAAACATTGTCACACATTGAATATTTTCTAGACATGCCCATGTTTAACTTTGTTTCTCCAGTTGAAAAGAAAACTTTCCATATATAAAATAATAAATTAGCATAGGTTAGAAATAATTCCAATTGATTAAAATAAGTTAGGAATAAACTATAGAGACAGTTCTTATATGATTATACACTTGTATTAAATACATGTTTTTCAAAGTGATAGGCTTTATCTTGAATAAATATGTCAGTTAAAGGGGCTGTTTTCACTGCTTTTTATGATCTTCCAAGTAGTCATTTAATTGGTTGCCAAAAACTAAGAAAAAGATCCTGCCTCTGGCATGAACACTTTTGTCCTGACACATGTTTGTTCTTTGTTCCCAGTTAATCATAGATAGCATTAAAAATGATCAACCTGCTTTCCAATTTGAGTGAGTTTCTGAAGAAGCAATTTCTCTCTTTTTATTGTAACAGTTGTATCCCATATTCAACTACCTTTCCATTCTTGCCAGGACAAAAGGCTCTGGCTCATTAGCAAACCAACATAACCATGCCAAGCAACATTATTGTCTAAAGTATTTTTTAAAGATGGGCAGATGGGGGTAAGAGTATAGCTCAGATTTATAGCAATGTCCAGGTAAAATGCCACAAGAAGGTATGCGTGCGTGTGTGTGTGCATGTCCGTGTGCATGTGCATGTGTGTGTGCTGACTTCCTGAACTTCTCTAGAAATAAGCTAAGAAAGAAGATAATGTTGCACTATCAAGAATATTCAGAAGTAATTATAATATATAGATAAATTTATATTTGAGGTTTTGCCTTCTCCTAAGTTAAACTGAAAACATAACTTATAAATTAAAGATTTGATCATGTATATCTTTAAAAAGATACCAACACATGTTATTAGCATATAAGAAAATACTTTATGGGCATGAAACCAAATTTTTGAACAATTCTTGTTCTTGTTTCTGCTGTCATCAAATTTCAGTAGAAATTAGAGCAGTATGAGGATGGTTTCACAGAAGAACATATAGGACTGTATGGACAAGGCAAAGAGAAACAGTAAGAGAAGTGGGAACTCGGGACCTGGAAACAGAGGTCTTATCACTCTTATACCCAAAAAAGTTAAAGAATTTTAAAAAATATTTTGTCTATTTATTGATTTATTTAAGAGACAGAGAGAGATAGAAGGAGTGTGCCAGAGCCTCTAGCCATTGCAAACAAACTCCAGATGCATGTGCCGCCTTGTGTGTCTGTCTTGCCCAAGTTTTACAGTTACCAAAACATGGAATAAGAGAGTGAGCTGTAGAGGAAGATTTCCTCAGGTCTACTGTCCTCAGTAGAGGAACCCAGCCTGGCAAGATGGGGGGGGGGTGGCAGAAAGGAAGCTAGAGAGGCACACAGGACCTTTTGCTAGCAATGCCCACCAGCTGACGCAACTTTTCCACAGGAAAACAAAAGTCCACCAAAGCCTGCATGGACCAGCTCCCTGGACTGACAGCTAGATTGATGTAGGTGAATAACATATCTGCATGGAAAAATAAATCTGCATCAAAAAAAAGAATAGCCAACAGAGCCTCTAACATTAAATATTTCCCCTGGGAATAGAACACAAAGGCGTTTCTAACTAAACCTATGAAGCTAGAAACTAAAATAATAGACAGAGCCTCAAAGTAAAGAAATCATAACTTAGAATTTCTTGTTAGATATTTGCAAATTGGGGGCAAATTCAACTTCAGCATTTGTACTGGTTAGCCAAGACAAACATCCAGACAGAAGTCCCCCTAAGAACTGGTAGATTTGACCCCAGTAGTCTATTATCACCTCAATTGCCTCTCCATTGTTATTATCCAGTGGTTAAGATATACTACTGTGTACATTCAGTGCTTCTGTATCTCATTTATGCATCTACTCTTCCACTTATGCTAGCTTAGCCATTAGCCCATTATTTTCTACTCCTTTTGTGTATTTCTTTACTGATCGTTGGGTGTGCTGGTCTGGTGGTCATAAACTGCTACAGTTTGCAGTTTGTCTTGAACTGTCTTTATTCCTACATCAATTTCTAAAGACAGATCTGATGTAAATAGAACTTTTAGTTGGCAGTTATTTACTTTCAGAGCTTGAAATGTATCTTTCTATGTTTTTGTGGCTTTGAGTGATTGCTGTTTCTGCCTTTGAAGATAAGTTGGTGGTTTTTGCCTTACTGCTTTTAGTATTGTTTCTTTGCATTATATTTTTGACATCATGACTATAATATGTCATGAGGAAGTCTTTATCATCAAAAATCCATTTAGAATTCTAAATGCCTCTTATGTTTAAATGTCTATTTCTCTAAAATTGGAGCATGCTCTGGGACAATTGTGTTGAATAGATTCTTTGTGTCTTTAATGTTATTCTACCCGTATATTCTTTGGTTTGGTCTCTTGATCATATCCTAGAGGGTTTGGATACTGTGATCATGCTTGTTCATAGTTTTCCTTGTTGGTATCTGAATGCATTTTCTCAACCCTGTTCTCCATCCTAAAATGTTTTCTTTTGCTTAATCAAGTCTATTGGTAATATTGTCCAAAATATTGGGGTTTTTTTTAGTTTTATTTATTTATGAGAGAGAGAAAGGAAAAAATAGAGAAAGAATAAGTCCAAGACCTCTTGCCACTAAAATAAAACCCAAATGAATATGCCACATTTTCCATCTGGATTTATATGGGTACTGGGGAATCAAACCCAGGTCAACCTTTAATCACTGAGCCAAACCCCCAACCCTACAATGAGTCTTTAAGTTGATTCATTGAGATGTTTATTTCCAAGATTTCTGTATGGTTTTCTTTTTTGGAATCTCAATTTTCTTGTTGAATTTTTCTTCCATACTGCTGATTTTATCATCCATATTGCTAATTTTCTCATCTGTTTCTCTGACTGTTTCCTTGTGTTTCAAAATTTTGTTTCTTGGGCCTGAATTGAATTTACCTGTTTATTTATGTGATCTTTCAGGTTACTAATCATCTATACCAGGACACTTTTGAAACCATCATCTAGAATTTTACCTATTTCAGCATCTTTGAATTCAACATCTTTGAGTTCAGTACTTGAGGAGTTATAATCCTTTTGCAGAAGTCATGTCACTTTGCTGGTTTACATTTCTTGCATTCTGTGTTGGGATTTATACATCTACTCACTTGAATATTTCTTTTGGATTTTGGAGCATACCTTTATTGAGCAAGTTATTCTCAAAGGCACAATCTACAATGCCACTTAGCCAGGAGAAAAAAGATTGAACCATGCAAGACATAGAAATACACTTGATATCTCATTCACAGCTCATTCATCAATGGCCATAGTACAGAACAGGGCAAAACTGCTGTGGAATGTACTATGAAGTTAATAATTATTGCACTTAAGGAGAGGAGATAAAAATAAGAAAACTAACATTGAATAAATGAAAACATGAAGAAGAGAATGGGGAAGAATGTTATAGAGAAGAAAAAAATTAAAAAGAGGGAAGCGGAAAACAAAATAAGATTTTGTAGTAATAGGCGAGTTCAAAAACAATTGTGGATGTATGAATAAGAGGCATAAAAATAAAAACATAAAAGTTATTAACCAAAAGCTAATAAGGGGGCTGGGGAGATTGCTTAGTGGTTAAAGCCCTTGCCTACAAAACCTAACGACCCAGGATTGATTCCCAGTTCCCATGTAAGGCAGATGCACAAGGTGGTGCATGTGTCTGGAATTCATTTGCAATGGCTGGAAGTCCTGGTGCACCCATTCTCATTCTCTCTCTCTTCCTCTTTCACTCTCTCTCTCTCTCACATCTCTCAATTAAATAAATAAAGTATTAAAAGCTAATGATGTAAAGTCAAGATACTATGAAATACTGAGAGGGAGTAAAAGGAGGAAATACAAAGTTCAAAAAAGAAAATAAAACAAAAAAAGTAAGGAAAATTAAAAATATTTCCCCCAATGGAAAACTGAATGAAGTTAGATAAATGTAACAAGAAAATTTTGTTGTGTTGGGTTGTGTGATGTGTGCAATCATGTGTATGTTCCATGTACATGCACAGAGGCCAGATAATACTAGTGTCCTATTCTATTTCTCTCCCAGCTAATTCCTTAAAAGAGTTTTTCTCATTGAGCCTGGATCTTGTAATTTTTCTGTTAGATCAGCTGACCTCTGAGCTCTAATGATCCTTATGTCTCCGCCCCTCTCAGCACTGGGGTCACATACTTGCATGCCTTTATTTTTCATGGGTTTTGGGGATCAAACTCTGGTGTTCATACTTGTGAAGCAAGAGATCACACCCAGTGAGCCATGCCTAGCTCCCAAATGTGTCAAAGTGCAGTGAAAATTCTTCTAAATATATAGAAAAAAGAAGGAGGGGAAGTGATCCTATGAAAGAAAGGGGAAAAAAAGAAGGTTAAAAGAAAAGACAAGGTACTAGGGCAGCTTCTTTCAGTTCCTCAATAAATGCAAACTGGGGGCTGGAGAGATTACTTAGTGGTTAAGGTGCTTGCCTGCAAAGCCCAAGGACCCAGATTTGACTCCCCAGAACCCATGTAAGCCCGATTCACATAATGGTGTGTGTGTTGGAGTTGAGATTTGTAGTGGCTAGAGGCCCTGATGCACCCATTTTCTCTCTCCTCCTCTCTCTCAAATAAATTAATTAAATAAAATGGGTTTTTAACTTTTAAAATGGAGACTGATAGCTATGTGCATGTTGTGAGAGAGAAAGGTAGGGAGGGAGGGAAGTACAGTTGAACTGTGGACTGACATCCACCAGAGTTCTTCATGATGGCCATTTTCCTTCTGTGTAGCATTCCATGGTCTGGACAGATGCTCCCCCCCTCAAGACTCCTCAGCTCACACCCCTGTGATGGCTGTCTTAGCCAGGAGCATCCCCCAGGCATAATGGGAGTGCAGGTAGGCAACAGAAGCGCAGAGACAGGTCCACCAAAGGGTCTACCTTCATGATTTTAAGGCTTCCTGAGTATTGAACACCCTGCTGGTGGGATGCCGCTGCTGTCATCACGCACACCTCTGGACCTTCAGAGCTCTCAGGCTTGACCGCAGTAAACGATCGATGTGTGGCTGGAGAATTTGATCCACCTTCTGGTTTCAAAGCTCAGAACTATCAAACTCTAGAGTAATTCCCAGTTGATGAGATATTGTCAGCACCAACATCAGGACGATGCAGTTGCCAGCCTGAGTCACCCTTCCATCTCCTACACCCTCTCCCAGCTCATGCCCCATCCTCCTGCTCTCCATACTGGTTTTCTGGGCTTTCCGTTACCCAGGAGCTGTGATAGCCCAAGGCGGAGGGGGCGGGGAGGGCAACCTATGGATGTTCCCTGGCCACAGGACCTGAGGGAAGATGAGTTTCTAACAATACATTTTCACTCAAGAGGTTGCCTGGCTGCTTCTCTCCTAATCCCATACCAGGGCCAAAAGTGATCCCTTTCCTCATCCACTGCAGCAATCGGCCTCAGCAAAAGCCACAACTGATACTGGGCATGGTGGTGCACGCCTTTAACCCAGCACTCGGGAGACAGAGGTAGGACGATCACTGGATTGCTGTGAGTTTGAGGTCACCCTGCGACTACATAGAGAATTCCAGGTCAGCCTGGGCTAGAAAAAGAGAGAGAGAGAGAAAAAGAAAAGGGCACAACTAAATTTAAGGACCATGATGGCTGCAGGCCTGCCGTGAGGGAAGGACAGCCCTAGAGACATCTGGCTCACCTGTGGGGAGTCTTCTTCCCCAGCCAGGCAACTGCACCACCAGTGAGGCTGTGTTCCACTGTATTGTGCATCTTTATGGATTTCTGAGGCTTTTCCTCTATTTTTCTCATTGGGATAAAGTCTCTCTTTTTCTTAGGCTGACTCTCCTTCACAGGCAACCTCTAATCCCCCACCTTACCTGGAACTAAGCCATCCATCTTACCACAGTTCATTCATCACATTTTAGCAGCAGAATAAATCTGAAGCCATTTATTTCACCCATATGGCAACACGGTGTGTTCAGGTAAAATGCTCTTTTCCGTTCATGATTTACTTTCAGTTGATTGCTTTATGACTATTTGGAAGGATTTGTGTTATCTTTCTCCCTTGAAGCAATTTTCTTAAACTTTCATTGTGTATATTCATTGTACATGGTATTGAGTTATAGAAAGACATTTTAATGCAAGCATATATTGCACCTCGAGCGTATTTCCCTCATGCCCCCTCCCCTTCCCTTGAAACACATTTTAAAGTAGATTAAACACCCATAGGTAGGTTAGGGTTGACACAAAAGGCATCTAAATTACCAATAAAATGTTTTTTTTAAGTCCATATTCTTTCTATATATTGTGCCAGTGTATTTCTCTTACAAATTCACAATTTTAATTATATTATACAGGCTCATAAGGTGATTGATGACTCAGTATTGATTTTGAAATATAATTTCCCAGGGTATACTTATATGAAGAAATGAGGCTACAATCTAGAATCTTCCACTTTATTATGATCCTATTATTTTTGAAGTTTCCAAATTACAGATGCATTTGTGTGTGCATGTGTGTGTACATGCCTGTGTGCGAACGTTTGTGAATATACTACATAAGACCACACCATCACTTTAATGCAAGTCACATTATTTCTTTAGAACTATATTCTGTTGGTAAAACTCAATTCAACTTATGTTTATGTAAAAAATCTTCAGGTAGAATTGCTCAACTAAATTATAGCTCAAATTGTGTCATCAATAATATTTATATGCAGCATTTATTTGAAACGCAAAATTAATTTTATTCTTTTATTCCATTTTAAATTATAAAATGCTAAATTATTTTCCTGAGGCTCACTCTAAAATATTTTAACTTCTCTCTGTTGTATATGAAACATATGTACAATTAAGAAATGAAGTATAAAATTAAAATGTAAAATATGTAATCAAATGCAATGTGTACAGTATTACTTCTTAAATGAGATTTAGTATATTTAACTTTTTTGCACATAAACATAAAAAGAGTGCTATCCTTATTGCAAATATAATTTTTATATGTACTGCAACATAATTGTTATATGAAAATTCAGATATTTTGCCATTTCATTTCTGAGCATCATATACTAGTTTACAGACCTTCAAGCAACATTTATATGCAGATGCATTTGTATTGTCCTATTTCTTTGTTTTATTACAAAGTATAGAACTATTTAAAGATCTAGACATATAGAATTGATCATGGTGATCAATTCTAAATATTTCTGTTATCTTAAGCATCTTGTATATTTACTTATTCACAAGGAGAGAGAGAGAATGAGAGAGAGGAAATGGGTGCACCAAGTCCCTTGCCACTGAAAACAAACTCCAAACGTATGCGCCACTTTGTGCATCAGCTTCACATGGGAACTGGAAAATCGAACCCAAACAGTCAGATTTTGCTGGCGAGCACTTTTAATTACTGAGCCATCTCACCAGCCCTTGTATATATATATATATATATTTTTTTTTTTTTGATTTTTTGAGGTAGGGTCACACTCTGGCCCAGGCTGACCTGGAATTAACTATGTAGTCTCAACGTGGCCTTGAACTCACGGCGATCCCCCTACCTCTGCCTCCTGAGTGCTGGGATTAAAGGTGTGCACCACCACGCCCAGCTATCTTGTATATTTAAGATGGGAAAATGTGAAGGCTAAGATTGACTTAAAGAATTGTGAGGTTTTTTTGTTTGCTTTTTTTGTTGTTGTTGTTTTTGGGGGGTTGGTTTTACAAGGTAGGTTCTGACCTAGAATTCACTATGTAGTCTCAGACTGGCCTCTAACCCAAAGCAATCCTCCTACCTCTGCCTCGCAAGTGCTAGGATTAAAGTCATGTGCCACCACACCTGGACACTTACAGGAATGTTTAGTGCAGGCTGGGAGATGGATCAGTGGTTAAAGGTGATTGCTTGCAAAGCTTGGTGGCCTAGGTTCGATTTTCCAGTACCCACAAAAAGCCAGATGCACGAAGTCACTCATGAATCTAGAATTTATATCACTGCTTATAAATAAATAAAAATACTTAATTTTTTACCATTGTTTTCTTTATTAGTTATGTATATACTCAGTGTGTAAACAGCACATGTTGTTACCATCCTTACCTTCATCCCTGAAAAAAAAAAAGTTATGGGCTGGGGAGATGGCTCAGTGGATAAAGATGCTTGTAAAGCCTGCCCACTACCCATGTAAAGCCAAATGTGCAAAGTGGCACATGCATCTGGAATTCATTTGCAGTAGCTAGAGGCCCTGGCATGCCCATACTCACCTTCTCTCTTGTCTTGCAAATAAATAAATATAAATATATTTTTAAAATATAATATATTGGGGCTTGAGAGATGGCTTAGTGGTTAAAGCACTTGCCTGCAAAGCCAAAGGACCTCTGTTTGATTCCCCAGGACCCACATAAGCCAGATGCACAAGGTGGCACATAAATCTGGAGTTCATTTGCAGGTTGGGAAGCCCTGGTGCCTCCATTATCTCTCTCTTTCTCTCTCTCTCTTAAATAAATAAAAATTTTAAATATATAATATATATAATATATTGTTATTAGCTATAATCATGATGCTGCAAAATAGATCATTGAAATGGGATTTTTTGTGGGGTTGGTTGTAAAGTTTTTTCACATTTTATTCATTTAATTGCAAGCACAGAGAGAGAGAGAGGATGGGTGCACCAGAGCCTCCAACTGCTGCACATCTGACTTTACTTGAGCACTGGGGAATCGAACCCCAGTTGTTAGGTTTTATAGGCAAGGTGCCTTAACTGTTTAGCCATCTCTATAACTCCAAAATGTTTTTATGTAACTAACTTTATGTTCTTTGTCAAAAGAAAAATAATCTTCCTGATCTACCCCACTGCCCAATCACCTCGGCCTTTGGTGCCCACCATTGCGCTCTCTAGATTATGCACTCTTTGTCTACTTCTTCTCTCCAGCTAGCAACAATGTCCTTCAGGCTCATGTATGCCGCTACAGGATCCCCACTTCTATGACCACATAGCATTCCTTTGGGTATATGTTCCTTATTTTCTTTATACACTCATCTGTTATTGGACACTTAGGTTTTCTATCTTTATGTTGCATTTATCTTCTCATAGCTGGGACAAAACACCCCACCAGGCCACTTGTGGGAGGATAGGTTTTATTTCAGCTTAAAATCTCAAGGGCAGTTTCATCATGGTGGAGAAAACATGACAAAGCAGAGGCTGGACATCATGTCTTTCCACAGCAGCTGGAAGGTAGCACAAGAGTGAGCTAGATAGCTCTGACAAGAGGAAGCTGGGCTATAGAACACCCCAAGGCCCACCTTAAGTGACATACCTCCTCCATAAAGGTCCATCTCCCATGTACTAGTGGCTGCAGGTTTAGTATAAGGCTTAATCACAAACAGACTCTGGGGGAACATTTGGCATGTAATCTACCATACTTGGCTATTGTGCATAGAGCTGCAATGAACATGGGAGGCAGATATCCCTTTAAGATGTTGATTTCATCCAGTTTGAGCACTTGTGCCTTTTCACATTACCATGCTATTTCAAAATATTGAATGATTTCTCACACTTTGTCTCCTGAGATCTTGTGAAGATTTTTTTTTTTTTGAATGTGGATAGGATAATAACTGGAGAGCCAGTTTCTACCATCTTGCTATATTCTCCTCTTCTGAAAAAAAAAATTAATCTAGGAACTAAGTTTGTCATTATAGCCAGCATTTGTAGACTGAAAAAAAATATAACTTAAATGAAGGCTATGAACAAACAACATCCCCTTATAGCTGAGTCACGGTTATGTTACCTTTCTGGAAAAATAGACTGAAAAGATTTAATACAAGTGCCCTTCATGGTTTGTGGCACAGTTTATGAGTTCTGAAAAGTTGCATTTATTATTTAACTTGTCTGCCCACTGCAGTAGTTTCCAGGCTGAAAATCTAGGGTGTGGCTTCTAGTCCCCTTCCTGCACTGCCCCGCCCACCAGCCCTGGGTTGGGTGACTACTTCTTTTCTGGTGCCTTTGGGCTTATCCAAGTCATGCTCGAGTCATTCTCTTCCTAGCATTCAGTCCATTTTCATTTGTGCCTTTACCATTTTTACAGTCTCCCAAGATACTCATTATACTGCTTCTTCAAACACACACACACACACACACACACACACACACACAGCACAGCACACTATCTTCCCTGAAAGTGCAGGCAAAGTAAGACCATGCACAGCAGTGGTTGAGGGGATAAGGCCATGCACAGCAGTGGTTGAGGGTATACATTTTGCACTAGGAGGACTGTTAAGATTCAAATTTCACCTTTATCATTAGCACATACATCCTTTCAATCAAACTGCACAGCTGTTCTTTGTCAATCATATAAAATAATGAGAGTGACTTTATGTCATGGAGGAAACAATTGAATCAATAATTAAAAGTGGCTTCAAATTGCAAACATTGAAAGTGCACCCAGAGGTTAGCTGCAAAACCTCTGACAATAAATCAAATCTTGTCACTTTTCCCTCAAAGCCTGCTAAGAGTTATCCTGGACTGGTCAGAGCATGGAATCTGCACTAAGTCTCTAGTCTCAGAAGCTCAAAGTGACCTGGCTCCCACTACCCCATTGTGCTGTTTGTTCTACTTCAGTGACCTTGCCCCAGTGTCTCTGAAGGCAAAGCTCCTTCCATGCTTTATATGCATAGCAGTTTCCAGTGAAAACAAGAAAACTGTTCCTGTAAAGGGAAAAATTGAAAAAATTTTCAAATTTATAGACTTTACAATCACTTTTGTAACTACTTAAGTCTGTAGCCGGAAATACTACCTGAAATAATGAACGTGCTATGTCCTAACAAAACTTTGCAAAACCAGATGGTGGTCACCTTTGGACCAATGTATTCCTTATATTTTGTCTTACCACTGTAATCAAATCCTTCCCTACCTAACATAAATTCTACTTCTCACAGAGAGCTTTGACTGGCTTTACTATTATTCTGCAGCTCAGGCTTGTGCTTGTTTTTATAGCTACTATGACACTGTACAATCATGTGATTTATAAGCTATCTTTCTGTTCTCTGTGAAGTCCTACACACACAGTGAGCTCTAAGCACTTGGCATAGTGGCTGTTGTTTAAAAGACACAGAATAAATGTTTTTGGAATGGATAAATACATACTACTTTATCTGATTTGGAAATCAGAGCAAACAAATCAGTGCTGAAAGAGCTATATAGATGATCAATTGTAGAACACTATCATTTATAATGAATCTTTGAAACAATCCTTATAAGCTGCAGAGAAATCCCTCTCTTGCAGTTCAGAGCTCATGTGAGCATAGAATGTTGCTAACCCTAGGGACTGCCTAGGGATTAGAGATCAGAATGGCACCATCTTCCTTGAATATGGATGCTATGAGTATTAGAACCAAACAGGTCATCTGAGGGATAGAGTCTTCTAGCATTGTTCAGTGAGGGATATTCATTTCATGGAGAAAATTAAGAAGTCACAGCAATCAAAACATGCTTTATTTTAAAATGTTCATGGTATGCTTTAGGGCTAAATATTCACAGCATGCATTTTGAAGATGCAATTAGGGGCAATGATGCACAAAATTGCAAGAGCAAAGAAAATATTATTTTTAGAGATGTGATTGCAACATCCAAAGAAAATAAGAATACAAGATTGTCCTGCTCAGGTCAGAATGTATAGCCATGTAATAGACTCTGCACACCACAGAAGTGACTATTACACCGGAGCTAGAGAGCCTTGACATAACTCTCCAAGTGTCTCAGTTGTGATGATCTTTAGCCTACATGGAAAGATCTCAGACCCAGGAGAGCAGGGCTTTAACCGAGATGTTTTCTGTGCTGTTTTCATCAAGTACTGCTAAATAACCGATTTTCATAATTAAAGACAACTGTTAAGTCATATATATATATCTTTAAAAGTTTTTATTGGCCGGGCATGGTAGCGCACGCCTTTAATCCCAGCACTCAGGAGGCAGAGGTAGGAGGATCACCGAGAGTTCGAGGCCACCCTGAGAATACATAGTTAATTCCAGGTCAGCCTGGACCAGAGTGAGACCCTACCTCTAAAAAAAAAAAAAAAAAAAAAAAAAAAAGTTTTTCTTAATAAAGTATTCTAGGACAGGTCTGGTGGCCCACACCTTCAATCCCAGCACTCAAGCAACAGAAGTAGGAGGATTGCTTTGAGTTCAAGGCCACCCTGGTACTACATAGTGAATTCTAGGTCAGCCTGGGCTAGAGCGAGACCCTACCTCAAAATAATAAATAAATAAAAATATAAAGTAATTTTACTAAAGCACACCAAAATGTCAAGATCACTGTCCCAGGCACAACTCATTAGTAAGCTTAAGGTTTTCAGCCATGTTTCTACGTAGTGCCAGCAACTGCACCTGCACCATGGTAGTTGCCACACCTCAGTGATGGCTAAAGTAATTTGAAACAGCTTCATGCTATGGAGATCAGGATGCCTGCTCTTCTATCCAGGTTTTCCTTTGGGGTACACTGCTTTTCAGTCTGCTGTTTTTAAACTATTTTTCAGTGTAGCAAACCACAGCTATTACCTAGAGTATTTTCAAAAGCTAATGAATTACATTTCAATAGAAACAATTACTTCACATGAACTATAAAGAAAAGTACATGTGGAGTCTTTAATACAGGCCTTCATCTCTCTAAATAAACAGAAATGTGAAGCAATCACTTTGAGCACAATGTGCATAAATCCATAGAAAAATAAGTTGTCGAATTTGTGTTAATATTAGAGAAGAAGAAAGGGAGGAAAATCTGGCCCAACTAAAGCTGAACCTCTCACTGTCAAGTATCTTTCAGTGAAAAGTAATTTTCACAGCTTACCATCTCACAATATTTCGATGATTGTTAGTAATTGTAATGATGGTGCAGCAGTTACCACCATCTGAAAAGTCATTTGGACTAAGAATTATACACACAAAAAAAAGTTCAAGTAACTTACTTGGATATTTTTTCCTCCACATAACTGATATTGAATCTGTCTTTAAGCTTTTAAAACAAGATAAAAATAAAGCAAATAATATATTATTCATTTTACATAGTGGTAAGCTACATGATTTTTTAAAAATATAGAGCTTTTAAGAGTTTTGTCTTAACAAAAGACATTTTAAATAAACTTCAGTATGTCTTATTGAAGACAATTGGTTTAAAGATGTTCCTTTATTATAATATGAGGTCTGTACATATCAGTGTCATCTCTATGCTACAGAACCCATGTCATATTCACAGCCTGAAACAGCATCTGGCATAATTATACATAGATGAATGATAGGTAGATAGAAAGATAGATAGATGATAGGTACATAGATGAAAGATAGATGATAGATGGATGGATGGATAGATAGATAGATAGATAGATAGATAGATAGATAGATAGATAGATAGATGATACATATGATAGATAAAACTAAGCATGAATCATTTCCTTCTGAGGTTTAGGAATGAAACTGTACATAGAAATTGACAAGGATATATGGAATGACAGGAAGGTTTCATAGAATAGACTTGAGCTACTTTTTGAAAAATAAGAAGGTAAAAAGGTCAGAATGATGGAAGGAGCTGATGGAGTGGGAATATAAGAAGAGAGCTGAAGCTAGGCATGGTGGTGCACGCCTTTCATCCCAGCACTTGGGAGGCATAGATAGGAAAATCACCATGAGTTTGAAGCCACCCTGAGAATACACAGTGAGTTCCAGGTCAGCCTGGGCTAAAGTGAGACCCTGCCTCGAAAAACAAAGAAGAAGAAGGAGGAGGAGGAGGAGAGCTGGGCCTGGCAGAGAAAAAATAACATTTAAAGTCATGAAGTGTAAAACAACATGAGGTTGGATGGCAGCACCTTGAGACAGCCACAAATGGATGCCTTGGAGGAGTGTGATTGCCTGGGGGCACACACACACACACACACACACACACACACACACACCATGATGTAATTTATACTGAGTACTGATAAAAGGAGAATGACTTCTTTTTTTCCTTCATCTTCTAAAATTGTTTAAAATTCATCTCCATTCAATCTGAAAAGAAAGCCTATGGGTTCTTTGATTGCACAACAGGGAAGAATTCAAACCACAAAAACTTGGCCCTCAGAGAAGCCTTCAATCTGACCACACTCACTGACCACCATGAAAGCCTAGCCAGCATCCCTTTCCTGCTGGTGAGGACATAACAGATCAGCATGGGAGGCCTGGACTGTGATGCTCAAGGCCTGCTTACATTGAAGTACAACCATCTTCTGTATGTGTTGCTGTCATAAGTGGCAACCTTGGGGTGGGAGCCATCCCACTACACAGAAGTGCATTTCAAATACACTTGAATACAGATCAGAACTTTTGTCTTTGTTCTTCAAGCTGGTGAGACCAGTTCTTTAAAGAAAGGACTTTCATACCTAATCTTTTCCCACAACATTGGATTTTCTCCCTAGGGTTCAAAGCCAAGAAAGTCTGTGTTGCAGGCAGGTTCACATTGCTGACAGAAAACACCTGGCCAAGAGCAGCTTGTGGGGGGGATTTATTTTAGCTTACAAACTCAAGGGGAAGCTCCATAATGGCAGAGGAAACAATGGCATGAGCAGAGGGTGGACATCACCTCCTAGCCAATATCAGGTGGACAATAGCAACAGGAGACTGTCACACTGGCCAGAGGAAGCTGGCTATAATACCCATAAGCCTGCCCCAACAATGCACAGCCTCTAGGAGGCTTCAATTCCCAAATCTCCATCAGCTGGGCACCTAGCATTCAGAACATCTAAGTTTATGGGAAACACCTGAATCAAACCACCACATTCTGGTTCCTGCTTCTTTTCACAGATTTTCCCTCTCTTCCTATGTTCTCCCTTCCCCTATCTCCATGTGCATATGCCATGCTGACTTGAATTTCTGATCATATTTGATTTCTTTAATTACAGTGCACAATGAATAGCATTCTGCCAGCAAAACTGAGCAAGAAACTTACTGTTGTTGTGCAACTTTGAGAAACCCCTTACATAAGAAAATGGCTGCTTGAACTTTGTGATAAACTGCTTAAACTTCATTAAGTCATGGTCCAGTGGGTGCCTAGAACATTCTGGAAAAAAGTTATATATATATTTACAGAAATGTTTGCTTTCCACTGCACTGCAGTTACTCTAATATCAAAAGTGTTAAAATCCAGGCATGTGGAAATGACCTCTCCCTCCACAAATATTTAGTTCACAGCGCACAGAGGTCAAATAATATACGTTATACTTGATGCTTAGAGCACCACATTTAACACTAGCAGGAGAGAACTTACTTCTCACTTGCCTCTACCCACCTTTTTAAAACTTTCCTCACAAGAGCGGAGAGAGTAGATGACCAGAGAAAGACAGAGCACCATGAGGAGGACAGAGCATCAGGAGGAGGACAGAGCATCAGGAGGAGGATGGAGCATCAGGAGGAAGATGGAGCATCAGGACCAGGCTTCCTGCTGGTAAAGAGAAAGCAGCCAGAGCCTCAGATAATTTCAGTTTGTTTCTTACACTTATATCGAGTAAAAAGCAAACAAGGAGATAGTTCTAACCTGCTAAAACAAAGTGAATCTTTGCTCCTGGCTACAGCTTGCAAATGAAAATAAGGCACTGGGAGAACCCTTGCTTTAAAAATCTCTTCTGGCTGTCCACTTTCCCTTGACTTCGCTTTCTAAAATTCCAAGGGCCTTACTATTTTATACATCATTTTTATTTTCTTTAAGCCAGCAAAATCTGGGTTTGGATGTTTTGCCTTCCAGTGACCCAGCTGCCTTATCATTTTATCTAATCGCGGGAAAATTAGACAGCGCTGACAAATCCCCTGCAGATGTCCTAAGCCCAAGGAAAGAATTTTCAGTGAAGACTGGAACTGAGGAGTCCACCAAGAAACTTTGCTGCCCATAACTTTGAAAGCAGAGCCACCAGGCTTGAATGGGGGACTTGAGACTGTACTCACTCTAACTTAATTATATCAATTTTCAATTTGTATTTCTGTCCGCTGTTTGTTCCTGCTAGGCCCTAGAGGAGACTTTCCTCCCTGCTGCCATCTCTTTTCTCCCTGTAGATTTCTCAGAACAGAACTCCATAGAATTTATGACCCAATTTTTTCCTTTGATTTAATCTAAAACTATTCCACTCACACCAAGCACAGAGCTCGCTATTAGAACGATAAAACTGTCTCACTCCTTACCCAAGGTTACTAAAAGGTCTGGGCCAGGGCTCACTGCATCTCACTTCCTGTGCCATAGTCTCTCTTCCATATACAAATAGATGGTCTTTTATTTCATTGTGTTTATATGGCCATGCTTGCTATATAAAGATCAACCTACCATGATGCTTCTTCAAAACTATATCTGCTATAAAAAAAGAACAATTTTCAAAAATTTATTCCAAGATGAAAGCTTGACTTTATACAGAAAAATGAATAAAAAGAGATAGTATAGCAATTCTGTTCTTGCCTTTATAAATGAAGCTTCATGTTGTCTATTAAAAAAACATGCTTTGTAAACATCCCTATTCTCTATTCCAAATAGTTACTAGTAAAGTTTCTTACATTTTACATTATATATAGAATATTGTTAATGGATATTTTAAAGTTTTCTAGAATATATATATATATATATATATATATATATATATATATATATATTTCATATTCTAGGAAGGATAAATCATTATTATTTTGTTCATTTATTTACTTATTGTGTGTGTGTGTGTGTGTGTGTGAGAGAGAGAGAGAGAGAGAGAGAGAGAGAGAGAGAGAAAATGGAAAATGGGCACACAAGGGCCTCAAGCCACTGCAAATGAGCTCCAGACATATGTTCCACCTTGTAAATCTGGCTTATGTGGGTACTGTGAAATCGAACCTGGGTCTTTAGGCTTTGCAGACCAGCACCTTAACTACTAAGCCATCTCTTCAGCCCAAAATCTTTAAAACATTCTGCTGACTCATTTTTCATTTGTTTAATATAGGTTATATTAGATGAGGTCCAAAACTCTTCAAAATGTTAGCTAATTTTTTTTCTATTAACATACAGATCATTCATTTTATAAGTTGAGAGCAGCTGGGGACATGGCTCAGTGGGTATGACCACGTCCTGTGTCAGTATGTGATTATGAGTTTGGATTGCCAGAGCCCAAGTATGGCCATATGTAGTTGAGAGTACCTGAAATCCCAGCTCTTCTACTGGCAGGTGGGAGGTGGAGACAGAAGAAGCCCAGTAGCTCACAGGCCAGCCAGCCTGGCATAAGCAGCACTGAGCAACAAGACATTCTGCCTAAACAAGGTAGAAGGGAAGACTGACACTCAGGGTTGACCTCTGACCTCCACATGAGCTCCTGTGCACCTGCACATATACACTCACACACACCTCTTTATTTCTCACACACACAATGACAAAGTGGCATAGGATCCTGGATCAGGGTCATTGTCATTTCAAAAACAATCTCTGTTTCAGTCTCCCAAGTTATAAATACACCTGCTACAACCTGCCGGGTAACAGATGCAGTCACATTAGCCGCAGCCACAGACCTGGTGCAGAAATGGTGTATTCAGGGTTCCAGGACATAGGGATCCTCATGGCAGCAGTGAAATCTAAGTCCAATGCATGGGCACTAATGGAAAAGCTATGGTCCCATGGTCAGGGACATGGGCAGGTTGTAGGAGCCCCAGTAAAAGCCCAACAGCAGAGTCTCTTAAGGGGAGGCAGCTGCTGGTTCTACAGCACCAATGATTGTTCATTACTACTTGACTCAATGTGGCCCAGGCTTACTTGGAACTCTTCAGCACAAGCTGGTCATGAACTCATGGAGATCCTCCACCCTCAGTCTCCTG
Organism: Orientallactaga sibirica; assembly: GCA_036365145.1. Lineage (NCBI taxonomy): Eukaryota > Metazoa > Chordata > Mammalia > Rodentia > Dipodidae > Orientallactaga > Orientallactaga sibirica. The sequence continues at coordinate 29,071,541 of JAEOAD010000006.1, forward strand.
AGACATGATGCCTGGCTTATTGTTGATAAGTGGGAGATGCAATGGCAGCAGGGCCCTGGGACACACACCTGTGGACACTAACGGAATCTCTGCAGGGAAGTTATAGCTGCTTTAGGATCTCTTTACACCTTGGTAGCAAAGCCCATGAGGTTCTCTGGAGGGCTGGTCACTGGGTGACATGGTTGGAACTGCTGAACAGCAGACACAGAAGGCTCATCTGTCTGTCCCTGCCTCCTCCCTCTAGGTCAGTGTGTCAATTCCCTGGAAACTCTTTCTGGGTAGTTATTCCAGATTTTGTTGGTGTGGATTCTTAATTAGACCCCAGCGCATTTGTCAGACTGTCTTGCTCATGGACAGCCATCTGAGTGTGGCTTCCTAGGAGATACCAAGTCTGGTATCTCCTCTTGGCTGTCTTATAGGCATCACCCTCAGGTAGCATATTTTTGAAATGTGGAAAGACATCATGGAGAATGACGCTAATAAAAAGAGCAATAGAAATAATTATAAGATAAAATTATAATATATATCACATGGTAGAATTTCAGAAAAATATACTTGAGACTATTTTCCTAAACATAACTTTGGAAAAGACTCAATGTTTGCATACTATTTTAATAGATTTTAAAAATCTAGAACATATATTTTCAAAAATATTTTCAAAGTACACTTCTCTTCACAGTCTTACTGGTTTTATTTAAGTGGAATGAAAGTGTGAATATCTTTTCCTGTAAAGGGTCAGATAGCAAATATTGCATTTTTGCAGGGCACATAGCTTCTGCAGTGGCCACGTGACTACTGTATGATGAAAGCAGTATTTAAATGAACGGGCGTGTCTCCAGAAAGACTCTACTCATAATGCCACATGCTGTGCTGGATTTAACCTACTCATCAGCCACTGATGTAGATCAATATTAGCAATTGTTATAGTCACTTTAGACAAGATAACACAGAGATTACTTGAAAGATAAAATAGTACAGTGTGGATAACATCTTCAAACACAGTACATGATTCATCTATAGATTTTTACAATGGTGGAGTTCATAAATGAACTTCACTCCATCCAGAAAAAGAGAAGAGAGGCTGGGTGTGGTGGCACATGTCTTTAATCCCAGCATTTAGGAAGTAAAGGTAGGAGGATTATCATGATTTGTTCAAGGCCAATCTGAAGTGAATAGTGAATTCCAGGTCAGCCTAGGCTAGAGCAAAATCCTACCTCAAAAAAAAAAAAAAAAAAAAAAAAAAAAAGAAAGAAAGAAAAAGAAAAGAAAGAAAGAAAGAAAGAAAGAAAGAAAGAAAGGAAGGAAGGGAGAGAGGAAGGAAGGAAGGAAGGAAGGAAGGAAGGAAGGAAGGAAGGAAGGAGGAGGAGAAAAAGGAAAGGAAGGAAGAAAAAGATTTCATAAACAGGATTTTTGTTGAATTATTTCTGATTCTTGGAATACAAAAACTGTATCTCATAGAGTGAATGCTGTGAGCTGGAGATTATTTATCACTCTACAAAAATCATATCACTATGTAACTTTCACTGTCTAAGGAGGTGAATAAAGTACACTTCTTTTCACATGTGAGTAAACTGAAGCAAAGAGATTCCTGAATCTTGCACAGCTGCTGGTATGACAAATCTGAGAGTCAAACCTCAGGGCTGATTTTAATGCTTCTGCTGGCACTACTGTGATTCAATGAAGTGAAAACATTCTTAAATTAAAAATTCTAAATTGTTCCCAATTAGGAAAAGAATATGTCTCTCATATCAAAGTTTATAGATCAGCATAACACTATTTACAATTAAATTTACTAATTTCCAAGTGTACATTATAGAATCTGAATAGAATCTCTGTTTATCAACTAATAATTCAGAGACATTCTGCAGTTTCCAGTTAACCTTAAGGAACAAAGGGAAAGAAGACATAGAATTATAGAACATCAAATTCAATTGTAATTTTCTTCATTGTCATAGAGCTGATGTAGTAACATGCCTCCTGGCTATAATCCTGGGAGATGCACATGTCCCCCAAGACCTTATTTACAGTGAGATTTGTGAGGTGAATGTGATAACCACTACACTATGGAAGCCACATGACTACAGTGAGATTTGTATAAGAAAGAAATGTTAAGGAGGTGGGGAAGTGGCTCAGTGGTTGAGCACTCACCCAGCAACCACAAGGCCTTGGAATTATTTTAAGCACTACAAAGCCAATCAATCAATCAATTAAAAGGTAAAGTGCCAGGTTTACTTGAAGATATATAATCCTCTTTGTTCATTGTTAGAAAATAAAATTTTACTTAATGTGCAAAAGACCTTCTGAAATTAAAAAGAAAGTTATTTATTTGAGGGAAAAGAATTATGTATAAAAAGCCACCAGTTGTTAGGTTGATTATCAAAGCATATTGATTCGTTACACTTGAGGTGATGTATATATCAAAACTGGCTTGATTAATCCAGCTCACTATGCACTTATACCACTATCACTTTGTACTCCATCAATACATAGTTAAAACTTATCAATATCTATCAAAAATAAATTTACAAAAAGAAAAGAACTCAATCCAATATGAAACGTTCACCATTTATTTAACAACCTTGGGAGAGCCACTTACCATCATTATCTGTTAGCGTTCTTAGCTCTGAAACAGTAGAAGCTAAAAGAATCACTATGGAATTACATGATTCAAGGAGGGAGGTATAGCTCCATAGCAGGGTGAATGCTCATCATGTATTAGGAACTAGGTTTAACTCAGTGTACACACACACACACACACACACACACACACACACACAAACATGTACCATGATTCTATCACTGACAAATGAATTACTAAAATCCATATATATCATATGAGCACCTAAATTAATCCTCTTGTAACAACATGCTGCAGGATCATCTGATTATCCATGTATTATTCAAATTTTTGAATAGTTCTTTTGCAGATGGACGCTGCTTATCAAAATTTCACATGAGGGGGCTGGAGAGATGGCTAAGCGGTTAAGGGATTTGCCTGCAAAGGCAAAGGATCCAAGTTCGACTCTCCAGGACCCACATAAACCAGATGCACTAGGGGGTGCATACATCTGGAGTTCCTTTGCAGTGGCTGGAGGCCCTAGTGTGCCCATTCTCTCTCTCCCCCCTCCCTCTTTCTCTCTCTCTCTCCACCTCCCTCTTTCTCTCTCTCTCTCTCAAATAAGTAATAAAATGTGTTTTTAAAAATAATGACAAAATATCCAAATAAATGTTTTGAAAAATCTCAGATGAGGGCTCAGCAGTTAAAGGCACTTACTTGCAAAGCCTGATGGCCCAGGATTGATTCCCAGTACCTATGTAAAGCCAAATGCATGTGACAGATAGATGACAGATGATAGAAGATAGATAACAGATAGATAGTAGATAGATAGAAGATAGTTTGATAGATCACAAATTAAATGTAATTTAAACAATATGCTATGATAATAAACATATATATAAAATAAATTAGTAAAATATTTCACAATTTCAGATGAAATAAAGACTGGAAACTGTGAATATGAAAGGATGAGAGAAGCAAAGCCAAAGAGAGCAACTCACTTAATGTGGGCTGCATAATATAGAGACATATCTGTTTGGGTCCTCATCATCCCCATGGGTCGTTGGTCACTGATGTCCCTGGTGCAGGAGGAGTTAGAAGGGAAGCAGGGTCCATCCTGGAGCAGCTGGTGTGTGTGATAATAGGCAATGAATACCCGGGAGACCATCTGATGGACAGCACTCGTTTATTCAACAGGGGAGTGAGTTTATAAACACTTGAGAAAGGTTGAGACAGCACATACAGATTATATGGTGATTGGATACAAAGTTTATGGGTTGCTATCTAATTGGTTGAAAGGCAGAAGTGTAAGGGAAAAGCTACGTGACTTCAGAGCTGTGAGGGAGGAGCTGTGAGCGAGATAACAGTAATGGCAGAAAAGCTCCGTGACTCCAGCCACATGAGGGCCTCTTGGGCAGCTAGCCACAAGGTCAGGAACTGTGGGGGAAGGGCAAAGCCTGACTTATGGGATGGTCAGAGCTTTGGGGATTAAGAAGGGGGAGGGCCTCACCAGTTCTGCACACTCTGGGCGATGACAGGGCACACTACAACCTTGCCTAAGAGTAGGGAGGGCCAGTCACCATCACCAGGGTGGCTTCCCAATGATATGGACAGCTGCAACCCCCACAGCCCAAGGTCCCCAGCCATGTCCAACAGTTCAGGCCAGCCTCCTCCCAGTCCCAGCCCATGTTTAGCAATGCCCAACATATCTGCATGTAGCAGCAGATACTGGTGACTCAAGAACAACTAGGGTTTTCTACAGTAACACTAAACAATAATCAAATGTGTGGTCATGCATGGTGACACTAGCAATGGCAGTACATGGTCATGCACAGTGACACTATCAATGACAGTATTTGGTTATGAAAACTGGTATCTAGAACTATAATACATGTTATTTGAATATATCTAACTTCCCCTTTTCTGCTATTTCTATAGGAGTTCAGACCAGAACTCAAACCTGAGAAAGTTGGGTATCTGTCACACCTCTATCATTACTCAGACCTCTGATTACTTTTTTTTTTAATGGAAGCTATAGGGAAGTGTTGCACCTTTATAAACTCAGCATCCATCAGCAATACTTAATAAATTTGTATGTTCATAGTAGACCATGGGACTTGGAACTTCAGAAGCACATAGCCAGCAAATGTCATACAGGCACCTTTGCTTGGATGACTCTTAACTTTGGATAACCTTTGGCTATCAAGGTCAAATATTCAAAACTAAACTCCTAACTGCATACATTTGTGCATTCGTGCACAGTTACTCATATATGCTTTTCTCTTATTTATTTGCTTGTTTGTTTAGTTATTTACTTTTTCTTGGTTTTTCAAGGTAGGGTCTCACTCTAGCCCAGGCTGACCTGGAACTCACTCTGTAGTCTCAGGCTGGCCTTGAACTCACAGCAATCCTCCTACATCAGCCTCCTGAGTGTTGGGATTAAAGGAGTGGGCCACTACACCCAGTTTACTTTGGTTATTTGAGGCAAGTTCTCACTCTACCAAAGCTGACCTAGAACTCTGTAGGCCAACCTGGTCTCAAACTCTTACCTCTCTGCCTCCCATCTTCCTGAGCCACCATGCCTGACTTCACTAGTACATTTCTGCATGGTATATTTATCCACCTAGCGTATACAATACATGTGAAAACTACTAAAGGTCACTGTAATTATGTACAAGATATATGCAGATAACCATATTTAATATTCCATTTCTTTCTTTAACCTCAATTTCTATAGCATTAAGCTGAATTGTAGAACAAGAGTCAGTAATTCTTATGTTTCCTACACTAACAAAAAATATTACTCAGATTCTAAATGTGTGAAATACCATTAATCACCAATTTGTGCTGTGCAGCCCTTCACAGTGTGTTTTCATCCTGAATCCCACATAAGACCATATTCACCTATAGGAAGAGGACAATGTGAGCCCACTTGCTACACAACATGTTTGCAGTCTCTCTAGTTGTGATTTCAAAGAGGTTTCAAACAGTTTTGTATCCGAACAGTTTATTTTTATTTTTATAAATGGTTATACTCTTATACAACCTCACCCTGTTCCCTTTTCCATGAGGTCATTCCTCAGTGGGATTATTGGTGTTCACTGTATCCCACCAGTTTTTTTTTTTTTTAATAAGAAAGTTTATAGTATGAACTTTTAAACTTTCCCTTATTTTCATACCAATTGCTTTTCCCCATACTTGAGCTCAGCCATTTGCCATATATTCAAGTGTTTCCGTACTTGAGATTCTGTGAAAGACCCAATGCTACTTAGCTGAGTGAGCCTGCATAGTCATGTGGGCCAAGGAGAAAAAGCTGGGCACAGCAATGGCAGCAATTCATAAACTTGCTAATTTTCTCCTATTTTGAGCTTATTGAGCCAAACTACTGAGACTTTTTTGCTTAACTCTAAATTTTGACCTTTCCAAATTCTTACATGTGAAACATTTCAACTCACTAAACAGCATGCTCATGTGGTGACAGTGCTAACGCCTTACTGCTGGCCATAACTTATTTCTGAATGTTGTTTGTGATCATGTTCGATGCATTACTTCCTAAGTCTGTCATTGGTTTTGCATTGGGGCTCGCAAAACAACTTGTACACACCAAAAGTTGTTTTCATATTATTTAGATTTTTAATTCTTAAAATTGCCTTGCAAGCTATTAAAGAAATTAGCAAATAACAAAAGGCAGACAAAAAGATAAAGGGTTGAATTTATGGAGCAAATAAGAGCTCTGAAGAAAGAAAGCAATTTAGTTTAATGTTGCGTACTGAGCAGTCATAGAATTAGGGGAAATGTTAAAGTCTGGGGCTAGGGAGCTGGATGAGTGGATAAAACACTTGCTGTGCAAATATGAGAACCTGAGTTCAGATCCCAGCACCTGCAAATGCCAGGTGGATGTGGCAGCCCCCCTGTAATCACAGCTGCAGGGAGGCAGAGAGAGACAGGGATGCCCCAGGGCAAGCCGGCCAGCAAGACCAATGTAACTGTTGAGCTCCAGGACTGCCATAGCAAATGACATCAAGAACAATCAATTGAAGGCAACTAATGTCAACCTCTGGCCTCCACGTGCCTGCACACAGGGGCATGGGACCCACACAAACATGTGCCTGCACATATGCACAACACACATGCACACACACACACACACACACACACACACAGTCTATTATCAGCATTAAGTTGAACAGGAAAGACATAATAACGCTAAGCTAATATTTACCAAGCTGGCAAATATTTACAAAGACAGTGATGTTGGCAGAAGAGGCTACTTCCTCTGGGAAAATACAGCAACACTTTGTTGTCTATGCAAATGAAAGTCCAGACAGAAGGCTGTGCTAAAAACAATAACACAGAGGGGAGACACTCTGAAGAGGCAGGATCTAGGTTGTCCTTTCCCAGCTAAAGGAGCGTGCTCAACTAAATTAAACTTCCCTGGCCCCCTGGTTCTTCTTTGTAACTGGGGAGGAGTGACTATAGTGTAGCATCAAGCATGGATAATGTAAAAACAGTATTTAGCACAATGTCACAAACTAAATGTTCAAAATGTCTCAGACATCATCCTTGTTAGAGGAATGTGATAGGGAAGATGGGATTCAGCAGGCAGATTCTACAAGTAAGCGGCTCTGGATAGAGCCTCTGTGGAGAAGTCATTCTGCTGTGACCCTCGGAGAGACAGGAAGCATGTTAATGACCCAGGGTTAGAATTAATAAGTGGCAGAGTCAGTCCTCAACCATAGACATTTCTAACTGGATGACTTTCAAAAATTGCTTTCCTTGTTAGTTTTTGGGGTGTGTGTGTAGTGTTTGTATGCAGTGTGGTGTGTGAGATGCATGTGTGTGCAAATGCACATGGGTTCAGGGGTCAGAGGAGAATGACAGATATCTTTTTTATCAGATAGCTACACATTTCTTTCCTGGAGATGAGGTCTCTCCCTCAACCCACAGCTGCTATCCTTCAGCAAGCCCCAGCAATTTTCTCATGTGCAGCCCCATGTACTGGGATTATAGCTTTTATTTTATTTTATTTACTTAATTATTTACTTATTTGTTTATTTGGGAGAGAGAGAGAGATTAAAGGTGGGTAAACCAGGGGTCCTGCCACTGCAAATGAACTCTAGAGGCATGGTTCCAGTTTGTGCATCTGGCTTTACATGGGTACTCAGGAATCAAACCCAGGCAGTCATGCTTTGCAAGCAAATACCTTTTACCACTAATCCATCTCCCCAGTCCAAAAATACTTTCTTTTTAAGGAATCTTCAACATCTTAGCTACCTCTAAAAAAATTCAAAAGAAAGAAAAGTAGAGCTGGGCTTCTTGTCTTCAGTCTGGCAAATGAGGAACTTCAAAGCTGCCATTCAGTTATAAGAAAACACTGAAAAAAATTGAAAACTCAACAGCTCTTATTAGCTGCATCTGAGAACTGAGGTCACAGAGCTAATGGAGCTCACACTTGGGTTCCCTGATCCCCTCCCTCTTTCTCTCTATCAAATAAATAAATAAATTATTTTTAAAAAAATAGTTGACATTAAAAACTAATCTCATATGGATATCAAAAGGACCTTGTCTTCCAGAGTTCTCCTATCTTTATTGGTAGAGGTTATCCAATAACATTGGATACTTCTGAGTCCATCCCCGAGCTATTCTGTTGTATTTTGTCTATCGGTTTTGTAGATTTGAGCAATCTCAGGCACTAAAGGATCATCTAAATTGGGATCACACAACAGAGAACAGATGGGCAAAAGTACTTTTGAAATAGTTAGTGCTAGAGGCCACTGTGACCGTAGAATATCAAGACAAATCCATTTGACTGCTTTCTATGAGCCCATGCTTCATCTTCCCCTGGGCACGTGTTTACTTGATACAGCAGTGCTGCGTGTTGTACATACCTGGAACAACAAACTAGAAATACTGTACTTCTGTACCAACATTGCCTCCTAGCAGAGAAGTGTGTGTGAGAAGCCAGTTCTCCAAGCATAATCTAGTTGTGAAACTAAAAGCTTTCCTTATTGATTTAAATTTGGATAACAGCAAGGTATAAGGGGTGGTGGGTACATGCTGTGTGCTTGGTTGTGGAAAAAGCTCCACTGACCAGTAGGAGATTTTATTTAAAGTGGATTATATCTAATCTCAAAACATTACAAAACCCAAAGCTGAAGAACATGAAGCTGTTTCTGTATCCATTTCATCCCGAAGGACTTACAACTTAGATGAAAATTATGACCAACTACAGTCAACTCTACCCACATCCTGTATTTTATAATCTTAAATTTAACTGGTTAACATTTAAGTGAATTGGAGCTATTAGTACAAAAAAGTGTAATGGGCCTTGTTCCCAGCTCTTTTACATCTCCCTCTCCCTTAGACTCCTTTATGGTTCTTTCTCTCCATAATTTTTTGGTTTGCATGTGATTTCTCAGTTAATACATAACTAATAGCTCTTATTTTTCTAACATTTTTAAGTGCTTTAGGTCTGTTTGGATATAAGGGTGAAAATTCATTTGATGGAAATACTTGTGTACATTTAAAGACCCAGTTGCTCCTCTGGAGCTTGTAAGTTCAAGAATAATTAATCTCTGTGATTAACTGATGACTACAGTCATTACATATTTTAAAAAAACCTAATCTCATATAAAAACTATTCAATGAAATTAAATCAGAAAATCACTCACATCAAGGGAAAGAAATGGGTATATGAGTACAATCAGCACTTAGAACCCCAAATAGATATGACTAGAAAACAACATATGCCCATGACATACCATCATTCAAAGTTTAAAACTACAAAACACAGAGACAATATTAAATGCTACAAGAGAAAAGGCAAACTCTGAATAACTTCAGACCTGTCAGCAGAAACCCCAGAAGCTAGGAAAGTATAGAATGACATGGGTCAAGCCCTTGCAGTAAATACCTGCCAACAAAGATGTTTCTATCTTGAAATAAAATTTCCACAAATTAGGGGAGAACTCAAGACTTTTGACATGAGCACAGACTAAAGCAATTGATCACCATAAAGACAGAATTATAGAAAATAGCCAAGGGAATTCTATATAAAGAGAAGGGAAAAGACCATGACAACATGAGAACACAGAAAAGAATAAATCTCATGAGAGAAACAGATTTGAGACATTTGAAAGGTATCAAATATGTCTAACTCAGTAAATCAGCAAACCTCTAACATGAATAAGAGAGAAAGAAACACACAGAATTTTGACCACTCAGAAAAGCTGATGGGAATCTGCAAATCTCTAAATATTAACCCTAAAGGTAAATGCCTCCAACTCTCCCATGAAAAGACAGACTCGCCACTTGAATCCAAACACAATCCCCATAGTGTTTATTTGAAAGATACTCTCAGTAGCAGAGACATATGGACTGAAAGTCAAAAGACAGAATATTATAGGCCAAGCAATTAGAAGCAGGATATTGTAGTCACCACCACACTGCTGGAACAAACATCCAACCAGACAGAGTTTATGGAGGAAGGGGTTAGTGCAGGTTACAAATCCAAGGGAAGTTTCATCAACAGCAGAAGCCAGCTCCCCTTCATAGATCCAAGAATAGAGACACAGCCAGCAGACACCAAAATCAGGCAAGCAAGAGCTCAAACTGTTCTTTCTACAACTTTTTTCTGGAATCAGAACTTCCCTCAGTGACCCACCCCCAAGCATGGAGCTTAACCTTAACCAAAGATACCTGAGGCCAGAGCAAGGTGTGGTTGTGCACGTCTTTAATCTCAGCACCCAGGAGAAAGAGGTAGAGGAATCACTGTGAGTTCAAGGTCACCCTGAGACTACATAGTGAATTTCAAGCCATCATGGGCTACAGTGAGACCTACAAACAAAAATACCTAAGACTATGGAAGACATTCATTCACATTCAAACCACCACATATGAACAAGTAGGAGAAACCAACCATCCTCATGTCCACCAACAAGCAAATATCACAAAAAATAAAGAAGACTCAGTATATTAATAAAAAGACTATCCATAAAAACAAATAATATTATAAATACATTTGGTGTACCTAATTTCATAAAATGAACTCTATTGAGACAGAATATGACAGATGCATTAATAGTGAGTGACCAAGGCCGTATTCTTTTCACTAGGTAGATCATCCAGACAAACACAATTAGCATTCTTACCTCCAATTTGTACTGTAGCATGAAACAGATCAGTAGAATTTAACATACATCTGCAGAATATTCCATCTAACAGCAGGGGAATGCACATTTTACTCAGCATCCCATGACACTTTCTCCAACTAGACCATATCCTCTGCCATAAGTCAAAACTTAAATGTAAAAATTTAAAAAAAAAATATTTCCGGGCTGGAGAGATGGCTTAGTGATTAAGGCGCCTGCCTGCTAAGCCTATGAACCGGGTTCCAATCTCCAGGTCCCACGTTTAGCCAGATGCAAAGTGATGAAAGGGTGCAATGCCGCACTTGCCCACAAGGGGGCGCACACATCTGGATTTCGTTCACAACAGCTGAGAGACTGCTGGCGCGCCCATTCTCTGTCTCCCTCTCCTCTCTGTATGTCTCTCTCTGTGTCTTTCTCCAAAAATAAATAAAATGATAAAAAAATTTTTAAAAATTTCCTTTATCATATCAGATCACAACAAATTAAAGCTAGAAGTCAATAGCAAGAGAACCTATACAACCACATGACTGTTGAATATACTCTCAATGAAGCCGAGGGTCATTGAGGAAATCCAGGAAGAAAATTTTAAAGATTTTTAGAAACACATTAAATGAAAGATGACTTGGCAAAATCAGTAGAGTGCAGCAAAGGCCTGTCTAAGACAGAAGTGGGTCGCTGTGAATGCCTACATCAATGTCTGAGGGGAATCTCTGAAAAGTAAACTAGTGTTGAATCTTGGGTTCTTAGAAGCACAAGAAAAATATCAAAACTAAACTCAGTAGATGGAAAGAAATAAGAGAGATCTCAGAAATTAATGAAATATTCAAAAATTACAATCAATGAACAAAGAATTGATTTATTTGAAAAGACAAATAAAATGTATTACAATAGTGATCATCATATTAAGCAAAGTAAGCCATATTCAGAACAACAAAATGTGTTTTCTCTCTTATGTGGAATGTAAAATGTGGTGTGTGTGTGTGTGTGTGTGTGATTAACATTAAAAGTGTACCATAAAGAAGAGTATTTGGTAAGAGGAGGAGGAGCAGAAGAAGGGATTAAAAACTTAGGAAGAGACTCTGATTCAGAATAAAAAGTAAAAACAAGGCCAGGAGGATAGTCAGTGGCAGATCACTGCCTAGGATGCAAGCTCATAGATTCTATCCCCAGCATTACCAAATAAAATAAAATACCTTCCACAGCCTCCAAAACAGTATCAACAACTTGTCACCAAGAGCTCATTCATGTTCAAACCGTGACATTATTGTTCCTTCACCCTGTGTCCCTCACTGGACCTTCACTCACAATATACCCATACCCACACCACAGCCTGTCCTTCCAAGCTCAAAAAGGGGTCTGTGTCTGTTTCCTAGTCTTTTCTCTGTGTTGATTTTGTTTCCTACTACTTTAGTGAAAGTATTTATTAAGTTGAGGGGTTTTCTTATAGTTTTATTGAGTCTTCTTAAGTATAGAATCATGTAATCGCCAATAGAGACAGTTTAACTTCTTTTTTTCCTATTTTTATTCCTTTTATATCTTCTTCATGTTTTATTGCTCCAGAAAGGACTTCAAGCACAATATTGAGCAGAAGTGCAAGACTGGGCAGTCTTACCTAGACGAAAGAATCACAGTTTATCATCATTGAATAGAAGGTTTGCTATAGGTTTTTTATATATATATAGGCTGTAATTCACCCTGTAGTCTCAGGGTGGCCTTGAACTCATGGCAATCATCCAACCTCTGCTTCCCAAGTGCTGGGATTAAAGGCATGCGCCACCACGCCCGGCTCTCTTTATTATCCTTATTATCCTTTATATCTTTATTTCATCATCAAATTTGAAAGATAGCTTTGCTGGACACTGCATTCTCTGTTGATAGTTACTTACTTTCAGAGCTTGGAATATATCATTGCATTACTTTTTGGCTTTCATCAACGCTGATGAAAGATCTAAGGTTATTGATATTCCTGCTTTAGTGAATCGGCATTTTTTCCCTTAGAGCTGTATTGTTTCATCATTTTGTATTTGTTTTTACATTGGTACTGTGATGTGTCATGCAGAAGTCCTTCTCTGCCTCTCCTGTTTGGATTAAATATCTTTCTGTAAATTTGAAGAAATTTCACTTACAATTTCAATAAGCAGTTGATCAATTCCTTTGGCATTGATCTTAGCTCCATCTTTGCAGAGTATATTTTATTTATCTATTTTACAATCAGAAGCCACTAATTAAACACTATGTAACATGTTTAATATGTACTTCCATAAAAATGGCCTGTTTTTGTTTGGGTGTTTTGGTTTGTTTTTATGTATAATTGGAATAGAAAGAAATTTGGAATGTTTTCAAATAGCACTGCCTGAAGAGGCTTCTGGAAGCCGTAGGAAAATACTCTGCCTAACCCCAATTAGTCTTGTTTTCCATAATCAGGCCAGTTCTGTTTTTCAATATATCCACTAAACATGGTAATAATGAAAATTAATATGGTTAGAGAGCAATTCAATAGCAACTGTTTAGTCCTTATAATTTTTGTTTCCTGTTATGATTTTCATAAAACCTGTCAGCTCTGAAGAAGAGGTTCAAGTAGGGAATGAGCTAAAAAGTGGGCAGGTGTGCCTGGATTTGCTTCTTTAATGCAATATGGAAGTCATTTCTCAGCCAAACTGAACCATATTTACATTACACTTGGCAAGATAACTACTTCTCAGAATAAGTGAAACCTCGATATGGATTCAAATTACTTAACTCATATTTGATTCCATATATAAAAATATCTACTTCTAAAAATTTTTTCTGTATGGTGCATGCATCTGGAGATTCATCTGCAGCTGCAAGAGGACCTAAAGGTTTTTTTTTTTCCCCTCTCTTTTCCTCCCTCTACCCTCTCTATCATGAATAAATAAAAATATTCTTGGGCTGGAGAAATGGCTTAGTGGTTAAGGCAATTGCCTATAAAGCCAAAGGACCCAGGTTCGATTCCCCAGGACCCACATAAAGCCAGATGCACAAGGTGGCACATGCATTTGGACTTTGTCTGCAGTTGGCAGAGGCTCTAAAGTGCCCATTCTCTCTCTTTCTCTCCCTCTATCTCTCTCTCTTCTCATGTAAATAAATTTAAAAAAATTAAAAACTGTTCTTGTGACTTTATTAGTAATGGCAAGAAGTTTTAACATAAGAAAAATGCTGGAATCTCATTCTGTGGTCCTATCTTGTGCCACTTTATTAATAAAAAGACTGAATTTTTTTTTCAGTACTACTAGAAATGAGTTACTAGGTACAACATAGGGGAAATGAAGCTAGAAGGAAATAGGAGAAATATCAGGCATGAAACTATATGCAGAAACAAGTCTAGTGCTCTATAGTACAGTGGGGCTATAAATGTTGACAATCACAATCCATTGTATCATAGTATCACATTATATCTTATAGATATAAACAATTACTATGTGTCAATGAAAAATTAAAGGAAAAATATGTAACAAAATAAAGTATTATAATTACTAGCAGCTACAGATGATACACCTGCAATCTACAGACTTTAAATTTAAATGACTTTTATTTTATTTGAGAGAAAGAGACAGATAGAGACAGAGACAGAGAGAGATAAAGAGAGAAAATGGATGCACCAGAGGCTCTAACCACTTCAATTGAACTCCAGATATATACACCACCATGCGAATCTGGCTTAAATGAGTTCCTGGGGAATTGAGCCTGGGTCCTTTGACTTTGCAGACAAGCACATTAACGGTTAATCCATCCCTCCAGCCCTTAAATGATCATTTTAACTATATTTATATTTCTCTAATAATATTTTTTCAACTACAAAATGAGATATCCTATTAGGAGATGTGAAGATGATTACAATACAGTTCTTTCTTTCAGAAATGCATCATATAAGAGGGAAGATGGAATGGGTTTTATAAACTGTCCATTTTTTTTCTACTTTTATGACTCATAGTATTGTCCTGGTAATAATGCTTCTATAAACAGCATAAAACAGGAAAAATGGAAAATAAAGCAAGTTCTAGCATTAAGAAAAGATCTGTGGACTGGAGAGATGGTTAACAGTTGAAGTGCATGCCTGCAAAACCTAAGGATCCAGGTTCGATTCTCCAGATCCCATGTAATGTAGATGTACATAGTGGCGCTTGCGTCTGGAGTTCGTTGCAATGACCAGAGGCCCTGGCACACCCATTCTCACTCTTTCGCTGTCTCCCTCTCTCTTCCCTCTCTCTGTCTCTAATAAATAAATAAGTAAAAATAAATCTTTATTTATAAAAAAGAAAAAATATGCCACACCACAAAGAAAACATATTCTTACTATAATTCTTAACAAGGGTTCCATCAATATCATCCTTGATCAGTATCTGATATATGGTAGTAATTCAAGAAGTACTTGATTAATAAATTAATGCATTAAATTTCTACACAGACAAGTAAAAGTAACACAAAGAAACAGCATCTAAAGCACATCTATTATATAATCAACAGATATGTAACATCCAGGTTATTTCCAAATACGAAAGTTACTTTCTTGTTCCCAGGAAAAACACTCATCCAGAAGCAGTTTAGGGAAGGATAAGGCTTATTTTCAGCTTACAGTATTACAGTATTAAGGGGGACATCATGGTGAGGAAAGCACTGTAAAAGAAGAAAGCAGAAGTCTCATGATTTCATCAACAGAGAGAAAGTATACAGAGAAAGAACTGCAAGTAAAATTGGGCTTTAACATCTCAAGGTCTTCCCACAGTGACTCACTTCCTCCAGCAAGGTTCCACCTTTAAAGATTCCAAAACTTTCCCAAACAGCACTACCAACTGGGGATTGAGAATTCAAACAATACCTATGAGGTACATTTTACATTCAAACCACCATATTTTGACCCTAGCCCCCATAGACTGCTGACCATCCCATGATACAAAATGTATAAAGTCCAAATTTGAAGCTACCCATAGTCTTTAATCAGTCCCAACACTGTCTAAAAGTCTCAGGCCCAAAGATTCATCTAAGACTCAAGTCAGCCTCTTAACTGTGAACCCTGTAAAATAAAAACACAAGTTACCCACTTCCTAACATATAAAGGTACAGAATAAACATTTATATTCCAAAATGGAGGACTGGAGGCTTAGGAAAAAAGATGAGGCCAAAACAAGACTGAAGATTAGCAGGAAAAATCTCCAAATCCTATAGTTCCGTATACAGATCTGGGATTCACAGTGAAATCCTTTGAGCTCCAAAAGGCTTGGGTAGCTCTCTAGCTCTGTACCTCCAGCTGTGCTGCCCATAGCCTCTCTCATGGCCCACTCCACCCTGAGCCTACAGCTTGCCTTGGTGGACATCCCATGACTTTGGAATCTCCAATCTTCTAAGATCCTTATTGGAATTTTGGGTCCATCTTCACAGATTCTCACAGTGGCCTCACACAGCCTTCTTGTAAGGACTTCAGGCCTGCCTCATGTTGCTTACACTCAGAGATCCATGGAAGCATGGAATAATATTTTATGGCCTCAACTTGGCATCTTTCTTTCTTTCAAAACCAGTTCCATATGGATTATGCTGCCAAGTTCTAGTATTAGCTTGGGCTCAGACATGCCCCTTGTAGTACAGATGCAGCAGTCTCTGACTTTGGGAAGCAGAAACCTCCTTCAGCATTCTTCCTTTGGGCTTTTTATTTCAAAAGAATTTTAATTCTTCATATCTTGATCCTTCAATGAGTTGAGTATTCCCGTTAGGGCATCTTTCCTATGATCCCAGTGCAGAACAATTGACTTATCTTTAATGTTGATCATCTCTTTAAAATTACACCTAGGTGCTCAGGTGCCTAACATCTCTGGATCTGAGAATTTAAATTTGCATTAATTTCTTTCTGTGATTAACTTTATATTTTTTTATTTTCTGTTCTGTATCCCCCCACACACTTTTTTAAGATTTTAAATGTGATTCAGGGCAGCCAAAAGAATTCACATCACAGGTTCAATATCATTCTGCTTGGAAATTTCCTCCATCAAACATATCAATACATTACTTTTAAATTCAACTTTGCTCAAGTTCTTAGGACACAGGCAGAATGTATCCAGATTCTTTGCCAGAATATCACATGAATTGCCTCTAGCACCATTTCTGATAGAATTCTTGTTCCCCTCTGAAATCTCATAAGCTGAGCCTCTACAAATTACACTTCTCCCAGCCTTCTGGTCTTCCAAACTCCTATCAGAATGGCTCACTTAGCTCTACTTACAGCACTGTAAGGTTTCTCTAGCCCAAAGCTCCAAATCCTTTTATATTCCCTCTGAAAACCAGTTCCAAAAGACTAAGATCCACACCGGCAGATTGTTACAGCAACAGCCCCACTACTGTGTACAATTTTCTGTACTAGTTACTTCATACTGATGGGACACAATACCAGACCAGAAGCACCTTTTTGAAGGAACAGGCTTTGGTTTATAGTTTTAAGGGGAAGTCCATTATGGTGGGGAAAGCATAGCAAGAGTAGGAAGCTGGAGTCACAATGTCATATCTATAAGAAAGAGTAGACAGAGAGAAAAGAACAAGTGTAGTTGGTCTGTTACACCTCAAGACCCACCCCAGTGATCCTCTTCTTCCAGTAATGCTCTCCTTCCTAACAGTTCCACAACCTTCCCAAACAACTCCACTAATTGGGGAATTATGTATTCAAACAACCCCACAAAGTTATATGTTGAAGATCCTATATGTTTATAAGTCAAGCTCACATCTTCACAAACTTAACCATTTTCCTCTGCCATAACAGCATCCAAATTTTCATCCAATCTTCCTCTATCATAGAGATAACTATAGTACAATTTAACTTAATTTCCTTCTTTCAATATTAACTACATGTGCTACATGTATAGATCAGCATCTGTCAAGCATTCTGTTCCATCTGAAGATAGTCCAACTGTGTCATGGACTTTTCTAGTCACACCTCTTTAACTGATATTTTCTAATTGTCTTATTAAAATCCATTTACCTAGAACATTCTATGTTTATTAAAGTCAGTTTATGTCTTTTACCGAAAGGAACAAGTATGCTACATTACCAACCTTATTCAACATTAATAACAATATCATAAAACAATGAATAGACTAAAATTTTATGAATATATTGCTATGGGAAGTTCAATTTGAGGTATTATTCTAGAGCTCAATTAAGTGTGAGTTTTTATACTTGGGATTTAGGGAGAGGGTATTTCAGACAGACCAATGTGAATGCAAATAGAACTGAAGGAAGCAGGCTTCAACTTTGCCTATAGATGTGTATGTGTGGAAGCACAGAAAACTGAGTCTATGGAGGGCCAGTTTACTAGATAACCATCTAGCAGTCACTGAAGGAACAACTGGGCAACACTGCATGACAGCAATGACAGTGAGCAGACACGACAGAAGTGAGGTCAGTCAGGAGGAAGTTGGTGCCATAGCTGCAATGGTGAGGATCTGAACAAGGGTAGTGGTGGCAAAAGGAAAGATACAAGGTTTGATCTAAGAAAAAGATGTCAAGAACCAGTGACTATTTGCAGAAGAGCTCGCCAGGTAATGATGATGCCACGGTTCTTAGCCTCTAAGAGTAGGTGTCACGAGTGAGAAGCTGGAGAGGAGGAGCCTCAGAAAATGCATAGATTAGTGACCCAGGGCATAGCCTTGGAAACTATATGCATTACATGATGGTGAAAGTCTGCAAAAGAACTATTGAGCAAATAAGTAGACAACCAAAGTACAGCAAGGTCCATGAGAGGCTAGGAAGGGAACAGTTTCATTAATAGTGTGCAGTATTCATATGATCACTGATGAGGGATTTACTAACAATGCCTAAAACCTTGTGAAAAAATTAAATATTCAATATAATGTAGAGTTATGTAAGTAAATTTCATGGAGTTTAATGTTGTGCATAAAAAGTGAAGAAATTTGATCATATAGACAAAGTGTACTATTTATACCTGTTACTTCTCCACTCTGTGATAGAGTACCTAAGAGAATTGACTTAAAAGGAGGAAAGACTTCCTTTGTTTCATAGATTTGGAGGTAGCCGTTCATAGTCAGCTCACACAGTATCTGTGGCCTGTGGCAAGGCAGAACATCATGGAGGCCAGAGTGCGTGGTGGAGAAAAGCTGCTCACATCATAGTATCCAGTAAGCCGAGAAAGACAGGAAAGGGCCATGTTGTTCAAAGACATGCACCCCAGGACTTGCTATCTTTTAATCAGGTCCCACTGATGTGAAAATTTTGGAGTCCAGGGAGGGATTAGATGTCCATATAGATGCAAGAGACCCCACACCCATGGACCCCACCTTAGGGTCCTTGTTCAAGTTATCAAAGAATTGAAAATGCAGAATCTGAGCAGCCATCTTGGATGACACTGGGTCAGACACTGGTTCTAGTCCTGCCATGGCAGGCCAAGTAGTATCTCCGTGGGCCTCTGTCCAAGGCTGACTACCTAGAAAAAAAGTGTAACACTGCTCCTCCTATTCCACATCACCACAGCCTGGGTCTCAGCATCTAGTTCTATCAAGCTATGACTCCATCAATGGAGTAACACACTGATTACGTCAGAGCCTCAAGATCTAGTCATTCCCAAAAAAAAAGCCTCATTAAATTGAAACCAAGTATTTGGCAGGTGAGACTTCAGGGGATATGTCAGATTCAAACCACCATATTATCTGATTCTCAAAAGCAAACTGGCAAGTTATAAACATGACATCAAAAATAAATTTTCATAACAAAAAAGTAATCCTATAAATAAGGTGTTAAATAAGGAACTACTTAACTGTGAAGTACTGTTATAAAATGAGTCAGTGTTTCTAAAGGAGAGAGGATTTGAGAAACATGACTTTATGCCAAATGTGTCTGCAGAAAGTTATTTTTTGAATCTCACTATTTATCCTCTCCTGCATATCATATCTAAGTTGTATTTGGAAGTAGCTTCAACAACATCCAAAAGAGTAGATACTCGTACCGGAAAAAGAAGTTAAAACAGCTTTGTTGAGGGGAGATAGAGAGGAGATTAATTATGTCACACTTCGGTACACAATAAGAGGAACGGCAGGGTTGGGGGATAGTCATTATGTCATGGGGCATGGGGTACAGGGAGCTCACCTAGCCTGTGAACCCTGACTTTTAGGTTTTTATCCATTTTAACAAAGAGTTGAGGGAGCACACTCTGAGAAGGGTAATTGATTAATTGTGAGATTTATTGAGGGAGAATTATTTTCCAAGGGGAGCTTAGAAAGATTCATATCAGAAGGGAATTCCTCTCCTCGCCCTCCTGGAAAGGAATGGGGCAGATGGAAAGGATTTCCATCACTGAGAAACCTCCCGGTGAAAGCCCATAAACACTCAAACATGGAGCAAAACTGTGAGAGCTTGGCCAAAAGATTCAGAAGAAACACACACACACACACACACACACACACACATGCACGCACACACACACACGCACACACACGGGAAACACGGGAAGTAGGACAAGTGTTCAAGCCCTTCATCTTTACATTGAAGGAAGCAAAAAAGGTTAGCAAGCAAGGGATCCAGAACTTAGAGGAAAATAACATGAGAAGACAACTAAAACCAAGGCAAGAAAGTGTCCTAATTGAGAAGAAATTTCCGTCCCCCAGCTATGGTGGGATGGGGAAGAGCTTACCAAAGCAGAAATCAAGACCTTCTAGTACCCAGAGAATGTAGCCAACGGAGCAAAAAGAGGGCCACACGCAAAGCAAGCCCTTTTAGAGTTCTGTAGGATGGACTTTATTGTCAGAGTCAGGTGTGTCAGGGAGAGAGAACTGATTGGTTCATGGGCTCATGAGGCTGGCTCAGGAGGGCCCAGGCCACCCTGGCGCTGAGCTGCGAAAGAAGCAGGAAGTTAAGGCCAGGGTGCTGAGGAACTGTTTACAGCCACCCTGGACGACAGTGAATCCAACTCTCAATTCTAGTTTTGCCAGAGCAAGTGAGCTGGAACCTCCTCGGTCTTCCTTTGGGCCTTTTTGCCTGACTGACTTATAAAAAAAAGACTGTCTTGCTCCTATTTTCCTTTAATTTGATGTTCTGCCCAAATAGTTCTCCTAGGCAGGTCAAGATGGCATTAAACCCTCCCCTCAGCTTGACTAAATTTTAAACACATTCTTCTTTATGACTCTAGGTTGTTAAAGATTTTACTTTAGAAAAATTTCAATTGTAAATGTTTTCCCTGTTCCCTCTGATATGTAAATCTTTGTAAAAGCTTCTTGACAGTTTTACAACCTAGAAATGTCTTTCTCAAGTACCTGAGAGTTATCCCTTTGAAATGCAGTCATTAAAGGAGAAAGTGCTCTCTCTCTCTCTCTCTCTCTCTCTCTCTCCCTCCCTCCCTCCCTATCTCTCTTTTCTTTCTTTCTCATCCAGCCTCTGTGTGTGTGTGGGGGGGAACCTGAACCTAAACTCAGAGGATGCTTGCTCTAAATGGTAAAACTACCTGCTTTTTTTTTTTTAAATTTTTATTGACTTTTAATCTTACATACCAAAAAAACCCCACCTGATATTTCCCTCCCCTCCCCCATTCCACTTTAGAACTCCGGTCTCCATCGTATCCCCTCCCTTTCTCCATTAGTCTCTCTCCTCTTTTTAAAAGAAGTAATGAAAATTATTTTTCCTTAGAGCCAATTAGCAAACATACATGGCCTGTCTTCTCCCTTCTATGCCCCTCCCACATGGAACCCAGGGCCTTGAACATGCTGAGGAGTGCTGTACAGCTGAACTATGCCCTCAGCCCCTCACACTCCAATGCTTCAAAGTCATCCCACAACAGCTGATCCCAAACTGATCTCTCATTTCTTATACAAGCCTTGAAAACGTCTTTCTTACTTGAACTTAATGTGTGTAACTTTTGCCTGATACAGGCAAGTTATCATTAATTGCTAGACTGTATGTAAGAAAGAAGAAAAAAGAAAGAGAGAGAGAGGGAGGGAGGGAGGGAGGGAGGAAAGAGAAAGAAAGGAAAGAAAGAAAAAAGAAAGAAGGAAGGAAGAGAAGGGGAGGAGGGAGGAAGGAAGGAAGGAAGAAAGGAGAAAAAGTCAGAGCAGGACCAAAATAGAAGTTACTAGTCAAATGTAGCCACACAAGTCTAGGAGTTGTGTAACAGAGTTTTGGGGATTCAGGGAGGTCCTTGAATTCTAAACCTGAGTTTGTGTCTGTTTTTATCCAAAAAATTGAGATATACCAAACCTGAGTTTGTGTCTGTTGTTATCCAAAAAATTGAGATATACAGGCTGAGAAGGATAGTTCTTAAACTATTACTTTTTATTCAGGAATATATGAGGGAGAGGGAGGAATATACAAGGATGAGAAAATGGATAAACCCCCATGGCTAATAGCCCATGTGGGAAGTGAGAATGCACCTAACATATGAAAAGGGATTTAGAGGGGAAAGAATAGAAAGTGCAGAGAGCTCCAGTCATGTGGAGGCAGGAGGGGATAGAGAACCCATGAGGGAGTAGGGGTAGCTTACCAGGACCTGGAAGTTCAGGAGAGCTGAAGAGCCAGCTAAAAGAGTGGCCTGCCCACCTGGTAAGCGTCTGCTTATAAATTAATAAACTCAGATGAGCCAGAGTGAGAGCTGATTGGTCTTGGCTAGGGACTGGCTCAAGAAAAGGCCAGTCATGATGTCAAGTTTGGGGCTGAGCTTAACCAACCACAATGCTAGGATCAGATTTAAATTCTAGTAAAGAGGAACTCTTCCCTCCCAGGAGTGGCTCAGGTTGTTTATGTAAAAACAGATCTGGGAAAACTCCTTTAGTCAAGAGATAAAGAGAGCTGAGGTCCTTCTCTATCTCTAGTAAAGTGGAGACTGTAAGGGCAGACTTAAGAACATTGCTGCTTTTTACTTTCAGCGCAAGGTCACCCTAAACTACCTAACAAAACTACCTGACTCCCTCTCGTTTGCACTAGGCAGAGTTTCTAAAGGTGAAGTGAGTGATCATGAGTCACAAGATACACAGAAACTAAAAATAAGAGGCATTTAGTTAAATTAGTTTTAAAAACAGTCTTTATTATATCTATGTGATGTTTGAGAAATCCTTAGTCTCCATATCTCTAATTAAAATGTCATAGAGCACTCTTCATGTCACCTGTCATTCTAAAAGCCATTAATTTAAAAACCTATTATTCGGAGAGAACAAGAATCCTCTGTCACTATGACAGGATTGTTAAAAAAACACACACACACACACACACATTCCGATAAATGAATAAATAAAGCATTCTTACATCAAAGGGAATAAGAGTCTACTCTGGGGGCAAATATGAGTGACCATGGCCCAGGAACACAGATTTAAAATAAGTTCTTTTGTTTTGTTTGAGGTAAGCCCAACAGACTGGCCCCCCTTTTTTATGAGAGAGAGAGAGAATTGGCATGCCAGGGCCTCCAGCCACTGTACTTGAACTCCAGACATGTGTGTCACCTTGTGCATCTGGTTTATGTGGGATCTGGGGAATCAGACATGGGTCCTTGGGCTTCTCCAGTAAGCTCCTTAACCACTAAGCTACTTCTCCAGCCCTTAAATAAGTTTTTTGATTACTATGTAATTTAGCAGGAATGCCCCAGACAAAAATAATTGTTTTAATACAATTTTTTCCTACTGATAAGGCAGTATTTATATAACAAGTAAAAGCTTTACCCAATGCTAAAACATACAAACTTGGCATTTTCATAATGTCTAGCCACAGGTTTTAAATGACTCATTTAGTAAAAAGGTAATACAAATCCCATGTTTTTAAAGCCAGTTTTGTAAATGTTACTGAAATCAGATCAACATTGAAAAAAACCTTTTTGCTGCAAACAGAGAATTGAATACTAGTTATATCCTAGGTTATTGAATTTGGACCTTGTAGCATTTTAATAACCTTTCATTATAACCAACTTACTTATACATGTGTCATCTTTCTTTACATTTTAACTCATGATATTTTACCACATATCTTAATCATTTTTTTCTTCATCTATTTCCATTTGAAGCAATCCTTTCTCCCCCAAAAGCATTGTCTTTCTTTCTTAAACTTCTTTACCAAAAATATATTTCATATCTATAACTCATATCTCTTTTTTATCTTGTTTCCCTTCTGTATTATTGTTTATATTATTCTAAAAACCTAAAACCATGTTTAATATAATAATATATTTTAAGTGAAAATCCAGGAAGCTATATATATGAAACAGAAGACATGTATATTGTGTCTTAAATACCTAACAGCTGTAAACAAACAGAACATATTAATTGTCCTGTGTTTTCTTGACAAATTTAAACTGTTTGACTTAGATATTATTTTAATAAGAATTTAGAATTCGTCTTGCTTAAAAAGAAAAAAAAAAAATAACCAACCAAACAACACTTACTTCTCATTTGGGTCCTCAAGGCAATCAAAAGATAAGATTCAAGTCTGTTATTTCTAGGTTTGTTTGTGCTTTGTTCTTGTTTACTTAAAAATGCTTATTTATTGATTTGTGTTTGAGAGAGGAGAGAATGGATGAACCAAGTCCTCTTGCCTCTGCAGACAAACTCCAGATGCATGTGCCACGTTGTCCATCTGGTTTCATTCATGTGGGTACTGGAGAATCAAACCGGGGCCATCAGGCTATGCAAACAAGCACCTTTGACTGATGAGCCATCTCCTCAATCCCTGCTGTTTACTTTGAAATTGCATGTTTAGGTTTGTAACAAGCATGCTAGTGTTCGGCAAGCCTTTTACCTACATTATTATATCTTTCTTTAAAGCTAAATTGCATAAATGTTATTGCCCCAAATACATTGTAAAACAGAAATTATAGAGATGATAATTAAGTAATGAGACCCATTAGGATTATCTGTTAACCTTAAAATGTTAAGCAGGGTTTTTTTTTTTTTTTGGTAGTCTCAGATATTTAGACATATCTTACATCTAAGTTTTATCCCAAAACAGGCCATAATAGTAGTCACCCCTGCAAAAAAGAAACAAAGTCAGAGAAGGAAAGATGATAGTAAGAGGTTGAAAATAGACTCCCATAATTTATCTTTAGTTCCGAATTTTTTTTCAGCCATTTCCTTTTCAATTTTAAGAACTCCTTTTAACTTAGATATTGTCAGGTTAGGGGTTTGTAATAAAGGACTTAGACAGTTTTCTTGGTTTTAAGACTTTATTGTAATGGGAGAGAGAATGGGAGATAGAGAGAAGAAGTGAGAGAGACAGGGAAGAAGAGAGAGGAGAGAGAAGGGAGGATGTGCACTTGGGAGAGAGAGCAAAAAGGCCCAATGAATAAGAGTGGGAGAAGGGGTAAAAGGGCAGAGAGTCAAGTGGGGCAGAAGCAGGGCGTGTCCACGTGAAGTAGGAAAGCCCAAAGGGGAGAGAGAGAGGACCAGAGGAAAGGTTCTTTGGTAAGAAGGGAACAGCCCTTCGTGGGTGATGTGCTGAGGTAGGAGCTAGGGGAAGGTGGCCTTCCCCTTCAGCCCAGAGGTACCCTCTATTACCTTAACAGGAGGAGGTGGTTGAGAAGCCCAGTCTTAGTTAAAACATGACCAGGTGGGAGAGGGGAACAGGGGCCTAGGTAGAGAGTTCTGGAACTCATGCTGATATAGTTTCTAGAACTCTTGTTAACTAAATTTTTAAATTTCCAATTTTATCATTTCTTTGTTTAGATATATTTTGCTTGTTTGCTTTTTAGAGGTAGGGTCTCACTCTAGTCCAGACTGACCTAGAATTCACTACGTAATCTTAGGGTGGCCTCGAACTCATAGTGATCCTCCTACCTCTGCCTTCAGAGTACTGGGAGTAAAGGCATATTCTACCATGCCTGGCTTCTTTGTCAATTCTGTTTCCTAGGTCATCTAATTTACTATAAAAAAAAGGACAATTTAGATGTATTAAAAGTTCCTCACTGAAGAAAATGTTATCTTTTGGTAGATTTCTCCTCTCTTTCTCTTTCTTTTCTTTCTTTTGTTTTCATATATTTTCAAGTGAAACTAACACAATTATCAAACATAAAACCAGCTGAGATACCAAATGGCAGTTTTCCTCCAAACATGTCCTTTTTTCTTGAGTTAGATGTTAGGGTAGCATTTGATTAAAAAAAGGGGGGGGGCAATTACTAGCAAATTATCAAACCACCTGGTCCAACACTAAATACAAACCAAATAGTCAGAATCCAAAATGCTTTCAAGGCAAACAGACAAAATGGATACCTTCAACCACATACTTTGAAAGCACACCAAACAGGTGTTCAGAACACAGGAACTTAAAAACAGCTCAGAATAAACCAATGGGCAATCAACTAAAGCAAAAGAGGTCAAAGGTCCAGAAAGATCTCATCAACATTGGCCTGAGCAGGCAACACCTCACATCATGCAGAAGAGGCCCACAGTGGAACCAGCCTGAGCCTGGTGGTTCCTCTGGTACAAGTGGCTTGTCCTTGAACCCCATGTTGGGCACCATCACTGACAACACACAAAACATAGCTCTTACCTCAAAGAGAATTATTTATTGATTTATTTATTTGAGAGACAGAGAGAATGGATGTGCCAGGGCCTTTAGCCACTACAAACAAACTCTAGATGCATGTGGCCACCTTGTGCGTCTGGCTTTTGTGTGGGACCTCAAGAATCAAACCAGGATGCTTTGGCTTTGCAGGCAATCGCCTTAACAGCTAAGCCATCTTTCCAGCCATAGATTGTTTATTCTGGAGCCAAATTATGAGTGGTCATGGTCCAGGAACACAGGTTTCAGTTACCCCCAAATTCCATGTCCTAACATGGAAACAGTTTCATGAAGTTTTTACAGCAACAGAAGAAAGAAAGTCACAAATGAAAACACTTCAAATGCATTGGAGGAAACATCAGGTAAATGGATTAAAGCAAAGAGTGGAAATTTCTGTATAAGCCTCAGGTATTATGACATTCTTAGCTTTTGGGTTGGTACAAACTAGAGGTCTTGTTCGTATATTCCAAAAGCTGGACAGGTGAGAATGGCAGCAGGCCTGAAAGGCAGAGAGAACAGAAACTAGCCTCTGTTTCAAATCATGCTCCAGGGTCAGTTAACCAGCAGGCCCTGACTTATGAGAAGAGTTGGGGAGGCCAGGCCTCTGAGGGAAGGCAGAAGTGTTAGTAACTCAAAGTGGGTGTTGGTTTCTAATCATTGCTTTACCAAGAAGACTCATGGAAACTTCTAGCTTCCCATCCAAAGCAGAGAAACGACCATCATTATGAGAAAGGTCCTGAGTGTGAGAAAGACAAAAAGTAAAATTTTAACCATTCTGGCAGGAATGAAGATATTCTCAATAGACATGCATGTCCCTCCCTTTGGCTATCAGACTAACCACACAATGCACTCCCAGGAATTGTAATTTCCCAGCAATCTCATGCTGGGAGAAGGAAAGATCTGGAAGCTTGGTGGACTTGGTGGTGGAAAAATATTTACAACTTGTTAGACCACCTTGCAGAAGAGACTGGAATGGAGGAGATGGTGATGGCTGGACCACACCTTGACCAGGACAGCTTAGTTGTGCATACCACTGACCCTCTGTTTAAACCTAGACCTCATGCTAAGACCCCAAAGTACTTGGGGAGAGGGTAACACTGGACCCCTTTAATCCTCTTTCTTTTCACTATTACTTTGTTCCTTTAATTGAACTATTGAAGGTTGGGCCAAACATGGCCCATATTCTGCCCCTAAGATTTCCCGTAGTAAAAGTACACTTTCAAACATCCCGTGTATTAAACCTGTTCAATGTTCTAAAACACACACACACACACACACTACATATATATAAAATAAATGCTTTTCAAATTTTATGTTTCAAGAGTTTGTGAGATTGATAATTTATAGTAATAATGATTCTAAAATAATCATTATACAACTGATAACATCAGGCTGGGGAGAGGGCTTAGCAGTTAAGGCACCTGCCTGCAAAATCAAAGGACCCAGGTTCCATTCCCCAGGACCCATGTAAGCCAGATGTACAAGGTGGTGCATGCATCTGAAGCACGTTTGCAGTGGCTAGAGACCTGATGCATCCGTTCTCTCTCTCTCTCTCTCTCTCTCTCTCTCTGTGTCTCTCAAATAAATAAATAACATATAAAATAACTCATAACCTTGAAATAACAATGCCACTTATAAAATACTTATGAGTTATTGAAAGACATTAAATATTAATGAAAATTTGTCTGGAGGGATGGCTTAGTGGTTAAGGCATTTGCCTGCAAAGCCAAAGGACCCAGGTTCATTTCCCCAGGACCCACATTAGCCAGATGCACAAGGGGGCACATGCATCTGGAGTTCATTTGCAGTGGCTGGAGGCCATGGCACGTCCATTCTCATTCTCTCTCTCTCTCTCTCTCTCTCTCTCTCTCTCTTTCTGTCAAATAAATAAAAATAAAATATATTTTTAAAATTTTTAAAATATTAATGAAAATTAACAAAGCCCCTCCATGTAACAGTTTTCCTTTTTAAATATTTTTATTCATTTATTTAAGAGACACACAGAGAATATGGACATTCAAAGTCACCTTGCCACCACAAACTCCAGATGTAGGCACCATTTTGTGTGCCTGGCTTTATGTAGGTTGTGGGGAATGAAACCTGGACCAGCAAGTTTTGCAAGCAAGTAACTTTAATTATTGAGCTATCTCGCCAGACTTTGCTTTTTTAAAAATAAGTGTGTGAAATATGTGTACTATATATGCACATGTATGTGAAGACCACATGTGTGTCCTGTGTACACAAATGCAGAGGCCAGAGCCAGACATCACATGTCCTCATATGTTGTTCTTCCACCTCACTTTCTAGAGACAGAGTCTCTCACTGAATCGGAAGTCACATTTATTCAGGTAGACTGGCTAACAAATGAGAGTCAGCAATCCCCCTGCCTCTGACACTCTCAGTTATAGGGTAACAGGTTTACAAAGCCATTCCTGTTTCAAATGAGTACAGGAGCTGGGGTTCAGGTCCTCATGCTTGCACAAGTGCTCGTACCCACTGAGCACTCCCCAGGCCCCAGGCTTCTAATCTTTATTGTGTATCACAAATTTTTATTACACCAAAAAATCATTCATTTTATCTATATTGGCTTACCATCTGACAAACATGCAGCCATTTATATCATAGAATATTAGAAGAATCTAATGAGAGCTATCATTTCCTATATGCAAATGTGGGAAATTTTCATGGCTTTGACTCTTAAAATCCACCCAAGACCATCAACTTGAAATTTTACTCTTTTACTCTGGACTGGTGGCTTAATAATTGAGACAAGTGTGAAATTATTATATTTATATTTTATATTTCCATATCTAAATTTCATAAAATTGTATTGAATATTTAAGCAAATCATTGTGACTTTTGTAAGTGAATACTAACTTATAAATGCTCAGCTTCTATGTACTTAGGTAGAAACAAAAATACTAATATGACTCTTTTTCTTAGATGCAGGTTTAATTGTTCCATATTTCAATGGGAATTCCTATTTAGAGCTGCCTTTTTGGACAACCCTGCAAGAGTCCAAGACTGCCCTGGAGGAAGAACATCGCAGATCCATTACCATCTACTTGACCATCAAAACAAACATTTTAAATGGAACTATTCTCTACAGTGAGTTCAAAATGTTTGCCCTCCTATATTTCATGTTAACCTATTTAGTCAACAAATTATTGATTTAAATATTATGGGAAAACTTTCTTAGCATAGTGCATGAAGTACCAACAAAAAGAAAACTTACTTCCTTGCAGTAGTAGAAGCATCTTTAATTTGTTTGTCATTCAACAAAACATAATTGACGAACAGGCTCTGGACTGGAGAGAAAGATTATAGCAAGCACATGAATTTGATAGCATATGGCTGTAGCAGTAAAATATAAATGCTGCCAGGGTTGCAGGAATTTTTATTATCTAAGTCACTAAATATGAATTGCATTCAATACTTAGTAACTATGAAAGAAGCTTTCCAAAACTGAGATTCGTTTGATAATTAGGAAGATTATTACTGCTCTTTTAGAAACATCTATTACATTGGTACAGGCTGGTTTGAAAATAAAAAGCAGTATTAACACTTGCTTGAAGCAAATGTCTTCCTACCCCAGACCCTCTCCATGAGCCTGCAATGTGCTCACAAAGTGACTCGTAGCCTTTCTTCTCTCACTGAGCATCACTAATGTGTAACAACCTGACATATCCAAACCATAATTGCACGATCTCTTTGGAATGCATGCATGAGAGGTTCAAAACCTATATGGAAGGTGTCATATCGTCTCTATTCTAATAGATAACCCATTGTGAGATAACCTGTGTTTGACATGATTTGCTCTCCTGCTTTGAAATAATTTTTAAAACTGATTTATTATTAATTTCCTTATGAACAAAATCTAAGCCCTTTTAATTATTTAGCTATGTGTTGAATGCTTAAAAGAAGTATTCTGAAATCTGGAAAAAGTTAGATGTTTTGAACATTAAATTAAAACAGAGTTTATGTGCCATTTGAGAAAGAAACTAACTTGTCGGAACTAGGCCAACATTATTTATTCCCCAGGAACCAAAGTGCCCATGTTTAAATGATAGCTCTAGAACGTCTGATTTATTTATGATAAAAGAGAGAGCAAGAAGAACGGGGGACTCTGTTTTTCTGTGTGACTGTAAGTGCTAGTAGATGACCATGAGATGTGGAGGTAATCATGCGTTGCAGGAGAAACAAAACAGAACACAAACAAAAGGCACAAGCACAATAATTTAAAGCCATAAGCAAAGTGATTTTCTGTGCTTTTCAGTTTTTAATGTTATATAGAATTGGAAGAGATTTCCTTAGGGGAAATGTGTTTTGTTTTTAACAACTAAAACAGGCCATGGTTGAAGCATAAGCTAGCCCATGGGCATTGTCCCCCTCTGGGTGTTTGATATTGGCTCATGGGCACACTGCCACTCAGTGGTCTACTTTCTCTTTTAACTTTTTATGTAACATTCATCATGCGTGTACATTATGTACTTTGATCATAGTCCTCTCCAATACTTTCTTTTGTCCCTCTCCTCCCACTGTCCTTTCACTGGAACCCTTCTTCTCTCAAACCACTCCCTTTCCTATTTTGATGTCGTTTTAAAATATATATATATATTATTTATTATTTATTTATTTATTTATTTATTTATTTATTTGAGAGAGAGAGAAAGAGACAGAGAGAGAGAGAATGGGCATGCCAGGGCTTCCAGCCACTGCAAATAAACTCCAGACACCTGCATCCCCTTGTGTCTTACGTGGGACCTGGAGAATCAAACCAGGATCCTTTGGCTTTGCAGGCAAATGCCTTAACCGCTAAGCCATCTCTCCAGCCCCCTGATGTCTTTTATTCTTATCTTTGACAACATATTGATAGACCCATTATTGTCCAAGTAATGATAGCTACTATGAAAGCATGAATGGCACAGCCACATCGGGTCAAGAAGATAGCATTCCAAAGCACTTTTTCTATCCTTTGGCTCATACCTTCTTTGTGCCTTCTTCTGCAATAATTCTGAGGCTTGGTGGATGTGGTAAAGATGTCGCCTCTAGTGCTGGGCACTCAACTGTCATTTCTTAGCACTATGGTGAGTGCTGGGTCTCCCCAGCAATCACTACCATCAGCAAAAGAAAACTTCTCTGACCAGATGTGAGAGCAGTACTAATCTAAGGGCTTAAACATAAATACTCAGAGGGCAATTTGATGGGCACACATAATCCATGTAGCCAAACAACAGGAGTAGCTTCCCCAGTAAGGCCAATGGCTTCCTTAGCCATAGGCTAGGTTTTCTAGACATATTCACTAAGCATATTTGCCCTGTGTTAAAGTTGACACTTTAAGTTCCACAAAACTCAAGCTGATTATGACACCAACGACTTAGTTTTGCCTTTCTTATCCAGTGATTATCCATTTGATTATCTAGGGTAATCAAAACAGAAATTTTAAGGAGAAGGCTAGAGATATGGCTCAGCAGTTAAAGGCATTTGCTTGACAAGTCTGATGCCCTAGGTTTGATTCCCCAGTACCCATGTAAAGCCACATGAACAAAGTGGTACATGTGTCTCGACTTCATTTACAGTGACCATGGTACACCCATTCTCTCTATCTGCCTCTTTCTCTCTATTTCTCTCAGTGTCTAAAATAAATAATATATTTTTAAAAATATAAGGAGGCAATACAGCTGTGAGGAGCAGTCATTTCTGCCTTTGTCTCATATGATTGCTATTGTCCTTGTACTGGACACTTCGAAGCCATTTACTCAAGGGCACTTCTCAAAAATGTGACTGGTGCATACAGGAAGGTCTGAAAAGCATTGGTTGGCTTCATCTGTGGGTGGCCACTTAATCCTACATGGTTGGGAATATCTCAGCACAGTGTTCCATGGGGTCACTGCCTTTTCTCATAGAAGCTTCACAGCAGATGAACACGGCAATTTTGGGGCTTCATTTATACACCTGCAGTTTAAAAGGTGGCCCAACACTTGACTCACAGACCAATTTCCTTTCTTTGAAAATAAGTATTTTATATGCAAAAGCAATTAAAAGCAGTGAGGAAATTAAAACAGATGTTTCACTTTGCATTCTGGTGGCTGATTTTATTGTGGTTGTTTTCTCATGTCTGTTTTTTCTTTTCTTTCTGTTGTCATTTATTTTGTATTTTTAGCATTTTTTTATTTCTGAATATTTTAGTTCAATTGAATTCCATGTCACAAACATTTACTGAACATTTATGTTTCATGCGTCAAATATTTAAGGAAAAACGATATAGAACTACCAGGCTGATAGTCCAATGTGAGCTTTGAATTATATTCATAGTGGAAAATAGCACATTTATCTTGTCTCCATTTTCATCACCAGCTAATTGATGTTGAAAAGGAGCAAAGGGAAGATAAAAGTTGAATCCATATGAAGTTGCAGTAAAAACCCTCAGAAAGGATGGTTCTGGAAAGAACTCTCTGTGGGAGAGAAACGGGACTAAGAGCAGCAGTCAGATGAGAAGAAAGCTTTCTGAGCCCAGGCACTGTACCAATTCAGTATTCTGGGACCCCGTCAAAGGAGCTGTTACTAGGTCACGGGAGATGGGATGAGACCACACAAAATTCTTCAGGTGCACTGTCAGAAAAGGAGCTCAATTCGGCAAGCAGTATCAATCAGGATGTTTCATAAGGCAATACCGTACCATGCAGCTAGACCCATTCTCTGCTGTCTCTTTGAAAATGCATAGGCATGCCCTGTGGAAGCATGTTATCTTTGAGAATGAAGAACAGGTATCTGGCCACGTCCTAGGAGGCAAATCGCAGGAGCAACTCCAGGGGAGGCCACAATTCAGAAGCGATCATTATATTGCCTAATATGAGTATTTAAAGTTGAAGCAAAAGAAAAGTCAGCCTTTGGTATTTATCCCAGGGAGGATTTGACAGGTGAGCAGAGTTTTTTTAAGTCCTTTTCTTTACATTTAGAGAGGACTAAAGAAAGAGATTACTGATACTGCTAGAAAAAGTGAATTTCTTCTATAGAAGGATGTCGGAATACACAGCATATTTATATTAGATAATGATTATGCTTGGTGATGATGATGTAACAAGGCTTATGAAATCCCACACCATATTCCAAGCATCTTCTTTTATTGTATAAATAAAATGATGTGGGCTGGAGAGATGGCTAAGTGGCTAAGAGTGCTACCTCCTTAATCAGGAAGGCCTCTTGGGACAAAGATCACCAGGTGTGACTCCCCAGAATCCCCATAGAAAGCTGGGTAACTCCAGTCTACAGTGCATACAGCACACTGGAATTGGCTGGGGCTCACTGACTGTCCTAGCTCAGGGCTAAGGAGTGGGGAATCCTGTCTCAAGAAAATACAAGGATGTGACAAAAGGATTTCTCATGCTTTCCTCTGAGCTCCACACACACAGAGCCCATGCTTCTGCACACATTCATGTATGTACCACAGACCACATACCACACACCACACATACATACATACACACACACACACACTCACACACAAGTAAATCACAAAATAAAACTTTAAAAATAAATGAAAATTGTTCAACTGGTTTTAGAGTGCACCTTGTAAGTCTTTGAATGTCTTAGTACCTATTTACTACTCTGCAACTGAACCAGTTTCAGGCACAGATGAGCAGAAATGGGTCTGAGGCATAAAGGAAGGAATGCACGCATTATGATTCATAAGGGACTTAGAAACTACCTTTCATAGTATCTTTATTGTTTTGTAAGAGTAAAATCAAATTCAAGTGCCTAGCAAGTGTTCAGCATTCTGTTAGGCACAGTGAGGGATTCAAATTTCTTGGAGAGATGGGCTATATCTGCAGTTTCTCAATAGTTAGGAGGTACCACATACATATCTGGGAAGGCAGATTGGGATAGATTTTGTAACAGAACTAAAAATTTAGAATGAGAGCAAAGCCATAAGACCAGGAATCTGTATTTGCAAATCCTCCCTAAATGGAACCGCCTCCTACCATGCAAACGTGTCTGATGGATAGTGCTCTATGCCCCTCCCCCATTCCACAGTCCTCCAACAGTGTTTGGCACAACACAATTCTTAGCGCTTAACTTGGGAGTTGATGGTTGTGAAGAAAAACCAGCATTGATTGTTTATACTAGAAAATCATCTTGTTGCACCCTAATGTGTTTTCTTCTGATAAGTATAAACAAATGATATAGATTTCAATGGTTTAGTCAAAACGTAATTCAAATGAAAGATATTTTCCCCAGAATCTGCTTGAACAGGAAGGATCAGAGACAGGTTTGGTAATTGTTCTAAATTAACAAGAAGTTAATAATTTTTCAAGCCCCTTTAAGGAAGTGGGCACTCCAGGCACAGCACTCTTGTCTTGGAGATTTTACTAATGTTGCACCATTGAGCAGCAATATTCAACACCTAGAAGAAAGACTAAAACTTCTGAAATTGAAAATGGGAAAATAGAGGGATGATAGTTTGTGTAATTTGGAGTTTTTAATTTCTATCAATTGCACCAAAATGAAAGTAAATCGTGTCCTTTGAAAAATTGTGTATTA
This sequence comes from Orientallactaga sibirica, assembly GCA_036365145.1. Classification (NCBI taxonomy): domain Eukaryota; kingdom Metazoa; phylum Chordata; class Mammalia; order Rodentia; family Dipodidae; genus Orientallactaga; species Orientallactaga sibirica. The sequence goes on from JAEOAD010000006.1 coordinate 29,106,269, forward strand.
CTAATATTTCCTACTATTAAGTATAATCAGTAAATTTGCAAAAAATTAAAATAGACCATCTGCCGGGCGTGGTGGCACACGCCTTTAATCCCAGCACTCGGGAGACAGAGGTAGGAGGATCGCCGAGAGTTCGAGGCCACCCTGAGACTACATAGTGAATTCCAGGTCAGCCTGGACCAGAGTGAGATCCTACCTCGCAAAACCAAAAATTAAAAAAAATAAAAAATTATATAGACCATCTGTAAATTTTATTAACTAGCAAAGAAGTTAGTCTCCGATAACAGGCATAGGCATGTGCTCACTAGTGAATGTTCAAATAGGCTGCAGCCACATTCTTCAGTTCCCAAAACAACTCTGCCTGGTCTTTCAGTAGCCAGTGGGTTCACCTGGGTACCCCTCACTGCACATGGCAGCATTTGGCTCTAAAATGTCTTCAGCCATCAGCACCTGCTGCTAGAGCCTCTGCCAAGACTCTGCTGTCAGCAAACTCAAGCCCCTGGAGATGAGGGTGCCATTGTCTGTACTCATCACTAATGACTCTTTAGAATAAAAAGAAATATATTTTAATTCAAACTGTGGCCAATATACCACTTTTTAATGTTTATTTATGAATGTTCTCAAATAAAGTTGTTAGTTGATGTTTGGAGCAGTCATTACAATGTCTTAAGTATAAAAAAAAATGCTCATTTTTGAATGGGACTGATACAATATGCATTAGTAACTTTTCTATTGCTGTGACAAAATAGCTGAAAAAGGCAATTTAAGGCAACTTGACTCACAGTTTCAATCCAGTCCATCATGACGGAGAAAAGATGGTATCGGTTGCTTGAGGCAGCAGGTCACATCATCTGTAGCAGAGAGAGATGAATGTCAGGGTTCAGTCACTTTCTCCTTTTTATTTAGCCTGAGACCCCAGCCCATTTTATAGTACTGTTCACAATTAGGGTGGATCTTCTCATCTCAGTTAACCTAACCTAGAAAATCCCTCACAGACATGCCCAAAGATTTTCCTTCTAGGTGATTCTAGATGTGAACAAATTGACAATTAATATTAATCACACCACCATATAAACCATAAATATTATAACTTTGACATTTCCATGAAATATTCATTTATAAGTGTTCAGATTCACAACCCAAATCAATATCCAAGCAGTCAAAAACTAAGAAAAACAATTCACTAGTGTGTTTCATTTTCCCTCTTATGTGACATTTACTTCATTATTATTTCTTGGTCTGAGAATATATATAATGTATAAATTTTGGACTTTAACTTTATTAAGATTGTCTTTTTTGCAAAGTTACCTATGTGATCTAGTAACTGGAGTCCATTTTGGGGGAGAACATTCATTCTGGTTGTTGTTTTAAGTGGCATGTTTTAACAAAGTTCTAAGCAGCATGCTTAACAAATCTTAAAACAGCAAATAAATCAATGATTCTATGAAAAAATAAAACAAAAGTGTGAGAATTACAGATATGATTTTAAGATATTTTGGATAAAAATATTCAAAAATATATAAATGCAGAAATGATTTACTTGAAAATTACTAGGGAGCCGAAAATTATAAACAACACTGTTTCAGGAAAGGACAGGCTCCCACTCAGCTAATGGGTCATCATCTCTTCAGAGAAACAACAGAATGGCTTTCTTTCAGAGGCTAATAATAAGCTTGTCGAGAGCTCTTAAGCCTTCTCCAAAGGCAGCGCAAATGGGAGCATTAGGGAAGACATACTGATTTTAACATTTGCAATGTACCGTCATAAATCACATAATGACATCTCAGTCCATGACAGACTGTCTAGTTGTAACTATGGTCCCTTAAGACTGTGATGGTAGTGCACCCACATAACATCCAAGAGAAATGCACCACTCACATGTTTCTACTAATGCTAATGTACACAAACCCACCCTATTGTTAGTCAGATGAAAGTCTATACAACTATGTACAGAACTTAACACAATAACAAGAAATGACTAGTATGCTAGTTGCTGGTGTATCCACTTTGCTCTTTTAATACTAGATGTGTACTTCTGCCATGGAAGGTCAGCAGCAGGCTTGTACACCTCATGTTCACTGCACCTCTCTTTTTTAAAAAATATTTTATTTATTTATTTACTTGATACACAGAGAGAGGAAGAGGCAGAGAGAAAGAGAGAATGGGCTTGCCAGGCCCTCCAGCCACTGCAAACGAACTCCAGATGCATGTGCCCCCTTGTGCATCCTGTGTGGGTCCTGGGGAATCTAACCAGGGTCCTTAGGCTTTGCAGGCAAATGACTTAACCACTAAGCCATTTCCCCTGCTCTCACTGTATCTCTTTATTGCATAAAAGGCCACATAGACTGGTTGACTTGTACAATCTAGGTTTGTATGTATGCATTCTGTCATGTTCACAAAATGATAATTGTCTAACACATTCCTCACAATGCATCTCTGTAATGAACACATGACTGTGTATATATAGGAAAAACAGAAGCCAACTGACAGAATGACAAGGAGATTCATATTTGTTTATATCTTTAAGCTAAAGGAGTAATGTTGAACATATTTTGGTATAGCATAGGATTATTCAACCCATAAACTTTTATATAAAAATACACAAGTTGATGTAGTAAGAATCTTCATCTGTTATAATTTAATAGTTCTATTTTGAAAACTTATTGCTTTCTTTTTTACTAATTGCTTCTAATTTTGCAGTTGTAAAGTCTAGTCATTTTATCATAATAGTATTTGAAAATATGTCTTTCATATTCTGTGAAAAAACAAAAGGCTTCTCCTGAGTATGCATAGCTTTTCTGTAATTACAGATTCAAAGTTTATATGATACACTGTAAGCTGATTTGAGGGTAAAAAGTTAATCAAACAATATACATACATTCCTGAAGAGATTAATTATTACTGAATCATGAACACAGCCATAGAACCACAGGTTACCTGCAAAACACTTTGAATTCCCAGAAAAGCATCATTTTATCAACCAAGAAATTGTTCATTAAAAAACTAAAGCAATATAAATAAAAATTTCTAGTATTAACAGAATATTGACAGTTGAGTTCATTTCCATTTTAATTCCCATCTCCTTTATTAAAGTCTTATTGTCTATTGTATGACAAGCAAACACAGTTCATAATGGGATGCTGGTACCACTGGTACAGACTATCAATCTGTCATTTATGTAGTGACTGAACATCCTTAAAAATAAGCTCATTCTTGTGCCATACTATACACAACTGTGGATGTGTGCAATCTATCTTGAGATGCTGCTTGTGAGGTTTTGAGATACACACCTTGTGTACACAGCACAGCAGCTTGACCCACTTTATCTTATATATTGCATTGTGAGTCTTATCTCACAAGTATATAATGGTAATGTTCAGCAATTTATAAAAAAAATTATTAAGTTATAGAAAGTTCATGAGTGAAAAGACTGGAATGAAGCATAATAAGAACCTCCCTACCCTTTTGAACCTAACCGTTCTTACTATGGCAAGAACAGGAGTGGACAGGAGACCAACATTCGTGAAGTACAACCTACCGCACATCTATGAGCCACCACTCAGGGATCCAGGGGGAGGATACAAGCTGCTAGGGAGGCTTCATGTTTCTGAGTGTGAGCCTGTGCCCCCTCCACACACGTCCCAATAAAAAGAGGTGTCAAAAGTAATAGTAAAAATTTCCAATTTATACTCTAAGGAAAGCAGCCTGAAAACTGAACAGAAAGCCTTGAGGAGAATAAGAAAACCTTTAAAGAATAAAACCAAAAAGAAAAAAGAAAAGAAAAAGAAGAAGAAGCCACTAATAGATGGCAAGAAATGCTTTGTCCTCCTGGCATTGAGCTAATTTGGGTTTTGTGCAGAAGTCCTCAGAAGCATGATAAAAACCTCCATGGGTTAAGTAGACTCCACAACAGGACACGTAGAGGATAACAAAAGACTGACTTAAACCATGCTCAATGTAATTTTTGTTTTCTTGGTTTATAATTAAATGTGTTTGATTTTTAGCCCAATTTCTTTCCTTTCTTTGGAATGGAAATATTGTTTTAATCCATTTTATATTATTACATTTCATTTTATGTGGCTCTACTATCAAATTTATAAGCTCAACTCTTTCATGTTCTCTCCTTTGGACATTCATGGAAAATGTTTCTGTTCCTTACATGCCTCATGTCCCAACCCCTACCTGGCTTAAACTTTTGTTAACTTTCCTGTCTTGGGCTTCCTCCCTGTGGGTATCTCTGTCCCATGCAAGACTGACATCTTACCCAACACCGTGACATTCCACCCATGTTTAATTCCAAATTTTCCTCTAGGACTTAGTTTTAGTTATTTGTTCAGATACGATAGAAATCATTTCTCTTTGTATCCATTATAACCTCAAAAATAGAATTATATTTTACTTTGAAAAAGAATAATTTTCAAAGTGATATATAAAATCAAACATGTCAAAGATTTCATCCATTAATTTATGAAGGATATCAGATATAAGATATCAGATATAAGATATAAGACATAAGGATATCTGATATAAGATATCAGATGTGGTTCAAAGGATAATATAAAGAATGAACCATGTACAGAGTAAAGGAATTCTGAAGTCTGCTTACAAGCAGAGTGTAAAACAAGTCCTCATAGGTTAATAATCAATTTCCTGTCCAAATATACAAGTGGACTTGTGCAATGAATAATTATATAATAGCACTATTAAAATCCTATGTCATTACTCCTTGAGAAAATACTGTGTTTACTGAGTAAATGTTATTTTTAAAATGTACAGCTACACTCAAAGTTTTTCTTTGGATCATCTAAAAATCCACAACTACCCTAATTGTTAATGTATCATTTTTTCTTAAAGGTAAGAATGATTTTGGAAAACAGTTCCTTCATCTGTTTCTTGTGGAAGGAAGGCCCACAGTAAAATACAGATGTGGAGGTTCTCAGAACATCTTGACTCTTTCTGCTAATTACAGTATGAACACCAATGCACTCTTCCCCATCACTGTACGGTAAGCACCCCAGAGTTATTCCTTGAACTTGGCTGCTGAGCTCGATTTTTGAAATGTTATTTCTCTGTGTATTAGTCACCCTAATATTGAAAAATGAAGATACCCATGAAAATTGCCTGACTGGGCTCTACCAGTCAATGAAGTGCACTAAGATTTTACCCAAGTAGCTTGCTAGCCTGTGGCAACCTAAGTGCACACAAATAAATCAATACGTTTACTGTGGACACAAATTTATTTGCATGAAGAATAATGTCATTTGGTTAAAATTCATATCTGACTTAATTGTTCAAAAAATATCTACTGAATAAAATGAGTACAGGTGCTAAGAATGGAGAAAGGAGAGCTATGGGCTGCACAACAAAAGGAGAAATTGAATATTAAGTGCAGATGATTTCAGGAGTAGATCATGTGTAAAAGGATGTCTGCTTCAGAATTAGGGAATGCAGAAAAGCGAAATGATTAAATATGAGGTCACATCTCAAGGGCATTACTAAACACAGTTCAGGTGTAGCAGCCAAGAGTTTAAAATCCTCCATCAGTACAGTAATGTAGCAACAGCACTCTCCAAAGTTCTTCTGTGTCAGGGGATGACATCATTGTTGACTGTGTTTGTACACAAGAGGACAACCAGATGTGTTGTTCTGAGCAGCAGGAACTTTGTTCGTTGATGAAGGTGATATAAATCATAAGGAAAAGGCTGTCTCAGGATGGGTGTCCATCTGAAAATAACATCAAGGAAACGAAACCAATCTGGAAATGTAAACCTCCAGGCAGGGATAACATGATACGCATTTTTAATGCACTTAGCTGGGCATCAGACAGATAGGAGACACTCATAAGTGTCTGAATGAATGGAGAAAGCTGGGTGTCTGTCTCAGCAACTCAGTTGGTTTGAACAGGGAGGAAATGAAATAACCCTGAAGTAATGAACTTCTTATTCATAAGTGAGATGTACCCTCTTGGAACACTAACTTCATTGGTAGAACAAACCCTTCCAGAGTGCTGAGCTGAACTCAAATGCTAAACATCTGTTTAAAAGTATTGCTTCTTGGTCACAGAAAAAGTACAAGATGAGAAGTGAAATTATTACCAATACATTTATTTTTGCCAATTATTTCCAAGAAAATTATTCCAAAGACATTTGTACTGACAAGGCTATAATTGCATACATTGTTATGTTTTTGTACAATGTCACATACTATTATGTATGAAGCAATTTTAATGAAATATTCATAAAGAAATGATTTGATTCTGCGTTTTGAAGTAATAAGAACCTGTGGTAGTTTGAATATATGTCCCCCAATATATTCAGTGTTTTACTAGTTATAGTTTGCATCTGCAATCACCTTACTAGAGGCAAGGTCACTGGGGGCCGGTCTTAAGGTGTGGTGATGGTTTGAGATTCCATTGTAAAGATATGCAAATGTGCCTAGCAGGAGTTCCTGAAGTGTGCTGTGTGACCTTTTGGCTGTAGTTTTGCTCTGTGTGCTGTGGTGGCTGGTTGGCTTTTTCTCTCTCTGCTTGGCCCTGTGAAGAAAGGCCAACTTCTTCTGCCATTATGGAACTTCCCCTGGATCTGTAAGCTTCAATAAATAATATCCCTTCCTCCATAACTGTGCCTGGTCTGGAAGTTCATCTCAGCGAACCTGAAGCTGTCTGCAACAGAACCCAACTGGGAAGTTCTTCAAACTACTTGGACCCCTAACTCCAAGCTGAAAGCATTCTGATGACAATGAAGAAAAGGAAGAGGAGGAAGAAAGAGAAAATTTCAGTAAAGCTGAAAACTGAAGGCTTTCTCAGTCTTTAGATGATTTAATCCAATTAAGTTTCATTAGGTAGGGTCTCACTCTGGCCCAGGCTGACCTGGAATTAACTAGGAGGATTGCCATGAGTTAGAGGCCACCCTGAGACTACATTGTTAATTCCAGGTCAGCCTGGGCCAGAGTGAGACCCTACCTTGAAAAACCAAGAAAAAAAAAAGAAAGAAAGAAAGAAAGGAAAGAAAGGAGAAAGAAAAGAAAAAGAAATAATTGTTTGAAAAAAAGGGTCCCTGGCTACTTTAAATATTACATATTAAAATTTTAATCAGTAAGATATTTATCTGCTAAACACCCTCTCAGGCATGTTACTTTTTGCTTCTCATTTTAAAAAAATATTTATTTATTTATTTATTTATTTATTTATTTATTTGACAGAGAGAGAGAGAATGGGTGCACCAGGGCCTCCAACCACTGCAAACGAACTTCAAATGCATGCTCTCCCTTGTGCATCTGGCTAATGTGGATCCTGGGGAATCGAACCTGGGTCCTTTGGCTGTGCAGGCAAATGCCTTAACTGCTAAGCCATCCCTCCAACCCCTATAAAAAATTTATATATTTATTTATTTTATTTATTTGAGAGAGAGAAAGAGGCAGATAAAAAGAGAGAGGATGCATGCACCAGGGCCTCTAGCCACTGCAAACAAAATCCAGGCACATGCACCACCTTGTGCATCTGGCTTTAAGTGAGTACTGAGGAAGTAAACCTGGGTCCTTTGGCTTTACCCATAAGAGTCTTAACCTCTAAGCCATCTCAACAGCTCTTTGCTTCTCATTTTTATTTGTGTTTCTTTCCTTTTTCCAATTTTATGCTTATTTTCATTTATTTATTTTAAATAGTGTTTATTATTATTAGCACTTTGTTTTGTAGCACTATATTAAACTCCTAGAACTCAATGGTAAGCCAAAATAGGAAAACTGCTATTAAATAGATAGATAGATATAGATATTCAATTTATTAAATTAGATTTGCAAGTAGCTGTGTTAATGACCAAGCACTTTAAAAACTGAAATATGGGCTGGAGAGATGGGTTACTGGTTAAGGCACTTCTATGGGAAGGCTAAAGATGCACATTTGACTCTCCAGATCACACATAAGCTAGGCACACAAGGTAATGCAAGAGCTCATACATATGCACAAGGTGACACAGGCATCTGGAGTTTGATTGCATTTGCTGGAGGCCTTGGCATGCCAATTCTCTCTCTCTCTCTCTCTCTCTCTCTCTCTCTCTCTCTCACACACACACACACACACACACACACACACAAACTTAAAAATTGAAATGTAGGGGCTGGAGAGATGGCTTAGCAGTTAAGGCACATGCCTGCGAAGCCCAAGCAGCCCAGTTTGATTCTCCAGGTCCCACATAAGCCAGATGCACAAGGGGGCACACGCATCTGGAGTTCGTTTGCAGTGACTAGAGGCCCTGGCGTGCCCATTCTCACTCTCCCTCTGTCTCTTTCCCTCTCTCTGTCTCTAATAAATAAATAAAAATAAAATCTTTTTTAAAAAAAATTGAAATGTACTGGAAATGAGATACATGATACAAGAAAAAGTCACAAAGTAGTCTGCCCATGCCAGAGAAACTAGAGAAGTTCTTTGAAGAATGAATGGTAGTGAATTTAGAAAAGGAAAAATCAAAGCAAACCAAAAACATGCATTTCATCAGAGTCTAGATGATGTAGCCAATCTGGGGTGGGAAGAAACAGGCCTCTTTGGAGACACAATAGACATGTTTGTACAGAGAAAAGAAGTAAAGGAGGGTGGATTAGTACTGGGAGACAGAGTTTGAAAGGTTAAGAGTTGAAAGATGCTATCTACTCTTCTTGCTATATTGTTGTGGCTTGGAGTAGACTAGTACCAGAAAGAAGCTAACATATATGAGACAAAAGTAGAAGCAAAAACTATAACTGATCAAATACCAGAAGTAAAAGCAGAGTGTCAAAAATAAACACTCATGTTCGGTTTAACGGGTAGGTTTAATCTTCCATTGAAATAGTAAGCAATGCCAGAAAAGCAGGCATGACTGAGATCACAAGTTCACACTTGAACATACTGAGATGAAAATGCTTTTGAAACATCAAAGTAAAATTCAACAGCTAACTACATAGATACTGAGCTTGGAGCTGTCTGGAAGGGAGATGAGATCTATGAGTCACTGGTGTGCAGATGAAGCTGAACTCATGGGTACGGAGATGATTACCCATAGTAGACAGAGAGGATTGCCCTGGCCTGTGTCTCAAGGAGCTGTCATTTCATGACTACGCACACTAGGAACGCTGAATCGTTGACTTTGATTTTTACTGACCTGAGAGATGTTATGTGACTGATAAGAGTAAGGTGTAAGGGAAAGAAGACAATGGGAAAGCTTATCCAGGGCTCTACTAATCCATTCACTGTCCATGTGGTTCTGCGACCTGAAGATTTCTTCCTAAGGATAGAGAAAGAAGTCAGGGTGAAGGAAGTTGACACAGTAAGCTTCGAAAACTCTGAGGAGGTTTTACCACGAATATATAAAGGAAAGTTATAGCAGTAACTAGATTTGACTACAGAATGGTGAGAAATCAGGAGGAGAAATACGAGATGAAAGAGAAATGAAATGGAATTATTTGTTCAATGGAAGGCATTGATACATAGAAAACATTGATACATAGAAAAAAGAGAAGATACCATCCCTCAACACTGTAGAGCAAGCAGATACAATATGCTTGCATGAAGATTCCTTCCAGAGGAGAGGGAAATGGAGAAACTTTAATATATATATATATATATATATATATATATATATATATATATATATATATAGACATTTTCATACATTATAGAATGTATTTTTATCTTATTACCAATTACCCTTTATTTTCCTTCTTTCCCTTCTATTAACATCCTTCTTCTCTGTTAATCTCCATCCTACTTTCATGTCCTTTTTGTACCCATTGATTTAAATTAGGATCACTTACATGATCATGGTGGAAGGTTATTTAGTGTGGAATGGGCATCTTGCCAGTGAGTCCACCACTGATGAGCCTGACTCCTTTCCTCAAAGCAACCATCACAGATACATGATTGTGTCTTTGGGCCTGTCCCTAATTGCCTTTGCTTTGTCCCACTGTCAAGCTGTTTATGACACCTTCTTTCTCTCTCTCTCTTGCTTTATTAGCTCATAATAGAAAGTTTTAGAAAACTAGCATGTTTTTGTTGTTTTGTGTTTGGTTTTTGCATAGCTTTTCCTAGCTATAATAATTCTCACTTTCAACAGGAATCTTGCTTTCTAAATTCAGGATGAATTTCTGCCTGAAAAGTTGATGAATTGGGTTTAGGAGATTTAATACGCATTTAAGACTTTTTAAAATTAGCAATACAGCATGATTTCTAATAACTTATTTTCATAAATTAGTGGGAAATACTCTAAGGTAAGCACAAAAGATACTTTCTAAAACTTTTACTCCTAGACAAAATTTTTGTACTTTATTACACTATATTTTGCCTTGCTAAACTCACATTATATCTGTGAGATGGAAGCAGAGCAAACTTGAGTAAGCCACTTGTGATGACTTAGGTCAATTCAGTACCAAGATAGAAGTTCTTCTTAAATGAAATGGAGCAGAGATATAACTTCTACAGGTAGATTATAATTCATACTTGTGTAGTTTGTCTTTCATTTCAAAGAATTTCAAAAGGGATCACATAAAAGAGTTGCTGGTTTTCACAAGATTTATTCTCTTATGGGGAAGTTCAGAAAATTGTATTACATATATATATTCTTTTGAAGTTTCTGAAGTTTGAATTTTTCTTGTACCTTTAGTGTCTGTCCTAAACAAAAGTTGACTCTTTAAGACCCAGTGTTTTGTTCTCTGAAGAAATCCCATTTCCATTTCTCTAGTTGATTACTGTGTCAAATGCATGTTCAAAAGCAATGTAGCCTCTCTCCTTCTTTAGATTCTACCATTGTGTATACCTAGAAACTGGTCCACAAGGATTTCTTAAGAGCCACATTGTCCATTACAGGTATATGCTAACATCTAATCTTTTATCTTGGTTATAGTTACCTTCTCATTGCTGGGACAAAACACCTGGCCAAAAGCAGCTGACAGGAGTAGAGGATTAATTTTTATGTAAAGGTTTGAGAGGAGGTTTCAGCATGTCAGGGAAAGGATGGTTGAGAAAAGTCTGAACACCCCTTCTTGCCACAGCAGATAGCAGAAAGCAACAAGAGAATGAGCTGAGCTCTGGCAGTGGGGAAGCTGGCTATGACACCCTTCAGCCCACAGCACCACACTACCACAAGCAAGACTCCACCTCCAAATTTGCCACTAGCTGGAAACAAGCATGCAAAACATGAATCTATGGGGGACATCTGATTCAAACCACCACAAATTACATAGCTACTAGAACCATCCATACTTATTGCCCACATGACAACAGTGTTTAGAGGAACACATGGTTTAAGATCAATGTGACAGAGACTGGAGGCGGTTGGTCATGGGGCAGCAAGAACCCACTTGACCACTGCTAAAATCTAAACATAAAGTAGGTAAAACCATTGCAGATTTCTTAAGAAAATAGCTTTTTAAATACTTGGTCATAAAAACTGCTACTGTGTTTTTGTTAATGGATTGATTTTTATCTCCTATTGATCTTTTAATTTTGATGAGATAACCTCTTACATATATGTAAATATGTGCATATCCATGGAGATCAGTTTTTATTCACTTAATTAGCTCGTTTCCTTCAATTGATTAAGAAAAGAGATTAAATGGTTTATTAGAATGAAAATAACAAGAAATTAAAATCAATTATAGATGGAACTAATGTTTGGTTATATCAGATGAAGATATTTATTTGTAAATTATAAGAAAATACGGAAAGAACAAATAATAAGTTTGTCAATATTTATATTATCTTATCAATGGCTTCTCAGAGAACACTGTCCAGTAGCAGATTCCAGTTCTTTGACATTTCCCCACACCTTTTCTGCTGTATCAGTTAATTTCTCATTGATGGAAGAAAACACCGAACCAGAAGCAATTTATGGAAAGAAAGGGTTTATTTCCAGCTTACAGTTTGGAGGGGAAGTTTCATCATGACAGGGAAAAGCATGACAGGAGAACACAACATCACATCTTTTCATCAGAGAAGGAAGGAAAGTAAGATGAATATAGCAACTGGGGCTGGCTATGAGACCCCAAGGCCTGGCACCAGTGACATACCTCCTGAAGCAATGCTCCACTTCTCAAAGTCTCCACTAATCTGGGATTAAGTATGAAGCTTCATCACAAACACATATGTCTATGGGGGACATCACATTCAAACCATCACATCTGTATTGTTTGTTACTTAGCTGTTACCTTAAATCTATACCCATTATGTATTGCCAAGTATAATTTTGAGAATAACCCAAAATGTGATTCATGTTTCTAGTTTTCTAAAATATGTGCAAGTCTTCACCCATTCCTGGTCGTTAATATTTTATAAGTTATAGATTGCATGTCTTTAGCCTTAGAGCCAAGAAGCTATATAAGAGTGGATACTTCACTTTTATAAAACAGATGGTGAGTTTTGAACAGCACTAAGTCTATCAGATATTGGGCTTTTTACTGTCCCGTTGTCATGCCAATATGGAAAGTTTGGCAATACTTTCATCTTAAGAAGGTCATTTCCCATCACTTCAATATTATATTAATTTCTATACCTTTTATACAAACTCCCCCATCTGGTCTTTCTTACAGGAAATGTAGAAAAATAGAAGATAATATGGAAAATTTAACTTTATTATTACACTGACATTTGTGTTACATAAACCCAAATATGGCTCCAGATTGTTGCAGTGTGTTTGTAGTGTGTGTGGTGTATGAACAAGTGAGTGTGGTATGTGTTTGGTGTATGTACACATGTGTGGTATGCATGTGTGGTGTATGTACTTGTGTGCATGTGGTATATATGTGTGGTTTATGTATATGTACATATGTGGTATGTGTGTTTGTGGTGTATGTACATGTGCAATATGTGATATGTGTGTGGCAGATGTCCATGGTTGTATGTGGTGTGTGTGTGTAGCATATGTACAAGTGTGTGTGTGTGTGTGTGTGTGTGTGTGTGTGTGTGTGTGTTTGCAGGTGTGCACCCAATGCTCACATATGCAGAAGCGATAGGAGTTCAGGATCCTCCTCTATTGCTCTTCCACTTTGTTTCTTTGAACTCTTTTTCCATTAACAGAATTCAGTTAAGAAAAAAATTAAGACTCACAAGACTTACTAAACTGTTTAATTGAAGCCTAGTTCCATGATAGGTACTGGTACTGAGCCAATGTGTTTGAACTTAATAAGTACAGGACAAAGACTTTTCTATATTTCTTTGGATAATTTATTCTAATGCTACCATGAGGCATAGAAAAATCTCTATTTTATGGTACTTGATATAAAATTGTAACCTAGCCTCTCTCTTCATTGTTAATTGTATTATTACTAGACTAATTCTAATTGCCAGTAATGTCAGAAAGCTCTACCAGTCCTACTTTTCACACATAAAATGTTACAAAAATAAGAAAAGTAAGACACTTCCAGGACAAAGCCCTACACCAATTGCTGTAAAAAAGAAAATTCACTGGTCCTCATGCTGACATCCACAAGTATGCAACACCATTTTCTGACTTTCACAGGAACTAATTAAGCTCCCACAATCTAGAAGGTACAACTTTCTTGTCACGGGAAATGGACTGGGATAAAACCAGCCATGTCTGAGGAATCTCTTCTTTCAACCAAAGTAATAAAATAGGTCTCTCCACCTGCATGTAATGAGAATGGCATTAACACTCCTCCCTTCCATGAGACACAGTAACACAGATTAGAGCGAAAGAGAATTCCAAGCCCTCTGGAAATTAAGCCTTGGGAAAATTGGCAAAGACAAGTTCCAGCCAGATATTACCTTTCTGTGGAAGTTCTAGTAGAAGAAAGTAAACTGTGAGTTTATCATGCACAGATATCACTCACAGAGAAATCTAATACGTGGACACACAGAGCTCTTTAAATAGGAATGAGCCTTCTTACCTGTGTTGCAATAACATAACTAGATCTATTTGCATGGCAGCAAGAAAAAAGGTATCTACATGATTACCAGTTGAATAAATGTGCATATGGTAAGCTGCTGGCCAATGAGAAACACAAGATTTTGTTTACAAAATATGCTAAGAGCTTCATTTTCATAACAGCAACTTCATCCTAGACATTCTTTCACGGCCGTCAGTAAATAACTGTCATGATAGTGTTTATTTTACCCAGGAAGGAGAAGCCTCATGAGAAATGTTTCTACCACAATCTCACTCACAGTATCTTTGAGGTGTAGTTACTTTTATAATACTCTTTTAAGTGATGGGGAAACTGGAGCTTAGAGAACTTAAGTAGTTTATGTGAGGTCCTGCAACTGTCACAAGACTTTCCCTAGGGAGACATTAATAAACCGAGTTAGCATAATGATGACAGACCAAAGAAACAATGGCATACACATCCTCTTAGTGAGCCAATGAGTTTGTTGTGGTTTCTTACAGTGGCATGGTTGGGGGCTCCTTACCAAAGCAATGATGATTTTGGGCAGCTACATCACTAAAAAGCCCACCCTAGTCTGACTGAAATTCATGAAGGCAGTATCACACTCTTTGGTCCTACACACGTGTGAGTTTCAAGAGCTACTCCATCACTCCAGGAGGGACTGCTTTTATCTGCAAGAAATAGCTACCCATCACTCCACTCCTTCCTCCACCTTACATTCTTTCTGACCCCTCTTCCCCACTGCACCCTGGGGCATGGAGAATATGGGTGCTGGACTAGTTCCTTCTATTTATGACTAGGCATCTGGCCATTGTGCCACAACAGTCCCTTATTTTTAGCAGCTTAACCAGTTACAATTCCCAGCATTGATCCCTATCTTCAGTCCAGGAGATCCTCATCATCCCAATTATTCTCCTTTTTTTTTTTTTTAATCCATTCCATTAGCTACCATAGAACCTGTGACAAAAGAGCAGGAACCAATACTTCCCTAACATAAGATAAAAAGTTTAAATTGCACAGCAAAAGCAGGATTGAAATTAGGTTCAAAGAAGAATGTATTCACTTTTCTCAATTTTTAGGTCATTCGGATTTTTGTTTTTAGTCAACAAAATCCCTAGGTCTTTTTCACTTAAACGCCCTGGAATTATAGAAGTTGCTTGGTCACACTGCAAGATTTTACCATTCTCATACTATGTAAACATCCTCGGGAGATTGAACACATTAACTGAAGTCCTCAATCATTCACAGCTTGTGATCAGTGTCTTCCTTCCATGTAATTTTCTGCTAGTGTTTTCAGAGATGTGTTGGATGAGTTTTGTAACTTCTGGTGGTACCTATAAAGTCAAGTCTGAATGCACCTATAGTGCAGGAGTTAAGATAGATCACAGTCCTTGGGAGGGTAAGAGCTAAATACAGCAAGGGAATTTGAATAAATGTTAAATCTTCTCCCTACTCGTCTATTTTCTGCAGATATGATTTAGTAAACTCTACTATGGCCCAGGTACCATGGTACTCTCTAAGTACACAGGAGAAGAGGGATATGTGATTCTGCCATGATAAAGTTTTAGTTTCCCAACATGGAAACATAAGAAATCAGTGAACATTCATAGAGTTCATTGCTATAAGAAGCATTCCACGTGAGAGGGCAGAGATAAGGTAGTATGAGTGGGGAGGGGATTTTAAATGAAAGAGCCAGTGTAGAACATCCATAGATGGAATGAAAGAAAAACACAGGTGAGAGTCTCACTTGATGAATGAAGATGTGTCTATGAATATATGTGTAAATATAGAGGTAGCTATCAATGGAGATATGGCTATAAAACATTACATAGTGAGAAAAATAACTTAGAGTGAATAATGACCAGTACAACATGTTTCCAAAGGTGTTATGAAATTTAAGAAGCACTAAGATGTTTCCTCTCAGAGTAGGAAGTCAGAAACTCACCACTTACACAGGTTCAGGGGAACAGCTTTTGCCTCACAGATCCACCATCCAAGTTCTCAATGATCTTTCTGCAGCATGTGCTGTCTCTGCAAGCCAGCTGAGTTTCTGCCCACATGGGTTCAGTGGAACAGCCTGCCACAGGCTGAAGAACATGCAGCCTCATTTTGCTTCCATGACTATTTTGTTGCCTCATTTCCATTGCCAGATGAACTGAGATGTCCCTTTCTTAACTGTGCAACTTAGCATTTTATTCAATCAAATAGTGGCTTGAAAGTTCTCCTAGAAGAGAAGTCATAATTTGGTCCTGTACAAAATACATACAGACACCTCCCTTCTATAGTTCCTCAAAATCCACCTGTCCTTTCTTGCCTCTGCAGCTCCAGAAACCTCTTATCTGGGCTTCTACAACTTTAGTTTTTAATGCCTTTCCAACTGGTGTCTAAAGTCTACTCAATGTGAATAAATTACTCTTTTTATGAGTCAATATTTTGTTGATTGTTATCAACTATAGGAAAGTTAATCTCAAAAATATTATTTAAAATATGATTGTACTTGTTGATACATGCATACAAAAGTATTAGGGGTGAAATGTATAAAATTCTGAACTTACTCTGTAATATATCACAAGTCATATGATGAAATAAAACATGAATGGATTGAAGGTTATATATGTGCTGTATCAAGAGTGATAAATTATTAACTGCAGGCTCTAGGTGGGGATATGGCTGTATAAAATAATTTAAAATTTAACTTGCTTGCTGTTTAAAACTTCCAATAATGAAATATTGGGAAAAAATACTGATCATTGTTTTGTCCTGAATTTCATCATTCAGGTGGAAACTTAAACACTTATATAGGAAATAATTATGATCCTGTAAGGAGGTAACTTGAGAGTCCAGAGCAATCCACATGAACTGACAGATGCGAAAGAGCTCCAGTTGATACTTGAAGACTGTGTAGGATTTGCCAAGATGAAATATGAGTGGGAGAGTATTCCATGTGAGAACACTGGCCGGAGCAAACACAGGGAGGGGAACAGAAAGGCAGAGGTTCAGGACAACACTAACTGAGGCTATGCCAATAACCAGAAAGAACTTAGGTTATAGCTGGATGTGAAAGGTCATGATGAGGAGAAAAATATGTACTCCCTTTTCTTAAGATGTGAGTAGTAATAGTATGAAAAAGAGAAAGTAGAGACCATTATTTATAAATAGAATAGCCAAATAGTCACAAAACATTTAAAAAAAGAAAGAAAAGAAAAGAAAATTATCAGATGAACATAGGCTCTGAAGGCCCCTTGTAACCACGAGCCATGATGCAACATGACTAGAAGAAAAACATGCGGGCACTTTCCCCATCACAATGCTAGTGTAATATTGAAGTAAAGCACTACGTTGGTTCTACAGCAGCCATTCAAATCTCCCTTTCCAAGGTCAATGTGCTCGCCGCACCACTTCTGATTTCCTGAGCTAGTTCAAACCATGGCAGAATTGTTCAGGGTAGTGGCTTCCCTTTGTGGTAGGCCACCCTGCTACCTGTCTAAGCAGAAGGCCATGCAAACTGAAATCATAACAGCATCAAGAGAATGATTTGCATCACTTAATCATCAGTTGATGGACATTTAGGTTGATTCCAGTTCTAAGGTAGAAGACCATGAACGAGTAACAAGACGTGAAGAGAAGTGGGGGTGGGGACAAAAGGAATCATGTCGTATAAAAGAAGAAACAAGGCTAAGTTGGGGGGGGGACACACAAGGATGGTAGGAGATGGGGGAGGGAAACAAAAGAAATTATTTGAAATCACCATAATAAACTTAATTCTCTGTATACTAATAAAATTTTTAATGGAAAACAAAAAGAGAACGATGTGGCTTACTCAAAGATTAAAGTAAGTTAGCAAAAAACAGTCTCAGAAAACCCAGAAACAAGGCTATGTTCCTGAGGTCATTCTCTCCAAGGACAAATTCCAACAGTTCCATTTAAAACTCAGAATGAAGGCACAATACCTATGAGAAGACTGGCTTGGGCTGCAGACCTCTCTTCAACCAGAGCAGAGCAGTCATGTCAGTGGCAGCACTAACAGAACCCGTTCAGTTCAGATGTGTTCTTTGTCTGAGCAAGGGCTCAGAGATTCTCGTGAGTCACTGCTTCTGAGATAGACACCAGAGGAGAGTAATGGAAATGTCCACCTTGTAGGATTGTGCAGAGACCAACTGGGCTCAAAATAATGAAAGGGAATTTATAGGGTCCTAAAAATAGGACAAATACTATTCTAAATATTTTATAAATATTATAACTTAACCCTACAAACAACACTTTGATATTTATGTAGTGGAACTTTTTCTCTTACATTTAAATTTTTAATTCAAAACAAGCAGGAAGGAAACCATAGAGTAATGGGGGAAATGGGCAAGACTACAGCTTTGTCTGTGAACCTGACAACAGTACAAGGCTGAAGGAGATAGACACAGAGAACACTCAACTCTTACTAAACCAGATATCCAGAGACACAGAGGCTCCCAAGACCTCATCACTGAAGTAGAACTAAAATGAACCCAACATGGCTCAGGGAAATTTTTAGAAACGGGGGTGGAAAGAGTGTTAGAGCCACAAGTTGGGTCATTATGCACAGTGACATTTCCTCTTCCCAAATAACTGTTGGCTACCCCCATAATGCACGACCCACATTCCCCAATGAGGAGGGTCCCTTCGGAGGGAGGAGGACAGGGAGGATACTATCAAAGGCACCAACATGAATTAAAAATTAAAATAAATAAAAAATTTAAAAAAACAGACAGGAAGCATTTCTTGTTCTGCCAGGCAATAGTCTACTTGGGTTCTGAATGTATTTCAAGTATACACTGGGAAAACATCTCCTTGAAAACTGGAGCTGTCTTCTGTATAGCTCACTTTGTCATGATGTTTCACAGGTATTCTTTGCTCTATTTCATGTTGATAGGAACAGATTTTGAGTTTGTTTTTTTAAATATATTTTTATTAGTTATGTATATATATATATACAGCCATGATGGTACCATTGTTAGCCTTCTCCCTGTCCTTCCCCCATGGGTTATGTGGGTCTTGCCCTATGTGGGTAGCCATCAGTTATGTGGGAGAGGCAATGACTCTGTATATAATGACCTAATTCATGGCTCTAAAAATCTTTCCGCCCCCTCTTCCAGGCGAGTTTACCTGAGCCATGATGGGTTCATTTTAGCTCTATTTCAGTGATGAGGTTTTGTGAGTCTCTGTGTCTCTGGATATCTGATTTGGTAGGGGTCGAGTGTTCGTTGTGTCTATCTCCTTCGCTCTTGTGCTGGTACCAGGTTCACCAAGTGTTATGATATTCCAATTGCTTCCTTTCTACTGACCTGCAGCCCATCCTGATAATCTGTGGACCGCCCGCTAGGTGGAGTGATTGAGTCTTATCCCTCCTCCCAAAAATCTCATCATTTCCTTATCACAAGTTTCTCATTGTTTATTTGTTGTTGTTGTTGTTTTAACCTAAGGACAGATTAGTTTCTTTTCTTATTGCTGTAACCAACTCAAGGCAGTCTCTTAATTGTGACCCCTGTAAAATTTATACTTTCAACATATAATGGCACAGACTAAATATTCCCATTCCAAAAGGAGAAAATGTGGGACATAGAAAGAAGAGATTGAACTAAGCAAGACCAAAGCACAGCAGGGCAAATATCCACTCGTGCAGCTCCGTGTCTGGCATCTGGGACTTTTGATGGCACCATGTCCACTCCAAAGAGCTAGGGTAGCCCTGTGTCCATCTTTGCTGCCCACAGCATACATATCCTCTCTTTGGTCTGGCTCCACTGTGAACCTGCAATTTTCCTTGGCAGATGCCTCATGGTCACGGCTTCTCCAACATCCTGAGGTCTCCATTGTAGCTTAGGCTTCATCTTCCTCTCTTCATACATGTCCATGTGTGGCCTCCTTGCATGAAGTCTAACCCTACCACCCATTGCTTGCCCTCAACTGCTCTCTGCAACCATGGTGCAAGATACCACGAACCCCTAAATCTTTCAACTTACATGCATATAAAATCAGTATTATATGGGCAATGCTGACTATTTTGCTGCCAGGTCACGAGGAGCCTGGCCCCCGTGGACCAAAGCTGTGTGCCATCCTTGCTGAATTGGTAAAAACACGTTCTTAGGCAATAGTTTTTGACCAGAAATCCCTTCTGCAGAAGCAACTGTTCAGAAAAAGGAATTTTATGGTGGAGATTTTATAAATACATGTATATGTATTTGCAAATGCAATTGTCAATGTATGATATGCTGACTTTCTTTTGTATACAAAGTTTATGAGAAAAAGAAAAAAAGAATTCATTACTTTCCTTGTTTATAAAGAAGCTTAAGTCACTTTTGAGTATACTGCTCTTGTAAAAGGGTAATGTTTTCCCCAAGTGAAAAGAAAGCTAATAAACTCTGCTACGTTTCTGTTTGCGCAAAGGATGAATGATGGCCAAGCCCTTCCAACTCAGATTTGTGCTTCAGAATGAAGATTAGATACCGACAAGGGAGAGCACAAGCTGCTGGTCTCCCTCCATTTCATCACAACATGCACATGGGGATGGTCCTTTTCACCCTCTGCTGGATTTAAATGCAGTGATGGATTGAGGGAGATGACAGATAGATGATGATAGATGATAGATAGATAGATGGATAGATGGATAGATAGATAGATAGATAGATAGATAGATAGATAGATAGATAGATAGATAGATTGTAGATAGATAGATCATAGATGATTACATAGATGATAGTCTGGTGATAAATAGGTTGATCATTGATAGGCATGGATAGGATATAGACAGATAAGTAATATAACATTCTTAAAGTTCCAGGATACCAAAGTGCACTTCAGATATGCTTGCCTAAAGATATTTCTACTTTAATTCTGAAATCTTTCCACTTGTCACTTTTTACTATTTGACAGGCAAGACTCCATGTCTGATGGCCATTTTATGAGCTAAATAGTGTCTAACATCTATTATATACATGCACATACATATACATGTATGTATATATACAAACATATATGTGTAGCTTACATGTATATAATATTGCGCTCTTTCTGGTCATTGTTTTATTCCAACACACACCAAAAATAGTTACTTGGAGAGCAAAACATATTTTCAAAGTCTACCCACAATTCCCAAATATTGACATTCATCTTTTTTTTTTAAATATTTTTTAACTTTTTATTTATTTGTTTATTTGCAAGCAGAGAGAGAGAGAATGGGCGTGCCAGGGCCTCTAGCCACTGCAAACGAACTCCAGATGCATGGGCCCCTCACGCATCTGGCTTATGTGGGTCCTGGTGAATCAAACCGGGATCCTTTGGCTTTGCAGGCAAACGCCTTAACCACTAAGCCATTTCTCCAGCCCGACATTCATCTTTTTAAAGTTCTTCAATGCATAAAAGTTTTGTAGTGACAAAGTAAAGATAAGGCAGAGTTCCAATATCAAATAGAGACTGGGAGACTGTCAATTTGCTCCTGACATATTCTTATCCCCTTTTAAAAATTATTCCAGTACCCCTGGCAAAGATGTTCACATAGTCATGGAGATGACTCATTCTCCCTCTGGGAACTGCTAAGATAAGAGTAATGGCTATTCCGGGGAAATGGCTTAGTGGTTAAAGCGTTTGCCTGTGAAGCCTAAGGACCCTGGTTCAATTCTTCAGGACCCACATAAGCCAGATGCACAAGGGGGCACATGCATCTGGAACTCGTTTTCAGTGGCTGGAGGCCCTGGCATGCCCATTCTCGTTTTCTCTCTACCTGCCTCTTCCTCTCCCTCTCTCTCTCTCTCTCTCTCTTTCTCTCTCTCTCTCTCTCTCCCAAATAAATAAATAATATAAAATAAATACTTTTATAAAAAAGAGTAAAAAGAGTAATGGCTATTCCTACCCATGTCCTGGGTGTTCACAGAGGGAAAGGGATTCCTCTTACAATGGACTGATTAGAAAGATACATGTTTTCTGCCAACTATTATCTTAATATTATATTCATAGCATTCTATACACAGCCAATCCTTTTGGATTTAAATCTAAATTTATTCTTTACCTATTTCACATTTTTCAGGAGTTATTTTTATCATTTGGTTTATAATCTCACCTATCCAGTCTCAATGGCTCACTTCCGAGTTTTATTTTCTTGCTCATCTGGAAAAATCAACAAAAAAGCTTGGCCCAGCAAATCATATGTTCTCACCATGGAGTTATATCATATTATTGACAGCAAAAAAGTCATATTCTATTATCAACAGCAAAAGAGGAAAAATAAGCCATTTTCCCCATAACAGGAGGTGAAAGAATGTTAAGTACTCTATGAGATGTATGGTGAATGCCAAAGACCAAAGGTCCAATCCATTTTCAGAGCTACATTAAGTAACAAATGGAGCTGTGTGGAATTGTTCGGCTGGAGTTCAAGCTGAGTTGAACAACACCAGGACACAGCCACTTACCTTATGTACGTGCTTTACCTTACAAGCAAATTGATATTCCACCTGAACAATTCCTCAGCCCATTGTCATTTTGGAAATAACTTGCATTGCCTTTCTAACCAGAAATCTTTTGCATTGAATCATTTTGGGAATAAGCCCAAAGCCTGTAATGAACTGACTTTAGCGTAACTGCAAATATTCTAAAGGCAACTAAATCACAGTTCTTTAATGATCTGTTTTCAATTAATGAGCATATTTTGAAACATACCATTCAGAGTAGGAATTATAATAACAACATTAATTAAAGAAAGATTGAGGTGGGCTGAGGATGAAGGTCAGTGGTACATAACTTGCTAAGCATGTGCAAGGCTCTAGGTTTGATCATCATCATTGACAAAACTAGAAAAAAATGAAAAGGAAGACAGAAAAGATGGAAAAAGTAAATATATTGGTCTGAAAGAAAAACCCTTGAAAGTATTTTGAAATTCTATTTCCAAGGAAGATATAATGATATGACATATGTCATCAACAAATCTGATTGAATCTGTGCCTCACAGCATAACTGACGACATCTGCACCCGGGCCCAGAGGCTACAGGGAAGAGATTTATAAAATGTCCCAGTTCACCAGGAGTATAAAATAGCTGACAAGAAGTTTCCTTGGCAATTTTCTTCTTTATGTCATAAGGGTAATAATACTGGTAAGATATTTGAGCAGTGTGTTTTTCCTTCCTCTCTATGTCCCTGTTAGGCAGGCATCCACCCCAACTGTCCAGGGAAGAGGAAGCAGGTGCCACCCAGAACAGAGTCTGCTGGGTTATTCCACATATGACTCCTGAATCTCCAACAAAGCCATCATATGTGTATAACCTAGAGGATAGAAGCAAGCCTGTGAAGCTGGCAACCTCTTCTTCCCCACTCCTTCTGGGATGGGTCATACCCTGAGAAGGGAGCTAATGTTACAGAGATATGCAAAGAGAAATGAAGATCTAGACACTGGTGGACACATTCTTTTAAATATATTATTTATTTTTTTTACTTATTTGAGAGAGATAAAGAGAGAGAGAGAGAGTGAATGGACACGCCAGGGCCTCCAGCCACTGCAAGTGAACTCCAGATGCATGCACCACCTTGTGCATCTGGCTTACGTAGGTCCTGGAGAGTCTAACCAAAGTCCTTTGGCTTTGCAGTTAAATGCCTTAACTGCTAAGCCATCTCTCCAGCCCCTTGGTGGGCATATTTGTGGTAGAACATCCACATGTCCAAGAGAAGTTTCCCTTTGTGTTCAGCATCTGTGCCCAAATAGGGTAGGTGTGATGACAGAAGGTAGTGGTGGGGAGGTGGATGAAGAGGTGAACACAAGGCAGCTATCCTGATTGCTCATAGTCTATGTGGGACATGCAGCCACGATGTCCCCACACTCGTCAGTAAAGGACTCAGTGGATGTTCATCCCATAGCAATGATCATCTGGAGTAATATCCACTCGACATGGGTATTGAGAGCTCTGCTGATACATGTTATACTGTACATGAAAGGATTCCAGCAGGGCCAACTTTCCCAACAGCACTAGATGCCTTCAACATTTTTTAATTTTATAAATTTTCAGAAGAAAATGGTATTATACCAGTATTTTAAAATATATTTAAGAAGCATTATTCATTGGGCTCTATTTAGCCCACTCAACTGAAACCTAGGATTCCTATGGATGCACTAGTCCTCCAGTACAACTCTAAATAATCAATTTGTACTCATTCATGTAATCATCGTAATTCTGAAAACAATGCTACGTATCATCCTGCTTTACAGACAAGGAATTGGAGCACATAAATAATTTGTCCAATGTCACTCAGGTAGCTATGTTCAACTGTAGGCACGCTGCAGTCAGTACTCTATGTTGTTATAGAAGTGACTTGAGGGGCTATGGTTACAGCTCAGTGGATAAAAGCACTATGGGAGCAGACATGTGGACCTGAGTTTGATCTCTAGAACCTACTTAAAGAGCCAGCATTATCATACATACCTATAACCCCATGGCTGGAAAGGACATAGACCAGAGGCTCATGGAGGCCCTCAGGTCAGCCAGCTGAAACAAAAAGTGACAAGAGTTCCAGGTTCAGTGACCCAAGGAAATAAGGTGGGACAGTGATAGAGACATTCTCCTCTGGCCTTTCCTTTCATTTGCACACACGTGTGCAAACACCACATGCACACACACTACACATCCTACACTCAAATCACATGAGGAAGTGATGTGAGAAGAAAAGCAGGTGACATGAGGCAAGTAAAACTGAGGTACTCAAGGTGCTTTATGCCGATTGCAGAACTGCATGGGGTTAGTAAGGAAGTAAGTCAGCTGGGAACAGCTTAGAGCAGTGACCATAGAGAAGACCCCAGTAGTACTAGGGAGTGGCCTGTAGAAAGGAAGAAGTAAGGGAGTCACTGAGATGAACTGAAGTGACACAAGACTGCGGTCTCCCCTCAGTGAAAAGAGCAGCTCTGGGGGCTGGAGAGATTGCTTAGCGGATAAGGCGCCTGCCTGCTAAGCCTAAGAACGCTGGTTCCAATCTCCAGCAGTTCCAATCTCCAGGTCCCACGTTTAGCCAGATGCAAAGTGACACAAGGGCGCAATGCCGCACTTGCCCACAAGGGGGCGCACGCATCTGGATTTCGTTCACAGCAGCTGAGAGACTGCTGGCGCGCCCATTCTCTATCTGTCACCCTCTCCCTATCTCTCTGTCTGTCTCTCTCTGTGTCTCTCTCCAAAAATAAAAATAAAAATAAAAAGTTTTTTTTTTTTTTTTTTTTTTTTTAAAGCAGCTCTGGAAAGCTAAGGGGGAACCTTCTGTCCACTGGGTACAGGAGATGTGTGGTTCTCGGTCTTCTGAATGCTCCCTAGACAGATGTCGTTCATGTTATGTGGGTACTGAGAAGTATATCTGGAGTTGCATATTGTTGTAAAGGAATGAGAAATATTTACCATTTTCCAGTCATCAACTAAGCACACAAAATAATATTATTAATGAAAAAATAGCAAGTCATTGCATGCACATTTGTGCCAAGTTCCACATGAAGGTTTAATACTTGTGTACTTAAATAGTTCCAGATTTTGACCTTTACCCCAAATTAAACCTACAAATGACTCTAAGTCTATGGTAGTGGCCAATGAAAGGACCTGCTGTCTTATCATTCTTATTTTTGCAAGTACAAAGAAATGCCTCTGCACATTTGTTATTACTTTAATAAATCGTGGGTTCAATGAACCTTCCAAAGACAGAGAGGGGAGCTGGCAAATGTTAAATGCCTAAAAAGACAGATGACACATGAAAATAGGGGAAGAACCTAAAATGCTTTGAGCATGAAAGCAGTGGGTAGTTATGTTTATTTGGGGTTGAAGCTGAGCTATAGATCCAATGTTTGTCTCTCTTCTTTGACTATCAACTTAAAGCTAGACCCAGAGAGCTCTCCATTTTACAATGGACATCAGCCAATATTTAAGGAAAATGAAATAGAGACAAATGCATTTTTATTCCTATTCAATATTTTCTCTCACAGCTTATTCAATTTTTATCCCACATAGGGAAATTGGTATGCACCACAGGTTATTATTATTGCATTCTGAACATTAGGTGCCACCAGTTACAAAGAAAGAACTATGGGGTTTACGATTTGTGGCTTTATTTCTTCTAGTGCCATCTCTGCTCAGCCTCCAATCCAGGAGAAGCTCCAAGATAGGGTCCAAGGGCAATATTGTCTGGATTCTCATTCAAAAGGGAAAAGCACTTACCAATCTCTATACACACAGATCACTGTGTAATGAACAACAGTCCTGAAAACAGGGAAACACAATTTCCCATTCCAATGTCTTACAATTAATAGTATCCTTTAAACTGAAGATTAGATAGATCTAGATGGTTGATAATAGATATATAGATATTGATAAATTGATAGGTAGATAGCTGCAAATAGATGATTGATAGATGATAGAGAGATAGAGGATAGATACAGAGCTACATAGATATAAGTATAAATATAGATAGATGTGCACTGTGCTAAGTCTACTAACTTCAGGTTTTTTAAATTCTTTTCTTAAATATTCTATTTATTTATCTATTTATTTATTTATTTATTTATTTATTAGAAAAAGAAACACAAATAGATATAATGGGTGTTCCAGGGCCTCTAACCACTGCAAATGAACTCCAGGTGCATGTACCCCCTTGTGCATCTGGCTTAAGAGGGTACTGAGGAATTGAACCTGGGTCCATAGGCTTCCCAGGCAAGTGCCTTAACCACTAAGCAATCTCTCCAGCCCTCTAATTGCAGTTTTGTGTATGGTTTCTGGGTACATCATCAGAATTTACCACCCACCACCTAAAGAATCAAAGTTCAACCCCTATCTGCATTTCCAGGGACCAGCAAGGTCAGTAGTCATTTAAACTCAAACACAATGTTCATATACTTAGTAAATGACTCATCTTAACACAGCCGAAAGCCTGCTCTCAAACCTAGTGTAGATTTGCTCTATTTTCTGTTTCATGAAACTAAATATGACTGCAGGTTTTGATATGAACAGTTCCACTTAAGCCTAAATTTTGTTTGTGACCTCCTTATCTTTAGACCCTTAGCCATGCTTTGTAATAAATAATTGCAAAGATCAATTCTAGTGTTTCATGGTCTCTATGACAACCATTCCCTCATAAGGGTTTCCAGGCCAGAGAGTCTGTGTTGTAGCTGTCCAATTCTGCTGCTGTGGCTCAAGGAAGCCATCAACAATATGGAAAGGAATGTATATTGATGTCCCAATTTTATGCATGCCTGTTTTGGCTTTTTATGTGTGAACCCCTGCTCTAGTATATAAACTAATAACTCTTACATTAATTGTGTGCCACTTTAAGATTCCCAATCCAGCAACATGAAAAGAAGCCAATATCCCAAACAAACATAAACACAAAAATATCCTCTGGTCTGTGTGGCTGTTTCTGAGCCTATATCATGCTTTTTAATGCCATGTGGTCCAACAAAATCCAGGAGGTAGGTAGATACTTCTGGCATTTTATTTTTTGTTTAGGACCACTTTGGCTATCAGGGGACATTCGTACTTCCCTATGAATTTTAAGATTGCTTTTGCTGTTCCTGTGAAAAATGTCATTGTATTTTTGACGGAGATTACATTGAATCTGTAGACTGCTTTCTAAATACTGATTCTTCCGATCCATGAGCTGAGGAAGTCTTTCTCCTTGAGTGTTTTTTTTCTTTTTCTTTTTTTTTTTTTTTTTTTTTTTTTTTTTTTTTTGAGAGAGACACAGAGAGAGACAGAGAAGGAGAGGGAGAGGGAGAGGAAGACAGATGGGCACTCCAGCACTGTCTCAGCTGCTGCAAACGAAATCCAGATGTGTGCTCCCCCTTGTGGTCAAGTGTGGCATTGCGCCCTTGCATCACTTTGCATCTGGCTAAACATGGGACCTGGAGATTGGAACCAGTGTTCTTAGGCTTAGGAGGCAGGCGCCTTAACCCCTCAGCCATCTCTCCAGCCCTCCTTGAGTGTTTTAAAGTGTTCATTGTAGAGATCTTTCACTTCCTTGGTTAGGTTTCTTTCAGTATTATTTTTATAGGCTATTGTGGATGGGATGTTTCCCTGAATTCTTTATCAGTATGTTTGACATTTGGTATATAGGAAGGTTACCAATTTTTGTATGATAATATGTATCCTGCTACTTTACTAAAAGTATTAGTTCTAGGTGCTTTCTGGTGGATTATTTAAAGCCTTTGGTGGAGAGAATTGCATAATTTGCTTATAAGGACACTTTTACTTCTTTCCTTGTTCTGTGTATCCCTTTCATTTCCTTCTCTTGGCTTATTGCTCTAGCTAAGACTTCAAGTACTACTTACAATTAGAGTGGAGAGAGTAGGCACACTTGTCATGTTGCTGATTGTAATGGAAATGCCTTGACTTTTTCTCCATTCAGTTAGAAGTTGGCTACTGGTTTGTTGTATATAGTCTTTATTGTGTTGAGATATATTTCCTCCTTCCCATGTCTCTTCAGGACTTTTATCCCAAAGAGATGTCTGATGTTGTCAAATTCATTTTCTGTATCTATTGAGATGACAGTGTGTTCTCTGTCCTTGAGTCCATGTATGTGATGGGTTACATTTACTGATGTGTGTATGTAGAAGTTTGCATTCATCTCTGTAACGAAGTCAATTTGATGGTGAATGATCTTTTAGTCTAGTTTCATTCTTTTACATATAGATATCCAGTTTCCCCAGCACCATTTGTTAAAAAGGCTGTCTTTCTCCAGTGAATATCTTTGGCATTTTTTGTCAAAAATCAAATAGCTATAGCTGCATGGGCTTACATATGTGCCCTTTATTCTGTTTCATTGGTCTATGTGTCTGTTGTTTTTAAATGTTTTATTCATTTACTTAGAGAGAGAGAGAGAGAGAGAGAAGGAGGGAGAGAGATATACAGAGAGAGAAAATGGGTAGGCGAGGGCCTCCAGAAACTTCAAACAAACTCCAGACATGTGTGCCACCTTGTGCATCTGGCTTACTAGAGATTTGAACCGGGTCTTTTGGCTTCACAGGCAAGTGTTACAAGTGCCTTAATCACTAAGCTATCTCTCCAGCCCCTACATGTCTGATTTTGTGCCAGTACCATTTTGTTTTTGTTACTATAGCTCTATAATATACCTTTAAAGCAAGTATGGTCATACCTTAGCCATAATTTTGTTCCTCGGGATTGTTTTGGCTATTCAATTTTTTTTTGTGATTCCAAATGAATTTAGTATTGTTTTTTTATATTTCATTGGTATTTTGATGGGAAATGCACTAAATATGTAGACTGCTTTTGGTAAATTGGTCAGTTTTACAATATTGATTCTTATAATCTATAAACATGTATATCTTTCCATTTCCTAGTGCCTTCTTCTAATTGTCTATTAAATGTTTTAAATTTTTCATTATAAAGACATTTAATTTCCTTGGTTAGGTTTATTCTATGGTATTTAAGTTTTTTCAGACAATTGTGAATGGGACTGTTTTCCTCATTTGATCCTCAGGACATTTCTTATTGGCTTTTAGGAAGTCTACTGATGTGTGTGTGTGTGTGTGTGTGTGTGTGTTTTAATCCTGCTATATTGCTGAAGGTGTTTTTCAGATCTAATAAATTTCTGGTAGAGTCTTTAGGGTCCTTTAAGTATAGAATCATATCATCTGCAAATAAAAATAATTTGTTTTCCTCCTTTCCTATGTGTGTCCCTTTTATTTGTGTATCTTCTCTTATTGCTATACTAAGCTATATTGACTTAGTGGTGAAAGTAGACAGCCTTGTCTTCTTACTGATTTTACTGGAAATCCATCTCTCATTTAGTATAATATTGGTTATAGGTTTGTCATATATAGCCTTTATTATGTTGAGATATGGTTTTTCTATTCCCAGTTTCTTCAGGACTTTACTCATGAAGGAATATTATATTATATCAGCTACCTTTTCCATATCGATAAAGATCATGTGATTTCCTCATTGATTCTATTTATATGGTGTATTAATTTATTGGCTTGTGTATGTTAAACCACCCTGCATCAGTAGGATAAAACCTACTTGATCCAGTATGAATAATGTTTTTGATATTTTCATGTATTCTATTTGCCAGTATTTTGTTGAGATATTTTTTCATCTAGGTTGATGAGGGAGATTGGTCTTTAATTTCTTCTTTTTCTTGTGTCTGTATTTGATTTGGGTGCATAGCTCTGACTTTAAGGAAGATGTAGGCACACTGGTTCTAGGAGCAGAGCCTGAGAACTAGAATCAACTCTTGGAATATCCAGTAGTAGGCTCTCTGCCTCAAGAAGCAGCCTGAGGAACAAAGACACTGACAAGAAGTTTAGTGTAAGCCATTAGTAATCCCACTGCGTCTGCTGTCACTGTTGCTCCGATCTTACTGATCTTACAGTGGCTGTAGCTTTCTGCATAGAGGTACATATTGGCATTTTTATTGACAGCCAAAAACCAGTACTAGATAAACAAGCAGTATATTGCATAATCAAAGGATAAGGACATTTTGACTTTGGATAATCCTTAAACATGTGTTGAAGGAAAAGATTTAGGAGTACAATCTGCTAGGCTTTTCTGATCCAGAGCACACACACTGTAATTATGACAGTAATCACATTAAGTCCACCTGTTGCCTTCATCAGATCTGCAGGCCCATCGTCACTAACAACATTGTTTTCAATGTGATACGTTATAGATGTTTGCTCTGAGTCAAGAGTCCAAAGAGGCCACTGAAGAAAGGTATATATCTTAAGATCAGTCACCATGTCTAAATATTGCTTGTCAATATTTGTCAGCTGTGCTATTCAGGCCAAATGTACATCAAGGCAGAGGAAAGAAACATAATCACATTGCTTTAAGCAGTCAGATTTCATAAATGTGACTAACTTTAAGGCAATCTACAAGAATTTAGCATCTCACAGCAATAGTAACAGAAAAGTTACTTGCAATGTCCATAAGAACTGTTTCCATAATTCTTTCCCGAAGCTCATTCTCGTACTTCACTCTATAGTTCATTCTCAGGTTTTTTTTTATAGTTCATCCTCACAATATCCTTTTCTATTGTATGGGATAGTTTGAGAAACATTGATGCTACTTCTTCTGTGAAGGTAAAATTCATCAGTGAATCCATCTAGACCTGAACATTTTTTGGTTGAGAGATTTTTATGGCTGGTTTAATGTCATTGTCTCATAATCTCTTTTGTCTGTTGTCTAGATATGTTTGATTAGTTTATCTTGCCTTGCTTTACTCTTGGTAGGTCAAAATAATCTAGAAATTCATCCATTTCTCTAAGATTTTCTAATTTATCAGAGTATGTTTTAAATTATAGCCTTATATTTTTCAGGATTTTATTGGCACCTGTTTTAATGGTACCCTTCTCATCTCTAATTTTATTGATTTGGGTTTTTTCTTGCTTCCATTTGGTTGGTTTCACTAAGGGTTTACTGATCTTATTTACTTTTTCAAAGAACCTACTCATTGTTTCATTAATTCTTTGTACTTTTTAAAGTTTTTTTTCATTACTTTCTACCTAGATGTCCATTATTTCCTTTTGTGTACCAATTTTTGGTTTGGCTTTATTTTCCTTTTTCCATAGCCATAATGTGTATCAATAAGTTATTTATTTGTGAGCTCTCAATTTTATTTTTTATTTCATTTATTTATTTATTTATTTATTTACTTATTTTTATTTATTTATTTATTTGGTTTTGCGAGGTAGGGCCTCACTCTGGTCCAGGCTGACCTGGAATTAACTATGTAGTCTCAGGGTGGCCTCGAACTCCCAGCGATCCTCCTACCTCTGCCTCCCAAGTGCTGGGATTCAATTTTATTAATATGAGCATTTAAAGCTCTAAATTTCCCTCTTAAGACTACCCACATTGTATCCCGTGGCCTTTGTATATTGTGTTTTTATTATCATTTTATTACAAAAAAATTTTGATTTCCTGCTTATTTCTTCAAATTGCCCATTCATTATATTCAAAAGTATTGCTTAATTTCCATGAGTTTATGTATATTCTATAGTCTTTCTTGCTGTTGATTTATAGATTTATGCCATTGTGATCAGAAAAAGTACAAGGAATCATTCCAATTTTCCTAAATTTGTTAATATTTGATTTTTTTTCAAGGTAGTGTCTCACTCTAGCCCAGGCTGTCCTAATTTACTATGTAATCAGCCTCAAACTCACAGTGATCCTCCTATCTCTGCCTCCCAAGTGCTGGAATTAAAGGTGTACACCACCATGCCCGGCATAATATTTGCTTTGGTAATACATTATATATTTTAAAGAAAGTTCTATGTGCTCGTAGAAAGTATGTGTGCTGTGCAGCATTTTGATGTAATGTTGTGCAGATGTCTCTTAGGTCTCTTTGTTCTATGATGTCATTTAATCCAGATGCTTTTCAGTTTATATTTTGCCAGGCTGTCCTGCCAATTAGTTTGAGTAATGTTCTGAATTTGCCTCTATCACTGTTCTTTGGTTAATCTGTGACTTTACATCTAGCAGTATTTATTTAATGAAATTGGGAGCACCATGTTTGGCACATCCATGTTTAGAATAGCAATGTTTTCTTGTTGGATTGTTCCTTTAATCAATAAAGTGACCTTCTTTATCAGAGGAATATATTTTTTAAAGGATATGCTTATAATTATATATGCTGAATTTCATTAGTATGTATTATAATATGTTCCTTTTTATCCCTAGGTTTATTAATTTATATTTTCTCTCTCTTTTGGTTAGTTTGGATAAGAGACTGTAAATCATTTTTACTTTTACAAATAACCAATTTTAATACACCAAACTAATGACAGAATTAATCAGTATTACATAAACCTTACTACTGGTTAACTAATTAAAAAATATAACACAATATGGGCTGGAGAGATGGCTTAGTAGTTAAGCCGCCTGCCTGCTAAACCTAAGAATGCCAGTTCCAATCCCCAGGTCCCATGTTTAGCCAGACGCAGTGACGCAAGGGTGCAATACCGCACTTGCCCACAAGGCGGTGCACTCATCTGGAGTTTGTTCACAGTGGCTGAGAGGCTGCTGGCATGCCCTTTCTCAATCTCCCTCTCCCTCTCTCTCTCTCTATTTCTCTCTGTGTCTCTCTCTCAAAGAAAAAAAAAGATATAACTCAATAAAAGGAGGGGCAAATAGTCTGGGAAGAAGTACGCCATAAGGAGTGGAGAAAGCTTAACCCTAAAACCATAGGCTTTTGCTGGTAAATCCCAGTGCCAAAACTGGACTGCACCCCACCAGTGAGCTGCTGGTCAGGGAGGCCCATGAAGTCCCCAAAACAATGCAGGCCATTGCCAAAGAACTTTGATACTCACCTCATTACTGAAGACTCCATAGGGTGTGGTCAAAGATATCAAGAGACTATACTGGAATTGAAAAGGAAGCCATCTCCCTACTGGCTAGTCCTTATAGTGCTATGCAAGTTGCTGGAGATTAATGATCACCAAAAGCTCCAAAAAGAAGGGTTCCTGCAAGCTACAAAATGAACACATTTATGCAATAGTGTCACAGGGGTTATGGGAGTAATCACCTGCTGTCTGATTGGATATGAGTCCTGCTCAGTGAATACTGAGGCATTACAGAGGAAGTGGAGATTTCAACACAAATGCTACTTTCACTGCCTAGCCTGAGTACACATAAGGAGCTTCAGATCAATAGCAAAACAGCAAAAGTTCTTCAAGGAGACATCAACTGGTCAACTGATATATTAAAAGTAATCTCAATATTCCTAATAATGAAAGTAATCAAACCCCGCAAACACAACAGGGTGTGACTTCACTTCAGAGTAGCCTCAAAAACATTTTCACAAATGTTGGCCATACTATGGAGACAAATGGAACCTTTATGCACTTCTGGTGAAAGAAACATTAATGCAGCCATCATGGAAAACAATACGGATATTTCTCAGAAAATAAAAGGAGAATTATCATGTGATCCAACAATCTCACTACTGAGTATACAGCCAAATGAAATAAAACCAATGTGTTGACAAAAAAAAATCTATACCCCATGTCTAATGCAGCAGTATTCACAATAGTCATGATACGGAAAATCATTCTTTTATATCAACTGAGGAGTGTAGCAGTATTCAGAATAGTCATGATATGGAAAATCCTTCTTTTATGTCAACTGAGGAGTGGCTAAAGAAAATGTGGCAGAGAGTGCATATTTTCAGGCTTTAAGAAAGGATGATATCCTGTCATTTAGAGCAACTAAAAGCTAGAGTATATTATGTCAAGTAAAATAATCCAAGTATGTAACCATTACCTTTTCATTGTTGGGACAAAACGTGCAACCAGAAGCAGCTTGTGGAAGGAAAAGGCTTATTTTCAGCTTAAAGTTTTGAGGGGAAGGTTTAACATGGCAGGGAATGCAGGTCACAAACAGACAGCTGAGAATCAAATCTTGTCCCATAAGCAGGGATAAAGCAGCAAAAGTGAGCTGCCCTTGGGAAGCAGGGCTA
The DNA here is from genome assembly GCA_036365145.1 of Orientallactaga sibirica. NCBI lineage: Eukaryota > Metazoa > Chordata > Mammalia > Rodentia > Dipodidae > Orientallactaga > Orientallactaga sibirica. The sequence goes on from JAEOAD010000006.1 coordinate 29,140,578, forward strand.
GACTACACAATCTCAATGCCTGACTAGTCGCATATTGCCTCCAGCAAGGCATCACCTCCCAAAGACTCCAGGATCAATGAAGCTTATCACAAACATACAAGGTTATTAGGGATATTTGACATCCAAACCACCACAGGTACATTTATCAGGCTACATTATCTCACTCATCTGTGCTTTGAAAAAATATTTATTCTGAGGCTGGAGAGGTGCCTCAGTGGTTAAAAGAGCTTGCTTGCACAGCCTGATGGCTCAAATTCAATTCCCCAGTTACCAGTAAAGTAAGACAAACAAAATTTGCATATGCATCTGGAGTTCATTGGCAGTGGCAAGAGGCCCGGGCACACCCATTCTGTCTCTGTCTTTACCTCTATCCTTGTCCCAAATAAATAAGACTTTTTAAAGAAAGAAAAAAATCTTTATTTCATAAAAGAATAGTGTCATCATTCCCAGAAGCTGGAATTGTTAAGGGGAATAGAGCAACAGAGAGCTTTTAGTCTATGGAGACATAATTGCAATTACATAGGAGGAAAAAGACTAAAGAGAGCTATTGTATAACAAGGTGACTCTAGCCAGTGACAATATATTTTTGTTAAGTGCTGATAGTGGATGTTAAGTGCTTTCCCCACAAAAATAGCCATGTGAGGTAATGCACTTATTAATTAGCAAGATTTGACGATTCACTCTGTATATGCACTACAAAACATCATGCTGTACTTGATTAGTACATAGGCAATTTAAAGAAAAATAAAGCATTAAAAACAGAACAAAATAAACTTTCTAAAACAAAGTTAAAATATCAGAAAATAAAAAGGAAGTAGTATAAATAATAGATATATTTCAAATATTACAAGCTGCAATATTCTACCTAAATATTTCCTGAGAACAGTTTTGAAAGTTCTATTACCTTTCATAGGATTGACTATTTTCAGAAGCAATGAATCATCAAATACACATTTACAGTTAAATGAAAGTGCACTTCAATCATGATTCCATATCCACATTATATTTCCAGAAGTTCTATCCCTCTGCCACATCCCTATAACATTACAAGTAATTTTCAAACATTTTCCACATAGAGCCTTGTTAAAATAAACAAAGCTTTCATGTAAATACACCTTCTCCCACAAAAACGTTTTTAGTAGTCTTAAATGGTTTGAACTCCCACCAACTTTTACACTGTTAATAACAAAATAAAAAACTTTAGTTCTCAAAATAGACTTCCTAAATTAAGACATTTGATAAGAAATTGCCAATGAAGGGTTGGAAAGATGGCTGGGTGAGTACAGTGCCACAAACATCAGGACCTTAGCTCAGACCATGAGCACCCATGTAAAAGCCAGGCAGTTGTGCTCCACACCGGAAATCCCAGCACTGACAGGCAGAGACAGGGACATCTCTGAGGTTTGCTTCGGAGCTGGCTTGGTAGAATTGGTTCATAGAGAAACCGTGTCTGAAAAACACAAGCTGGATATCAATTGAGGAAGAAACTTGACATAGACTTCTGATCTCCACATGCTCATGCAGACACATGTGTGTGCTCATACATATTAACACATGCACACAAACGTGCAAAAAAGTCATCATTTAAAAATTAAATTTGCAAGCTCCATTTTTCCATATGTCAACAGTATCTTTTCATCTCTTTATTTTAAAGTAGTTAAAATTCAAATTACCTATGTAGAAATAATTGTAACTTAACTTCAAATGTTATAAAGTATTTTATGATATTTATAATAATAAAGTGATATTTTTATCTCTTCTTCTGTCTTCAGGATGCAGTACCAAGGCATCTTGTCTTAAATAATAGAAAAGAACATATTTACCAAAAAGCTTCCCAAAAAAACTTGCAGATAACAATTCTAGACATACAGTAGAAGAAACCTTTCTTACCTTATAGTTTAGTCCCAGTGAAATAAAGTATGATAAGAATAAATTTAAATCTGATATCTTCTTATATCAATATTAAAATTCAATTCTGCACATCAAAATTCTTAAAATTGTACATAATACCAAAATGATTAAGTATGTACAATTTTTTTTTTTTTTACAAAGGTGATAATCTTATATCCCCTCAGTTCCAGTCCTACTTTTTTTCTATTAGGGCTCTCTTCAGTGGTGTCATTGCTCTTCAGTGTGGGGGTAATTAAGGCATCAATCAATAAATAAGAAAACTTAGAAATTGTGGGCGATCAAAATAATAAAACATGTAACTTTGTGTTTTGACCTTGTGACTTTAGTTACTATCATGAAAACCACAATTAACACCCCTGTATCATAAATAAATGCTAGCTATAAAAATGATTCTATTTTTTTTTTTTTTTTTGCTAATAAAACAATGACATGGGCTGGGGAGATGGACCAATGGTTAAGGTGCTTGACTGCAAAGCCTAATGACCTTGGTTTGATTCCCCAATACCCACTTAAAACCAGATGCACAAAGTGGTGCATGCATCTGGAGTTTGCAGGGGGCAGAGGCCCTTGGTGCAACCATTCTCTCTCACTCTCTCCTTGCAAATAAATAAAATATTAAAAACAATGGCAACATTTTATTCCCAGTTAAATAAATTTTAACACCTCAAAACATATTTTTATCCCCAGTTAGTTTCCAATATGTTGGCATATATTTTAGAATCAAGAACCCAAAATTTCATGCCAGAAAATCTATTTTAAAACAGATTTACTCATGGATAAAACTTTAGGTTGGAAAAAGCTCTTTCTTTCCTCTCTCCTCATACATAACATTTTTGTTGAAGTCAACTCGCCCCAAGGTTACTCTTGTGCTTTCATTTTTATATCTTTAAAAATCATTTCTTGGGCTGGAGAGATGGCTTAGCAGTTAAGGCGCCTGCCTGCTAAGCCTAAGAACCTGGTCCCAATCTCCAGGTCCCACGTTTAGCCAGATGCAAAGTGACGCAAGGGCACAATGCTGCACTTGCCCACAAGGGGGCGCACGCATCTGGATTTCGTTCACAGCAGCTGAGAGACTGCTGGCGTGCCCATTTTCTATCTGTCTCCCTCTCCCTCTCTCTCTGTCTGTCTCTCTCTGTGTCTCTCTCCAAAAATTAAAAAAAAAATTAAAAAACATTTTTAAAAAATCATTTCTTTGTTTTGCAGTATTTTATGCTTTCAAAGTTCCTTCTGCTCCTTAAAAAAGCAGTATTCTTGATGTAAAAGAATTAGCAGTTCCCTAGCTATCTGCATATGCCAGCTCCCACCTTAAGTCCCCAAATTGCTTCATCCCACAACAGAATTCCTGGACTCCATACTTGCAAGCATCCTCCTCAGACAGCTCACCAAGTCTTGCCCCCATGATTATTATGATTATTGGATAAAGAAGTGGCCAAGATATTGTGGCAACAGATTCTAGGCCTTGGTCATCATAGATGCCAGATGGCACAAGAAAAACAGGAAAATCCCTTGTCTTTGTGTTAGTGAAGAAATTAAACAATTTGAAGCTAAAAATTGTCCTACTTTTGGGAGAAGCAGGGCTCTTATGCTTGGTGAACTTCATTTGCTTCATCTATAAAGAGATGGTGCTTTTTCCTGTGCTAGGCGTTAAACCTAGGAACTCATGCATGGTAAGTGCCCTACCACTGAGCTACTGCCCCACCACTCCAGCTTTTTTTCGCACTAAGTTTGAGAGTCTTGTTACACTGCTTAAGATGGCTTCCAACTGGGTGATCTTTCTGCCTGATTCTCTCAAGTAGATAGGATTACCAACAAGTGCCATGATACCCTGTTGGAGATAGTAATTTCTATTTTTCTAAAATTACATATAAATGATAATGTCTATTAAGTTTCTATTTAAGTTCTAGGAAGACTCAATTTGAAAAACTTTTTATGGGCTGGAGAGATGGCTTAGCAGTTAAGGCATTTGCCTGTGAAGCCTAAGGACTTTGGTTCCATTCTCCAGGTCCCACATAAGCCAGATGCACATGGTGGTGCTTGCATCTGAAGTTCGTTTGCAGTGGCTACAGACCCTGGTGCACCCATTCTCACACTCTCTCTCCCTCCCCCTGTTCTGTCTCTAATAAATAAATAAAATCTTAAACTAAACTTCTTATTATTTCTTTAACTTTTTATTGGCAACTTCCATAAATACAGACACTATACCATGATCATAATTCTCTCCCTCCACCTTCCCTTTTCTCTCTTCCAGAGCCCTCCTCTACTGATTCCTTTCTTCTTTCCAACTAGTCTGTCATCCATTTTGATGTCACATTTTTTTTTGTCGTGTCCATGGAGTCTGTGAACCAGGAAGCCAAGCACTGCACACAAGAGATGGCTTCTATACCACATCTTTGCTTCCAGTTGTAGTGACCTGTACACTGAGCTGGCTTCTTCTCTCAACATCTTGTATCTGGGCCAGACTTGGTAAGAAATGCTGACTGGGCTGGAGAAATGGATTAGCAGTTAAGGTACTTGCCTATGAAGCCTAAGGACCCAGCTTCAATTCCCCAGGACCCACATAAGCTAGATGCACAAGGTGGCACATGCATCTGGAGTTCGTTTGCAGTGGTTGAAGGTCCTAGTGCGCCCAATCTCTCACTCTATCTGCCTCTCTCTCTCTCTTTCTCTCTCTCCCCGTCTCAAATAAAAAATAATAAAAAATATTCTTAAAAATAAGTTTAAAAAAAAAGAATGCTGACTGGAGTACTTACATGAGTTCTCTCACTGTTGCTTGGGCTTCTTGGAATGTAGCACCCCTAAGGTACACAAGCTTCCTACCCGCAGCTCACAGCTATTAGCTAACATCAAAGCATATTGTGATGTCACTTTTTTTTACTCCTATTATACAGGTCTTGTGTAGGTAGCATCAGCCACTGTCAGGTCATAAATGTCAAGGCCACTCTGTGTCTGGAAGAGAGTATTGTAAGCATTCCTCCCCTTCATTGGGCCCTTACATTCTTTCCATCACCGCTATCACAACAGTTCATAAGCCTTGGATAGAGAAGATAGAAATGTCTCAGTGCTGAAAATCCCATTGTCTCTTCTCAGCACTATGGTGTGTTTTGAGTAACCTAGTGGTCATTGCCATCTGAAAAGAGAAGCTTCTCTAACCAAAAGTGAGAGTAGCATTAATATATGGGCATAATCATAGTATTTATAGGGCAGTTTGGTGGTCATAATATGTCCGGACAACAGTACTAGTTTCCCCCAGCTACACTATGACTTGTGACTTCCCCAGCCATAGGCTTAGGCAGGAATTCCACTCCAAGAAGAGAGGCACCAAGTCTAGTCAGAGAGCAGTTGGTTTCCCCATAGCAGACATGCCACCAGTGCACCATTTGGTACATTTGGCAGGGTTCACTACTCGTTAAGAACATTGATGATCCTCTCCCTCCAACAGGCTGCATAGATCTTTCCAGCATCCTGACAGCTAGTCAATAGGGAGCTAGTCAGCTCATGTTTGATTCCTCAGTGACTGGCAGAGCCAACATGTGGAATCTTTAGCAATAGGGTTTTACCATACAGTTCTGGTGGGAAACCAAGGGCCTTGGCAATAGCTTATAATGTTAGGGGAGCATCAGAGACCACCATGAGCAGCAACTCACTGGAAAGTGTTCCATCCCTGGCACTTAACTTTTTCTAATAACAATCTGTGGTTTCTGGGCCTATCATTAACACAACACAGGCTCCTTCTGCTAAAACTCTCTTTTTTTAATATATATATTATTAGCTAGTGAAGTAGGTTTACATGTGGCTTATTCATAACATCTTTATTTTTGTTTTGGATTTTCAAGATATATTCTCACTCTAGTGTAGGCTGACTTGGTACTCAGTATGTAGTTGGCCTTGAACTCATGCTAATCCTCCTACCTCAGCTTCCTCAATTCCTCAATGCTGGGATTAAAAATGCATCTGCCACCACACCCAGCAAAAACCGTAAATTTTTATTAACTCTGCACCCAACCCTCCTCCTCTCCTCCACCTGTTATTACTTTTTTTTTTTATTTTCAGTTTTCAAAGAAGGGTCTCACTGTAGCCCAGGCTGACCTGGAATTCACCATGTAGTCTCAGAGTGACCTCGAATTCACAGCGATCATCCTAACTCCTCCTTTTGAGAGCTGGGATTAAAGATGTGTGCCACCACGCCCAGCTTCTGTTCTTACTTTTTTTTAATTAGTTATGTAGATAGTGTGTATAATGTCATGCTGCTACCATCATTAGCCTCCTTCCTGTCCTCCCCCCTCTGAAGGGTCTCTTCTTGTTTGGGAATGAGGGTTGTGTATTGTGGGGAATCAGTTATGGGGAAGAGGCAATGTCTCTATGCATAATGCCCCAACTTATGGCTCTAACAATCTTTCCGCCCCCTCTTCCGCAAATTTCCCTGAGCCATGTTGGAATCCTTTAGTTGTACTTCAGTGATGAGGTCCTGGAAGCCTCTGTGGCACTGTATATCTGATTTGGTAAGACTTGAATGTTCTCTGTATCTATCTCCTTTACCCTTGTGCTGGTATCAGGTTCACCAAGAAAGCAGCACTGTTGCTCATTTCCCCAATTACTCTATGGTTTCAGCTGGGGCTCTGGTGTGGTGTGATGGGCTGATTCTCTCCTCAAGTTCTGAGTCCCTCTGAAAAAGGGAAGCAAATTCTCCAATGAAGAGAGATGTCAGCATTAGATAAATGGAATAACCGTCATTATTTTAGAGAGAATTTCATGCGTGTAGGCCCTCCTGTAGCCCACGATTTTGGTGGGAGCTTGATATTGGAGAGCGGGTTCATTTTTGGGATATGAATCTGACTTGTTTCCCAGTTCCAGCTATGGGTTCTGTTCCACTGAGCAGATCTATTAGCCAAGTCAAGAGCAGTTGATTACTCACCATGGCTGTGTGTCACTATTGCCCTTGTGTGAGTATCGCATCAGGTTGATTGCTGCTGAGTAGCTTAGATCACACATTGCTTGGACCGTTGTTGGTCACTTTCCCCCAGTGGCTCATGTAGCCCCTTCTGGCACTAGACAAGCTGTCTGGGGACTTACTCTCTTCCATATTCCAGCCAGGTCACTCCATGTTCCATATCAACAGCATATGGTGTCTTCAGCAGTAGGGTCTTACCATTAACCTTTGGTGGGTCATTAAGGACTCTGACAGAAATCTGTCTTCTTTTGAAAAACCCTGTAGATCTCTCTGATCAACAGCTCATTGTGGATGTTAATCACATGCTGGTACTAGGAGTTACAGGCTAGCATGAAGGGAAAAGAAGGAAGAAAAAGATAGGTAATATAGAAGACAATAAGAGAAGAGAGAGAAGAGGTACAGAGAGAGAGAAGCAGGAGAAGCTTAAGGTTAATCTTCATCATACCCTCTCCAGGGCCCTGTAAATCAGGTGTTCCCTCTCAGGACCTGATGAAGGTTCAACTTTTTAGTCTGTCTCTCAGGATATAGGATGTTATGATGCCATTTCCATTTGGGTCCAGTTTTGGGTCCCCCCACCCTTACTTTCCCCACTCACCCCACCCTCCCTACTGTCCAGTCCTCAAGATGCTTATTAGGTATGTCAGAATCTCAGGCAGATTCAGGTTAGGAGCCACAGATGAGTGAGACCATGCAACGATTATCTTTCTGTGATTGGGTGAGTTCGCTGAGAATGATCTGTTCCAGGTTCAACTATTTTTCTTCAAATTTCATTGTGTCATTTTTCCTTACTACTGTGTAGAATTCCATTGTGTAGATATACCACATCTTGGTTATCCATTTGTCTAATGATCGACATCTGGGTTGATTCCAGTTCTTAGCTATTATGAATTGAGCATCTATAAACATGGTTGAGTAAACCTCTCTGAACTGAGGCATGGAGCTTTTGAGATAAATGCCCAGTAAGGGAATAACTGGGTCTGTTGGTAACTCTATATCAACCTATTTAGGAGTCTCCATATTGCTTTCCATAGTGGTTGTACCAGCTTACATTCCAAACAACAGTGAATGAGGGTTCCTATTTCTCCACAACCTTGCCAGCATTTGTTTTCATTAGATTTTTTTTAATGTTTGCCATCCTTACTGGGGTAAGGTGGAATCTATAGTTGTTTTGATTTGCATTTCCCTGATGATTAGAGATATTGAACATTTTCTTAAGTGTATGTTTGCCATTTGTATTTCTTCCTCTGAGAATTCCCTGTACAGATCTCTGCCCCATTTTGTGAGTGCATTGTTTGACTTTTTATTGTTTGGGTTTTTGAGTTCTTTGTAAATTCTAGAAATTAGGCCTCTGGCAGTTGAATAGCCAGCAAAAAATTTCTCCCATTCTGTGGGTAATCTATTGGCTGTGCTTACTGTATGTTTGTCTGTGAAAAAACTTTTCAGCCTTATGATATCCCACTGGTTGAGTGATTGTTTAATTTCCTGAGCTACTGGTATTTTGTTCAGGAAGTCTTTTCCCACACCTATATCATGGAAAGTTCCTCCTATTTTTTCCTCCAGGACTAGCAGAGTTTCCAGTCTTATATTGAGCTCTTTGATCCATTTGGATTTGATTTTTGTGCATGGCAAGATGTGTGGATCGAGTTTCATTTTCGTGCATATGGTTATCCAGTTTTCAGCACAATTTGTTGAAGATGCTTTTTTCCAGTGTACAGTGTTAAGGCCTTTGTCAAATATCAAGTAGCTGGAATTACTTGACCCAAATTCCAGGTCCTCGATTCTATTCCATTGGTCTAAAATCCTGTTTTTATGCCAGTACCATATTGTTTTTATTACTATGGCTTTTTAATATAGCTTTAGAACCAGTATGGTGATGCCTCCAGAGGTGTTTCGTTTGCTGAGGATATGCTTGGATATCCAAGGCCTTCTGCCATTTGATATGAATTTTGAGATCATTTTGTCTATCTCTGTAATGAAAAATGTTGGGATTTTTATAGGTATTGCATTAAATCTGTATATTGCTTTTGGTAAGATTGCCAGAATGTTAATTCTGCCTATCCAGGAGCATGGGAGGTCTTTCCATTTTCTCAAGTCCTCCTTAATTTCTTTCTTGAGTGTTTTTATGTTTTTACTTTAAAGGTCTTTCACATCCTTGGTTAATATTATTCCAAGGAATTGTTGTTGTTGTTGTTGTTGTTGTTGTTGTTGTTGTTGTTGCTATTAAAAAGGGGACAACGTCACTTATTTTTTTGTCTGTGTCTTTGTCTTTTGCATATAGAAAGGCTACTGATTTTTCACATTTATTTTGTATCCTGCTACTTTGCTGAAGGAATTAATCACCTTTAAGAGTTTTGAGATGGAGGTTCTTGGGTCTTTAAGGGGAGAATGTGAAAGTTCATTTTTATATACCAAAAATGGTCAATTACTTGCAATTTTGTAGTTTAAGTTAATGTAGGTTCACTTTCCAGTAACTAAATGGGCAGCTGCAATGTTATTTATGAATCTTCATATTGAAAGGATGAGAAAATGATGGCCAAAGCCAGTGACCTCAATAGAGATACAACACTCACAACTGGACACTTTGTTCTTTATGGTTTAAATATAAAATTCCCACAGAGGCTTATCAAGGTCCATTTGCTGACTCCTGAACTTTGTGGGTAGTGACTGGATCCTGAAAGTTCTGATCTAATCAATAGATTAATATATTGATAATATAAAGTCATTATTGGGAGGGTATGGAAAATAGAAGGTACATCCCATCAGAGGAACTAATTCCCAGGGGCATGATCTACAATGCTATGCCTGGATCCCAGCCCAGTTCCCAGCCCCTTGTATCTTTTTCTCTGCTTCTTTGCTAAAATGAGGAGAGCAGCCTCCTCCATCCACAGCCATGATACCATGTCTCACCTCCAATCAAAAGCACTGATCAAAACCAAAATTAGACTTAACCTTCTGGAACCATGAGGCAAAATAAATCATTCCTCCTTTTTCACTACTTAGGCCAGGAAATTTGTTACAACACTTGACTGAAACAATATTGTTCTAGGAAAAGAACATGAAAAAAATAATAGGAGAGAGAGATTCCATTGTGCCTCGGGTATTTATGTTACACCTAGGTTAATGCTGCTTTTTCACATAAGCTATAGACTTATAGCTATGCGATTTGGATTTGGTTTCAAACACTGAATTAAAAGAGCTTATAGCCTATTCTAATTTAGTAAGTTGATAGTGAACTAATGAAATGTCAATCTACTCAAAAATTGTTACTTATGAGCTGGAAAGATGGTTTAGCAGTTAAGGCACTTGCCTGAGAAGTCAAAAGACCCAGGTTCTATTCCCCAGTACCCATATAAATCAGATGCACAAGGTGTCACATGTGTCTGGAGTTTGAATGCAGTGGCTAGAGGCCCTGGAACACCCATTCTCTCTATATATCTGTCTCTCTCTAAAATAAGTAAATAAGTAAAATATTTTTAAAATGTTATTTGCAGTATTTTAAACAATAACTTATTGTTTTTATTATAGGAAAAAGACCATAATATTTACTATCTTAAATATGCTAAGTGTATAGGACACTAGTATTTAAAATGTATACATGATTAATTGCTTTAAAAGTCTGTTCAACTAAGGTTAATCTGTAGTCTGACTTCCAGAAAAAGTATCAATAGATTAGTAAGTCAAATTTTACACTTTTAATATGTTCCAAAATTCAGGCCATGTCCATCTTTATAAAAATAAAGGAATGGTAGAAACTGGCAGTAATACTGAACTATTGAATCACAAATAATTGACATTCAAAAATTAACCAAAGAAACAAATCAAAGAGCATAACACTTTAAGACAGGATTTAGATTTCTCCTGTGAGAAGATCTTACATGAGTCCACCAATGCCAGAATTTCAAATTGAGAGTACAGAAAATTTACTAAACCCAACCTAAATATTTATGGTCAACCTGTAGCAGCACAGGTAATGTGTGTGAGTGTTCATGTTCTCAAAGCTTGCTAAGGATTTAGGGCTGGAGAGATGGCTTGGCAGTTAAGGCGCCTACCTGACAAGCCCAAAATCACTGGTTCCAATCTCCAGGTCCCACATTCAGCCAGACTCAAAAAGTGATGCAAGGGCACAATGCCACACTTGCCCACAAGGGGGCGCACGTGTCTGGAGTTCGTTCACAACGGCTGAGAGGCCACTGGCATGTCCATTCTCTCTATATCTCTCTACCTCTCTCTCTCTCTTTCTCTCTTTCTCTCTCAAATAAAAAAAAAATAGAAGCTTGCTAAGGATTTGTATTCACTGACTAGGATCTTGTTAAGACGTGCCAAAGGAAGTGTTTATTCGAAACCTTACCCTTCATTAGGAAATCTATCATATTTCTCATAATCTAGGCCTACTTTTTCTCTGTGAATGTTTCTCATTTTACATTTCTTAACATGAGCAAATAAATCTAGCTTGGTGGAAAAATAACAATTTGACAATGGAATGAATTGCACAATTTTTAATGCAAACTCAAATACATTATTTTTATCTGGTTTCCTATTAATATTCATGAAATTTCTGTTCTATTTGTTTCTAGATGGTATTTAATTCAGTTCCCACTTTTCTACTAAATGCTGTTGAATAAAAATCCTAAATTGCTGTTTTGTGAAGTGTACTGAAGTGTGAATGTGTAATGTGGTTAAAAACGACTAATGAAAAAGTTAATAGGACTTCTTTCCACAGTCTACTTCCCAATGTGTTCTGTAATATGCTTTCATTCTTTCTGCTTTTCTTGGAAAGATGTGGGCATTATGTTCACAAATATATGCTACTGCTACTACAGACCTTGTAAAATCCACAGGCTGGAAGATAACAAAGAAGCCAATATGAAACCAACATTCAAAAATCCAAATGGGGCTGGAAAGATGGCTTAGCAGTTAAGATGCTTGCCTGAAAAGCCAAAGGACCTCTGTTCTATTACCCAGGACCCACATAAGCTACATGCACAAGGTGGCACATGCCTCTGGAGTTTGTCTGCAGTGGCTGAAAGCCCTGGTGCACTCATTCTGTCTCTCTGTCTTTCTCTATTTCTCTCCTTCTTTCCCTCTCTCAAATAAATAAATAAGGGCTGGAGAGATGGCTTAGTGGCTAAGGCGCCTGCCTGCTAAGCCTAAGAATGCTGGTTCCAATGTCCAGCGGTTCCAATCTCCAGGTCCCTCGTTTAGCCAGATGCAAAGTGAGGCAAGGGCGCAATGCTGCACTTGCCCACAAGGGGGCGCACGCATCTGGATTTCGTTCACAGCAGCTGAGAGACTGCTGGCACTCCCATTTCTGTCTCCCTCTCTCTCTCTATCTCTCTCTGTCTCTCTTTCCAAAAATAAATAAAAAATAATTTAAAAAATTAAATAAATAAATAAATAGAAATAAAATTGAAAAAAATCCAAAATATGCTTTTCTTTTTGGTGGCCCAAGGCTGCAAGATGGAAGTGAAAAATTCTGAAAAGAGGAAGTTTGTTGCTGATGGTATCTTCAAAGCTGAGCTGAATGAGTTTCTCACACGAGATCTGGCTGAAGATGGCTACTCTGGAGTGGAGGTCTGAGTTACACCCACCAGGACAGAGATCATTATCTTAGCCACTAAGGCACAGAATGTTCATGGGGAGAAGGGTCGATGTATCTGGGAATTAACTGCAGTGGGCCACAAGAGGTTTGGCTTTCCTGACGGCAGTGGAGAGCTTTCTGCAGAAAAGGTAGCCACAAGAGGTCTGTGTGGCATTGCCCAAGCAGAGTCTCTGCATTACAAACTCCTAGGAGGGCTTGCTGTGCCAAAGGACCTGCTATGGTGTGCCGTGGCCCATCATAGAGAGTCGGGCCAAGGGCTGCAGGTGGTCCTGCCTGGGAAACTCTGAAGTCAGAGAGCAAAATCTGTGAAGTTTGTGGACGGCCTGATCCACAGTGGAGACCCAGTTAACTACTACATTGACACTTCTGTGCATCAGGCACTGCTCAGGCAAGGTGTGCTGGGCATCAAAGTGAACATCCTGCTTCCCTGGGATCCAAGTGGCAAGACTGGCCCTAAGAAGCCCTGCCTGACCACGTGAGCATTGTGGAACCCAAAGATGAGATCTTGACCACCACCCCGATATCAGAACAGAAGGATGGGAAGCCTGAGCCACCTGCCACGCTTTAGCCAGTCCCTACAGCATAACAGGGTCTCGTTGGCAGCTGTATTTGGAGGCCAAATGTTACTCTGTAAAGACATTAATAAAATCTTTCACAAAGACAAAAAAAATACACAAAATGATGCAGTTACCAGTTCTGTGATATAGTTACATGGTCTATTCATTTGCCACTCCATGGTTTCAAAATACAGTGCTTTTCTGATCTAGCACCCAAATATTCCCTCCCTCCCATAGCATACTCTCTTGGTCTTAGAATACATGAAATCATATACTTGGGACTTCCACACATAACCTTGCATTTAAATTCTAGCTTTGTCACTGTACTTCATGTGATAATGGGCATGGTATTTAACTCAAGTATCTTCTTCCATGGAATTTAGTTAATAATTATTAAAACATAGACTAAACAGTAAGATGAAGGAGACAAAGCCTGTGATAGCATCCTGAATCAATAGTCAACAAGACTTAGTCTCTCCACTATATCCCCTACAGAAAACTAGGCTCAAATTGTGTTGCTGTACTGTGTAAAGAACCCTTAAACTGCTCTTACCACTTCATCCCCACTGAGACACTGGTCTACATCTGTCTTAACAGCCTCCCTTTCTACATTCTTACTTCCAGAAGACTCCAGAGCAACGTCACTGCTTTTCTGTAGTAATGAAACTTCATGAAAAATCTGATGACTTTACTTCTTCAATTTAAGATTCAGTTGCCCAAACCCTATCTCACTGGTATGATTTTAGGCCCTCCATGAGCCTCCATAGCCATTCCTTGCACAGTCAGGGTTCCTAGTCTCCACCCAAGTCTCTATCTTACTTTAAATGTTTGAGAACATGTTGTTTACTAGTTGAGAGTAGCAGAAGAGCAACAAACACGGGATCAGTGGAGATCTAAAATGTCACTTTACATGAGAGACTTTAGCCATTGCAAAAAGAATAAGTATTAAAAATTCTATTTTAAAAAATGTTTTTGGACGTATTACCTGTTACTAATACAAACTAATGACATCAGTAAGATCAAAGGTAAATCTTTCCAAGGCAAAACTCCTGAGGTGAAACTGGAGTGTAATTTTAATAAGGTAGGTATGTTATAGTGAAATTCTTAGAATCTTAGACAGATGTGTGTGTATGTGTGACTTGTGCTTGTATGTACAGATGTGCATGCCCCATGCAAGTGCAGGCAGAGGCCAGAGGGGAACATCTGGATGTCCTTCTCTTATCACTTATCCATATATGACCTTGAGACTGGATTCCTCCTTCAACACAGAACTGCTGTCCATCAGCAAGCCCCAGCACCCCCCCACACACACACCAGTTACAGATGTGTGTGGCCATGCCCAGTTTATATGTGGGTTCTGAGGAGTTAAACTAGATGGTCTTCAGCCAGACAGGCCCTCATGTTTAAGTGGTTAGTGGTCCTAACTGCTAAACCTTAATTAAAGTTTTTTTTAAAACATTTACTTATTTTGAGAGAGCTCACGTGAACTGCTAATGAATTCCAGATGCATGTGCCACCTTGTGCATCTGGCTTACATAGGTCCTGGAGAATCACTCCTGGGTGCTCAGGCAAGCACCTTAACTGCTGAGCCATCTCTCTAGCCGTTAGTCAGATTTTTAAATATCACTTTTGTATGTAAGGTTACAAGCAAGAAAACTTAAAGAAATTAAAAATAAAATAAAACAACCATTGTGATACTGTTGTAAAATGCACACAGGTATTGCTGCAACTGAGATCCAAGGGGGCCAGGCTACTTTCCAAGCCAGCAGCCGAACTTGGAAGCCTCATCCATGGTACTGTTTGTGCAAGCATGACAATTGTAAATTCTAAGAATGAAGGCATCAAGGTGTCTTTCTCCATGGTTTCAGAGAGTCATGGAGGCCAGGCAACGTGTGCCACAATTGGATTCCCTTCAAGAAGCCCTTACGTGAAGGTTAAGCCTAAATTGCAATGGATGCTTCAGGATGTTGGAGATGTCAAGGCCATGGGACATCTGCCAAGAAAAGCTATAGGTTCATAGTGGATCCCACCTCAAAAGTAGGCTCTGTGTCTATAGGAAGCAGAGCTGTAGGGTGCTCCACGCCTTTTGGAACCCAGATAATTTCATTACTGTGCCAGATAATGGTCATAGAGCAGCAGGGTTCTGTGTTCTTGCTTTCATCAATCTCTCCTTGTGATGTGTCATTTCTCCTTTTTGGAATGGGGATCTTCGCTCTGTGCCCCTATATGTTGGAAGTATAAAACTTATGTTTTTTTTTTTTTATTTTCATGGGGGTTCCAGCTTTAAGAATCTCACTCAGAAAAGACTAAACTTTGCACTTTTGAACATTGTTGGGACGACTAAAGATTATGGGGTCTTTTGATGGTAGACTGAATGCATTTGTATCATGAGATGGCTGTGGGTCTATAGGAGTCAAGGGTGGAATGTTGTGGTTTGAATGTGAAATATACCTCATAGGCTCATGTGTTTGAACACTTGATCCCCAGCTGGTGACACTGTTAGGGAAGGTTGTGGAAGCCTTAGGAGGTGGAGCCTTGCTGGAGGAAGTGAGTCATTAAGGGCGGGCATTGAGGTTTTGTAGCCCAGCCCTACTTCCTATTCATTCTCTGCTTTCTGATTGAATGCAATGTGACCACCTGGCCTCCCACTCTTCGCTGTCATACCTTCCCAGCCATAAGGGAAGTGTCCCCTGGAAAGGTCAGTCAACAGAAGCTCTTCCTTAATTTTTGCTTCTTATGAGGCATTTGGTCATAGTAATGGGAAAGATAGCTAATACAATGCTAACTTTTTTGTTTATTTATTTTTATTTGCTTGTTTGTTTGTTTATTAAAGAGAGAGAATGGGCATGCTATGGCCTCTAGTCAATGCAAACAAACTCCAGATGCATATGCCACCATGTGCTTAAGTGGGTTCAGGGGAATCAAATCTGGATCCTTAGACTTCACTGGCAAGTGCCTTAACTGCTAAGCCATCTTTCCAGCCCCAATGCTAACTTTTGTCTGCACAATTTCAAAGGTTTATTCTATCTTTATTTCATAGAAAATGTATTACAGCTTCATGATCAGGTGAAAATAAATCAATTTTGGGCACCTAAAAAACCCAGCTTGAGACTACTTTGTATTGCCTGGCTTTAGTTTTCTCATTCAGTGATTTGGACATGTTTGATATGTTGCAATTCCATATATGTATCTTCCCTACCAAGTTCCTTTTCCTTCATAGATTATTTTTTAAATGTTGTCAATTATTTATTTATTTGAGAGAGAGGAGGCATATATAAAGAGAGAATGGGCATGCCAGAGCCTCTAGCTACTGCAAAAAAATCCATATGCATGTGCCACCTTGTGCATCTGGTTTATGTGGGTCCTAGGGAATCAACCCTGGGTCCTTTGGCTTTGCAGGTAAGTGCCTTAACCACTAAACAATCTCTCAAGCCTTCCTTCACAGATCATTAAGGCTGCAGCTGTCCTTGTCATGGTGGCTTGACTCAGATTCATCACTACAGTTTTCTCCATGGACATGTAGGTTATAGAAACCCAGAGGAGATTTAAATTGTTCTATACTGCCATGTCTATCTGTTATATTGGTTGAGTAAACATAAGCTGACCACAATCCTGGAAGAAGAGAGATTAAATAAACTTAATCTGCATTGTCCCTATAAGAAATATGAAATAACCATCAGTAAGGTTTCTTGAATTAGGTTCTATTGACACTTTGGTCCAAGTAGGTGGATTTCATGGGCATGTCTTGTGCACTGTAGGAGATTTGAGCATCATCTCTGGATACTATGGGCTAGCTGACAGTAGCATCCACCTTCCCCAACTGGGACAATGTCCAGTCATTGACAATGTACTCTGAGGAAGGACAAGATAACCCCTAGTTGAGAACCATGTCATTAGATTTTTTAGCTTTGAATCTCAATGCCTAAATGAGAAGCTCCCAAACTGTAGACAGTAAACTAATTTGACCACAACCTATTTTCATGTAATACATGAACTAAGAACTAATTTTTTACATTTTTAAATGATTGTAAAGAGGAATCTGAGAGGGGAGGAGAGGGAGGGACAGGTAGAAAAGTATACATAATAGAGACGTCAGGTGCTTAAATATAGCAAAGACTAAAATATTTTTTTCCTGAAGCTCTACAGGAAGGTTGGTTGATCTTTGATGGATGAACTGAGATCCCAGGAAGTAAAATGACCTGCCTCTTTTCACCCATTCTGGCATCAAGTTGTGTTCTTTCATTATTCCCAGTTTCTTCCACTTCTGCCCTGTATTTTATACATGACAACTAAGGTTTAAAATAGTACTTCCCAGTAAGGAACAACACCAGTAATGGTGATTGTTTTACTTAAATTTGAAGTAGATGGCCATTTTTCATTTTTATTTATTTGTTTAAGAGAGAGTGAGAGACAGAAAGAGGCAGATAGCTGGGGAGAAAGAATGGGTGCACCAGGGCCTCTAGCTACTGTGCATCTGGCTTTTTGAGGTTACTGGGGAATGAAGTAGGGTCCTTGGGCTTTTCAGGAGAGTGTGTAAACTACTGAGCTATCTCTCCAGCCCTTGATGACCCTTTCTTTTGAAAGACAGCAAAAATGAGATAGAGAGAGAGAGAGAGAGATTGGTGATCCAGGGCCTCAGCCACTGTAATCCAACTCCAGACCCTTGTACCACCCAGCGTGCATGTGAGAGCTTGTGCTTGCATCACCTTTGCACATCTGGCTTTTGTGGGATCTGGAGAGTAGAATATGGGTCGTTAGGCTCCACAGGCAGGTGCCTTAATGGCTGATCCATCTCTCTAGCCTGCTAGATGACTACTTTTTATGTATCATTTGGTTTGGGCCTCTCCTCACCATAATCCCCTCTCTGCTTTCCTCCTACTTGTTTTCTTGTTCTCCCTACTTTTTCATCATCTCTTGAGAACATAACAAATTTTGAATTGTAATCAGATACTGTAATCCAGAGAATGGTAAGAAGAATTGAGTTTACCTGCTCTTCCTCTACTTCTGAACATATCATGTTTTATTTCTAAATAGAAAGCAGGTGCTTTTTTCTTTAAAATGCTCATTTTCTTATGTGAATGTAAGATTTGATGACACAAACATGGATTTTACCCTTCTGCAGCTTAGACTCTGTCCCCCTCCATTTAACCGTGAGAAAATGCCACGTGTTAGTAGTTTCTATCCACACTATACTGAAGTGTTTTCTATTCATTTATCTTCATGATGCTGGGCCTTGAAGCCAGGGTTCTACACATTCTAGGCAGGTGTTGTACTACTGAGCTTTGTCCCAAACCTTGTTATTCTCCTGGTTCTCTAGTTGTGTGTCCTGGCTTGATAACCCTGGTTCCTTTGACCTTTTACCGTTCAGGCATCCCATCAGCACAGATATTCACAGACTTTTCTGCACATTGGAATCATATGGGTAGCTCTGGGCTACTGTACTACACTCCCATTGAGAACTATCTGGCCAGAAATCAGGCCTGAGCACTCCATTTCAATCTACATCCAGGTGATTCCAGTGTAGAGACAGTTTGGGGCTCCTGGCATACAAATCAAGCGTGCGGATAGTGGGTTAGGCTGCTTGGGGCTCCTGGAGAAATTATGCAAGTCTTCTGTCTTGATGAGCTTCAGCTTATGTGTATAAAATACATAATTCTGGAGACTATTATGAGCCTGTGTTTATAAAATATCTTGGAGCTTGACAGTTTGTACATCATTTATTGGATAGTTACAGCAGTCCTGATTGTGGTCATTTTTCTTACCCTTAATAATTCTGTATCCTCTTTTGTTTCATTTTAAGTTGGCTTTTGCTCATTTGTTTGTTTTAGATATTTTGAGACAGAATCTCACAATACAGTGCTGGTTGGTCTCACAGTAGGATCCTTCCTGCCTCACCACTGGGATGACAGGCAAACACCATTACATCTGGATTTAATTTAGATCTTAATGGACCCCAGATTAGTCTGACATTTAACTTGAGTACTCTTGGTATAGGCTGTTGACTAGTAAAGGCATAACTGATGGACAAACTCTTAAAATTCTAGATCTGTCTCTTTGCATTGATTTTTGTGGATTTAGTGTTGATTGAGTCAGTGTTCCAAATAAGATAAACTACACTGTGAAAACACTTATACACTGCCACTTTCTGGTTTTCTTTTTCTTTTTCCTCAGCTACTTCTCAGTTAAATATATGGTAAGGCCAAAGCTTTTAGATTATATGTGTATTTTAACAGTTCACTCACAGCTTAATATACCAATATATTCTAATCCTTGTGTCCAAAATATATTGTAACTATTGATTTTATATATTTGAAAACATGATCAATATAACTAACTTAAAGATTTACAAAACAATAATTTCCAATTCTTCAAATTATTAAATTTATTCTCATTGATTCCCAGTATTTTGGGTAAGATCAAGTGTCAATTTATTTTTGTGTTACCTACATCTAAATTAATCTGTGTTTTCAATGTAAATTTAAGTAGAAGAAAATTTGACAACTCATGAAGGCTTCATGTCCATTTCATAATTTTAAAACACATTCATAATACACCCAGATATTAAAGTTCTCTAAAAACAAAAATATATAACAAAAATCAAATTTGTAGAAGAATCTATCCTTCTGGAAAACAATTTGCTTTACTATACTTAACATCGCTTGCTTACAAATTTATTAACACTGTCTCAAATTCTTAAAATTATTCTTAAATTTTTACCTATATCTTACCAAAAATACTTTAGAAAATAAAGTTCTTGAGACTGTTCACTCTCACTTGCATCCTCATTAAAAGGTAAAATATTACATCTTTTCAGGACTTAGCAAGAAACACTGAATAAGCCATATCCCCAGCTCAACCATAATGTTTTTAATGTAAAATGAAAAATGTTACTGGATATGTAAAAAATCAGTATGCTTGAAGGATGCCTGTAAGGATATAAAATGCCACACCCATGTACAAAACAACAAACCTCATAGTTTATGGTTATTCATAAAGTTAAACAAAATGATCAAGGATTCTTCTCCTTGGTAGATACTCAAAAGATCTTGAACTGATACTCATATGCCAGTATTCACAGCAGGTGTGTAAACAGTCCTCAAAATAAAGACATGGGCTTGAGAGATTGCTTAGTGGTTAAGGTGCTTTCCTACAAAGCCTAAAGACTTGAGTTCAATTCCCTAGTACCTACATAAAGCTAAATGCCCAGTGGTGGATGCATCTGAAATTCATTTGTAGTGGCTGGAGACCCTGGTGCACAAATTCTGTCTCTCTTTCTCCCCCTCTCTCTCTATCTTTCTTCTCTCTGTCTCTTTCTGCTAATAAATAAATAAATAAATAAATAAATAAATAAATAAAATTATTTTTAAATACAGAAAAAGCACAAATATCAACAGACAAACTACACACACACACACACACACACACACACACACACACTAGAATGCCTTAGAAAAGGATGAAGATCTGATAAATGCTATAATACAGATGAACCTTGTAAACTTCATGCTAAATGAAATAACTCAGAAACAGAAATACAATTATTCTATGATTTCACTTTTAGGAAATACTAGAAGAAACAAATTTATGATGACAGAAATTAGATTAGAGGTTACTAGAGGTTCAAGGAGGACAGAATGAGAAATCACCGCTTAATAGTTAGAATTTCCATTTTGGGTATTGAACATTTGGAAATAGACAATGGTAAAAGCACTTAATGCCACTGAATTGTGAACTTGGAAATAAATTTTATGTCATATATATTTTATTATGATGAAAACAGACTAGAAAAAAATTCTTTCTCAACAGTAGATCCTCAGAAAACTGATGATATCCATCTAATACTATATGGTTGCCAAGATCCTTTTAGCCCACAAGGCTTTTAAAGAAAGCACAAATTTTTTAAAAATATGAAATCATTCAAATTCTTTTCATATGTTTATTGCCAATGAGAAAAGAAACAATACAATTTTAATGGAAGGTGTTTGGGTAGTGTCTGTTATAAGTCTCATACTTTTTTGGTAAATCTACTTGTTTGATCTATATCCTACAGATAAAAATATTCATTGGTTCAACATTTGTACAGAAAAACAAATAACATAAATATCCATAGAGATAATAGAATAAGATAGAAAACACCCTGTTATGTACTATCAATACTTTGCCAAAAAGAAATTATTATTTCAAAAAGAAATAAGAAGGAAAGTCTTGTGTCATAACAGAAATCAAACTATCTCCCAGAAGCACAAAAGCATAACAACAGTGGATATGTTCATTTGTGAGTGTCTGTGTGTGCACACACATGCATGCCCATGGAATTTCTAATAGATGCAAAGTTCTCGAACCTTTGGGTATGAATGAGAATTATTCTTCTTCTTCTGGGGAATAGATGTAGGTGAACTGACAATGAGATAAGTTGGAGATTTATAGATAGTCAATTAATTTATAATACAGAATATTGCTAATTCACACATTATGAAAAAAATCTGTTCCATTGTTCTTCCTATTTATAACAAGACCTGTGACTTACCTAGCTGGTGAACATTATTAACTCTGTTTTTACTCTAAAACACTTTTCTTAAGGTGTGGAATATTGCCATTTTTGCTTTTTTATTTTATAGTCCTGGGGATCAGGTCTAGGATCTTTCCCATGCTCAACAAACACTATTATTGATAATATATGGCTGAGTCCTTTGGGGTTGAGGACCCTTTATGCGTTGAGATAATTATGAAGGATGCTGGACATCTCAAATTCCTCTTGGCACTAAGTGCCCCAGTTCTGAGTAGGGTTTCAGGCACTGACTGATAGGTGATTGTTAACTAACTGAAATCCCTTTTCTTGTTTTTTAAATATTTATTTATTTATTTATTTATTTATTTATTTATTTATTTGAGAGATAGATACAGAAATAGGCAGGTAGAGAGAGAGAGCGAGAGAATGGGAGAGCCAGGGCCTCTAGCCACTGAAAACGAACTCCAGATGCATACTCCCCCTTATGCATCTGGAGAATTGAGCCTCGAACCGGGGTCCTTAGGCTTCACAGGCAAGCACTTAACTGCTAAGCCATCTCTCCAGCCTTGAAATTCCTTTTTTTTTTTTTTTTTTTTTTTTTTTTTTTTTTTTTTTGAGGTAGGGTCTCACTCTGGTCCAGGCTGACCTGGAATTCACTATGTAGTCTCAGGGTGGCCTCGAACTCTCGGCGATCCTCCTACCTCTGCCTCCCGAGTGCTGGGATTAAAGGCGTGCACCACCACGCCCGGCTTGAAATTCCTTTTCATAAAGTATTTTCAAATTCTTTTAGTCTACTGGTAAAAAGTAAGTAAAAGCATATTGTGTTCTGACATTGTGCATAAACAAATGAGAGGAAAAGTGGGACACTTCATTGTCGTAAATGCCAGGATGGGAAAGTTAGCAGCAATATAACCCTCACTTAAGTATTCTAAATTGATTATTTTTGTCATTTCTTTCAGTATTCCTAATGCAGCTAGCTTTTTTATTTGGAAATTATTATTTTGGGTGTTTCTGGGTTCTAGCTGTTATATAACAACATGGAAACTATTCTCAGTTCAGAAAATGCTTGTGGCTAAGGGAAGATAGTGAGGAAACATTGGGAAAGAAGAGAGCTTCCTTGCTTGTGCGCAGTGCTCGTGCTTCCTTGTGTTTTCACACGGCGATGAGCACAACCTGCTACGGGCATTGCGATGCCTGCACACCCAGAGAGTCCTTGAAGACACGAAAGCTACTCCGTCTTTCCACAAGCCCATCGTCAAGAACTGTCTTTTGTATAAAGATAAAGAATTGGTCATTTCTGACATCTGTATTCTCCCCAGACTAGGATGCTAACACATCAGACGACTTGGAGTTAAAGCTGTCCATCACGGGAAGGTTCAGTACTCTAACGGTGTACCAGAAACCACCAGCAATTTCATTAAAAAAAAAAAAAAAACATGAATCTCAATTTTCTTTTTTTTTCTTCTCTTTTTTGTTGGGGAGTGGTTCATGACCATTCTCCTACCCCCCGCCTCCAAGTGCTGGGATTACAGGCATGTGCCACCATGACTGGTTTCAGTGTTTCCTATTATCATAGATAGTAAACAGGATCATTCCTCCAAAATAATTGTTAAAAATTCAAAGAGGAAGCTGCTTTTGAATCCAAGGCATCATATAGTGAAGAATGGAAATTGTAGAATAATTTTTACCTGGTGTTATCTTTCACCTCCCAAAGCCCTCAGTGCCAGGAAACAGTAAACACAATTCCTTGAGCTTCATAGAATCTGCTAGAGGTTTGCACTACTGTGTCTGAATGAAAATAATGCAAATACTGCTTTTTAGATGTTTGTAATGGATTTTCTTGGTTACATCACTATTTCCTTTGAAATTAGACTACCGTGTGAAATTATAGGAGAGAAGCAGAAATAAAGAGCAGTGAGGAGTAGATATGGAGATGGAGGCAGAGACTGAAAGGGACCATGCATGAAGGGATAGTAAAGAACTCCGTGGTGAGTGGAAGATAGAAAAGGCTTTGTGGTCAGATTGCTTTCTGGCCTGCCTATTTCATGCCCCATCCCCATTCATACCTGTTAAACCCTAATGATTTAGACTAACAGTGTGTCTTAACAGGGCATCCACTTACAATTCAATATGCTCATCCATGCCCAAATTCCATTTTCACTATTGAACACTACTAGTATTTAAATGTTTGCCTCCTATTTTTAACATTGTTTCAGAAAGAAAGAAAATCTGCTCTACATTTGTTTCTTGTAGCTGCTATAACCAGTAGCTGCAAAATTGATGACCTAAAACAGCAGAAAAGCACTCACTCCTCTTTCTGGAAGACCAAATTCTGCACTCTCATGCTGTGCATGTATCATGTTAGGAGACCACCATCCCCCTAGAAGCTCTGAGGAAAAGCCCCTTCCCGCCTCTTCTGACTTCCAGTCGGCACGGAGTTCTTTCCTATTCTTTGATGCATGGTCTGTTCCAGTCTCCACTTCCATCTCCATATCTACTCCTCATGACTCTTCTCTGGTTCTCTCCTATAAGGACACCCAGAATGGCATTCGGAACACTCCCAGAATGACCCTCCTCATCTCCCAATCCATAGCTTCATCACATTTGTAAAAACCCTGTCTGTGAAAATAAAAAACAAAGGGGGGAAATAAATAAATAAAAAGTTAGCATTTACAGATTCTAAGGAATATGGCACTATAATATCTTGGTGACTCCGTTTTATGCTGTCAGCACTTGGAAAGAAGAGATTTTCCCAAGTTGTAACTGAGCTGTCACACTCAACATATTCACAAATTCACAATACTAATACAGCTTTTAAAAGCATTAGTTAGTTTTTACACGATTAATGTGCAGGCAAAAAAAGAAACATTTTAGGGGCTGAATAGATGGCTTATCTGTTAAGGTGCTTGCCTGAAAAGCCTAAAGACCCAGGTTTGATTCCCCAGTACCCACATAAAGCCAGATGCACAAGGTGGCACATACATCTGGAGTTTGCAACAGCTGGAGGCCCTAGCGCACCCATTCTATTTTTCTATCATCTCTTTATCTCTCTCTGCTCTATCTCTCTACTTGCAAATAAAGAAATAAATAAAAAAAATTAAACACTGTTTTAGGCATATACATACTTAAGGAATTTGGACAAAAAAAGAAATGGCAGGTGTGGTAGCAAATACATGTAATCCCAGCACTCAGAAGACTGACGCAAGAGGATCATGAGTTCAAAGCCAGCTTGGGCTATATAGTGTGTTTCAATGCAGCGTGGGCTATGGCATGAGACCAAAACACACTAAACATACAAAAAGGGGTCATTTTTCTGAAGTGTGATATCACTAACCCAATCTGGTTTATAAACCATGCCTATATCACATCTATTGCTTTATCTGCTTTCCTGTGGCAATTTTATGAATTTATACTTTTGAATAACACACACATACCACACCACACCACGGTCAGAAACCAGATATGGCTAGGACAGCTACAGCATGAGTCTCTGATTGCTCACATCAGTTCTCATACAGAATAGCTGAGCACTGATAGAGAAGAGAATATCAGGGATCAGCAGATGATTTTAATGGAAAAACTCCTTTGTATGTCAACAAATACAGAAAGCCCCAAGTGATTTGCCCTAAGTCACATAGATAACTAGGTAGGTCCCAGTGGAGTCTGCAGTCTTCATTTTGCTAATGAAGTGGTGTGCTGTAGGACCAGCTTGTCAGACAGAACTAATGTTCAGCCATGAGGCATGCTTGACAGGTAAAGGAAAAGAGAATGGTCTCACTGGTCTGAGTTGGTTCGCAAGTAACCCAACTTCCCAGGATGCAGTCAGCAATGTGGGTTTCATGTGCATCATAAGTAAAACAGAGGCTGCCCATGGGAGAGTCCAATGAAGCTTCATTCTGAGGAACTCAAGGCCAGAAAGAAGCACTGTGATAAAACGAGCAACTGTCCCTATTAGGATGGTGGGGTGGGAGGACAGGGAAAGGGGGGGGACAAAAAAATTGACCCAAATGGAAATAGTACCATAAAATCCTATATCCTGAAGGACATACTAAAAGGTCAAACCTGCATCAGGTGCTTAGAGAGAACACGTGAATCACCGGGGCCTGGAGAGGGTATGATGAAGACTAACTTCAATCTTCTCCTGTTTCTCTCTCTATCACTCCCTCTTCCCTCTCTTCTCTCTTTCTCTTTCATATTACTTATACTTTTTCCTTCCTTCTTTTCCCTTGGCACTGACCTATAACTCCCAATGCCAGCATGTGGTTAACATCCACAATGAGCTGTTGATCAGTGAGACCTACAAGGTTTCCCAAAAGAAGACAGATTTCTGCCAGAGTACTTGATGACCCACCAAAGATTATTGGTAAGACCCTTCTGCTGAAGACACCATACACTGTTCAGACGGAACATGGAGAGACCTGGCTGGAATCTAGAAGAGAGTCAATCCCTAGACAGTTAGCTTGTCTAGTGCCAGAAGGTGATAAATAAGTGACTGGGGGAAAATGACCAACATCTGTCTAAGCAACTCATGGTCTAAGCTATTCAGCAGCAAACAACTTGACGTATGCTCACACAAGTGAAATAGTGGCACACAGCCATGGTGGGTTACCAACTGCTCTATATTTGGCTAACAGATCTGGAAATGGGAAACAAGTCAGAACCAAATCCACAAACGAGCCCACTCTCCAATATCAAGCTCCCACCAATAGTGGGGTACAAGAGGGCCTACACCTACTAAATTCTCTCTAAAATAATAATGGTTATCCATGTATCTTGCACTGACCTCACTCTCCATTGGAGAATCTGCTTCTCTCTTTCAACCGGACATATATCCTGAGGAGAGAATCAACCGATCGCACCTCAGCAAGGCACCAGATGAAGCCATAGAGTTATAGAGGAAATAAGCAAGAGTGCTGCTTTTTGGTGAACCTGGTACCAGCACAAGGGTGAAGGAGATAGATACAAAGAACTCTCAACCCTTACCAAATCAGATATCCAGAGACACAGAGACTCACAAAATCTCATCACTGAAATAGACCTAAAATGAACCCAACATGGCTCAGAGAAATTCACGGAAGAGGGGGTGGAAAGATTGTTAGAGCCATGACTTGGGTCATTATACACATCATGCCTCTCCCGCATAACTGATGGCTACCCACATAAGACAAGACCCACATTACCCATGGGGGGGGGGAGGACAGGGAGAAGGCTAACGATGGTACCACCATGGCTGTATATATACTATATACATAACTAATAAAAATATATTTAAAAAAACAGCAACTGTGGAACACCATTAACTTGACCTAATGCCCCACCAGACTGTGGAATGAAATGAGACCCCAACTTTTTGAACATCTTCAGTCCCCTCAAATTCTCCACCTCCAGGATACAAAGTCCAACCATCACAAAACAAAGACATTCCCAAGTAAGTTCCCCCTGCTCTACCAGGCCCCATGATGCCACTCAGTATCGTCCCTAGAAGCCAACCACAAGTGCAGTTCCGCATTCCTCCTCCCTCTTCTTCCACTTGCGAGCCACTCACAGGGCCTCGGGGCATTTGGGGGGTGGGTTCCCAATAGATTTTGTTTCCGACTCCCTTCCTGTCCTCATACTAGAGTCTAATGCTGGTGAAAGATGTTACACAGCCTGGGAAGATTTAGGCAGAAGACAGATGTAGGAAAGAAGACACTGAGGCTCCAGGAAGAAAAATAGAAGGAAAGATGATGGATTCAAGACAGGATGGAGGAGGTTCTCCACCTAAAGAGAAAAGGCTGAGTGGTGGAGACAAAGATGTTTTGGAAGCAAAACAAAAGCTTACCTGAGTCTGACCTGTCTGAAGCCAAAGAGTTTGTGATTTGATACTCATGAGAAGTAGAAGAACTGGCTTGAGGGATTGATAGAAAATCCATAATAATGCTCATTACAAATTTTAAAAAGCTTGAAAAACATTTTAAAGCATGGAAAGGTCCATATCATTTGCATTATCTGCTTGAAAATTACTTTCTTGTTTGTTTCATTTTGCTATAAAATTATTGAATCCCAGCACTTGGAAAGCAGAGGTAGGAGAATCACTGTGAGTTCAAGGCCAGCCTGAGACTACACAGTGAATTCTTTGTCAGTTTGGGCTAGGGCAAGACCCTACCTCAAAAACACAAGCAAAAAAAAAAAAAAAAAAAAAAAAAAAAAAAGCTACATAAATTAAATATTATTTAATGTTTGTAAACTGAGCATGTATAGGTTACACAGATAAAATTCTTGAAAGTCACATTTGTCATCACAGTGGATTGATTCATTATAGAGCTACGAACCAATAGATTGCCCAATGTCTGCTGAAATCCCAAAGGAGATGCCATCAGTGAAGTTGAACTATGCAGCTTTCTTAGTATCCATTCTAAGTGAGCATTTAAAAGCTATGAAGAAATGTTCAAAAAACTCATTAAACTCCAAAAGGCTGAATTTTTAAGAATCACCTCCCAGGAAGACTAGAGGGTGTGTGCTGATCAATACCACTGGCCAACATCCCTTCTAGAAATACCAAAACTGAAAGCTGACAACACAGTCAGTGAACATGGATTTGAGAAGAGATGGGAGAAACCAGCTCTCAGGAGCAGTGCTAGAGGGCTCCCGCTACCACTGAAGAGCCTCATCCTCGTGGTCGGAGAGGTGGCTGCTGTCCTCAGAGGGACCCCACAGACAAAGACAACAGCTTTTCTGCAGGCACATTTGTAGAGCTCTCACGGTCATTGTGGGAACACTTTGTCAAGTAAAGAAAGCAAAGGAATTTGCGCTGTTTGTTTATGGGTTTGGAGATGCTACCTGGAGACTGAACGCTATAGAATTTGCTATGAATCTCATTGCACATGAATTCAGAAATAAAATCATGGTTCTTGGGAAATCTCTGCTTCTCTTGATGGCTGGTTGGATGCTCCCCTGAGAACTGCTCTGGTTAATCAAGGCTGTAAGCAAGGCTCCTGCTTCAACGCTTCTCGGGAATCATAGGAAAGCTGGTTTTGAACATCAGTGCTTCACCGGAAAGTCTTTGGTTTTCTCTGTAATTTATTATTAAATGTCTGGGCTTTTGAATTTTTCAGTCAGAGAGAAGACTAGTGAAAAGAATAAAACTGGTGGTCATCTCCTGAGAGTGGCCCAGAGGCAAGAAGTGCTCATGATAGACTCAGGAGGTCACAGGTCCTCCAGTACTGCCAGACTGGCCAAAAGTTTGTTGATCTAGAACATTTCAGGATGCTTGTCTATATGTTTGTGTGGCTTTTGTCTGACAAAGTGCTCAACACTGCGTGTGCCTGACTATGGTTTTACATTCATTCAACATTTGCATTGTGCTGAATTGTATTGACAACCCAATGAAATATGACTGGGTTGATTGGGGGTATGGAAATCACCATATTCTTTAACATCAATTTCTTCATTTTGTGCACATAGCCATGGTAATTGCCTTAGCTATGTTCATTGTTAAAGAAAGCTGTATATCTCTGGAAGTCTCATTTATATTTCTAATGTAGAATCTTTGAACTATATTTTCCCATGTTTTCTTGTTGCAGGAAGAGGGCTAAGACAGCCACACACTATCAGTTAGATCCTTAGTAAGCTTTTGTGGGGACGTGCTGCCTGGCAGAAGCTCTGCCTCTGCCATGTGCCTTTACTGCCATCTGCTGATGCCCAGACTCCATCAGCCACTCCTATGTGGAGCTTCCTGTCACTCCTCAGCTAAATCCTTTGGCTGGATATGGAGTTCAAGGCTTCTAACAACTGAACTAACCCTGCCACAGTCCTAAGTGCAGCTCGAAAAGACTTTTAAATGACTGTTCCCGGTTCCCCAGCCAACATTTAATGTGCATGCTCTCTAAAATGTCTGAAATGTCAGTCTAATTGATGCACATACATTTGGTAAACATTAAGGTTATTTATTATTGGTTAGAATTTTAATAGTTATTAATCTGGAAATTCACTTAACTGCTATTTATAATGCAAATTAGCACCATAGAGAACTGCTCTTTTCTTCATTCCTTTAAATAGTCTAGCTCAGGGAAAGAGAGGAGCAGGAAGAAGAGGGGGAGGGGAGGAAAGGCAAGAGGAGGAGATAGATGGAAAAGGGAAGGAAAACCTGTTTTCATTTTGTCCTGTGAATGTGTTCAGTTTTTGTCATCAATTTCGCAATATTTTCGGGAAGAAGTTGGTGTGTTACAACCTGATTTCAGCTAGAATTATCAGTGAACTAGAAGCAGATGGCATGTTATAGCATGACTTCATGCTTCAATTATCAATGAGCTAGATCAGTCGGTTTGTTGTGACATGACATCATGATACAATTATCAATGAGCTACATCAGTTGATATGTTACAGGATGGCTTCACACTGCAATTATCAATGAACTAGAAGCAATTGGTATATTACAGCTTGATGTCATCATGAAATAGAAGTAGTCAGTATGTTATAGCATGACGTCACACTGCAATTATTGGTGAATTAAAAGTACCTGGTATGATACAGTGTGACTTCATGCTAAATTTATCAATGAACTAGATCAGTTAGTATGTTATAGTATGACTTTACCCTGTAATTATCAATGAACTACATCATCTGGTGTATTATGACTTGACTTCATGCTATAATTACCATTGAGCTAGATCAACTAGTGTGTTTTACCATGACTTCACACTATAAGTACCAATGAACTAGATCAGCTGGTATGTTATGACATGACTTATTACTAAAATTATCAATGAACTAGATCCTCTGGTGTGTTATAGCATGCAGAACTTCACACTGTAATTACCATTGAACTAGATCAGTTGGTGTGTTATAATATGACTTCATGCTATAATTACCAATGGACTAGATCATCTGGTATGTTACAACATGACTTCATGCTATAATTATCGATGAACTAGATCAGTTGGTGTGTTATGACATGACTTAACACTGCAATTATCAATGAACTTGATCAGGTGGTGTGTTATGACATATGAACTAGAGCAGTTGGTGTGTTAGTAAATGACTTTATGCAATAATTATCAATGACCTATATCAGCTGGTGCTTTATGATGTGACTTCACATTATAATTATCAATGAACTACATCCGTTGGTATGTTATGACATGACTTCATGCTGCAATTATCAAGCAACTGTTATTTGTGTGCTTTTTGCCCAGGACTGCAATGGTTTTAAAGTGTTCAATTGAATTCTGGTTTAATGTCAGTGACTCATATGGTTCCAAGATTTGACAAACTAGTATAAGTACCTTAGAAAAAGTAATCCATGCTCTATTCAATCTGGGAAGCATTTTCCTTATGGGCTTTTGAAATACATGCCTGGACGCTGTGTAAGACAGATGCTTCCCATGCCTCTTTCCAAAACTAACATGAGATGGATAAAGCCAAAGAAATTAGTTCTTCCAAATTTAAACCTGTAAAATCAAGACACTTCCAAATAGTTTGCTTACTTTTCTTCATTCTACCTCCCACAAATTAAACATAAATTTCTATTTATGACCCTTCAGAGGCAGAGATTTAATTTGTTGTCTTTTGTTATTTAAACAAATGTGGACGACCTTGGTAAGATGACATTTTATTATTACACTTTGATGTGCTTTCTCATTGTCAAACACATAGGTACAATTTAAAAAAAAAAGACATATTAAAAACAGGATAAACATCTCCCTTGATTTATGCAAAAGAAGAAACTGAGCTAAAACTACTGACTGGCCCAAATATATATCTAGAAACAGGGGAGTTAGACCATAATGCACATTTAAATTACCTACTCA
Organism: Orientallactaga sibirica; assembly: GCA_036365145.1. Lineage (NCBI taxonomy): Eukaryota > Metazoa > Chordata > Mammalia > Rodentia > Dipodidae > Orientallactaga > Orientallactaga sibirica. Next base: position 29,171,890 of record JAEOAD010000006.1, read on the forward strand.
AGAATATTTGTTAACGATTTTATTATACAGATGTAGATATTGATAGATAATCATTTTGGATTAATCAGCTTAGTCTTTTTTAAAGATTTTATTTTTTTACTTATTCGAGACAGAGAGAGGTGGAGTGAGTGAGAATGGGTGCACCAGGGCCTCTAGCCACTGCAAACGAACCCCAGATGCATGCACCACCATGTGCATCTGGCTTATGTGGGACCTGGAGAATCAAACTGAGGCCCTTAGCCTTCACAGGCATGTGCCTTAACTGCTAAGCCATCTCTCCAGCCCCATCTTAGTCTTGATTAACTGATCTAGTCTTGATTAACCAGTCTGGTTTTGATTTTTTTTTGTCATCTTACAACATTTTCTGTTGGTATGTCTGTGCATACCCTGAGTCTCTGAATAGAGCAGTACCTTTCAAACTTTGTCCTTTCCAAATCTAAGTATTTCTGCCTTAATTGCTTATAAACTACAAAAATGCTAAGAACACTGAGGATATATTCATTTCATCAAGTTTGGGTTTTAAAAATACAACTCTAGTATTTGATTTTGAATTCCATTATGAGCCATATTAGTAGAAATAGACGAACACTTCCACCTGGCTGCATAATTTGTTTTCATAAAAATCTCTTTAGAGATCCCTGTCTAGTCAGCAAATAATTGCTTTGCCTTGGTTTTTAATATTAACACTGAATGATGTATGTACATTAAATAATGTGATTCTCACCATTCATAAGCCGAAAATGATTATCTCCCTTCTGTGAATAATCACACTTCCAAGAAGAAAGGTTAAGTGGTTTGCCTAGGATCACTCAGACAGGCAATTGATTATCTCAAAGTGTGATGCTCGAGTCTTTAAGGCACTAGTCTTGGCTGACCCAGCAGCACTTGAAGACTTTAAGGACGTCCATGCAGATATGTCATCAAGGGTTCTATGTAGCATGATGTCTGATTTGTTTGTAGAGCATTTTTTGCTGCCCACAACACAGTTTCATTTACAAGCAAAACATTAGAAAAATGAACACTATAAGAATCTCCCTATGTAAACACCTCTGGTAGAATTAAAATAGTAGCTAAGTTAAACAGACAATAAAATAAACATTTGTTGAAGGGTCAGGAGGAGAAAGAAGAATAATAGGAAGAAATTTTCTTTTGTGGAAATGCAGGTGTCAGCAGGCTCAGAGTAAAATGAAGCATCATTGTAAATGAGGACATGTGTGTTCCCTGAAAGTCATTCCTTCCAAGTCCAGGGCAACTTGTTCCTATCTATCCTCATGGACACACCAACCATAATGGCAAGTGGTTTCCTGGGTGCCTGGTCCACACAAATAGGAGACTCAGAATTCAAGAATGTTCCATGGTGATCAGATAGGATTTAGAAATGACCCTGGTACACTACAGTGGAGGATGAAAGGCTGTAGTGAGAGGATTGGTTGGAAGAACCACATGAAATCTGTATGGCTAGGTAATAGAACAGAGGAACTCTAGTCCTTGTGCCTTTCACAGGAGAGAATGGGTAGCAGGATCCATTAAGTCTATAACATTATTTTAAGAAAAAGTATGGATTTATTAACCAATAGGTGTTCAATAAAACTGGATTTTTGTGGGTTTTTTAACTTTTTATTGTCAGCTTCCATAATTATAGACAATAAACCATGATAATTACCTTTCCACCCCCACATTCTCCCTCACAAATCCACCCCCCCATCATATCCTCTTCCCCTCTCAATTACTCTCTCTTTTATTTTGATGTCATCATCATTTCCTCCTATTATGAAGGTCTTGTATAGCTGGTACCAGGCACTGCAAGGTCATGGATATACAGGCCATTTTGTGTCTGGAAGATTATATAGTAAGCAGTCCTGCCCTTCCTTTGGCTCTTATAATCTTTCCACCACCTCTTCACAATGGGCCCTGGAAAGTATGATAGAGATGTCTCAGTGCTGAACCCTCTACTGTCACTTCTTTTTAGCACTATGGTAACTTTTGGGTCATCTCAGTAGTCACCAGCATCTGAAAAGAGAAGCTTCTCTAACCAAAAATGAGAGTATCATTAATATACAGATAGAAACATTAAGAAAAATGCTCACAGGGCAGTTTGCTGAGCATACATATGCATTTAGCCAGAAAACAGTAGGCCTCCCCTGCCATTGCCTTTTTACTAGATTTTTAGTACCAGGCATGTATTCCCTCCTGTGGAACAGGCCTCCAGTCTAATTAGAGAGTGACTGGATTGCCCCGTAACAGACATGCCACTATTACACCAGTTGGCTCATTTGGCCTGACTGGCCACTCTTAAGGCTTGCAATGTCCACTGCTGCTTGCCACCATTGATGACCTCTCTCCCATAGGGCTGCGTGCAGCACAGCTTTTTCCAGCTTGCTTTCAGCTGATCCACAAGGAGATAGTTTTCAGCTCAGCCCCAGCTTGATTTCTCAGTGACCTGCAGCCCAGGCATTGGAGTCTTCAGCAACAGGGTCTTACCATCTATTTCTGGTGGGAAACCAAGAGCTTGGCAATGGGCTATAATGTTATGGGAGCATCAGAGACTTCCCTGGCCAACAACTGTGGCTTCTGAGTGTTCCATTATCGAAAAAAGTAGGTTTCCATATGACTTATTCATAACATCTTAAATTATGATTAACCGTCTCCCACCATTCTTTTACTCAATCTCTTCTCCTGTTGGAATGACCAGATTGTTCCTGTTTGCCACATGCTGGGAAATCCCTCAGGCTCAGGCAAATGGGAAACATTGGTCAATACTAAAAATAAAACAAACGTGTTTCTTGTATAACATTTAGAAACTACCCCCAAAAAAATGTTAATATGCAAAAATAGTCACCCTTAACATACTTTTCAAAGCTCTGTAGAATCAGTTTCGACACTGCAAGTTCTATCATTGCATGTGGCAAGCTAAAGGTAAAATCACTTGAATTGTCTTTTAAAATTCTAGGTTAAAAACTTTTAAACATAAACCATGCACTTTGGTCTATATGTCTACACTTCTGATTACATCATTTCATGAAATGCCAGATTGAATCTCAGTTGTGTACCAACCATGTCTTGCCATTGTATAATTTCTTTTTAACCTTACATTTTTATCTCTGAAAAACAGCACCAGTTGTTACATTAGACACATGCTCTGTGGGTTGTGATAACTGTATCGCAGTGTAATCTCACTGCTTGGGGGTATCTGGGCTTTCATTTCTTCTTTTACTGCTATTTCCCCTGTAAGCCGTGGAGGCAGAATTCCTTCCTGGGGATTTGAGTGTCCTTTAATACTTTGATGCTACTTATCCAATAGTCCCTTATATGACTAAGATCATATGCCAGCCACAGTTAACATTGACATTTATCAATACCTACCGAAAATCCTGATTCAAAGTCAGGAGGGAAGAAGAAAAATGAAATATAATGTTAGAAAAGAAGCATAGCTTCCATGTCTCTTGGTTAAGGCCGTATTTCAGAATGATTACTATCCAGTAAGTACCTGTGTCACTGGTGAAGCACTTAGTGTTCATGTGTGAAGTTACTCTGTGCTTGCCAATGTCACATACAATGGTCTTTTCTCTTTTATTCTAGCTACACCATGCCAGCTGGCACTCCTGAGGTTCCCTGTATGATTGAAATGACTGCAAATGGCAAACCCCCAATACAGAAAAAAGACACGGAGACATCCAATTCCTCTCAGGTAGGCATGCAAATGCCCTCAGCATTTCAGATAATTGTTCATTAAAATTGATTTTTAAGGGCTGGAGAGATGGCTCAGCAGTTGAAGTCACTTGCTTGCAAAGCCTGACTTCCCAGGATCAATTACCCAGAACATGTGTAAAGCCAGATGCACAAAGTGGCACATGTGTCTGGAATTTGTTTACAGTGGCAAGAGGTCCTCATGCATCTCTTTATCTCTCTCCTTGCAAATAAATAAATAAAATATTGTTAAAAGTTGATTTTAAATTAAGCATTAATCCTATACATAAGAGTAATTATCTACTTTCACTGTCACTAAAATGTTTCATTAAGTTTAACAAGAAATTGATTTTCTGTACACATGTTGTACTTGTTTTTTGTTAAGGAATGACAAATTAAAAATGGAAACTATTAGTAGGATACAACAACTCAGAAAACTTCTGATGTTTCTATGGGATTGGGTAACACTTGTGTTTGCCATTAGATAGTCCATTCTCTGTTTCACAGATGTGTATTCACCAAGACACTTTTGTTAACAACATTGAATGAAGCTAAGTGACAGGTTCTAGGGCTGGAGAGATGGAGTAACAGTTAAGGCACTTGCCTGTAAAACCTAATGACCTGGGTTCCTTCCCCAGTTCCCTTCAAACAAGTATGTGCAGTAGCACATGCATCACAAGTTTATTTGCAGTGGCTGAAGGCCCTGGTGCACTCTCGTGCTCTCTCTCTCTCTCTCTCTCTCTCTCCTTCTCTGCTTGCAAATAAAAATATTTTTTAAGCCAGGCATGGTGGCACACACCTTTAATCCCAACACTCAGGAAGCAGAGGTAGGAGGAGTGCCATGAGTTTGAGGCCAGCCTGAGAATACAAAGTGAATTCCAGGTCAGCCTGGGCCAGAGTGAGACCCTACCTTGAAAAACATATGTGTGTGTGTGTGTGTGTGTGTGTGTGTGTGTGTGTGTGTGTTTAGAAAAAAAAAAAGTCTCCAGAGACCAGGACATTTGCTGAATTATTTTCATTTTAATGATGTAGTTGGTTACATGCCTCTTAATATGACTTTATTGCAATAGATTTAAGATAAAGAACTTCTGGCACACTGTGTCATCATAGAGAGTTAATTTGTATAATTAGAGCTCCAAAGTGCTAATTCTGGTACAATCTAAAGCTGGCAGTATGCACTACCCTAATGAATTGGAAATTCCACTTTGTTTCCATTTGCTCTACAGAGTTTCTTAAATGTATATCAGCATCAAAACAGCACATGAGATTAATTAACATTTGCATATGGACACTACATCTTCCCAATTATGCCCATACATGGTGTCTCATTTGACAGTTATTAGAACACCACAAAATGACTGAGTATCTGTTTACTATGACTAAGGAAACTAAGTATCAGACTTTTCCAAAATTTCACTGTAGTAAGGAAAGAGCCCTGACCACAGGCTTTCAGATTCTCAACCTATTCTGCTCCATTTTAATACACTATACTAGTCTTCATTTGCTACTCCAGCAGACTAAAAGCTCATAACAGTGAGTTGTTGGGGTAAGAAAAAAAAAATGTTCTCATGTTTTAAAAAGTCAAGGGCCAAGGAGATGGCTATGTGGATCAAGTGCTTGCTGTGCAAACATGAGTACCTGGCTTAGATCCCTCAGAACCCATATTTAAAAAGCAGAGGCTGGGCTGGAGAGATGGCTTAGCGGTTAAGGCGTCTGCCTCCTAAGCCTAAGAACGCTGGTTCCAATCTCCAGCGGTTCCAATCTCCAGGTCCCACGTTTAGCCAGATGCAAAGTGACCCAAGGGCGCAATGCCGCACTTGACAACAAGGGGGCGCACACATCTAGATTTCATTGGCAGCAGCTGAGAAGCTGTTAGGGTGCCCATCTCTGTCTTCTTCTCCCTCTCTCTCTGTCTCTCTCCAAAAAAAAAAAAAAAAGCAGAGGCTATGGAGGGCTTCTGTATCAATCCCAGCACACTAATGGTAAGAATGGAAGCAGAGACAGGAAAATTTCCCCAATGCTCAAGAGCCAGCAAGCCAGCAAGAAAAAAAGATTCTGCCTTAAACAAGTTGAGGACCAACACTCAAAGTTCTCCTGTAACCTACAAACATGTACCATGGTGTGGACACACACACACACACACACACACACACAAAATAAAATAAAATAAAATAAAATAAAATAAAATAAAATAAAATAAAGTAAAGTAAAGTAAAGTAAAGTAAAGTAAAGTAAAGTAAAATAAAATAAAATAAAATAAAATAAAATAAAATAAAATAAAATAAAATAAAAGTCATGTCAAGAGAACCAAACATTTACTCAAGACATGGAATATTCAACAAGTGGAAGATATATATAAAACACTCAGTTGTAAAGTACTGAGTATGATTACAACTTTATTAGTGCCTTATCCTCATGCATTTTATCTGGAAATTTCCATAATCTATTATAAGTAACTGCATTATGTTAATGAATTATGTATCTAAAAATGGTGCATGCCTTTAATCCCAGAACTCAGGAGGCTGAGGTAGGAGGATCACTATGAGTTTGAGGTCAGCCTGAGACTACATAGTGAATTCTAGATCAGCCTTGGCTACAGCAAAACCCTACCAAAAAAAAAAAAATGAAAATAAAACAAAAAATAGAATTCAAATGCCAGATATATTTTTACCTACTGCCTCTGCAGGTGACTGAATAAATTGCTGACCAAAATGCCCAAGTAATGTGCATGCACACATGAGACTAGATATGTGGATACGAAGTGTTCCCCAAATGGCTCATGGAGTAAAGGCTTGGTTCCCAGCCGGTGGGCTTTTTTAGGAGCAGCTAGAAACTTTAGGAAGTGGGACCTCACTAGAGGAAATAGATCTCTGGGTGGTGGGGTGTGTCTTTGGGGATTAGATCATGCCCAGGTCCTTCCTGTTTCTTTCTCTGATTGCTGGCTGCGGCGGGTAACCAGCTTTGCTCCTCCCCACTACAGTAGTCTACGTTCCCACATCCCAGAGGCAATGGAGGCAGCCCGCCAGCGAAAGAGGTCATCCTCTGGAATCATGAGATAAATAATTCCTTCCTCCACTTGTTTCCTCGGGTATTTTATCACTTGATAACAAAGCTGACAGACTCCTTCTGTCTTCAGTTTCTTGGAGGAGTCTTTGCACTCGTTTCGTTTTTGAAGGACAGTTTTGTCAGATATAGCATTCCTGAATCCCACTTTTGCCAGGATCATACCCTTGGTTAGTGGGATAGGAAGGTCATTTCCACATCTTGATTATATAATCTGATTCCCTTCTGACCTACAAAGTTTTTGAGGAGAAATTTGCTGCTTCTCTCAGGGGTGCTTTCATGTGTGCGACAAATTATTTTGCTCATAAATTTTGAAAGTTCCAAATTTCAAATTTTGAAATTTTATTCTGTAATGTCTCAGAATGGACTATCTAGATACATTCTAGTTGATTTGGGCTTCTTGATTTTGGGTTTGCTTTTCAGGTTTGCAGTTTTCTGGTCTTACTTCTTCAAGCTTTTTTCTTTAGTTACCTTCACATGCACACTTTGAGCCACCTTCTGGTGTCTCACCAGTCTGGCAGACTGTCTTCATTCTTCATTTTTTCTCTAACTGGATAATTGAAATAGTTTAGCTTCTACATAACTGATTCTTTCTTGTTCCAATCTGATGTTGAACACTAGTGAGCTTTGAAAATTTACATTTTGTATTTTTTATCTCAAAAAGTTCTAGGTGTTTCACTTTAATGTTTTCTGTTTGTGAATATTCTTGTTGTGTTCATGCATCATTTTCCTGAACTTGCTGAGTGTCCTCATAATGACTTATCTGAATTCTTTCTGGGGTAATTTACATACCTCAGCATATCTTTCAGGTTGGTTTCTGGATATTTGTCTTGCTCTCTTAATGAGGATATGTTTTCTTGTTTATTCTTGTGCTTTGTAATTATGGAGAGATGCGGTCAGGGGATTAAAAAACACAAAATACTCCAGCTACCTCACGCAGTCATTTGGGACTGATTCTGTACTGTGAAAGGCTTTTACTATATAGTAAAGCTCAAGATCTTAAATGACTCCAAAACCTCTCCTGCTGATGTATTACCACTGGACTTGTGCATGCAAATTCCTAATTGAGATTATTTACCAATTTGTCAATTTTTCAGGAGCATTTCTCCCTTGAGTGTCTGTTGGTGGTACTGCAGGTTCCCTAGAACTATCACATGCTACACAGCTCTTATTCACTGAAGGTTTGAGTTTCTTGAGCATGCCATGTTCCATCAGCACAGACTGGCCAAGACAAAAATCAGCCTCCTAGGTACCACCCTAAGAGCCAGAATACTGGAAGCAAGTTCTGCTATACCTTCAGCCTGCTGTTCACTGTGGGTTTTGGAATAGGAGCAAGCTGTCCAGCTCATATTTCCTACTAGCAGACTACATTGAATCCCATCTGTGCTCTGAAACAAATGGAACAGAAATGAGTCTCATAAGTAGTAGCCCCCCAACCACATTTCATAATGTTAGATCCCACCTTGTCCTCCCCAAGAAGAAACCAAAGTTGAGTTTATCCCATTCCACAATGAGCCAGAATGGGGTACTATGGTGAATAAGTGTATGCTTGTCAAACTCTGTCACCTCTGTTGTCAGCAGTGATCCCCAAGGTGGCACCTTTCCTGTCAGTGCTTATAATCAAACAAGGTAGATACCCATCACTTGCACAGCTCTCCAAATAAATAAATAAAAATAAAATATTTTTAGGGGGCTGGAGCAATGGCTTAGTGGTTAAGGCACTTGCCTACAAAGACAAAGGACCTAGGTTTGTTCACCAGGACCCACATAAGCCAGAAGCACAAGGTGGCTCATGTGGGCTCATGTGTCTGGAGTTCATTTGCAGTGGCTGGAGGCCCTAGAGCACCCATTCTCAATCTGCCCCCCCTCTCTCTTTCTCTCTCTCCCTCTCCTTCTCTCTCTCTCAAATAAATAAATAAAATATTTTTTTAATGTCTACTTTCTGGGTGTATTTCAGTCTATAGGAACTGAGAGCTTTCTCCTGATTGCACTGCTTAGTTTGGGTGTGTAACTGCCATGGGCCATTGCCAAGGATTTTCCTTCCACATTCAGTGTAGCTGGTTTTATGCTTGCCTGCCATGTAAACAACCTTTAACAATACCCTGAGCCTGTATTGGTGAGTGTTTATCTTCTTGGGATGAAAAATATGGAGTCTCCTATTCTGCCATCTTTCTGATCTATATGTTATTGTTTTATAGCTAGATTCCTTGAGGTTTATTTCCCTTGATTGTGTTTAATTTCCCTGTAGACAAAACTCATAACCTACAACCCCATGGTGAATACCAGCCACCACTGAGGATGGCCCTCAGAGAAGTTGGGACAAGGGAAGAGGAAAATGATGGTACCAACACACGATTTGTCCATGAAGTTTCTACTTAAAAAAAAAAAATCCCACGTCTTTCTTCTATCTGTACACTTCCATTGATCCATCTTTGCAGGGTAGTGAGTGTGTTTATGGACTGCTTCTCCAAGTTCCGTGCTTCTTTAGACAAGATCAGAGAATATTTGGGGAGCATCAGAGACTCAAATATTTAACTATGAAGTATGAGATCACAGAAGGCTTTAAATACTGATTAATTTTTTAAATATAACCTTTATATGTGAGTTATTTCCTACTAGTCGCCCATAAAAGCACCACCTTGGGCTCTATGCCATATAACTACATGCACAGGGCTTTATAAGAAAAGAAAGAGATCAATAGCATTTCTTCCGGGTGTTATTCAATGAAAATTCACATAAGATTAATCTGCCAAATATAGCATTACATCAAGGAAAAGGACCCTAAAAGAAAAGTAGAAGGCCACAAGAAAGATTCAGTTTCATAAAGCAGGTCATTCAGCCAGTCGTGGTGGTGTACACTGGTGGGCAAATTCTGAGAAGGATGAGGTAAGTGGATAAAAAAGTCATTTGTGCTGCAGAGACAGGTTAGCCTATGAAGCCCAAGGAGTCAGGTTCAATTCCCCAGTATCCATGGAAGCCAGATGCATAAAGTGGAGCATGTGTCTGGAGTTTTTTGCATTTACTGATGCACCCATTCTCTCTCATTCTCTATCTATCTATATCTTTCTGTCTCTTTCTGCCTCTGTGTGTGTGTGTGTGTGTGTGTGTCTGTCTGTCTGTCTGTCTGTCTGTCTGTATCTCAAAAAATTAAATGAAAATATTTTAAAAACAGAGGAGATTGTAGGCTCACATATCATTATATTGTAAGATAAACAAGTTGTTATTTCCTTCACATAGGCAGTGGAGACTTAAATTCTGCTTTTGCCATTTGAGCTCTTTCACTGACAGTCTCCAAACAGTTTTTAGGAATTTACACCTTATTCACATGTGAAAAGTTACTTTCACAACTTGTCTTATCCATCTGTTACTCCATGCTTAATGTTTATGATTTTGAATTATTTTGCTTACAATTCAGATAATACTTAAACAAAAGATAGTAGCTTTTGAAATTCAGTTGCTTTTGTCTGTTACAATCACCATATTTTTGGATAAATAAAATATACTCTGGGGTTGGAGAGATGACGCAGTAAAGCCCTTGCCATGCAAAGATGAGGACCTGAGTTCAGAGCCTCAGAACCCACATAAATCCTTAGAGTTTACACACACCTGCTATCCCAATCAGAGGGCTCTGAGTTCAGTGATAGACCCTGTCTCAGTGAATAAGGTGGAAAGAGATTAAGTATGACATCTGATATGGACCTCTGACTTTGACACACATCCACACATCCACACACATGCTCACACATACTCCTAAATGCATAAAAATATGTATACAAACACATATCATTCATGCATGCACATGTAAAAGGTAAATAAAACATATAAAAATACACCCTTGATTACTAATTTTAATGAAGTTTAGTCATCATCCCTTACTCATATTTCATTAACACAAAATTCATTTAACTGAAGACAGAATTGAATTGTAAAACAAAGCTAAATATTAAATCAAATGGCATTACCTTGTAATCTTAACACTTTATGATGCAGATGCAGGAGAATGGCTATATGTTCAATGCCACCTAGGGACCTATAATGAGTTCAAAGTCTACATAGCAAGACCCTGTCTCAAAAAGCAAGATAAATAAATATAAAAATTTACACAAATGTATGCAAGACTCTGATGTTAAAGGTAAACTAAGTGAAGACAGCAACATCTTATCTAGGAGCCAATCATCTGGGTAGTTTATAGACATTTCCCTCCCCTTTACATATCTTCCATTAAGCCCATTTCTTGTTAAGAAACTAATGCGTTCTCTTTTAAGAGTAATTCTAAGTGGAAAGGGAGAGCTCTCTTGGCTCCTGTCAGATGTGGAGTCTTCTTGTTCAGTCACCATTTATACTTTTTATTATCTTGATGACTCCTTGATTGTCCATGTCTGTTCTTTGTTCTCTTATCTTATAAGATCATATCATCATGTCAGACTCTATTCTCCATAGCCTGATTCACAAGGAGTTATTAGAAAAGGCTCGCTTTAAAGACCTGTCTCCTTAGGAATGATTATACACACAGAAGGCAGCTCTTGGATAATTGACAGTCTAGGCATAGAAGAAGCCAACCATTTTAATATTTTAATGATTAACTATTTTCAGACAATGGCAGCTGACTTTTTTAGACATCTCCAGCTAAGCTTGGGCCTTTGATCAGAAGAAATATGCATCTAGTTCTATTGTTTGGGTATTTTTATAGGCTAATGAATTATAAATAGAGCTATAGACTTACCTTCACGTCTGCTCACTCAAAACAAAAGAAGAAGATGTCATTGCATTCTCCATCAGTTTTTCACTAAAGCGAAACATTTGTCAGAGTAGTGAAAAGTTCTTTTTTCCAGGTTTAAGATCAGAATAAGGATTCAGAGGTCCTCAGTGAGAGAAGAGTCATGGTTGGACACCCTTAGTCTGAAAGTTCATGATAGACCCTGTACTGTACATCAATTAGCTAATAGGAGTGGTCTGTTGATAATTTGAGTTGCTTAACTGATAAAAGAGCTATGGCCAGGCTGGAGAAATGGCTTAGCAGTTAAGGTATTTGCCTGCGAAGTCAAAGGACCCAAGTTCAATTCTTCAGGACCCACATAAACCAGATGCACAAGGGGCACATGCATCTGGAGTTCGTTTGCAGTGGCAAAGGCCCTGGTGTGCCCATTTTCCCTCTCTCTCTCTCTCTCTCTCTCCCCTCTCTCTCCTCTCTCTCTCTTTCCCTCTCCCTCTCCCTCTTTCTCTCTGTCTCTCTTTCTTCTCTCTCTCTCTCTCTCTGTCTCTCTCTCTGCTTGAAAATAAATAAATATTTTTAAAAAAATAGCTATGGCCATTACTTGTTTTACATGAGAAAGATGAAATGGAAAAACAGACTACAGTTACATATGAAGGTTCTGAAAACTTGTAGTTACCCCTTCCCTTCTGAATCTAAAGACTATCTCCCTCTGGGGGTTAAGATGGAAGACAGAGGACTGGGGAGATGATGCAGTGGATAAAATGCTTGCCCGTGTGTGAGGACTGGAATCTAGACCCCTTTCATACATATAAGTGCAGCTGAGCATGGCAGCCTGCTCATAATCCCAGCACTTTGTAGGAAGAGACAGGCAATCTCTGAGACAAGCTGACTAGTTAGACTAACTGAATCAGTAATCTCTGAGTCCAAGTAAGAGACCTGGATTCAGTAAATAGAGAGCAATTGAGGAAGACAGCCAATGCCAACTTCCTGCCTCCACATGTATGCACACACGTGTACATGCATGCAAACTGAACACACATATGTATGCCACACACACACAAATGTTGCAAACAAAAAAATATAGGAGAGGGATACTCAGGAAAAATAATTGAGGTATATCTTCAGAAGCAGAATCCGAGTCTTAAACAAAAAAAGGAAAAAGAAAAGAAAAGCTTAAACACAGGCTCTCTGAGCTGTAGGGCTCATGGAGATGCATTTTGTTCCGAGACAGAACAGCATCTTGTCTACTTTCAACAAACCCTGTACACTTTACTGTAAAAGCCAACTGAGGGCTGGAGAGATGGCTCAGTGGTTAAGGCATTTGTCTTCAAAGCCTAAGGACCTGAGCTAAATTCCCCAGTACCCATGTAAAGCCAGACGCACAAGGTGCCTAGAGGCCCTGTCATACCCTTTCATATTTTCATTCTCTCTCTCTCTCCTTGCCAGTTTTTTTTTTTTGGGGGGGTGCGGTTTTGTGTTTTGTTTTTTGAGATTTTTTTTTTATTTTTTTATTTTTGAGGTAGGGTTTTGCTCTAGCCCAGACTGTCGTCTCACTTTGTAGTCACTATGTAGTCTCAAGGTGACCTCAAACTCAGTGATCCTCCTACCTCTATCTCCCAAGTGCTGGGATTAAACGTGTGTGCCACCACACCTGGCTAATAAATAAAATAATTATTTTTAAAAAGATATTTTTAAAATAATACTGCTAGGTGTCTCTCTCATGCTGTCCTCTCTCTGCTGTCTCTCTCTAGACTCCTAACAATTATTTGGCTCTAATATTTGAATCCTTACTCTGCTAGTCAGTTTGTCACCACTGAGAAATATCCAAAAGAAAAAAAATAAAGGAAGGAAGATTAAGTGGCCCCATGATTTTGGAGGGGAGGGTCTGCTGACATCAGTCCTGCCCAAGGTGAGGCAGAACATCATGGCTGAACAGAGCTCTGAGCAGAAGTGCTGCCTCATAGCAGCCTGGAGCACGGAGCCAGCAGGACCGGGACAGAGAGTATCTTTTCATAATATGCCTGACATACCTACTTCCCCCAGCTAAATGCCATCTGCCACTAAAGCTAAGGAGTCCATCAAAGGAAGAACTCTGTGATGAAGTCAGAACCTCTCTGACCTACTCCCTTCTCAAACGCCTGTCTTAAACACTACTTCACTAGGAACCAAGGTGGCAACATATGAACTTTGGGGAGAGACACTTTGTACCCAAACCATCTCTTTATATTGATGGACTTCCATTCAGGAGCATCAGTAATTGTAATTTAAATACTTTTCAGACATGAGCTTTGGGTATTAAGAATGTGGTTTGGACCAGAGGTGATATCTGCAACTCTATCTATTTTCATGTCCCTTATAGTGTCTCATTGCCAGTTCATTAAAACGTAATTGTAGCTCATTAATTCTTCTTGAAAGAGTTGGGTTTTATGCATATTTAAATTATGACACCCTGATGACACATGACACTGCAATGGACAGGAGATATCAAGTGGAAGTTTGCATTCGAAGACTGAGTTTGTCATCATTCTGATCAATGAGTACAAATTCTGCAGTGAGTGCTGGAGGTGAGAAGTGAATTTTCTGTATTCTTTATCAGAACTGCTGTATATCATAGTGGTAAATTTCACCACTCTGTAGGGGCTTCTAGCATTCTGTACAACATGACCACTTAATTCCAGCTTCATCTGGAGCTGTGCTGACAAAACAGCAAGCTGTAGGAAAATGTAGCTTTGTTGGAGTTCAAAGAAAGCATGTCAGTCACCAAGGCGATGCCAAAAGGGTTTCCAAGGGCAATTTAGATCCCAAGAAATGCCCACGGACAATGACCTGACTGATACAAGGTTCAGCTCGGACACATTGCCCAAATAAGAGTAGATTAAGGTTACAGAAACCTTTTATTCTGCTAATTATCTAAAAAATAAGTTTCTTGCCTTTGAGACATTCTGGTTTCTTTTTTGTCTCCTCTAAATAAGAGTGTTTCCCTTACCTGATTGTGGAGTGACTGTATACTAAGCCAAGTTCCACTTTGGATGTAGGTTTGCTTTCACATATTTGGAGAAGGGACAGCTGCCCAGTTTTTCAAGTACCGTATGCAGGAGCCATACGTTTTGCTCTATTTGAGGATACCTGAGGTATATTATTGCATTCATTTAGTAGGGCTTCTATAGCAAAAATAGCACAAAAATGATGTCATTTAGTTCTCACAGTTCTGGAAACTGAAAGTCCAAAAGTTTGGTGGTTGGTGCCAGGTTTCATTCTTTCTGATATCTGTGAGAAAGGATCTGCAATGCCATTTATCTGTTAGGAAACTTTCACACTCCCTTCTATACACCTGTGTCATCTGGATCTCTACCATTACGTGTACTTCTGTCTGCATCGAACCTTCCTCTTAATTCAAGAGGAGTAATCATATAAGATCAAAGGTCTGCCGTGCTCCTATATTGACTTCATCTTCATTAATTGTGTTTGCAAAAACAATTATACATAGTCACATGCCAAAGTACTTGGAGTACTTTTATATATGAATTCTGAGGGGTCACACACCTCAGCATCTGATGATGATTACTGAACATGACTTTGTTTCCTTTGTTATTATTTGTGTGTTTGTGTATATGTATATTATATACAAGTATATGCATATTTGTGTATGTGTATGTATATGTACATACATGTATGATCTGTGTGTATGGGCACATAAATCCAACAGCATGCATGTGGAACTTATAAGACAACCTCAGGTGTTTCTTCTCTCCATCCACCTTCTTTTGAGACAGGGATTCTTCTGTCACTACTGCTTAACAACCGCCAGATTCTCCTGGCTCCACCTCCCATTTCCAGAGGCACCTTGAGGTTGCAGACACATATGCCACTTTACATCCATCTTTATGAGGATGATGAGGAAGACTGAACTTGGGTCAGCAGGCTTTCAAGCAAATACCTGTAACCACTGAGCCATCTCCCAAGCCCTAACTTTATTTATTTATCAGTTATTATTTGGTAGTGCTCCCATTAAAATGCAAAACTTTTGACATTTCAAAACAAATTTTGTTGAGTGATATTTTTTAAATTAAAGTATGGTTTTTGTGTGTGTGTGTGTGTGTGTGTGTGTGTGTGATGTATGCACATGTATGTGTCCATGTGAAGCCCCATGTGCTCACCAGGGATGGGGGGCACTTGCCTTCAGTGGCCAGAGCATAGCATCAAGTGTCCCACTCCATTGCTCGTCTGCCCATTCCTATTTTTGAGTCTCTGACTCCCTGATCTTCCTGGTTTTTCTCAAGCTCTGGTGATACCTAGGTATCTGCTCCCCTACAGGACTGTAGTAACGTGAATATTTAGCCATGTCTAGCTATTTACATGGGTTCTGGAGATTTGAACTGGGGCAGGCTCAGGACCCTTCATGCACAGGAAACACAATCATTGAGCAACCTATCTCTCCAAATTGCTTTTGCAATTAAATTTTGTTAGCTATTGTGAGAGATGAAACATAAATATAAAATAATTATTCTAATAAATGCAAAATATTTATACAGAAAATCACATTAAGACACATGACTACAAAATCAAATATCCTAGGTTTTAACACATATGACAAGCATTAATAATAAGATTGTTGTTTTTTTTTTCACTTTTCTTACAGGCATATTTTGAATCAATATTCCTGGGTCATGTCCCTGAAGATGTTAAAATTCATGAGGACGTGGGCCTTATTCATGGGCTCCAAGGCTGCATTCAACAACTCCAAATCAACAACAAAGAATTCCTCATTGTTGACGAAGCATTGCGTGGAAAGAACGTTGAGAACTGCCACATCCCTCAGTGTGTCCATAGCCTGTGCCACAACAATGGTACCTGCATCAGGTCAGTAGCAGCCTCCTCACCTCCAGCCAATGACCCCAAATTCTTAAAACTACAGAAGCCAGCTGCATTGTCAACTAGATGGCTGAAAAGAAAGGTACAGAACCCCCCATATGTTCACATGACATATACATGTTGTAAATTCACTCAGAGAAATTTACATACAGTGATTCCAGTCACAAGAGATTCCTAGATTAAAAATAACTAGGTACCTTCATTTCGATGAGGAAACTGTAAATAGATCCAAGCTTTAATCTACTTTTTAAAGTATGACTGAAATGTTAGTATTCATTGGTAATTATTTGTTGCATCTATTAATTCTTATTTTGTTTAATTTTAGTTCATTTTCTAAACAATCAGCTTACCTAGAACATCAGAAATGGAAAAATACATATATCATTTTCTTTTTATTTGCAATGCAATCCTATATCTTTTTCACTCCTTGAAGCAAACATTCCTTGAAAGTGTTAAGAGATCTTAATTAAAATTACTGCCTCAGTAAAAGTGCCTTAAGTGAATCTGTCCTGAGGGAAACTCTCTTGGACAATGTTGAAAATATTCTCAAATTTCTTCTATCTTCTGAGAAATATTTATTTCAGGATCATGAATCAGGACAGACTAAAAGCTACAACATGTGCTGATCACAATAATTCAAGGCAAGAAAAACTGATCAACTATCACAGGAACTATTTTAGTTCACCTCAATGTTTTCACAGGACAAGCTACCAAATAGTCAATATTAACAATAATTCACTGAAATACACTGAGAGCAAAAAAGAAAAGTCTATCAAAAAGGCAGGATCAGGGGCTGGAGAAATGGCTTAGCAGTTAAGCCATTTACCTGCGAAGCCAAAGGATCCCAGTTTGATTCTCCAGGACCCACGCAAGCCAGATGCATGAGGGGCACATGCATCTGGAGTTCTTTTGCAGTGGCTAGAGGCCCTGGCATGCCCATTCTCTCTCTGTCTGCCTCTCTTCTCTCTCTCTCTCTCTCTCCTTGCAAATTAATTAATTAATTAATTAATTAATTTTAAAAATTTTTAAAAATAACTTCAATAAAAAAGGCAGGGTCAAACATGGTATGCATAATTGGGGGTCTAGAAGTGATTACCATAATAAAAACCAAACAGAAAAGAGGAGAAAACTAAATGGTAATGTCAAAGAACAAAAAGCAAAACAGATAATGCCAAGGTAGCACATGTACCAAAATTCCAGACTGACAATAATTCCAAACTGACAATAACAGTAAATTCATTGAAAAATTCAAGCATGATTTAAGTGGATAAGGACATGATAATCTCAGATAATGTAGAAATTTTCCTTCTAAGTATGTGATTTGATTTCCACTTCTGTATAACAAAGCATTTAAATTTTAATCTAAGAAAAGTACAACAGAAAAGGTTTTATTGGTCAAGAACATGAAATAGGTACAGAGTAAAGATAAGTTTCTTAACTATGATTACTGCCTTGAATAAAAGAAAACCACATCTTTACTCAGTAAATATTCATTTTGTGGGGTGTGATGGAAACTTTAACTTACTTGTAACAGAATAACCACTGGACGCAGGTGGTGGGATGCCACTTCCATGACTGAGTTACATAGAATTGTGAGTTGCAACTTGCAAGAGGCTCTCTGCTTTTACCTTATGGAGAGAGACCCCCATGACAAGGTTCTCAGAGAAACTGTCAGCCCACAAATATTGAAGCCATGAGACTTATAAAAACAAGGAAACAAATTGAGTTCAGATCCCCATGAGTTTAAGAATAGGTCCTTCCCCAGCACAGCCTTGAAGTGATGTGGCAGTATGAAGACAGATTGTCATGAAGACCCACTCATGGTCACACCTGAACATTTGCCCCATGGGAACTGTGAATTAACAAATATGGTTTCTTTTCAGGTGACTTTGTGATAACATTGCTATTCAGCAATATACTAAAATAGTCTGCAAAAATACCAGCCCTTCCAACACCTCCAACTCAGAGAAATAAGTAAGGGTTTGTTTTCCTTTTAGTTTATTAATATTCAGAGATAGTATAACACAAGTGAGCGATAAATAAAATAAATATCTTATTTGCTTGGATGAAAGAACCCCGCATTCATCCCAGGATTGGTTATTTAAGAGGCATTTGAAAATTAAAACTTAGATCATCACCCTAGTAATCCTTTGTATGTTAATTCTCTTAAATTTACTTCAAAAACATTGCCCGAAAGCAAAGTAGGAGTTAAGAAGCAGGTAGAAAAGAACAGGAAATATGTATATTCAAAACATCAGGCATTTCTGGTCTGTTGTTTCAGACCCTGAGGTATCCGAGTGAGTTTTCCGGCATTCGTGTTTCCCTGGTCTCTTGTCAGGTTACGTACTCTGCCTGTCCGTCCCCATTTCACTCTGAACTTCTAACCACAGGCTCAGGGAAATATACTTGAGTGTCAACTGATTGGGAGATACACTGCTTACGCACTTCCAGTTGTGTTTGTCTTTTTGCTGTTAGACAGCTGTGTACCCATGAGGAAATCATATTTCATATTCAATGAACAACATAATTTCTGTGTTAATTGCAAAAATTCAACTTCTCTCAACTACCCTCTGTATCACCATACCTAGGACTTGCTGGCTCACGGCAACAAGAACTTCCTTTCTCAGCTCTCCTCCGGGATACCAAACTACCACAATACACTGGAGCTACAAAATACCAACTAGAAAAAGCTTCCCAGAAGGATTAAAATAAGATTCCTATGTGGATAAAAGTTTAGCACAAGAACAAACAGATAGCTAAGGGGTCGGAGGAAGGTTTTCACCTTGCCTTGTATGCCTAAAATCTCAATGCCCAACCACAAACAGCATTATTTAAAGAAATAATAAATAGAGAAGTGCAGCAGGCTATACAAGAATTTAAAGGGAGAGCATAGAGTCCCAATGAAGTTGCAAGTATTTTACTCCATCAAGAACACAGACTGAAGTAGGATACAAAGCCCACATCTTCTGACAATGCACACCCACACCAGGAGAACACTGAGCGTCGTGGAGTCTTCCCACAAAGAAACAGAGCACTGCCAAGCAAGTTCCTTGCTGACTTTGACAGAATGGAACCTGTGCTAACGCGCTTGGTAACTCATTCCCCATCTGTGCTGTAGGCTAAAACCAGTCTCCTTTCTTCTGTGTGTTAGTCAGATTTCCGTTACAAGAGCAAATATCTGAGATAAAGAAACGGGTTATTTTGGCTCATAGTGTTGGCGGTTCCATAGTCGTTTGGCCCTGCAGTTTGGGGGCCTGTGGAGAGCAGCACGTCATGGTGGGAGCAGGCCGTGATGCCCGCTGCTCACCTTATCGAATCAAGGTATCAAAGAGACAGGAAGAGAAACCGGACCCAGGGTCCCTTCATTTCCAGTGACCTAAAACCTCGCACTATGACCTTTCTCTGAAGTTTCCATGTCTTTCCAATAGTCTTTAACAAGCGATGTGTGAGGAACATGCCAGGTCTAAAGTAAACATAGCATTCACTTTGCTTCTTTTCACTATCTCCTAATGTACCTTCCCACATTTCTCACCCTTTAACCAAAACTCCTCCTCTCCCCTCTCTTCAGTCCTGCTTGGTCCCACTCCTAAGCCAGTCAGGCCCAGTGCTAAGCCCCTTTTCCTTCTCTTCTACTTGCTTACACTGTGGCTCAGTTTAAGTAAGATAGAGCACTATTCAGCCTCTTGAGATGTGAGAGCCATGAGCAAGATGATCTGATGGAATTATTTTAGGACAGAATGTTATTATATTTTCAAAATAATAAACTTCCTATGTTTAGAGTAAGGGTCATTATTACGAAGAAAAGTCCCTGCACAGATTGGCTTGCCTATTTCAAAATAGAATACTTTAAAACCATAACATATGTACATAAAGATTTTATATGAAAATGGAAATAATTTCTCATTACATTTCATGTTTCTGATAGTCCTCATCTGAAAGTTGTGATATGCCTCCTCATGAGACATACAAGAACCTTAATAAAAAGGTTTTGTCAGGCTGGAGAAATGGGTTAATGGTTAAGGCACTTGCCTGTGAAGCCAAACGACCCAGGTTTGATTCCCTAGGACCCACATAAGCCAGAGGCATAGGGTGGCACATACATCTGGAGTTCGTTTGCAGTGGCTGTAGGTCCTGGTGTGCCCACTGTTTGCCTTCTCTTTCTCCCTCTTTCTCTCTCTACCTCTCTCAAGTAAATAAATAAATAAATCTTTTAAAGTTTTGTTTTTAATCTATACATTTCACATGCACACATGTATGCACACACACACACACACACACACACACACACACATTATAATGTATAACTCCTGGGAATGTGAGCTTATTTTCCCCAACAAGGATAATGGTGACATTAACAAAAGACTACCATCATAGAAGCATGCTGTAATGAGAAGTGGGGTGGTGAGTGATTGTAGCTCAGTACCATAGAGTTCCAGTACAGTGCCAGCACCATTAGAGCTCTCAAACATAGTTCCGTAGCATAGTGTTAGACATTAGAGCGCTCAAAATAAAATAGTCACAATAGATACTTGGTAACCGCAGGACCCTCATAATAAAAGAAAAAGATGATAACATCAAATTAAAAGAGAGACTAATGGAGAGAGGGAGGGAATATGATGGAGATTGAAGGTCTAAAGGGGAATGGGGGGAGGGAGAGAGGGAAATATCATGCGTTTTTTGTATGTAAGTATAGAAGTTGTCAATAAAAAATTTAAAATATTTAGCAGCTCAGTAGGGTTAGTTCTGTAGTATAAAGTGCTATCCCTGCATTGTCTATGCAGAGTCCCTGCTAACAAGAAGACAAATTTCCTCTTGGAAAGCATGAGGGAAGCATCACTTCAGCAGCTTTTCTGAGCAAATGTCAGTCTGCTTTGAGTACCATCGCATGTTTCTGGACAGTGTCCAATCTTTGTCATTTCATTATAAATCTGTGCTAGAACTCTCAAACCCCTGCGGTTACTCATTTCAGAGAAGTCCAAATTGCATGTAGTGAAATTCAGTTTAGAAAGTGAAGTCGAAGAGATATTCTGAGAATTCAAATCTCCATGGACTCTGAACAAGCTGTTTCTAAAAGGGCATAGGAAGGTTAGCAAATCAAACAGATAATGTTTAAAACTTTTCCCCCTTTCTTAACCAGACGTTTTATAATAGGTTAAACAATAATTTAAGGAGTGTCAGGTTTGGGAATATACACTCTACAACCACTGTCCTAAAAACCGCATCACTGGCATTACCCTAAATGCGTATTGGCACTCTAATATTAGACTTAGTCTTGATTTCACCAGGAACCAAGCGTGAATGAATGTGTTTTGTCATGCATTGAAATTAATGATCCCAGGTGTGACTGACGCGCTCCCCACGTCCCTCACTGCTCTCATAGTTTTGACTCATCACTAACCAGTGCTTCCCTCGATAGGTTAGGGCAGAGGTCAGCAAACATTTAAGTTAGGTTAAACACAAACATTTTATTTCATTTCCAGTACTCAGTTCTCTTCTTATAGTGGGAAAACAACATTGAAGAAATGTTAATGACTGAACATGGTTGTGTTTCAATAAAACTTTAGTTACAAAAACAGTGACTAAGAAGAATTGGCCTGAGGGCTATAGAAGTTTTCAAACTTCTTTTATTTATTTGTTGCGAGCCAGAGCCTCTAGCCACTCCAAATGAATTCCAGATGCATGCACCACTTGGTGCCTCTGGCTCTACATAGGTACTGCAGAATTGATCCCCGGTCATTAGGCATTGCAGACAAGGGCCTCCATTATCAGTTATCTCCCCATCCCCTAGTTTTCAAATTTCTGAGCACTCAGGAAGCTGATGTAGAGTTCAAGGCCAGTTCAACTACAGAGTTAGTTCCAAAACAGCCGGGGATAGACCCTGCCTCCAAAAAAAAAAAAAAAAAAAAAAAAGTTAACGTTCCACACTAGGGAAACAAATTGTTACATTTGTGTCATCAAATAATGGACCAAAGAAATGCAGTTCAAATTATTGTTTTTCTTTATTAAGCAATCTGTCAAAATGAGTGCATATTTCTTAACACTAGGGAATGATCATTATTCTCAATGTCCTACATGAATAGAAGTCAATGCTGATTTCTTCTGTTCCTTTCTATCTATCCATTTCCCCTATCATCTCATTATAAAGACATACCTTTTTTTTTATAAAAAGAAGTCAACTTTTTTCAGTTTCTGAGGTATTTGGTTTCTAGTTCAGTTAGCATTTCAGAGGTAGCACCATAGGTGAATCTGATATTGCTGTAGTAACACTGACAGTGTGGAGAACGAGGGCACTGTGTCTCTGCCTGTCCGTTTGTTCTGTAATGCGTAACAAGCTCCCCTCCACACACACACGGTTTTTGCTTATCTTCGTTGTCATTTCATAGTGTCATATAGCTAGTCATCACCTGCTGAGATCTTTTAGTTATTACTGTGTATCCAAGCCAGATCACCCCTAATCTAGCACAACGTTCTGAGCCATTCTTCTAAATACCAACAGGAACAATGGTCTATGTCAGACCATTTGCGTGCCACATATTAGACTAATAATATCTTTAGACAGTTAATCCTTCTGCTATGATTCTCCCCTTATCACCTGTAGAAAATACCCTTTTTGTTGTAGGTATTGGTGGGAGAATTTAAGCCTGCCCCTTGTAGAAGTAGACTAACTTGTATTTAGTCAGAGGCCCCAGGGTTGTTCTGCAGGGCAGCTTTGTCTCATTGCTTCTAATGCTTCTGTGGGTGCCCCAAATTGGAAGTCATGGGGAGGTGGGTGCCCAGTGGAGGCAGCTGCTTTGACCTGAACAAAGGAAGTGAGCAAGGAGGATGGAAACCTCTGGCTGTGGGAAAGGCCCTGCTACATTCTTGCTGAGGTCAGTAGGCATCAGAGCAGAAGGTAGGAAGTAGGTTTTTGTTGTTGTTGTTGTTGTTGTTATTTATTCATTCATTTGAAAGAGAGAGAGGCAGATAAAGATACAGAATGGGAGAGCCAGGGCCTCCAGCCACTGCAAAAGAACTCCAGATGCATGTGCCACCTTGTGCATCTGGCTTCTGTGGGTCTTGTGGTATCAAACCTGGGTCCTTTGGCTTTGCAGGCAAGTGCCTTTACCACTAAACCATCTCTCCAGCCTGAGAGTAGCTTGCTATTCAAAGGCTAGCTGGGCATGGGACTTCCCTGGAGAGGCCAGGAAAGTTGCTGACATAGTAATACATGGAGAAGGAGAGTATATGAGCCCTCAAACCCCCAAACAGTACAGGACCCCAGTTTATTCCCAAAACAGCCATTTGTGGAAACACTATAAAAGAGAAAAGGAGCCTGGAGAAACAGTTTAGCAGGTAAGGCACTCACCTGAAAATCCAAAGGACCCAGGTTTGATTCCCCAGTACCCACATAAGCCAGATGCATAAGATGGTACATGTGTCTGGAGTTCATTTGCAATATCCTGGATATCCTGGCATGCCCATTCGTTCTCTCTTTACATATATCTGATTTTTTCTCTCTCCCTAAATAAATAAGTAAATAAATAAATATTTTTAAAAGTGAGAAAAGGCCCTTCACAGTTGTATACTTGTCATACAAAACAAATTGGGAAATACAATATGATATAGAATACAACTACAGGTGAAAATGTTTACCAACAGACCATCAAATGTCAGTTGTTGCTGGGGTAGAAAAGAAAAACAAATCCAATTTTATTTCTAGTAAATATTTAGATGCATGTGATATTCGTGGTTTTCTCCATCTCTCATCATGTGGTGATTGAGCCATTAAAGAATTTTCTATGTAACCCACTCATTAAAATCAGTTTAGGGGCTGAAGAGATGGCTCCACAGTAAAAGTGCTTGCCTGTAAAGCCTGGGTTTGATTCCCCAGGACACACATAAAGCCAGATGGAGTGGCATGTGTATCTGAAGTTTGTTTGCAGCACCTAGAGGCCCTGGCATGCCCATTCCTCCCTTCCTGTCTCTCTCTCCCTCCTCCCTCTCTCTCTCCTTGCAAACAAATAAGTGTGGTGGTTTGATTTAGGTGACCCATAAACTTAGGTGTTCTGAATGCTAGATCCCCAGCTAATGGCAATTTTAAAATTAAAGCTTCCTGGAGGCAGTGTATTGTTGGGGGTGACCTGATGGGTGTTATAATCAGCTTCCTCTTGCCAGTGTTTGGCACACTCTCCTGTTGCTGTTGTCCATCTCCAGGAGGTGATGTTCACTCTCTGTTCATACCATCATTTTCCTCTGCCATCATGGAACTTCCCTCAAGTCTATTAGCCAAAATAAACCCTTTTTCCCACAAACTCCTCTTGATCAGATGTTTTCTGCCAGCAATGTGAACCTGATTTCAACATAAAGTTGGTACCAGAAGTGAGGTCATTGCTGCTAGAAACCTGATTCTTTGGCTTAGGCCTTTTGGAACTGCTTTTCAGGAGGAATGTGGAGGGATTTGAAACCTTGTTCTAAGAGATGCCTTGCAGCACTGTAAGTACAGCTTGGTGGACTATTCTGATCAGTGTTGAAATACCTGAATGCAGTAAGAACTATAGACTGTGAGGTTTGGCTTATGAAGGTGAGAAAGAGCTTTGCCTGGACTGGGCTAGAAGCAGTTTGTGTGAGTTTGCTGTTATGCCTGTGTCCTGAGAACTTGTGCAGGGTTGCATTGCATAGAAATGGACTGGTGTGAGTACAGGGATATGGCACAGACAAAATGAAATCTTTTAAAAGAGACTAATGGAGAGAGGGAGAGGATATGATGGAGATTGGAGTTCTAAAGTGGATGGGGGAGGGGAGGGAAATATCATGTGTTTTTTTGTATGTACGTATAGGAGTTGTCAATAAAAAAAATAATTTTTTAAAAAACAAAAAAATAAAATAAGTAAAAAAAATTTTTAAATGCAATCTTTGGGCTGCTGCCTGATCCGCTGCAATTGAGAGATTACAACCATTAAGATTAGGCCAGTTGATCTGCATTGGGACAACAGGAAGAATGCAGGCTCTTTGAAAGGGGTCTGAATGCTGAAGAAGTGGCCTGTGCTTCAAAGTCTGTTTTATTCTCCCCTGGATTAACAAGCTAATAGCCCACCTGGTATTATAGAGTGTAACAAATGCAGAAAATGGACGGTCATTGAATTTGCAACACAGTTTTGTGTTTTGGAAATGGTCATGGGCAGTGTGAAACAGGCTTGTTGGATTACCTGCATGGAGACCAGATGGAGCCATAAGGATGAACCATGGGTTGCAGTGGAAACACAATAGAGATGCCAGGACTATGGGATGGCTACCAAGAAGAGTTGCCAGCACCAGATGAACTTTTCTGGGACTGTGAGTAGCCTAGCTAGAGCAGTGGAATTGGAACTCCTGAGACTTGTCATTGGTTAGAATTATTGGACTTGGAGATTTGTCACTAACTAGAGTTGTTGGACTTGGAGCTACAGAGTTTGATGTTTGCCCTGTTTAAATCTTGTAATGGTTGAATATTTCTTTGCTCTGCCCAATGCCATCTTTTGGAGAGTGAGTGTTTATTCTGTGCCATTATGGGTTTTTTTTTTGGGGGGGGGTGGTATTATGACTTAGTTAAAAGATTTTAGGCTATGGGGATTTTTGAACTTTGGGATTAATTAAAAATAACTTGTAAAGTTGGACTAAATGTATTGCATTTAATATCATGTATAGTTATCAGTTCATGGGTATCAGGGGCAGAATGTGGTGGTTTGATTAGGGTGTCCCCTATAAACTTAGGTGTTATGAATTCTAGGTCCTCAGCTGATGGAAATTTAGAAATTAAAGCCTCCTGGAGGCAGTGTATTCTTGGGGAGTGGGCTTATGGGTGTTATACCCAGTTATGCCTCTTGCCAGTGTTTGGCACACTCTCCTGTTGCTATTATCCATCTGATGTCAGCCTGGAGGTGATGTCTACCTTCTGCTCATGCCATCATTTTGCCCTGTCATCATGGAGCTTCTCCTCAAGAGTATAAGCCAAAATAAACCCTTTTTTCCCACAAGCTACTCTTGGTCAGTTGTTTCCTGCCAGCAATGTGAACCTGAAAGCAACAATAAGTCAAAAACAATTTAAAAGTAAGGACAGCATGTCAAACCACCTTCTAGCCCCTGGTAAGTTGTCCATTCCATAGTAAATAACATCCTGCCCATGAACATGCCTGTAACCTAATTTAGCTCAATAGATTTTAAAAAATGATGAAATAATAATGGTGGTTAATGGGGAAGAAGTAGGGTATTAATGGAGGAGGGGATAAGAGGATAATTGGAAGAGATAGGATTGGAATACATTATATACATGTACAAAAATATTAAAAGTGGAAAAAATAAAAATTAGAAAAACCAAGTTATGCATTATGAGATTCAAATATAAGAAGGGTTTTTTTTTTTTTTATTCCATCTCTATAGGGTCTCTCTCTACTTTATACTAATAGGATACCATGCAGGTCCCAGTGCCTTTTACTTAGGCTCACATATTAAAATGTCTGTCCAGCCTGCACTTATATTTCACATTCAGTTTACTGGTCACCAGCTCACTGCCAGACTGGACTTCCAGTTCCAAAAATTAAAGTGAGGAAGGAGCATGATGTGTTTTTCCTGATTTCTTTCTATCGCCCCTTCTAGTTTAGGGCTATCCTGGAAAAAGAGGAATTTGACTATACATTTCCAAATAGTTTCCTCTTTTCACAGACTATCCTTATTTAGCCCAGACTGACCTCACATTCTCATTCCTCTTGCCACAGCTTCTTTCCCCATTCCAATTTCTAGTGCTGAAATTCAGGCATGGCACCACACCAGACTTCAAAGGTTTTCTTATTGGCAGTGCCATTCTGGTTCTGCATTGATGGGTTTTGCTTCCTCTGCAGTAGAATACCAATTCTGGTTCTCGGGATATGTTAGTCATGTGACACTTGTAAGTCTTATCCAAACCCTGCACAAGTCACCACACCATGATCCAGTTATCTAGCTATGGTAGTCTGAATGCATCGTTCCACAGACTCAGACTTTTTTTTTTTTTTTTGGTTTTTCGAGGTAGGGTCTCTCTCAAGCCCAGGCTGGTCTGGAATTCACTATGTAGTCTCAGGGTGGCCTCAAACTCTCGGCGATCCTCCTACCTCTGCCTCCCGAGTGCTGGGATTAAAGGCGTGCGCCACCATGCCCGGCTCAAACGTATTTTGTTAATACTGAGCTTGCAACTTGAGCCTCCAGTGGCCTGGGGAAGAGGAGTGTCACTGGGTGTGGATCTGGGCATCCAGCGTTCAGGTGTGTGAAGAGCAGCTTGAGCTCTGGCTCTTTGCTGTGCGTCTGTGGAAGTGAGACAGCTTCTTCTGCCATGATGAAGCTTCCTCTGGAATCAGTAAGCATGAAAGAAATCCCTTCCTCCCATAAGCTGCTTCTGGCTGGATGTCTGTCCTGCAATGTGAAGGCAACCGCAATGCCAGGGGAGAATTTTTCTCTAGTTTTCTTCTCCCAGTCTAATGCTCTGGGACTCCTTACTTTCTGCTGCCTCCTCTTTCAAGATTAAAGCTGGTTTACCCTAAAATTAATGGAACTTAAGATGTTCTCACTCGTGTGAGAAGCTGCTAGGAATTGCACGGGAGGGCTGGGAAGCTTCCCTTGAGAGGAAAGAGAGCAATCATGAGACAGCCTCACATAAGGGTCCCTGTGAGAGAAAGAGAACCTGAGCCAGCAAATCCCCTTTTAATTTTTGTGGTTCTGTGACTATTCACTTTATTCCTATGCACATTTGAGTTTTTACTATAATAAAAAGTCCTAAAATTATATAAGCTCCCAGCCACCACCACCACCACCACCCCTACCCCACAGAACACAGACTTCTGTCTGAGACAATGAGACAGTGATGTTCGTGAGACAATCCCATGAGGCAGGATTGGGACGAGATAACTCAATTCCAGTGTTCAAACTAAATTTTTCAAAAGTTATTAGCATGACTTTTATACAAGTGTTATAATGACAACATGCCAACAATTTTTAAAATCATTCATGAAGAAGCCAGCATGGTTTGAAAGCTAGATAAGAGAATTCCAGAGCTGATATATACAGGCACTGAGAGAATATTGAATGAAATTTACTAGTCTGGAGACAACAATGATCAGTAATTTTTGTAGAGGGCAGAACGTGGTGGGAAGGAACTCGCACAGCAAAAGACCTCCACAAAAAAAAAAAAAAAAAAAAAAAAAGATCAATGTGAAGAAAATGAAAATACCATAACATGAGCAAAGGAAAACAGATGAACCACCACAGAATGTGGTTGTGGCATAATAAGAAAGACATAATAAGAAAGGACAGGAAGAACAGTGTTAAATCACCTTCTTCATTTCTCTGACAACCCCAGGCAGTACAGAAGGGAACAAGAGATTGTCCACCTGGGGGAAAAAAAGAGGAAAGTAAGAGTAGAACTTTTCTGTGAACCTAAAATGAAGCCTGCCTTGGTAAACCACAGCGCCAGACAGACTCCCACAGTGCCAGACTCCTCTCTCTGACCAGCAACTCAGTCTCTAGATTGGCAGTAGTGCTCTGTGAAAATCCACAGACATAAGAAGATGAACATGACATTCAGGCGCACACCACCTTTGTCCCTCTACAACAGCTGAGAGATCACAGCCACAGAACAGAAAGTGACCACAGACCTGGTATCCAGGACAGCATGGTGCTGGGCATGTTGACTAAGGGATGCCAGATGTCCCAAGCCAAGAGCACCAACTAGCAGTACACCAGCTAGAGCAGTCACTGTCTCAGGCACAACAGAAGACCTGCCTGGAGTCTCTAGACAAGCCTGCTACTGAAGACTGGAGTGGATCTGCTCTTATTGTCAAACATTCATGCCAATCAGGAGGATCAAAACCAGCCAGGATGAGGGACAATGCCAAGCAGAAAAGACAGAGCACCTGTGATGGCCCTAAGGTAATGGAGTTTAGCCTTCCAACCATCAATCCAAAACAGTTGTCTTCTTCTTGGCTTTCAAGCTGTAGTTAAAAGCTTTAATTGGAAAGAAAGGGGACTGAAGAAAGGAACAGCACTGGTTTCAAGAAACTCTGGCAAAAAAAAAAAAAAAAAGAAGTTTAAGAAAAGAAAGAGAGAGAAAAAAAGAAAGAAAAAGAAAGAAAGAAAGAAAGAAAGAAAGAAAGAAAGAAAGAAAGAGGGAGAAAGACTTGGGCTGCCCTCAAAGGTACTGTCAAAATTCAGCAAACTACAATAAAATCTCGAAAAAAAAATTCATAAAATAAGCAGAAAAACTTAACAGAAAAATTAGGATCATTTTAAAAAAGAAATCCTGGAGCAAAAAACAGTATTAACTGACAGGAACAACATATAGTTGATCAAATAGATTCAACTCAAAGTCAGGTTACTCAAAAATAGCCAAAGGAGAAAATGTTTAAGAAGAAGGAATGAAGGTTAGTATGATTGAGGTGCTGGGCTTCATTCCTGGTATAATAAAGAAAAAGAAAGAAGAAAGCAGGGGAGGGAGGGAGGGAGGGAGGGAGGAAGGAAGGAAGGAAGGAAGGAAGGAAGGAAGGAAGGAAGGAAGGAAGGAAGGAAGGAAGGAAGGGAAAGAAAGAAGAAAGGAAGGAAAGAAGGTAGGAAGGGAAGGATGAAGGGAGAGAGGGAGGGATGGAGGAACTGATAGCACAGTACACTGAAGGGCTATGACTGCCTATCTGAAAATGCTGCTATAAATAAACCTATATAATCTCTTTCACTTATGTTGATATTAGAACAATATTGTCATTTTGTAAGACAGAAGAAATACAGGGATGAAAAACCTTAGCACAAGCTGGTTACAAAGCAGTGCCATGGTTGGTGCACCAGAGCTTCTCAGTACAAAGTGGAGGATGAGCAGGGCACAGAGGCAAGGCCAGGAGATGAAGGCTACATAACTTAGGCAAGGCTCTGGCAGCGCTCTAACCTCAGGTTTCCAAAGATCAAGAAGAGTCTCGAAGGACACATCTGCTTCAAGTCATGTCCTGCAGAGCATCATTGGACTTACTTTAAAACTGTTTCTTCAGCTGGAGAGATGGCTCAGTAGTTAAGTACACCCAGGTTTAAAAGTTCAGAGTCCACACGGACACGGGCATAGCCCACATAACCCGAGTTCTTTGGGGAGCAGAGACTGGAGAATTGCTGGGGCTCGTGAACAGCAAGCTCTAGTATCTGTAAGAGACTTCATAGCAAGAAAAACAGGTAGGTGAGTGATGGACACCTTATGTTCTCACACTGCCCCAGGCAAGCCCATGGGCCACCTCTGGTAAGTGCACAGGACACCACCTCAACATATACACATGCATACACAACACACACACTAATTAACTAATTACAAAAGCGTTTCTTAGATCAGCTCATTTGTATGAAAAATAGTGCAGAGAAAAATGCACATGATAACACAATGTCTCTCTCACACATGCATATATTTCAGCACTCTGGTAGAAAATAAATATGTATGTTCTTAGACACGTACATATATAAGGACAAATGAAGAACATATGGAATTTATGGACATATCAAGGGAACACATATGTGAATCTTGGTCATTCAAGTGAGAGTAGAAAATAAAAAAGGGCAAAAGTTTCATTTAACAAAATATCGGAAAATTTTTCTAAAACCAGATAAAAATATAAATTCTCACATACAGGTAGAACAAAGATCTCCAATTAGATTCAATACAAGCAAGTCTACTTCACAGCATACTATTATCAAAATGTCATAATTCAAAGACAAAGATGAATCTTATTTTTTAAATGGGCCAAAATCCTGAACAGATACATCTCAAAAAGAATATATACAAATATCACACACAGGGACACACATCTGTTGTCTCAGCCATCCAGAGGCAGGAGGATCACTGCAATTCTAAGGTCAGCCTGGTTTACACAGGGAATTACAGGCCATGCAGGGCTATAATGGAAAATGTTGTTTCAGAATGAAAAGATATATAGCCAGAAGGTATATAAAAAATGTTCGTCACCCTAAATATCAGGGAAGGGAAATCAAAACGACAATGAGATAGGGCCTTACTAGAGTTAGAATAATAGTAGTTAAAGACAGCAAACAATGGTTTAGAGAAAGGTTACTAACCCTTACCATTGGTGCTGGCAAGATAATAATATGAAATATAGAAATAATATGAAATGTCCTAAAAAATATGAAAAGTAGAACTACCACATGACTAGGTAATCCTATGGTCCCCATTTATCCATAGTCCATTCATTCTGTCCATGAAAGTGCTGTCTGAACTCATGTTCATTGCTCTGCTGCTCACAATAGCCAAGATAATAAACTTAAGCACTCTTTAACAAACAAATGAAGAAAGAAGACACAGTATATAGTAGTATATAGAGACAATAGAAAACTATTTGATAGTCAATAAAAGAATAAAATCCTGTCATTTGTGGCAACGTAGAGGAACTTGCAACATATTTAGTGACATAAGCCAGGGACAGAAAACAAATACCTTTTGATTTCACTTATATCTGGAATCAACAAAGGTTGATCTCATAAGAAGAAAGAGCTGGTTAATAGACTATGAAAAGTAGGGGAATAGGAGAAAATAGTTAATGTATGTGAAGCCACAGCAGGATGAATGAGTCTCAGGGTACTGTTACACAGGAGTGTGCTTATGCTTGAAAACATTGCATCTTGTATTTTTAAAAATATTTTATTTTTATTTATTTATTAATTTGAGAGAGAGAGAGATACAGAAATAGGCAAGTGGAGAGAGAGAGAATGGGCACGCCAGAGCCTCCAGCCGCTGCAAACGAACTCCAGATGCATGTGCCCCCTTATGTATCTGGCTTACGTGGGTCCTGGAGAATCGAGCCTCACACCAGGGTCCTTAGGCTTCACAGGCAAGCATTTAACCACTAAGCCATCTCTCCAGCCCTGCATCTTGTATTTTTAAAGAGCTAGAAGAGAGGATCTTGAATGTCAAAATCATAAGAAAATGGTATGTGTTGGACAGGATGGATGAACTCAAGTTTCCTGATTTGATTTTTACACAATGTATCCATGAGTCAAGGCATCAACTTGTACCCCACAATAATGCAAAATTATTATGGTACCTAAAATCAAAATTATATCATAGTAAATATTGATCCAAAGGAAGTCACATTCTTCTAGAGAATTACATAATCATTGGGTAGGCTTGTTAGCTATTGCTTCAATATCATAGTAAAGAAACATTTTATGTTTTCCCTAAGCTTTAAGCTTATTTTGGGCACCAGCCACCTATTATAGCATCCAGAAACAGGAACCTCAGCTTCTTCAATCCCACCCCTCCACATGTTGTAAGTATTTCACAAGAAGAAAACAACTAGAAGAAAAAGATTTAGAGGGGCTGGAGATATAGCTTAGCAGTTAAGCGCTTACCTGTGAAGCCTAAGGACCCCAGTTCTAGGCTTGATTCCCCAGAACCCACATAAGCCAGATGCACAAGGTGGCACATGTATCTGGAGTTCATTTGCAGTGGCTGGAGGCCCTAGTGGGCCCATCCTTCCTCTTGCTCTCTTTCCCTCTCTCTCTTCCTCTCTCTCTCTCTCTCTCTGTCTCTCTATCTCTCCCTCTTTCTTTCTCTCTCTCTCAAATAAATAAAAATTTAAAAAAGAAAACTACCTAGAAAAAATGGTTCCATTTCAGTCCTCCACATATATACCTCTGAAGGTTCAATAATTATGTCTGAACTGAAAACTGACAATATATTGTCAGGGAATAAACATAACTTTTATTGCATGGCTAAACATCGGAGTCACATACATTCAGTGTGAGACTGAAAGCTGGACAGATTGACTGAACCTTACATAGAGCTAAAAGAGAGGAAGAGAGAGGGGGAAACTGTGGGATGCTAAACTTACATAGTGATTAACAAAGGGATGGGAGCTGTGGGATCCTGGGTGGGGGTGGGTAAGGGGTAGTGTAGGCTACGTGAGGTTGACAGGAGGTGTACAGGGACAGCAAAGCATGTCACTTCACAAACGTGGTCTTCCAGGTTAAAAAATTGTGTGAACTCTGCCTGGGATGGGTGTCAGCCCCCAATCAAAGGATATATCATACAGAAACCTGCATCTATTGAGTTAATAAATGGAGGTGTAAGTTTATACATGCAAATTTCAAAAAGGGTAACCTGTTGGTGTGCATGAACATATTAATGGATAATGAAAATGTAGTATAAGCCTACAGCGTAATTTTATTCAGCCATAAGAAAATGAACTTGTGAATGAAAGAAAATGGATGGATTTGGAAATGATGGTATTAAGTATCCCAGACTCAGAAAGGCAAATACCACATCTTCTCTCTCATATGCAGGCCCTAGCTTCTAATTTGTCCAGACAATGAGTAGAGACCCAGAGGTAGCCTTGGGCTCTAGCTGTCATAGCACCCTCAACAAAGAGGTAAAATTTTAGGGAAATGATGCACAAGAAAAGAAAAAGACTTGAAAAAATATATAGATAGAGAGATAGATGATAGATAGATAGATAGATAGATAGATGATAGATAGATAGATAGATAGATAGATAGATAGATAGATAGATAGATAGATAGATAGAGATAGATCAAAACCCCAGCATGAAAGGTAGCCAGTAAAGCGGGCTGACATGAGGTCTTCTGCCTGCTCGAGGGTGCAAGGGTCTGAGCCATCTTCAGCGCAATGGTTCTCTTGGTGGGAAGCATGGTAGGATTCTCGTCATCTTGATAAACTATGCTCTGTAGGTAAATAGAGGGGGGCAGAGAACTTTCCTATGTCCTTTCTTAACTGTCTTCTGCTCAGCAGTTTTTCATATTCTGGTCTCCAGCCTATGATGGGATAAACAAATGTACAAAGAGTATTTTTCTTCTTCTTCTTTTTTTTTTACTTTTTTAAAATTTTTTTATGTTTTTTGAGAGAGAGAGAAAGAGAGAGAGAATTGGCATGCCAGGGCCTCTAGCCACTATAATCGAACTCCAGACACATGTGCGACCTTGTGTGCATATATGACCTTGTGTGCATATGTCACTTTGTGTATCTGGCTTATGTGGGTTCTGGGGAGTCAAACCTGGGTCCCTAGGCTTTTCAGGCAAGCACCTTCACCACTAAGCCATCTCTCCAGCCCTTTTCTAATTTTAATTTTTTTTTGAGTATTTGTTTTCTAAAGCACAACAAAGAAAAGCAGTTTAGTGAAGATTCCAATAAAGACACACAGTTTATATGGTGTTATATGCATTTGGGAACATGCATTCATGTAGAATCATCAAATCATTGGGATAACTTCATGTTTTATTCCTGTTTGTTTAGGGAACATTATATCTGTAACTACTATATCATATTAAAAAGCAAACACATATGTATGTTTATCAATACTGTTGAGCTGTTCATATTTTCAATGATGTTCTTTACAAAGGCAACATTATTACTGGCTATACAATTTTAACTTTAATTGCACAAGTAAAATATTTTTTAAATTACCTTATTAAACTTAAACATAGGTAATCCAATGGATGATAGATATCAGGGTTTTCTAGACAGCAATTTTTTTTTTTAAGGAGAAACTTTGTATAGACACATCATGTGTTAGTACCATCATTTCCCTCGTCCCTGTCCCCTTTCTGCTGGGGGTCCTCCTAAGCGGGATTGCTGTTATTCCCCTTGGGGTTGCCAGTTATGAGCTGTGTGAGCAACAGTCAGTCATTGCAGGGGGGTGGGGCGATGCCTCTGGACTTTCCTTTACACTCTGGCTCTCGCAATCTTTCTGTCCCCTCTTCTGCAAAATTCCCTGAGCTGTGGTGGGTGTGTTTTAAGTCTAGTTTAGTGTTGTGCTGTCAGCAACTTCTGGATTTCTGCTTCAAAGTGTTTGACAAGGGAAAAAGGGAAAGCACGGGCACAGATAGCTCCTTGTTGCCTGGATGAAATAGAAGGCGTCACAGAGAGATATTATGGTGATTTGAATTTCTTCTTTTTTCTTCTGTGAGTCCATGTTTGGAAATTGTTCTGGTCTAGTTCTGTTTAATTAAAGTAGGTATTTTTCTTCCGGTCCCCCTGTGTTCTCTTTTCTACCACAAGCATCTGCAGAAAGCCTTGGCCATGTTAAGCAGTGTGACAGACATGGGGTTGACAAGGCTTGGTAAGATGAACCTTTTTCTGTTACCCCTGAGGAAGATCAGCTCAGGTCTGTAAAATTTTGAGGCGTGCAGAACAAACGTTCTTTTTCATCCATACATATCAAGCGCGGTCTTAGGTTAAAGCCGCCTGCGTTTCACAATCAGCATTCTTTATCTGTTTTCTCTCACTGTTTTCCCTCATTCTACAAGTGCTAGGCATCATGAAAATGGATTGATGTGGGGTCATTTATTCTTGCTTGGAAAGTGGGACTGAAGCTGCAGGGTCTTTAGTTGCTTATAAAAGTGGATCACATATTTGAGAAGCATAACTCTTGCCAATGTAAGTGTCGCAGGGCTCTTGGTAAAACACAAATGCAGTTTAAATGGGTTTTCTAACCACTTCTATTACTGCCTTCCTTCAGTGCCACAACAAGGGTTGAGCATGTTTTCACAGGGCAGAAAACATCAGGTCCTTGCAAATCTGAGTTTCATTAAAGTCTGGATCACACATACGGTTGTATTTCAATGAGAACTATTGAGATTAAATATGGAAGAAATAACACTCTTAGAGGTAAAATTTCAAGGTTTGACCAAAAAGGAATCATTGTCAAATTTTACACATTTTTTATACCACATTTATACAGCAAGGTCAAACAAGCAAGGGGGAAAATTTCATCTTCAATTTTCTCTACCCTTAGGTAATAATACATGAAAAACTCATTTGCCCTGATTGATCTTTCTGGGCATAAGAGACCTCGGTAGTGTAACTCCCATCTGGAAACTATCCTTTCTCTCCTTTTCTTAGAGAATGTTAACAGGCTCTGGCTCAGGCTCTCTCTCTCTCTCTCTCTCTCTCCCTCCCCCGCTCCCTTCCTCCCTCCCTTTCTCTCTCCCTCAAAGAACAAACAAAATATGAACTGCTAATATGTGTTCTTTGACTGCTTTCCTACTCTTGAGAAACTTTTTTTTTTTTTTTAGTAAGGAAAGATTGTTAAAGCCTGTTTATTTTGTGATTTGGAGCATTTATTCTTGTTTTAAATGTACATGGATTACAATTTGGAGATTGCATTTGTGCAGGAAAAAATGGCTTGGTAAATTGTGTTAATTACTGTGATTTTTACATATAATTAGACATGGCACTGTTAAAATTGTATGAAGAGCTTGGCAAACAAAATGAAAATAGAGCGAAGTTTAAGCTGGAATAAAATATGAGGTATTTAAAACCAGTGTTTTTGGTTAGAAAGAGTTTAAATTTAAGAAGGAAACAAACCATTTCTTTTTTGATTCAGCCGTAGACAAAGTTTCTAAGCCTTACATTTTGTTTCCTGGCCCTTTTGGTGGTGCATCATGTACCTTTGGAAAATTGCTGAAACTTTTATTCTAGGAAAATGAAATAAAAATTGCTTCCACCTGTCTACCTAAACCTCCAGTGATTTCGAGCTAGAAGTTAAAACTTACAGAAAACTTGATCATATGTAGACCAGAGGGACCAACACTGGGATATAAGTTTGGATAGCACTTATGCTGGTTTAAAGGAAATAATGACTTCAAGCCAGGTTTGGCCAGTTACTAACAGTGCTAATGTTATTGACCTAACAGTTACCGAGTTCTGTCTATACTTTGGAAAGTGATACTGTGGGACTTGGGAGATGGCTTAGTGGTTAAAGGTGTTGCTTGCAAAGCCTGATGGCCGTTATGGGGTCCAGTGTCACACAATTAAGACCATCAACTCACAGAATGTGAGGCAAAGTTTCACTGGATAAAAAAAAGAAAGAAGAGAAAGAGAATAAAAGTTAGTGCACACCAGAACTCGGGCTCTCAAGATGTAGCATTGTACTGTTCAGAGTGTCAGTTTTTATTGGAAATAACCACATGATGTTCATAGGAAAAAACAGGGTGGGAGTCACAATTTACATTCTTACAAGATTATAGGGAAGAAAAAATAGAATGAACTTGTGAACAGGTCTGCTGGTCAGTTACAGGAAGCACGGGGGGGGGGGGGGGTGGTGAGATAGGCCTGGTCCCTTAAGGACTTTGCGCAACAATGCAGGACTGGGGTAATGCTATTCAGACCAGCAGAGCATCCTGTTTATCTCCCATCCCCACCTGTTCAAGCAAGTGCTTCATCCCATTCTTGTATGAGTTCTTACAAGGAAGTGACTTCCATCTTTCTCTAAGCTTGTTGTAATGAAATAATAACATTCTGCCCTCTTTACAATGGCTAGGATTCAATTCCCCAGTACTCAAGTAAAGCCAGATGCACAAAGAGGTACATGTGTCTGGTACTCATTTGCAGTGACAAGAGGCCCTGGTGCACCCATTCTTTCTCTATTTCTCTCTCTCTCCTTACAAATAAAAATTTTTTTTTTTTTTTTTTTTTTTTTTTTTTTTGGTTTTTCAAGGTAGGGTTTCACTCTGGTCCAGGCTGACCTGGAATTAACTATGTAGTCTCAGGGTGGCCTTGAACTCTCAGCGATCCTCCTACCTCTGCCTCCCGAGTGCTGGGATTAAAGGCATGCACCACCACGCCTGGCTACAAATAAATATTTTTAAGAAATAAAATAAAATGATATTGTGGCATTTTTTTAACACCGCTTGTCTTAAAATGATTCTGATATTTAAAATACCTTTCAAGATATAGTTTTGTATTTCTATTTCAAATGCCAAAATAGGGTATGAGTTATTAAATAGGCTAAGTTAACAAAGTTAATAGAAACAGGTAAATTGTGATTTTTCTAGACATTAATGCTATCTGTCCTCAATTCTAAAATATAAAATAAACTTTTATCCCATCACTAACAAAAAAGGTTAGCTAGCTAAACTAAATTAATTGGCTATTTTGAGCAGTTGCTGACTTGAGAATGATATTTAAGGACTAGAATTATACCTTATTGGAGTAGAACTGTCTAATGGGTAGACCTTTGGGTATTGCCTTTACCTGTAAATAAAATGTTAATCACTTCTGAATCTCATTCTCATCAATTGTGTAAAGGGGAGATTAAGATAGGTTAGAGTTTCCAAAACTATTTCTCAAGATAGGCTAATAAGCATTTTCCTCGGTAAGGGGGAAAAGGTAAAGTTTCCTAGTATAAATTCATAAAATGTCCCAAGTCCTAATTCCACATTGGAGTTTCACAATGCATTTCAACATGCTAAAGAAGCAATAAATTTTTCAAAAGTTTAATTCTGCTTAGAAGTTTCTAAGCATATTTCATTCCCACCCTACTCTTACAAAAAAAAGTGTGAACATTTTATCAGAAATACTTGATAATACTGCATAAAACATGACACTGAAAATGTGTCACCAGACAATATAAGTAAGATCTAACCAGTGGGACATTTCCACCTCCATCCTCAAATGGAGGGAAACATGGGGAAAATACTTCGAATTCAGTGTGTTTAAACACAAGAATCCTTTCTTCATGTTTGATTTAAGTTACCAAAGGCATTAAAATATGCATTTTTCACTCTTAGATTGAGGTAATTTATGACAAACAAAGCTTAAATGCACTAAAAACAGATCCCAAAATGATGCCTAAATATGGGAGCTGCATCCTGACATAGGAAGTTGTTTGGATGCACTCTAAGGATGGTTAGGCCAGAACATCACCTCACAGTTTCTTTGTCCTCTGCTGTCTCACAAATTCTCTGAGACTTTTTGGCTTCTTTTTCCAGTCTACTCAACCACACGACATTAATAAAGCATCATAAAAATTTTCCAGGCTTCATGAGTGTCGCAAATATTTTCTGAGTGGTGATGCAAGCCATGAAAAGAATGAGGATTCACTCATGAAAGCATGACCCTTAGACTCAATACCGAGACAGAGGGAAGGTGATTTAGGACCCAGCTCCACATGAATGCAGACGCCACACTCAGGAACCATGACTACTTGAGATGTCTTCTGAACAGAGGGTGAACTGTTTCAGAGGGGCAGACATGAATGAGTACATGGTCTGTACATAAGGTGAGATGTACAGAACCCCTGGTCCCCAGAGCAATGAGTCATCATTTATGGTACAGGCACTTGAACCTTCTTTGAGATTGTTTTCAGGTTCAACTGAAAATCACCAAGATCTTTCTTATCTTAATATCCAAGAATGTAAGCATCCTTCTAATACTTTAATTTATAGTCTAGAAGCATATTATCTAATTTTTTGTTGTTGTTGTTGTTTTTCGAGGAAGGGTCTCACTCTAACTAAGACTGACCCGGAATCCTCTATGTAGTCTCAGGGTGACCTTGAACTTTCAGCAGTCCTCCTAGCTCTGCCTCCCAAGTACTGGGATTAAAGGTGTGTGCCACCACGCCTGGCTATATTATCTAATTTAAGTAGTGAGGGAATAGGTGATGGTATGAATATAGTAGAAATATTTTCTCATTTTATAATCTACACGAGTGGCCATTCAACATCCACTTCATGAACATGAAGAAAATTAAGAGAAATATTTATAGTGCTGGTCAACTGAAGTAAAATCCCAGGGGATATCAAGATAGAGCAAATCACTGATTCACTGGAAAGTAAAACATACGTATTTGGAATAGAGATCAAGTTGGAATGAAAGACAACTTAGCTGTTCTATATTACAGTATAGTCATCCAGTGCTGGTGTTGGTTTTCTATGGCCCAGCCTATTTCATAACTATGTATGGACAGAGGTCAGCTTGTAGAATTTTGTCCAATAGAAAGGAGAATGACTTTTTCCAATGTAAAATTCCACTGTTGGACAATAGCTACTTTGATTTCTAACAGAACAACGATTTCTTTAGTATTGATTCTCACCTGGTTCTTGAATTAATTAGTTTTGATTTATTACTGATTCCCTCATCATTACTAAATTAAATAGAATCATTACTTCATTCATGATTTCACCAGTATAATATATTTTATCAGGATTGTTTTCTACATTACATCCCCTCAAAATTTTTGAACAAAAAAAAGTAGGTTTGCTGGGCGTGGTGGCGCACGCCTTTAATCCCAGCACTCGGGAGGCAGAGGTAGGAGGATCTCTGTGAGTTCAAGGCCACCCTGAGACTACATAGTGAATTCTAGGTCAGCCTGGGCCAGAGTGAGACCCTACCTCGAAAAACCAAAAAAAAAAAAAAAAAAGTAGGTTAGAATGAAGTATGTTGACAAGTAGAAACAATTTGCAATGCCAGTCTCCTTGCCTAGGGACTGGGAGGAAAAGCATCTCTTTTCTGCCAGCAAAGTGTGCCCCATCCTCCCATAGGTCTCTGTTTTGGGGACAGTGGCCAACTTCAGGGACCTAATATCAGTATGGCTACCCAGGGCATGTCCCTTAGAAGTCCTAGTATTGGGAGCTTGGCTATTGCCCTTATTGTCACACTAACTGGTACTCAATTCCCACATAAACCAATTTATCAATGATCTTCATATTATAGTTTAGCTTCAGTCTTGTCATATCTTCATCTTAACGGTCCATGCCTATAGAACAAAGTAAATCCTGATATAAGGAATACTACTATGTAAGATTCTGTAATTTTAGGGCAAGACAGAATAGTATCACTATTCATTCATCTGTGGAAATTCTCTTTGCATAGAATTGAAAGACAGCAATAAAATAAAATAAAATAATTATGTAAACTAAATTCCTGGACTGGGGAAATGATTCGATAGTTAAAGGTACTTCCTTGCAAAACCTGTTGGCCTGGGTTCAGTTTCCCAGTATTCACATAAATCCAGATGTACAAAGTGGCTCAAGTGTCTAGGGTTCATTTGCAGTGGCAACAGGCCTTAGCCTGCCCAATCTCTCTCTATTTAAGTCAGAGAAGGAATGTCTCAAACTATATTTTGACATTTAAAATTTTGTTTTTAGATGTTCATAAATGTTCAAATTTTTTATTTTTTATGTTACTACTGTATGGATTTTATATTATGAAATTATCTTATACAAAGAAAATTTTTAATATCTATTTATTTATTTATTTGCAAGCATAGAAAGAACTAGAAGAGAGATAGACAGAATGGTTATGCCAGGGTCTTCAGCCATTGCGAATGACCTCCAGATGCATGTGCCACCTTGTACATCTGGCTTTTTGTGGGTACTGGGGAATTGAACCCAGGTCGTTAGTCTTTGCAGGCAAGTACCTTAACCACTAAGCAATCTCCCTAGCCCTATTAAATTTTGGGGGGATAAGGGATTAAGATAGGGTCTCATTCTAGCCAAACTGACCTGGAATTTACTATGTAGTATCAGGCTGGTCTTGAACTCACAGCTATCCTTCTACCTCTGCCTCCCAAGTGCTGGAATTAAAGGTGCACACCACCCTGCCCAGCCTTAGACAAATAAACTTGTATCTTAAGGTCATTCAAATAAGAACCTGCTCTGCTAGTCATTTTGCAAGAAAAAATTATATGAACAATAGATCATAAGCCTTATACCTAAGAAGCTTAAGGAGGCTGAGGCGACTACACCATGCTATACATGTGCTCGAACATATTGAAATGCATCACTGCGAGTCTATGTAAATTCACAGCATAGATGTGTAAGTGGGATATATCACACTGTATGACTCCACAGCAAACTCAATTTGAACGCATTTCACCATGAGATAAATACTACATATTACTATAGATAACAAGAGGTGCATTGAATGTGAGATAAACCTAGTTCTCACATATTCCTATCAAGTTCTTTTTCTATTGGATTTGCATTACTGACTAAAATATCTAAAATATCTAAAACTGCCGAGTAAGGAAAAATTCCAGCGAAGTTTCTGGACTGCCTAGCATGGCTGGCTGGAAGCTTAATAGTGATGAACATCATCCTTTCTGAGCCTGTCTTGGGGAGCTTTTTGCTGAAAGGAAGACTGAAGTTTATCAGGGGTCATCTGGCAGGAGAGATTTTATTAGAGCTTTGAGAAACCTCTGAAATATTCTTCCTTCACCTTTCTAGCCTTGTAGAAGACAGGACTGCAGATCTCATAGCTAATA
Organism: Orientallactaga sibirica; assembly: GCA_036365145.1. NCBI lineage: Eukaryota > Metazoa > Chordata > Mammalia > Rodentia > Dipodidae > Orientallactaga > Orientallactaga sibirica. Next base: position 29,214,250 of record JAEOAD010000006.1, read on the forward strand.
TTCAAACTGAAATTGGACCACACAGATATGGGAAATCAACTTGACATCAAAGGTTATCCATCTTCCCGCACTGGCTTTTCTGGCTGCAATCTCAATTCCATGGGAGCTTTTATTTTTTAGATCACTTTTTGGAATAGGGAAAATCCTGTACACATCTCCTGTACTTCCCATGAACTTCTGTACTTACAGCTATTATTCTGTGGCTGTCTCACAGTCGTATACAAGCCCATATGCAAGATTTCAAAAATAAGTACTTTATATCTTCAGAAATATTGTGGTATAAGCTGACACATCTTTATTTTAAACTAAAGCTCTTTTCAAATCTTTGCATACATAATGTTTTGCTGAACACTGAGTCTCTTTCAGAGAATATTCCTAGAAAAAGCAAAAAAAAAAAAAAGTAAAATTAAAATAGACTCAGAGCTGGAGAGATGGCTTAGTGGTTAAGCACTTGCCTGTGAAGCCTAAGGACCCAGGTTTTATTCCCCAGTACCTACATAAGCCAGATGCACAAGGTGGCTCATGTGCCTAGAATTCATTTGCAGTGGCTAGAGGCCCTGGCATATTCCCTCTCTCTCTCTCTCTCTCTGTCATAAATAATAAATAAAAATAAAATATTTTTAAATAGCCCCAAATACCAGACACTAATACAGAAGTTGTGTTAAAAGAGTCTCCTTTTATTACAGTTAGTGAAAGCAGAAAAGTATGCATTATAATGTGATAGGAATTTCAATAGCTTGTGCTATTGTAATTGCATGTAACCTAAACTAAGCTGCAGACCCAACCTGATATAACTGTTGACTGATTTCTTAATCTACTGCCTAAAAGCTATGTAATTTGAATCAAGTCAAAACTAGCTTTTCTTGCCTCTAAGATAGAGGAGGAATGAACATGAGCTGCCCCCCCCCCGCCTCAAATTGTAAGAACCTAAAATAAAGTTACATGGTAGTAATGCTTTAACCTGCAAGATACAGATATCCAAATCTAAGAATATTTTACTTTATAGGTGCAGCATGTTGAAAACCAGCATGTAAAGGTCCCTTTTGGTTTGAACAAGCAGCTTCTATGCTACCCATGGAGATTAATTATAGACTCCCTACGTTTCCAAAATATTCACAGATTCATTTAGATAGTGAGATTCAAAACAGACTAGAAGATACTGAGTTGATCAAAAGTCCCCCAAAATTCCCTAAGCTCCCTTGACAACTCACTTGGGTCAGATTCATAGCTGTATTTTTTACGCAAATATTTCATGTGAGGTAAAATTCTCTGCCCCTTTAGTAACAATACCAACATCATTAAGTCACCATTTCTTTCTTCTAGGAACATCTTAGTGGGTGGCTCTATCAGAATTGTTAAAGCACATTATCTTGTCATTAACACCAACCACATGGACTATTTCTATAGTCTAACCAGATAAACCCCTGGCAGAGGGAAGGAAACCAAAATGATAGCTAGCATCATTACTTGTTGACATGCCCTAATTACTACATATGCTTTGCAACAGTGCTGTGGTATTTGAGCTCAGTTATCTCAGTGAGTAAGTTGCACAGCTAAGGCTAAACAATCAACCCAAGATTACATCAATGCTGAAAATGAGCTTATCCTTGATGCAAGATTTTTGAAGTCCAGGGAGGGATTAGATGTACGTGAAGATGCAAGAGATTCCAGGACCCTGAACCCCAACTTTTGGGTCCTTGTCCATGTTAACAAAGAACCGAAAACATAGATGCAGAGAAGGGTAAATTGTGAATTATGAGATTATTCTAGAGAGAGTTAGGATCCAGAAGGAAGGCCAGCAGGAAGCCCATGCCAAAAGAAATTCTGGAAAGGTGTAGGGGAGGCAGAGAAAAATCTCCCTCACATAAGGAAAGGTCTGGACACACAGACATGGAAAGCCAAACAGGACAGCACCCAAAACAAGGCAGGAAAGAGCTAGGACAAAAAGAAAACTTCCCCCTTCCCAACCTGAAAGAAGTCAGAAAGGTACCCCCACCACACACACTTATGCATGGAAATAGCCAAAAAACATACCATGAGAGCCAGGAGCCTACAATACACAAGGCAGTAAAGGGACAAGAGAGATTCAGATTCACACATGTGCTTAGGCTCATTTATATGAATCAAACGTCCAGTTAGGATGACCTTCATCATCAGACTCAGGTGTGTAAGGGAGAGACCCAGTTGTTTGGGAGACTCAAGAGGCTGACTCAGGAAGGGCCAGCCCACCGTTGTGCACAGCCTGAGGAAACTTGAAGAAGAAGAAAGTAATTCTGAGGCATTTTAAAGTAATTTTTAAGTAATGCACATAATGTGAATATATTCATGTTGGTGCCATCAATAACCTTCTCCCTGTCCTCCCTCCTCCAAAGGGACCCTCCTCATTGGGGAATGTGGGTCGTGCATTGTGAGGGTAGCCAACAGTTATGAGGAAGAGGCAATGTCTCTGTGCATAATGACCCAACTTGTGGCCCTAACAATCTTTCTGCCCCCTCTTCCACAAATTTCCCTGAGCCATGTTGGGATTGTTTTAGGTCTACTTCAGTGATGAGGTCATGGGAGCCTCTGTGTCTCTGGATCTCTGGTTTAGTAGGAGTTGAGTGTTCTCTGTGTCTATCTCCTTCCCCCTTGTGTTGGTACCAGGTTCATCAAGAAGGCAGAACTCTTGCTCATTTCCCCCATTACTCTATGGTTTCAGCTGGGGCCCTGGTGAGGTGAAATTGACTGAGGTTCTGCATCCATCTGGAAAAGAGAAGCAAATTCTCCAACCAAGAGAAAGATAAGCACCAGATAAATGGTATAACCATTATTATTGTAGAGAGATTTTAAAAAGTATAGGCCCTCTTTATAGCCCACGATTGGTGGGAGCTTGAGATTGGAGAGAGGGCTCATTTCTTGGATATGGTTCTGACTTGTTTCCCAGTTCCAGCTATGAGTTCCATTCTACTGAGCAGATCTGTTAGTCAAATCAAGAGCAGTTGGTTACCCAACATGGCTGTGTGCCATTATTGCACTTGTTGAGCATCACATCAGGTGGTTTGCTGCTGAATAGTTTAGACCATGAGTTGCTTGGACAGATGTTGGTCATTTTCCCCCAGTCACTCATGTAATAACTTCTGGCACTAGACAAGCTGTCTGGGGACTGATTCCCAGATTCCAGCCAGGTCACTCGATGTTCTGTCCCAACAGCATATGGTGTTTTGGGCAGTAGGGTCTTACCATTAACCTTTGGTGGGTTATCAAGTACTCTGACATAAATCTGTCTTCTTTTGGGAAACCTTGTAGATCTCTCTGATCAACAATTCATTGTGGAAGTTAACTGCATCCTGGTACTGGGAGTTACAGGCCAGTGCCAAGGAAAAGGGAGAAAAAGATGAGTAACATAAAAGATAAAGAGAGAGAAGAGAGAGAGAGAAACTGGAGAAGATTAAGATTAGTCTTCACCATAACCTCCCCAGGACCTGTGATTCAGGTGTTCCCTCTAAGAACCCAATGAAGGTTCAACCTTTTATTCTGTCTTTCAGGATGTAGAATTTTATGGTACCATTTCCATTTGGGTCCCATTTTGTGTCTCCCCCAACCCTTACTCTCCCATCCCATCCCACCCTCCCAATTGTCCAGTCTTCAGGATGCTTATTAGGTATGTCAGCATCTCAGGCAGATTCAGGTTAGGAGCCACAGATGAGTGAGACCATGTGACGGTTATCTTTCTATGATTGGGTGAGTTTGCTGAGTTCCAAGTTTGACCATTTTTTTTTTCAAATTTCATTGTGTCATTTTTTTCCTTACTGCTATGTAGAATTCCATAGTATAGATACACCACATCTTGGTTATTCATTCATCTAATAATGGACATCTAGGTTGATTCCAGCTCTTAGCTATTATGAATTGAGCAGCCATAAACATGGTTGAGCAAATCTTTCTGAACTGAGGCTTGGAGCTAAGGCATTACTGTTTGCAGCCATCTTGGATGAGACTGTGTCTGACACAGGTTCTAGTCCTGCCAGGGCAGGTAAGGTGACACCCATGTTGTCCTTGGGCTTCTGTCCCAGGCTGATTACCAATAAACAAAAAAGCTAGCTTTTTCCTATCCTCTGTCAACCTTTGGAAATCCACTTTGCTTTTGTTCCACTACACATGACCCTGTTCCTGCATACTGCAGCATGTTCCCATGAAGTGACTGTTTGCTATTGCTACTGTTTGGTCAACCACCAATTCTTAAATGCTTGTATATGAGACAAGACTTAAGCTAAAGACTTCATTTATGCCATTATTTCTATGTACATTGATGAAGCAGGCATGACAGATCCTCTGTTATGCAATAAGGAAACTGTGGTTCCTAAAAGTTACATAGCTTGCACAAGGTCACAAACTAGGTGTCCAGAGCAGCTTATCTGGGATTTAGCTTAAATCTATTGGAATCTTACATCCTAAATTCTTTCAACAGTGTCAGGATACATACCCATAATCCTTTTCACATGGAAGTCATGATGTTTTCTTTTGCAGGCTCTGTCTTCAGGATTTCAGTTACTCTTTCTTTCTAGCTTCTGCTTATGATGAAAAGATACTAATGCCACAGAGGTTCAAAATTCAAACTCCAGAGCTACTTCTGAGTCAGTCAAACAAGCTCAAGTGACACAGATGTCATTTTAACCTCCACCAGAAAAATTGATTGTGCAAGAATTAGAATTGTAAGGATAGAGGTCTTTACTCGGGCATTAATTTTTGTATGTTGTTGTGTAGGCCTGTCACATATCCAGTTGACTCTTATAAGGAAAATGAGGACAATTTGATACTGGGGTGCTTCTTAAAATACCTTGCTCCTCAAAAATAAAATATATTTAGCATACTACAAATGTTCCATCAAAATTGAGGCCTGGAGAAATGGCTTAGCAATTAAAGTGCTTGACTGCAAAGCCAAAGGACCCAGGTTCAATTCCCTAGGACCCATGTAAGCCAGATGCACAATGTGGTACATGTATCTGGAGTTCACTTGCACTGGCAGTGGCTAAAGGCCCTGGAGTGCCCTTTCTCTTTCTTCTCTCTTTCTCTCTCACCCTCTCTCTCTCTCTCTCTCAGTCTGTCTCATTCTCCTCTCTCTGTCTCTCTCTCAAATAAAATAAATATTTTTAATTGAAAAGAAATATTTAATACTAAGAGTTACAGTCATGCCCACTATTGTCTTGGAAAGCAGATTCAGAAAATCTCACCTTGTAAGACATTTGCATTACACTTTCTTCCTCTGCCTGCTGCTGTAACCAACGCTGGCAAAGGTTGGAGCCCCTGCCTCCATCGCTGTGTAAAGAAACAGAAGCTTATGACAATAGGCTGTATATCTAAGGTTAAGAATCCTACCTGAGAAATAGCATCGTTCTTGCCTCACACACAACAATTTGAAAATTGGTGGTTGACCAACCAGCATGAATAGGAAAGCTCTTGTGGCTTAAAAGCATTCTGCTAACACAGAAAAGGGAGAAATGTTAAGCATATATCCAAAGATATTTCTAAAATAGTCAACTGAATCTGTGTGGCCTTAGTAAATATTTTTAGAGTAAGCAAAAGAACACATAATGGAAGAAGCTAGCTTGCTCCAACAGGAAGAGTCAGTGAAGATAAACAGACACATTCACTGTGGTAAAATGACTGTTTTGATTTTAGACATTTGACAATATCTGTCGGCATAACATGATAGTAACTCTAATCCCTTTCCTGGCTATGTCTTCCCTTCTCTATGGTTCTCTCTACTGTAGACTGGTACTGTCACGTTACTTGGCGAGCTGCTAAGTCACAAGCAATAAAGGAGCTGGTGGTTGTTCTAATTGTGCTAACAAGAGAAGAAGTATGAGGAGAAAACTCATGTTTCACTCTATTTGCCTTTCATATTGGGATCTGGTGTTCTGATTTATAATGAGACTTACGCTGCATCAAGACTCAGAGCTAAATTATAAAGTCAGTTTTGAGCTTCAACAAATCCTCTCTGGGTCCTGCTGCACTTCTCTTAACCGCACAGCCTAGTGGATCCCATCTGTAAGGAAGCATGCTTTGCATACGAACTACCACACAGCCAAAGACGGTTCAACAGTCCCTTCCTCTGTGCCACCTGGCTGTCTTTCTTCCTTGTAAACACTTGGGAATGGAATCAAAAAGTGATTTAGAAAAAAATATTTTATGATGGAATTGGGAGAATAATCATTTGGTGTTTTGTATGCAAATAGTTTAAAGCACATTGTCATTGCATCCCATGAAAGCAACACCCTGCTTTCAGTTCTGAACTGAGCTGGCTTAGACAGGTCACCTGGAGAAGGAGTAAGTTTCCTGAGCTTCTGACTTATATTGCACCCTTTGCTCTCTTGTTCTGTTTGTTTAGACTGATGTGAACAGAAATTCATCCTAGCAAGAGGAGGCTCCACCGAGAATACATAACTATTTCAATTTTGCCTCAAATTAAAATGCAGGAAAGAGTCAAAACTCCTGTTGAAAAAAAAAAAAAAAAAACCCGAGTTACTGTTCTTTATATTGGCCTAAAGGTAGAACAATATTCTCTTTATATTCTGTTTCTCTAAACTGGATTTAATCTTACACCAAGCAGAATAACAAAAACAGTAATAACTTACTGCCACCTACAGATGGGAGATAAGTCGTTGAAAATATCTTCTGCTAGCAAGAAAGATGAGCCTGGAGTTCACACTGAAGCTCCACAGATCAGAGAAGATAAATCTCAGAGTTGTTCCCTGTGCAAAGACGGCCTTACCATCAGTAATTTAATTTGCTTGTAGTTTATGAGATTTAAATGAAACTATAATTATTGAAAAAGCAGATGTTTCAATAGTATATTCAAGCTATTTTCTTTTTTGTTGTTGTTTTTTTAAACTGTTTTATTTTTATTTGAGAGAGAGCGAGAGATACAGAAATAGGCAGGTGGAGAGAGAGAGAGAATGGACGCACCAGGGCCTCCAGCCACTGCAAACGAACTCCTGACAAGTGTGCTCCCTTGTGCATCTGACTTACATGGGTCCTGGGGAGTCAAACCTGGATCCTTCAGCTTTGCAGGCAAACACCTTAACTGACTAAGGTCTTCATGACCCCACAGTAAATCCCATAACCCCACAGAGGGGAGTCTCAGGGAAACAGGAAGGGAGCAGTGAATAAAATAGTATAAGCTGTTAAAGACTAAATGAAGAAGGGGTTGGGGAGATGGCTCAGTGGTTAAACACACTTGCTTTGAAAGCCTGACCACCTGGATTCAGGTCTCCAGTACTCACGTAAAGCCAGATGCACCAAGTGGCACATGCATATGAAGTTTGTTTGCAATGTCAGGAAGGCCTCTCATGCCCATACTCACTCTCTCTCTCTCTCTCTCTCTCTCTCTCTCTCTCTCTCTCTCTCCTTCTCTCTCTCTCCATGTCTCTGTCTCTCTCTGTCTTTCTCTGTATCTCCTAAATGAATAAATAGCATTTTTCAAAAAGAGAAAAAGGAACTGGAGAAATGGCTTAGCAGTTAAAGTGTTTGCCTGCAAAGCCAAAGGATCCTGGCTCAATTCTCCAGGACTCACATGAGCCAGATGCACAAAGGGGCACATGCATTTGGAGTTTGTTTGCAGTGGCTGTAGGCCCTGGCATGTCCATTCTCTCCCTCTCTCTCTCTCTCTCTCTCTCTCTCTCTCTCTCTCTCTCTCTCAAATAAGTAAATAAATAAATAAATAAATAAATAAATAAATAAATAAATAAATAAAATATTTTTAAAAAAGAAAGAAAGAAAAGTCCATATGATTTTTCCTGGATTGCTTGCTGTTCTCATTTTTTTTTCATGTATTTGATACATTTTTCCAAATCATGTTCACTTAGAAAAATATTATCAACTTGATATGGTAATATTTTTAAAGAGCTATTGAAGATTAAAACAGTCTGAATGTTAATATCCCCACTCCAAAAATTTCTTTGTTGGGTCCTAATACTCAATAAAGTACAGGATCTTTTTTTAACAGGGGAGTTCCAAGAGGGTCATCCCTCCCCTTTCGTTCAATATTTTATTTATTCGGGAATGAGAGAAAGAGAATTGGTGCACCAGGACCTCCAGCTACTGCAAACAAACTCCAGATGTATGCACTACCTTATGTGTCTGGCTTTACATGGGTACTGGGGAATCAAACCTGGATTCTTTGGCTTTGCCAGCAAGCCCTTAACTGCTGACCCATCTCTCCAGCCCCCAAGATAAAGGATACTTAAGCAATGATTGGACCATGTGGGTCTTGTCCAAGCTGCCCATTGCAGCAGAGACCGCCACTCTGATAAAGATCGAGCTCTTGACTTCATAGCAGAAAAGAATTTCAGGACAAGCTAGTATAAAACAGAGTTGGGTTATACTAAGAAGAAATTTAAACACAGAGGCACCCAGGAAAATGATAAACACACCCATGTAGGTATGGGATCTCAAGATGAGGATGGATACTTAAGTGTTTTTACAGCAGTTATATATGATCTTGGTGCGTTTTCAGGTTATATCTTAAAGTTAGCAAATAATGTAAGATTCTAGGGCAGTTCTTGAGGTACAGTGAGTGAAACTGATTATTAGTGATAAGGTAAACCTCAGTTCACAGGGGTTACATGGAAATTAATGATTTACTATCAAGTTTATTGCCTTTTTAAACATAGTTATTGAAAATATTTCATTTATTTGAGAGACAGCAGGGAGAGGCAGACAGAGAGAGAATGGGCACACCAAGGTCTCCTGCCACTGCAACTCCAAGCACATATACCACTTTGTGCATCTGGCTTTTTGTGGGTGCTGGAGAATAGAACTCAGGAAGTCAGATTTTGCAAGCAAGTGCCTTAATATTCCTGAATTTAGTTGGAAAGATGTATCCCAGACTCTTAGAAGCCAACATAAGTTGGTTTCTATAAAACTATAGATTGTAGGTTTAACTGAGAAAATATTCATATAATTCACTTGACACATTTGCAATAACTCAAAATCTGATCTCAAGTCTTAAATATCTTAACCTCATCACTGGTTTAGCGTAAATGGGAAATTAAATATGATATAAATATGCTAAAAAGTCAAATTTAATTATTTAAATTGTTAATATTAAAAATTATTATTCAGATTAAAAGTATTTTATAGGCAAAAAAATTTCATAAATCTTTCACATGATACACTATTTTTCATGTTTAATGGCAATGATTTTACATAAAATTTGGTATTCATTTTCTTAAAAGTTTACAGTTTTATATGTGAGTTTCCCAGAAAATTCTAGGTTTACATCTGGGAAAGGCATAAAGGTATACTTATAGTCATACACACTCAAGCCTTAGGCAGGGTTCACAGTTCATTGCTATTTTGGCATTCTTATTTGAAAACCATCTTTAAATATTGTCTTTATGTAGGCAACCTTCATAGCAAGTGTTAATTGTGCTGAAATTCTTCACTATCAGTTCATGCTTCTCCAGGGTCAAGGATTTTTTTCCCTCCTGTGTCCTCCTGATATTCCCTGCCTTCCTAACATGATACAAAATCAGTATCTTTCCTTTATAAGAGGCTTGAGGGAGCCTGTTTGTTCCTCTGCATCCTTAGAACATGAGTTGAACCCTCACCAGAGGAAGAATCTGCTGGAACCTTGAGCTTAGACATCCAAGCCCACAGAACTGTGAGCAGTGGAATCCCGTGCTTAATTATCCAATCCAAACTTCAGGAATAGACTTAGATCAAAATCATCCAAGAGGAAGATAAAGGCAATGGCTAGAAAGAGAAACACACACAGCTAGCTGAGCTTAGACCATGCTAACCAATGTCCTGGTTAGACAACTCTCTTCTGCAAAGTGGAAATGATAGCAGCATATACTTGATTTGGCTGCTGACTGGATTAAATGGGTTTACATGGCTAACCTGTACATACCAGTGGTTAGAAATGTGGAGAAGACGCAAGAATGGAGGCTTTAGTTTTATTAATATCTGATCCAAACTTACAGAACTATTACCAAGAGGTTAAATTCCTTGCTTGCTCATGGTACAACAGCATGTTACTAACACAGATGTGGCAGTATTGTTTGGGTGTTGGGAGTTAAAAAGGGTCTTGTGAATGCTAAGCACATGAGCTGCCATGGAGTCACAACATTTAAATCTTAGAGTTTTTTTTCAAAATGTTGTCATCCCAAACCATTTTATGTGTGTTTACATGTGTTTATATATACAATTTTTAATTAGGACATTTATGGCTGGAGAGATGGCTCCATGGTTAAAGGCACTTGCTTGTAAAGTTTGACCAGCCTGCGTTTGATTCCCAGTACCCAAGGAAAGCCAGATACACAAAGTGGCACATATGTTTGGAATTTGATTGCAGTGACAGGAGGCACATATCCTATCATCTATCTATCTATCTATCTATCTATCTATCTATCTATCTATCTATCATCTATCTATATATCTATCTCTATCTCTCCATCTCTCTCAAATAAATTAAAAATATATGGACATTTATTTGCAAAACACCATGATAAGATACTCATCTTCATTGAATCTACCTCTTACAATAGCCCTGTAAGTAAAACCTAGAGCTTAAGGGACTAAAGGAACTTGGAAATCTTGCTGATAGTAATTTCCAGCCTTAGTACATGAGCACAGGTTTGCATGGATACGATATATAGATTTTTCAGCTGGAGCACACTGACAAGGCTACAGTCAAACTTTAGGATCCTAAGCACTTAATTGAATTACAAATGCGCTTCTCTTTGCATTACACTATATCTTGCTTTCTTCCTGTAAGTCTTCCTAATCATTCCTGCGTCCTCTTCTCATGATGCCATGCTTTCTGATGTAGTCAGCTCCTCGTTGCTGGGATGAGCATCCAACCAGATGCAGGCTACGAAGGAAGGGACAGATGGCAGGCTTCCCAATCCAGGGGAAGTTCCCTCAGTGGCAGAAGAAGATGGATCCCCTTCATAGATCCAAGCAGAGAGAAACCGTCAAACATCCAGCGTCACAAGCAAACATGGACAGACAGAGGTCAAACTGCTCTTCACACAACCTCAAACATACCTTAGGGTGAGACTCCAGGACCCACCTCCAGTGAAACCTCCTCTAGCCAGATGGCCGGAGTCCCGAGTCACAAGTTTAATTTTAATAAAACACCTGAGTCTATGGAGCCATATATTTATACTATCATATTCAAATTACCACACTTTCTGTCCATGGATGGTCCCATCCATTTCTATAACTTCAAATGCCATCTATCTTATGGGCTTGTCATGCCCATTTATATCACTGCTATAGCCAAATGGCAGCTTTGGGTGGCAAATATATAGTCTTTCCTTTTAAGTGGACATCAGCACCATCTTTTAAGTTGGCTAAGCCAGAGCTTACAAACAATCCTAGCATGATTTGTTCATCCTCACTGCAGTCTGACAATACCTCTATTTTACTCAGCCTTCACAGTATAGCAAAACTCCACAATCTACTTACACAAGAACCAAGTCAGGTCGCTACCTCAGCCCCTTGCAGCCACTCCTAAGTGATCCTGACTCCCAGCTTGTCCCTATCATATATCTTCAAATCTATCAGCCCAGTCCTGTAATACTGGAGTTCAGATAAAAGTCCTTCTTTGGATATGTTTCAGTGTTTCTAAATATAATTAGAATCAACTACAAATTCTTTGTCCTGTGTGTAAAGCTCTTTGTGATCTGCCCATGTCCACATCTCCTATTAGACATATTGTTTCCTTACACTTCTGTATAGCTCTTTTCCAGGAGGATGGTTCTCTGCTAAAGTTTATTTCAGTAATTATCTCATTTAGTAATTTTCTAATTTTAGTAATTATCTCTTAAAGATGCCTGACTTAATCTGCTCCTGATGCTTTGACAAAATCTCTGAATAATTTATAAAAAATAGATATGTATTTCTCATAGGCATGGAGGCTAGGAAGTCCAAGGTCTAATCTAGGCAGTCAGTGTTCACTACACATAAATCCTCATTTGGCAAAGAGATGGAAGGGCAGAGGGCCTGGCTATAGTTCTCTAGTCCTTTCAAAGGTCCTAATCCCACCCATGAAAGCACAGCACCCATGCCTTAGTGACTACTGGTGTCAAGTCCTAACACTGAAGCATTGGGGAGGAATTCTCTACATGAATTTTGGAGGGGACAAAACCTTCAGGCCATAGAAAATCTCATTTAACACATATGTCCCCCTAACTATGACTATCATTGTCACCTTCACCAGACAGGAGGTGATGGTATGAAACTGCTTAGATGATTTAAGTATTTGCTAATGCATCCATATATCAAAACGTCATACAGTGGGGCTAGAGACATAGCTCAGCTGGTAAAGTGCTTGCCTTGTAAGCACGAGAACCTGAGTTTGAGCCACAGAACCCATGTTGAAAAAGCACAGTGTGATGGCACACACTTGTAAACCCAGCACTGGAAAAGAGACAGGCAGATGCCTGGGGCTAGCTGGCCAGCCAGTCTAGCTGACTGAATGAGTTCTAGTCTACAGAGAGAACATGCTTCAAAAAAGTGGATGTTCCATGAGGGAAAATCACCCAAGGTTATCCTCTAGCCCACCACACAGGCATGTGCATGTGAACATACACACACACACACACACACACACACACACACACACACACACATACACACAGACAAAAAGTCACATTGTACCCCATAAACACGTAGACCTATTTCTGAGTTTAAAAATAAATATTAATCATGAAACTTCCCCACCAGGTGTTATACAAGAAAAGGGCTATATGGAATAACAAAATTTTAACAACATTGGGAATGGTTTATTTTACACAGACATTGACAAATAAGCCTAATAATTCAAGTGACCTTTTCTGGATACCCATGTTGTGGCTTGCAAGAACTTAACACTCTCCGTCTCCTTGGAATAATAGTCCGATGTTTGCTAATGTAACATCCATTCCAATTTTATACAATGTAACTTCCAGAATACATAAGAATATGTTCTCACATGACATTTGAGAATAACAGTACCTCTTACCTCAAGAAGTCACCATTTTTGTTGGGTGAAAGTCATGTCAGTAGACAACTATACAAATGGCATTTATAATAAATGAAAGCACATATTGGTGAAATGAATAAATAAATTAGTAAGTTAAATAATAAGTGAATAGAAATTTTTCAGGCAAAGAAATAACTTGCAAATACAAAGTGATGGAAAGAAGAAAATTTAGAAGCCTATGGAAAATTCTAAGACAATCAGTGTGCTAGAACGAAGGATACTCATAGTAGAGTGATGAGAGTTGAGACGGGCAAGGAGTAGGAAGCAGGACTACTGAGTTGAAGTTTTATGTAAACACAATGGGTAATAGCGGACCATGTAAATTCTAGATACTTCTCTTCCTTCATCTTTTGTCCTAACAGAACTGGGTCTGATTTCAAAGGGCCCAGTGAAAATTCATAGATTATGTATAAATATAATTATGCAATAGTATTTAAGTGTCTGGATGTAGAAAAATTGTCTCTACGTGAGTAGAGAATCCCACCCTAACTGAACATTACGTATGGTTGCCTTTGGTTTGGAACAAAGTTAGTAGAATGGTCTTGGTTGAAAGCTTTATTGACATTAGCCTTTTTAAGAAAAAGTGGTTGTGGGGGGCTGGAGAGATGGCTTAGGGGTTAAGGCGCCTGCCTCCTAAACCTAAGAACACCGGTTCCAATCTCCGGTTGTTCCAATCTCCAGGTCCCACATTTAGCCAGATGCAAAGTGATGCAAGGGCGCAATGCCGCACTTGACCACAAGGGGGTGCACACATCTGGATTTCGTTCGCAGTAGCTGAGACACTTCTGGCGCGCCCATGTCTGTCTTCCTCTCTCTCTCTCTCTCTCTCTCTCTCTCTCTCTCTCTCTCTCTCTTTCTGTGTCTCTCTCAAAAAAAAAAAGGGGGGGTTGTGGGGGCTGGACAGGGAGAAGGAGAAAGAGAGAGAGAGATAAATTTGTCCCTTCACGTGGAAAAACAGGACATTGCTTTCCTTCAAGCTGATAGTCACCAGATTGGAGGGCTCTTTTCGTGTGGAGTCTGTCATGAGCTGGCACCTGGAAGCAGGTGTCAGAGTGGCTGACGTTGTAAAGGACAGCTCCATGATGGGGAGAAAGGTACTTGTGCTGAGAGACAAACAAATGGAGAAGCATGCTCTCCTGCAGTGTGAAAAAGGAGAAGAAGATAAGTGCCCATGTCCAGAGGAAGCAATTGAGATTGAGAAGTCATCTTTGGGGAGAGGAGGGAGGAAGAGGGCATATCCATCTTCACACAATGGCAGCTTCTACGGAGGCATGACAGAGCACAAGTGTGCTATGCAGCCAAGGATGATTAACAGTGAGACGAGCCGCCTGGAAGCTCCAAGCTGATCTAAAAGTGAGACCTTTCCCATTTTCTTTGAGTCTGTGGGTTGTGCACATGGGTTTAACATGTTTTAATCAAGTCCTTGCCGCCTTCTGCACCATTTAGCTCAGTGCATTTTTTACTCGTGAGTCATTAGTACTGAATTTAATACTCCATCTTGATAAAACCTCAGCAGACTGTAATGTGTGCAAAGACAGCACCCTCAGGTGAACCTTCCTCCCAAGACTCATCATGGAAAACCTTGCGAGATTGGCCTGAATAATGCATAACAGATGTCACCAGCACTCAGGATGAAACAGCTGTTTTCTCAGCAATGATTAAACAGACAGGAACCATTTAATCAATCTTGGGGAAACAGCAGTGCTCCACTACAGCAAGATCAAGGGTAGCTTTGATCAAAGGATTCTTCTTCTGATATTTTGCTTTTGTACTAGAGGTTGAACTCAGGGCCCAGTGTTTCCTCAGCAAGCACCCTGTCACCTAGCTACATCCTCAGCCGTGTTCTGTTATTGCTATTTTTTAAAATAGTGTGCAAAGTAATGGGCTTCCTGTTAGCAGTTTCACCTCTTATTTTGGTGTATGTGGTGTGTGCGTGTGTGAATATGAGTGTTTAAGTGTGTGTGTGAGTGAGTGAGTACACATGCTACAATGTGCATACAGAGTCAGAGGACAACTTTTGCATGTCACTCCTGGTCTTCTACCTATCTCAGGCAGGGTCTCTCATTGTCTGTTGCCCTGTTCGCCAGACTAGTTGGACCATGAGCTTCTGGGAAATTCTCCTGTTTCCACCTTCCATCTTGCCACAAATATGCTGGGATTCCAAAAAAAAACCTACCACAGCTTCTGGCTTTTGTGTTTACTCTGGGGATCCGAACTCAGGTTCTCCTGTTTCCACAGCAAGTTCTTTATCCACTCAACCATCACCAAGCTCCTCATATCTTCTAGGCCATAACGCTCAACTTCCACTTTGATTTCTCATTATGCTATTGTGACAACATTGAATGCTTACCATTGACTTTGCTGGCATCCAAGAAAGAGGTAATTTGGTCTGGAGAAATGGGGTAACTGTTAAGGCACTTGCCTGCACAGCCTAAGGGCCCAGGTTCAATTCCCCAGAACCCACAAAAGCCAGATGCACATGGCAGCACATGTGTCTGGAGTTCATTTGCAGTGGGTAGAGGCCCTGGAGTGACCATTCTCTCTGTCTTTCTCTCTCTCTCTCTTTCTCTCAATAAATAAATAAATAAATAAATAAAAATAAAGGAAAAAAAGAAACAGGTAAATAAAACAGTAAGGGAAGATAATACCCTATCACGGCCCAGTCATGCAGGTCTGCCTCTATTATAGCAAACAAATTACAGATTCTCCTAGCTAGAAAAATCACTTATTCCTATAAAGAGAATCACTTACACTTTAAACTATTCACTGGAAATATAGTAAAAGATAGGGTAAAAGCAATAATTATTTATCATTTTAAGAAGTAATGTGAAGCCCTTTCTATTTTTAATAAGACTAATATTTGTTGAACACATCCTAGTGCTTTTAATACATTCCTTTAATTGCCTCAACAATTCATTGACATAAAGAATTATTTATTTTTCCCATTTTTAGATAAGATTGATAACATTTGTCAAAGTGACATAAACTAGAAAATTTGGAAATAGTGATTCATATGCAGTGCAGCCCTCCAGACAAGCTCTTGGCTATTAAAAGAATTGATCATTTCATTATAACATTTTGTTCAGACCTAATATATTTTCCTCAAAATTATGTTGCAAGTCGGGCATGATGGCACACACCTTTAATCCCAGCACTAAGGAGGTTCATCATGAGTTTGAGGCCAGCCTGAGACTACATAGTAAATTCCAGGTCAGCCTGGGCTAGAGCAAGACCCTACCTCAAAAAAGGGGGTGGCTGGGGAAATGGCTTAGTGGTTAAGGCACTTGCCTGCAAAGCCAAAGGACCCTGGTTCAATTCCCTAGGATCCACGTAAACTATATGCAGAAAGTGGCACATGCATCTGGAGTTTATTTGCAGTGGCTGAAGGACCTGGTGTGCCATTCTCTTTTTCTCTCTCTCTCTCTCTCTCTCTCTCTCTCTCTCTTCCTCCCTCCCTCCTTCTTTCTCTCTTTTTCAAATGAATAAGAAAAAATAAAGTATTTTTTAATTATGTTGCAAATCATTATCACCTAATCTTACATAAAAAGAATTTCTAAAGCAGTAATTTACATCTCATGTTTTCATGAAATATTACTTTTCAGGCACACTATCACTGACATTTAAATACTCAATCCTTAAGGAATTGTTTTAAATTTTCTAAAATGATGTTTTACTCTGGAGAACAGACTGCTTTCTAATGCTCATGTAGCCAAAAGAATGGGCACACCAAACAAGACAACAGTCATATTCTCTTTAATATTTATTTATTTGTTTATGAGAGAGAAAGAGAGGCAGAAAGAAAGAGTGTAAGGGGGCAGAGAGAGATAATGGGCACACCAGGGCCTCCTGCTGCTGCAAATGAACTCCAGATGCATGTGTCACTTTGTGCATTTGGCTTTAAGTGGGTCCTGGAGAATTGAACCCAAGTTGTTATGCTCTTCAGGAAAGCACTTAACCACTGAGCCATCTCTCCAACCCTATAGTTGCATTCTTTTTTCTTTTCTTTTTTTTTTTTTTGGTTTTCAAGGTAGGGTCTCATTCTAGTCCAGGCTGACCTGGAATTAGCTATGCTGTCTCAGGGTGGCCTTGAACTCATGGCAATCCTCCTACCTCTGCCTCCCGAGTGCTGGGATTAAAGGCATGCGCCACCACGCCCAGCTAAAGTTGCATTCTTTAACCAGTCCATCTGCTAGGTTCACCAAACTATTTGTGGGTTGCTTCATCTTACCTAATGTGCCAACTCAAAGCAAGTGTTGCAAACACATGAAGCACAGCCCAAGGCCTATGACATAAGGTCAAAAGGACTTACTGAAGCAAAATAAAATTATCCAGAACAATCAGTGTGACGTTATGCTAAAAAGCTGAAAAATTATTAACGTGAGTTTATCCCTATAAAATATTTTTAGTATTCTGTAAAACCAAAACTCAATAAAGAACTATTGTTCATTCTCCAGTAATATTAACACTTTATTTACCTAGTGAGACAATCCATTCAGATAATTTGAACATGTAATCCACATTTCCACAAGTTATATTGCAGACAAAAAAATCATACATCAAATCAGTAAAAAAAAAAAAAAAAAAAAAGTGCCAAGATATGTGCAGAGCATCTGAGAATCAGCTTCCAGACAGTGGTGTGGACTGACCCTCTGGATGTCTGTGTCCACACAGTGGTGCAGACTGACCCTCTGGATGTCTATGCCCAGATAGTGGTGTGGACTGACCCTCTGACCATCTGTGTCCAGGTCCAGCTCTGCCACTGGAGACATGCTGACCACATATGATGTAGCTCTGAGCATGACTTTTCCTCTTGTTCTTTTGCAGTACTCATTTCAAGTAAATATGAACTATGAAGGGAACACTGACTACGGACAGAGGTGTAAATTAAAAGTCAAAGGCCTTGGATTTTATTCCGACCACGGCCAGCTCAGAAGTGCAGTGGAGCAGTGTTTTTGAACAATAATCTAGTGTGTGTGGTCTTTTCAATTACAAATACTTACTTGTACAGCCACTTTATTTGTTCAAATTTTAAAAATTAGTTCAGACAAATGTTTTATGGAATTGCACTAACATGCACTCTTGGGGGAGTAGAACTGACCTGGTATGTATACATAGCCTGAGATACCATGGTTTCTTACTTTTCTAGCCAGTTTCCACCAAAATTTTCATACAATTTTATTTGCCTCTATTGACTACAAATTAGGGTCTGTAATTATCTTTCTTTATAATGGTCATTAAAGTGTGGCTATTAACATGTAGTTGCATGTAGTTTTGTGCATGGATAGTGGGGAGGGAGGATAGTGTAAAGTTAGGTGAATCTTTTACAATTAGTCTCCCCAAACTTCTGATCGTACTTAAGACTAGCTACCTACATGGCAAAATCAGTTGTCATTAAATACCTCATCAAAAAGTGATTTGGGGCCTGGAGAAATGGCTTAGCAGTTAAGCACTTGCCTGTGAAGCCTAAGGACCCCAGTTCAAGGCTCGATTCTCCAGGACCCACGTAAGTCAGATGTACAAGGTGGTGTGCATGCATCTAGAGTTCGTTTGCAGTGGCTGGAGGCCCTGGTGCACCCATTCTCTATCTATCTGTCTCTTTCTCTCTCTGTCTGTCATTCTCAAATAAAAAAATAATAATAAACAAAAAAATCTTAAAGTGATTTGTTTCCTTATACTGAAAAATATGAGTTTTTGACAATATTTTACAAAGGTTATTATGCTTGATAAAAATGTAGATCATCTAAAGTCTTTATCATATTCTTCAAAACTGATGAAAATGAGTGTATTGTTACCACAAAAAATAACTATGTGAAGAAAAGCTTGTGTCAATTAGCTATTTTAAACATCCCACAATGTATCTATATATACTTGGAAACATTATTATTTTGTATTTAACTGCATATAATTTTATCTATCAGTTTAAATAAAATTTAGAAGTTAAAGCATAAATAATTAAAATTTTTGTCAATCAGGCTGGAGATATGGCTCAACAGTTAAAGGCACTTGCTTGCAAAGCCTCATGACCTAGGTTTGACTCCCCAGTACCCACATAAAGCCACATGCACAAAATAATTTATGTGTCAGGAGTGTGTTTGCAGTGTCAGGAGGCCCTAGCATGCCCATGCTAACTCTTTCTCTCTCTCTCTCTCTCTCTCTCTCTCTCTCTTTCTCTCTGTGTGTGTGTGTGTGTTTCTCTCTATCTTCCTCTCAAATAAATAAATTTTTTATTTTTATTTTTAAATACTTGTTGCTTATTTATTTGAGAGAGAGAAAGAGAGAGGCAGATAGAGAGAGAGAATGGGCATGCCAGGGCCTCTAAACACTGCAAACGAACTCCAGACACATGCTCCACCTTGTGCACCTGGCTTACATGGGTATTGGGGAATCATACCTGGGTCCTTAGGCTTTGCAAGCAAGTGCCTTAACTGCTAAGCCATCTCTCCATCCCTTATTTTTATAATTTTTTTGTTAAGTAGAAACTTAGTAGGGATACATCGTATGTTAGTACCATCATTTCTCTCCTCCCTGTCCTCACTCTACTGAGGCCCTTGATGGGATTGCTGGTATTTACCATGGAGTTTTAGGTTATGAGTTGTGAAAGCAGCAATTTTTATTGTTTTCTTTCCTTTTTAATATTATTTATTTATTTAAGAGAGAAAGGGAGAGGAAGAGGAAGATAGAGGGAGAGAATGGAAGCGCCAGAGCCTCAAGCCACTGCAAACAAACTCCAGTCTCATGTCCCATTTTGTGCATCTGGCTTATGTGGGACCTGGGGAATTGAACCTGGGTCCTTAGGTTTTGCAAGCAAGTGCCTTATCTGCTAAGTCATCTCTCCAGGCCCCTCAGATTTTATTTTTAAAAGCTTTGATCAATTAACTAGCAAACTAAAGCATACCATCTACCAACATAATTTTTAGGGTGAGCTAACACTCTATATTCAGAACACATTAACATCTATATCACTTCTTCCAAGGCTCAGGGAACACCCCAGAAGATGGGGTGAAAGGAATATAAGAGCCACTGGGTAGGAAGACAGGCTTTGGAATGCTGTCTTGTGGGCATGGACAGGCCATCACATTCGTAACCTCTCAGTGACTGCTGTTGTCTGCACAGTATTGGGTCCATCGACTTTCTATCATGTATGATAGAGGAGGGCCAAAATATTAAATTTTTATGTAAAATAGATGAGAGGGTAGTTGGAAAGAAGAGGTTCAGTGGAAGGGGGAATGGGAGAACAAAAGATAAGGGGAGAAATTATGATCCAAATACATTATGTACATTATGAAAATTGATAATGAAAAATTTTAAGAGAAAAGAGCTATTTTTGCCATATATGGCCAAGAAATAGATGCACTACTTTATAATTTGCTGAAAATCATTTTCCTTTCAGCTTTTTCTGTTGCTTATTTGTTGAATTAGCCAAGATTACTTTGGCTGTAAGGAGCAGAAACCCATACAAACTAGCTTAAAACAAAATAAAACAAAACAAAGAGATGATGTTTCTCGTATTAGAAAGTAAGGCTTCAGGCAAAATCTGATGCTGCAGTCGGTGTCCCTCTCAGACTTTACACTGCTTTCTCCTCTGGCTTCATGCTGCAGATTTCAGTCCAAACAGCCTGAAAGGAAGGCTGATGACATTCCAACTATTATGGTCCTCACAGCATGTACTCTAAGGCAAAAAAATAATAAAATAAAAAATAAACAGCCCTCTCTTCCTGAATTCACTTATCAAATTCAATAAGAAGCCTATTACTGAAGAGTATATGGCCAGGTAAATCTGATTGGCCAGTGTGGGTTGGTTCCCACAGAAAGGAAGAGGCGGGCGTAGGAAGGCGAAAACAACACGAATCGCCTTGCCCATCAGTGATTTTGTTCAGTGGCTGTGTGGGGAATACAAGCTATCACAGAGAAATAAAACCAACGCCCTAAAATCCTGCAGCAAAGCAGCAAAACAATGATATATGTTTAAACTGTTTGAAATCCACGTTTGTTTTCAAATAATCATTTCAGCTTTAATTAAATTGGAACTTTGAGATTGACTTGTACTGTATCACTTATATATTATTTACACATATCTTCTCACCAAGGAAAAGAAGCTTGCTTTAATTATTACTTGAAACGTTTAGGTTCATAGATATATGTCAATCTCTAATTTCATGGATATCTTTATATTTCCATGCAAAATCCAGGAAGTCAAAATAATCTCTGATTTTTACTCTTTCCTCCCTTTCTATACATGATGAAAATCAAATCAACCAACTCTGTGCTTAGCCTGAGCTCCAAATGTATGCATAGAGCCTTTAGAAGCTACCTAAGTAAATTAGTCACATGTTTAATCACATTTCTCCAGAAAATATATATTTTGGAAATAATTTTATGTTTCTATCTCTCTGTTATTTTTATATAGGTCAGAAATTGTATGCATCCTGAGCTTTGGTACTATTTTTAAACTCAATGTCATTAATTATATAAAAACAGGCCAGGGGGCTGGGGAGATGGCTTAGCGGTTAAGGCACTAAGGCACTTGCCTGCAAAGCCAAAGGACCCCGATTTGATTCCCCAGAACCCACGTAAGCCAGATGCTCAAGGTGGCACATGTGTCTGGGGTTCATTTGCAGTGGCTAGAGGTCCTGGTGTGCCCATTCTCTCTCTCTCTCTCTCTCTCTCTCCCTCTCTCTCTCTGTCTCTCTCTCTCTCTGTCTCTCTCTCTCTCTCTCCCTCTGCCTCATTCTCTCTCTCAAATAAATAAATAAAAATAAAATATTAAAAGAAAAACTAGGCCAGGGCTGGAGAGATGACTTAGCAGGTAAGGCACTTGCCTGCGAAGCCTAAGGACACATGTTCTACTCTCCAGATCCCACATTAGCCAGATGCACAAAGGTGAGGCAAGTGCAAGGTCGCACATGCCCACTAGGTGGTGCAAGCACCTGCAGTTCGGTTGCAATGGCTGAGGCCCTGGTGGGCCAATTCTTTATCTCTCCTCTGTCTGTGTCTCTCTCACTCTCTCTCTCTCTCTCTCTAAAAAAAAAAGAAAAAGAAAACTAAGCCAGTAAAAATATTTCTCATAACCTCTCCCTCCCCTGTTAAAACTCCTAAGCCTATAAGCTAGTAGCTTCTTTCAGTAAAACTGGACATTGAAATACTTCCCCATCCCTGCTAACACTGCCATCTTTTCCACCAGTTTCCCTTAAATCTAAAATGCTAACTAAATTAATGGGGATGGTGGAAATTTTTTGAGTATTTTTGTCACGGTTGTGAAAATTTCTCCAACTTCATATCCCTCTTAATCTTTTCCCTCTCATATCCCTTAAAGTGTAACTTTGAAGGAGTGGTTTAGAGATATTGGGCTTGAAAGGGCTTTTGAAATATTTCATTTCTAAGCTGAGTCAAAAATAGGCATGTTTGTCAAAAAAAAAAAAAAAATCCCCTCGAAGCTCTCGTCTGGGAAAAGAAGTCTTCAAAACTGTAGACATGTCTTTCAGAGAGGTTCTGTTCCATGCACGGCCCTCATTGTTCTGATCGTGGCTCAGGCCTCACAGCTTGAAGTTCTTTTCAAAATGGTTTAACGACTTTTAGAATGTGTTTCTTGCTAAGTCTTGGGAGCTTCTGGTGTCAGTGTTCGCCGTTTGATTTCTGTTGTTCGGTTCACTGCTGTGCTCTGTGCCTCCACTAAACAAGGGGGGAGTTGTCGACTCCTTCTGAAGCATGTGCTCATGCCCCTGGAAATGCTTGATTGCACATTGGATCTCACCACTAGGCTTTCCTTATGAGCTCAAACCATCTGTATACCCAACTCATTCTGCCGTGACTGTGGATAACACACTTGTGTTAACTCACAAACCACGCAGATTTGACCAGCCAAACCAGACCTCACGCCACTGAGAAATGGAAGGGGGAAAAGTCAGTATAGCTGGGCCTTCACTTACGCATCCCTAGCATGTTCTCTTTCAACAACATTTTCATTACATGTAGCTTTCTTGGAAAATGCAATTGAGAAAATAATTTGGGGACTGGAAATATAGGTTGGGTGGCAAAGAGCCTGCCTGGCTTGCATGTGGTCTGGATTCAACCCCCAGCACCTTGAAAAAGGAAAGAAGGAAGTAATTTCTCCCCCGCCAGCCCCCAATGGCTACCAGGGCTGCTTGAATAGTTGGCTGGGCTGACCAACATTATCTTTAATTGTTAAAACAATCTTTTGATCTGGAATTTCGCAACATCGCTGTGTTCCTAGAATCTGGCACCACCATTTCAGCATGGTACTAACAATCTTGAAGCCAGCACAGACCCATTATTCTAACTGTATGTTGTGCACAGCAGCCAACTCTGATGATTCAAGCCTGGTGATTAGATTTCAATGGAAGCAGCGTCTTTACTAATCTGCAGTCCTCCTGAAGATGACAGGGAGGCTGGCAAGTTAGCTGTCTCCTGTTTCCATCTCATTCCAGAGCTCAGGAACCTGATTGTGTTCTTCTTAGTAGGTAACCAACTGATTTGAATTCTAATCTAAATACTCTGACTTCATGTCCCCACTCATTCCAATGCGCCTGTGCAACTCCCCATAGAAACAGAAAGGGCAAGGAAGTCCAGTCAGTGTGTCTCACCTGGGCAAAATCACATCCATCATGGAGCTGAGAAGATTGCTCAGTGGTTAAGGACGCTTGCTTGCAAAGCCTGCCAGCCCAGGTTCATCTACCAAGCCACCCATGTAAGCAGAGGCAAAAGGAGACACGTGCATCTGAAGGTCTTTTGCAGCAGCAAGAGGCCCTGGCATGTCCATGAAAACACACATACACACGCAAATAAATATTGTCTTTAAAAAATGTTCATCACAATTGTCCATTACTTAACAAACTATATTTCTGTCTTTCTTGTTCCCTGTGGTATAGCCCTGGAAACAGCACCAAGTGTTCCTTTTTATTAAAAGGAATAATTAGAAAATTTGAATCTTGACAGGCCCTAATGTCACTTCTGATGATAACGCCCTTGGTGTTACTAACAGTGAGAGTCACATTACCCTTATTCCTACACATGGGAAGGTTTTATGAATAGTTTTTTTTTCTTGCCTTAAAAGATAAGGACCAGGGCTGAAAAGATGGCTCAGCAAAGCCTAACAGCCTGGATTCTATTCCCTGGTACCCATGTAAAGGCAGATGCACAAAATGGTGCATGTGAATAGAGTTTGTTTGCAGTGTTAAGAGACCCTGGAGCACCCATTCTCTCCCTTTCTTTCTCTCTCCCTCTACCTCTCTTTGCAAATAAATTAAAATATTTCTTAAAAGATAAGGATGGGCTGGAGAGATGGCTGAGCAGTTAAGACACTTGCCTGCAAAACCAAAGACCCAAGTTCGATTCCCCAGGACCCACATAAGCCAGATGCACAAGGTGGCACGTGTGTCTAGAGTTCCTTTGCAGTGGCTAGAGGCCCCGGCATACCCATTCTAGCCCTCCCTCTCTTTCTTGCTCTCTCTCTCTCTCTCTTTCCCTCTTTCTCTATCTCAAATAAATAAATACAATTTTAAAAGATAAGGACCATATCCAATTTCTCTTTGTACACCTATAGTTGTCTTTGGGATTACTCAGAAAGCCTCCCAGGCTGAAAGGCCATTCTATTCACTGGCCATCCTTCACTAATTCTGGACAGTTGCCCATGTGTAGACAGAATCCTGAATAGCTACATTCATCTGTGTTTTTCAGGATTGTTCCTTTCTCAGTGCTCCTTCCCTATCCTCACAAAACTCAGTCACTCCTTATCATTTTACCACCATTTATTTTCACTCATAAATCCTCATGATGAGTTCCAATTTCCCAGCTTGCAAATTATTTTCCATTGACTTCATTTTTAGACTGGCTTCTTGGTGACATATAGGAAAGCAGCCCACTCTCACCAGTAACAAGTCTTCAGATCGTGCTTGGTGGAGTTTACTATGGGAAGGATTTCCTGCAGGTTGCTCTCATTACATCAAAATCTTGTGGATCTTGTTCCTGTGAAATCCAAAAGTTTGTCCTTAAATCTGTGTCATAAAAAGATTTAAAAATTCAGGGCTGGAGAGATGGCTTAGCAGTTAAGGTGCCTGCCTGCTAAGCCTAAGAACCAGGTTCCAATCTCCAGGTCCCACGTTTAGCCAGATGCAAAGTGAGCAAGGGCACAATGCCGCCCTTGACCACAAGGAGGCGCACACATCTGGATTTCCTTCACAGCAGCTGAGAGACTGCTGGCGTGCCCATTCTCTATCTGTCTCCCTCTCCCTCTCTGTCTGTCTCTCTCTGTGTCTCTCTCCAAAAATAAATAAAATAATTTTAAAAAATTTTTTAAAGATTAAAAAATTCATAATTGCATAGAGATAAATGAAAGAATGAGTGCACAGATGAGTGAGTGAATTATTGACAATCTCAAGATTCTACCTCCCATGCCTGGACATGGCCTACCCAATAACAGTCATGTGCAGGATAAGTGGAAACATGGAGGCTGACCAATGACACACAAAGCCTTGGCCTTGAGGAGACCCCTGGATATGCAGGCTTTGGGGAAATATGAGCAATGGTGACCTGGCATATACATTAGGCCAGAAGGGACCTTGTGCATCAAAGAAAGAATTCTTCATGGAATTCTGAGATAAGTGAATTCTTAAATGCATACCAGTTGCTCTGAACTCATTGACAGAGTGCCTGTCAGAGACACCAGGTCCCATGGGCAGAGTCTCATTCCAGGAAGTGCCTGGCTTTAATGTCAAAGAGCTGTGCTGAGCCAGGTGCAGCCCCCTCACAGAGAGCAGAGCAGGTTCCTGAGCAGTGGCATGGAGCAGGGTCAGAACTAAGCCCAACAGTTCCCCAGCCGCAAGCTCAGAACCACAATGCCGGACGTGGGTGAGAGAAGTCATCCCTCTGCTGGGCAGGGCGGTGGAGTCTGGATGTTCAGAAGTGAGGGAAGGAGATCTCCGACAGAAGGAATCTCGTGAATCAAATTGGCGGCATTCCAAATACTGGCTGTGTGGCCATAAGAAAGTTAATTAATTTTTTGTGTTTTTTTTTAAATTTCTTTGTCTATAAAAGGGAATCACCAAAAAGACATTTCAGAATTCTTCCTAGGATTCACATAAAAAGTTTGACAGTATTTCCAGCAAAAGTAAAATACGTTAGTCAGCTCGGGCTGTCATCACAAAATACCACAGACTAAGTGGATTTAAAGAGGAAGATTTATTTCCCACAGTGGTGCAAGCTGGAAGTGAGAACAGGGATTGGGCTGCGTCCTTTCTCTCAGCTCTCCTGGCATGCAAGCAGCCGCCTTCAGTGTCTTCACAGGCCTTTCCTCTGTGCAGACACATCCATCTGTTTCTTTTTGTGAATTCAAATTTCCTCTTTGGAGTTTTCCAAATTTCTTTACAAGACTGCAGTCACATTGGATTGGGGCCCAATCGAATATCTTAATTTTAATACTTCTTTAAAAGCCCTGTCTACCAGCAGTCTCATTCTGAGAAAAGTAGCGACGAGGGAAACCTATGAACTACGAATGAGAAGAACATAGTTTGAACTGTAACAGGAAGCACTGGATATAAACACCGTGAGAAGGGCATGGCACCCAGAAAGCATAAGGCATGGACAGAATACTCCTTCACCCATTTCATTGTTCCACAGACACAGTGCAGACTGCCTGCAGGGCTCTGTTCTAAGCTCAGGAAATACAGCAGTGCCCAAAGATGCTGAGTTCCTCTTCAGAAAGCTTCCTCCTCATGTGAAGAGGTGGGAGGGGAAAGCCAGGCCAACTGGACATAGCATTTCCATTGTATTCCGATAAAGGCCTCATCAAGACATGCAGAATGTAACGTTTCTGTATGAATGTCAATGTCAGCCTGTGAGCTTAGATTTCCCTAGGTAGGCAATGAGGACAAGGTGTTTTCTTTTATAGTAGAAAGGAAGGGGTGCAGTGCTGTGTTTCTGGAAGAACCCTAAAGAAAAACAAGGAAGTTAACAACTGAGACAAAGGCTGCTCGCTGAGCTGGATGACATCGTGAGTTTCGTCCTCAGTCCTGTTTGGGAACACCTGGCCCACGTGTATGAGAACCAGCCCTAAGGTGCCATGAGACTAAAGAAAGAAAGAAATAGATCCAGACTTCACAGAATTCAATGTACTGAGGATTTAGTGACAGAGGAGTGTTTGGGGGAAGACGTCTAGTTGGATTTTGACCATTTGAGTCAGACATAGGGACAGATATAATACTCAAAACACTAATGAGAACTGGAGAGATGGCTTAGTGGTTAAGGCGCTTGCCTACCAAGCCTAAGAAGGCATGTTCAGATCTTCAGGTTCCACATAGCCAGACGCACAGTGACGCAAGTGTGCAATGTCACACAAGTGCACAAGGGGGGGGTGCATGCATCTGAAGTTTGTTCACAGTGGCTGAAAGGCCCTGGCATACCTGTTCTCTCCCTCCCTCCCTCCCTCTCTCTCTCTCTCTCTCTCTCTCTCTCCCACTCTCTCTCTCTCTCTTGCTAAAAAAAAAATCAATACATTCAAACTAGTATGTACATGGCTTACCTCCAGCTAATGTCAGAGTCATGCCGACAGTAGGGTCTGCTTGCAGAACTCGCGTGGACTCTAATAGTTTTGTCATTTATACATGTGTGAGGGTGAGGTGGGTGTCGTGGCCTGTGGGTGAAGGTCAGAGGATAGCATCAGTGTATCTATCAGTCCTCTCCTTCCACCTTGTTAAAGACAGAGTCTCTCTTGTTCACTGGCCCCACCTCCCATCTCACCACGGGAACACTGGGATTACAGACGCCTCCCACATCATGTGGATTGTGTGGGTTTCAGGCTCTGAATTCTGTCTGGCAAGCTTGCATAGCTAGCACTTTTAACCACTAATCGTAACCTCAGTCCTATCTCATTATAGTATATTAGGAAACTGGGGCAGCCACAAAAATTGTAAGTCAAGAAGGCTGGCTGCCGTGTCAGGCTGGTCCATTTGCCTCCCTACAGAGTTGTCCAATATGATGTGGTAAAAATTTCTGTTTGGAATTCGCAATAGTCAATCACAACCTTGATTGTCAACTTGACAGGATGTAGGGCAGTCTAGGAAACAAACCTCTGGACATTACTGAGGGCATTTCCAGGGAGGTGTGATAAGGTGGGACGGTCCACCCTGAATATGGGTAGTGCCATTCTGTGGGCTGGTGTCTGGAACTGAATTAAAAGGAAGAGTGAGTAGAGCACTGACATTCCTCTCTCTCTCTCCTTCCTAACTGTGGTTTCGCTGTGACCGGCTGCCTTGTTCTCCTGCTGCCATAGCTACAGCTGCTCTGGCCATTAGCCTCATCCACCATGACAGCCGATGCTCTTGAGCTGTCAGGCAAAACAAGCTCTTCCTTCTTGAAGTTGCTTTTGTCAGGCATTTTGTTGCAGCAACACAGTCTTTGTCCTGCTTCCTAGGCCACAACTCCTACCACCAGCTCAGTCTCTAAAGTGATGACTGTCACATCCAGGGTGATGACTGGTGGCAGGAGACTCTTCCATAGGCTGTGATTCATAACCAGTCAGTCTGACGCAAGAACCAGTTACAAGCTTTTATTTCTAGTTAAAGGAGGTGTCAGTATAGTGACACTGAATCCTTAGCTAAGGGAATCTTACACACAGTAGCAAGGTTTACAGTGCCAGAACAGAATTGAATTGGAAGACACTCAGATGCAGTTTTCTTTAGAATTCACTGGTTGATGTGTGCAGGTATGTGGAGCAAAATGCTTACACATCTGATGTCAGAAATATTGTGTTGACTGGTACGTGAGGGAAGAGAAACATTTTTTGTGTCTCTTCTTCATTAATCTTTTAGACTATCAATTTTCCTAGAACAAGAGCTATGAAAGAGCAGGAAGGAAGGACATAGGGAGGAGGAAAGGAACATCAGCTACATGAAGTAGAAAGAACAAGACCGAAAGCTTCACTAAGGAAAGGAGCCAGGGCAGGGATGACGGCTGGGCTTTGAGCTGGGTAACCGGGAGGGTGTGGAAGAGAGTGCTGTGCTTGGGTCCTTACCCACGGATTGGGAAAGTACATTTGGTCAGGTGGACATGGTGGACACGAAGTCTAAGACAGCTCGGGAAGCTAGCTGTGGAGGAAGACCACTCCATAGATGAGTGAGTTTGGCCCTGGCTTTTGCTCCCTTTAGAGAGAGAAAGCCAGTCTCAAGTGATCTTACATGCTGTTTATGCCACCATATGCCAGCGAACGATTTTAAACTGATACCTTTCCTTCATTGAATATGTTGTGGGAAAAATGTACATGAGGGCAGAAGGAATGTCACGCCACTTGTCCCATGATATGATGACTGGGGGGCCCAAATATTCTTTATCTTTCCAGTAAATTATGAAGAAGGCTAGAGAGTTGGCTTGGGAGTATGGGAGATGATGGCCTTTTTATCCACAAACACGCCTGCTTCCCTGCTGACCCGCAGGCCAGTATGGTTCTTCAGTCTGCATTTCAGTTAAATTTGGAAATAGCCCATGTGAAGATGTTCAGATACCCTTACAGAATGGGGTTTTTTATTTTATTTTTTATTTTTATATATTTATTTGAGAGAGAAGTAGGGAGAGAGAGAGAAAGAAAGAGATAGAGAGAAAGAGAAAATGGGTGAGCCAGGGCCTCCAACCATTGCAAAGGAACTCCAGATGTGTGCACCTGGCTTACATGGGTCCTGGGGAATTGAAACTGGGTCCTTTGGCTTTTCAGGCAAGGGCCTTAACCTCTAAGCCATCTCTGCAGCTTGGATTTTTAAATTTTTATTTATTCTTTAAACCTTTCTTCTTTACATTTTTATATCTAAAATAGGCATTACTCTGATAGTCCAGTAATGCAATCAATCATGTTGGCATCTGCTTGTTGTTTCAGAGCATGACCACCCACCCCTGCAGCAGGCTAGTCTGAATAGATGTTGTAAGGCTGCACTTGCCTAGAAAGAGCAGCAATCCTCCTGTACCACTAATTTCTGCAGGGACAAACTGTGGAACTGGGGCACAATGGGCACTTACAGGTTTTGTTTAGATGCTACCTATTAGTAATTCACATTAAGCTGAAACATGGTTGCTTCCAAAACATGTAACAGTGTGATCAACTTTTATACATTTTTGTGCCCTTTAGTGTGTGCATGCAAACACATGGGTGCATGTAGATGTGTGTTTAGTTTTATTTTTACTTTTGATTGACAGATGATAATGGTGTATAATTTTTCAGGTACATTGTGATGTTTTAATATATGCACGCATTGTGAAATGAGTAAATCAGACCAATTTATCATTGCCTTCTGGGGTGAACATTTAAAATCCACTCTTTTGAGGAAAAAGTGGACTTTACAGTAGAGTAGCTGGAAGTGAGGATTAGAGAAAGGCAAATAGGGTCGGACTACAATATTTGAATCTGTTGGAAAAGGAAGACATATGATCCTAAGAAAGTGATATTTGTAAAGAAACATAGGTTTAAGCATGCTTTATAATGCTGTAACAGTAACTCATGGGTCACATCAAATATGAGGTATAAATACTGGAAATGTATACTTCAAGTTCACTAAACTCATAGCAAAGCTTTCTTTCATAGATTGCTTCAGAATCTGATTGACTGAGGAACAGTGTTGTGACTGTGCACTGGGTATAGAGAAGACCAGAAATATAGAGAGCAGGAAACAGCACTGTCATTCAAAAAGAACAGAGTGGGAAAGGAGGGGAGGAGGAACAGTTGTTCGTTATGAATCTTCTACTTGAATTTTTCCTGGGTGCATGTGTTACTTTGAGAAAATATTAAGGTAAGGACACATTAATAGTAATAGTAATAGTATAGGTGACAGAACCTGAACTCTGCAGACAATAGAGAGAGCATGACACTGGTACAGTGTGTGACTTCATTCACTCAAAGTCATGCTAAGGTGGAGCTGCATTTACTTGTGCAAAATAGTGGGTTTCCAGGTGGTGCGGGGCTCAGCAGTAGAACATTGTGCCTGTCAGGCCCAAGGCCTTGGAGTTGATCCCCAGCACAGGTAGCAAAAAAAAAAAAGTGGGTTTAGTAACATGGAGAAAAAAAAATTATTCTAAAAGACCACAAGATAGCAAGTCCCATGTTGAGAGCTTATACATTCCAACCAAAGGAGGCAGAAAGTTCCATCAGCCACTTCTCCTGAGGACAGAGTCATGAGGCCTGTGAGAATGCCTGAGCATGGAAAGGTCGAGTGCAATTAGCAGCTGACACAGGCCCTGAGGACAGGACTACAGTTTTCTTACTGTCCCCTGATCACTGCTAATTTGTTTTTTGTAAGTTCCTGGGTTTTAGGTTTGTAGAGAAGGGCTTAGCCTGATGCAGTGAAATCAGATTAGAAACAGTTCACTTCGTCTGACTTCATTTTCATTAAAATTCCTTAAATAACAGATCAGTAACCATCATGGATCGCATGCCCATGGGTCTCATTTGAGCCACTCTACTCGCCTAGATTAATCTAGGCATTGTCTTTCCAAGACTAAATGGAAATTGGACATTCGGTGTTTCAGTCAGTCTGGAATTACTACTAATGCTCCTGTGGGTCTGTATAAATCATAAAACCACCCCTGCTTCTCTGACTGGATTTAGCTCTAACATAAGAAACTGCATTTAAAGACTGATCATATTTCAGCATTCCCTCCTGCATCCTATTAGTGATTCCCGGGATGTGCCGGCCTCCTAGGTGGGTTTTGATAATTGTGCATGTCTGTAACACTTGCCGCAGCTTGGAAGGGCATCATTAAGCTGAGTGCACTAATGTGTTGACCCAGGAGGAACCAGAACTAGTGGGATTTGAATTGTAACTTGATTGAGATGTCAGGAGCAAACATGTCCTTTTAGCAGATGCTACCTGACCCGGATTCAGAAGCCAGAAGGTGAAATGTCTACCATTTAAAATGAGATGGAATCTTCACAAGATACTGTGCTGATCACCAAGCCCCACTTAGGACTTCTGCCTACACACATAGACCCAGCTAAAATGTTAGCAACAGTAGGGGCCTGTTCCTCCCACTGCAGGACATTTACTCA
Source organism: Orientallactaga sibirica (assembly GCA_036365145.1). Taxonomy (NCBI): domain Eukaryota; kingdom Metazoa; phylum Chordata; class Mammalia; order Rodentia; family Dipodidae; genus Orientallactaga; species Orientallactaga sibirica. Next base: position 29,246,301 of record JAEOAD010000006.1, read on the forward strand.
CTCAACAAACACGCCCTGAGCACATGCTGTGTGCCCAATATGGCTATAAGCAATTGCATGCATCATGAAGAAAACAGAAATAGCTGCGTCATGGAACTTGTGCTAACCCTTGACAATGAGGAGACGGAGGCTAGAAGAGTATCCTACACTTGTTTTCTTTTTTTTCTAGAGGAACACAAAGCTGATCTTAGATGGTCAGCTGAGTATTACAGGAAAATGCGTAACTTGCAAACGCATGTTGGTATAAACCTCAGTCTGGTATTAGTAACACTCATGTCATGAGCCAGCACTGCCTGGCACGTTAAATTTTCTATACATTTCCAATCTATCAAGAAAACTGACTTTCTCAACACTACATCCTTGTCATCTCTACATCTGTGCATTTGGGGAAAGAACACAGCAGAGGGACGACAGGGTGCTCTATGTGCAGATACACAGCTCATTGAAATCTATGGATTGTTTTTTTCATTTTGCTACTTTTTTCCCTAATCAGTAGGAAATGTGTGAGAATTCAGTACAGCATAGAAAAACATCTGAATATCAATAGAATGAAGCCTAGGAAGTTAATTAATACTGACTTAACTTATAGGTTTTCATTTAGTCTCACACATACAGGTGACTTCAGTGGTCATGACTAGAAAAAGCTTTACCTTCACCATTCTTTTCTTTTTCATTTTGTTTGTTTTTTGAAATAGAGTCTGGCTCTAGTCCTGGCTGACCTGGAATTCACTATGTAGTCTCAGGCTGGCCTCCAACACACGGTGATCCTCCTTCCTCTGCCATCTAAGTGCTGCGATTAAAGGCATGCACCTTCATCATTACTTTCATATTATCTAATGCAGACAGTGTATTCCAGGAAACAGGGTTTTAACATGTCCACTGCCTGTCCTTTCTCGCTGATACCCAGCTTCTCCTTCAAGGCTTCAAGGATCCTACAACAAGAGATCCGACAAGCTAGAGATCTCAGAAGCCACTATCTGTTCTGACACACTGATGATGCTACAACTAAAGCTGAGAAGTTCCTAGGCCGTCCAAGAAATGCATCTCAGAAAACTTAGCTCAGCCACATTCAGCCCACAGGGGAAGAAAACTCAAAACGGATATCCATCTCAATTCAGGTGACAGTTTCCAGCGCAGCAGAAATGCTAATGACTTTATGACCATGACTTTTAAACTTCCATAAGGCAACGTAATGGTAAATCTTGCAAACCTGTCAGGTGCTTTGGCCATGGCTGATAGCGTGATGACCAGCACATGATTGCCTTAACTCAGACTTAATGCAAAGCACAATGGACCCAGTGTCGAGGAGCCGAGCTCTGACCTCATTTGTATTTTATCTGTGTCACATCAGTGAAGCTGGGCTAGAAACATATCAGATATGCAGCACTGCGTGGTGACACCTCCCACTTTTCTGATGAGAACACTGGAGCTCAGATAGCTTGAGCAACTTTCCCAACATCACATAACTAGAAAGAGAAAAACAAGCTTGAAACTCAAGTTTCTACCACTCCGAAGACAGCACCCTTTTATCAGCCTTAATCTCTTTCACAGAAAAATCTATAGCATGCTCAGTCTTTCTCACCAAGCTGCCGTGAAAGCAAATGAGCTAACATTTATTTTTTAAGCTCTTTGAATGAACTTAAATATTATCTGAAAACTTATTTGTGCTTAGTACCAAAGTAAGCATGACTGCAGCCACCTTTACTAGACGTAGGTCATTGTTAGGATGGTCCATTTGCACCTAATGACACTATAGCAGTAAGCACCTTCCACATATTCATAGGACTCAGAAGTGCCACTAAACCCTGATCTCTATTCATGACTGGGGTTGAAGGAATTACCATCCATGGCCCCTATGCTGACCAAAGCCACAATTTAACTTCTGGGCTAAGTATCACAATGTGACCCATGTTCTAGGTCTAGTTCCACTACTAACGAGCATTTTCAGCCCCTTATCATACCCACCCCTTCACCTTCTGCCTTTAGAGTAACCTGTCATGAGGTGTTGTGGAGGTACTGCCGCTCTCAGAGATGAGAAGCAAGACGTGCTGAGCCATTTTATCTGCTGTGAAAGTCCCAAGTGGCACTTATTTAACTTTTACGTACAGAGTGCTATGAAATGAGCCATTGCCCAGGAAACACAAAAGCTAAGGGCCTTTCCTGCTGGGCCATTATGCCCCAAGAAGAAAAGGCCATTGTTCCCTTTGTGTGGTTTGTCATAGCATGTAGTGAGGATTCTTTCTCTCTCAGATCTCTCTGGGGTGATGGAAAGCTAAGCATCTCATTGACTGGATTAATTCCCAGCTTCCACCGAATTAACTAAACATCTCCAAAGGTAAAAATGAAAGGAACTTTGAAGGATTCTATGCCCAGTGACAAGGCCACGCTGCTGGAGTGACCACTGGACAAAGCACAATGAGAGGTCCTGGGATCTGTGGAAATGGCTGGACAGTAAATTCAAGGTACTAAACTGCTGTGTCACAGGAGTCTAATGTGTTGGATTTTTGTGTGAGGATTTCCCAAGTCTTTGCCCAACATCCTAATATGCATCCACTTTCTTCAGCATCTTCCTCCCTTTTTCTGTTTTGATTTTTTTTAGTTTTTTTAAAAAATATTTTATTTATTTATTTGCAAGTGGAGAGAAAGAATAGGTATGCCAGGGTCTCTAACCATTGCAAACAAACCCCAAACACATGCACCACCTTGTGCATCTGGCTTACGTGGGTACTGGAGAATTGAACCTGGGTCCTTAGGCTTCACAGGCAAGTGCTTTCTTACTTTTTGTTATTCTCATTATATTTAGAAATAGAAAATATGAATCATTATGAGGCTGCCATTTTGTCTGGAAACCTACTATTTTCTCATGTAGTTGAAATATTTTCCCCAATGTCTCCCCTTCACATACAGTGCATACTAGTGAACACCATTTGTTCACTCTCACGATGGCCTTCTTCAGTGGTCACTATCTTCATCCTACCGACAGCAGACCTGAGGCTCCAGAAGACTAAGTTCCCCCAAATATAAATTTTTATACCCTGAGTATCTGATGTTGTTATCAAAACCCAGAATATGCACATGGATTATCTTGGCTTATGCCCTGAAATTTTCTACAAAGATTGCTGGGTACTAGTGGGTAACAACAGGAAAAAAAAAAAATTGTACTTCTAAGTTCCCCCAGCAAAATAATGGCAACATTAACAAAAAACACAGATGTGACCTCAAACCTCTTCACATATATCATTTATTTACTATTCTTTTATTTTTCTGTGATAGGCCAAAGAAGAAACAAAGCCGTAATATAAATTTTATTTATTTATTTATTTATTTATTTATTTATTTATTTATTTATTTGAGAGTGACAGACAGAGAGAGAAAGAGGCAGATAGAGAGAGAGAATGGGCATGCCAGGGACTCTAGCCACTGCCAATGAATTCCAGACGCATGTGCCATCGGAATGTGCATGGGGCTTACACGGGTCCTGGGAAATCGAGCCACAAACCAGGGTCCTTATACTTCACAGGCAAGCGCTTAACTGCTAAGCCATCTCTCCAGGCCCCATAATATAAATTTTTTGACTCCAGCGATGTGCATTCTCACTTGGCCATAGTGGGGCAAGGGTTACATAATTTTAGAAACTAACAACTCAAACCTGAGGATCCTCTGAGGATGGCTTTGTGTTTTAGACATCAGGAATGTGTGCCCCCATGTAGGCTAAATGATTGGCCCTCCCACGACAGGTTGGTAAGGACAACTTATACAGGAATCAACCAAAAAGCAAAGTGGTGTGTTAATATCAATCTCCCCATGGGCTGCAGCCATACTGGCAGGTAGTTGCTGTCATACCGTGCATTGCCCACCAGGTAATTCCAAGGTCGTCTTGCACTCTGACCCACCAATCTTATCTAAAACACCAATGAGAAATCACTGTTGCACAGACCATGTAGCTTCGATTTACTGCTTGTACAAACAACCTCAGGTTGCTCTTCTGATTCCTTCTCACTCAAAGCATTTCAAGGGTAATTGTAAGCAATTCACTTTGCATAAAAACTGTAGTGATAAACAGAGTTTTCACTTCCTGAAAGATTAGATACAAAATCATCCTATCATTTCACATTTTAGAACCTAAATAGAAGACTCAATTAATTGTGAAATGAAAGCATGGATGTGTATTGTTTTCAAAGAAGCAGGATGCAAAATATATACGCCCCTATTGAACGAACTCAAAATTGTATAAGCTTTAGAATTCTTTGTTGAATTATGTTTTCCATGTAAATTTTTTGAAACAAAGAAAACTATAAATAGTGACATTTATGGATTACTGTACTATTCTTACTGACCGGTCAGAGGCTATAAATTTCCAAAAATGATTTTATATTTAATTTACATTACCAACCACAGTTTAGAAAGGGAAGTAAAAATGTGGCCTAAACAATGCCCAGCTTGGTCTCATTTCAGTGGCTTACTGTAGGAAGTGTTATTTGCTGTTTTCTTTTCTAATTAGCATCTTTAAAGAGAGAAATGTTCCCTATAACTTCACTCCCCTTTATTGTACAGAAAGAGTGGCTGGTGTACCCCAGGAAATAGTTTGCAAAGGTTTAGCTTGCTCTTTGCTCCCACCTAGTGTTCAATTGCTGGCATAGCAAGTTTTAAAATGGCTTGTGAGCATAAAATGTTCATGAAAAGAAATGTTGATTTATTAATATATGGATCTGCTTGTTTTGCCTTGTTGCTGTTTTGTTTTCTGTGCTAAAAGTGAACTCAGAAGTGCAGTGAGTATTTTTGTCTATCAACAGGCTTGTAAGCACTGTTTGAGTAGCAGCTCACAGTGACAAGCTAAAGCTGCCTTGGTATGTGTATGTATAAAATGTAGGCGCTCAAGGGGCACGGACACCATTAGATTACTGCTGTCTTCTTTCATGGCTGATGAGGACATAGAGGCTTGAGAGGTAAAGTGACTTGTTCAAAGTGACACGCCAGTTATTTGTCAATGCAGAACTGGAAATAAGGTTAGCCAGCTGTGAGTCCAGGCTACCTTCCACCAAGCACCCTTCTTACCAACTGTTGTCACAGTCCATGCTGTAAAGAGGCCCACATTGTATGAACAGTGAGACTACCGTTAGTTCTACAAAATAATTCTCAAAATCGTACTACTTAACATATTTTTCCACAATTGATTATTCTTCTTATGAAAAAACAATTAACAATGAGATTTAAGAAGTTATATTTGCATTTGGATTTTTAATTCACTAAATCATAACTCATTTTTCTTTTAAGTTGCACATAATTAACTGCTATCCCTAGACTATATTTTATGTGGCTAACAATATCTGTTTCACTTTGCATTTACTTTTGTGGTAACTGGGCTGGAGAGATGGCTTAGCCATTAAGATGCTTGCCTGAAAAACCAAAGGACCCAGGTTTGATTCCCCAGTACCCATGTAAAGACAGATGCACAAAGTGGTGCATGCACCTGGAGTTCATTTGCAGTAGCTAGAGGCCCAGGCATGCCTAGTGTCTCTATCTGCCTCTTCCCCACCTCTCTCTACCTCTCTCTCTAATAAATAAATAAAATAAAAACTAATAGTCTGCATATCCATTAGCCTTTGTAAGTGTTTTTGTTTCTGGTCTTTGCCAAGACTTTCCTCCTTGCTTTGCCAATGTAAGATATAAACTAATAATATCTTTCTTTGTCTTTAGAAAAATTCTCCAAAATGTGAAACACAAGCCAATGTTCCTTGTTCTTTAAGACCTTTTTGTAAATTCTTAAAAAGGAAGAACTCCCACCCGAGCATGGTGGTGCACGTCTTTAATGCCAGTACTCGGGAGGCGGAGGTAGGAGGATCGCCAAGAGTTCAAGGCCAGCCTAAGAGTACATAGTGAATTCCAGGTCAGCCTGAGCTAGAGTGAGACCCTACCTTGAGAAACCAAAAATAAATAAATAAATAAGAACTCTGAAGTTTGAAAGGACCCCTGAACACATCCTGTCACATTCCAGGATTTCACCTTTTGTAGCTGAGGACACTGAAACCTACCTAGGTCCTTGATAATGACATTATTCCTACTGATTTCCTCCTTATGCCTGGTTATGCCTGTGAGAATGACTCAGTGGGTGTTGCCATTATGACTGTATCCACCAGGAATAGAAGCCCACCAAAAGCTATGCAGCTTCAGGGCCCTAAGGCCATGATCTTGATTAGAGAAGTTTCTCTCTTCAGATGGCAATGACCACTGGGATGACTTAAAACTCACCAAAGTGCTGAGAAGAAGTGGATAGTGGAGGGTTCAGCACTGAGACATCTCTACCACACCCTCCAAGGCTCAGGGACCCTTGTGGAAGAGGTGACAGAAAGAACGTGGAAGCCAAACATAACTATTTAGAGGGCACTTTGGTGGGAATAATATATTTACTAGAGTTTATGACCTCCCAGGCCAGAGGCTTTTGATTAGGTTTTCAGTACCAGGCGTGGATTTAGCAGGCCTCAAGTCCAATCAGAGAGCATTTGGTTCCCCCCCGTAACAGACATGCCACCATTGCACCAGTTGATACGTTTGGCTTGGCTGGACAGAGATAAAGCTTGCAGGGTCCACTATTGGTTAAGACTATTGATAACTTTTCTCCCCCAACCGTCTGCATAGCTCTTTCCAGCATCCTGACAGCTAGTCAGCAGGGAGGAGGCTTCCAGCTTACCTCTGGCTTGATTTTTCAGTGAACTGCAGTCCAGACATGTGAAGTCATTAGCAATATGGTCTTATAATCTAGTTTTGTAGGATAACCAAGAGCCTCGGCAATGGCTTGTAATGTTTGGGGGGCATTCGGGGTCTCCCTGGCCAACAACTTGCTAGAGGGTATCCCACTCCTGGCACTATGGCTTTTTGACACAACATTAAACACCTTGACAGGATACTTTTGCTCAAACTCTTTTTTAGCATATCTATTATTAGCTAGCAAAGAAGAGGTCTCCATATGGCTGATTCATAACATCTAAAATTTTTTATTAAGAAGAAACTTTGCCTGGACACATCACATGTTGGTACCACTGTTTCCCTCCTCTCTGTCCCCACTCCACTGAGGGCTCTCCCGAGTGGGACTGCTGCTATTCCCATGGAGTTGTGAGTTACGAGTTGTGAGAGCAGCAGGGGAGACATGGACAGAAGTCAGCCCAGGACACATAAGAGAGAAAAGGGCTGCGAACTAGAAGAAAAAGATAATAAATCTCTATTTTCAACAAACAGGACTGGCTTCTATGAAAAATGAAAAGTTTTCAAATGCTAATTAATCATTGCCTTTTTACTTAAACCAGAGTGATTGTATACATACACACAGTAGCTAAGTAAATGCCGACGCTTTTCTTCGAATCACTGATAAAGAGTGAAACAGGAGCAATGCACGTTTGCCAGATGATTCTGCGAGCAAAGCAAGGCACGTTGAGGTACTTCAAAACATGTGGCTAACTGGCCAAACGCTTCACAGGAAGGGACAGTCCCACCTGCTGCAGCAGTGTGCTAAACAAGACCACCTGGCTGCAGCTGCACTTGGAAGACTATGGGAAAACAAGTTACTGACCAGAGAGCTCCTGGGTGAAGTGAGGGGACACAGAGCCCTCCCATACAGCCAGGGAGGGAAATCTGCTGGCAGGTCCTTTCCAAGGACAGCGTCCTGACCACACAGATTAAATATAGGTGAGCATTACAAAGTTGTGTGCCTGCTTTTCAGCCTCTCTTGTTGGAATGATGATATCCAAAGATAGGAAACAAAATCACCATTTGAATGAGATACAATGACGACTACAAATTATACTTTCATCCAGGTTGAAAAGTGGGTGGGGCGCCGTGTGTGTGTGTGTGTGTGTGTGTGTGTGTGTGTGTGTGTGTGTATGCGTGTTACAGTAAAAATCTAACCCAAAATATTCCAGACCTTTGGTCTTAAAGTAAACAAGTTTTGCAGGCTATTCAAAAAAAGAAAGAAAGAAAGAAAGAAAGAAAGAAAGAAAGAAAGAAAGAAAGAAAGAAAGAAAGAAAGAGAGAAAGAAAAAGAAGAAAGAAAGAAAGAAATCTGCTTTCTCTTCTCTTCCTTCTGTCTGACCCTCCCACACATTTCCTTACCACCCAGCCTCCCAACCTCCCCCACCCCAGTCTCTCACAGTCAAACCCCCAACCCCCCGCTGCCTTCCCTCAGAGTATAAATTGTGCGTTGCTTTGACTGCCCTGCCCCTTTCTCCTTCCCCATCCCTGGCATTATTGGATGGTCCCAGAGCACAGTTTTGAAGAAAGTAATCACCTAAAATTAAATGTAGTCACAGGTCTGGGTACTGGAGAGGCCCAGTTTAAAACTAATGCAAAACTCAGTGAAATGTTCCTTACAAAGTCTGCAGAAGGTTCTCCATAAAGTCTTCCAAAATAGAATGCACTGGAACAGCACTCGTGAAAGCTTCTACATGGCTTAATAAAGGGAACGTGGAATATGTGCTTTACTTCCAAAAGCATTTGTAACTAAAGAGGCAGAGAAATGCTCTGCTTGTTCAAATGAAGGTGACATAAGGCACTTCTAATACGTAAGGTGTCTTCACACTTGCTGTCACCTGACGGTGTCTTTCCTCCCCTGGATGGCGAGGCCAACCATTCCTCTGTGGATTCCCACACAGAGCTTCAGGGGAGCTTCCTACCAGCCTGCTCCTTTACTGCCCCCCATACCGCAATAGCTCCAGAATATTTGTCATTTTGCATCTTAGCAATCCACACAGTGTCTGTGTTACATGAAAGAAACAATTTTCATCTGTGTAATTCTTGGTCAAAAAAGAAAGGATAATGACTGTTACAGGAATGCTACACAATGTTCAAAATTACAACCAGATCATTTGTAAGGTTCGGGAGTGACCACAACCACACAAACCACTCTGAGGCAAAGATGAAAGCTTTATTCAGGAAAAGCACAAGCTGCCAGGGCTGGCTCACAAGAGAGGAGCACAGCCCACCTGAGTTCCTCAGGCAGTGGGCTTTACAGGGCTTTCAGTTGGGGGAAGGTGAGGAAAGGAAGAGCTGAGGGGAGATCTGAGATAGCCAGGGTGTGACACCAGAACAGAGACCAACTGATTTACAAAATAAGGGGGCAGGAAACCATGACCTGGGGGCATTGCAGGCAAGGAGGGGATAATGGCTGGGTGGGTTTCTTGAGGAATGTGGATAATCCACTTCCATATGTCTCTGTCCCCATCCTGCTGTCCTTGGTGACTCCATATTGGGGCCTATCAGACCTAACAATACTCTTACCATAAACCACCCAAGATTTTAGAGTCCCACTTCTTTTAATATGTAACAACAAATCACAATGTAGAAGGCTTCTTATTAAAAGCAATTACAAAATATCCAGGTTTGTGCTGAAGAGATGGTTTTGCATTTAAGGCACTTGCCTGCAAAGCCAAAGGACCCCAGTTCAATTCCCCAGGACCCATGTTAGCCAGATGCACAAGGTGGTGCTTATGTCTGGGGTTTGTTTGTACTTGTTGGAGGCCCTGGTCTGACAATTCTCTTTCTCTCTGTCTGCCTCTTTCTTTCTCTCTCTCTCAAATAAATGAATTTTTTTTTAAAAAACATCCAGGTTTTGTATGGCACCACAATGCAAGGGATTCCTACTATAAATATTATCTGTTCACTAACACCATCAGTATTAATTATACAGCAACACTTTATCTGCATTTTCAATTTACTTACCAATATCATGTGCAGTGCAGATTGCCTTGTGGGAATTATGAAACCTGCACAGTCTGGAATAAAGGTACTCTAGTACAGAGAATAGCTGCTTGTGCACTCACAGAACCCCCTCCACAAAGGACTGCATGCTGATGTCTCTTATCTGAATAGTACCTGAAACTGTGCTTTGCTAAGGGCCTTATTTTTGGGCTGGCAGTAGGAGGAGAGCTGCAGGATCTATTTCCTTTGTTTCCCACTGATAAGGTTCATTCAATGTAAAAATGCACAAGAATGGGAGAAGGTATCCCCGTGGGTATCTGATTGTGTACACTGAGCATTGGACTCCTCATAAAGCTGACTCCTCTGTGTAACTCAGCCTTGTGTGAAATCAACTATATTGATTTTACCTTTATTTCCTCTTTCATGTAGGCCTTAATTTCAGTTTAAAGTCCTACCATTAGATACCTGGTACAAATATCATTTCAAAACATTTTCCTTACAATTTTCCCCGGTGTTCATGATAAGTTATACATTCTCCTAGACTTTACAATACCAAAGAAAAGGTAAGAAGCAGGCTTGGTTAAGTGCAAAAGCTGAATTTGAGACAATTCTGTATTCTGTTGCTATTTTTCTTGACACAAATGAAGAAAAGAGGACAGCCTTCAAAAGACTGTAGGTATAAGACTAAGAAGTAAAGATGCAATCACAGTGAAAACAGATTATAGACCTTCATCCTTCTATGACTTTCTCTACCATTCTCCAGCCAGCAGCCTCTGTTACCCATATTTCTGTGCTTAGCTGGCCAGCACCTGACCTTCAGGAAAAGCAACCCTGAGATTCTAGTTTCCAAGTGTGCTATGTAAATACACACACACACACACACACACACACACACACACACACACCACATACCACATATTCCATTATACTCTCTATTATATCAGAAATCAAGAATTCATTACACTAAAAGTGTTTTGAACTGCATTTATGAATGGTTAACATAATTTGACCTTATCTCCAGTTTCAAAACCCTTCTCAGTTTCTGGAACCTTCCCTGGCCTCTTACCAATAGCCAAGATGAATCATCCGTTCAGGGTGAGTGCAGAGCACCTAAAGCCCCGTCCTTCTGGCTTACTGTTACTGCTCATTGGTGTGGCTTCTTCTTCTTCACTAATGAACACAGTTACTGTTTATGCTTTAGTCATGCACACAAGTGTCAGAAAATAGCACATGCTGAAATAGCAAAAACCAGCACAACACAGGGGAAAGGAGACAACTGTATTTCATTAAAATCAAAAACTTTAAAGCCAGGCATGGTGGCACACGCCTTTAATCCAGCATTCAAGAGGCTGATAGGAGGACTACCATGAGTTTGAGGCCAGCCTGGGACTACAGAGTGAGTTCCAGGTCAGCCTGGGCTAGAGTGAGACCCTATCTTGAAAAAAAGTTAACAACTTTAGCATTCTAAAGGATATCAACAAGAAAATGAAAAGATAATACAGAGAGTGAGAGTAAATATATGCAGCTCATATATCTGTATAAGTGCTTTGAATATATATACAGGCATCCAGATTTTTTAAGGGTGGATAATTTGAATAGCCATTTCTAAAAAACAAATAGATGCATAAATAGTCAATAAGTACAGGAGAAGAATGTGCAACATCATTCATGTTAAGAAAACCAAAATAGAGGAGACATGGCTTAGTGGTTAAGGTGTTTCCCTGCAAAGCCAAAGGACCAAGGCTCAATTCTCTAGGATCCATGTAAACTAGATGCACAAGATGATGCGTGCATCTGGAGTTCATTTGCAGTGGCTGGAGGCCTTGGTAAACCCATTCTCTTCCTCCCCACCCCTCTCTCTCACTCTCTCTCTCTCTCTCTCTCTCTCAAATAAATAACTAAATGAAAAGAAAACCAAAATAGACACTACAGTGGGCTACCACTTCACACCAACTGAAACAGGTGTAATCAAAACAATGGACCATAATGAATTATGGCAAGAATGTCCTCAAACATTGCTGATGAGAATGTAAACCATACAGCCACCCTAGAGAACATCTTCCCACCACTAAGTTGATACTCACCAGCAAATAAAATACATATTCACCTAGGAACATTCAGAGATGCATTATAAATAATAGCCAAAAGTGACTCAAAGGACCAACCTTTCACGAATGGGTAACAAAACATAGTACATGGAGACTGGGAGATTTCCTAGGAATGAAAAGAAAGGATTAATTATGGTTTGGATGTGAAATGTACTCCATAAGCTCATGTGTTTGAACATTTGGTCCTCAAATGATGGTTGTAGTGCCTTTAAGGACTGTGGCCTCACTGGAGGGAGGAAGTCACAAGAGGAAGTCTCAAAGTGTTATAGCCTGGCCCTCCTCCTTATCCTCTTTCTCCTTCACTATGACTGCAATTGGACCAGCTACCTATGTTCACAACAGCGTGTCTTCCCCTCCATGCTGGACTGGACCCTTCCTATCCTAAGTTGCTTTTATCAGGTATTTTGTCTCAACAATGAGAAAAATAACTAATGTAGGAATTTATTCTGCTACATGACTGAACCTTTAAAATATAATACTAAGTAAAAGATGCCAGTCACAAATGGCCACATGCTATTTTATTACATTTATAGGAAATGTCGTTAGGCAAATATATCAAAAAATAAAACAGATTCACCATTTCTCCAGACTGGGAGCAGCAAGAGAATAAGTGGCAAGTGCTAATGGCCATGGAAAATCTATTTGCAGTGATCAAAATGTTCTAAAGCTAGTGTGGACAAGACCCTGGATTTGACCCCCCAGGATCACACACACACACACACACACACACACCACTGTTAGATGGTGGTGATATTTGCACAATTCTATGAGTACACTAAAACAATTGAAATGTGCAGCTTTAATGATTTTTACTGTATCTAAATTACTTCTCAATAAAGATTTGTGTGAGAGGCCAACAAAATGGCTCAGTAGGTAAGAGTGCTTCTCCAAGATTAAGGACCTGAGTTCAATCCCCACCACCTACATTTACCTACATGGCCACACATGCTTATCACCCTAGCACTAAGCAGAGTGGAGATAGAAGGACTGATGCGACTCACTGGTCAGCAAGTCTAAGAAGAAAAAAAAAGTGCTCCAGGTTCAGTGAGAAACTTGATCTCAAAATAAAAAAAATAATAATAAAGTAAAATAATAAAGCAGAAAAAGACACTGGATATCCTCCTCTGGTGGGCAAGAGAAAAACATGCACATGAGTACACGTGCACACACACACACACACACACATACACACAGAAAGATATTTGAGTGCATTTGTATGCAGTATATACAATAGCTTACATGTCACTCTTCTTCCTTCATAGTCAAGTCCCCAGGGCAAGCTCACAGACTAGAGAAAGAAACATAAAATCTCCCCTGTGTTTGCAAGAATTTAGAGCTGAAACAACTGAAGCTTCTATTACTGCCATACAGTTGCTTTTTGATTTCCTTGACAACGCATGGGGAAAAAATAGTGACTTCCCCCCATTCAGCCTACAAAAATGCTATCTGACAGACTCTCAGAATTCTCAAACACACACAAGAATACATTGATAGTGGCACCTTAGTGGACTAAACCTGCACTCTCCTGCACAGCAGCCACTGGCTTCCTGCAGCATCTAAACATTTAAAGCATGACCAATTGGACTTGCGCTATAATGTAAATTTTAAATACATATTCAGTTTTATTTTGTTTTTGCTTGTTCATTTTTGAGGCAGAGTCTCAATCTAGCCCAGGCTTACTTGGAACTCACTGTGTATACCAGGTTGGGCTCGAACTCAATCCTCCTACCCCCCAGCCTCCCAAGTACTGGGATTAAAGGCATGAACCACCACCCTCAACTACACCTGACCTTTTTTAAAAGTAAAATGTCTTATTAACAAGATTTATTACATTGATTATATATTGAAATGACCATGTATTATTGGTTTATATAAAACATGTTATTAAAATTTATTTTACCATTTTCTTGTATTTTTCATGAAATTACTTCCAGAACATTTAAAATTTGATGTATGGCTCACATTATATTTATACTGAATTGCCCTTGTCTAGAAACTTGAGTGCTAAAATTTCCAAAACCAGGATTAACAGACAAATATTGCTAAATGAGATCTCAGACTAGTCATAAAAACCCTAGTCATGAAAAACCCTGGAAGCTTGGAAAGACTGGGGACAAAAAGAATGCTTTTCTAGGAAGCTGTTGAAATATAGGTATAAAACAGCAGGAAACAGGAAGCATGGGACCGTTGCTCTCTCCTCTCTCTTCTTCCCTTCCTCTCCACAACATTGAAAATCCCTAGACAAATGTAATGTAGAGCTTCTTGGATATGCGTTAATAGCATGGGCAGAAATAAAAACAATCTCATATAATTGTACTTACAGTAACTATTAGTTTATATCTATCTTGTCTTTAAGGATAGTGTATGATTTTTTTTTTTTTTTGCAAATACTCAGCACATAGTGGCTATACAAAACCTTGGAAGGCATCACCATACCTGTGCAACAAAGAAATAAGCCATTGTATGCTAAAAGGACAAACAAGACTAAAAACCTCAGTAAGTAGTCATTAAACTTAAGCTACACAGGAAAGAGCCTGGCCAAGCCCTCATTATTTGTTCTGTGTTTTTGTCAGCCTTCCAGATCTGGAGATGTTAAGCCCCTTGGTACCTCCAATTAGCACCATGAATAACCAAACTCTATCAAAGGGAAAATAATATTAGTATTTAACCTACAATTTTGAATATGTGATCAAATTTATCTTTAGATGAACAGAGGAAAAATGAAAATATCTAGCAAGGAATAACCAGGATCATATGATCCAAAATCTTGAGAAGTTTTAGTCTTAATGCACAATGATTATCTACCATGATCCAAAAGATCCAATAAATAATGAGTGAGTAGAAAATAAAATGAACCAAAGCAAGCCGAGTCTGATATCCATGGGAGTTATAAACTAGAGCCTGTCTACTCTTGGCAGCTGGGCTGCATCAAGCTGTTCACATACTAGTTTGTTTTTACCCAATTCCCTGCTTTAAAAAGCAATTTTAATGAGCATAAGGGCAGATATTTATCCTGGAAAATCAGTAACAGCCATGTTGGAGCTGCAGAAGAGTGCGCCTCTGGGACATTGGTGACATCAAATATATTATTTCTGACTTTTAAACAACTAAACAGCAGGAATTCTGCCTCAGATTTTTATTAGGTGCTAGTGGAGCTGGGGAGACTGGTATGTGGGGAAAGTGAGGGCCATTGAAATGTGTGCAGATGTGTTAATATTGGGGCATTTTAAGGAACCAATGACTTCAATCTAAATTTGGAATTGTATTTTTTATTTTGTTTACTTTTGTTTTGTTTTGTTTTGTTTTGTTTTGTTTTGTTTTGTTTTGCTCTGCTAAGTGATATCATAATCTGAGCAGTCAATTTCAAAACAAATGTATGTTCACTACTCTCCCACTGCTGTTGCATATCAATTTGGGAAACAGAGTTGGATAACTTGCATCATAATGAGAAATATCTTTACTTTTTCACATCAATTTATTAATGTTGAGTAATGAACAACTTCAATCTACAATAATGTTTTTATAATTTCAAGCCAATACGTCAGGCAAATATAGGAAATAATAGCAGGAAAAATTCAAAAATTGTTATTTATTTATTTGAGAGTGACAGACAAACAGAGAGAGAAAGAAGCAGAGAGAGAGAGAATGGGCACACCAGGGCCTCCAGCCATTGCAAACAAACTCCAGATGCATGCACCACCTTGTACATCTGGCTTACGTGGGTCCTGTGGAATCGAGCCTTGAACCAGGGTCCTTAGGCTTCACACTTAGGCATCTCTCCAGCCCCAGTTTCAAAAAATTTTAACATCAAAATATTTTAACTCGGGCTGGAGAGATGGCTTAGCAGTTAAAGCACTTGCCTATGAAGCTTACGGACCCATGTTCCAGCTCTCTCCAGGTCCCACATTATCCAGATGCACAAAGGTGAGGCAAGCACAAGGTCGCACATGCCCACTAGGTAGTGCAAGTGTCTGGAGTTCAATTGCAGTGGCTGAGACCCTGGCATACTAATGCTAATTCTCTCTCTCTCTCTCTCTCTCTCTCTCTCTCCATATATATATATATAAAGTCTCTCTTCTGTTTGATATCTTTTTATTTTCACCTTTCCTAATCATCCCTGACAATGTGTGGATGGGCCCAAAACCAGGTAACAATAGGTCACGAAGGCCAACAATAAAGTCGTGAATGCAGCAGCCACTTCATGTTCCCAAGACGACATTTCGGAGCATTCTTCCTTACCCTCTGGCTCTTACTTGTTTTCCACACGCCTTCCCCAATGTTTTCTGAGCCTTGGTGGTCGTGATAGAGCTGTCTCATTTAGTGTTGAGCGCATAACTGTCACTTCTCAGCATTTTGAGGAGTTTTGAGTCTCTCCAGTCATAACTGCCTCTGTGAAAAGAAGTACCTGTGACCAAAAGTGAGAGCGGTACTACTCTATGAGCATCAACCTAAGTATTTAGAGGGCAATTTGAGGGGCACAACATATCCATTTAGCCAAACAATACTGTCAGTTTCCCTCCTAGGGCTTATAATTTCCCCAGTCACAGGCTCTTGACGACATTTTCAGTGCCAGGTGTGCATTCCTTCCCATGCAGCTGGTCTCATATCTAATAAAAGAGCACTTTGTTACCCCCATAACAGTCATGCCACCATTGTGTCAGTGGGTACACCTTGCCTGGTAGGTTAGCCATGACCTTGCAGGATGTACTGCTGGTTTAGCTATTGTTGATTTATCTACTCCAACAGTCTTCATAGCACTTTCTAGCACTATGGCATCTAGTCGGGAAGCTTCTAGATCAGGTCCCGCTTGATTTCTCACTGATTGCAACTGAAGCATGTGCTATTTTTGTGCCCAGCTCTACTTGGGGACTAAGGATCTTCACTTCAGTCAGCAGGCTGTGGAACAGGTACCTTTAACCCCTGAGCCATCTACTCAGCCCCTAATTTTGCTTTGGTTTTTGTTTTTTTTTTTGTTTGTTTTGTTTTGTTTTTTTTTGAGACAGGGTCTCACTCTGCAGCCTTGGCTATTATAGAACTCAATCTGTAGCTCAGGCTGGCCTCAAATTCACAACAAGCCTCCTGCCTTCACCCTTCCCCCACCCCCGCCATCTGAAATGCTGGAATTACAGGCATCATGTGGTAATCCCCAGCTCAGAAGTCTTCCTTTCTACCACAAAACACTAAGATAAACCATCATTTGAATCCAAAGTGTGATGGGTGTGTATTTAGAGTCTTTGATTTGAAAGTCAAGACAATTATGCTAACCACTCTATCAAAATGGACGTGGTTGTGGGAAGATTTGAGGATGGGTGTGTAAAAGAAGTTGAGCCAAAAAGTTCCTATTATAAACACAGTAAAATCCTGTGCATTCATAAATTGTGTAGCGTAGCGGCACAGGGATGTGTGTGTGACACCTCAAATAAAGCATAAACGGTCTTTTAATCTCTGCTAAATCCTAGATTAAAACTAGAAAAATTTGAATTTGAATGATTTTAATTCACTGCTTTTGTCCCCTACATATGCACCACACTTCCTTGTTTCTTGGATAATTTTTTGTAATATTTTTTGTTGTAGACTGAGCTTTTCAGATAATATTCTGCAACAATGATCAGTTCTATTTCCAGTCTGAAGATTGTTGTTCAATTTTGTTTATTCTAGTAAAAGTACTTATGATTGAATTTATGAAGGGCATCACTCCCCAAATATGAAGATACTGATGTCTGTTTGGTTGTTGTTTGCCTTCATTCTCAGCCTACCTTCCTGATGGTCACCCCTGTGTCTTTATAGCACAGAATTTGTTCTGATAGTTTAAACCAACAAGCCTTCTACTTTCTACTCATGGATCTTTCTGTAAACTGGGAAGCACATGTTAACTCTTCTCTGCGCCTGAGTTCAGGTCTGCCAATGGAAGATAAGTGGCTGGCTTGGGACCTCGGTGCTCTCCAGTGTGCTGTACACCTCGTCATGGAGATGCACTCGAGAGCTGAGCATATGGGAAAGTTGTGGGATGTGTAAGAAGCAAAGCTTTCTCATTTGCTACCAAGAGAAATTAGATATAATTTCATTTCTCTTAGCCACCCTCCTCCAACATTGGATTCATTTTCTGGTAGATAATAAGGTTTATCATAATGAAAGGACATTTCACAACAGGTCACCACTGAAAATTGTAGATATTTTAATATACAACCATGTGCATCCACTAATGCATTTGTTATTGCATTTCATTGTTATTCTGTGCTGAGAAAAAATAAACATGTAAGTAACCTCTGCAGGCAGTTCAATGTCATTAAAAACATTCTGTTTTAAATAGCCAGAGAAGACAAGTGAGAAAATCCAAACAAGTTTTCTTTCATAGAGTGCAAAGCAAAGATATCTGTGCAGTCATATCTAATTATTATTATCTCATTACTGAACTAAGGGACAAAAGAAAAAAAAAACGAATCTCAACTGACAAAAGGTAAACAAGCCGGTGTTTTCTCTCCATTTCTGAAAAATGATCCTATGATGTTTGGGCCATAATGAACACGCCATTGAGCATTCGCTTTTATTTATTCAACAAGCATGTATCAAATGCCTGCTGTGAGGCAGGCACTGCTAAGCACTTCTATATCAAGTGTGTGAATCACTTCTGCACAATGACAAGAGTGTCCTGTATGTTGGGGAATCCAGAGGACAGGTTCAGGCAGTACACCCCAGAATGGGTGACATGACTTAATCCCACAGCATGAATAGAAATTGCCCCAGAATCTGGAGAAGAGACCAGGTGTTCTGCATGCAGGCAGAAGCATGAGTTATGGAAGGAGCTGTGAGAAAGCAAAAACAAAGCAGATTCATGTCAGGAAGTAGCTCATATCTCAAGCCATGACCTTGAAGTTATGTGGAATGTGAAGAATGTGGCTCTGGGGGCCTGCCCTGCTCTGCACTCTTGGATGCTCTCAAGATCTACCTATGGATGTCTTTTCCAGTTACTCAGCATGTGTTATGGAGGTGTTTAGAAATCAAGCTAGCTTGCTGATTCTTAGAAGCAGGGCAAAGTAAATACATTAGTAGATAGTGTGGGTCTGGCCAGGCCGTTACATTATCTTCCTGTTTAGAGGTTAAAGGCACTTCTCTGAAATTTAATTATCAATTAATCATTCTGGAAATGTCCACTTTGTAAAAATCAGTGCCACTCAATGAATGTGATAATCTGTACTTCTTTTTTTTTTTTTTTCATTTTAACTGTTTTCAGCTTAACCTTTTAGGTAGGTTGTGGCTGCTTGTGCTTGACATTTATTAACCTTTTATAAAGTAATTATTATTGGGAATAGAGAACAGCCTGCTAATGAATCCATTCATTTGAACAGAATGGCACATATTCTTCCATGTGCTGCATTAAGAACTATCACTTCTTAATCGGACTAGTTTATTTGAGTATCATAAAAGTGCACTCACCACATACACACATCATACATATGCATACTCACCACAAAAAATGAACTGTCAAGCTATGAAATAAATATAGAAGAAACTCAATGCATATTCTGAAGTGAAAGAGGCCACCTTTTGCTGATACATACTGTAATTTCAACAGCTGTAATTTCAACTATGCGACATTCTGAGAAGGGTGAAATTAAGGAAAAAATTTGAAAATCAGTTGTTGGAGCTGGAGAAATGGCTCAATGGTTAAGGAGCTTGCTTGCAAAGCCTAATGACCTAGTTTTGATTCCCCAGTACCACATAAATCCAAATGCACAAAGAGGCACATGCATTTGGAGTTTGTTTGCAGCAGCTAGAAGCCCTGTCATGCCCATCCATATTCTCTCTCTCTCACTCTCTCTCTCCTTGCAAATAAACAAAAAAAATATTTTTAAAATAAAAAATAAATTTTAAAAAAATACCAGTCATTGCCAGAGATAAGGAGTCAAGATCTATGAACAGGCACAACACAGGAAATTTTCAGGGCAGAGAAACTTTGAGCTTTGGGAGGGAAAGAGAAATAAGCAAAAAGATGTGTGGCTTTAGTATATAAAAAGTAGGCATATTAAATTATTATTTGACATTGAAAGAACATGAAAAGAATCCTGACCTAGAAACAAGTGATTTATAGGTCCTGAATACACATAAAGAAAGAATTGCTTAGAAGATACAATGGTCATAAACCTTGGTACTTGGGAGAAATGTCCCAAATAGATACGTAGGTTGGAACTCACAAGCATGCATGAATGGCTGTAATGGTAAAAACTGTGAGAATAGTTTAAGAAATAATTGAAGACTGGTGTTTCAGCCTTCCTGTCTTTTGTCTTTGAAGTCTGCTAGACAGACAGACATAGACCATAGGACAATATCATGTGGTAAATCCTAAAAATAAAATAACAAAGTTCTTTGGGATCACAGAAGGAACCATTAGCTCGAGGTCATGTAAAAATCTGTCAAGTTAGAAAAATTAACAATATCATTCCTGAAGAGTAAGATTTGTTTGTCTGTGAAAATAAATAAAAGATTTTAGGGAAGGAAGCAAAGAAAAGCTTAGAGGGAAAAAACATACTCCCAGCCCCCCAAAAAGACGTGCAGGTCTAGGAACTGAGCATGGTTCAATGTAAACTACTTGATTTAGGTTAGTAGAAAAAGAGGTCAACAGGTGTGCAAGGACAAGGAGAGGGAAGCTGTTAAGACATGACTGGTCAGTAGATGTGTCTTATTGGAAGATGCTATGTATCCTTAGAGCAGAAGAGTTTAGAGATCAGAATAGATAAAATGCAACACTTATCTTAAAATCATCCACACACTATGTGAATTGATGGGATGATAAGAACAGCTTAACTAGTCAGGTTAACCAGTGGTGTGCCGAAGTGACTGCTTTTAGTCATGACCGGTTTATTTACTGCTCTTGCCTCTGTTGCTGAATGGCTGTGCTGTCATAGTCCTCTGTGCCAGCACGTCTCAAATAAAGCAGGTGTTAAGTGATATCTTGTCTCCTGAAATATGAAATATTCATTTAATAACATGCTGTATTTTCTCTTATACAAGAAGTAATACTATGAAAGATGTAATTGATACTGCAGTATCTCTGTGCTTTTGAGTGACTTAACAATTGATAGAAGATGAAATCATTGGGGCTGTGGGAAGAGATGTCCTCTAAGTTTTAAATAGAATATGTCATCAGATCTGTGATCAACACCATTGTTCAATTTTAAAAGCCAGAAAAATCATATTTCATTTCTCTCTTAGAATAATTTCATGTGAAACTGTACTTAGAAACAAAGTTGCATATTGACATATCTGAACCTATATCCCTAACACACTGCAGATGCTATCTCTCCAGTGGGTCCTTGTTCTGTCAGCTTGTTTCTAGGTCAACTGTTTGCATTTTATTATAATAAATGAGCCAGGCAATACTCTGACCTACCTGCCCTGCCAATGTCTGCTTTGAAGGAGAGTAAGAACAATTAAGTACTTAATTAAATTCCATTAGCAAAAAAACTAAGAAAACAACATTGTGTGCCAAGTATAAAAGTTGCTTCCCCATCTATATTTATTTAATTCTCCAAGGTACACTTTTATTCCAGGGAAATATTCAACACCCTGAGACCCTTGCTAGGGCACTCTGCACTTTTTAAAAATGTCAGCCCTCAATATTACAGCTTTTCACTTAACACTTTTGGGGGCACTTTCAATCTTTCATAATTTATAGACATCTCCCAACAATGTGGATAGGCGTGGTTAAAACAGCACTTGGAGTAAAGGATCAGTATATGGATTGAAGTGCTCTATGACATTAATAAAGAGAATGAGCTTTAAAAAATCTGAAGCAGAAGTTAATCTTGTTAGTGCCTCATCATCTTGTTATCATTTTATTTCTAAATTCCCTAAAGAGTTTATCTTTGAAGATATGTAATGTTGAAACTGGCCTACCATTGCCTCTTGCTGGAATCTTCCAGACACTTAAAGTGATCTTGTACCTTTTCTTTTTGCAGTAGAATCATACATATCCAATAGTTTTTCTCTTTTTGTTTAGTTGGGATTATGATTTGACAGTGAAGTGCCCTCCATAGACACATGTGCTGGGGCACTTGGTCCACAGTTGGTGATGCTGTTGTGCCTCACCTGAAGTAAGTCACTGGAGATGGACCTTGAGGGTTTTAGCTTGACATACTTCTTGCATGCTCTGCTTCCTGACTATGAATGTAATGTGATTGGACTGCCTCCTGCTCCTGCTGCCGCTGCCTTGCCTTCGCCACTGCAAACAAACTGCAGATGCATGCACCACTTTGTGCATCTGCTTTACATGGGTACTGGGGAACCAAATCCAGGAAGTCAGGATTTGCAAGAAAGCACCTTTAAACCAATAACCACCTCTCCAGCCCTGGTCTTTTTATTTTAAAAACAACCAAAATAAATCAGTATTTTAATGTGAAGATTTCAAAATTTATACCAAAAATTCAATTCCACATGTCTTGCTATGCTAAACACTAATATTTTGCATATGTGTGCCATAGATATGAAAAGGAAGATTAACTTTAAAGTAAATAAATTACAATATTGATTCAACTTTCAACTTACAATTTAATGCATTCTTAGCAGAACCATATTTAAACATGTCCATTCAAATATAACTTTTTAAACATTTTATTTATTTGAAAGAGAGGGAGATAGGCAGAAAGACAGAGAATGGACGTGCCAGGGCCTCTAGCCACTGCAAATGAACTCCAGACACATGTGCCACCTCATGCATCTGGCTTACATGGGTCCTTGGGAATCGAACTTAAGTCTTTAGGCTTCACAAACAAGCACCTTAACCACTAAGCCATCACTCTAGCACTTAAATACAATTTTTTTTCTTTATTGTCTATAATTATGGAAGTTGTTAATAAAAAAAAAAGTATAAAGAGACTTAAATACAATTATGAGATGCTGTAAAATTTTTCATTTGAATGTAAAGTGATGACAACTGATAGCATGAATATTAGTCACCAGAAAGTAAAGCTTTTTAAACCAGAAAACAGTTCAAACCAATGAAGCAAAACCTCCAATGATTCTAACAAAAATAATTTTTTAAGTCCCTCTGTTATTCATGATCTGCTCCATGCCATCACCTGTCTCAGGAGAGGTTCTGAGCCCAGTGGGTAATCCTTTCCCCAGCCAGCTCGATTTCTGTGCCATCAGGAGCCTAGCAGTTTGGGATTTGTTGAGTAAAGCAATTTATGAATTGCTTCCTTCAGATGGAGATGCATTTAATAGTGAACTGGAGCTTTCAAAATAACAAACTGCTGCAAAAGAAGCTTAAAATGATCCCCCACATAGTGAAACCTTATCTGGCCCATCTGATGGAGAACTGAGGGGAAGCAAGCTAATTGAAACAGCAGAAAAGTTGCCTGTTCTTTTTATCTTTTATCCATTTAATGTAAAAGAAATTGTCACATCTAATAGAGTGTCAAAAAGTGGTGTTAACCAGGTATAAATGGCCTTTAAAGCTGTCTTTTCCCATCCATACAATCACAGCACTGAGTGCTCGCCTGCAGCAGAATGCTGTTGATGATGACTGGCCATTGTACAGGGTTTGCAAAGAGACGGTGTCGTCCATTTTATAGATGTGTCAACCCACTCCACGAAAAGATTTAGTCTTCTGCAGTGCAAAGAAGTTGAAAATGGAAAGTTTTAATTGAAAAGGCCTGAAGCCACTTTCACCCTCTTATATTTAAAACTCAAATTACCCCTTTTAGGATTTAAAAAAAAAAAAAAAAGAGGAGAAAACGGAAAAAAGCAGCGCAAGATGTCAAGGCAGCGAAATGGTGATTTAGTATAGAGGAATGCTCTTCTGGATCCTGAAGCTGTGCATTAGTGCCAGTAGATGGGGGTTGAGGTAATGGGACAATTATGATGAAATCACAGCCTTTCTACTTAGTAACCAGTTTTTGGTTAGCGTGAAGTTTCTTTTTGTTATTGAGAGCTTTAATATGTGGAAACACTTTGACTTGATAATATTCCAGTCCTATTGTCCTCTTTAGTCCCCTACTCACCTCCCCCCATTACACTAAGGACCCTCCTCTTTCCAGGTAATCCTTCCTCTGTTTTGTTGAACTTTTTTTAATCTTCCTCTAGCCTCCATGTCAAAATGTTGATGGCTCAGAACACGTTGATGGGTCATGTAGGGGTACCAGCATCCACTGTAAGATCATGAATGCACCAGTCAGTTCATGCCTGTAGAACAATACCCCAATAAAGTACTCCTTCCTACCCTGTCACTTACAATTTTCCACTGCCTCTTCCACAATGGTCCCTGAGCCATAAAGGGCCCATTAAATATCTCTTTTTCTTTCTTTCCTTCTTTCTTTCTTTCTTTTCTTTTTTTTGAGGTAACGTTTCACTCTATCCCAGGCTGACCTGGAATTCACTATGTAGTCTCAGGCTGGCCTCAAACTCAGGGCAATCCTCCTACCTCTGCCTCCCATGTGCTGGGATTGAAGGCATGCGCCACCACACCCAGCTTTAGATATGTCATTTAGCATTGATCTCTCAAAAGCCTCTTATTTTCAACTGTGATGAGTTTTGAGTCTCCTCAGTGTCTACAACCATCTCCATAGAGAAAGTTCTCAGGCTGGCAGTGAGAGCAGCACTCATGTTCATTCTGCCACTTCCTCAGCAGTGTTTCTTGAAAACTGGCGTATGTGACAGATGTAACTCATCCAGTACTAAGCACTGGTCTTTCTCTTCTTATCATCTTGGTAAGTCTTGGGTGTTCCTAGTACCCACCACCATCTGTAAAAGGAAGGGTCTCTAACCAAAGTGAGAACAGCATGAATCAAAGGGCATAAACAAATACATTTACAAGGGTTTTTGATGGGCATCACTTCTCCAATTTGCCAAAGAACAGTGAAAGCTTCTCTCTAGAGTCTATGACCTTCCAAGCCATAGGCTTTTGACTAGGTTCTCTAGGCATGAATTCCCTCTGCAGAACAGGCCTGGTAGACAAAGGGCAGTTACCCCATGACTTTGTGTGCGATTGTTGCATCTGGGCACATCTTGCCTGGTTGATTGATTATGTAGTTTGCAGGATCTACTACTTGTAGATGGCTTTCCTCCCAGCAGCCAGGATAGCACTTTGCAGCACTGTCAGAAGTATTCAGCAAGGAAGAAGTTTCCTGGTCAGTTCCAGCTTGATTTCTCAGTGTCTTTCAACCCCAGACTGTGGTGTCTGCAGCAACAGGGTCTTACTATCTAGTTCTCGTGGATAACCAAGTGCTTTGGCAATGACCTGCATTGTTTTGGAGGTCTTATGAGCCTCTCTGATCAACATCTCACTGTGATAGAGTAGTAGATGACCCATTTCTGGGACTGGGATTTATCTGCAACAACATATGGCTTCATGGTAAAGCTTTCTCCACCCCGGCATGGTACAAAGTTCCAATTCTTTAACGAGATCAAAGATCCTTTTTGTTTTTCAGCTGAGCCCTAATTGCACTCTATGCTTCAAATATATTGATAAGATTAAATTAGCCTTATCAGCAAATACCTCTTTTGGGGAACTCAGAGAAGAAGATAGAGAAATATGTGCAAAAAGAGATGGCATGGGAAATCAATCACAGATGTGCTCCTAAGTACACATTCACTGGTGGAATAAGAAGTGAGTCATCTCCTGTGAGAGCAGAAGACACGGTTTGAGATTGGGAAAGCTCAAAACAGCCATTATGTTGCAGAGGGAAGAGATTAAAGCCAAAATTAATGCAAGTTTTCAGCTAAATGGATATGAAATGTAGCTAATATAATGGGTAGAATATGTTGTAAGGAGAATGCTGAATGAGATAAAAGGCTAACTGGGATTGGAAATGAGGAAATGATCTCTGAGTAGTGAAATGGATATTGCACCTAACCTTGAATTTAGGCATTATAATTATAACCTGCATATACCCATGTAGTTCCAGAAGTAGACAGTGCATAGCCTTGTAGCCAGTAGTCTCTGTCTGACATTGTTCATGACACTGACGCTGTATAAGAAGATTTGACACAATGCCAAATGTCATCTCCTCAACCTAATAGACAAACAAAAAGCAGTACTTTAAAATCCAGCCTGCTGAATTATCATGCTTAGAGGCAAGACTTCTAAATGTCTTGCTTTGACACCTACAGAAAATCAGAGGACAAAACTTGATAGAAGGGAGAACATAGAATAATAGAAATATATTAATAATATATATATTATATATATATATATATATATATATATATATATATATATATATATATATATATACATACTAATTTTTATTGTAAATTTGACTGCAGCAATACCCACAAAAGATACTCTGTGTTCATAGTTATGTATCTTTCTAGGGGATTGGTACCAACTATTCCTTACATTTGCAAAGAATACAATTTTGCCCACTGCAATTTTGTAAACAGAGCTTAACAGCAAAACGGAACAACCGTCAATATACACGCTGTGTTTTCACTTTCCCAACAGCAGATGAATCCTCTATGGTGAAAACTGAGTGACTATTGTATGTACGTGAACATTACTGATGTGAAGGTAATGGGGGAAATGACACTTTGTTCACTTCAATATTTTTAGAAGATTTTTGTGTAGAGGATATTCCTTCTTAATAATAGTTAAAATAGCATTTTAAAAGATTATACCAGCTCTTCTAGCCTTAAACAGCCACCATATGGACATATTATCTTTATGGGAAACTGGGCACTCTGCAGCTGCATACACATGGCATTGACTGATTCTGTATTATTGAGGCTTATCCACACTTCCCTCACATGCATGAGGCTTGAAAATGGCTGGTTCCGCAGTTAGCAGGGTGATGGAATTTATTATGAAATTATTGTTAAAGCACAAATTCTAATGTTAAGAGCCTGAGATTTTTTTCTTAATTGGAGGGAATCATTTTAGACATTGAAATGATGCATCCATTCCACAAATGCTGCGTACGGCAGTGTCTGATTTTCTTACCTGTCCAGTCCCCTTCACTTCGTCCTTCCTCCCCAGGCCACAGCTCTTGGTGCCAGCTTTCATCATACTGCTCTTGATCCAACAGCTGATTCAGACACAACTGATGACATATCCCATGTGTGTGCACCACTTTTCCCTAGCACATATTGGGCCACTGATCAATGCCAAGTTCTCCTGCTAGGCACATTGTCTTCTGCTAGGCTCACTGTCATGTAGCTCTCATCTAATTATTTTGATCATGGCCACTTCTTTACCATTCAGACTCCACCGCTGGGATTTGACTCCATTCCATAAGAACTAGAGGTAAAAGTCGGCATGTCTTTCTGGAAAGGACATCCTGATGCACCTCTGGGATACAAATTCTACTCAGCTTTCTTTGTGAAGTGAATTTTCACTTTACAGGGAAGGAAGGACACCAGGAGGGAGAGAGGGAAAAAGAAGTGGAGGAAGGGAGGAGGGAGGAAAGGAAGAGAGGAGAGGGGAGTGAAAAAGAGATATTTACATAAATTCCTTTTTTTTTTTCAACAAAATACCCATACAATTGAATTGGACATATCCTAAAAAGAGAGAGAGAGAGAGAGAGGGTGGGGGAAAGTATATTTATATTATTTGTGGATTTTCTGTTTTGCACATTATTTCATCATATATGATTTCATGACATATATTCCATGTCTTTTATTATTGCCCTTATAATTTTTTCTCCTTTCTGCCATTAGTAAAATCTTTTCATGCAAAAGAAAATGTTGCTGTAGCAGGATATTTCTTCAGGCTCTCTGTTCATGGATGTGCTATATAGACAATGCCTCTCCAAGTTCACTTTCTAGGGCACTATCAGGCGATTTTGTTTTTCTTTTTCTTTTTTATTGTATTTTCATGCTTGGCTACTTCTAAGAGAAAAACTTAAAATGAAAAATGTCAAACATAATGGTCTGCCTTAATACAAGTAGTATTCATTCAGACAGCTGGATCATAGACACACAAAGAAAACAAACTCATGACACTGAAGCTTGGTGTCTCCACACACAGCTGAAAAATGACAGAAGTATAAGGAAGATGAGTGTGGGAGATGGGAGGGTTGCTCTGTCATCAGCAGATTCAGTGGTATAGAATTCATAAACACAGAAGGAAGGTCTTCAGGAACCCCAGCTACTCGGCCTTTCATCTGCATTCCTTCTTAAGCCTGGGCTGTGGAGCTATAAATAGAAAAGCCTATACATAGAGATGAGTCCTTTCTGCCAATAGCAAGCTTACATCTAGAAATGCTGTTCATCAATATTCATTTCTGCACACTTCCCCACTGAGAAGCTCCCTCACCTCACACTGTGGGTGGCCAACTTTGAAATCCACTAATGATGTGCTACATACAAAGAGTGCAAGGAGAATTATTTAGTTGTTAAGTTAATACATGCAAGAATCCTCTTACTTCTAAAAGATTTTCTGGCTTCTAACTGTGTTATACAAATGCTGGGCACTCATAAGTAGCATAGGCTTCCATGCTAACTCTTGAGCCTTACCCAGCCAACATTTTTCTAAAAATAATTTTAATACCCACAAAAATGTAATGACAGTCTCTTGATACATGAATTTATTATAGACTTGTCATCAAATACTCTATAGCAGTTACAGTGCCAAAATATACAGGTGTTTTCATGAACATAGATATATGGTACTTTTAAATAAACAAGCCTTTAAAAAAATGAGTTTTTATCTCTTCATGGAAGTATAACATAAATGCACTATATCATATATTTCACTACAAAAATTAAAAGCCTCAAATTGGTATGTCTTTATGGGTAGATGTAAGGTATTCATATGTTGTTTAAAAGTCAAAATATACAAGGGCATATGTGATGCAGGCCCTTTAATCCCAGCACTCAGGAGACAGAAGTAGGAGGATCACTGTGAGTTTGAGGCCAGCCTACATAGTGAATTCCAGGTCGGCCTGAGCTAGAGAAAGACCCTATCTTGAAAAAAAAAAGTCAAAATGTAACCCAAAATTAAAAAAAAAAAAAAAAAAGCCCTGGCTACTGCTGACATAGTGGTAACTAATGCCTATCATACTTTCATCCTAAGAGAACTTTTGCCCTGGAGAGGTTTGGCTTAAGCTCAAAGATGGCCTCGTGAGATTTCCAGATGGATTGTCAAAATGTTGACTCTTGTGCCTCACCCCACACCTTCTGGATCTGAACTACAGGACCAGGAGACTTAGGAATATGCATATATAAATGCCACCCAGAGGACATAGGAACTTCCACATGAATTAATTGTATTATGGGGATAAGACCTTACCACCTTTGTTTCTGTCTTCATTTCTTTGTCACAAATGCTGGGATTTTCAGAAATGTGTTTATGTACTTTCCCCAGAGAGAGGAAGAGGGCCTCATCTACTCCCTTGGCACATGGCTCTATCCATGACCTGCATCAGGGTCCTCCTTGGCACCGTACATGTTGGCTGACAACAATCGGCAAAGAATATGGTATTCTGGTACACAAGAAGAAGCTTCCCAAACACTTGGATTACTTCTGAGCCCTACTTTCTTTCATTAAACATTCGTTCACTTCCGTACAGGAGAATGTTAAAACTGTTTTATAAGTAATTTGTAAGTTCTCATGAAGAGTAACTTTTAAAAAACTTTCTCAAATTATATATATAATATATATTCCACATGAAGACATTCCCCCTCCACTGATGATACCAAACAGTGCCAAATAAATGCCCGGCAATGCTTCAACAAAGTAAACTGTGTGAATGAGAGTGGCACTGTTTGAACCACTGTGTCCAAAAGCTGGCTGTTTCCCATGAAATTCATCAGTCTTAGGGTACACCTTTTCCTGGTCAACATTACCTTCTGCTTCAAGACATAGAACTACATCAAAGTGGCTTCATAGTTTTGAATAAGTTGGATTTCTTTTTTTTAACTTTTTTTGACAGGTTTCTTTTTCTTTTTTTGTTTTGTTTTTGTTTTGTTTTGTTTTGTTTTGTTTTGTTTTGTTTTGTTTTGTTTTGTTTGGTGCTTGGGATCAACTCAGGGTCCTGCATTTGCTAGGCAAGCACTCTACCACTGAACTCAATCCCCAATACCATTTTCTGGCAATTCATACATGTATGCAATGTACTTTGATCATATGCATGATTCATTACTTTTATACATTATGTCTCCGGTCTCTCCTCCTTCCACTGAACATCTTCCCAACTAGTCCCACCTCTACTTTGACGCCGTGAGTGTGTGTGTGTGAGAGAGAGAGACCCAGTGAGCTTAATTAAAGTTGTTTGATTAAGCAAGGGTGAGGGGTTATTTACTGGAGATTGTACAACTTACTAGTGGATGTGCCACTAAAGACAATCTCTCCCCCTCCCTTAGCAACCATTAACTGCCAATAACCCCTCAGTGTTGCCTTATGAGCCCCTCAAGAATCCATGATGAAATTTTGGTGGGTCCAATCTTGTGCAGGCCATGTGCAGGTAACAACAGCTTCTGTGAGCTCAGGAGTGCAACAGCTGTGTTGTGTCCAGAACACAGCATTCCAAGCACTCCTTCCTAGTCTCTGGCTTTTGCATTCTTTCTGCCCCCTCTTCTGCAATGTTTCCTGGGTGTTACCGTGGTAATATAGATGTCCCATTTAGTGCTGAGCATTCAACAGTTAATTGTTTACAGCACTTTGATGAGTGTTGAGTCTCTAGTAGTGACTGCCCTTTACAAAACAGAACCTTCTCTCACTAGAGCTGAGAGCATCATTAACTTATGAGCAAAAACATAGATATTTAGCAAGCAATTTGATGGGCATAACATCTCCATTGAGCCAAACAATAGTAGCATCGTTTGCACTAGGACCTGTGACCTTACTAGCCACAAATTTTTAACTAAGGTTTCTAGTATAAGGTATGAATTCCACCCCATGGAGTGGTCTTCAATTCGAATCACAAAGTAGTTGGTTAACAGTCATGCCCCTATTAAACCACGGGATACATCTTTCCTGGTTGGTCATTTGTGTAGCACACAGTGTCCACTGCTGGGTAATATTGTTGATGACCTTTTTCCCTAGAAAACTGCAGAGCATCTTCCAGCCCCATAAGAGCAGGGTGGATGGGGGCTTCCATCTCACTTCCAGCTTCATTTCTAAGTATCTGCCACTCACTGGGAGGTATCCCATCCCTGGCACTAGCATTTTCCTTTAATAACTTATAGGTTCTGGGAATAGTCCTTTTCAACCAAGCAGGGTACTTCTGTTTAAATGACTTCCCTAATTAATTTTTTAATTAGCTAACAAATGAGTAGGTTTCTGTATGACCTTTTCATATATCTTAAGTTTTCATTACTCGCCACCTCTTTATCTCCCACCTCTCACCCCTAAACCTGCTTAAACTTTTCCATCTCCAAATTTTGCCCTTCTACTTTCATATCAATGTGTTCTTCTTCCCCTCATTTAAAAATTCTCCTCCTCTACCTCATGGCCTCTTTCTAGTTTCCAGGCTTCTATTAACTCACTACAATTTAAAACACATAAATCTAAAGATTCAAAGTTGGGATCTGCATATGAGAGAGAATGTATGCTGGGTTGTTTTTTTTTTTTTTTTTTTTTTTTTTTTTTTGGTCTGGGCTTGGGTTGCCTCACTTAGCATAATATTTTCCAGTTCTATCAGTCCCCTGAAAATGTCACAATTTTATTTTTCTTTACGTTATAGCTGAACAAAATTCCACTCTGTGTGTGAATTACATCTTCATTATACAGTCATTCATGGGCACCTAGGCTGATTTGATTTTCTAGATATTATGAATAGAGCAGCAATAAACATGAATGAGCAAATATCTCTGTAGTAGGGTATATACCCAGAAATAGAATTTTTAAAATAGAGTATGGAACTAAACAGAGAAATCTCAAAAAGAAAAATACAGTCAATAAATATTTAAAATTATTTTCAACATCCTCAGCCATTGAGGAATGATTAAGATTCCATCCCACTCTGGTCAGACTGGCTATTGTTAAGAAAACAAATGACAATAAATGCTAGCAATGGTGTGGGCAAAGAGGAAGCTTTATTCACTGTTGGTGGGAGTGCCAACTGGCACAACTACTATGGAAGTCAGTGTGGTAGATCCTGAAAAGCTAAACTAGAACTACGATATGACGCAGCTACACTACTCAAATGACTCTCCACCCTTCTAACAGAGAAATCTCCTCATCCACATTGGGTTTCTTATTGGAGATCTTTGTAAAGATGGAGATAGAAGAAACATTTAGGTCCAGTGTCCCACAATCAGCAGGAAAAATAGATTTGAAAACATGTAACAGCCAAAGGAGGCTTTTGGAACCCTGTGGTGCAATTTGGGGTGATGGACAGAAGTGACATCATCTGACAAAATCTCAACTGGCTCTCCAACAAGGGCTGGGGGGACAACAAGACAACTGCCAAAGGGCTGTGCTCATACCATTGCTAACCCAGGGAAGATGACTTTCCCTTCCTTAGACTGCTTTCTATGGAATTTCTACTTCCCTCTCCATTCTAGCCATCTACTGACATGTAAACACACAGTCATCTCTATATGAATTTATACAACCAATTTATCACAATACCTGGTGATCACAAAAAGAGGAAACGAGGCCTCGAGAATATTGCTTAGCAGTTAAGGCATTTATTTGCCTGCAAAGCTAAAGGACCCCGGTTCGATTCCCCAAGACCCACATAAGCCAGATGCACAAGGAGGTGCATGCATCTGGAGTTCATTTACAGTGGCTAGAGACCCTGACATGCACATTCTCTCTCTCTCTCTCTCTCTCTCTCTCTCTCTCTCTCTCTCTCTTTCTCTCTCTCTCATAAATAAATAAAATATATTTTTAAATAAAATATATTTTTAAAAGAGGAAATGAGGTTTACTGTATCAATGGACATAACTAAAAATGTCCTATTGGTGTTTAACATGAAAGCATCATGCCTACATCTCGAACCTATTTAGGGTTAATGTACTTAACCAGTGTTCAGACTTTCACATATGTAATAATGTCCATTAGCTTAAAAAATAATTTGGTCCTTGTAGAATGCTGCTTTCAAGATTACAGTCTAAGGCATTACCCCTGCATATTATAGGTCATCATTATTGTGGCATTTGATCATTGACTTTTTCCCCAATTTTGAAAAAACATGAGATTATAAAACTAACTACTAACTGCTTTCAGGATTAACTTTTTGTGTTCTATGTGAGTAGGAATAAAACTCAGTAGCAGAAGCCAGTAAGCTAGAAAGGGGATATAAAGGGAATAGAAAGGGAGGGAGGGGGGACTTAATAGGATGGTATTGTATATATGTAAGTAGAAGAACAAATTAATGGGGGTGAAAAGGCCTAAGTGAGGTCAGGGGAAGAGACTAAGTAAAGGAAAGGTGGAGGGAGGGCTAATCAAAATCTAAGAGGATATAAATAAGTCATATGGAAACCTACTTTTCTGGACAATGGAACACTAAGAAGCCATAGATTGTTACTAGAAAAATTCCAGTGCCAGGGACAGGATACCTTCCAGTGAGTTGTTGGCCAGGGAGGTCACAGATATCCCAAAACATTATAGGCCATTGCTGAGGCTCTTGGTTTCCCACCAGGAATAGATGGTAAGACCCTATTGCTGAAGATTCCACATATTTTGGCTACAAGTCACTGAGATATCAAGCTGGAGCTGAGCTGAAAGCCTCCTCCATGTGGACCAGCTGACAGAAAGCTGGAAAAAGCTGCACTGCATGCAGTTCAGTGGAAGAGAAACACCAGCGAAGATATTCAACAGTGAATACTACAAGCTTTAAATTTGGCCAGCCAGGCCAAATGAGCCAATAGGTGTAATAGTGGCATGTCTGTTATTGGGGAAACCAACTGCTCTCTAATTGGACTGGATGCCTGCTCCATGGAAGGAAATACATCCCTGATACTGAAAACCTATGATGGGTAGTCATGAGCCCTGAGGGTGTAATGTCTGCTGGTGTCTTGCTAAATGTATATACTATGCTCAGCAAACTGCCCAGTAAGCACTTCTCTTAAGGTCCACACCCATATATTAATGCTACTCTCACTTTTGGTTAGAGAAGCTTCTCTTTTCAGATGAAGGCGACCTTGGGATGATGACTCAGAAGGCACCATGGTGCTGAAAAGAAGGGACAGAGGAGTGCTCAGCACTGAAACATCTCTAACACTCAGGGTCCATTGCAGAAGAGGGGGTGGAAAGAATGTAAGAGCCAAAGGAAGAGTAGGACTCCTTACAACGTGCTCCTCCAGACACCAAGTGGCCTGGATATCCATGACCTCACAGTGCCTGACACTACCTACACAAGACCATCATAATAGGGGGAAAAGATCATGACATCAAACTGAAAAGAGAGACTGATTGAGAGGGGGAGGGGATATGATGGAGAGTGAAGTTTCAAAGGGGAAAGTGGGGGGAAGGAGGGAAGTACCATGGGATATTGTCTACAATTAATGAACTTGTCAATAAAAAAAATAAATTTTTAGAAAGAAAAAAATCTCAAAACCTTACATCTCAAAGCCAGCTTTCTTGCTGTTCATACTTAAATTTCTTCATTCCACCAATATGAAGACTCAATAAAACTATAGACATTTTAAAGAAAGAAAACCCGAGGCAGGAGTGGTGGCACATGCCTTTAATCCCAGCACTCAGGAGGCAGAGGTAGGAGGATTGCTGTGAGTTTGAGGCCACCCTGAGAATACATAGTGAATTCCAGGTCAGCCTAAGCTAGAGTGAGACCCTACCTTGAAAAACCAAAAAAAAAAAAAAAAAAAAAAAAAAAGAAGGAAAGAACAAAAGAAAGAAAACCCTTTCACATTTCAAGTTATAGACTATTCATTAAATGGAATAAATGGTCCTTTATTGCACA
This sequence comes from Orientallactaga sibirica, assembly GCA_036365145.1. Taxonomy (NCBI): domain Eukaryota; kingdom Metazoa; phylum Chordata; class Mammalia; order Rodentia; family Dipodidae; genus Orientallactaga; species Orientallactaga sibirica. The sequence goes on from JAEOAD010000006.1 coordinate 29,280,901, forward strand.
CAAATTTATCTAGACAAGGGTGAGTCATAAAGACAAAATGTGCAGGAAGAAAAATCTAAATTTTTGTGTATGGCAAATATGTGAACTAAGGTGTGCGAGTCATCACTTTTCATTGCTAGGACAAAACAGCTGATATAAACAATTTTTTAAAAGGAAAGATTTCTTTTGACCCTGGTTTTAGAGGTTACAATCCTTGGTCGGAGAGCTCGCTTGCTTTGTTTGGGCCTGAGGTGAGGCAGAGCCCCATGGACGCAGGAGCAGAGGAGGCTGGCTGCACAGAAGCAGTGATGTACATAAAGGTGCCAGAGACCAGATGTGCCCTTCAAAAGCAAACCCCAGGGACCTCTTACCAATCCACACAGACTTATCCCCAGATTAACCCATCAATGAAGTTAGCGCCCTCATGATCCAATCACTTCGCTACAGCACCACCACTTGGGGTCAAGCCTTTAACACACGATCTTGGCCTACCTGTGTGTGCACCTGGCTCTAGTCCCTGTGATTTCAGCAGAGCAGAGTCTGCTGAGAGGCTGGGGGTGCAAATAAAACTGAGCTACGGTTACTTTAAAGAGAAGAGGTGGATGCTAGGAAAGCAGAAATAACAGACTCCAAGGCAATTCCCCCTCCTGAGATTGCCTCCTGGAAGGTGAGTGGAGCAGTTTTCCTGAGCTCTGCTTTCACAGTGTCTCACAGCCTGGGGCCTCCTAGCCAGATTTTAAGTCAGAGAATTGTATAGTCATTACAGCTCCTCCCCACTGTGCCCTTTCTCAGAATTACCACCATGCAGCTCTTGGAGGACTTTGCCCTCGATACAGGAGCTTATCAATAGCTTAAATTCTCCTCTGAGCTTTGAGCCTCTGATGGCTTTGCCTAATAGCATTGGAAGCTTTTACAGAAGCAGCAGTGGCATATTTAATGAGGCCTTGGGAAGGCACCTGAAGTGAAATAAAAGATGGGATAAATCAAAAATAAAAATAGATGTCTAAAAATAGCACCCGTGGCTTCAGACTATGAAGCTCTTAATCTGCTTTCAATGTAAAGTACACAGAAGAAAAAAAAAAAAACTCCTCCAAAGTTAAAACACAGAAAAATGCCACTTCAAAGTTGCACCTGTCATTGTATTTATATGTGTATGTCTGTGTGCATTAAATATTAACTGCTTTCTGATTGCTTTGTTGTGTGCAGTTGTGATCCTGGAGGTGGAGCCCAAGGCCTCATGGATGCTCCAGACAAATACTCCACCACTAAGCATTTTTAATTTTTTTGTTTTCCCAGTGATGCTGGCAGCTGGTTTTGTGAGTGTCCATGGCCATACTCGGGTGAGCTGTGCCAGTTTGTAAGTTGTGAACACAACCCATGCGCGAAAGGGGCCACCTGTGTTCCGAGGTCTGGAGCTGATATCATCTGCCTCTGCCCGCTAGGGTGGTCTGGGCTCCGTTGCACTGACGGTAAGAGCATTTGGTCATTGAATGTGAGAGCGCAGGAGGACAGCTCCTGATGGATCAAATGCCTCAGATCTGTTCTCTGTTCTCAGTCAGATGAGACAAGACCCATTAGAGAGACTGATTGCTGAGCAGGTGTTTTTCATATCCATCAAGTCATTACAGGGGAAGTAATGAGTTTTCCCTGGAGTTAGACCACTGAAAATCTCTGCAGTGTGAATCCTTCAAAGTCAGTCTAATGATAAGACAGTAACAAGGAAAATCAAGAGCAATACATGAAATCTAATTATCTCCTGTCGTCTTTCAACCTGAGAGTGCAATACTAACAAACCCACATGTGGCCTAGCACAACTTCTACATTCAAAGATAACAGGACTTATGACCCCATTAGACATACCAAAACACTAAATCACAAGTAGTAGCCATGTGCCTTTCTGGGGTAAATCAAATATGTAGAAAGCCTAAATTTAAAAAGCCACAAGATACCATAATCAAAGATTACTTCAAGAAGGAAATTGAGGGCTAGAAAGATGACTTAGCAGTTAAGGTGCTTGCCTGTGAGTCCTAAGAACTAAGGTTCAATTCCTCGAGACCCATGGAAGCCAGATGCACAAGGTGACACATACATCTGGAGTTTGTTTGCAGTGGCTGGAGTCTCTGGTGCTCCCATTCTCTATCTACCTCTTTCTTTCTCTCTCTCTCTCTCTCTCAAATAATTGAATAAGTAAAAGTTTTTTTAAAAGAAGGAAATTAAAAATTCAATGTTAGTTAGCACTGATACCCAGAGATCAATGTCAGCACATATTTCCAGAAATAATAAAAATTAATTTATATTAATATTCAATCAGTAGCACTAGACCTGTTTCATCTGTATTTTTAACATGAAAATAGAAAACAAAGCTTGTTTTGTTGACCCTAGTGACCATGGCATTTGCCGCAAAAGGCTACCAAAAAGAGCCCAAAGCACTATGCCTCAGAAACATAAAATGAAGCAAACAGACCCAGCCTCCAAAGACACATCAGAAAGACCAGCACCACACCTGATGTGATAGTTATAAAAATTAAAACTAGAAGAAGGGATTATCTGTGGCTAAAAGTATTAATGTTGTTGGTCTGTGTCTTTGAAGGGAATTGAGATGATGGATTTTGTATGCAGCTAGAAGCAGGAAAGAGTTAAAAAACAAATACCTAACACATCCTAGAAATGCCATGCTCCGTGTGGCCGAGTTATATTAGAAGTTAGTGGTATCATCTTGATAAAAAGAAGGAATTGAAGTCTTGTCCTTTCCTATAAAAGCCTCATGTTTCTCAAACATAATCATTCCATCTAGATAAAAGCTATTGAAAAATGCAATTGGTTACAATAAACTTGATTACTAAGGGATGACTCATCAGTTTTGCTTTATTCGTGAAAGATAAAATTGATCGTGTGAAGTAAGAAAGGAAGATTTATGACAATGTCTTCATGCATCCATACACACACATGCACACACACACAAATGATTGTTTTCCTCCTTTCTAGGTCTCAATCAGGAATTTTAAAGATACAGAGATTTACTGATTTTGAAGACATTAAAAAATGACACTTTTTGCCTAAAGGTGACTAAGAATATACTCATGTAAGGGAATCTCTTAGGATAATTAACTCATTCATCAATATCTCCCACAAGTTGATCACATCCAGGAATGAGAAATGGAAAGCTTTTCAAGAAAGATAAGATTCTGTCCTCATGGAACTGAAAATAAATAAAAATAAGATCCAAGACACCATATTAGACTTCTTCTTCTTCTCCTCCTTCTCCTTCTTCTTCCTTCTTCTTCTTCTTCTTCTGCTTCTGCTTCTTCTTCCTCTTCCTCTTCCTCTTTTTCTTCTTCTTCTCCTCCTTCTTCTTCATCTTTTCCTTCTTTTTTATTTTTTTTGGTAGGGTCTTGCTCTAGCCTAGGCTGACCTGGGATTCACTATGGAGTCTCAAGTGGCCTCAAACTTACAGCAACCCTCCTGCCTCTGCCTCCCAAGTGCTGGGATTAAAGGTGTTCCACCACACCTGGCTACAATACTAGACTTTTAAGACAAAATCTCTTAGAGGAATAAGTGAGAAAGAGTAACTAGGGTGGAAGACATTGTGTAAATGGTTCATCAAGACACTGAGTCTCAGAGGAGTCACCTCTGCTGAGGCCTGGAGAATATGGGGCATGCCACAGGGAAAGCAAGGCAAGAGCTCTCCAGGTAGAAGTTTCAGGAGATGCAAGACTCTGAGAAAGGGTAGAATTTGAGCAACTGGAAGAATATGAAGTTGCTGGCGGGGTGGGGGAGAGGACAGCTGGGAAGACGACTTAGTGGTTAAAGGAACTTGCTTGCAAAGCCTGCTGGCCTGGATTTAATGTCCAAGTCACCCATGATAGCAGGTCACAAAAAGTGGAGCAGGCATCTGCCTTTCATTGGTGGTGGCATAAGGCCCTGGTGTGTGTGTGCGCACGCACGCATAAATGAATAGTTTTATTTTAAGTTGCTGAGGCTGCTGAATGTGCATCTTAGTTCGTTTGGGCTGCTATAACACATCACCATAGACTTGGCTGGCTTATAAACTTACCTCTCACCATTTGATGGGTGCACAGCTCAAGGCCTAGCCCCAGCATATTCAGATCTGGTGGGGACTGGCTTCCCAGTTCATAAGCTGTCTTCTTACTGCATCCTCCCATGTAACAGAGACTAGCTAGTTCCATATGGTCTCCTCGCTACTGACCTCACTCATGAAGACTGCCCCGTGGTCTAGTCCACTCCTAAAGTCTGCACCTTATCAAGACACTCACATTTCAACATATGAGTTTGGAAGGCAAAATAAATATATCATAATGAGTGAACAGGGAATAAAATCATTCATTATCAGGACCTAGAACACATAAAGCCTTGGAAACACAGGAAGGCTTTAGTCCTTACATCAAGATGACTGTGGAGAAAGAAAGGAGGTTGTAAAGAGTAACTGGAAGACAAACAGATTCTATGTTGTGTTGGAAAGATTCTAATTGCAGCACTGAAAGTAGTTTAGAAGCTTATCTTACTAGTTGTGCTAAAAGAAGGTTTTACCCAACATGAGGGTGATGTCAGTTGAGATAGAGATGAGGAACTGGATGAGAATATTCTGTCTGCAATGTCCCTAGCCCTTCCCCACCTTAGGTATATAAAACTGATATCTGTCTCTCTCTCTCTTTCCCATATTAAAACTTTTTTTTAAATCTCTAACTTTGCTTCAAAACCAAAAAAGAGAGAAATAACTAGATGCCTTTGAAATCTGTTCTGGAGATATATTGATAGAATATTTTAAAAGGGTAAAACCAATAACACCTATCTTTCTTCATTTTTGTTGTTTAAACTATGGGCTAGGGGTTGGAGAGATGGTGTAGTGGTTAAGCACTTGGCTGTGAAGACTAAGAACCCCGGTTCGAGGCTCGATTCCCCAGTACCCACGTAAGCCAAATGCACAAGGTGGCACATGCATCTGGAGTTCGTTTGCAGTGACTCGAGGCCCTGTTGCACCCATTCTCTCTCCCTCTCTCTCTCTCTCTCTCTCTCTCTCCCTCTCTCCCTCTTTCTCTCTCTGTCTTTTGCTCTCAAAAAAAAAAAAAAAAAAACCTATGGGCTAGAATGGTGGTTCCACGGGAAGAATAGGAGTGTAATATATTTTCCAGAAGAACCAGGATATAATGGGATTTTTAGGAGACTATTGGGGGGCAAGCAGGAATTTGACTTTGTATAGATTAAGAAAAAGTGCCTGCAGTATATGGAGAGGGTGCATGGCTGTCTGGATACATGGCACTGTGCTCTGAAGAGCGGTTCAGGACTAAAGTCAGGTGTTGTTTCACATTCTAGAACTACTGGTTGTCTAAGAAGAAAGTATAATGAGAAGTTTTGAAGGTGACAGCTGACTCTCACTGCAGCTTAGGTGACAGCCTGACGTAAAGAGAGGCTGCAGATCTAGGAAGAGGAGCGAATCACATTAATATGCTCTCAAAAATAACAAAGATGCCCATTCCTCTGGCAGCTCCCCCCAGTAGCCACTTTTTGATCAAGGATGCTTCTAAACGATTTATTTACTCCTAACCAAATCTTGGGGAACTCATTATTGCTAATATGACCACTCTGAGATTGTTCTGAAGAAGATGACTGTACACTTATTCAAAGAACATCATGAGCCTACTTGCTCAATTATGACTACACATTAGAAGAGCACAAAAAAATTCAGAATTTTGCCTTTTTTCTCCATAGCAGAGGATGAAAAGTGAACTATTTTTATTTCATCAGCAGTTGTGTCTACTGTGCTCTGCTCTCCCCTCAGATTGCATCTGTATCTTTCATCCTATCCTGTGGGGAATAAGAGAAAATAGAATCCTGACATGTCCCCCCCTTGTTAGCATTTCCACTGTGGAATTCATTCAGTGGCACCATGGCAGTGAGGAGCAGAGATAAGACAAGCAGGCATTGCAGATGGGAAAGCTGTGGCTCCATCCTTGAAGTCAAGCTTCACTGCTCCTGCCTGTCTCCCAATGCACACATGCCAAATGTTGTAATGCAAGGATAACTCCGTCTTGCTTCATAGCCACCTCATTCTAAGAGAGAGGACACTTTATCCTCACTAATCTTGCTTCTATTCTATCAATATTTTTTAAGGAACTTACTTTATTCCCAAGTTAGACCTTCTAATGGAACTTGGCCCATGAGATAAGTAATATAGCACACTGGCTGAGAACCCAGGGCTAATATATATTCCCATTCTAAAACTGACTCGACAGCCCCAATTGTCTCTACACCATAACCTCTCTGGGTATAATTGTAAAATCGACCTTATAGAATTCATGAGGTAATGTGTACAAAATGCTTGAGGCACTTTTGTATATACAGAAAAATGTTTTTGTTTTGTGAAGGTAGTCCAGGTAGCATTCTTACTCCCACAGGAAACCTTGACTTTTCTCATCATGGGAAATAAGGCCAGATCACCATTGCAGCGACAAAGAAAACTCTTCAGGATGTCAGTGGAAATCAAAATTAATTTCCTTTGAAGATGCTTTTAAAGTTGGTGACACTCTTTGCAGTGATTAAGGTCGGCCAGGGTGTTACAAAACCAGGGAGGACAGCAGTGCTCCAGGGACATGGATAATCACCAGATATTTAAAGGATGATACCTGCAAAGCAGCTTAATGTCAGGCTGGCATTTCGTAGTGGCATATTTCAAATGCATGTGACGTTCTGTCACATAGCCCATAACTCTTGTGATAGCATCCACTCCAACATCAACTGGCCTCTCTCCAGCTCCACAGCTGCAGATGGCCCCGCTGCTCCAAGTGTCCAGCGTCCCTCATTTCTCACCATGTTTGAATCTGCACTTTCCAGCTCCCAGTATAAAACTAAAATGCTAAAAGATCAAGTCCAATCCCAGAGGGCAGCAAGCTGACAGGGGTCATTGTGGTCACTTGAGAAGTTGCTCAGGAAAGCGATAGCTCTTGCTCAGGGTGGCCGCAGTCATTGAGAGTGCTTGCTTTTTTGTTTTGGGGTTGTTTTTTTTTTCCTTAAGAACCAGGGAAATTGCTTTTCCTTTGGCTCGGTGGGAAGTTGAGCACCTCCTGCCTCTCACTTCCTTGCTTATTTCAGCATCTGGAAAGGCAGCACATAGAAAACAGCAGTACTTAAAATACATCTAATGTACACTGAAGTGTTCTCAAAAAATAAATCTGACAGACTCCTGCTAGCTAATCCATTGACATACTAAATTACCATCTCTTTTTATCTCTTTAAGTGGTAGTCTTAGCGAAGCAATACGTCATTCCAATTATTATTACCAGTGCTTAGTGCTTATAAACCAATGAGTCTTATATGTGTGCATATATATGTATATACATATATATGGGAAACATTTTCTGATCAAATGCTTTCATTGCATTTACAAATTTCTTTTTTATTTATTTATTTATTTATTTTGAGAGAGAGAGAGAGGCAGACAGAGAGAATGGGTACACCAGGACCTTTAACTGATGAAAACAAACTCTAGATGCATGTTTCACCTTGTGCATCTGACTTATGTGGGTCCTGGAGAATAGAACCTGGGTCCTTTGGCTTTGCAGGCAAGCACCCTAACCGCTAAGCCATCTCTCCAGCCCAACATTTACAACTTTCTAATGTCTTTATTTAATGCTTTAGCTTTACTCTTAATGCATTGTGCTTTTTACCAATGACCACTGTTGAGATTTGGTTATTGTTTTAGATGTATAATATGCATAAATATAATATAAATGCATACATGTATTCATACATTCATGCATAAAATAATGACTTAAAAATGTTATCTGTTGGGATGCAGAGATGGCTTAGTGGTTAAGGCGCCTGCCTGAAAAGTCAAGGAACGCCCATTCGATTCTCCAGGTCCCACATTTAGCCAGACGCCAAAAAAGTGACACAAGGGTGCAATGCTGCACTTGCCCACAAGGGGGCGCACATGTCTGGAGTTTGTTCATAGCTGCTGGGAGGCCGCTGGCACGCCCATTGTGTCTCTCTCTCTATCTCTCTCTCAAAAAAAAATCATATCTGTTGACTAACCAATATATTCTCCCCTCCCCCCGCCACCTGTGATTTTATTTGGGACACTAATGTACCCAGATAAAAATTCCCTGCCTCCTTAAGCAGAGTGTGGTCATGGGACTAAAACCAAGTGATATAATTTAAGGATAAGTTCCAGAATGCCACATTAACATCTGAGAAACTTCACAAAGATCAGTAGGACCCACCCCCACCACCCTTCTGTTTCCTGTCCCAAGCCTGGAATGGAGCTGAGATGACTGGAATTTCAGAAGCCATCTTGGATCATTAAGTAACCTTGAAAATGGAAGACATAGCTAGGATAAGTGAACAAAAATGATGAAAGAAACTAAAAGCCCCAACAACAATAAAACCACTATACAACTTTTGTTAGTAAAAGGAAAATAATTTGGCGCTGGAGAGATGGCTTAGTAGTTAAGGCATTTGCCTACAAAGCCAAAGGACCTCGGTTCAATTCCCCAGGACCTGCACAAGACAGATGCACAAGGTGGCACATGTGTCTGGAATTCCTTTGCAGTGGCTGGAGGCCCTGGTGTGCCCATTCTCTCTCTCTCTCTCTCTCTCTCTCTCTCTCTCTTCCTCTTTCTCTCTCACTCTCATAAATAAATAAATAAATAAATAAATAAATAAATAAATAAATAAATAAAAGAAAAAAAGAAAGAAAGAGAGAAATAATCCATTTTCTTCAAATAGCAGAAACATGGCTAAAACTCATCATAACTGACCCAGTCAGTGTCAACATTTCGGTGTACTACATATTCTGTTATTTTCTGAAACCTTTTGGTTTTGCTCATAAATGAACCTAAACTCTCAAAGAGTAAAAATAAACAGTGTGAGCTGGAGAGATGGCTCAGCAGGTAAAGCGCTTGCATGCAAAGCCTAACAAGCTGGACTTGGTTTCCCAGTACCCACATAAAGCCAGAAGCACAAAGGGGCACATGCATCTAGCATTTGTTTTCTACATCCCTGATGTGCCATTCTTTCTCTTGCTTCCTCTCTCTCTCTTTCCCTCCCTATCTTCCTCCCTTTCCTCTCTGCTTTCAAAATAAATAAATAAATAAGTAAATTTAAAAAACCTTTCTCCTTATGACAGTTTAAAAAAAGAAGCAGAGTTTCTTGTGTTCCCTTATTTCAGTGATGTGGATGTTTCATAACCCAGTGAAGTGTGTTACTTGTATTGTTTTAATACAATGATACCAATAAAGGACAAAAATGTAAACTATATTTTTCCAAGGTAGCAAAATAATATTTAGAAAGCAAATTTTAGGTCTCTCTTGTGAAACTTTATTTCTTACTTTAAAGAACACCCAAGAGACACTTTATGATGATCATCCTAAATAAAATATCGAGTTAGTTTGTGGGTTTCCATATCTTGATTCCTAGGGAGCCACACATCTGTCATTGTCTGTTTTTAAACAGAGAACAAAGGCTATTCACCACAGGCTTTGTTCCCTGCCATCAGGAGAACATGACCTCTAAAATCCAAAAGCCCCTTTTGTTCCAGCTAGCACCTTGACATTGTCAGACTCACAGAGTTCTCCCTTCCAACAAGAGCACCTATGCTTATTAAAATGTCTTCTGCATAGATAAACTATACAGAATGGTCTCTCCTGAATCTACTGAAGACAAATGAATCATGCAAACCACATGTAGAAACATAAACCTCTCTGTTTTATCCTAAAGCTCACCAGAGTTTAACTTTGCAAGTCTGTCAGACAGGCTTCTCCATAAGAACTCATTTTTAGGTATCAAATGAATCCTGTCAGATTCTACCACGCCTATCACTTTACACTTGGTTGGTTGAAGAGCAATACTAATGTGATGCACCTGCCACTTGCCAGCAATGGAGAGACCAGACACATTGGTGGTGCATTAAAAAAATCTCTTCACAGAAAAAGAAAATTTACTGGAGCTTGAGTAAATATATAGCATACAGAAAACCATGAAACAAACATTTTATGAAGAGACAGTGGAATTCGTTGATCATTAGGAGTGAAGTCAACAGTGAATAGAGATGCACTCCTGTGAAATAATTTGCTTACACACTGCAGTATGATACCAACTGTTCAAAGTTCTCTTTGTCCAACAATATGCTCATATAAGGTGTTTGTAATACTCTATTGTTCTGACCCTTTGAACTTGAAATGTTTTCTTCTTTCCCTTGGGATGTGAATTGTTTAAACTGATACCGTGCTGACCAATAACCCTACATTATCCACCCTCTAGTCAAAAGCTGCTTGCCTATTTTGTACAGACCTTTCAACTGTTGGTCATACACATCATCAGTCCTCCCCTCCAGCTGAATTCTGGGAAGGCAGGTGCCATGTCTTCCTTGGGCACCACTGTATCTGGCAGGCTTTTAGATTTGTCTGAATAACCAGGGTGGGATGAAATGATCCTGTGTCTAGTGAGTATGCACCACAAGCCAGGCCCTGGGTTAAGTGCTTTTTATTCACTTTGCATATGATTTGTGCAATAAGCTACTGGGGTGTGTCAGTATTTCTATGACACAGATGGAGAAGTTGGGGTTCAAGGACTTGAAAATGAGCCAGCACTTGGGAGATGGAGATATTAGGAGGAACAGGATTTTGAGGTCATTCCTGGCAACAGAGTGAGTTCAAGGCCATGAGACTCTGTCTCAAAACAAATTTTTGTTGCTGAAATGACCAGTCAAAAGTGATACAGTCAACCAGGCATGGTGACGCATGCCTTTAATCCCAGTATTCAGGAGACAGAAGTAGGAGGATCGCTGTGAGTTGGAGACCATCTGAGATTACAGAGTGAATTACAGGTCAGCCTGAGCTAGAGTGAGACCCTAACCTCAGAAAAAATAAGTGATACAATCTCCAGAGGTGGGTAGCCAGGAATGTCTGGCTTGTCTTTCTTTGACACAGTGTGTAATATGCTGCTGTCAGTTCAGGCACTCACAGTGTGCAGCATCTCAGCAGAGACTCTGAGGAGTCCTAATGCACGACAGTGTTCAACAGGGAGCTCCTTCACAATGAGCAGAGGCACTGCTGCCCCAAGTGGGGTGTATGCACCCATTACAATACTGGGAAAATAATTATTTCTTCTATCTTAATCTTTCAATTTCTACATTTCGTATTTCATGATATCAATAGTCTGAGTACATGCATATGATTTTAAATAATATATATGGCATGATCAAAAAAGTTTAGATTCAATTCTATTATTGATCATGAGAAATTTACATAAGTAAGAGTCTTCAATTTAATCTTCTTCATGTCTCAGTGAGATAGCTTCCATATACAATGTGATTTGAAAATAGAAATTAGATTATGACAGGAGACATGTCTATTTCACCTGTTTTTTACCTTCATGACTTTAACTTGTGGTTTTGTTCTGCTTTTTCATTGAAAGGGGAAAATAGTTGGAATTTGTTCCTAGATGCGTATTTCACTGAAAATTAGATTATCATTTAGAATCATGTTACTGTTTCTTATTAGCCCAGGGATTTCTCGGGCTTCATTGACTGTGTTGATTCTAAGGAAGGCACTGGAGGAGAAAGTATACCTACCAGTAGCATGGTCACTTCTCTCCCCACCCTTTGAGGACTACAGGTCAGCTTCTGGGCCATGGGCATGTCCTGCAGGGAGCAACTGGATTCAGAAAGGACCATAGATGCCATGCAGGAGCTCACCTCCCTGCTAATGTGCCAGGCACTGACGGTCAGGAAACTGCCCAGCAAGCCAGTCTGCCCATAAGAAGTAGTGAATAAACAGTTTGACCCAGGAGCTGGGCGTGGTGGCGCACACCTTTAATCCCAGCACTTGGGAAGCAGAGGTAGGAGGATCGCTGTGAGTTCGAGGCCACCCTGAGACTACAGAGTGAATTCCAGGTCAGCCTGGGCTAAAGTGAGACCTTACCTCAAAAAAAAAAAAAAAAAAAAAAAAAAAAGGTTGACCCAGGTCTTAGATTCTGTAACTTACCAATTGAATTCATCAAAATATTCTTAAATTTTTATTTGCCTGTGTAGATATGCTATTATTAACAACATATTTTGTATGGAGACATCATGTGTTAGTACCCTCTTCCATATACAATGTGAGTTAAACTTTCATCTTTGGAAAATGTTTGTAATATAAGATGGATGAAAATTTATTTGATCTTATGTAACCAAAGTTATATGACTTCATGTGTCTCCATTTAGAGCAGGGAAAGGTTGCCTGGAATAAGGACTGGAATGTAATTTATGGAATCACTTAAGTTGGGTGGCTGCGTGGAACACACTGGGGTAGAGAGGCAAAGGAAAATGGCTCACTGCAAAGCTGGAAGGGAACCCTCAAGCTAACATGAAGCCAGAAAATAACCTGGATCAGCTGTAACAGTGTATTTGAAGCTCTGATAGCCAATGAAACACATCTGGCTTATAAAAAATGTTAAAGAACCCAGGTATGGTGCCACACATCTTTAATCCCAGCACTCAGGAGACTGAGGTAGGAGGATTACTGTGAGTTCAAAGCCAGCCTGAAATGACATAGTGAATTCCAGGTCAGCCTGAACTAGAGTGAGACTTTACCTTGAAAAATAACAAAAGAAAAAGAAAAGAAAAGAAAAGAAAAGAAAAGAAAAGAAAAGAAAAGAAAAGAAAAGAAAAGACAAGACAAGACAAGACAAGACAAGACAAGACAAGACAAGACAAGACAAGACAGGTGTTGTGGCATATGCCTTTAATCCCAGCACTCAGGAGGCAGAGGTAGGAGGATCACCCTGAGTTCGAGACTGCCCTGAGACTACATAGTGAATTCCAGGTCAGCCTGGGCTAGAGTGAAACCCTACCTCAAAAAAACAAAAAGAAGAAAGAAGAAAGAGAGAGAGAGAGAGAGAAAGAGCGAGGGAAGGAATTAAGGAAGGAAGGAAGGAAGGAAGGAAGGAAGGAAGGAAGGAAGGAAGGAAGGAAGGAAGGAAGGAAGGAAGGAAGGAAGGAAATGTTAAGGAATTGTATCTTTAGTAAAAATACTGTTTTGATATTTCTAAGCTAGTCACCAATCCAATAAGCATGTTTTTCTATTCTATATTGGTTTTCTTGTCTTGTTTGTACTTGATTTTTACTGAGAATCTTCTGAAAACAGTTTCAGGCTTAGTCTCTGCCATTCATGACATTCACCCAATACCCAGTGCATCTTTTGTTTTGTTTTGTTTTGTTTTGTTTTGTTTTGTTTTGTTTTGTTTTTTGAGGTAAGGTCTCGTTCTAGCTCAGGCTGACCTGGAATTCACTATGCATTCTCAGGGTGGCCTCGAACTCATAGCGATCCTCCTACCTCTGCCTCCTAAGTGCTAGGATTAAAGGCATATGCCCCCATGCCCGGCTCCCAGTGCATCTTTTAAACTACTGTCCATTAAGTGTAATTATGCCACCTACATGAACATCCACCAGAAAGGCAGCTCTTCAGTGACAGTGGGCTGAGGTTTTTCTAAACAGACGGTATTAAGACAGTATAACCTAGTATAAAATAGCATAGGGTCCAGAGGACTTGTTTAGGACGTAGACTGAAACTGTAGAAGCAGTCTTGACATTTGGAGTAAAGACAGCCAGTGCCCCTAGGTTCTGGGCTGTTTTGTGGTGTGTTTTTATTCCCAAGGATGTGCTATGGCACAATGGGTGGTGAATACAAAAGGAGAAAGCTGTGTTCGGTACCCACAGAGCCCCGGCTAACTTCAAATTCACTATGTGGTTGATCCTGGCTTTGAACTCCTTGTCTTCCTGTCTCCACCTCCCAAGTGCTGAGATTATAGGTATGCATCACCACACCCAGCTGCAAGGTGAGGGAAATTTTGTGACACAAAACTAAAGGATATAGGTACACATTCGTCAACATTTCTCAGCCTCTGATCATGGGAGTTGTTTTTCATTTTCAGGTGATTTACACATTTGCAAAGATAAGAAAGTGACTGGGGGAAAGTGTACATTGTGCTTAAACCTGTGTGACCGCTCAAGCAGAAATAAAAATTCATCAGGATCTGTCATTTGAGCCTGGGAGTTCCCTTAGCACCTGTCACCAAAGCTCATGCTGTGAAATAAGAGCATCGCTAGACTGGGTTCATTCAGTCCCCATGTGCAACAGTGAAAAATGCTTTCATGGGCCAGGTGTATCATTACCTATCATATCTCATTCTTAAACCCTCAAGTGCTGTCTCTTTGGTTAAATTTCGTTTTGGGTGAATGGCATGTGGAGCACTAATGTTCTTTACCTCCTACCCAGGAGAAATGGATTCAGGCATACCTCAACAAGGAACTGACTATTTTTTTAACAATCTTATACTGCTGCCAGATATCAAAAGACAATTGAGGACCTTCTCCTGCCTCCTCTGGGGCGATGCCGGCTCTGCAGCTGGCCCCAGCTGGGGTTTGCCTCTGGCTTCTTCACCCAGGACCTGGATTGCCAGTGCATACTCGGGGAGCCGCTGTAGACAAATCCGTATGTCAAGCTTCTCCTTGATGCTGTGAAGCACTCTGGTTGTGCTGTTAAGAAAGAAAGACACTTTTCTTGTGAAGATTGTAATGGAAATGTCAGTGGAGGTTTTGATTCTTCAACAGCTCAGATTGTTTTATGCCAGAATAATATCTGTAACCAGGCTGATATGAACAAGGTGGTCACCCACAAGCTGATTCATGCCTTTGATCGTGTCCACTGGTTCACCAATGTAAGACACCCAGCCTGCTCAGAGATTCATGCTACAAACCTCAGTGGAGACTGTGCACTTCCCAAACCTCAGGTTTCGTTTATATCAAAAGGACACCATCAGACTTGTGTGTGAGACCTAGCCATTCTTTCTATTTTGGCTGTTAGGAATATCAGCAAAGAAGAAGCCCAGAAGGCTGTTGATGGCATTTTTGAAACTTGCTTCAATGACCTTGAGCCTTTTTGAAGGATCCTACATAATAAGACTTATGCAAAATACACTCACAGAAACGTTCAAGACTGCCACCAGTATTACTCAAATATATGAAGACAATAACATTTTATACTACCGAGTGCCAGTGATCATGACAGAAAAAAATACGGTCCTTGGGCTGGAGAGATGGCTCAGCAGTTAAATGCACCTGGTTTTGCAAAGCTTGACAGCCCAGGTTTGTTTCCCTAGGACCCATGTAAAGCCGGTTGCACAAAGTGGCACATGTGTCTGGAGTTCGTTTACAACTGTAGGAGGCCCTGTCATGTCCATTCTCTCCCCCCCTTCTCTCAAATACATAAACATTTTAAAAAATTATTATTCTTAAACAAAGGTCTAAAATGTAAATGGTTAGATGCACATAAAATGCAGATGTTGATTTCAGAATATGATCAAAAGGGGGTGCTAGAGAGATGGCTTAGTGGTTAAGGAACTTTGCCTGCGAAGCCTAAGGACCCAGGTTCAATTCCCCAGAACCCATGTAAGCCAGCTGCACAAAGTGGTGCATGTGTCTGGAGTTTGTTTTCAGTGGCTGGAGGCTCTGGTTTGCCCATTCTCTATCTGCCTCTTTCTCCTTCTCAAATAAGTAAAACAGAAAAAAATTAAAATATAGTTAATCATTTGGTAAATAAGATAAATGATATTTTTACATTTTCTACATTGTACTATAATATACTATAAATAAATGTTTGTTTATTTTAAAAAAAAAAAAAAAAAAAAGGCAACTGAGGAGTTGAGTCTCTGAAAAGGCCAGGTCTGGAATGTGTGGGGTGACGTACCAGGGAGTTTTCAAATAAGCAGAGAGAGGCTTGTCAACTCACAAATCCTACATCCAGCTTCTCATGATAATCTTGGCAGCTGCTCCTTGCCCATGTCTACCTCTTAAACTTGCTGACCAGGCTAAGGAGTATTGCAGTTTTTAGTTCTTTTTTACTTTATATTCAATCATGAATAATATTATCCTTTAATGAATAATTAATAATAATATACAATAATTAATAACAATTAATTAATAATATCCTTTTGTCTACTCAATAATTGAGTTTGCTTGCCTATTTATTTCAGCATATTTGAACAAAGATGTTTGGATGTTTTTCCTACTGGAATGTGCACACAGTGAATGCTCGTTAGAATTACCAAAATTAAGGTACTGTTTTCTTGTTAGAAATGAAAACCATTCAGAGGCCACTGATATAAGCAATTCTCTTTCAAACTTGACCTGGATTTTTTTCCATTAGCTCCATTCATCTCATAGAACTAATTTAGAGAAAATGATTTCAAGTTATGCTTCAAATGTTTGTCATATCATTCCTATAGATACAATTGATTACATAATTTTAACTGATTGGAAGATGCAAGAGAGTGGCATATTCAAGACATTCTTTCTATTGAACTTAAATGCCTTTAAAAGCACCTACATAAGATAAGACATTATGAAAAAGCCATATTTCTTTATCAGCTAACTTAAAATATAATTTAGGATTGGGAGATGGCTCAGCAGATAACAGTGCTTGCCACCTACGCATGAGGGCCTCTCAGGCTGGGAACTGCCAAGTTCAGCTCCCCAGAATCCTGCTAAAAAGTTGAGTGTGAGCTGGGTGTAGTGATGCATGCTTTTAATCCCAACACTCGGGAGGCAAAGGTAGGAATTTGATGTCACCCTGAGACAGTGAATTCCAGGTCAACCTGGGCTAGAGTGAAACTCTACCTCAAAAACCAAAAATGAAAGAAAGAAAGAAGAAAGAAAGAAAGAAGAAAAGGAAAGGAGAGAAAGGAAAAGGAAAAGAAAAAGGAAAGGAAAGGAAAAGAAAAGAAAAGAAAAGAAAAGAAAAGAAAAGAAAAGAAAAGAAAAGAAAAGAAAAAGAAAAGAAAAGAAAAGCTGCCTGTGGCCACACACACATCAATATCCCCTGTCCATGGGGAGCAGAAGCTAGAGAGTCACTGGGCTCATGCACAGCAGGAGCTCTGGGGTGAGGGAGAGATTCCATCTCAGAGGAGATTTGTGGATGGGTGATGAGAAGGATCCCAGTGTTCCTCTCTGGTCTCCAAACACATGTACATGGGGGACACACACACACACACACACACACACACACACACATAATACATTTTTAAAGAGAGAGAAATGGACAGAACTACCACATGAGAGTTGATAATGCTGCACCCAGACATAGGTTGTCATAGAAAAATCCCAGTGCCAGGGGTGGCAGACCTCCCAGTGAGTTCTTGATCAGGGTGGCCCCCAAAACAACATGGACTATTGCCAAATCTCTTGCCTGCACATCAGAACTGCATGGTAAAACACCATTCCTGAAGATACCACATGCTTCCATTGCAGTAAACTGAGAAATAAATCTGGAACTCATGTGGCAGCCTCCTCTCTGCTGGCAAGCTGTCATAGTGCTAAAAAACACTCTGCAGGCTGGGGAGGAAAGTCATCAACACTCTTAACCAGCATTGACCCTGCAAGCTTCACAAACAGCCAGCCAGGTAAGATGTGCCCACTGGTGCAATAGTGGCAGGACTGGTATGGAGGTAACCAATTGCTCTCTGATTGGAATTCAGGCCCACTCCATGGAAGGAAATTCATACTTTGTGCTAAACACTGAGTCAAAAACTCATGGATAGGAAGGTCATAAGCATTAGTGGGGGAAGCTTCTAATGTTGTTTGGCTAATAGACATGTTGTACCCATAAAATTGCTTGCTAAATATTTATGTTTATGCCCTGATGATAGTGATGCTTCGTTTTTGGTTACAAAAGTTTCTTTTTGTAGAAGGCACTGGTGACTGGGGAGACTTAAAACTTGTCAAAATGCTGAGAATAAGTGATGAGTGCTTAGCAATAAATAAGACATGTCTATCACACCCTTCAAGGCTTAGGGAACACTGTAGAAAAGGAGGAAGAAAGAATATAAGAAATACTTTGCAGTTCTGTCTTCTGGACACAAAGCTGTCGTTGTAGTCAAGACCTCACAGTGGCTGTCACCTATTGCACAAGCCGGCCACAGTATTGGTCTATCAACATGTCATCATAGATGATGGGAAGAGCAAAAACTTGCATCAAAAGAGAAGAGGACAGAAGAAGAACTAGTTAGAAAGAGGAAGGGGTTCATTGGAAGAGGCTGGGGGAGGGGCAGAAGAAGGTCATGGGAGGGTCATGATCAAAATACATTATGTACATGTATTAAAATTGTCAACAAAAACATACTACTTATCCAAGCATGATTAATTTTGTTTATGTTCTCTAAGCTCATCCTTGCTTCTTTTTGCCTTTTGACCCTTCCATATTTACATATCCTGAAAAATGTTCAATCCTTTTTAAAGATCCACATGCTCATTTTAGATAACTTTCTACTGGCAAAACTGGCAAACATGGATGAAGTTATAGTTCTTATATTCTGATAAAATCAAATAAATCTAAAAGACTGTTATTTTCAAGACATCATCATTTAAAAGGAAATGCCAAAATATAGCACCATTTATTCAGCCAACTCAGAAAAAGCAATTTCTTAGAGGAAAAAATGAGTCCAGCAAAAAAATGGTTTGAAGAGGACTCCAACCATTATAGAATCAACTAGTCATAACAAATTAGCTGATAACTCTCACAGGTTCATGCCCTGCATTTATTGTCAATGAGTTCACTGCTGAAGTCTGGGATCCTATCACCATGCATTTATGAGACAAAGATTAGGGTGGGGAATAACAAAAAATAAAAATAGGTGGAAAGAGAAGGGAAGAATGGTGGAGAGAAAGAGAAAAGGGGAGGGGATGAAATAAAATGAAACAAAGAAGCTATTTATGAAAATTATAGTTTGTAAGCAAATACTGACTTCATATATATCTAGTTTGCATTAAGATAATCCCATATTTTCAAAATCTACATGTCCTTCACAATATTCAGTGCCCCTTGTGATGAGGAACAAAGAATAAACTCAAAGGTAAAAGTAGGCAGTCTTAAATGATCAAGTCAAGATTCCAAAAATGTATTGTAATAATGATATTCTGAATGCCAAATGTGAACATAAAGTAATCATAAACCTTAATTCCATGTCTCAAGATGTATGAACTACTTAGTACGGATGATTTCTATGGGAAATTCCCAGGGAGGGATGGTATAATAAGGATTACTAAGAACCAGACTTCCCATTCCCTTCTGAGATGTTTTTAATTTTTTTTTAATATTTTTTATTTATTTGAGAGAGAGAGGCAGAGAGAGAAAATGGGTGTGCCCGGGCTCCCAGCCACTGCAAACAAACTCCAGACACATGCACCACCTTGTGCATCTAGCCTATGTGGGTCCTGGTGAATTGAACCTGAGTTCTTTGGCCTTGCAGGCAAATGCCTTAACCACTAAGCTATCTCTCCAGCCCCTGAGATGTTTTTAAATAAATGTTAAGATTCAAATTCTTAAAATGTCAAGTGTGAGTAAGAATAACTTCCAAAAGTCCACTTGTTAATACATTTTAAAGCACATCTCTTTCCTGCTGACCTCATCTGGGTCCTCAGTGAACGTGCTGGCAGCAAGGTAACTCTCCCCTTCTGCCATCCCCAAAGCTCGGAGCCTCACTGGTGCGTCAGCGGTTGTAGAGTTAATGCTGCTCTAAAAGCCAGCATTTTGCTACCTATTTTGATTCTCGTCCATGACTAAGTGCCTGGCAGGTAATATCTGATCTTTTCCAGGGGGCAAGTCTGAATATTGTACCTAATAATTCCATCTAAAAAATGGCATTGTGTAATTCTCTCTCTGCCATTGCAAAGTGGCCAAGGGCATTTCTGAATCTCATCTTTCCCACTCATGTGTATTAATTCAACTTGAAATTGCTGAAGGGGGGCCCTTTCTGCCCCAAGTCTTTAAGCCCTAGAGAAAGGAGAGCTGTCATCAGGGTGAGGGGCTGACAACTGCTTGTTGGAGTGTGTCCCTGTCATTCTCCAGGTGATGGCTTAACATGCACCTTATTGACAGCAAACACCAAAGGGGGCTTCCCTGGAGGACTATCACTGCATCCACCCTGCTGAGCGAGCTCCCTGGGTACATGTCAGGGCTGCTTTCTTTTTTAGCCATAGCACCGTTGAATTTTCCTAAAGTAGCTATCTATACCCACTGTGTTTTAAATTTGATGGTCTGTGTACGTTTCAAAAATAGAATATTTTAAAACACATACTTCAGAGAATGTTTTGTCTATGGTCGTAAAACCCTTGACAAGTGCAGCCTGTTTCTTTCTTGCCTCTGCTAAATCTTTTTCCCTTGTGACTTGTTATAATAAGCAAACACTTTAAAATAGCAGCGCACCCTAGCATCTTGAATTTTGAGCTTCTGAATGCAGTTTACCTACATGAAGTGAAAGCTGAACAGAAATCCTCAGTGGCCATTTCTCCCACATGTTATGTCAGCAGAGGAATTGCACAATATCTCTTCCTGAAAATTAAGACTCAAGACACCTCTCTGCTGAAGTCTCAAGACTCTCTTGGTTATTCAACATGTGTTGCTTTTTTGGAACAGAAGACTATGAAAACACCTGGGCAATGCACAGAGGGTTACAAATTTATGGGTATATTAAGCAAAGTCTAATTATAACCTGATTTTAAATAATCCCCAAGACAGAAGCCTATTTCTAGTGAAGCAGCTTTTGTAAGAACAAACATAGAAGTGATTATATGCCAAATATGCTACTTGGTAACACTGAAGTGTTACTCAAAATATTCTTAGCAAAAGAGCAGAACCTCATCTTTTTATACCCCCACTCGCTAGAGCAGATGGAAGTGTGATGCCTCAGCTTAGTAAATCCGTTCCTTTAACATCTTCATGCCATTAATTAATGAACATCACTGTTTGAGCTAACTAAAACATATACAGGCTTATTGAATAAAACCCAGGCATAACTTCATAACTGATCAATTTGAAGTTGGTAGTGTTAAAAAATTAGTGTGGAGGAACGTGCACTTTGAGGGAAGTTACTGTTATATGGAGGGGCCTGCACTATGAGGACCTTAGTGTTGTATGACAGAGGAACCTACACTGTGAGGACACTTGGTGTTGTGAGGAGGGACCTGCACTGTGAGGACAAAGATGTGAAACAGCTGTGTGACACTGAGCAACTCACTTCAGCTTCACTTTCTTAAGCAGTGAGTAAAAGATTTGGACCACATGGTGTCATTCTTCAATGTTTTTATTCCAACCAGGACCCATACACTGAATATAGAGAAAATAAACCATGACTGAGCCCCAGCTTTATTTTATTATTGTGTCTACTTCATTACAAGGCATTGTATCTTGCTGTGAATTAACAAATGAGAGTCAGCAGTTCTTGAGTCTTGTAACACAGACACTTGTATAAATGCTTTATATAGAATATCTCCTTTAATTTCTCAAGGAGCACACACTAGCTCTTATTATTATTATTCTATTTTATGGATGAATTCACCAAAAATTAGATATGGCATGAAACCAATACAAGACCTGGTCAAGAGGGTGGAGAGATGGCTTACCAGTTAGGCACTTGCCCATGAAGCCTAAGGACCCAGGTTCAATTCTCCAGGTCCCATGTAAGCCAGATACACAAGGTGGCACATGCGTCTGGAGTTCATTTGCAGTGGATAGAGGCCCTGGCCCACCCATTCTCTCTCTCTCTCTCTCTCTCTCTCTCCCCTCTCTGACCCAAATAAAAATAAATATAATATATATAGAGAGACCTGGTCAATCAGTGGCAGAGGTGGAATTAAAACACTTTATTTATGAGTACAAAAAAAATAATGAAGTTTATTCTTTTCAAAAAAGTGAGTTAATTTGGAGGATATTATGCTAAGTAGACTAAACCAAAGAAAGATAACCCCACATGTCATAAATCATTTGTGGAAGTTTAAAAAGTTGACCTCAAAGAGAAGAGTGCAGTAGTGGTCACCAGAGGCCTAATGGATGGGGGAAGGGATGGGATCCAAAAGATGTTGGAAAATGTTCATCAAACTACACTTAAATCAGAGACATAAACTCTAGGGTTTTATAGCTCAAGAGAGTAGCTGTGGTCTATAATGACCTAGTATGTATTTTATGGGGAACTGGAAGAAAGGAACTCAGAGACCAAACATCAATAAATGGTAAAGAGATGGAAAGACAAATTGCCTTTATTTGGTCATTATAGGTTGTGTATATTTGCTAAAGTGTGTGTGTGTGTGTGTGTGTGTGTGTGTGCCACAATGTACTGCATACACATGAATATTCATTCTCAGTTTCATAATTAAATTAACTATTAAACATGGCTATAAAGCCTGTGTCTTGAACTTTAATATATGAAAATTCAATAATTTGATTATGTTCCCTTCCCTTTATCCTTTTGTGTCACCTCTCCCCACTCCTCACCCTTGAGGGCCTTCCTCCTTCTAGGTAGTCCTTCCTCTGCGTTGTCTCTTTTTGTCGTCTTCTATCATCCATGTCAAATCATTAATGGGCTCAGAACAGAGCAGGTCTTGTGAGGGTATCCGTAATTACTGCAGTATTACGAGTGCACCAGCTGGTAAACATAAGGTGTGCAGTGTCCCAAAGGATTTTTTCCACCCTGTTGTTCTTACATTCTTTCTACTCTCTCTTCTGCAATGTTCCCTGAGTTTTGGAGGGCATGGTAGAAAACTCCTTTGGTGTTGAGCTCTCAGCAGCCTCTTGCTTTCTACTTTGGTGAGTTGTGAGTCTCCTCAGTGTCTACTGCCATCTCCATAGGGACGGATCTCTGAATAGTGGCGAGAGCAGCATTCAGTGACTCCAGCCACCACCACTAACTCTGCAATGTCCCCTGAGCTCTGGCAGGTGTGATAGAGATGACTTCTCTAGGGCTAAGCCTGCTCTTTCTCATCACTTTCATGAGTCTTGGGTGTCCCTGGTATTCACCATCATCTGTAAAAAGCTTCTCTAACCAACCCAGTATGGTGGCATATGCCTTCAATCCCAGCACTTGGACTGCAGAGGGTAGAACCACCTTGAGTTTGAGGCCACCCTGAGACTATATATAGTGAATGCCAGGTCAGTCTGGGCTAGAGTGAGACCCTACCTCAAAAAACCAAGGAAGAAAAAAAGGTTCCCTAATCAAAAGTGAAATCAGCATTAATCACTGGGCTTAAACATATACATTTAGAAGATTGTTTGATGGGAATAGTCACTATTTAGTCAAAAAAAAAAAAAAAAAGAAACAGTAGAAGCTTCCCTCTGGGGTCTATGACCTTCCAAGCCATAGGTTTTGACTCAATTCTCATTACCATGTGTGACTTCTCTCCCAATGAATGGGATCTCTTATCCAATTAGTGAGCAGTTGTTCACCTCCATAACTCATGTGCCAGTATTGCACCTTAGAGTACATTTACCTGGCTGACTGCTTGTTCAGACTATAGATGACTGTTCTCTGCCAGTAGCTCACATAGCACCTTTCAACATGATGGCAGCTGTCTGGCAAAGAAATGGATTCTATTTCAGTTCCAGGAGCATATACTCTTAACTTGTGTTACTCTAAATTTCATAAGTATGTTTCAAATACATGGATTCGGTAATTCTGCATTTAAAAGAAAATCTAATCATGAAATTCTTACTGATAATTTCAACAAAAACTGAAATAATATTTCCTGTAGCAGTTACCTTCTTGTTGCTGGGACAAATCACAAGATTATAAGTATATAATGGAAAGAAAGAGTTTACCTTGGCTTGTCATCTACAGGACAAGTCACATCATGCAGAGTAGAGGCTGGGCATCACATCAGCTGGGAGGTGGTAGACAGAATGAGTGAGCTTTGAACTCCAAGTGGGCTGGACTACTAAACATGAAGACCCACCCCCAGTGACATATCTCTTCCAGCAAGGTTCTACCAGCTGGGGACTAAGTATGAGGCTTAATCACAAACACTTGAGGACATGGGGGATATTTTTACATTCAAACCATCATACTTTCAAAAAGTAATAAATCAAGTATAAAATTATGAATTTGGAGGGCTGGAGAGATGGCTTAGCAGCTAAGCACTTGCCTGTGAAGCCTAAGGACCCCAGTTCGAGGCTAGATTCTCCAGTACCCATGTAAGCCAAATACACAAGGTCGCACATGCATCTAGAGTTTATTTGCAGTGGCTGGAGGCCCTGGTGCACCCATTCTTCTCTCTCTCTCTCTCTCTCTCTCCCTCTCTCTCTCTCTCCCTCTTTATCTCTTTGTCACTCTCAAATAATAAATAAAATAAACAAAAAATTATGAATTGTTAATCAAGTCTTATAAGACTAAGATGTTATCTAAACAAACAGACATTGGGGGAGATCTGTAAATTATTATCACTAATGTAGAAATTAGTGACAGAATTCATTAAATTTTACATCAATGTCCTTAACTTTTCTTTTTTTATTATTATTATGATTAGTTATGTACATAGTGTGTATACAGCCATGTTGGTACCATCATTAGCCTCTTCCCTGTCCTCCCTCTTCTGATAGGACTCCTCATTGGGGAATGTGGGTCATGCATTGTGGGGGTAGCCATCAGTTATGGGGAAGAGGCAACGTCTCTGTTCATAATGTCCCAACTTATGGCTCTAACAATCTTTCTGCCCACTCTTCCATGAATTTCCGTGAGCCATGTTGGGTTCGTTTTAGGTCTACTTCAGTGATGAGGTCTTGGGAGCATCTGTGTCTCTGGATATCTGGTTGAGTAGGGGTTGAGTGTTCTCTGTGTCTATCTCCTTCACCCTTGTGCTGGTGTCAGGTTCACCAAGAAAGCAGCACTCTTGTTCATTCCCCCCATTACTGCATGGTTTCAGCAGGGGCCCTGGTGAGATGTGATAGGCTGATCTTCCCCTCAGGTTCTGTGTCCATCTGAAAAAAAATAAGCAAATTCTCCAACAGATAGTGAAGTCAGCACCAGATAAATGGGATAACACTTATTATTTTAGAGAAAATTTAATAGGTGTAGGCCCTCTTGTAGCCCACGATTGGTGGGAGCTTGATATTGGAGAATGGGCTCATTTTTTAGATATGGTTCTGACTTGTTTCACACTTCCAGCTATGGGTTCTCTTCCACTGAGCAGATCTGTTAGCCAAATCAAGAACAGTTGGTTACCCACCATGGCTGTGTGCCACTATTGCACTTGTGTGAGCATCACGTCAGGTTGTTTGCTGCTGAGTAGATTAGACCACGAGTTGCTTGGACAAATGTTGGTCATTTTCCCCCAGTCACTCATGTGACACACACCTTTAATCCCAGCACTCGGGAGGCAGAGGTAGGAGGATCACCGTGAGTTTAAGGCCACCCTGAGACTACATAATGAATTCCAGGTCAGCCTGGGCCAGAGTGAGACTCTACCTCAAAAAACCAAAACCAACAAATGAACAAAAGAAGATAGGTAATATGAAAGAGAAAGAGATAAGGGAGAAAAGAGGGGGAGGGAGAAAGAGAAACAAGAGAAAATTAAAGTTAGTCCTCATCATACTCTCTTCGGGTGTTCCCTCTAAGGACCTGATGAAGGTTCAACCTTTTAGTCTGTCTTTCAGGATATAGGATTTGAGGCAGATAGAGAGGGAGAGAATGGAAGCACCAGGGCATCCAGACACTGCAAATGAACTCCAGATGCCTGTGCCCCCCTTGTGCATCTGGCTTACATGGAAATCAAACTGGGGTCCTTTGGCTTTGCAGGCAAGCACCTTAACCACTAAGCCATCTTTCCAGCCCCCCATTTATTGTTTAAATGTGTGTTGTTCAGTTTCCAGGAGCTGGTGAGATTCCTGATGCATCTTTTGTTGTTAATTTCTAGCAATACAGCATTGTGATCTGATATCATGCAGACGACTTTGTCAATCTTCCTAAATATACGATGGCAGGTCTTATGACCCAGTATATGATCTATTTTAGAGAAAGTTCCATGGGCTGCTGAAAAGAATGTGTAATCTGTGGATTTGGGGCAGAATGTTCTGTATATGTCCATTAGGTCTAATTGTTCTATGGTGTTGTTGAGCTCTCTTACTTCCCTGTTAATTTTCTGTTTGGATGATCTGTCTATTGCCGATAGTGGAATATTGATGTCCCCAACTATGATGGTGTTGGTAGTTATTTCTGTTTTGTTGTCAAGTAGTTATGTTTTATGAATTGTGGTGCACCTGTGTTTGGTGCATAAAGATTGATGATTGTGATATCCACTTGTTGGATTATTACCTTGATAAGTAAGAAGTGGCCTTTTTGTCTTTTTTTTTATTACTTTTGGTTTGAAGTCTATTTTATCTGATATTAGTATAGGAATGCCTGCTTGTTTCTTATTTCCATGTGCTTGGAATATCATTTTCCACCCTTTCACCCTGAGGAGGTGACTGTCTTTAGTGGTGAGGTGGATTTCTTGAAAATAGCAGATTGAGGCATCTAATTCATCTAATTTTCTGATCCACCCTGTTAGCTTGTGTCCCTTGATGAGTGAATTAAGGCATTAATACTTAGGGTAATAACTGTGAGGTTTGATTTATTCCCTGCCGTATCGTAGTGGTTTATGTGGTTTGGTGTTTTCTTGGACGTTGTAGTTTTTTGTGCCTTCTCTGAGTTTGGTTATTGTGATCTGCTTCTTGTAGGCACTTGAGGTTGGTTATTTGATTTTTCTGTGTGGAGAACTCCCTGAAGTACTCTTTGTAGGTTTGGCTTTGTGTTCATATCATTTTAAATCTGGGTTTTATCATGGAAAGTTTTTCTTTCACCATCTATTATGAGGAGTACTTTTCCTGGGTAGAGTAGTTCGGGATGGAAGCCATAGGTTCTTAGACTTTTCAGCGTTCCATTCTGGGCCCTTCTGGCTTTCAGGGTTTCCATGGAGAAGTCTGAAGTAAGTCTGATGGGGTTGCCTTTATATATAATGTGTTGTTTCTCCCTAGCTGCTTTTAGGAGTTTCTCTTTGTTATCGATGTTTAGTGTCTCAATGATAATATGTCTCAGATAATTTCTCCTTTGGTCCAGTCTGTTTGGAGTTCTGTTAGCTTCTTGTAACTTTATGGGACTTTCTTTTGAGAGAGTGAGAAAGTTTTCTTCAAGAATTTTGTTGAATAAATTTTCCATGCCTTTTGTCTGAATTTCTTCCCCTTCTTGTATTCCCATGATCCAAATGTTGGGACATTTAAGCGTGTCCCACTGTTCCCTCATGTTCTGTTCACAGAAATGCTTGAATTTATTGAAACTTTTGGACCCTTGAATTGTTTCTTCTGTTTTGGCTTCCAGTTCTGAGTTTCTATCCCCCACATGGCTGACTCTATTCTTGAGAGCTTCTATAGAGTTCTGAGCTTGTTCAACTTGGTTTGTATTTTCTACTTTTTTTTATGTATAGTTTCCATCCATCTGTCAAGTTCCCTTTTCACATCATTTTCTGATTTTCTTAATGCTTCTTGGAATTCATCCTTGCATTTATTTATGTCTTCACTGAGCTTAGGCAGCTGGTTATTGGGTCCTCTCTTTTTCACTCTCCTTCAGATCCTTTAACTGTCTTTGGATCCCTTGCTTATTCTTTTCTATTAGGTCTAATCTAGTGAGGATAGCATTCATCCAATTAGTGGCCCTTTGTTGATTTTCTGCAAGTTCTGATATTTGCCTGGCCAGGGTTGCATAGCTTGTATCTTCATTTTGGGTTCTGATCCTGTTGTCTCTTCTATGTTTTCATTAGAGACGTCCATTGTGGGACTGGACAATCTTGTTGGATTTACTTGCATATGATTTTTCATGTTATTCCTTTTGTGCTGTGGTCTGCCCATCACAGTGTAGGAATCTTAATTAATTTAGGAGGAAGCTGTAGTTTACCCTTGAAGTGTCTTCAGTGATTATTGCCTTGTATGTTTGCTTCAGTTAGGCTTCTGATGGCAATGGGGCCTGCCTGCTCAGAGGGAAGGAGTCCTTGAGGCTCTGATAAGTGCTGGAGGACCTGATGAAGGGGCTTGTTGTTCGATGGTTTGGGAGATGGGACTGCATGGTTAGGTGGACCAAGGGGACAGGGGTGAGCAGGGAATGGGACAAGGCAGTCTGGTGTTGTGGCTGGGCTACAGAGGGCAGGAGGATGGGAATGTGTGGTGGTTCCACAATGCTGAGGGGTGAGGGGATGGGACAGCAGGTCCATTGGGACTGTGTAGCAGGGGTGGATGGGACTTTTGGGTTCTGTGACAAGGCAGGGCAGGAATCTGGAACTGCTGCAGGTCAGGTGAAATGCAAGGGGGGGTGGCATTGGCAGCAGTCCCAGTGGTGTGGTGGGAAAGGGGACGGATGGGTGAAGAATAGCCTGTTGGCCTGGATCCAAGTAGCCTTCAGGAAGTGCAGTAGGATCTGGTCTGTGCAGGGCAGGGTGGCAGGTGGGAAGGCTGTCACACATGGAGCTCCCCTTGGCCATGCACAGGGGAGGGGGAGTGGCTGTGAGTGGGACAGCATTCCTATGTGGAGGTGGGGAATGAACTGGGAGCTCTGGCCCTTAATATTTTTGATTGATAACTTCCATGATTATAGATAATAAACCATGACAATTCCATCCTCTACTTTCCTCTTCATAGATTCACCCCCCCATTATATCCTTCCCCCTCTCAATTAATCTTTTATTTTGATGTCATCATCTTTTCCTCCTATTATGAGGGTCTTGTGTTGGTAGTACTAGACACTGTGAGGCATGGATATCCAGGCCATTTTGTGTCTGGAAGATTGCATTGTAAGCAGTCCTACCCTTCCCTTGGCTCTTACATTTTTTTGCCACCTTTTCTGCAATGGACCTTGAGCCTTGGAAGGTGTGATAGAGACGTCTCAGTGTAAGTTTATTGCATCAAGATCCCCATGTCTTCAGAAACAAAAAATTGTGTTGGTTACTTCTCATTGTTAGGACAAAAGAGCCAGAAAGCAGTACTATAGATCTGATATATGCTTAGAAACACTATGTTTAGTGTGCTCTGTTGTTTTATGTTTGATTTTAAGTGGAGCAGTAAGGGAGTGCATAACTTTAATTATAATTCTGCCAACACTTCTATTTAGGGGCCTATCTTTGTGTTTTGTGGGATTTTTGTTGTTAAGGAAGACAGGATTACAGTTTTGTCTAACAGACTGAGATAGTGCTATATGTTCTTAGTTATCAACATATGAATGGAGCTTGGGATGTCTGAGTTGGTGAATGAGGAAAGCATGATAGCTACTGTACAGTCTCAGTTCCACAAATGGAATGCTGTGTGTATGCATGCAAGATCCAGGCAGACATGTCCAACAACCCAACTGCCTATGACTGGATGATGGATTTTTGTTTCTTATGCTTTTGCTTCCCATAATGCACACGTTTGTTTGTTTTTTTTTTTTAAAAAAGAGTTATTTAAAAAATAACATGCAAGCTCTAAAACTATACTGCATCCTGAATGGATTCCACCACTGTACTACACAGAAACAGGAAACAAGGGCAGGAATTCTCACAACACCCTCTGAAGACCTGCTTACAATTTCCTTTTTCTGTGACTCAGCTCTGCTGGTTTACAGGCTTTGAGCACCAAGAAGGGCACAAACTCTCTGAGTCCCAGCAGCAGGTCCATTGAGGTACGTACTGCAATGGCCATCTCCCATGTCCACTTTTCATGCAACCACACAAGCAGGTACAAAAAGAATGAAAAGGGCTGGAGAGATGGCTTAGCAGTTAAGGCACCTGTCTGCTAAGCCTAAGAACCCAGTTCCAATCTCCAGGTCCCACATTTAGGCAGATGCAAAGTGACGCAAGGGCGCAATGCCACACTTGCCCACAAGGGGGCACATGCATCTGAATTTCATTCACAGCAGCTGAGAGACTGCTGGCATGCCCATTCTCTACATGTCTCCCTCTCTCCTCTCTCTGTCTGTGTCTGTGTCTCTCCAAAAATAAATTTAAAAAAAAAAATTTAAGAAAAAGCTTTTAAAAAAAAATGAAAAGTATGACCCAGCACACTGACTGTGAGGCCCAGGAAGAGAAGAAATATGAGCAGAGAACCAGACATCACCACACATGCTGGGACACAGGAGAAAACAAGTGAAAAAATCCACCCTCATGGAATTCACATTTCAGTGACTGGAATGATAATCTACTAACTGGTTTGAGATGGCAAGTGCTATGGGAAAACAAAACCAAAAAAAAATGCTAAAAAGGAAAAGAAAAATGCCAGGGAGGGGATCAGGATATTTATAAGATTTATAAAACACTCAAGTAGATGCAAAGCAGAACTTTCTGTTACAGCATCAAAGGATAGAGGGCTTCCACTCAGGACTGCATGAGGGTTTTTCCCAGGGACAAGGCATTGGCAAGCTGAGGGCTTGTGTATTTCAAGTGTGTGGGATTATTTAGATCTTAAAGGCTAATTCAAATCATCAGTGGTGGAGTGCTTTGCTAGCATGGACAGGGCCCTGGATTTGATCCCCAGCACTGCCAAAATTTTTAAAAAGAGAGAGAAAAGAATACCTTTAATATAAACTTTAAACTTCATAAATCATGGATAGTGATTTTTCTTAGTTTTATTATCATTTTATTTTATTTGAGTTAGAAAAAGAAAGGCAGAGAGAGAGAGAGAGAGAGAAGGAGAGGCAGAAAATAGTTGCACTAGGTCCTCCAGCCACAGCAAACAAACTCTAGTTGCATGTGCCACCTTGTGCAGCTGGTTTTACTTCAGTACTGGGGAATCAAACCTGGTCCTTTGGCTTTGCAGGAAAGAGCCTTAATTGCCCTTGCAGTCGTATTCAGATTGCTGGCAGAAAACACCCTACCGAGAGCATCTTATGAGGGCGGGGGGGTTATTTTGGCTTACAGACTCAAGGGGAAGCTCCATGATTGCAGGGTGAAATGATGGCATGAGCAGAGGGTGGACATCACCTCCTCACGAACATCAGGTGACACAGCAAGCAGTGTGCCAAACACTGGCAAGAGGAAGTGAGATATAACATCCATAAGCCCACCCCCAACAATACTCTGCCTCCAGGAGGCTTTAGTTCCCAAATTGCCATCTTCTGGGGACCCAGCATTCAGAACACCTACGTTTATGGGGGACACCTGAATCAAACCACCACATTCTGCCCCTGGCCCCCATAAACTGATAACCATCCATGATGCAAAATACAATGCACTCAGTCCAACTTTAAAAGTCCCATAGTTTTTATCCATCCCAATGATGTCCAAACATTCCCACAGTCCAAGGTCTTTTAACTGAGCCATAATACAAAAAAAAAAAAAAATCAAAAAACCCATAATGGCACAGAATTAAACACTCACACTGCAAAAGATAGCATTGGGCATAGCAAAGAAATATTCAATCAATACAAGATTTAAACCAACCAGGGCAAACATCAAACCCTATAGCTCCAAGTCCATCAACTCTAACCAGTGATAAGTCCCCCCAAGTCTGATAATTCTAACCAGTGACAAGTCATGAGTTCCAATTCTGCCCTCCAGCTAGGCTACTCACAGTCCCAGGAAACTTCATCTGGTGCCAGCAGCTCTCCTTAGCAGCCATCCAATAGTACCAATATCGCCACTGGGTCTCCACTGCAACCCCACAGTTCATCTTCATGGCTCTATTGGGTCTCCACGCTGGTAATCCAACAAGCCTGCTTCACACTGCCCATGGCCAGTTCCAAAATACAAGACTGTGTTACAAATTCAATGACCCTCTCTTTCCTGCATTTCTTTTTTTTTTTTTAAATTATTACTTTCCTGCATTTCTTATACTCCATAATACCATGTGGGCTGCCAGTTTGTTAATACAGAAGAGAATAAATCAAACTTGGAAGAACAGGACACTCCTCTAGCATTCAAGTCCCTTCAAAAGACTCTTCATTCGTCCTGTTGTCCCAATGTAGGTCAGCTGGCCTAATCTCAATGTTTGTAATCTTTCATACAATTGCAGATTGAACAGGCAGCAGTATCAGCCCAAAGATTTCATTTTTTCTGTGCCATATCCCTCTGCTTACACCAGTCCATTTCTGTGCAATGCCACCCTACACAAGTTCTCAGGATATGGGTTTAATAACAAGCCTCTCACACAAACTGCTTCTAGTCCAGTTCAGGCAAAGCTCTTTCTCACCTCA
Source organism: Orientallactaga sibirica (assembly GCA_036365145.1). Classification (NCBI taxonomy): domain Eukaryota; kingdom Metazoa; phylum Chordata; class Mammalia; order Rodentia; family Dipodidae; genus Orientallactaga; species Orientallactaga sibirica. The sequence continues at coordinate 29,312,881 of JAEOAD010000006.1, forward strand.
TAAGCCAAACCTCATAGTCCATAATTCTTACTGCATTCAGGTCTTTCAAATCTGACCAGAATGATCCATCAAGCTGTACTTATAACACTACAAGGTGTCTCTTAGGCCAAGATTTCAAATTCTTTTACATTCCTCTTGAAAATCAGTTCCAAAAGGCCAAAAGCCATGAGGTTGGCTTTCAAGTATTCATAACTCCACTTCTCAGTACCCATTTTACTGTTGCAGTCAGGTTCACATTGCTGGCACAAAACACCCAACCAAGAGCAGCTTGTAGGGGGAAAAAGGGTTTTACTTTGGCTTACAGACTTGAGGGGAAGTTCCTTGATGGCAGAAGAAAACAATGACATGAGCAGAGGGTGGACATTACCTCCTTCATCAACACCAGATGAACAACAGCAACAGGAGAGAGTGCCAAACACTGGCAAGAAGAAGCTGAATATAACACCCTAAAGCCTGACCCCAGAAATACACTGCCTCCAAGAGGATTTAATTTCCAAATTGCCAACAGCTGGAAACCTAGCATTCAGAACACCTATGTTTACGGGGGACACCTGAATCAAACCACCACAACTGCTAAGCCATCTCTCCAGCCCTTTTCTTTGTTTTATTGGCAAACTGACTTGGAATGATCTCTCATGCCATATTTATGAATATGCGCTCTTCCTTTGAGAGTATGCTTTTGAATCACCATGTGCTGTGGTCCCCAGAAGTGACAAGACCTTCTGACACAGTGCTGCTTTCTCCCAGCAGATAACAGCAAAGCACCAATGTCCCAGAGAGTCCATATCACAGCTCTGGTGGAGATTTTTTTCTCACTCACACAGAGTACCTGCTGTTCTACAATAAATCAACCTTATTATTTTGGAGGTTTGTTAGAGTTTTGCATTTCCTAAACTGTTTTAATATAATACCAAGCCAAGCATGAACATTATTGTTATATGGAATCCTTGTATACACACACGTGTGCAGGTGTCTTCAAATATTCAAACACTTGAAAAGCTTTTAAAACATATTGAACTTTTTAACACTTTTTTAAAAAATATTTTATTATTTATTTATTTATTTGAGTGAGAGAGAGAGAGATAGAAATAGGCAGGTAGAGAGAGAGAGAGATAGAAATAGGCAGGGGGAGAGAGAGAGAGAGAGAGAATGGGTGTGCCAGGGCCTCCAGCCACTGAAAGCGAACTCCAGATGCATGCACCCCCTTGTGCATCTGGCTTACATGAGTCCTGGATAATCAAGCCTCAAACCAGGGTCCTTAGGCTCCACAGGCAAGTGTTTAACTGCTAAGCCATCTCTCCAGCCCTTAACACTTTTTTTCATTCATGTTCTGTACATATTGGGAAAAAATGAAGCTCCTATTAAAAATCTGTCTATTGATAGATTCACTGATATATTTTGAGGACCAATTACATAGATTGCACTGCAAGTCAGTTAATATGTATTTCTAATTCCATTAGATATAGAAAAGGGAATTGGAATCCTACATATTTTCCTAAGTCCATGGTCAGGAATTGGAGCAAGCGGTGAAAATAGAATGCATTTATTTGTATAAAATGCTTTGTGGAAAGTGTAAGTATTAATAATACAAAATATCTACTAACAACATTTAATTTGACAAAGTCATGGATATTGCAGCCATTAAAATGAAGTAATGTGCTTACCAGTTTTTCATCATTGTAACAAAACACCTGACATAAATAACGGAAAAGAACAAAGATTTCTGTGGGAGCTTCGAAGGGTTCGTCCCATGGTCACTGGGTCCCATGGTCACTCTGGATCTGAGCTGAGGCAGGACGCCATGGTGAAGATGAGGCAGAGCAAAGATGTTCAGCTACTGACAGTGAGAAAACAGACTGACAGGAAAAGATCAAGGACAAGCCACATCCTTCAGAGACATGCCCAGCCACCCATTCCTTCTCACCAGGCCCACCCGCTAACAACCCATCCAGCTCAGGCGCAATGCGGTTAGTAAACTTTTCAATAAAGCCACCTCCAGCAGCTGGAAATCAAGCCATCAACAAACGTGGGGATACCAGATCCAAACCACAGCAGGTCGGCATCATAACATGTTAGAAACAGCAAGGCATTAGGGCCAAATCTGTCTGGGTTTCAATCCTGACCTTGTCATTTCTTATATCTGAGAGGCAGAGTCTCATCATCAGTTCAGACAGAAACATGTTAACTGCCCTTCCTGATTCACTGAGATGGGAAAGCCACTCGCTTCCACAGCCTTGCGTGCCACCAGGCCCTCTCTGCCACTTGAGCTAACTATGGCCAAGTATGAACACAGCGTTTCCCCCGAACCCAACGTCAGTGACTTCTCGTAATGAAAACCCTGAAGACACTCTTAGGAAAGGAATGTGGAATATTCAAAACACATTAGTTACAGAATATTCTCCATGTATCTTAGGAGAGTCCTAACACTACAAACCAAAGCTACTTAATCTAGTATAAACCCTATGAATTCTACAGGTTATGAAACCTTGACCATTCAGAGTTTAAGTCATAAACTATAATGCAGTGGAGATGTTATGAATTAAAGCAAGGATTCTTATTTTTTTTTCCTTGTTGGCATTTTATGGGGAGCTGTACAACAGAATACCTGGTATAAATTCAGAGCACTGATGTCGCATGGTCAGAAGGTGGCAGTGTTTTCTAAGTTTGATGCACCTTAAATGTAGACACTGCTTCTTTTCCCTTTTGCTGGCTGAATGATCTCCATCGTTCTTTCTTAATGTAAAAGTCCGTTTGTTCCTAACTCTTCTCAGACTATTAGAGAAGTGAGGCTTGAAAGAATTAAACATCTACATAGACTTTAATGATTTAATATTAGCTGAAATTAACACAGACCAGGTTTATGTCGTGATATTTTAATCCATAAATTGAACATTGCATATATCCATTTGAATAGAAACTTTGATTTATTCATGTGCTGAGTATCTTTATCTTGCTTCAGAGAAAAAGATAAATGTATGTTTTCTATATAAGCCACATCACTAATTGTTATCTAGATCTCAGGAAATGTTTGCTTTTATTCCTTTAAAAGAAAAATCATACTTTTAAATGGCTTCTTTATTCCTACATGATAAAGTTGAACAGTATGGAAGCATACTCCACATGGATCTTGATCAAGAACTAAAACAGAACACTGACAATTGTTGTGTATGTAATTTTATAATGTATTTGCCATTGAGCAAGAGGGTATTGAATAAATCTATTTCTATACTACTTAGAAGCCATGATAAAAGAGAGAATAATGATGTTTTTTAAAAAAAAACATTTATTTGTTTATTTATTTGAAAGAGAGATGGACAGAGAAGAGAGAAAGAGAAGGGACACAGCAGGGCCTTTTTGTGCATCTGGCTTTACATGAGCACTAGGGAATTGAACCTGAGTCGCCAGGCTTTCCAAGCAGGTGACTTTAACTGCTGAGCCATCTCCACAGCCCGAGAATAAAGACTTTTATATTCAAATCTACAAAGGAAATCTAGAGAGGCCAGCAGTGGTCTTGTGTTGTTACAAATGCATCCATCTGCCTAAGGGTAGATTAAGTTGCCTGGCAAAATTTAATGTATATTTTGAGACAGCATATTATTTTATAATATACTGCTGAGCACTGTTTTTGGAAAACTGGCATCCTAACGTCTTTCAAAATCAGCAGTTACCAAGGGGGAGGATCTACCTACCATCTGCTTGCCCCACTAAAATACATGATGGGGAGTAAGAATGGTCTGGATGTTCACTAGCCCAGCGCTCCCTGGCGTCCACGCTGCTGAGTCACTACACAGCAACCTAGATTGAAAACAAATTGCAAGGAAAGGTCAACACAATTTTTTCATCCTTTGTACCTATATAAATAGAGACTTTATTTCAAAACAAATACATGTAGATAACACAATCAATCCTGGAAACACTTAACATTTTCCACTTTGCCTTCAACTTTCTTTTTTGGGGGAGGGGGGACTTGAGGTAGGGTCTCCCTCTAGCCCAGGCTGATCTGGAATTCACTATGTAGTCTCAGGGTGACCTCACAGGCAATCCTCCTACCTCTGCCTCCCAAGTGCTAGGATTAAAGGAGTGTGCCACCACACCTGGCTTCCATCAACTTTTTAAAGCCTATTTCATGAAATCATAAACAAGATGGTGAGGACATCATAAGGATACTTTTGTCGTGTAAAAGCCAAAATATATGTCATTTAATTATTAAAGAGATGCAATTAGTATTTTAGGTTACAGGTTCAAAATACATTGTTGACAAATAGTAAACAGAAGCTAATGTTGGTAAAATATCTTTAACAAGGGCTGCAGAGATGGCTTAGCTGTTAAGCACTTGCCTATGAAGCCTAAGGACCCTGGTTCAAGGCTCAATTCCCCAGGACCCACATAAGCCAGATGCACAAAGAGGCGCATGCATCTGGAATTTGTTTGCAGTGGCTGGAAGCCCTGGCACACCCATTCTTTCTCTCTGTCTCTCTGCCTATTTCTATACCTCTCTCTCAAATAAATAAATAAAAATAAAATATTAAAAATATATCTTTAACAAAATTATAGCTACATTTGCACAACTTAATTATGCAAAGCAACTGATTTGTCAGTGTGGTGGTCAAATATAGGAGTTTTTTCCTACAGTACAAATTTTAAAACTTTAATAGCACTGCAAAAATTTTGTAATCTTCTCATTCTTTAGAGATAGATTGAATATAAAAATAATTTGTACACTATCAAGTGAGTGCTGATGACCCTGTAGAAATGCTAATTTTTTTTAACTTTTTCTGGCATCTCTAACTACATAAGAACAGTCTTGTAAGTTCCCTTCATTATATCAGAACAGAATGGTGAAGATGCTGGAATTAGAAAATCACATGAATAGAGTTGGGAAGATGGCTCATAACTCTGAGTATTTGAGTTCAGATCTCTACACTTCATAGAAAAGTCAGAAGCAATGGCTAGCTTCTATAGTCCCAGTGCTCCTACAGCAAGAAGGGAACCTGTGACAGGATAATTTTCCAGGAACTTGCAAAGGGAGCAGTGAACAACAAAGGCCATGCCTCAAAACAAGACCCAACCTAACTAGGGAAAAAAAATAGAGTTTCTTAAAAAGCACATTATGGAATTATGTTATAGTAAATAAAGCTGATTCAGAACCTGGAGAGCTATTGAGGTAAAAGGGTATTGTGGTCAGCTTTGTGTTGCTGCACAAAGAGCCCAACCTAGAGCAGCATGTGGGGAAAAAGGGTTTATTTTGGCTTATAGACTCAAGGGGAAACTCCATGATGGCAGGGGAAAATGATGGCATGAACAGAGGATGGACATCACCCCCTGGCCAACATATGGTGGTCAATAGCAACAGGAGAGTGTGACAAAGACTAGCAATGGGAAGCTGTGTATAACACCCATAAGCCAGTCCCCAATAACATATCACCTCCAGGAGGATCCAATTTCCAAATTACCATCAGCTGAGGACCTAGCACTCAGAACACATAAGTTTATGTGGGACCCCTGAATAAAACCACCACATTCCACCCCAGATCTCCATAAACTGATAATCATCCATGTTATAAAATGTAGTGCAATCAGTCCAACTTTAAAAGTCCCCATAGTTTTTATCAATCCCAATGCGGATCAAATATTCCCATGGTCCAAGGTCTTTTAACTGAGCTGTAATTCAAAAATAACAATAATAATATAGCACAGCCAGGCGTGGTGGCACACGCCTTTAATCCCAGCACTTGGGAGGCAGAGGTAGGAGGATCGCCGAGAGTTCGTGGCCACCCTGAGAGTACATAGTTAATTCCAGGTCAGCCTGGACCAAAGTGAGACCCTACCTCGCAAAACCAAAAAATAAAAATAAAAATAAAAAATAATATAAGTACAGAATAAACATTCATATGGCAAAACATGGCATTGGAACTAGCAAAGAAATATTGAACTAGTACAAGATTTGAAACAAACAGGGCAAACATCAAACTGTAGCTCCAAGTCTGACAACTATAAGTCTCCAGATAATTGTAACTAGTGACGAGTCTCTGGAGTTCCAATTCTTCCCCTCCAGCTAGTCTGCTCACAGTCCTGGAACTTCATCTGGTACCAGCAGTTCATCTTGGCAGCCATCCCATACTACCGGCATCTCCACTGGGTCTCCACTGGAAGCCACGGTTCATCCTCATGGGTCCACTGGGGCTCCATGCTTCACACTGCCCATGGCCATTTCTAAAAAGCAAAACCATGTTGCAAATTCAATGCCCCTCTCTTTGCTGCATTTTTATACTCCATAGTACCAGGTGGACTACCAGTTAATCCAGGGAAGAATAAAGCAGACTATGAAGAGCAGGACACTCCTTCAGCATTCAGACCCCTTACTTCAGAAGAGACCACATTCTTCCTGCTGTTCCAATGCAGATCAGCTGGCCTGATCTCAGTATTTGTAATCTCTCAAACAATTGCAGTTGAATTGGCAGCAATTTGGGGCTAAAGGTATCATGACATTTTGTGCCATATCCATCTGCCCACACCAGTCCATTTCTATGCAGTGCAACCCTACACAAGTGCTCAAGGCACAAGCAGGCAGAATTCAGCAAGCCTCTCACACCGACTGCTTCTAGACCAGTCCCAACAAAGTTCTTTCTCACCCTCATAAACCAAACCTCACATCCATAGTTCTTACTGCATTTAGGTCTATTAAGTTTCACCAGAATGGTCCATCAAGCTGTACTTATAGTACTGCAAGATGTCTCTTAGCCCAGGGTTTTAAATATGTTCACATTCTTCCTACAAATCAGTCCCAAAAGGCCAAAAGCCACACATTCAGGTTTCTAGCAGTAATGACCCCACTTCACAGAACCAACTTTACTATTGCAGTCAGCTTTGCATAGTTGCACAAAGAACCTGACCAAGAGCAGCTTGTGGGAGGAAAGAGTTTATTTTGGCTTACGGACTCTAGAGGAAGCTTCATGATGACAGGGGAAAATGATGGCATGAGGGTGAACATCACCTCCTGCCAACATCAGGTGTGAAATAGCAGCAGGAGAGTGTGCCAAACACTGGCAAAGGGAAGCTGTTTATAACACCCAAAAATCCACCCCCAAAAATACATAACTTCCGGGGGGATTCAATTTTATGGGGAATACCTGAATCAAACCACCTCAGAAGCAGTTCATAAATAGCTCAACAGGGGCTGGAATGATGGTTCAGTGGTTAAAGTACTTGCCTGCAAAATCTAATGACCTATTTCAATTCCCCAATACACATGTAAAGCCAGATGCACAAAGTGGTGCATTGCATCTGGAGTTTGTTTGCATCAGCTAGAGGCCCTGGCATGCTCATTCTCTCTCTATTTTCTCTGTCTCTGTTTATTTATGAAAATATGAAAATAAATAAATGAACAAAATATTAAGATATATAAGTAAATAGCTCAACAGGGTAATCAGGTGAGACCCCTGTAAAAGGAGGACATACATGATCAGTGTTGAAGCAAGTGGTAGAGCTGCCATGCACTTTGGGGGGAGAAAAACGTGTCAGGTTTTGGAAACAACAGAAGTAAGAAGCTGGGAGCCAGGACACTCTGAGCTCATTTGAGACACATGAATAAATTGACATATGGAGCAAAAGAAGCAAAAAGAAATGAGATAAAATAAATTTGGATAGGGCAGATTTTTGGCTATGGTAAAGACATTTGAACTTATTTCAACTCCAAGAAAAATACATTTTTAAGTATTCTGATTACAATATGGAAAAGAGTGGAAACAGGGAAGATCAGTTAGCAAACAGATGTGCTAGCCCAGGCTCACAAGTGTGCACTGAACAGTGGTGGTAAAAAGTAGTGTGATTGGGGTATAATCCCAAGATGAAGTTTGTAGGGTTTGATAGCTCACTAGTTGAGGTAGAAGAATGGATTTCTTTAGAAAAGACTGGCTAAGACAGGCCAGGACTGCCTGGGCATTGCCTTTGGCAGATGAAGCAGTCAGGTCAGAACCAGAGAAAGGCAGAGAATGCAGATCAAAATGAAGAACGGAAAACAGTAGAATGTGATGATACAAGATGTTGTAGGTCTTTGATGATTGTGCCCTTTTCCTCAGTGAAATTAGAAGTAATATCATTAATTAGTAGGGAGACACAAAAAATAGAAACTGGATTTCCAGAGGAAAAGGGGGAGTATGAAATTGGTGCCTGAGAGAATGTGAAGTGAGTTGCCTGGGAAGATGGAGAGCAATCCAGGCTAGGGCTGGGGCAAGAGGTTTGCCCACTGGAGGTCTATGGTTAGCCAGGTGTGTGCCTCCTTCAGCTGGGTGCTGTTCCTGTTCATCACAAAATGATTAGGTTCTTACTTTCTCATTTGATAGATAAGAAAGTAAAACAGAGATGCTAAATAGCTTGTCCAAGTTTACGTAGAGAGTGAAGAACTCAAGAGAGCACCCGGGCTGACCAGCTCCAGCTGGGTCCCCTCCATTGCTATGACTACAGAAGAGTATGTCTCCTTCCAGCTGGCAGGCTTCAGGAGACCTCCCACTGCAGAGCTGAAGGAAGATGTTCTGAAAACTGCTCTATATATCTGTATGCTTCCCACATCCCAAAGCCCATTGAGGGCACTTCAGTAATTCAGCATATTTTTAAAGGGGGAAAAAAAAGATACAGTTCCACTTAAAATTATAATGCCTTCTTTTTCTGCACTTACAATGAATGAGAAAATTCTACCTTATCAAAACTAGAAAACAGAATCTCCCAAGACAGTTTCAGCAATGTTTGCTAAAGTATGTTTTGTAAGCATAATGTAACAATTCTAAAAAGATTATACGTTGAAGCACTATACAATATACCACTATAATGAGAGATATACTGCTGCTTTTCCCACTCTCAAGGTCTTAGAATTTTTAGTAGCCCGACATGATGCCCAAGTACTTTCGCCTGTGTCCTGTTTGCAGAACACTGTGAGTGATTTTTCTGCCTCTTACACAAAGCAATTAATGTTTAATTTAAATTCTAGGATCTGCTTTCCTTCCTCATGCTCTTACTTCACTGCTGTAACCTTAGATGAAGTAGAGAAATGCATGAGATTATATATAGGAGCCATGGGGCAACTAGAGATTACAGGAAGAAAAATATATTTAATAACCCCAAAATGTTCCCGTTATGATATGCTTATTCTCATTGTTAAGAGAGTCTGGGGGATCCTTGCCAATGCCAATTGCACCAATAAATTTAAGGTACTCCAAATCCTTGTCTTATGAATTTAAAGAATTAAATCAATGGACCACAGGGTAAAACTTAGAAAGACTTTATTAGACTTAGAGAGGAAAAGAAAAGTACAGAGAGCTCCTGCCATGTGGAAGACAGGAGGGAGTAGGGAGCTTAAGTGGGAGTAGGGGTCAGGTCCCTCCCCCATCTCGGCCCAGGCCAAGATGAAGGGAGCTTACCAGAGCAGGGACCTGGAAGTTCAGGAAAGGTAAAAGACCAAAAAGAGCCCTTGCCTTGTCACTGAAATAGACCTAAAATGAACCCAACATGGCTCAGGGAAATTCACGGAAGAGGGGGCGGAAAGATTCTTAGAGCCATGAGTTGGGTCATTATGCACAGAGTCATTGCCTCTCCCCCATAATTGATGGCTACCCCCACAAAGCAAGACCCACATTCTCCATGGGAGGAAGACAGGGAGAAGGCTAACGATGGTACCATTATGGCTGCATACACACTATATACATAACTAATTTTTTTTAAAAAGTTTTTAAAAAGAGGACTTGCCCAGCTGTGATGGGCTTTACCCTCAGGCTTAAGCGAGCCTGAGAAAGAGCTGATTGTTCTGGGTGGGGGGAGGTGGAACTGATTGAATGAGGCAGGAGCAGACAGGTGATGTTACATCCTTTTCTTTCCCTCTTTTGGGCCCAATCCTGACTAATTCCTATTTGTTGTGATTTAAAATGTTTCTAGTAAAAGAACATAAAGGGCTGGCTTTAAAGAACTGGAAGATTTGTCTTTTGATTCCTACTCAGTACCCAGCATGGCGGTGATGAGAGACTGGTAACTGTGTGATGGGCTACATGATCAAGTTTCACCCTCCTCCTCATGCCTGTTGCTTCCTTCAGGGATCCATCACATTAGAAGCTCAAAGTTACCAAAAGAGAAAGTCCCTTGAAGTAAATAACAGCCATGGGTTCCACCTGCCACTTAGTTCTCTCTACACAGAAGAAGAATGTGAAGTGATTTTGTTTTTAGTCAACACTATTTTTAAGGTGAAAAGAAATAAGTGATATTTATTTTAGTAATACACTGTAGATGTACTATATGCTTAATGCATATTAAAAATTCTTGGCCTAGAGAGAAGGTTCAGCAGTTAAAGGCACTTGCTTGCAAGGCCTGATGGCCTGGGTTTAATTTCCCAGAGTTTTGAGTTCTGTGCTACCTTTTATAAAGAATTAATAAAGATAGACTCAAATGGATAAATTATGAATTATCAAGTTTATTTAGGGGAAAAACACAAATTGTGGGGTTTATTTAAGAGATTGGGATTTAAGAGAAACTAAATAAAGCTTTTAAAGAGAGATTAAAGCCACAAACATGTGGAAGGTAAGAGAAACCAAGACTTCTAAAGAGAGATTAGAGTAAAGCTGTAAGTACATGGTGGATGGAATTTAGGAGCTTGTGAAAGGAGATTTAGAAGGAACGCACATGGCATCTGCTGTGTGCTCTTATATGGAGAGAAGCTAGGAGAGCAAAAGGTGAGGCTCAAGGAAGAGTAGGAGGGAGAATATCAAAGCAGAGACAAAGAAAATCAGAGGAGAAATGAGCAATGAAGAGAGTTACAGCCATGGTTACCCCGAATTTATGGAAATTACACAGGTAGCAGGCCTAGAGTTAGATGGCAGACCTAGAGTGTAAGGAAAATACACACATGGAGGATTCAGAGACTAGAGGAAAATCAAGTACGTAATCATGTACTGAAAACTAACTTGCTGTGTGACACGTTTAAAAACAAAAAGTTCTCCCAGACCAAGAAACTGTATTATGCTCCTCCCCCACCATGTGTATCCAAGCAGAGATGAGGGACAATCCAGAGAGAGGGGAAGGGGGCCTAACTCAGCCTTTATAGCTAGCGTCAGGTTCAGGTGGGCAAGGGGAAGACCAGACTGGTTTGTAGATTGGGAGGGTGGATCCCTGAGCCCAGCCCACCTGGGTCAACCCATCCAGGTAGCATTGCTAGACTTTGGGCAACAGGGGGCACTGTAGGTCAATCTCTATCAGACATGACTTCTATTTCTGGCAAGAGTTCTTGTGCCAGGGGGAGGTTCTCAGTAGCAGGAGGCCCTAATGTGCCCATACTCCCACACTTTCTGTCTTTTTTTTTTCTCTGTCTCTCCCTCAAATAAATAATTTTTTTTTTTTTTTTTTTTTGGTTTTTCAAGGTAGGATCTCACTCTAGCTCAGGCTGACCTGTAATTCACTATGTAGTCTCAAGATAGCTTTGAACTCACAGCAATCCTCCTACCTCTGCCTCCCAAGTGGGATGAAAAGTGTGCGCCACCATACCCAGCAATAAAATATTTTTTTAAAAAAAGCTTTCAGTGCCAAGATTGAAAGCCCATCAATATTTTTACTCCATTTTAATTCCAGTAGGTCTCATTTCCCTCAGAACCCCTTTCCACATTGCTACTGAGAGTAAAGAAAGTGGTGGGAAGACTATTCTACCTCTGGGACACAAGCCACGGAGTCCTTCACTAGATACAAGAATAGCATGACATGCAGTACACCTCAGTATCCCCACTTCACAATCACATGAGCTTGGACAGAATTTTTGTACTTTATGCTACACATCTCAAAGAGTGACCTAAGATTTCAATAACATAACAAAATGAATTATTCAACTTATTCCACAACAAATTTCCAAATTAAATAGTCGTATGAAACAAACAGGAGAGCACAATAATTTGCTACATAAACAATAATAACCAGACATAACAAACTCTTCAGTTTTAAGCCTTAGGTGCCAGAGTAAAGCTGTTTCTTAAGGCTTGTAAAAACTGTAGTTTTACAACATCCCAGGAGATCCATCATCTCGTGAGAAGACGGAAGTAGCATAATGCAATCAGGCAAAGCTCCTCTTCCATCTGCCCAGCTGTCCCCAGTCAATAAAGGTAGATCCTAGGAACAGCCTTTAGTCTGGGAACATTGTCTGTAAAGGGACCAAGGGGAGTTCAACATCCCCCTTCTTTTTTCCTGTGGTCCTCTTGGGATAGGAAAAAAAAAAAAAAAAAAAAAAAAAAAAAAAAACAACTGGGATGCTAAAAAACACAAAACGAAAAACCCAACAATGACAAGGAAGAGTCTGCAGACAAGACCAGAGGCAGGGTGACAAGAGAGGAGGTAAGGAAGAGCGCTCTGCAATCAGACTCCATTTTGAGCACAATGCTCAGTGTCTTTGCTGTCATTCCCAGTTTGTGATGATCAACCTGCAGTCTTCCCAGTTCTGTTGTTGTTGTTTGTTTTGTTTTGTTTTGTTTTGTTTTGTTTTGTTTTGTTTTGTTTTGTTTTGTTTTTGAGGTTCAGTCACACTCTAGCCCCGGCTGACCTGGACTTCACTATGTAATCTCAGGGTGGCCTCAAATTCAGTGATCCTCCTATCTTTGCCTCTCAAGTGCTGGGATTAAAGGCATGCGCCACCATTTCTTCCTTTTTCTTAAGTTTCCAAACCCTCGCCTGTGACTTTGGCTCATAAAAAGGGTCAGCAATATGCAGCACGTTTGCCAGCTGGATCATGTTTACAGAGCACCTGGGCAAATATTTTGACTGCCAGTGATTTCTATTTCTGAAAATAAGTTTCAAAACCAAGGGCTTGCTTTTAAATTCTTTATTATGTAAGAGCTTATGTGAGGGAAAGGGTTGTACACAGGATCTCAAAACATTGCATTTCCTTCACTGGTTTTGAAATTCTTGCTTGAGTCACTGTGGTTGCTCGGTCCTGGAGGACACTTAAGTCTAATGAACTTGGTGGCAAACAGGCAGTCTCCCCTGGTACATGAGCAATGCACAACCTTCCCAGTACAAGTGCTCACTCAGGTTTACTTGAACTGTTTGGTTTGGGTTTTCCCACAGCTATTAACATCACTCAACCCGGGTTCAGCGGCATGGATGCCTTTGGATACACCTCATTCCTGGTTTATTCATGGATTCCAGATATCAGCTTCAGTTATGAATTCCACTTGAAGTTTCAGCTGGCAAACAACCATTCAGCACTGCAAGATAATCTGATATTTTACACAGGACAGAAGGGCCATGGTAAGATTAATTGAACCCTCTAGGACTTGCAACACTCTATTAGAAATACTTTAATTGGCTGTAGATAAAAAAAGCATTTTCCGGGCTGGAGAGATGGCTTAGCGGTTAAGGCGCCTGCCCGCTAAGCCTAAGAATGCCGGTTCCAATCTCCAGGTCCCACGTTTAGCCAGATGCAAAGTGATGCAAGGGTGCAATGCTGCACTTGCCCACAAGGGGGCGCATACATCTGGAGTTTGTTCACGGTGGCTAAGCAGCTGCTGGTGCGCCCATTCTCTCTCTGTCTCTCTCTCTCTCTCTCTCTGCCTCCCTCTCTGCCTCTCTCTCTCTATGCCTCTCCAAAAAAAAAACATTTTCCTAGATGCAACCTCCTGCTGTGTTTTCTGCCTCCAGCCTGTTCCTTGTAGCTCCTTTTCTGAGTCCCTGGCTCAGAGTACAGCTAACTCACAATGAAGAGCAATGCCTGCAGGCATACCCAAGAACTGAGAGGTGTCCCAGTCACTAGGGAAGTGGGTTTGTGGTTTTGTTCTTTTCTGTTTGTGTTTCTGCTTCCATATGTAAGGGGAGAAAGAAATTTCTTAGAAATAACATCAACGTATATGACACCCTGAAAAGAAAATGACTTTTATGATAAAAGAATCATTCCAAATTAAAGGAGCAAGAAGTTATGAGAGCACTTGGCCTGTAACAAGAACTTCAGGGCTCTGGCTTTGGTGGGAAATCCACTTGTAACTTAAATTTGTCTTTCTTAAGTACAAACCAGTTTTGCATGTTTTAGGTCAAGTCCTCAGCTAACAGTTTAGCAATTAACGGCATGCCTTCTCGGAGCTCCGTGCTCTCAGCCCAGACAGCGTGGATAGATTATCCCAGAGAGAACTTTCTGGACCACCAGTGTTTCTCCTGTGCTGGAGGAAAGGGTATTTTGAGGTGTTTGTTTGGTTTCTACCTCACTCACGGGTTGTCTCCCAACATGAAATATTCTAGATTAACACATGTCTGAGAAGAGTCTGTACCCCAGCACAGCGCAGTCTGTCAGCCTCGCCCCACCTCTGAGAGGATGGGAGACGCTTTGTCATGAAAGTGCTCTTTATGCCGCCTCCAAGTCCAGACCTCGTCCCTGTCTCTACACCAAAACCTTACACCCCACTCCTCACTGACCCCCATAACTGACTGTCCTGCCCTCAGGGAATCAATTATCCACCCTGAAGTAAGACTTACTTCCTTAAACGGTTTAGGAAATCAAGTCTGGGCCTTGTTTAAATCCCACTTGTGGCTTCTCAGTGCTCTTAGAATAAACCCCGGCTTCCTTACACCATGTTCCTAAAGCAAGGTCAGGATCAAGTCCTATCCCTTTTTTTTTTTTTTTGGTTTTTCAAGGTAGGGTCTCACCCTAACCCAGGCTGACCTGGAATTCATTCTGTAGTCTCAGGGTGGTCTCAAACTCATGGCGATCCTCCTACCTCTGCCTCCTGTGTGCTGGGATTAAAGGCCACCACATTCCCTATCGCTATTGTTGCGTGCAGCCAGCCACCCAATCTTCAAGCTCCCCGACTCCTGAAGGTCTTACCCAGTGCCATATTCATCAAGGGCCCTCCTGTCTGGAGCCTCCCAGCATGCTCTTTCCTCTGTGTTGACAGAAAATGCTGTCAGCATTGTCAAGAGAAGAGGCACTGGAGCCCAGCTAGATTGAATCCAGTGTCCACCCACTCAATGTCTCTGGGCCTCCATTTTCTGCCCCAACCAATAGTTAAAACAGTTCATTCTCTAATACAGTCCAGAGCATCGACCAAGCCCATGCTTGAAAAGCAACAAAAATAGTTCTGGGGTAAATAAAACACGGCGGCTTGAATTTCCTGCTACAGGTTTTCCCCAACCACCTTCACTAAAGTAGGTACCCAAGTTATCTTCCACCTCAGCATCTTACTTCTTTCCTTCATAACCCTTACCTCATTGTAATTATTTTGTTAGTTTTTTTTAATTTTTTTTACTTTCAGAGAAAGACAGAGAAAGAGGCAGAGAAAGGGAGAGAAAGAATGGGTGTGGCTTACATGGGTCCTGGGGAAGCAAACCAGGGTCCTTTGGCTTTGCAGGCAAGAGCCTTAACTGCTAAGCCATCCCTCCAGCCCTTTTTGTTGATTGTTATACTGTTGTTTCTTGAGCAGCTAGAATGGAAGCCCAACACAGGTAGAACCCAAGTCAGTCTCATGTAACTCTATGGCCCACACCTAGCACAGGGCCTGGAACATAATCAACACTGAATGAATGAAGAAAAGAACTCAATAGCTGAGCTGGGCATGGTGGCACTCGCCTTTAATCCCAGCACTCGGGAGGCAGGCGTAGGAGGATCGCTGTGAGTTTGAGGCCACCCTGAGGACTCCATAGTGAATACCAGGTCAACCTGGGTTAGAATGAAACCCCACCTCGAAACACCAAAAAATAAAAAAGACGGAAGGAAGGATGGAGGAAGGAAGGGAGGGAGGGAGGGAGGGAGGGAGGGAGGAAGGAAGGAAGGAAGGAAGGAAGGAAGGAAGGAAGGAAGGAAGGAAGGAAGGAAGGAAGGGGAGAAAGAAAAATGTGTAGGTAATTTCATCACTTAGGAAGACTGAAAATTCCACTGCCTCCTGAAAGAAAGAAAGAAAGAAAGAAAGAAAGAAAGAAAGAAAGAAAGAAAGAAAGAAAGAAAGAAGAGAAAGAAAGAGAGAGAGAAAGAAAGCAAGAAAGCAAGCAAGCAAGCAAGAAAGAAAGAAAGAGCCGGGCGTGGTGGCGCACGCCTTTAATCCCAGCACTCGGGAGGCAGAGGTAGGAGGATCACCGAGAGTTCGAGGCCACCCTGAGACTACATAGTTAATCCAGGTCAGCCTGGACCAGAGTGAGACCCTACCTCGCAAAAAAAAAAAAAAAAAAAAAAGAAAGAAAAAAAAAAGAAAGAAAGAAAGAAAGAGAAAGAAAGAAAACAAAAGAAAAAAAGAACTCAATAAAAGCAAATCATTGAATAACATAAGTCAGCAACACAAGTGAACAAAGGTTCTTCAAGAGTGGCCATTCTTAGGGGTCTCCAGTTCCAATGTCATGTCCTCCACTAGGGTCATCTGCCCTCCTCATGGCGCTTGGTGAACCTCTCCTTATTCTGAACATCACCTTCCATACAGTTCAGGTATGGGTCCATTGTTTCAGGCTAGTCTGGGCTGCAAACTCTCTAATGTCTTTCATCATACAAGTGGCATCCCAGCTATAACTACAACACCATAATCTTCCTTCAGCGGTTTTAATCAGCATCTGTCAGATGACTACAAGGACATGCCAGGGGACAAGGAATTTCCACCACTAATCCTTTCTCTGTACACCACTCATCATATATTTATCCATTATGTCCTCAATAGTCAAAAAATTAGCAAATAGGGGGCTGGAGAGATGGCTTAGCGGTTAAGGCGTTTGCCTGCAAAGCCTAAGGACCCTGGTTCGATTCTCCAGGTCCCACGTAAGCCAGATGCACAAGGGGGCACAAGCATCTGGAGTTCATTTGCAGTGGCTGGAGGCCCTGGCGTGCCTCTCTCTTTCCCTCTCTCCTTCTCTAATAAATAAATAAATAAAAATAAAATCTTTAAAAAATTAGCAAATAAAAAATTCAAATACCACTTCAGATTCTCGGTCTGTCTTATTTTAAAACAGACCTGTGGATTCTTAAAGATTTACAAGAGGAGAACCCAAGTGCATGATAAAAACTTAGCTATCAAAATGCTACCACTGGGCTAGGCATATGGCTCAGTGGTTAACAATGCCTGCTGCTTAATTAACCATGCAGAACTCTCCAGCCAGACACTGCCAAGTTCAACTCCCCAGAACCCATGTAAAAAGTTGAGTGTGGCAATGCAGGTTTGTAACCCCAGTCTCCAGGGGCGTGGGGAGAGCAGAGAATCTCTGGGACGTGCTGATGGACAGCACTTTCAGGTTGAGAGAAAGACCCCACCTCAAGAAAACATGCAGAGGAGTGATAAAAGCGGGACTCAACATTCACACAAACACACACACGCACATCTGCACACACACATGCATACATTACCCATTACACACACCACACACACACACACACACACACAGGAAATTATCCACCATGGTAATTTTACAGAGCTCTTTGCCTAAAACTTCCTTCAAAGTTCTCAAGATGAATAAAAGTCTATACTTGCACTTAATAGTGTTATCATGGGTGTTAAATAAAGGCTAGGTAGCAGATGGACACTGTAAAACTGCACTTTCTAGTCAGTGAAAATAAGAAATCCAAGGCACACAATTCCTCATTCTGCCACCTGGGGGAGGAAGACCACCAGCTAAAAGAAAACGCAGCGGCTGGTGGGGCGCTGTGGAAGAGCATTTCTCCACAGAGAAGCCTTCACACCGGTCGGAATCACATCACATAGGCTGGAGAGATGGTATTGCAATCAGGTTCGCATTGCTGGCAGAAATTACCCGAACAAGTGCAGCTTTTGGGGAAAAAAGCGGGGGGGGGGCGTATTTTGGCTTACAGACTCGAGGGGAAGCCTATGGCATGAGCAGAGGGTGGACATCACCTCCTGGCCAACATAAGGTAGACAACAGGAAATGAGAATGTGCCAAACACTGGCAAGGGGAAACTGGCTATAACACCCATAAGCCCACTCCCAACAACACACCATCTCCAGGAGGCATTAATTCCCAAATTTCCATCAACTGAGAACCTAGCATTCAGAACACCTAAGTTTATGGGGGACACCTGAATCAAACCGCCACAGATTGCTTAGTGGTTAAGGCACTTGCCTGCAAAGCCAAAGGACCCAGGTTCAACTCCCCAGGACTCACATAAGCCAGATGCACAAGGTGGTACATGCATCTGGAGTTGGTTTACAGTGGCTGACGGCCCTGGTGTGCACATTTTCTCTTTCTCTGCCTTTCTCTCTCTGTCAGATACAATAAAAAAAAAATTAATGGCTGAAGAGATGATTTAGCAGTTAAGGAATTTGCCTGCAAAGCCAAAGGACCTCAGTTCAATTCCCCAGGACCCACATAAGACAGATGCACAAGGCGGCACATGCATCTGGAGTTTGTTTCCAGTGGCTGGAGGCCCTGGTGCTCCCATTCTCTCTCTCTCTCCCCCTCTCTCTCTCTGTCTCTCTCTGTCTCTTTCCTTCTCTCAAATAAATAAGTAAAAATAAAAATATTTTTTAAAAAACTTTAAAAAATGTTTTTTAAAAAAAGGATCGGATACTTTCTGAAGCACTGATTCCAAGGCCCTCTTGAATCAAAAAATTGAATGCCACAAGCACCTTGGGTGCTTTTTATGCCATTACTATTTGGAGACAACCACTCAAGACTCCCAAGACCCACATATGGGAATGGACTCAGGGACGTAATTATTATAAATCATGTACAGAGATGATTCATTAATAAGGGAAGTATTAAGCTGCTAATTAAAGATATCATATTCCTTTAAAACATACTATGGGTAGCATGGAATTTGTAATTCTCTATTTAAGAAATGATGATATAAGTCAGTGTTTTTTTTTTAATTTTTTAAATTTATTTGAGAGAGAGGGCTCAGAGAGGGGGAAGGACGGAGAGGGGAGGGAGGGAGGGAAGACGGGAAGGAAAAAACGGGCGCACCAAAGCCTCCAGCCACTGCAAACATACTCCACATGCTTGTGCCACCTTGTGCATCTGCCTTAGGTGGGTCCTGGGAAATTGAACCTGTGTCGTTTGGTTTTGCAGGCAAGTGCCTTAACTGCTAAGCCATCTCTCCAACCACATGTTAGTGTTTTTTAACAGGGGTCTCTCTCTCCACATTTAGGTGTTGTAGTAAGATTTTCTCTAACCAGCATATTGGTTGTTACTACTCAAACCACCATCCCACAGTCTGCTTCAGGCTTTTCATGTGAAGAGATGCACAGAGCCACACTTTGCATAACAACTTGAACTGTAAACGAGCTTCTAATTTCTGATATGCCAAATAAAAAGGCAAGGGACCTTTATTTGACAATAGTGATTCTTTCTTGAGCTCCCCAGGAAGTGATTTTTGTCAAACTTCCTTCTCAATGAAATCCGGATGCCCTATCATGATGAAGCTTTCAACTGGAAACGTCCCTCTGTAGCTCTGATATTCAGTGACCCAGAGTTCTTCCTATGTGCCTGAAGTCAGTGTGGCACTTGCTTCATTTTATCTTTTCCTTCTTCTCTGTCCTTGCCTTAATAATCCATGGTAATGTGATACTTCAACAGTGGTCCACCTGGGAACACAGTCACTTCCCCTTCTACAACTCGGACACATGCCCATTCTGTGTCAGCCAGGTACCCAAGAGTCACCTGCATTCTCCCTCTTGACCATCCTGATAAGTATTCACTGGACAATAGATGATCCCTTCTGCACTAAGGAGACAGAACAACAAATAAAGCACGAGACCCTGTCCTCTCTCCACTTCCCCCACGTGCACACGAGACCCCGTCCTCTCTCCACTTCCCCCACGTGCACACGAGACCCCGTCCTCTCTCCACTTCCCCCACGTGCACACGAGACCCCGTCCTCTCTCCACTTCCCCCACGTGCACACGAGACCCCGTTCTCTCTCCACTTCCCCCACGTGCACACGAGACCCCGTCCTCTCTCCACTTCCCCTGTGTTCCAGGGTTGGGATTCAAAGTTGAACGTTTAACACACTCCACGCCTGCCTTGCTGGCACAGTGCTATCTCCAGAAATAGATACATTTCATTAATCTTATATATGCTGTCTGAATATATCCTCTGGTGTTCTGCTCTGTTTAATAAGGCTGACATGTTGTCCGTTTATTTCCTGCCTCCCCTCCACTCAGGCCCAGCACCCTAACTGTAACTCCTCCCTGTCTTCTCTTTAGATAGGCTGAGTCCATACTCTTTCAAGTAATAAACTCCTTTGATGCTTACCATGTAGAAACATTCCCTAAGCGAACTCTTCTATAAGCTCCCTAATTAGTTACATGCCCTTTGCCTACAACTCTGACAGCAGATGGCAGTGCCTTCCCTGAGATATACTCACTTTACCTTCCTTAATTAGCTACTGCCATTTTAACCTTCACCTATAACCTTAAAGGTAAGAGATGTACTTTTCCTAATAAAAGTCAAGCACCCCTGAAGGCTGTGTGACTCTCCACCTGGAGTTTCCATCCTGTGATGCAGCTCAAACACTGTCTGAGAGATCTCTCAGCGACCACCCCATAATTTTAGCAAACACCAGTGTGATCCATTTTACTCCCAGGACATTTTGGACCATCTTCTTTCCATCCTCATTGCCCTGGCCTATGTGTCCCAAATGGTTCCAGCACAATAGCCTCTTTCCCAGGCTCCTGCTCAGTCATGCCCTCTTCCCCTCCATCCTCCAGAGCGTTCTTGCACAAGTGCAAACACATGTTGCCTAGTCAACACAAATCACAAAGAACACTGTCTAATCCACCCTGTGAGGCATGAGACTTTGACCCAGCCCTCTCTCGTTGGCACCGTCTCATTTTCCTCCCCTCACCCTGCACTAGACAGTCCATTGGCACATTTTGCATTCTGTGTTATGATCCCATGTCCACGACACCTGGGCCTTCCTTGCTCAAGCCTCTTGACCCTCCAGCACCTCACCTGGTGTCTACAGAGCACCTTAACGCCTTGGTTCGGTGGACCGTTTCTGCTGTAGAAGTTCTTGGCACTTTCAGAAAACACTGTGAACTAACCTCGCTGCACTTTGCTGGTATCAGCTATCATGTTTCGTGATGATTGTGTGGATCTCTTTAAGAACCAGAATGATTACTTTTCATTTTAATATCAACAGCAACTACTTACTCAACGGCTTTTGAAAGAATGAACACAGAAGTTCACAGTCCTTGTTATAATAAAAGTTGTAACTCTTTAGGGAGAGAAGATATTCTTAAAATCTTGCTAACTCACAATACTACACCAGAAATCAGAAATTATATCTGGTTTACACAGTGCCTATCACATGTAACACATATTAGAAACACAAATATCATCGAATGAAATAAGGACACAAGTGGTAGAAAACACAGAAGTCGTAAGGTAGAAGCATCCCATAGGTGGAACAGTCGGGGAGTGCGTCCCCTTCAGTGCTGTCTATCGTGAATTCTCTCCCACCCAGGCTCAGCCCTTCCTCAACGCAACCACACTATGCGTAAACACTGGAGACCTGCAACCCTACTCGTCCTACCTTTTCATCTTTCTCTTTCCGGCAAGACTTTTCCCACACCCCATCTCTTCACTTCTCTCAATACAACCCTCATGCAGTGTTTTTGATGAATTTTCCCCCTCATACAGTGCACAAAGAGCACAAAGAGCTTGTGTAGCTCCTGTAGTTTTTACTCTATAATTAGAGATCTAATTACATGCTGTTTGGTCACTCACAGTCACTACTTTGAATCATATACAGGTGCCATTTTCATAAGCCAAAAATGTTAGAGCAGTAAAAATGCATAGTCTTGTCCCTCAGAAAGATTAATCTTACATGCTTTTAAGATGAACCATACATACTTCAGTTTCTTTTATATCCCCGACTTCATCATTCACATGCTGGATACTATATGAGTAATCAATACTACATGTTTATGGATCCTTTCACAATGGGCAGGTTCTCTATAGACAGTGGAAATGCTGGGTAATAGCCTTTGTGGGCATAGACTGGTCTGGATCATAGTGAAAGTTTAGGACCTAAGTAAAGAGGGGGAAGGGAGACATGTTCCCTTACATTAAGCATTAAGCATCCCGGATTATAATATCAAGATTATCCAAGTTATTAAATAAATTTATTTTCCTAAGACAGTTATAAAGAAGTTCAATTCACTTTACCAAGAGAGAAACATGAGAACTGTCACATTTGACCAGTACTCAGTTAGAAATGACAGATATAGGGGCTGGAGAGATGGTTTAGCAGTTAAGGCACTTGCCTGTGAAGCCTAAGGATCCATGTTGACTCTCCAGATTCCATAAAAGCCAGACACACAAAGGTGAGGCAAGCACAAAGTTACATGTGCCCACTAGGTGGTGCAAGTGTCTGGCGTTCCATTGCAGTGGCTGAGGCCCTGGCATACCAAGTCTCTCTCTTTCTCTCTCTCTCTCTCTCGCTCACTCGCTCTCGCTCTCTCTGTCAATCTTTGAGGGCTGGAGAGATGGCTTAGCTGTTAAGGCACTTACCTGTGAAGCCTAAGGACCCAGGTTCGATTTTCCAGTACCCACAAAAGCCAGATGCACATGGTGGCACATGTGTCTGGAGTTTGTTTGCAGTGGCTAGAGGCCCTTGGTGTGTCCATTCTCAATCTCTCTCCTTCCTGCCCCCTTCTGTAATAAATAAAAATAATTTTTTAATCTTAAAAAAAGAAACATCTTTGAATTTTTCCTGTTATGATTAAGAATGCTGAACAGCTGAATGGGAATAACCATGTTTCTATGGTGATACAGGTTCAAAGTCACAATAGGAATTTTTGCATGGCCTGGAGGCAACTGAGATATACATGGATTTCAGAGCACTGGCCATCTAAGTGATTCGAGTCAATATGCTCCCTCGGAACCACCCAAGGAATAACTTCCACAATCCTTATGACCTTTATCAAGGCACAGAGAAGTGAATTTCTGCCCTTTTCAAAGCCAGCAATTTTAATTTCTTGGGTGAAACAGACCCAGTGAGAATATGCATATACATAATGTTGTGATTTACAGTGAAAACATATGCATATTTGTACAATGTTGTGATATAAGCACACCATGACAGACCCAAGTCAGTGGGAGAAACAAAAGGGAGGAACATTTAGAATCTCTCCAACACAGAGATGTGATTCTTTTACACACAGATCTTACTCTTGTTTTTGAAAGTTTCATTAAGTAATCATGGCTCAGACCACAAACTTCTCTTGCAAGGCTTTCCTTCAAAGTGAAACTAAGACTATTTCCTTAAAAGAAAAATTTTATTTATTTACTTATTTGAGAGAGAAAGGGAGTGGGGGAAGTGGCCTCCAGCCACTGCAAACAAACTCCAGATGCATGTGCCACCTTGTGCATCTGGCTTACATGGGTACTGGGGAATCAAACCTGGGTCCTTAGGCTTCCCAGGCAAGCACCTTAACTGCTAATCCATCTCTCCAGCATGAAATGAAAACCATTCCTAATCATGGCAGAGTCCCACGAGGATCCTGTCACCATTACCATGAGGCAGGTGAGGTTGCTGCACCATGTTCCTCATTTTCTCTCTTTTTCCTGTAAATCAGCTGACTGCATATAATTTCTCCTCAACCTTAGGATCCTTTTCTCCTTGCTGTGGAACAGACTTTCCCTTGTTGGCCATACATGTCAATTAAATAAGAGGCCATGCCGACATGATTCAACCATCTTGGAGAAATCCTGATATAAACAGCAAAACTTTTAAATTTAAAAACAAACCACAACCCTACCTCAAAAAAAAAAAAAAAACTAGCTTGGTGTGGTGCACGCCTTTAATCCCAGCACTTGGGAGGTAGAGGTAGGAGGATCACTGTGAGTTCGAGGCTACCCTAAGACTACATAGTGAATTCCAGCTCAGCCTGGGCTAGAGTGAGACCCTACCTCAAAAAAAAAAAAAAAAAAAGTAAACAATAAAAAAAAAAATCCCATATTTGTAGCATGTGCCTATAATCTCAAATTCAGGAGGCTGGGGAAGGAGGATGGTAAATCTAAGGCCAGCCTGGGTTATGTATCAAGTTCCAAGCCAGCCTGCACTATGAGACCCTTATAGTCCCTTTCTATCTTACTGGCCTCTGCTACCAATTTTTACTCCAATTTGTAGCTGGAATCCACACATAAGAGAGAACATGGGGCATTTGGCTTTCTGGGCTTGGGTTACCTCACTTTAATATAATCCCTTCCAGTAATCTTATCCAGCTAATTAGGTACTGATCATTTCCTGGTATGACCCAAACTCTTTAAAGAAAAAAAAAAACACTAATGATCCAACAGTGTCTAGGGTGTAAATGATAATAGCCCATTGCACACACACCTGGTTTCCGATGAGAAGCTAACTACCTGTTATGACTCTTCATGCTGGTCTGTGATTGAACACCCCGCAGTAACAGAGCTGATTGACTTCTGAGCATCCTCAGTGAGCACTCCCCATCATTTTCTTCTAGGGCAGAATGGTGATGACTTCCTGGTGGTGGGCCTGCTCAATGGCAGTGTGGTTTACAGTTACAACCTGGGATCTGGCGTAGCAAGTGTCAGAAGCGAGCCCCTCGATCTGAGCCTTGGAGTCCACACTGTCCATCTGGGGAGACACTTCCGAATGGGCTGGATGAAGGTAAGGAGCCATCTCTTCCTCTGTGCAGCAAATGTTCTGGGCATGAGCATATTGCCGAGTCATTGCCAAGGTAGAGAGGCCTTGATGCCTCCACCCGGGGAGTCCACAGATTAGCACACCAAAGGAAGGAACCGAGCGATGATCACAACTAAGGGGTGAGAGAACCCAAGGATGAGAGAGGAGGTCCAGGACATACTGGCCAGAAAAGTGGAAATTTAAGCTCAACCCGAAAATAATAGATATTAGGAAGAACAGCACAGTAGCACATGTGGGCTTAAGAAATGCAAGCACTTTTGTGAGTTTTCAAATATGGGGAATTGGGGAACAAGAGATGTACTTAGAGATACACAAGATCTATAAAATCAAAGGACTTAGATATTGTGCTAGGACATTTGGATTTTTATCTAAAGAGCTACAGAGAGATACTTGGGGTTGTGATTGGGTATAATTGTTGAAATATATATATATACACATATGTAATGTATATACATTATATATATATGTTATATATGTATGTATATACAGAGAGAGTCTATTACTTGCAAGCAGTGAATGAGTAAGAGAGAGAGATGAGAATGGGTGCACCAGGGCTTCCTGCCACTGAAATGGAACTCCAAATGCATGCGCCACTTTGTGCATCTGTCTTTACGTGGGTCCTGGGGAATCGAACCTGGGTTGTTAAGCTTTGAAGGCAAGTGCCTTAACCACTGAGCAATCTCTCATGGTTGATTTTTACCTTTTTTTTTAAGATTTATTTTTATTTATTTATTCATGAGAGAGAGAGAATGGGCACACCAGGGCCTCTAGCCACTGCAAACGAACTCCAGATGCATGTGCCGCCATGTGCGTCTGGCTTATGTGGGACCTGGGGATTCGAACCGGGATCCTTTGGCTTCAGGCAAATGCCTTAACCATTAAGCCATTTCTCCAGCCCAATTTTTACCTTTTTTTAAATTTAGTGGATGTATTTATGGATGAGGAAGGGGCAAGTCTAAATGGATATGTACCAGCAGGATACCACCTCCTTGTCCTCAAAGAGCTATGATTTTGACCGAAAAGCAAAACTGTGGTTATGATATTAATACATCAACTATTAATACATCAACACCAGCAGAGAAGTAGAAGATTATGTGGGGTTTTTTTTATTTCTTTAAATTTCAAGTTGCTTTATACTTTCTATGCCAAGCTAATGGACATAATATGCCAGTTATCTTAACAGTTCATTGTGGGGAATTAACTTACCCTGGAGAATTAATGGTTTTTAAAATAGGTTTTGAATGTGTGTATGTGTATGTTTTTTTTTTTCTTTTTGAAAGGTAGATGACCATGAAAATAAAACTGTCATCTCCCCAGGAAGACTCACTGGCCTCAATGTCTTCGGTCACTTTTATGTAGGCGGCTACAGTGAATACACTCCAGCTCTCTTACCAGACGGAGCCCATTTTAAAAATGGTTTTCAAGGTAAGGAATGGGAAGATTTGATCCTACAGCCACAGTTTCAGTTTTTAGGAAAGCAAGAACTCTCAAAGCATATATCCTAGTTCATAAGCCTATGTGGATTGCTTTCCAATCTGACTTGAGTTTTATTCTAATCAAAAGCATTTGTTCACTATGTGTTGCTTACATGTTTTCTAGGTGTTTGGTGCTTTTCAGTGACCAAAACAAAGATTTCCACTCTCATTAGTTTCATTCAATTTAGGTAGAGGAAATAGGCAATTCAAAAGTGATAAATAAGGGTTGGAGAGATGGCTCAGTGGTTAAGGCTCTTGCCTACAAAGCCTATGGACTCAGGTTCAATTCCCCAGTAACTACGTAAGGCCAGATGCACAGGTGGCACATGCCTCTAGAGGTCGTTTGCAATGGCTGGAGGCCCTGGCACATCCATTCTCTCTCCCTGTCTCTCTCCTCTATCTGCCTATTTCTCTCTCAAATAAATAAACTGTTTAAAAATGATAAGTAATTATATAGTATAATATAAATCCTATGGGAGAGAGGAGAAATAAAGGTGTGATAGGAGGAACCATATGTATGGATAATTAATTTTATATAGGATAATTTTAATATAGGTTAAACAGGGTAGCTAGCATTCATAGAATTACAATAAAAACTGAAACTCCATCTAGTTTTGAGTGTACTTGATATACACAGTAAAAGACCACATCACCCTAGCTGTTCCAACAAGATATGAGACATTGCACAGTACCAGTTTACACCTTAATTCCAGCACTTGGAGGCTGAGGCAGGAGTACTGCCACAAGTTTGAATCCAGCCTGAGCTACATAATGAGTTTCAGGCTAGTCTGGGCTACAGTGTAAGATCCGGAAAGAAAAAAAGGAGACTGTGCTTTCTTCTTGGGCAAGTAATTGCATCGCCGCCATTTCTCTCCTTGGGGTCAAAAAGAATCATAGTCCAGAACTTCCCTTAATTAACCGTCTTAATTTTGAAGTGAAGACAAGCTTTGAATTGCTGTAGAAATCCATTTGGTGAAGCTAAGCTTCATAGTGGACCTAGTCCCAGGATATCTGGACACAGCGCTACTCCAGGTGGTGTCCTCAGGTCCTTGATCAGGTCATCTTCTATCCCGGAGAAGCCTCGGAACAGAAATCACCATAGGACACACGAGCTAGGAGAGAGAAGCTGATGCCCAGGGCCAGCCCAGCTGCCTCTGTGCTCCGTGCACCTGGCAGACTCTTCCCACCATCCCTGACTTCTGCTGCTCATCAATGTAAGCTTGCCATAAATAATAAATAGATGATGATGATGGAAGACAGATAGGTAAATAGATCCATAGATAGATAGCTGAATGATAGATGAAATATACTAGAGTACCATGGTTAATCCTGCAGGATGACAGGTTCTAATGAAAGCACTTCATTCTGCCAAGGCTCTCAAAGAAACTTTGTCTTTGAATACGTAATTCAGCCCTGATGCTCAGAAGTTTGTTAAAGATTACTTTAAAGCATAGGATGGTACCGTACTAAATGTAATAAAGACAACAGCTCTTTCATAGCAGGAGATAACAAATCAACAGGTTTTCAACAACGTTATATGCAAGCAAAGAGACAGGCAAGCTTCTGTGCAGGTGTAAAGAAAGTGCAGGAGGGAAGCACAGACCCCTCCCCCCCTGCGGCCAGAGGTTGTCCTCATTGAATCGTGGGCATGGTCTTTACTTGGGCACTTGGGGGTTGGTTGGCTCCTATCTGTGAGAGGCTGGAATAGTATCAAGGATCAAGCATCCTAGTCAAATGCTGCAAGCTCATGACCTGGCTTCTCTCCTAACTCCTGGTGCCTCTTCTGCAGGTGGGACACTAGCTCACTTCTCTCCATATGTTGTTCTGAGAGTGAATTGATGGAAAGATGTCGTAAGTCCTATGTGCCAGCAGTGACTGTGCTGGAGGTGGCAGAGGGCCAGTTTCAGGCACATACCTGCTGCTCCTTCTCTGCTTCCAACAGCAGTGGGAACACAAGCTCTGGAAGCAGCCTCTTCACTGGCACCTGGCAGCTGTGACACTTGTAGCTACTTACCTCTCCCAGCCTTCCTTTCTCCTCCAGATAACAAAAGTTCTTCCCTCATAGGTTTCTTCTGGGTTAATCAGTTAAGCAGAATCACTATAAGTGCTTAACCTAGAAACCAGGTTACTGTAAACTCTCAGTAGGGCTGGAGAGATGGCTTAGTGGTTAAGGTGCATGCCTGCGAAGCATAAGGACCCCGGTTTGATTCTCCAGGTCCCACGTGAGCCAGATGCACATGGTGGCACATGTATCTGGAGTTTGTCTGCAGTGGCTAGAGGCCCTGACACGCCCATTCTCTCTCTCTGTCTCTAATAAATAAAAATAAAATCTTTTTTTAAAAACTCAGTAAATATTCTTAACCCTCCACCCTGCTGTCTAGGGTTTGATGTTGAAAGCTCACGCTGCCTGTGTTTCTTCTGTGTAACTCTCTGAATGCTATTGGGAGCTTGTCTTCATATTTTGACAATCAGAACAAAGAAAGGCTTTCACTCAATCCCATCATATTCTCCTGGAGTATAGATAATAGCCTCAGCTCAATATGGACAGCTGAGCCTGCCTCCAACAGAAACCTTTTTCACACCCGGGAAGCTGTCAACCCCATAACCGTGGCAGCAATTAGGAGGGGGTCTCTTTCACGAGTGCCCTGCAGCCCACTGTCTTACAGAAGAACTTGTAAGTAAGTCCTCACCTTCTCTGCTCACCTCTTGAGTCTTCTGTTGATGCCTACCCTCCCTTGTCAACTACTTATTATTTGCTGCTATTCATGGACAACTATTACCAACTTTCGACAACCAAATCAACACAATAGCAGAACTGATGGCTTCCAAAAGTGCGACCATCCTGGCACCTCAAATGATATATAATAACTTCCTAAAAGCAGATCATATCTACAGCCATACGACCCTGTACGTGCCCAGCAGATCACTGGACTCTACCTCAAAAGTGCTTACTTGGAACCTCTAGTGAGGTCTAAAAGTATTCATTTGAACAAGAGCATTTGGGAGCTGCTGTAACAACCATAACAAAGCAACTAGTTATTTAGTGGAAGAATTTCATAATCAGGGTAAGCTTATGGAATTTATCTTTAGAAATGCAATTAAATCACACACTCAAAGATCATATGACTCCGCCTTTCACATTTGTATAAACGCTCCTAACAAGCAACTCTAATGCAAAAGTTTACAATCTAAAATACAAATGCTTACTGCAAATAAAGTCTATTTCATTTTTGTTCTGAGAAATATCTAAATAAGCAATTACGTGTCCTGTACCAGTAACAATCGTAAAGATGTTGAGGTTGACTGTCTCACAATCCACCTGTGCCATGCAGATCGGACTGTACTGTTTTAGCTGACCTAATGGGATCAGTTCTCCTTGCCCTGCTCTTATATCTATTATGACAGTTACAGTTGCATCTCTTACAAAACTGCAAAGTGCTCAGGATGAGGTCAGAGGACCTTTGAGCAAGAAAGAAGAAACGAAGGAAGAAAGGTGTGGAAAGGAAAAGGAGGCAGGGGAGGAAGACAAGTGTAATAGTGTTAGGTCACAGTTGAAAATAAGCTGAGCAGCCTGGGCTAGAGCGAGACCCTACCTTGAAAAACCAAAGAAGTAAAAGAAAGAAAAGAAAAGAAAGAAGAAAAGAAAAGAAAAGAAAAGAAAAGAAAAGAAAGGAAAAGAAAAGAAAAGAAAAGAAAAGAAAAGAAAAGAAAAGAAAAAGAAAAAAGCTGAGCCCTCCAGTAGAATCACTGTTGTCCATGCAAAATCATGCAGTCAATTATTCTAAGGGCTACTGCAGAACTAGAACTGACAGGGCTACTATAGAGATGGCTTAACAGTTAAGGAACTTGCCAGCAACAGGAAAGGACCATGTAAAGCCAGAGGCACAAACTGGCACATGAATGCTTAGTTTGTCTGCAGTGGGTAGAGGCTCTGGTGTATCCACTCTCACTCCTCTCTCTCTCTCAATAAATAAAATATTTTTAAAAGAAATAGAACTGGCAACAAATATCTTATTCTTACTGCAGATGTCTTTTCTCAACTCCAGAATAATTACTAAATTCTTTTCTTTTTTTGGTTTTTTTCCCATTTGTTTGTTTGTTTGTTTGTTTGTTTCACAGTAGGATCTCACTATAGTTCAGGCTGACTCAAACTCACAGCGATCCTGCCACTTGTGTTTCTAGAGTGCTGGGATCCCAGGCATGCGCCACCACACCCTACTCTAAATTCTTTATCTGGTATTGGAAAGCCATGCTGTTTCCCCCATATATTATTTCAATTCTTACCTTGCTTCCCCAAATCCCTTTTATCCATAAAAACTTACTGGCATTAGTCGAGTGTGTATTTTTGTTTGTTTGTTTTTTCAAGATAGGGTCTCCCTCTAGCCCAGGATGACCTGGAATTCACTCTGTAGTCTCAGAGTGGCCTTGAACTCATGGCAATCCTCCTACCTCTGCCTCCCGAGTGCTGGGATTAAAGGCATGTGCCACCATACCCAGCTCTAGAGTGTGTATTTTTTAAGATATTTTTTCTTTATTTTTATTTATTTGAGGGGGGGCGGGGGAAGAGGCAGAGAGAAAGAGAGAATGGGTGTGCCAGGGCCTCCAGCCACTGCAAACGAACTCCAGACGCATTCACGCCCTTGTGCATCTGGCTTACATGGGTCCTGGGGAATGGAACCGGGGACCTTAGACTTCACAGGCAAATGCCTTAACCGCTAAGCCATTTCCCCAGCCCTAGAGTGTGTATTTTTATAGAAGGGGGAGGAGATTCATGATAAGGATCTGACCTGTGTGGTTGTGAATGCTGAGAAGTCCCAGGCCCACAGACAGCAGGCTGGAGACAGGAGCTAATGTGAGAATCAAGCCTGAGCATAGAGCAAAGGGAAGGCCTGAGAATCAGAAGGTCCAGCAGCATAAAGAGCAGTCTGAAAGCTGCCAAGCCCCACACCCCAAAAGAGCTGCTGCTTCAGACCAATACGGAGGCAAGAGAAGTCAACTGTCCCAGCTCATGCTGTTAGGCACACGGAGCTGCCTCTTCCTCTGCCTCCTGTTCCATTTTGATCAGAGAGTTGGATGAAGCGCTCTCACACTAGTGAGAGCAATCTACCTTCCTCATTTACCAAAGCAAGGGGCACCCTCTTTCAGAAGCGCCACACACACACACACACACACACACACACACACACACACACACAATGTTTGGCCAAATGTATGGGCCAATCAAGTTGGATGTAAAATGAATGCGTGATCACAATATCTAATCACTGCTCTGTTTGTATTATTTTTACCTGCTTCTGGCTCTTGTTTCAAATCAAGATTCTGTATCTCTCAAATTTCACTTGCCTTAAAAGCCAGCTCAAAGCTGGGCTTGGTGCATAAGTCTTTAATCCCAGCACTTGGGAGGCAGAGGTAAGAGGATCAGTGTGGGTTTGGGGCCACCCTGAGACTATATAGTGAATTCCAGGTCAGCCTTGGATAGAGTGAGACCCTGCCTCAAAAAACCAAATAATAATAATAATAATAATAATAATAATAATAAAATTAATTAATTAATTTAAAAAAAAGAAAACAAAGACAACTCAAATCCCGCATTGTCAGTGGAGGCACGCGCTCTGAGCCCTTACTGTGAGCTCTCTCTTGCCCCGCTCTTCTCTCTCCTCTACCTCTCTTCCCCCCAGTGTCAGTTTCTACTTAGTATTTTAACCACTGAATACCATTGTTTATGTAGAAAATACATGATTAGATATGTACTTCCTTTGCAAGCAAACACCTCAACCACTGAGCCATCTCCCCAGCCCACTATAAGTACTTCCTAAGAATTTCACCAAGCTTCTAGAGAACAGGAGCTGAATTTTTGAGTTAGACTTGCACAGCAGGTGGAATGGTACACTCACATAATACATGCTTGGATCACAAGTTGCTACTGTTAACTATTCCCCAGACACAGTGAGATGTCACCAGGTATGATGTTGACTCTTTCTGGACCTTGCCTATGAACATTCTCTACACAGTCCTCCACTGTGCTAACCCACCACTCTGGCCACCCTAACTTTACCTAAACAAGAAATAAACTTCTGGTGCTACGTAAGACAACTGGTGCTAGTTAGTACATAGGCTCTTAAATGTTTTTATCAACTGAGTAGAGATTAACAACGATGGGAAGATATTATTTCATTCTAAATGTGCTCAGCTTGGTCTGTACAGTTACTTTTTGCTTGTTCAATTTTTTTTCTCCTTTTTAAAAATCACATGGGGGTTTTCAAACAAGAGATCATATGGAGAAAATAATGAGTTTCACACAGTAATTTAAAAACCTCTTACTATCAAACAACAAAAAGCTATCATCACTTACTTGGTACCCAGTCAGTATCAACCTACTGTGCACATGCTTATGTTCCCGAAAGCTTTTACTGTAACTATTTATTACTACTGGATATATGCGTTAGTGTGAAAGCCTGTTTCGTGGTGCTGCACTGTGAGATGCTGTTTTACCTGCTTTCATAATAGGGAGGGGGTGATGCAATCTGTTCATTCTCTCGTCACTGTAAAATCTTTAAGTTGCCTCATGCTGATGGCATGAAGTAACACTATAAAAAATACATTTAGCTGTCTGTGTTTCTTAACCTTTTGTGGGGGGGGTGTTCAAGCCAGGGTTTCACTCTAGCTCAGGCTGACCTGAAATTCACTATGTAGTCTCAGGGTGGCCTCAAACTCATGGTGATCCTCCTACTTTTGCCTCCTGAGTGCTGGGAATGAAGGCATTTGCCATCACGCCTGGCTCTTAACCTCTTAGGAATATAGAATTGTCAGATTTTTAGCCAAAGACTTATTTTAGCATTTTCTTGTACAAAAGGCATTTCATTGACCCATATAAAATGATGTCAAGGGCTGGAGAGATGGTTTAGTGGTTAAGGCACTTGCCTGCAAAGCCAAAGGATCCCGGTTCAGTTCTCCAGGACCCATGTAAGCCAGATGCACAAGGAGGTGCATGCGTCTGGAGTTCATTTGCAATGGCTGGAAGCCCTTGCGTACCCATTCTCTCCCTCTCTGTCTCTTTCTCTCTCTCTCTCTCTCTGCCTCTTTCCCTCTCTCAAATGTATAAATAAAAAAATATTAAAATGATGTCAAATGAATGTCTCCAAACATTAATGTATATTATAGGCCTTTACAAAGCATTTTTGTGTAAAATTATATAATACTTTATATAAAATATAAAATATAGTATTAGAACTTCAAAAAATTTTAATATGTTTTATTATTTATTTACAAGCAGAGATAATTGGCACACCAGGGCTTCCTGCCACTGCAAACAAACTGTAGATGCCCATGCCACTTTGGCTTCTGGCTTTACTTGGATCCTAGGGATTTGAACCCAAGGCATCAGGCTTGGCAAGCAAGTACCTTTAAACACTGAATCATCTCTCTAGCCCAGGAATTTCACAATTTTTTTCTAAAAAGAAATTTCTAATTTTATAATAGAAGTAGAAATTTCTGAGACTGCGTAACAGCAGGTGGTATGTGAGAGTGGAACACAGAACCAGGCATTACACTAGGAAGCTTGTGCATATTATCTTATTTATCCCGCTTAATCCACAGAGTACTTATTTTTATCCCCATTTAACAAAAAATGACAGTCATGCCAGGTATAGTGGCTTGTGCCTAGAATCCCAGGACTTGAGAGGCTGTGACAACATTGTAATGAGTTTGAGGCCAGCCTCGGCTACATAATGAAGATCAGGCCGGTCTGGGCAACTGGCTCTGTCTCAAGACAACAAGCAAGGAAGGAAATTAAGCTGGGAGTCATCTAGCCAGTGTGTCATGTGGATCATATTGAACACTGACCACCTTAACCCAGTCGCTAATTATGCTCTGTGAAAGATCACTTTACTCTGTTAAAGTCCAAGGACACTGCTTTGTTAGTTAAGCTACTATTCAGCAAAAGGCAGTCAGCATTCATTTCTTCAGTCAGAACAGCTAGCATATGCACGTGTGCGTGCGTGCGTGCATGCGTGCGTGCGTGCATGTGTGCATGTGTAAATGACGGTACTTAGGGGGAAAGCTCAAACCTAACAAAATAGTTACTGTTTTCTCAGTAAGAAAATACAGCTGACAATGAGAGCTTGGCAGTAAAAATTCCCAGGAAAACGAAGTTGGAAAATAAATTCTTGACTTTCCAAAATCAACTTACTTGTTTTTATTCACCATGAAGAATTTTGCCACACTTCTGGCTTCTGAAACATTCTCAGACTTCTCATTTGAAAGGCCTCCCTCATGATGGAGTCAATTCTGGTTTCAAAGAACTTTCTAAACAAACTCCAGGTTAATGGAAGAGGAGAAGAGTAAAATTAGAACACATCTTGAGATGCCAAACCCTTTCATTTCAAGTTCCTCATAAACTGCTCATCATGTTTATACTGATCTAATCATGGAGTAGAAAAGACATTCCTAGTGATATGTACAAAGACAAAGTTCAGAAAAAAAAAAGGATAAATGTAATGATATAAATATCATAAACTTCTCAGTGGGAAAAAAAGGCAGAAGAAAGAAAATCAGACTGGCATGTTGATATACGCCTGCAATCCAAGCATATTCGAGGCTGACACAGGAGGGTCATGAGTTTGAGGCCAGCATAGGCTACCTAGAAAGACTTTGTCTCAAAAGAAAAAAGCTTAATAAAGACATTATTACAAGCAAAATTAAACAACAAATGTTAAACTGGAGTGAATATTTACAATTTATATCACAAATAACTAATATGCACATTATCTAAAGAAGTCTCCCAAATATTTTAAAAGGTGGACAAAATATATAATAAGTAACTGGAAAGAAAGTTACAAATTACCAACAAGTATATCAAGAGACTTTCAACTGCGTTTTAAAATATCCAAAGAGGACGAGAGTAGTGGCACACACCTTAAATCCCAGCACATGGGAGACAGAGGTAGGAGGATTGCCATGAGTTCAAGGCAAGCCTGAGACTACAGAGTGAATCCAGGTCAGCCTGGGCTAGAGAGAGACCCTACCTGGGAAAAAAATCCAAATGGAATACTGTGAATTACAGCATGAACAAATTAAGTAGAACAAACTCCTTGCACGGAGAGCTGTGAAGTAGGCTTCCCTGTTGCTGGGTCCAGTTGTACAGATGCATGGACATACTTCAAGCACCCGTATCCTTTGTCCATTGAATTCTGCTCCTAGAAATGTGTTAACAAATGCTCAAAGATGTATATTCCAAATATTCATTGCAAATTCATTTTCTTTTACTTATCATTTTGTGAAAATATTTAACTGACATTGTACATATGTATGAGTACCACAGAATGTTTCCAAACATATATACATCATGTAACATGCAAATAAGGGTAAAATATATATAGTGTTGAATATTTATCATTCCTGTATGTTGAAAACATTCTAGTTTGGTATTTTTAAATATTTTTATTTATTTATTTATTTATTTATTTATTTATTTATTTATTTATTTATTTGAGAGAGAGAAAGAGACAGAGAAAGAGAGAAAGAGAGAATGGGCATGCAAGGGCCTCCAGCCACTGCAAATGAACTCCAGGTACATGCATCCCCTGTTCATCTGGCTTATGTGGGTCCTGGAGAATTGAACCAGGATCCTTTGGCTTTGCAGGCAAATGCCTTACCTGCTAAGCTATCTCTCCAGCCCTTGAAAACATTCTAAATCTTTGCCTGGCTTTTCTTTTTAAAAAAATGTATAGTTCATTATCTATAGTCCCTTTATTGGGCCATAGTTTATATTCTAATAGCAAAAGGTATAAATGAATCTGTTGTCCTAGAGTTGAAAGCTGATTAAATAGACTATGACATAAGATAATATACCATCACTTAAAAATAGCTAGTGTTGGGCTGGAAATATTGCTTAGTGGTTAAGGCACTTGCCAGCAAAGCCAAAGGACCCATAATTTATACCCCAATACCCATGTAAGCCAGATGCACAAGGTGGCACATGCATCTGGAATTCAATTGCAGTGGCTGGAAACCATGGCATGCCTGCTTGCTTGCTTTCTTTTTCTCTTTCTTTCTTTCTTTCTTTCTTTCTTTATTCCTTTCTTTCTTTCTCTATCTCAAATAAAATTAAAATATTAAAAAAATAGCTAATGCTTTGATAGTTAACAACATCTATACAATATTCTATTTTTAAAATAAAGATATTTATTTTATTTATTTATTTATCATCAAGGAGAGAGAAAGTGGGTGCACCAGGGCATCTAGCCACTGCAAATGAAGTCCAGATGCATGCACCACTTTGTGCATTTGGCTTTATTTAGGTACTGGGGAACTGAACCTGGGTTATTAGGCTTTGCCGACAAGCACCTTAACCACTGAGCAATTTCTCCAGCTCACAATGTTCTGTTTTTGTTATAATATTATTTATTGTATAGTTTCACACAAAATTCTACTTTCATTTTAAAAAATACAACTAAACATAGAAAAATAAATTATGCAGGAACCAAAATGTTGATAGTTATCCTCTCTATAGTTAAACATAGTGATGATATTGTGAATTCTAGCTTTCATATTTTTATTACAATTTTACACACAAAATTTGGGCTAGAGAGATGGCTTAGCAGTTGAGGTGCTTGCCTGCAAAGCCAAAAGACCCAGGTTTTATTCCCCAGTACCCACATAAGCCAACTGCACATGGTGGTGCACACATCTGGAGTTCGCTTGCAGTGGCTAGAGGTCCTGGCACTCCCATTCCATTCTCTCTAAATAAATAAGTAGGAAACGAAAATTAAAAACTTAAAAAATCTTGCACACAAAACTTTATTTGAAATAGTTACATTGAAAATGAGAAATTATTATCTCACTATTTCATCTGTTTCTTCTGTTAATGGAGTATCTTGTCTTTCCTTCAAGGCTGTATCTTCAGTATTCAAGTTCGCACAGAGAAGGATGGCTGTTTCAGGGGTTTGGGAAACCCGGATGCAGGGCGCAGCATTGGCCAGTGTGATGCCCCTGCTTGTGCATCAGTGACATGTGGCAATGGTGGGACGTGTGTAGAGCGTGGATCTTCTGTCTAGTAAGTATGGCACTCGGAGGAAAGAATTAGCAGGTCATTTACCTTCTGGCTGCACTGCACCTGCACAGCCTAGCAACACAACCCTATGCTCCTGTTTTTATAACATGTGAAATGACTGGAGAACAAAAAAGAAAACTAGAAAAGAAATAGGATGAGCAAAACATCTATGGTTTCTCCTCAATTCTGCTCAATGGTGAAAATAAATCACATCTCAGTCTAAACACCACAGAAAAGAGCTTATATGCACTCCACAGGGAGTGGACACACGTGGTAATGGCACAAAGGTCTACAGAGAAGACATTCTTGCATATTAAGGTTGAGCCCCTCTGGAGAGGGTCTCCTTTAGGTGGGCAGCAGTTAGGAGATGCACTTGGACTTTTGGACGACTTCAGCATGAAACCAAACCTAGATACACCATGCAGGAAGTAACTTCTTTCAGAAGCATCTACGAGCGAAACTCTGCAAATATGCCCAGGAAAGAGGAAGGAAGCATTACGTCATCTTTTCACACTAGTTATTTATAAAGTTGTCATAACTCAACCATGAATGCACAGTGACAGATCAAAATCTCTCCCCGTGCTCTCAGCCTTCGTCAGAGAAGCTTCTTTCCACAGTGGACAGTGATTAATGCAGACACTCCTAACTGCTCAAAGTGCTGAAGTGACTGTTGAGTGCTCAGCATTATATGACATCTATGTCACCCCCTCTGTGCCTCAAGGAACATTGGGAGAGGGGAGCTGAAACAGTGTAAGAGCTGGAGGAGAAGGAACAGTGTCACGAACCACTGTTACAGTGGCCATTACACTAATGAACACACGGCCACCGTGGTTACCTGCACGTGACATGAACAAAACTGGACCCATCAACATTCCCTCATGAAACCTCCAACTCTCCCTCACGAGCTCTTAACAGTTACTGAGGAGGGGGAATCAATTTCTTCAGTAGTGTAGCCACTGGTAGGCTGTACATGTCACAGGAAATCACCCCCCACAGACTCATAAAAGTAACCCTACTAAAACTCAGGGGTCACAACAAAAGATTTGACTCTAAAAGCCAGGTTTAGTGGTGCACGCTTTAATCCCAGCACTCCGGAGGCAGAGGTAGGAGGATCACCATGAGTTCAAGGCCACCCTGAGACTACATAGTGATTTCCAGATCAGCCTCAGCTAGAGTGAGACCCTACCTCAAAAACCAAAAAAAAAAAAAAAAAAAAAAAGAGAGAGAGAGAGATTTGACTCTGACTCTAATGGCTTAGCAGTTAAGTGCTTGCCTGTGAAGCCTAAGGACCCTGGTTCGAGGCTTGATTCCTCAATGCCCACATAAGCCAGATGCACAAGGTGGCACATGTATCTAGAGTTCATTTGCAGTGCCTGGAGGTCCTGGTGCACCCATATTCTTTTCTCTCTCTCTTTCTCTCTATGTCTGTCACTCTCAAATAAATAAGTAAATAAAAATTTTAAAAATATTTTTAAAAAGATTTGACTCTAGAAAGGAAGAAGGGGTTCAACCGACAGCACAAGCAGGAGGGGGATGAGAGGAGAATGAGGGGTGAATATGATCAAATGCATTATATACTTTTATGGCATTGTCAAAAAATAAGTAAGAGTCAGGCATGGTGGTGTACACCTTTCATCCCAGCACTTGGGAGGCAGAGGTAGGAGGATCGCCATGAGTTCAAGGCCAACCTGAGACTACAGAGTGAATTCCAGGTCAGCCTGAGCTAGAGTGAGACCCTACCTCAAAAAACCAAAAAACAAAAAAATAATAATAATAATAAGTAAGA
This sequence comes from Orientallactaga sibirica, assembly GCA_036365145.1. NCBI lineage: Eukaryota > Metazoa > Chordata > Mammalia > Rodentia > Dipodidae > Orientallactaga > Orientallactaga sibirica. The sequence goes on from JAEOAD010000006.1 coordinate 29,351,805, forward strand.
AACATCTCACCATGACACCTGAGAAGCTCACTAGCTGCAATACAGCTGAGGAAGACAGGCCTCTGGGGCCAAAGCAGGACAAGGTGTAACTCTGAAGGCCTTGAGTGACTCTCTGTCCCCTTAATTTCTCACTGGAAAACAATCCCAAGAAACTTTCTTGAATTATGCTAATGAAAGGGATCTTAAAATGCATATTTTGTGGATAACAAAGCAATATTTTATGCATACAAAAAAGTTACAAAACACATAAGATGGTTGAGTTCTGTTGTCAACTTGACCAGATTAGGAATCCACAGACATTCCTCTTGGTTGGGTCTCTGAGGTTGCTTCTAGGAAGGACTGACTGAAGGAGAAGGTCTTCCTCCAGAGTGGGCAGCCCTCCCAGAGGGGCCTTCATATAAGGGAGCCTGAGAGGAAGGAGCCCCTTCCTCCCGCCTGGCTGCCAGTGCTGCTGGCTGGTGAGTACCTTCACTTGCACACACGTCTATCCTGTTCAGCTCTCCTTCCTCAGCACCGGAACCAAGTTTCCTCAGCCTTCCAGCACCGACAGAAGACCAAGCGCTCTCCAGGAAGCCTCCAAGCCTTCGGTGCTGGATGGGGACTGCTGAGGCGTCCAGCCACGTGGACAGGGCAGCTACTGGGTTCTTTGACTCTCAAGCCTGCAGATTAGCATTGAACTAATCCAATAAATTCCCTTTTTTATTATTTTTTAAATATATTTTATTTTGTTTATTTATTTATTTGAGAGAGAGGGAGATACAGAAATAGACAGGTAGAGAGAGAAAGAGAGAGAATGGGTGCGCCAGGGCCTCCAGCCACTGCAAACAAACTCCTGATGCATGCACCCCCCTTGTGCATCTGGCTGACGTGGGTCCTGGAGAATCAAGCCTCGAACCGGGGTCCTTAGGCTCCACAGGCAAGCATTTAACCTCTAAGCCATCTCTCCAGCCCTAAATTCCCTTTTTAAATGCAATTTATTCTGTTGGTTCTGTTCCCATGTAGCATATGAAGAAAATGAGCTCCAGAGATAGCAAATCAGTCCAGAGGAGGTGTGAGCACCTTCTAAGTAACACAATAGGACCCACACCCCAGTCTTTCAGAGGCTGAGCCAAGATTCCCCCCAGAAACTAGTAAGTGTATTTGAAAATATCTAATAATTAGATTAAGGTTTTTAAAATAAAACACAATTAAGTAACTCTTTTTCCACTAGATAATAATTTATTAATTTTAAAAGACAATGTTGAATTTATCTTCAAGTGGCATTTCATATTTTCTCCAAATTGGAAATCCCTTGCCTCATAATACACACCCTGGGGTTTTCATAAATAACTCTGTGGGTGGAAAACTTCAGCTCACAGCTGGCCATGAAAACCTTAATTTGCATAACCAATAGATGTGAGCAGTAATCCAGAATGCAAGTGGTATACATCTCATAAGCTTCCTTACAGAACACTAAGTATTCCTTACCAATACTATGACCATGGGGGCTGGGGAGATGGCTCAGTGGATAAAACACTTGCTGTGCAGCTCTGAGTACCTGAGTTCAGATCCCGAGAGCCCACATAAAAGTCAGAAGCTCTGGTGGGCTTCTATGATCCCAGAGTGCCTATGGTGAGAAGGGAAGTAGAGAGAGAAGAATTTCCTGGAAGCTTTTAAAAGGAACAGTGAACAGCAAGAGACCCTGCCTCAAACAAGATGGAGGGCAGGAGTCTGCACAGAAGCTGTCCTTTGACCTCACATACAAAAACATGCCAGTGTAGAAGTGTCCCGTCATCTCCTCATGGCCTAGGAGCACAGGCCAAAATATTGGCCTTTTTAGCCCAATGATTCCAACTGGCTTTGGCTTCTATATAGGTTATTAATACACTTAGAAAGGAAGTTACACCAACCTGGATGCATATACATATATAACATATGTGATTACTGAAATAGATCTTGTTAAAGAATGGCACAAGATCTTAAAGTCCTTTTGTCCAACCTTGTTAAGTTTAGTTGTCCTGTGGCAGCATAGGTCATATCTGAAGCATAGAAAGGAGGCTCATCGTACCCTTTAAATATCTAATAGCTGTAAATATAGGCACACCCTGTTACCAGTCTTGAAAATAATATGCATCTAGACTAACTAATTTAACCTAGAAATTGTGAGCAAAAAGGCAAGTAAGATAGTATAAAGACTTAGCACTTGTGTTTGAAAACATCTTTGACTAATCCAGACACCTGTGTGGGTATCAATTACCCAGGGAACATTGGAAAATCAACCACAGAGCTTGAAATGATTTCTCTCAGATGAGTGCCATTGTTTGAGCATGAGGCCATACCCTAAAGTAGGGAATATGTTTTAAAAGTTAATTTTGTTATAAGCACTGTACTTGAGATGCCAGAAACTAGACAGTTACTTTACATATAATAGAGTAGAATCTGGTCATTGTTGAGCCAAAACGGCTAAGCTTTGATACAACCCTTGACAAATCTGTTTTGAGAGAGAAAACACTATTTGACAACCAGTGTTTTTAGCTGAATCTTGGCTAGCAATTGATCTTAGGTATAATAAGAATTTTTTTATTAACACAAGGCGATAGGGTCTAGTCTATGTCTATCTAATCTGCTTAGACCTCCAAAGAATGTGAATTACATCTGTGCTTATGATAGAACATCACCTATGTCTAATGTTAGCTGAATTTAGATTAAGTCTGTGTCCCTATATAAAGCTTTTAGAGCCTCTTTAAGAGTCTTAAACAGTTGAAAAAATTCTTCATTTAGGCATGGCGTTTATCTATGTTTAGCCTCTTTGTTCCTTACAACAAGAAATTAATTTTAGGCAAAATTTGGTCTTTTTAGATGTCCTATATCCTTTCTACATATGCTCACCTTCATATATTTTTTTAATTTTTGATGTAAGTTCTACTCAAAAAAAAAAACATTTTAGCAAGCATTTTATGTCTAACATTGAAAAACTCCTTCCCAGTTCCTTCAATCATTTCATCTCAACCAATAATTAACCATTTTTCTTATAAGACTATTAAGAGAAACTACACCAAATTGATTAATCTTATTATCCATTGACAAAGAAGCAAGTAGTCTCACTTCAAAGAATTAATTAACCATCTTATCATTGGAAATTTATAGAGAAATAGTCTTAGCAGAAAAACTTAGAATTTCATTATTGTTATATCACCAAAAATTTCTATATTCTAAATAAAATTTAAGAAAAATTACAACCAGACTTATAATATCAGTATATATGCCTATAAATTTTATGTAACCCATTGATCTGAGACATCTGTTAATAAATTCCACAAAATACATCTTTAAAAATGATAAGTCTCTTGGGGCTAGAGAAATGGCTTAGTGGTTAAGGCACTTGCCTGCAAAGCCTAAGGACCTAGGTTGGATTCCCCAAGACCACGTAAGCCAGATGCACAAGATGGCACATGTGTCTGGAGTTCGTTTGCAGTGGCTAGATGCCCTGGCATACCCATTCTCTCTCTCCCTCCCTCTCTCTCTGTATCCTTCTCTCTCCCTCTGTGTGACTCTGTCTCTCTCAAATAAATAAACAAAAATAAAAAAAAATTTAAGTTATAAGCCTCTAGCTGGGTGTGGTGGCTCATGCCTTTAATCGCAGCACTCAGGAGACAGAGGTAGGAGGATCACTGTGAGTTTGAGGCAACCCTGGCAATTCCAGGTCAGCCTGGGGAGAGTGAGACCTATCTTGAAAAACCAAAAACAACAACAACAAAAAAAAAAAAAGTGATAAGCCTCTGAATAATCTTTATCAATACCTCTAACACACTTGGAAATGATTTTATTAAGAGTACCTAAAGCAAATTTTTGTTTGTGTCTTGAGTTCCAGGCCAGTTGCCTCCTCCACTTAAATAACAGGGCATTACAATCTTTTAAATTACCTGGCAAATTATGAGGTACCACCTCGGAGAGAATTTAGTTGTTTTCAATAATCCTCTATGTAGGATGAGGTTGATCTAGAACATCATGTAACAAATTATGGCCTGTTTATGTAAAATTTCTGCTCACTGTAGGCTTTAAAGACAAAAACCAAAATAAAATAAAATAACCTTGAAATAAATCAAATGCCAAAATGTTAGGAGTGATTTGTTGGACTGCTTGGATTTATAAAGAAGCCCAAAGGTGTCTATAAATGCCATCTTACTAGTTTAAAGCCCAAACAAAAGAGAAAATATTAGGCATAGTTCAAATTAAAGTTATGTACTTATTTTTACCAAGCAATTTTAAAGTCATGTGGTTTTTAAATGTGGGGTCAGGCTATCACATTGGAACCTTGAGTTGGTGATCCTTCTGTCTCAACTAGCTAGAGTAATCGGCCTGTGCCATCATTCCTACCTCATTTTACTTTTTGTATTACCTGTATGAATAAATGATTGACAGGTATGTAAAGATTATTTGTCATAGAGCACTTTAGCAGTTAGCAAGCACCATCAGGCATGTCTTTCCCATTGTGTCTCTGTATTTCCTGAAGAACAGTGTGGTTACCTCCCCGCCCAGTTGACATAGGTGGGGGGGGGGAGGGGGGGGAGGGAGGCATGTGGCCAGGACCCAGGCCTGTTGAAAAAAATCCTTTCTAGGCAAGCTCCTCGGCTCAGGCTTGGCTAGGGCACTTCAGTCTCCCCCCATTTGTGTGCATGTGCAACCTTGCCCACACGTCACCTTTGCACCTGGCTTATGTGGGATCTAGGAGTCAAACATGGGCCCTTAGGCTTCACAGGCAAGCACCTTAACTACTAAGCCATCTCTCCAGCCCTCTTTTATTATTTTAGAAGCTAGAAAGTAGGAGTCACAGGTAAGAATTCAAGAACAGTTTTGATCAAGGCTCCTTATTACTGTGGCTAACAGGAAACATCTTTTCTCCCCTGGTGTCAGGTATCTTCTACCAGACCCTTAAAAATCTATGTAAGCTGTCGAAGTCCAAAGGTTTCTCCAAGATTAATGCAGACTCAAAGGGGAAAATCTACATTTCAAAGGCTCTCTAGGGTTCAAGTCTTGCTCCCACCTGTACTAACCACTCCATGCCACAAATGTCTGAAAGCCATAGTCAACTTTGTGATTGAACAGTCATTCATACTTTAACATGAATCATAATATTGGTGTAGAGGAGTTAAGGGGAAAGTTCATATAGTTATCACCTAAACACCTCCCCACTCCCGTCCTTTGGCCATCCATCACTCGAGTAAATACATGGCCGCCTCTTTGCCTGCTGTTCTCTGCTTCACTTGGTTCCAACTGACTCTCTAGGTTACTAAACTCCATTTCTTCCCAGTCTCAGGCAGGGTAACTTTCCCTCTTCTGGTTGTCCAGGCTTGTGTTGATCCTACTTCAAGTAGGGTTTGCCATGGACTCCAAGAAGCTCACCGAAATGGTTCTCCAAAGAGTTTTCTCCTTCAAAAGAATCTGAGTTAAATTGTTTACATAGAACTATCAAAAAAAAATGAGCAGCTGGATGTGGTGGCACACACCTTTAATCCCAGCACTCAGGAGGCAGAAGTGGAGGATCACTGTGCATTAGAGGCCAGCCTGGGACCACAGAGTGAGTTCCAGGTCAGCCTGGGATAGAGTAAGACCCTACATCAATAAACAACCCCCTCAAAAAAAAAAATTGAAGTCAAAGGAAACTGCTAGAGTATTCATTTGTAAAGAGTGATTTCATCTCACTCTTATCACACTTTATAAGGCATCATAAAAGTGATCTGACCAGCAAAGAACAGTAGCCCTGGGGGATTGTCAGTGTGTAAGGCAGTGTGGGGGGATGTCAGTAGGTGGGTATGGTGGTTTGAGTCAGGTGTCCCCCATAAACTTATGTGTTCTGAATGCTGGGTCCTCAGCTGGTGGCAATTTGGGAATTGAAGTTTCCTGGGGGTAGTGTATTGTTGGGGGTGGGCATATGGGTGTTATAACCAGCTTCCTCTTGCCAGTGTTTGGCACACTCTCCTGTTGCTCTTGTCCATCTCATCATGTTGGCCAGGAAGTGATGTCCACCCTCTGCTCATGCCATTATTTTCCCTACCATCATGGAGCTTTCCCCCGAGCCTGTAAGCCAAAATAAGCCCCCTTATTAGAGTAGTGCAAGCTGCTCTTGGTCAGATGTTTTCTGGAGCAATGCAACCTGACTGCAACAGTGGGAGATGCCATTGGGTGTGAGATACCGGTGGGCGGGGGATACCAGTGGGTGTGGGGGGGTGTCAGTGGATAGGGTAATTACAGCAACCCTTCCTTGGATACATGAGCTTTCTGCAGTATGACAAGGCTAATTTCTTTTAGTACTTGTTTGCAGATTCTTCACAGACTTAAATTTTTTAGTCTTTTTAAAAAAAATTATTTATTTGTGAGCAGAGATAAAAGAGAGAAGCGAGAATGGATGGTGCAGGGTCTCTAGCTAATGTAAATGAACTCCATCTGCATGCACCACTTTGTGCATCTGTCTTTACATGGATACTGGGGAATTAAACCTGGGTTGCTAGGCTTGTAGGCAAGCACCTTAACTGCTGAGCCATCCCTCCAGCTCCCAAAGACTCCAATTTTGAGTGTTTCAGGTAGCATCCACAAAATTTGGGGGTGTAAAATGATTTCCATCCCATCACACCATATTCTCCCAACCTGTTACTCAAGCCAAAGCAAACCACACCATAGAGCAGTCCAATACTGATGACCTTATCCAACACAAGAAATCATCTAATGAGGAAGCAACTCAAGAGGAGGGTCCGTCAGGCATTCACACCACTGAAGATGGTCAGGTGACTGTGGAGGTGCATGGTTTCTGGAGGATGTCAAAAAAGACCGAAAACACTTCTTCTCAAAGCCTTCAAACCACCCTGAGGAAGAGCCACCAGATAAACCCTAATACTCCTGATAAGAGCAAAGCTGCCAATGTGAGCCTCGCAGAGATGGCCTAGCTGAGAGCAACAGCGGGGGCCTCTAGAAATGCATCTGTGCGGTGAATTCAGGAGGAAATATACAGATACACAGAATGAATGCTCAAATGTGTGCTGAGAGGGAGGAAAGTCTAGCCACCAGCATGCACTCAACATACCACAGGACACAAAGAGGCTCCCTGCATCTGTAAACACTGTGACTCAACGGGCGTCAGCTCAGCGACCCCGAGCTGTGCGGCAGTCCTCAGCCAGGAGCCCAGCCTGCGTGTCCCGGAGCAGAGCTGTGGGGAGCAGTGTTGTGACAGCTCAGTGAAAGTAACAATCCAGAGGACAGGCAGCTGTGTGGTGGAGGAGCAGGCTAAGTGGTGAGTGCCACTCTGAGAACGTGAGCATGGCCGCCTCGTCAGCCAAATCACCTCTGGCCAATGTGGAAACTTCATGTCACATATGGGGGGGGGGCTGCGAATAGATATCTCACAAGTGTTAGCAAGGATTTCACTACTGAGCACATGAAATGTCCCTTCACACTTGTCAGGACTATGGAAAAGGCTATGAAGTATGTTAGAGTAGTGCAAGCAAGCTAACCTCCTACCTCTGCCTCCCAAGTGCTGGAATTAAAGCCATGCACCACCATGCCCAGAAATTTTTTTATTACATTTTTATATCTTTCATAAAATTAGTAGCATCTCATTTTATAAATTTTCTTTTCTTTTTTTGTGTGTTTTTTTGTTTGTTTGTTTTTTGAGGTAGGGTCTCACTCTAGCCCAGGCTGACCTGGAATTCACTCTATATTCTCAGGGTGGTCTCAAACTCATGGCGATCCTCCTACCTCTGCCTCCCAAGTGCTGGGATTAAAGGCATGCACCACCACGCCCAGCTTTTTAATAAATTTTCTTTGTATATTTTTTGCTCTTTAGGATATTTAAACAAAAATTTAAATCATGTAAATTTGTAGCAGATTAATTCTGTATTTGTGCTGGTTTTCATTTTAAAGAATATCTACAATTTTTCAAATTGTTTTTCCCAGAATGATTAACTTAGCTATAACAAATATGTAAGATTCCTTTCATGGGCTGGAGAGATGGCTTAGCAGTTAAGGCCTGTGAAGCCTAAGGACCCCAGTTCAATTCTCCAGGTCCCACGTGAGCCAGACGCACATGGCAGTGCATGTGTCTGGAGTTCATTTGCAGTGGCTGGAGGCCCTGGCGTGCCCATTCTCACTCTCTCTCTCCCCACCTCTCTCTGCCTCTAATAAATAAATAAATAAAAATAAAATCTTTTTAAAAAGATTCCTTTCATGACAGTCCCATTTAATGCAATGGAAATATCCCTAGAGATGCAGGTTTCTCTCTCTCTCAATCTCTTTCTCTCACTTGCATATGCATAGATATATATGCAACATACTTCTACCTGTAAGTTCCAAATCTATGATAATTTTCATTTTAAACTCCACCTTGAACTACAGTCTAACAAAGCATGAGTGCACGTGAATTTGTCGTGTTATATTCTCATCCACTGGTTTCTAGACCCCTCCCCATACCCTGCACTGGCCTCCCCAGCAAAGGCATCTGACATGCCCCAGCATGCCTCACTCCTGTTGGGGCCAGAGCTGCTGCCTGCTCTAGAAGGCCTAGCATAAAGTTTTGCACATCATCAATACCAGAAATACATATATGGTAACAAGTGGATTTTGTGATTCAACTAACTAATAACAGAAATAAAACAGGAATTTTAAGTAAATGTATTCCTTTTAATATTTTATGTATTTATTTTTCTGCACGTCTGTGTGTGTGTATACCAGGATCTCTTGTTGCTACAGGCTGCACATGAACACCAGATGCAGGCCCCCTGCTTTATGTAGGTGGTGGAATTAAACCTAGGCTGGCTGGTTTTGTAAGCAAATGCCTTTAACCTCTAAGCCATCATGTCTATTTTAGCAAATGATTATAAGGCTAATAAAGGGCCAAAAGCCTGCAACGATATTTTATATTTTCAACTTGTGGTTTGAAGGTATGTAAAATGTCCTTCGATATTTGGGAACAGTGTCATCTTAAGAGCCAGAGGAAGTGCCCATTCCTTTGGTAGTATGGAAACAGAAATAGGGGCTTACAATGTGTTTTTATCCAAAGAAATGATTCTTGTAAAAAGTTCTTTGCATTTCTACATTTTGAGCCTTTTTTAAAATATTTGCTGTGGAGTCCAGCAAGCTGTTCACAAGTTAACACATTCTTATGACAATTTGAGTTGGATAGCATAAATCACAGTAGACCTTGGAATCTTTGGGCCCCAGGTAATATCAAGACGGAATGTCCAGCTCTGGCCAAGTGCTCACATCATACTCTTTCCTCTCACAACCTGCAGCTGCAACTGTCCCATGGGGTGGAAGGGAGCCCTCTGCACAGAGACTGTCTCCGCCTGTGATCCTGAGCACAGCCCTCCCCATCGCTGTAGCAAAGGAGCAACCTGTACCTCACTGCCTCATGGATACACTTGTCACTGTCCTCTCGGAGCAACTGGGATTTACTGTGAACAAGGTGAGGCCAAATGTCAACTCATTTGCTGTCTATGAATTTAAATTCAGGAACTACAAAGTTAGTCCTTTTATCAAAAATAAGAGTGTACGTTTTTCTTTCTCTACTACACATGGCATTAAATTTTATAGTTAGGATGGTAATCAAACTCAGTGCTACAAAACTCAGCTTTATTTTTAGTATTTATTAATTTTTTACTCCCATCTGTTTAGTTTAGGCATTCTAGATCTTTCATACTAGTTAGTTGAGTGAACTGGAGTTTATAACTCCATTTTGCAATAAATTTTTTTCTTTGAGTTATTGCTGTCTGTACTTTTCATCTGATCCCAAACTCTCAGAAATATCAAAAGGTAGAGAAGATATATCAGCTGCAGAGAAAGAGGGGGAACAAAAGAAAGACAGAGGAATGTGCAGGTGGCAGGCTCCAAGTGGAGTGGGAGACAGATGGGGCAACAGGGTCCTGATGGAGACAAAAGATGGCTAGCTTCTGCATGTACCCATCAGGCTGTGTGGCTAGTTCAAGGGCACATCTACAAGTGTGTTATCTTCCCTTTAATCCCAGCTGGGACTTCCAGACCAGTGATAGGGAAACCAGGAAATGTTCAATAAGGAAAGCTACTATCAAAGCAAATAAAACTTTCCCCTCAACAAAAAAAAGAAATCATTCTTTTTCTGAGCCACATATTACTGACCATGACCAGGGAACATAGATTCGATGGCCCTGAATAACATGTTCCAAGTGGAAATGGTTACATGAACTTTTGATAGTCACAGAACCAAAGAAAGTCATAAATCAAGGCATTTACCACATGTTGCTGGGGACATCAGGTCGGCAGGATGCAAAGTGGCCAAGTCGCTGCTCTAGGTCTCGCATAATATCTGACATTCTTAGCTTTGGGATTCCTGGAAGCTAATGATCTTTTAGGTTAATACATTCAAAATACTGTCACCTGATAGTCACAAGGATGTTAGGTCAGATACAGAGGCAGGAGGTAAATGACTGTTAAGGAGACTAAAGTTAGCCCAAGGCAATGTCCTGGATCTGCAACACTCCAAACTCTCCACAATCTTGAAGTTCTAATCGGTCAGTCAGTCGCGTTAAAGAATGTTCTTCAAGGCTGATGAAGCCGTTTTCTGGGAGCTTTAGTTCACACTATAAAGATTCAGCCAGAGAAACGGCCCGTTCCTGAGACAGAGCTGTCTCTATCCTGCCTCATCCTTGCCTCACCCTCGCCCTCACTCTCATCCAGAAGACCGGGCTTTAGCACCTTCTTCCCCTTTTCATAACCAGAGTCTGGGATAGGAAGTGTGCAGGATCCAATTCCTCTATTACACGCTCTCCACCTTTGCATCGTGAGGGCTTAATAAATCATATTCTCAAAGGTGGTAAGAACACATATAATCCCTGCCAGACCACTGTACTGAATATATGAATGCAGATGTTTTATTGCTATATGCCTTGATATTTGATGTTTTTAGTTCTCCAAAAACCAAAACTGTGATAAATGGAAGACATCTGAAAGTTTATGTGCTAGTAACTTAGTGAAAGAAATTTTAAATCATGCTTTAAACTGTGACTGTGAAAGAAGAGACACAATTTGTGTCTGGCTTATCAAAACCAGACTTTTCTTTAAGTGGTATTTGGGATTATTGTAGAACAGCTTTCTTTAAGCCTGACGTGATCAGCAGCCATTGTGGAGCAGACATGGCTTGGCCCCATAGTCACAGCAATGAAATAAATGGAGCACAGTGATAGACAGGTCTAAGGTAATGGTAGTGGGACTCCTTCTACTAATAGTGGGGGGGATTCATAGGACCCTCACCTGGGATTCCAGCCATTACTCCCTCCTATGCCAAGCTGCATGTGATCTTGAAAGGTGCCAGTGCATATAAGAGATGAAAGATGATATCAAAGGGACACTGCATTATGCCACCTATGATGGGGTGGGACTTGCTGGTGATACAGCTGTTTTAGGAATTACTGCTAATCCTGTAAGTAAGCCTAATGAATTCCTAATAAACACCAAGCCAGACTTGGGTGGGAATCATTGTTTTGGTCTGTTGTTGACGCATTATCTTAAGTGGGAGTCATTCCTTTGATCTGTTGTTGGTGCACTATCTCAGGTGGGAATCATTACTTGGGTCTGTTTTTGGCACACTGTCTACCTGGGATAAACACATTGTTTCACATCTCCCAGGAAAAGTCATACCATAGGGACAGATCTTGATCTTTTGTTTGTTTGTTTGTTTGTTTTGTTTTTTTGGGGGGGAAGAGACACAGAGAGAGGGAGAGGGAGACAGAGATGGGCGCACCAGCAGCCTCTCAGCTGCTGCAAACTAAATCCAGATATGTGCGCCCCCTTGTGGTCAAGTGCAGCATCACACCCTTGCGTCACTTTGCATCTGGCTAAACGTGGGACCTGGAGAATGGAACTGGTGTTCTTAGGCTTAGGAGGCAGGCGCCTTAACCACTAAGCCATCTCTTCAGCCCTAGATCTTGATCTTTTTAAATGGTGCACACCAGAGCACACCACACTATTTCCTGGAGGAGGGATTTATGCACACTCTTTCCTCTGCCTGAATGCTTTCCACTTCCCTCCACAGTAGCTGGCACTGATTTTTTAAAATTTCAGCTCAGGGGGTTATGGTGGCACACATCTTTAATCCTCACACTCAGAAAGCAGAGGTAGGAGGATTGTCATGATTTGAGGCCACCCTGAGACTACAGAGTGAATTCCAGGTGAGCCTGAGCTAGAATGAAACGCTACCTCAAAAAAACCAACCAACCAAACAACAACAACAAAAAATGCAGCACAGATCTTACCTCAGAAAGCCTCTCCTGACTCTCATAAGACTAAGCACAGCGGTCTTGCCTTGTGTCGATCATGGTTGTCGAATCTCTGACACCCAGCATATAATACACAGCAAAAAATATCCATTTCAACATAATGATAACATGAGCACCACTATTGATCTTGGTGAATATTGGGATTTTGAGGGCATCTGAGGCACTTTGAATGAAAGGTCCCCCCTAGGCTTGTGTGTTGTGAATATTTGGTCCCCATCTGCTGGCAGTGTGGGAAAGTTGTGGGGCCTTTGGGAGGTGAAATCTTGCTGGAGAAGGTGTGTTACTCGAGGTTTATTACTCCAGCCCACTGGGTGTTCAGAGCCAGCTGGGTCAGACTACTTCCTGCTCACTGAAGTAGAGGTGTGACCCAGACTTCCTGCTCGGACCTATCCTACTTTCCCCACCGTGATGACCCTTGCCCTTGAAACCATAAGCCCAGCTGAACCCTTTCCTTCTATCAGCTGTTTGTGGGTGTGTTTTGTCCCCGTGAAGGTAACTGCTGCAGCACCTCCACAAAGGTCCTAGGATCTTGTGTTCCAGAACAAGGAATTGAACAGAGACACTTGGAACAATCAAAGCAAGAGAGATTATTATCTTATTAAAGACATAGACGGGCTGGTGACATGGCTTAGCAGTTAAGGCACTTGCCTGCCAAGACAAAGGACCCAGGTTCGATTTCTCAGGACCCATGTAAGCCATACTCACAAGGTGGTGCATGTGTCTGGAGTTCATTTGCAGTGGCTCTCTTTCCCTCTCTCCCTCTCTCTCATCTGCCTCTTTCTGTCTCTCTCAAAATAAATAAATAAAATATTTTTTAAAGATATAGGACAAAAAAGAAGAGAGGGAAGGAGGGAGGCAGGGAAGGATGAGGAAGGAAGAAGTGGGGAAGAAGAGGCATGAAAGGAAGGACATACTTCCAAAGTCGGCAGAAGCAGGGAGAAAGCTTAGCAGTGCCAGTAGCCCCACTGCACAGAGGACTGGGATTACAGTGTAACACAGCATGGACGTTTGTCTCATTCATGTAGCATGGGCTTTTCTGCACATGCTCATCTGTCACATGTAGTTCTACAAACAACTCTATGCGTTAACATCTGAAATCTCCACCCAGGGTGTGCATTTTGGGATTTTAATAAGCCATAGATCACTCCCATAGGAGTGCCTGAGCCACCGGTGACAGGCAGTTGTAGTGGACCTTAGCTGGGAGCAGGATGGTGTCCAATCTTTTTCTTTCCCAATTTGTTCTTTCCATATGCTAATTCTTCTCCTGTTCTCCTGTCTCACTGCTGCTACAAAAGTAATGACTCAGAAATTGAAGGAAACAATAGGACAACAAACACGAAAGCTACATTAACAGTAGAGAACAATCAATATTTGGGATTTAGAGGCTCAAATGATAAAACTTTGCAGTAGTAACCCAAAATTTGTGTGGATCTGTTTGTATATAAATAGGTTATTGTTTTATGCATATAAATTACATGGAGATATGACAGACAATAGAGACATAATCAGTGATGATATGGAGATTGTTTCTCAGAGAGTCTAAAAAGTTTGATAAAAGATGGAAGAAATTTGTGGCACTCAAAGAACTTTGTACATAAACTTAATCAGAGACACGCTCTGTTACACCATAAAATGGGAAGGAATTGGGTAGAATATTTTGCAATCTAGGAAAGTCATTAAAATATTAAAGCTGAGCCAGGTATGATGGTGCATGCCTTTAATCCCAGCACTCGGGAGGCAGAGGTAGGAGGCTCACTGTGAGTTCAAGGCCACCCTGAGACTAAATAGTGAATTCCAGGTCAGCCTGGGCCAGAGTGAGACCCTACCTTGTAAAACAAATTAAAGCTGAATTCTGATTCCCAAACACTTTCCAAGATTGATCAGGTGTCCAGTTTCTTTTACTATATATTCAAATCTTGCTTATTTCCCATTTCTTCTGTCTTCTTTATTGTTACTTACTGTGAGAATTTATGATTTATAACTGTTTATATAACCTTTCCTGACTCATAAATCAATTATTAATTTTCTCCACATTGTTGATAAGTTCTATTTTCACTTGGACTAGTTTTAATACTATCAAATTCTAGCTGTGGGATACCATTAATGTTTAAGAAAATTAAGTTCTGTAATGTGAATGTATTTGACTTTAATTTAGCAAGAGCTGAAAGTGTCTCTATTTTTCTTACATAGTGTAATTTTCCTTTCACTTATATATTATGTCTGGAGGTAAGGAAACCCATGCACATGCTGGCATTTTGAATAAAATGGGTAAATGTTTGAGCTATTAGACATTTCCTGTTGCCAAGAAAATACTGTATGGTTCAATCAGCCACTGGTTTCACTGAAATTTTCTTGCTAATGGAGAAGTTCAATTTCTCAAGCCCTTTCAACATCTAGGATGTTTTCTTGCCAGGTCCTTTGTTTTCCTAGGAGTAGAGGAATTGGTACATAGTCAGTGGAGGCAGCTCCAGCAATCCTTGCTGTGGCTGCTGCCCATCTTCTAACACTTCTTCAGAAGCAGTTGGCCATATACATTCATCTTTATTTAACAATTTTTTTTTAGAGAGAGAGAGAGCATTGGCATGCCAGGGCCTCAGTCACTGAAATTAAATTCCAGGTGCTTGTGCCACCTAGTGGGCATGTGTAACCTTGCACTTACATCACCTTTGTGTGTCTGGCTTACATGGGGTCTGAAGAGAAATCAAACATGAGTTCTTAGGCTTCACAGGCAAGCATCTTCACCACTAAGCCATCTCTCCAGCCCTGTTTTACAATTTTAATTAAAATACACAGTATTAGGTTCCATTAGAGAATTGCCAGTTTGTTTCTGTTGGTTCTCCTCCTCTTTGCCTCGAACCTCTGACCCTCCTTGTATCCTTCTACCACCCCATAACCTCCTTTCTGGTTGGGCCCTATTGCCTGCACCCCACTTCCTCAATACCTTGCTCCCCTCTCATGCTTTCCTTTCTAGCTTCATAGCCTATACCTACATGGACCCCCCCCACTTATATACATATATATATAAACATAGAAGCTAGGATTGGGCTGGACATAGTGGCACATGCCCTTAATCCTAACACTGAAGTGTTGAAGCTGAGGTAGAAGGATCACTGTGCATTCGAGGCCACATACTGTCTAGGCTACATAATGAGCTCCAAGTCAGCCTGGACTATAGTGAGAGGAAGAGGAAGATGAGGAGGAGGAGGCTAAGAAGGAGGAGAAGAAGAAAGAGGAGAAAGAAGAGAAGGTGAAGGAGGAAAAGGAGAAAAGAAGATAAGGTTGATGTATAAAAGAATATGTGATTTTTGTGTTTCTGAGTTTGAGTTATCTCATTAATATAATAGTCTCCAGATCTATCCATTTTTCTGCAAATTTCATAATTTCACTTTTTACTTATAGCTGAATAAAATTTCAGTAAGTATATGTGCCACATTTTCATTATCAATTCATCTGTTGATGGACATCTAGGCTAGGTTCACTTCCTAGCTATATTGAATAGAGGTAGCAATAAACATGGATGAGCAAGCATCTTTGTACTAAGATACAGACTCCTTAGGGTATAGGACTGGGAGTGGTATATATGGTAGTTCTATTTTTAATTTTTGAGAAACTTCCACACTGGTTTCCATTGACATTACACTCCTACTAGCAGTTAGTAAAAGTTCCCTTATCCCATGTCCCCACTATCATTTGTTTTGTGTCTTCTTGGTGGTAACCATTCTGGATGGAGTGAGATGGAATCTCAATGTAGTTTAATCTCCATTTCTCTGATGGCTAAGGATGTTGAACACATTTTAAGGACTTGGCTATTCAGGCTCTCTCTGTTCATTAGTCCATTTGTTGGTTGACAAATGGGAGGGATGTTAACTTTTTGCAGCTGTAGATGCATTCTAGATATCAAGCCCCTGCCTATGGTATAGCAGGCAAAGAGTGCCCCTAATTGTATAGACTGTGCTTCTGAATCTTTAATTCCAGATAGCCCATTTGTGCATTCTCGAGGCTATTTCCTGGGTTCTTGGAATCCTGTTCAGAAAATTTTTCCTAATACTCATATCTTGAAGTATGTGCCCTATATTTTCCTCTAGTAGTTACGGCATTTCAGGTTTTAAATTAAATGCTTTCATCCACCTTGAATGGATTTACATGCAAGGTGAGAGAGATGGATCTAATTTCGCTGTTCTGTACGTAAATGAACATCCAATTTTATCAGCATCATATGTTACATAGGTTACATTTCTTTCAGCATATGTTTTTGGCACATTTGTCAAAACTTAGGGGCCTGTAGATGCATGGGTTCATTTCTGGATAATCCATTCTGTTCAATTGGTCTACGTGTTTACCTTTTGCGGGTATATGTGAAGTATATGTGTATTCACATGTGTGTGCAGATGTCTGTACCCCTCACACACACACACATATGCAGAGGCCAAAGGAATATGTTAGATGGCCTCCTCTCTTACTCTTCTGCCTCATTTCTTTTTTAATTTATTTTTTATTATTTTATTTTATTTGTAGAGAGAGACAGAGAGAGAGAGAGACAGAGGGAGAGAGGGAATTGACATGCCAGAGCCTCAGCCACTGTAATGGAACTCCAGATGCTTGCACCACCTAGTGGGCATGTGCGACCATGTGCTTGCCTCACCTTTGTGCAACTGGCTAACATGGGATCTGCAGAGTTGAACATGGGTCCTTAGGCTTCACAGGCAAGAGCCTTAACCACTAAGCCATCTCTCCAGCCCCTGCCTCATGTCTTGAGACAGAGTTTTTCACTGAACTTGGAGCCTTAAATTTTTCAGTCAAACTGGCTAACTAGCAAGACAGCAATTCTCCTGTTTCTGATTCCCTCAACACTGGAACTACAGCCACGTGCAGCCATGCCAGGCTGTTTATGTGGATTGAGGTCATCCAACTCATGGCCTTGTGCAACACTAGGGAGACTCAGGTAGGAAGATTGCTGTGAGTTCGAGGCCAGCCTGAGACTACATGGTGAACTCCAGGTCAGTCTGGGCTAGAGGGAGATGCTACCTTGAAAACAAACAAACAAAAAGTAAAAATAGATAAATGAGACTGCACCAAGCTTTAAAACCATTATACATCCAAAGATACAATGCACAGCAGGAACAGACAACCTGTGGAATGGGATAAGATACCCAACAGTACATGACTCAATTTTTAAATTATTTATTTACTTATTTGAGAGAGAGAATTGGCATGTCAGGGCCTCCAGCTACTGCAAATGAACTCCAGATGCATGTGCCACCCTGTGCATCTGGATTATGTGGGTGCTAGGGATCAGAACCTGGGTCCTTGAGCTTTTGCAAGCAAGCACCTTAACCACTAAGTCATCTCTCCAGCCCTATGACTCGTTTTTAAAATGAGCAAAGGGCATGAATGGGAAAGCATATGAAACAAGTCTCAAGTCACTGATGGCCTGAAAGATGCAGAGTGAAAGCACAGCAGGACGTTGCCCCCTTTCTGTTTTACTATGGGGAGGGGAGGGGAGGGCAGGAATGGCAAAAGGAAAGAGAGAGGGAGGGATGAAAGGAGAGAGGAGAGGAAGAAGCAAGGAAGGGAGGAAGAAGTTGCTAAAATATATTTCTATTCAGGGCATCTTCATATTTCACATTTTTGGGTTTTTTTTCGAGGAAAGGTCTCATTCTAGCTCAGGCTATATTTTCATTATTGGTGTGTGCTATTTTAGATCACTGTACTACACATGAAATATAAAACAGAATCATGATTTGCTTATAAAGGATGCTTGTTTCTAATGCTATAAATCTTTCCATAACACTTTCCTCCTCATTCC
Source organism: Orientallactaga sibirica (assembly GCA_036365145.1). Lineage (NCBI taxonomy): Eukaryota > Metazoa > Chordata > Mammalia > Rodentia > Dipodidae > Orientallactaga > Orientallactaga sibirica. The sequence continues at coordinate 29,369,889 of JAEOAD010000006.1, forward strand.
TGTGACCGCAGAATGTAATCCAGTGATTGATATCCCATGCCTCCAGAAAAACCCCTGCTGGGGCCTCACGCGTCCCTGCTGGAGACAGCAAGGCTTTTGGAGATCAACTGTGCTTTTCTTCAGTGGGGTTGTGAATATTTCTCTTTCTTATGTTGCCCTTGTTTCAAGGGTAGTAGATTAGCTCTTTAAACCTAAGTTTCCAAACACTGCAAGAGTGATACTTCTATTTTCAACTGCAGCCTCCTCCCCTTTTCCATGTTCAACTTGACAAACAAATGAGCATAAAATGAGCAGAGCAATCCAACTGGCCACAAAACCTGCCTGATCCTCTAGCTGTAAATGTGAAGCTTTATTCATGGGGAAAAAATCTGTCTGCCCAGTTCTTTCTTTGAGCTGAGTTTTCAGTCCCCTCAAGTCTCGTATGAAAATAACCTTCCTGGAAAATCTTAAATCTATTTTAACTCAGAGGTTGTCTGAATCAATGTGCAACATGATAGTAAATTCAGCTTTCCTCAGTCTTCAACAGTGTTAGCTGACGCCTTAAATCTGATGTTAACCAGTACCATGTAAACTCCCAAGTCTAAAAAAAGTTTACAGATAATGAGATATCACTGTACCCCTGCTGGAAAAACGGAAATAAAAAAGTGACAATGTCAAATGCTACTGAGGATGTGGCAAAGTGCTACCTGTCATACTGTTGAGGAGATCATAGCATAGTATTGCCACTCTAGGAAGTTGCTTTGGGCAGTTGTGTATTTTAAGATGTATATACATTGCCCATACAGCCCAGCAAACATAGTACCAAGCACTTATACTTTAAAAATTCAAACTTATGTCCATATAAACACATGTATGTGAATGGTCATAAGATGTTTCTTGTAATTACCCAAAGCTGGAAATAATCTAAACGTCCTTCCAAGCACGAATGGTTGAGCAAACTGTGAACACCAAGGAGCACAGCCCCATGGAACTACCTGATGTTCCGATGGATCTCAAGGGCAGTGCAGGAGAGCTGAAAGGTCATATCAAGGACAGTGAGGGAGAGCTGAAAGGCACTCTTGTTCTATTATGTCCATTTTGGGCCTACATTAAAAAGAAAGGGGCACAAGCTTTCTTGGTGAACCTGACACCAGCACAAGGGTGAAGGAGTTAGACACAGAGAACACTCAATTTCTACTAAACCAGAGATCCAGAGACACAGGATCCCAAGACCTCATCACTGAAGTAGACCTAAAACGGACCCAACATGGCTCAGGCAAATTCATGGAAAAGGGGGCGGAAAGATTGTTAGAGCCACAAGTTGGGTCATTATGCACAGAGACATTGCCTCTTCCACATAACTGATGGCTACCCACACAATGCACGACCCACATTCCCCAACGAGGAGGGTCCCTTCAGAGGGGGGAGGACAGGGAGGAGGCTATCAAAGGCACCAACATGAATGTATTCACATTATGAGCATGACTAATAAAATAAATAATAATAAAAAGAAAGGAGGAGCCGGGCGTGGTGGCACACGACTTTAATCCCAGCACTCGGGAGGCAGAGGTAGGAGGATCGCCATGAGTTCAAGGACACCCCTGAGACAACATAGTGAATTCCAGGTCAGCCTGAGCCAGATTGAGACCCTACCTTGAAAAACAAAAGAAAGAAAGAAAGAAAGAAAGAAAGAAAGAAAGAAAGAAAGAAAGAAAGAAAGAAAGAAAGGGAGAAGAAGAAGGGAAGGAAGGAAGGAAGAAAGGAAGGAAGGAAGGAAGGAAGGAAGGAAGGAAGGAAGGAAGGAAGGAAGGAAGAGAAAAGAAAAGAAAAGAAAAGAAAAGAAAAGAAAAGAAAAGAAAAGAAAAGAAAAGAAAAGAAAAGAAAGAGAAACAGACTGGGAAGGTAGCTCAGTGTTCAAGGATATTTGCTTGCAAAGCCTGCTGGCTGGGTTTCAATTCCTAAGCTACACAGGAAAGCTGCACACAGAAAGTGGCAGGCATCCCTGGCATGCACCACACACACACACAAATATTTTTTAAATTAAAATAGAGCCAGGGGCTAGAGGGATGGCTTAGCAATTAAGGTGCTTGCCTGCAAAGCCAAAGGACCCAGGTTCAATTCCCCAGGACCCACGTTAGCCAGATGCACAAGGGAGCGCACACGTCTGGAGTTCATTTGCAATGGCTGGAGGCCCTGGCGTGCCATTGTCTCTTTTTCTCTCTCCTTCTTTCTCTGTCAAATAAATAAATAGAGCCAGGTGTGATGGTGCACACCTTTAATCCCAGCACTTGGGAAGCAGAGGTAGGAGGATTGCCTGAGTTCAAGGCCACCCTGAGACTACATTGTAAATTCCAGGTCAGCCTGGGCTAGAGCAAGACCCTACTTTAAAAAGAAAAAGAGAGAAAAAAAGGGACATGGTAAGAATTGAAACTTGGTCAGCAGTGAGCTAGAGATGGGAGAAGAAATAGGAGAAATCTGGGTTCTTTTAGACAGTTTCGGTTAGGAACAGAAATCCAAAAGAGAACAAGGAGAGGCCATCCCACTTGTCAACTTGCGTTGGCATGAATGAAACTCAGGAATAGAACTTGTGCCTGATCAACACTCGTAACAGCTGCAGTACCCCTGCTGCCCACAGTCTAGCAAACTACCTAGATGGGTGGCCTTCACTACCCCGCTGGCCTTGGGCCTGCCTTTCAAATCTATAAACCAATAGGGCCTTCCCCCTTACATACCTGAATCTAATGAAAGAATATATTTTCAATCTACTATGAAGGCTGTTCTCAGCCTTCCTTTTTGCTCTTTCTGCAGCCCCACACTCTGCTCTGTGGTCTCTGTTGAATACATGTGAGCAAGCGTCCCCTCTCACCCAGCCTGGTTCTTGGTCTGGGTAGTTTTTCTACTTGCTTCTGCTTTATACTTTGGGGAAACTTCTCACTCTAAATATATGTATGATTTTCCTCTGGTCCCTGAATCTCCCACAGGTGTGTTTTCCTGACACTCTAGCTCTACCACATGGGTGCTTTCTCTAACTCTGGGCCTATTACCTGCGTAATTTCTTTAAACTTGAGGAAACCATGGGTATAACTTTCTTTACTACCCATTTTTCACTGGCTGGCACCCTCTCCTATTCTCAAACCATCACCACTTTTAACTTTCTTCCGTGGGAAAGCTCAAGAGGGATGCTGTGCCTTCCACATGTGATTCTTCTAAGACTCTCTGCATAGGTCTTTTCACCCACATACTTATGGTTCTGCTCCAGCCTCCTTCCCTAAAGACCTCCATTTCTTGGACTGGAGAGGTGGCTCAGTAGTTAAAGCACTTGCCTGAAAAGCCTAAGGACCCTGGTTCCATTCCCCAGGACCCATGTAAAGACAGATACACAAGATGGTGCATGCGTCTGGAGTTCCTTTGCAGTGGCTGGAGCTCCTGGTCCATCCATTCTCCTTCCCTAGCTCTCTGCTTGAAATAAATAAAATATTTTTAAAAGACCTCCATTTCTCTAAAATGAATCTCATGGACTATGCTTGCTTTGCCTTCCACACGAATGTGTGTCTCTTATCTTCCACATGTTTGTGACTGCCCCAGATCTTCTTCCTAGATCCCAATTTCCTAATTTCCCTTAAATATAAAACCCTGCAATTTGTGATTCCTCACTAAATAAACTTAATAATTCATAATTTATCTTTCTGGAGTCCATTTTATCAATTATTTGTTAAAAATAGGACAGGACCCAAAATTAGGGTTTATAAACTTAGGGTACTCCCTCCTGAACCTCAAAACTCCTGCATCAGAGAAATGGTTCATCAGTTAACGGTACTTGCTTACAAAGCCTGATGGCTCAAGTTCAAATCCCAGTGCCCATGTAAAGCCATATACACAATGTGGCACATATGTCTGGAGTTCATTTGCAGTAGCTGGAGGTCCTGGTGTGCCCATTCTCTCTCTCTCTCTCTTTCTCTCTCTCTCTCTCTCTCTCTCTCTCCCTCATTGTTCTTTGCTTGTGAATATAAATAAATAAATGAAAATTTTAGTTTTTCCTCTTCCAGGGCCAGTATTTAGAGGAACTCAGAATGGTTCAGCGTTTGTTATACCATCATAGGCTCTCCTACAGTACAGCCCCTAACAAAACTAGACTGTCCCAAACCCCTGGTAATAGAATTATTTACCTGTACACCAAGAAGGTCAGGAAAGCACCAGAGTCAACATGTGGTGTGTGCCCAGGCCGACTTTGAGAGGTTCAGGCTGTGAGACCTAAAGCCCTTATGAGATTTTCCAAAACAAAACATCTTGTCAGCTTGGTCTATGGGGGTTCCATGTGTGCTAAATGTGACCGTGACAGGATCAAGCGAGCTTTCCTCATTGAGGAGCAAAAAATCATCATGAAGATGTTGAAGGCACAGCACAGTCAGAAGGCTAAATAAATATGAAGCTTTTTAAATAATAAAAACCAAGGCTTGTACTGTGGTTTTGTGTTATTTTTTTTTTCTAAAAAACATATAAGACTGCGAGCAGTAAGAGGAAGGTTTAGGATGTCTATGAGAAAATGATTGAAGAGAGCATTGAAAGTGCTCATAGAAAACCAGACCCTGGTCGGGCGTGGTTGTGCATGCCTTTAATCCCAGCACTCAGGAGGCAGAGGTAGGCGGATCACCGTGAGTTCAAAGACACACTGAGACTCCAAAGTGAATTCCAGGTCAGCCTGGGCCAGAGTGAGACCCTACCTTGAAAAAAACCAAGAAGAAAAAAAGAAAAGAAAAAGAAAACCAGACCCTGTGTGAGAGGGAAGCCTCATGTTTCCTCCCTGTTATCAGTTCTGCTGAGCTGATGTAGGCTATGGAGCTGGGATAAGGAGATCTTCCAACTAGACTGTGTTCCTGGAATGCACACTTGCTCTCTCTCTCTCTCTCTCTCTCTCTCTCTCTCTCATTCTTTTTAATTTTTTTGAGACAGGCTCTCATGTAGCCCAGACTGTCCTAGAATTCAATATATAAATGACCGTGGCCATGAACTTCTGATCCTCTTACCTTCATCTCCCCAGTGCTGGGATTATAGGTATGCACCACCATACCAGTTTCATGCAATGATGCAGTATGTGCAGGCTAGGACAGCATTCTACCAAGAAAGCCACACATCCAGCCCTGAGTTGTTTTCTATACACATTCTTTATTCTGAAAACATTTCCCACATTAATATGGGGATTGCTAAATAAGTTGTAGACTTGTTCACCTAAAATAATATACCCATGGCATATCCAGAAGTGAAAGGAGGCCAGTGGCCTATGCATCTGGAACTTGAAGAACCAAGAAGAGTGTAGAGGCCACCATATTCCCAACAGGTTGAGTGTTTCCAGGTAACATTAGTCATACAGATTGCAATGTAATGGTGCATAACACCCTCTTTACCACAGTCACAATGGTGCACAGAGAACATATGGATAGGATGGGACTGGAAATTTAACAAGTAATCAGGTCACACAAAGCCTCAGAGGCCATGGTTAAGAATTTGCATTTGACTCTAAGAAGAATACCAAAATGTTTAAAAAGGACAATAACTTGATACTGTGTGTTTTTGAGCCAAGCATCCAGCTTATGATGGTTCCACTTCTGGTTTCTGGGTGCTGAGATGACAGGTGTATCCCACCACAAATGGCTGAACTGATAGTTTTTAAAAGATTACTGTATGAGTTATAGTAATTTGAAATGATTTAGAAGGAACTAGGAAAAGTGTTAGGAATGGAGAGATAGCTCCAGGGAAAAGTGCTTGCCTTGTAAGTATGAGAGCTGAGTTTGGATGCACAGAACCTACAAAGAGCTGCTAGATTTGGCAACATGTGTTTGTAATCCCAGTGTCCCTGCAGTGACATGAGAAATGGATGATCCCAGTGTCCCTGCAGTGACATGAGAAACGGATGATCCCAGTGTCCCTGCAGTGACATGAGAAACGGATGATCCCAGTGTCCCTGCAGTGACATGAGAAATGGATGATCCCAGTGTCCCTGCAGTGACATGAGAAATGGATGATCCCAGTGTCCCTGCAGTGACATGAGAAACACATGATCCCAGTGTCCCTGCAGTGACATGAGAAACGGATGATCCCAGTGTCCCTGCAGTGACAGGAGAAACACATGATCCCAGTGTCCCTGCAGTGACATGAGAAACAGATGATCCCAGTGTCCCTGCAGTGACATGAGAAATGGATGATCCCAGTGACCCTACAGTGACATGAGAAACACATGATCCCAGTGTCCCTGCAGTGACATGAGAAACACATGATCCCAGTGTCCCTACAGTGACATGAGAAACAGATGATCCCAGTGTCCCTGCAGTGACATGAGAAACACATGATCCCAGTGTCCCTACAGTGACATGAGAAACACATGATGCCAGTGTCCCTACAGTGACATGAGAAACAGATGATCCCAGCGTCCCTGCAGTGACATGAGAAACACATGATCCCAGCGTCCCTGCAGTGACATGAGAAACACATGATCCCAGCGTCCCTGCAGTGACATGAGAAACAGATGATCCCAGCGTCCCTGCAGTGACATGAGAAACACATGATGCCAGTGTCCCTACAGTGACATGAGAAACACATGATGCCAGTGTCCCTGCAGTGACATGAGAAACGGATGATCCCAGTGTCCCTGCAGTGACATGAGAAACACATGATCCCAGTGTCCCTGCAGTGACATGAGAAACACATGATGCCAGTGTCCCTGCAGTGACATGAGAAACACATGATCCCAGTGTCCCTGCAGTGACATGAGAAACACATGATCCCAGTGTCCCTGCAGTGACATGAGAAACGGATGATCCCAGTGTCCCTGCAGTGACATGAGAAATGGATGATCCCAGTGTCCCTGCAGTGACATGAGAAACACATGATCCCAGTGTCCCTGCAGTGACATGAGAAACACATGATCCCAGTGTCCCTGCAGTGACATGAGAAACACATGATCCCAGTGTCCCTGCAGTGACATGAGAAACGGATGATCCCAGTGTCCCTACAGTGACATGAGAAACACATGATCCCAGTGTCCCTACAGTGACATGAGAAACACATGATCCCAGTGTCCCTACAGTGACATGAGAAACAGATGATCCCAGAGTCCCTGCAGTGACATGAGAAACACATGATCCCAGAGTCCCTACAGTGACATGAGAAACACATGATCCCAGTGTCCCTACAGTGACATGAGAAACACATGATCCCAATGTCCCTACAGTGACATGAGAAACACATGATCCCAGTGTCCCTGCAGTGACATGAGAAACATATGATCCCAGAGTCCCTGCAGTGACATGAGAAACACATGATCCCAGTGTCCCTACAGTGACATGAGAAACACATGATCCCAGTGTCCCTGCAGTGACATGAGAAACGGATGACCCCAGTGTCCCTACAGTGACATGAGAAACACATGATCCCAGTGTCCCTACAGTGACATGAGAATCACATGATGCCAGTGTCCCTGCAGTGACATGAGAAACACATGATCCCAGTGTCCCTGCAGTGACATGAGAAACACATGATGCCAGTGTCCCTGCAGTGACATGAGAAACACATGATCCCTGTGTCCCTGCAGTGACATGAGAAACGGATGATCCCAGTGTCCCTGCAGTGACATAAGGATCAGATTACCACAGTGCCCCTACAATGACAGAATAGTCCCTAGAAGCTCACAGGCCTTCTAGTCTCACACACACACACTGATTAACAACAGACCTTGCCTCAAACAAGATTGAAAGTGAGAATTGACACCCGAGGTTGTACTGTAACCTCCACAGCATGCCATGACACACATGCACTGACCTGAACACACACACACACACACACACACACACACACACCAAGGTACATGACCAATCAGAAGTTTATAACATTTTAATCAAGAGATTTTTATCACTTACAGTCTCTCTTAAGTTGTTCATGCCCTACAAGCTGAAAAATCAATGATGCTTCTATCTTGAACAATTTGACTCATTTTTTCCTGAAAGTATAATTTAGAACATTCCCTATAATTTTAGTTATGCATATCATGTTTCTATCCACAATGCAACCTAGAGCAGATTTGTGCCACATTCTACCAGTCAAAAGTAGCATAATTTCTAGAATAGAAAACATTTCAAGAATTATCCCCATTCTGAAGCCTAGAGTTAGTAGGATTAGAACAGGTTCAATGTATTCATCCATATGTAATTTTTTTTTTTTTTTGAGTCAAGCCCAACACACTGGATGATTTTTCCATGCAAGATAATGAGAAAGAAAGAGAGAGAGAGAGAATTGGTGTGCCAGGGCCCCAGCAATAAAATTCCAGATGTGTGCGCCACCTTGTGCACATGTGTGACCTCACATGCTTGCATCACTTCGTGAGTCTGGCTTACATGGAACCTGGAGAGTCAAACATGGGTCCTTAGACTTTGCAGGCAAGCACCTTAACTGCTAAGCCATCTCTCCCACTCCAAGTGTAACTCTTGAAAGATTTTAAATTATATAAAATTCTGTGGCAGTTTATTGTGTTTGTAGCACTTTTTTCATTTAGAAGGTGATTCAGAGCTCACTTTCTCATTCTTTTCTCTTTTCTTTTTTGTTTGCCTTAGCTTTGTCTATAAGTGACCCATCTTTCAGAAGCCATGACTTATCCTGGATGTCTTTTGCTTCCTTCCATATTCGAACAAAGACACATATTCAACTGCAGTTTCGGCCTCTTGCTGCAGATGGAATCCTGTTCTATGCTGCACAACGCTTAAAGGCACAGTCAGGTAAGATCGGCAGAATCTTTCTTAATGAGTTTCTAATAGTCTGTTAAATTAACTGATCTATAAAATACGTAAACTATTTTGTCTTTTTCTGTTTTTATTTATTTATTTGAGAGAGAGAGAGAAAGAGGCAGAGAGATAGAGAGGAAGAGAGAGAAAGGGTGCCAGGGTCTCTAGCCACTGCAAAGGAACTCCAGACACATGTGCCACCTTGTGCATTGGGTTTACAGGGAAATTGAACTTGGATCTTGGGCTTAGGTGCAGATAAGCACTTTAACCACTAAGCCATCTCTCCAGCCCATATTTTGTCTTTTGTATATGATTCTGACTTACCTGCCCACCCCACCAAATATAAGTGCTTATAAAATAGCAAGATGTTCTTTTAAAGTTAGCAACTATAGCATAGGCTTGACTTTATAACAGTAACATTTAAAAAGGACTTTAAAGCCTGCATGGTAGTCTGATGTCAAAAGAATAAAATATAAAGTAAGAAATCAGTTCCTGACACAAGTAAGAGATGAGAGATACAAGAAAAGTCAGCATCGTGGATGAGACACATCAATTTAGGACACGGATAAGAGATACAAGAGAAGTCAGCAAGGTGGATGAGAAATCTGGCAAGGAAATTGAGAGCTGTAGGAAAAAAAAAAGAAGTGTTGGAAATGGAAAACTCGATCAAATAAATATTATAAAAGAAGCATCACTAGACTAGACCAAGCAGTAGAAAGAATACAAGACAAGGTTGAGGAAATTCCACATGCAGGCATCAATAAAGAAAGAAGAAATAAATAAACAAATAAACAAGCATGAACACAACATCTAAGAACTCTTGAGATACAATTAAGGGTCACATCAGCCAGGCGTGTTGGTGCTCACCTTTGATCACATACTGAGGAGGCAGAGGTTGAAAGAACACTGTGAGTTGTGAGTTTGAGGCCAGCTTGAGACTACATAGTGAATTCCAGGTCACCCTGAACTACAGCAATACACTTTGAAAAACTGGAAGAAAAAAAAAAGTCACACCAAAGAATTTCTGGGGAAGAAGCTGAGATAAAAATTAAAGACATAGAAAATTTATTCAGTGAAATCATAACAGAAAAGTTATCAAATGCTGGCATAGTGAATTCCAGGTCAGCCTGGACTAGAGTAAAACCCTACCTCAAAAAAAAAAAAAAAAAAAGAAAGAAAGAAAGAAAGGAAGAAAGAAAGAAAGAAAGAAGGAAGCCGGGCATGCCTTAGGAGTGTTATAGCTAGCTCCTCCTTGCCAGAACTTGACTATCTTGCTATTTTACACCTCTGTGGGAGAGGTGATTCTAGCCTCTGTTCATGCCTAGCCTCTGTTCATGCCATGCTTTCTCCTGCCATCATGGAGCTTCCCCTGAGACTGTAAGCCAAACAAATACTTGCCTCCCATCATCTGCTTTTGGTCAGGTTCTTCATCCCAGCAGTATGAAAGTAACTGCAACAGAAAACTTGTACACAGAGAAGTGAGGTCATTACTGCTACAAACCTGACTGTGACTTTTGGACTTTTAGAATTGATCTGTGGGAGGAATGTGGAAGAACATGAAACTTTGGCCTAAAACATGAATTGCAGTGCTGAAGGCAGAGTCTGATGGACCATTCTGGTCAGAGATGAAAGATCTAAATGCAAAACTGGGCATGGTGATACACACCCAGCACTTGGGAGGCAGAAATAGGATGACTGCCATGAGTTTGAGGCGAGACTGAGACTACATAGTGAATTTCAGGTCAGTCTGGGCTAGAGCAGACCCTACCTCGAAAAAACAAAAAGAAAAAAGAAAACAACAACAACAATAACAAAGACCTAAATGCAAAGTGAAATATGGATGTGCAAGCTTGGCGTATAAGGGGGAAAAAGATGTTTGTCTGGACTAGGCTATAGGCAGTTTGCATGAGAGGCTTACTGCACTCTTTCTGTGTCCTGAGAACATGTGCAGGGTTGAGTTATGTAGAAATGGACTTGTGTGAGGGCACAGAAATAAATGAAAATTTCAGGCTGGAGATAGCACCTGTTTAGCTGCAATTGATTGAGAGATTACAACCATTAGACTGGGCCAGTTGTTCTGCATTGGGCCAGCAGGAAAAATGCAGACTCCTTTGAAAGTAGGGGCCTAAATGGTGAAGGAGTGAGCTGCTCTTCAAAGTCAGCTTTATTCTGCACTGTGTTAACAAATTTGGTAGCCTACCTGGTACTATGGAATTTAACAAATGCAGAAAAGCGTCATTGGATTTGCAACATGGTCTGCTCTTTGCAAATGGCCACTGAGCAATGGGAAGCAGGGTTGTTGAGAGTCCCTGTGTGGAACCTGATGGAGCCCTGCAGGTGAATCATGGACTGCAGTGGAGACCCCAGGAGGTTTTGAACATTGGTACTAATGGTGGCTGCCAAGCAGAGCTGCTGGTTTGAGATGCCCTGGGCTATGGGCAGCCCAGCTGAGGGGCATAAATGGAACTCCAGATGCTTTGGCATGGTGGTGCACACCTTTAATCCTAGCACTTTTGAGGCTAAGGTAGGAGGACAGATGTGAGTTTGAGGCCATACTGACACTAACTTCAGGTCAGCCTGGGCTAGAGTGAGACCCTACCTTGAAAAACTAAAATAAATAAATTAAGAAAAACCACAACCCTCCCCACCAAACAAGAAAATAACTACTAAGACTTATCTAAGTGGTCACAGAATGCAAATCTGTAATGTAATCCCATTACTAATTAAATGTTCTTCTTTTACAGGTGATTTTTTATGCATCTCTTTAGCAAATGGCTTTGTTCAACTTCGCTACAACCTTGGTGACATGACTATTACTCTAGAAACTCTCCAACAAGTAACTACCAATGGGAGGACTTGGCATAAGATAAAAGCAGGAAGAGTTGGTGCCATAGGCTACCTGGATCTAGATGGGAGAAAGGTAACAACAGGAAGAGCCTCTGCTAAGATGACGTCTCTGGATACGCATACAGACTTCTACATAGGAGGAGTTCCACCCTTGAGTCTTGTAAATCCCATGGCAGTAGCAAATGAACCTGGAGGTTTTGAAGGCTGTGTTCGAGAAGTTGTTATAAATGATCAGGAACTACAGTTAACTGAATTAGGAGCAAAGGCTGGTTCAAATGTAGGGGACTGTGATGGGACAGCCTGTGGCTACAACACATGCAGAAATGGTGGTGAATGTACAGTGAACAACATGTCATTTTCTTGCAGATGCTCGCCGGGCTGGGTTGGAAGTACATGTAACCAGTCTGCACAGTGTTTGAATCATCTCTGTCTGCACGGGTCTCTATGTGTGCCTGGGCAATCCCTTTCCTACACCTGTCTGTGTGCTTTGGGCTGGGTGGGAAGGTACTGTGAAAACAAAACTTTCTTTTCAATTGCAAAATTTCTGGGTGATTCTTATATTAAATACACCGACCCAAATTACAAAAAGAGAAATCTTCAGTTCACAGCCATATCCTTCAATTTCAGTACTGCTGAGACAGAAGGCTTAATTTTATGGATGGGCAAAGCTCAAAATGAAGAAGATGACTTCTTAGCATTAGGTCTTTATAACAAAACCTTGAAAATTGCAGTTAACTTGGGAGAAAGGATCTCAGTGTCTATGAGTTACAGCAAAGCTACATTCTGTTGTAACCAATGGCACCATGTAGTCATAATGCAAAACCAAACTCATATCAAGGCCTATCTGGACAGCACACTAATTCTTTCTGAAGACATTGACCCATGCAAAAAGTTTGTTGCTCTAAACTATGGTGGTATTTGTTATTTTGGAGGCTTCGAATATGGTCGGAAGGTAAATATTGTTACTCAAGGGATTTTTGAGAGAGGCTTTGTAGGCAGAATTAAAGATGTTGTACTGTTCCAGGATCCAGAAAAGATCAGGTTAATTAATTCAGAAGGATATAATATTTATAATGGAGATGAACAAAATTAGGTAGGGAACTTAGAGATTTCAATACACATGTTCTCTCTCTTTCTCTCTTTCCCTCTCTCTCTCTCTCTCTCCGTGTGTGTGTGTGTGTGTGTGTAGTTATTCCAGCCATGCTCTCATATTGTTACAGGGGAATCATCATGTTTCCTATTACCCAGAATCAAAATGCTCATCCATCTTGTTGATCAACTTGTAAATTATAGCTAAAGAAGGGGTCTGGTTTCTTTTCCTACATCTGATTTGTAAATATGCAAGTTCAAGTCCATTAATTTATTCAATGGTAGTTTGTTTAGTCATTATTCATCTGAGAAAGTCTTGAATAAAATTCAAGTAGCAAAGAATTATAGGTATAAAGAAAAAATATTTTTAAAATTATACAAGAAAATGTAACTAAATTCTACTATTTAGCTCATAGTTATGAATATTTACATGATTACATACGGTAAACTTTGAGTATGAACTTAAATTTAAAATGATTGCAGAGCAGGAAGAAACAGGGAGACTGGGATAGTGAGATAAGCCCTTATTTTTCATGGTAAGACATCATTGAATATGGCCAGTATTTGTAACAACAACAAAAAAAAAAAGGTATATTGGGCTGGAGAGATAGCTTAACAGTTGTCGACAAAGCCAAAGGACCCAGGTTCAATTCCCTAGTACCCATATAAAGCCAGATGCACAAGGTGGTGCATGTGTCTGGAATTTGTTTTGCAGTGGCTAGGACCTACCATACCCATTCTCTCTCCCTCTTTCTCTAATAAATAATTTTTAACAAATAGCATCTGCATGCCACTAAATACATATCCCCATAGAAATGTCCAAAAGAGTAAAAGTTGCTGCTGCTGGACAGCAGAGCACAAGACAGCTGCTCTGTCTCTAAGCCTCAGAGAACTTCTTAAACTTTTAAAATCTTGTACCAAGGTTGGAGAGATGGTTTAGCAGTTAAGGCACATGCCTGCAAAGCCTAAGGACCCTGGTTCGATTCTCCAGGTCCCAGGTAAGCCAGATGCAGATGCATGGGGTGGCACATGTGTCTGGAGTTTGTCTGCAGTAGCTGGAGGCCCTGGCACACCCATTTTCACTCTTTCTCTCATTCTCTCTGTAATAAATAAATAAATAAATAAATAAATAAATAAATAAGTAAATAAATAAATAAATAAATAAAGTAAAATAAATAAAATCCTGAAATCATTTCTTGGGCTGGGGAAATGTCCCCTCTCTCTCTCTCAAATAAATAATTTTTTAAAAAGAAATCTTTAAAAAAACCATTGAAAAACAAAAAGAAAAAAATCATTAAAATCTTGTACCAATACAATGATCAGTGTGAAGTGTGAGTTGTTGTTGGCCCTCTAAACATTACAAGTTATTGCCAAGACTGTTGGTTGCCTACCAGAACTAGATGGTAAGAGCCTTCTGCTGAAGACTCCAAATGCTAGGGCTGCAGGTCACTGAGAAATCAAGCTGGAGCTGAATTTTGGAAGCCTTCTTCCTCCCTTTTCAAGGAGAAAAGTCCTCAATGGTCTTAACCAAGAATTATGGCTGGCCAGCCAGGACAGATGTGCCAACTGGTGTAATGGTACATGCCTGTTATGAGGGGAACCAACTGATCTGGTTAGATTTGAGGCCCACTCCACAGGAGGGAATTTATGCCTAGTACTGAAAACCTAGTCAAAAGCCTGTGGCTGGGGGGTCATAAGCTCTGTGTGTTTGGGGTGGGAAGCTACAACTGTTGGTTGGCTAAACGGGTATATTATGCCCACCAAACTGCTCTAAATACTTGATTATGGCCATATATTAATGCTACTCTCACTTGGTTAAAGAAGCTTCTCTTTTCAAGAGGAACCCTTCTACACTGTTGGTGGGAATGTAATCTGGTACAGCCATTGTGGAAATCAGTGTGGAGGTTCCTGAGACAGCTAAAAATAGATTTACCACATGACCCAGCTATACCACTCCTGGGTATATATCCTAAGGACTCATCACACTACCTTAGAGATACTTGCACATCCTTTTTTTTTTTTTATTCACAATAACTAGGAAATGGAACCACCCTAGATGTCCCTCAACTGATGAATGGATAATGATGTGGTACATTTATATCATGAAGTTCTATTTAGCAGAAAAGAAAAATGAAATTATGGGGCTGGGGAAATGGCTTAGTGGTTAAGACATTTGCCTACTAAGCCTAAGGACCCCAGTTCAATTCCCCAGGACCCATGTAAGCCAGATGCACAAGGGGGCACTTGCACTTGGAGCTCATTTGTAGTGGCTAAAGACCAAAGTCCATTCTTTCTATCTGTCCATTTTTTTTTTTTTTTTTTTTTTTTTTTTTTGGTTTTTTTTTCAGGCTGACCTGGAATTCACTATGTAGTCTCAGGGTGGCCTTGAACTCACGGCAATCCTCCTACCTCTGCCTCCCGAGTCAAATAATAAAATATTTTTAAAAAATGAAATTATAAAATTTGCAGGGAAATGGATGGATTTGGAAAGGATTGTACTTAGTGAGGTAACCCAGGCCCAGAAAAAACAAACACCACATGTTCTCTCTTACGTGGATACTAGCTATAAGTGTTTGGACTTGTGAGTTGGAATAAAGCTCAGTAGCAGAGGCCAGTAAGCTAGAAAGGAGATATAAAGGGGATATAAAGGGAGAAAGGGGGGGGGGACTTAAGAGGATGGTATTGTATACATGTAAGTAGAAGAACAGATTACTGGGGGTGGAAAGGCCTGTGAGGTCAGGGAAGAGCCTGAGTAAAGGAAGGGTGGGGGAAGGGTTAATCAAAATCTGAGAAGGTATGACTAACTCATATGGAAACCTACCGTTTTGGACAATGGTGCACCCAGAAGCCATAGATTGTTACTAGAAAATGTTCAAGTGCTAAGGATGGGATACCTTCCAATGAGTTGTTGGCCAGGGAGGTCTCTGATGTTCCCAAAACATTACATGCTATTGCCAAAGCTCCTGGTTTCCCTCCAGGAATAGATGGTAAGACCCTATTGCTGAAGACTCCACATGCTTGGCTGCAAGATCACTGAGAAATCGTGCTGGAGCTGAGCTGAAAACCTCCTGTGTAGACCAGCTGACAGAAAGATGGAAAAAACTATGCTGCATGCAGCTTCATGGGAGACAGAGAGGTCACCAGTGGAGAAAGGCAACAGTGGACACTGCAAGCCTTAAGTTTGGCCATCCAAGCCAAATGAGCCAATGGGTGCAATAGTGGCATGTCTGTTTGGGGGGAAACCAACCACTCTCTAATTAGAATGGAAGCCCACTCCATGGGAGGGAACACATCCCTAATACTGACAACCTACAACAGGGGTAGTCATGAGCCCTAGAGGTGTAACGCCTGCTGGTGTCTAGCTAAATGCATATATTATATTCACCAAACTGCCCAGAAAGCAGTCAATATTCATACCCATATATTAAATGCTACTTTCACTTTTGGTTAGAGAAGCTTCTTTTTTCAGATAATAGTGACCTTGAGATGAGTCAGAAGGCACCATAGTGGTGAGACGTGACAGAGGAGTGTTCAGCACTGAAACATCACTATCACACCTTCCGAGGCTCAGGGTTCATTGCGGAAGAGGTGGCAGAAAGAATGTAAGAGCCAAAGGAAGGGTAGGACTCATTACAATGCACTCTTCCAGACACAAAATGACCTGGATATCCATGACCTCAAAATAAAAGAGACTGACTGAGAGGGGGAGGGGATATGATGGAAAGTGGAGTTGCAAAGGGTAAAGTGGGGGAGAGGGAATTACTGGGGTTTATTTTCTATAACTATGGAAGTTGTCAATAAAAAGCTTTCTTTTAAAAAAAAGAGAAGCTTCTCTTTTCAAACGGCAGTAACTATTGGGGAGACTTGAAAACTTACCAGTGTTAAGAAGAGACAGAGGAGTATTCAGTACTAAGTGAGAAATCTCTATCACAGCCTCCAAGGCTCAGGGACCATTACACAAAAGTTAACAGAAACAATGGAAAGCCAGAGGGGGAGCAGTGCTATGTAATGGTGCCTTCCAAACACAAAGTGGCCGTGGCATTCATGCCCTTACTGTGGCTGAAGCTACTTACACAAGATCTGCATTTTAGGATAGGGGAAATTGATGACATCAGAATAGAAGAGACACTAGTGGGGAAGAAGGAATTCAGTAGAAAGGGTGACAATGGAGGGTGGTGTAAGAGTATTATGATCATGGTATATTGAATGTGTATGTAGAGGTTGTCAATAACGTTTAAAAAAAAGACAGAGCCGGGCGTGGTGGGGCACGCCTTTAATCCCAGCACTTGGGAGGCAGAGGTAGGATTGCCGTGAGTTCGAGGCCACCCTGAGACTACAGAGTGAATGAATTCCAGGTCAGCCTGAGCCACAGTGAGACCCTACCTCAAAAAAAAAAAAAAAAAAAGTCAGCAACTGATGCCACATGCCTGACTTGGAACACTAACTGAAGAAGTCACGGGATGGAAATCTTGGTAAGCAGTGGCATGTAAATTTTAAAATGAAAAGTATTTAACAATCAGCCAAGTACATGGAGAAAAACCTGACCAATAAGGGGTGATGGAAGTACAGTTAACTCAGTGTCAGAGTGCAAATTCTAGCCTATGAAAGGGGACCAGGGAAGTAATTATCCTTTGAATACAAGAGAGATTGTCTTCACTGTTTTTCTGTTTCATTTTGATCCTGGTCTTGGTATTTTAGCCACTATGAATTAATGAGGTGCCTATAGACATTTCTGAAAGTACCTGTAATCAAACCTTTCAACAGAACACAAATTGCTCCAAAATACTGCTACTAACACCAGGAAGTGTGAGGGTAGAACACAATCTAAATGTGCAAAATGCCTAGACATTTACTAAAGATGCTTCAGCAGAAACCACTCACAACTGATAGTTGCTGGAAGACTGGCCTAAATTTGGCTAGGTCCCTATTAATTCACTAAGCTTTAATAAGGATAACTGCCATAAAGAAAGTCCTTTTGGGAGTTGGGAATTAAGCTCAGTGGTATTTACCTAACAAGCACCAGATTCTGTGCTCAATACCAGCAAGTGTGTGTGTGTGGGGGGTTGTTGATAGCTTTTTGACAGATGGCAATGAAACCTATTATCAATACACACTTTATTTTTGAAGCCAAAAGACCTGTTTGGTAGAAATTTGTTAAAGCTTCAAAGAAACACTGAAATGTACTTCCCCATTAGGTCACATGTTCTCTATCAACTGTTTGTGGTGGTTTTGAAGTAATGTCCCCATTGCCTCAGGTGTTTGTGATTCATTTCTTATTCACGACACACCTAGTAGCTTTGGGGAGGTGGGGCCCTGTTGGAAGAAGTCTGTCACCAGGACGAATCTTGGGGTGGAGTGCAGCTGTGTCACCAGCTCTTGCTTACTGGTGCTGGCTGTTTTCTTTACTGTGGATGTGTGAAGTGAGCCAGCTTTTTCTGCCATTACAAAGCTTCCCCTGGATTCTTTAAGCCTGAAATAAATCCTTTCTTCCCCTGAGCTGCTTCTGGTCTGGTGTTTGTCTCAGCAACTAGAAGGCAACTACACTATCATTATAGACCAGGCTTGCCTCAGACTTGAGGTGATCTTCCATCTCTCCCTCCTGAATGCTGGGATTACAGGTATGGGGCAGGAGAAATGGCTCAGACGTTGAAGGCACTTGCTTGTAAACTCTAATGGCTCAGGTTCCATTCCCTCAGTACCTATGTAAAGCCAAATGCATAATGCTGCACATGCATCTGGAATTTGTTTGCAGTGGCAAGAAGACCCCGGCACACCCATACTCACTGTCTACCTCTGTCTCTCTCCCAAATAAATGCAAAACAAGTATGCACCTCACACCCAGCTCCACATTTTCTTAATCTAGTTCAAATAGAATATTGCGTAGCCACACACAAGGCCCTGGGTTTGATCCTCAGCTCAGGAAAACACAAGTTTGATCACTTAGCTTCAGTGTTCTCAACAATTTTCAAGATTAAGGGAGGTCCTGAAACCAAGTCTGAGGACTACTGCTTTAAAGCTGCTTCTTGGAGCTGTGATTCTACACTCAGATGTCTCACCACACTATGCAGCCAGCTTTATCAGTATAGACACTTCTTCAATGAATTTCGAGAATGAAGCAAATGTCTATAGAATAGGTACACAAATACTTAAAAACTGAATGCTTTCTAGTGATTTCCCTGTTGATCATGACTTGGAGGAAAAGCACATTTTTTTTTTTCACCTTTAAACTGTAAATTTCATGTGGTAAATTATAACGATTACTGTTTTCACTATCATGGATCTAATCAGCTTTGTCAGAACAAAATAAAATGATACCAAAGCCTCCAAGATTCTACTATAGCGATGATTCTAAAACAAGATGCTGAGTGCAAACCAAGGAAGAGGGTACATGCCCTCTGAAAGAGTACCATATTTGTGGAATGGGGGCAGGAAGAGTTAAAAGCGATGTCATTGCTGCTGGCTTGGAAGACAGAGAAGGGGGCTCAGGCCATGGAATAGGAGCAGCATGGAAAGAAACCCAGCCCTCTCTCGACTGCAGCTCTGAAAACACATGCTTTACCCAAGTAGCAGATTTGTCAGGTTTCTAACCCACACAACTATGAGACACACACACACACACACACACACACACACACACACACACACACACTCTGCAATGACTACTAAGATGAAACTGAGTAGTCTTTAAGACACTAATATACACTCACCTAATACATACATGTAATTCATTCAACTTTTTTTTTTTTTTTTGAGGTAGGGTCTTGCTCTAGCCCAGGCTGACCTGGAATTTACCATGCATAGCCATCCTCCTACCTGAGAGTTGACATTAGAGGTGTGTGCCACCACACCCGCTGATTCATTCAACTTTTCTGTTCGATATATAAGTTACTAAAGAAACAGGAGTCAAATAATCAGGATTGTAGAAACCTTTTAAAGTTATACAAATTTCACTTGCTATTTGTTCACTGTAATTTGTAAATCAATAGTAACTGGCAACCTGACCATAGTTTGAGGTTATCTGAGATGAGAATAGTTTATAATAGGTACAAATGTTAAAATTAAGTTAATTATTTGCTTTACTGAGTTCATTATTCAATTCTCATAGTATATTTAAACTTGACCTATCCTATATTTTTATTTGAGACAGAGAGGAGAGCGAGAGAATGGGCATGCCAGGGCCTCCAGCCACTGCAAATGAACGCACAACGCATGCGCCAACCTTGTGCATCTGGTTTACATGCAACCTAGAGAATCTAACTGGGGTCCTTAGGCTTCACAGGCATGCGCCTTAACTGCTAAGCCATCTCTCCAGCACATTTTAAAAATATTTTTATTAATTTATTAGAGATAGAGAGAAGGGGAGAAAGAGTGAGAAGAGTCAAGTACTTTAAAAAGACACTGGAGTTGGGGAAACAGCTCAGAATCGAGTGACAGCGATGAGGACCAGAGTTAAGATTCCAGCATCCACATAAATGCTGGGTGAGCATGGTGTGGTGGACTGCCTGTAATCCCAGCACTTGAGAGGAACAAACAGTGGCTACCTGGGGCAAGCTGAATAACAGACTACCTAAACCAGTAAACTCTGAGTTTAACCAAGATCCCGCCTCAACAAAATAGGCAGAGAGTAATGAAAACACCCAACGTCAATGTCTGCATGCACCCCTGCATATGAGTTAAAGAAATAACTGTTAAAACTTACGAAGTGGAGCTGGAGAGATGGTTTAGCGGTTAAGGTGCTTGCCTGTAAAGCCAAAGTACCCAGGTTGGACTCCCAGTACTCACGCAAAGCCAGATGCACAAAGTGGCGCATGCATCTGGAGTTCATTTGCAGTGGCTAGAGGCCCTGGAGCACTCAATTCTCTCCCTCTCAAATAAATAAATTAAAATAATAAAATAAAAACTTAGAAAATAGGGCTGAGGAGCTTGCTCAGCAGTTAAAGGCACTTGCTTGCAAAGCCAGTCAGCCCAGGTTCAATTCTCCAGTACTTACAAAAAGATACATAAAATAGTGCATGCATCAGGTGTTTGCACCAACAGGAGGTTCCAGCACACATATTTTCTTTTTACCTCTTTCAAATACAGATATTTAAAAAAAAACTAAAACTTTCCTGTCAATAAGTACTTATTTAATATTTTTATTTGTAAGCAGAGAGAATTAGAGAAGCAACCTTAAAGTAGGAAAATTATCTGGGTGGACAGATATAATCACATGGACCCTTTGGTTCAGAGGACCAGGTCCTCCTAAATATGGAGGAACCAGGAGTTAAGGAAAGAGGTATCCTCTGAAAGAAGAGACAAAGAAATGAATTCTTCCTCGAGACCTCAGTAAAGGGGAACACCCTGCTCTTAGGTCTACACAACTGTACTAACTGCTATGGTCTGACAGTAATTTGTCA
Source organism: Orientallactaga sibirica (assembly GCA_036365145.1). Lineage (NCBI taxonomy): Eukaryota > Metazoa > Chordata > Mammalia > Rodentia > Dipodidae > Orientallactaga > Orientallactaga sibirica. The sequence continues at coordinate 29,390,968 of JAEOAD010000006.1, forward strand.
TAGCAACCACAGACAACATGAGACCTGGAGAATCTGGATTTGTGACTAACAGATGCAGGAAGTCTGTATAGAAGGACCCACAGGTTTATAATTTCCAGCTCATTGTGAGGAGTGGATTCCTGAGTACAGGGATTCAGAGAGGCTGGCGGGGTGAAGGACATAGGACTCTCCAGCACATACAAACAGAGAATAAGGATAAAGGACTCTCCGTGATGTTCGTACTAAGAGAGATGAAGGACAAAGGAGTCTGTTTCCATGATGTACATACTCAGAGAGATGAAGGATACAGGTCTCTCCAGTATGTACATACCAACAGGCTTTTGCTTCTCACATTACTGAGCACACAAGACAATGGAGAAAAGCATAACTTAAAAGGATTCCAACTGGACCATAGCAATCTAACCTGGGGCAATTTTAACTTGTTTCCCAAACTCGATGACACATTTTTACTTTTCAGGACTGATCAACATGAAGTGCTCAACTCAAGGTTTGATACACAAAAAACTCACAGCTTCCACAAGTGTTGAACTTCATGGCAATGAAATGGTTTGGTACGTTTACTTAAGTATATTTAAACGGTCTTAAAATGGTCCTAGAGTTTGGCTATGTTTTTATTTTTAAAATTTTATTTATTTGAGAGACAGAGAGAATGGGCATGCCAGGGCCTCCACCCACTGCAAACGAACTCCACATGCATGTGCCACCTTGTACATCTGGTTTATATGGGTCCTGCGGAATCGATCTAGGGTCCTTTGGATTAGCAGTCAGACACCCTAACTGCTAAGCCATCCCTCCAGCCTGAGTTCAGCTGTTTTTAAAAATATTTTTATTTGGGGGGGGGGGTGAGAGAGAGAAAGAGAGGGTATAAATTAGAATGGGTATGCCAGGGCCTCTCGGCACTGCAAATGAACTCCAAATCATGCACCACTTTTTGCATCCAGCTTTACATGGGTACTGTGGAATTGAAACTGGGTTGCCCAGGTCATTACGCTCTTCAGGCAAGCGCCTAAAACACTAAGCCATCTCTCCAACCTAGAGTTGAGCTATTTTAAAAGCTCAAGTGCTCCTTGACAGGGAAACAATGAAAGATCAAATCTATGTATAGCACTGGTCTGTGTGAGACTAGTTAGCTTACAGAGATATCTCTCATAGTAAGATTTTCTTTATTCTCCTGAAAATTTCAGTCCACTAGGAGGTCAAGACGTGGGTCTTGCCGGGTCAGGTGACACATGCCTATAATCCCAGCACTCAGGATATGGAGACAGGAGGATCAGGAGTTCAATACCATCCTCAGGTACATAGTGAGCTTGAGGCCAGCCTGGGCTACGTGAGACTCTTCAAGAGGGTGAAAGGGAGGGAGGGAGGGAAGAACGAAAGAAGAGAGGGCAATTGTTGTTCTTGCCTGGGGATGTGGCTCAGTGGCATTAATTCCATGTCCTGAGGAAAGGGAGAAGGAAGAGCAGGGTGAGGTGAGGAAGAGCCACTCCTGGTTCTAGCAATGCTGTAAGCCCTGGAGATGGTCTCACAGGAGACTATTTAGGTCCTGTCTACTTGAAAACTGGCATTAAGACTTAATGAAATGTGAAGCACTTTACAGCACGCACAGTATGTACAAGAAACTAAGTCAAGAAGTAATCAAACACTGGCTCAGGAGCTTTTTTCCATTTAGAAGCCCATTTTTTTACTTGTACCCTAAAAAAGAAATCAGGTGTCACATTAACCCATAAACCACATAAGTCAGTAAAAATAGGTTTACTGGCAAAATACACATTTGGATTTATTAAAATTAAGTTATTCTTTTTTTGTTGTTTGTTCTTAGTTTGTAAGAAAAATTTTTGACCTTAAGATTGGTTTTGCTTGGGATCCTTTTTTAAAAAATACTTTTACTTATTAGAGATGGGGGTGAGGGAGAGAGAAACAACAAATGGGCATGCCAGGGCCTCTAGCCACTGCAAATGAACTCCAGATGCAAGCCCCACTATGTGCATCTGCCTTACATGAGACCTGGAGAGTTGAACCTGGGTCCTTAGGCTTCTCAGGCAAGCTTCTTAACTGCTAAGCCATCTCTCCAGCCTGGGATTCTTGTTTGTCTAACAGTTTATTTCCAAAAGAAAAGTAGACCAAAGTTAAAATGACTTTATTTAAATGAAATCCACCATTTCAGAACTTTCATTTTGGTAAATTTCAGAGGATAAAGATGAAAGTGTTGCAACCCTTGCAAATTAGATAAAATGTTGGATTCTGCACTTTTCTAGTGAAAATAGCAAGGTTATTTCAGTTTCAAAAACCTATTTACTCTGTAGACCCTTTAGGAAAACATAATTTTCTTAATTTTGTGGCACTATTTGTATTTTTCTTCATTAGTATAGGTAGGTAAAAAATATGACCTTTCTTTCTGTTTTTGGTCTCAAGTGTTAACATCATTTGGTAGCTACTGCTTTAAGCTATAGTCATCAATACAGTATGTATATTAGAATGTAAGTAAATTTAAACTTTGATGAACAACAGTCCCATGTGTTTTCAGGTCAAACTGACATATTAAACTTTATAGTTGCCCTACAAACAAATCATTTTACAAAAAGGATTCAAAATACATTTCACTTAAAGTTCTGTCATTTTACAATGATTCAGTATAGTAAAATCTGATGGTATACAAGTTAGTTTTCAGAAACATATCATGAAGTGGATAATCACAGCAAAGCATTGGCATTCTGAACACCAGCCTCTGCAGAAGCATGTGGTGCATCTCAGCTGTAATGTGAGCCTTGAGAACAACTCCTTTCTTCCTCCTCTAAAACCCACACAAGCAGCCATGTCTACATGGCACTGGCTGAGGATAAGAACCATGTCTAAAGGGAAAGCCTCAAGGAAGAAATGTTTTTACTGCTGAACTTCAAATCACACACACAAAGTAGGTGAGAAATTCTTTTATCATATTTAAAATCAAAATATCCCTTAAAATATTTACATTTTACAGTAAAAAGGATAGCAAAACACAAGATCATGTACAAGCTTAAGTATTCAAGTTTCTGAAGAGCAAAAAGGAAAAGAAACATGGCGGCTTTCCACACAACCTTATGTGGTGATAGGCGTCTTCACCAAGCAGGCTCCAGGAGTTAAGTGTGCTCCGTGGGCCTCTGGCTGGGGCAGACTGCTCAACTAAATGACCAGTACAGTCTACTGTTGAGTGCTAGGCTTTCTGCTGCTCCTCATACTTTCTTAGAACAGTGCAATTTAAACAGATGTACAGAGCACACATTACTCTCCAATTAGTCATTTATATAAAGGACATTCACTAGAGGCAGTAAATAGATCCCATAGTTAACCATGTTTACCAATTAAGGAATAAAACTAAAATTTCTAAGCCTTTATTGCATATTAATAAAACAAATCTTTGAATATACAGCATTGTAAAACTTTTAAAAATATGAAATTCCTGTAACTAGGGACAGTGGTATGAAGAAGGGATAATGAGCACTGGCAGAGCACACACACCACACCGAATGTACTGCTCTGCAAACCACCAACAGTACACGTCGAAAAGATGGCACAGTCCTAGCAGGCAACCTTGTAAAGACACATGTAGCAGGTATGTCAACGTAACCTTGAAGCAGCCTGCCATTTTCACCTTTTGCTTTTCGCTCTGTCAGTGTGGTCCCTATCTTTGTAGTGCCTATCCCTGTCCTTTTCCCCTTCTCTGTGCTTACTTTTCTCTTTGTCCTTGTCATGGTCATCACTTCTGGGTCTGTCTGGCTTCTTGTCTGCATTCCTGTTATCCCTGCTGGCTTTGCCATCTGATCCTCGGTCGCCGTGTAGTAGCCGTGCCCTCTCTTTATCTTTGTGCCCCTCCTCCCTGCTTTTCCTGTCTCTGTCCTTGTCTTGGCTTTTGTCTCTGCGCCTGTGCCTGTCAGATTCTTGCTCCCAGTCTTTCTCATGTCGCTCTCTTTTCAAATGGTGCGAGTCACTATAAAATCGTTGGCGGTCCCCTTTACCCCTATGAAATGGCCTATCTAGCTGTTGGTCTTGTCTACCCCAAGGGTCACTATGGCGCCTTTCTGGTCTGCGAATGTCTTTAACCTGATAAAAACTTTGTGGACCTATAACCCTTGCTGCCTGTGAAAGGGGACCCAGCATACGCTGTGGCTGGCCTGGGAGATGAACAGCAGGTGGCCAGGGAACCATGGGATTTGGAGCAAAGCCAAAGCCTGGAGGAGGAAGTAATGGAGGTGGTAAATGTGGTGGAAATCCAAACATGCTTTGAGGGGGAAAATTAGGAGGTCCTGAAAAGGGAAACCCAGGAGGGCTGGACTTCAGATGCTGAAGGCTGGGCTGCTGTGGCCTCATGGGGGAAAAGTTGGCATTTGCTCTGGGACTTGTGCTTCTGGAAGTGAAGTTGATGTTTTTAGAAGAAAACTCTGGTTGGCAAGTGCTTCCAACTTCAAAATGAGATGATGATGCAATGGGTCCTCTTCTAAAGGGATGCACAGTTTCAATGTTCTGTGCTGTGACATCCTCCTGTGAAGGTTTTGCTTGTTCAGTCAGGGAAGAATTTACATTTTCTTCTGATGACGAGTTATGTGCCACCTCTGAATTGTCATTCTGCTGAACACATGCATTTTTCTCTGCAGAAGACAGGTTGTGCTCCACACTGACTTGCTCTGCTGAGAGCTCCTTGTTGTTTGACAGAGCGGGCAACATGTGCTTCTCCCCGTTCCGGCAGCTTTCTCCATCTTTGCTTTCTGAAGCAGGCACCTGCTGACTTCGCCCTGCTGCTTGCCTAGGGTCCCTTTTCAGGTTGATAAACTGTGGGGACCTTGCTGTACTAGCAATAAGGTTTTCAGTGCAACTCACACTACTATCTACATTGCCTTTTCCTAAGCTAGACCTGCATGGAGAACTACCTGAAGTCCTATTATCTGACAAATTATTCTCTTGATCTTGAAGAAGCTGTCTCTTTAATGTCTGCTCTTTACTTTCTACAGTTTCCTCTGATTTTGATGGAATTGATAAATTTGTTAAGAATGCTTCTGTAGAAACATCTGGTGGTTTCCCTCTGAGGCTTAGATTAGTTAAAGGCCCTGGAGAGACAGATGAGGATCCCACCAAAGGCGTTTCTTCTACTACTGAAGTACCTACAGAGTCTGAAAGGCTATCTGTTTTAGCTTTTACCTCTGCTGTGGCTTCACCTTCACTTACTTCCACGTTGTCTGTCTTCTCTGCTTTGGGGTCAGTGTGCTCATTTATGAATGGAATTTCTTTGAGAGGGTTGTCTTCTACCACTGGCTGAGCCTGTTCATATACCTGCCCAGTGGTGCCCAAAAGGCTTTGAAGTATATCATCCACAGGCAGGGGTTTGTTTGCTAATTCCAGACTAGAGGGCTGGTTTTCCCAGCCAATCAGTACTCCAGGAAGGAAGCGTAAAGGCTTGGGTGGCTCCTGCTTGTTGACTTCCATCAGAGGCTCAGCAGCTGCAGGCAGGTCTTCCTGAGGAATTTGCGGGGGTTTGTTTCTCTGCTTGTGTAGCACAGCTGTAAGGGAATTAAAAAAGTCACTTTCTTCCTCTGGCGCTTCCTCTACACACGCATCCATCTTCATTTTCTTGTCAGGCGGCAAGGCTGCCGGTGTTGCTTCAGAAGCCTCAGCAATGTGACCAACACCAGCACCAGTACTATGTGGCCGCTTCAGCTTCTGACGAATAATTAAGCCCAGTAACAGATTAGGTCTATGCAGTTCAAGACCTGTATTAAAAAAAAAAAAAATTCAACCATTTCATATAAGCACACAAGTAGTTTATTACAAGCTATTAAGTGGGGGCTAGCCCTGCTAAGTCATCTCTAGAGGTTTAAATCCCATCTCCCCAGCCAGTTATCTTATTCTATTGCTAAAGCATATACCTACCAGGTCCATCAAAAGGCACAAGAGGGTGTGGAATCTTATCTGCAGCTCCCAGAGGAATCAGGTACATATCTTTAACCTGCTTCATGTTGTTTGCAGCCACCCCATAGCGCTTCCTGCTGCTGAAGTATGCAAACAGCAGAGTATAGGAGATCTGATCTTCTTCTGTCACGGGTGTGAAACGAACCACACAGATTTCCTATGAAGAAATAATAAAAAAATAGCTTGACTTCAAATATTGTTTCTCAAGTAACAGTTTGTCAAAATTAAACAGAAGAATAAGAAATAACTCCTAAGAAAAGATCCTTCTTGATTTATACTGATGGACATATTTTATGTGAAGGCTTCTTATAATAAATTGAGTCCTCCTAGGAACACATGCCTGCTATCCCAACTACTTGGAAGACAGGCAGAAGGATCACAGATTCCAGGCTTACCTGTGCTACAAAAGGAGTTTCATTATGCCTAAAGAAATAGTCCAAAGTTTAAAAAAAAAAATCAAAAATCTGAAACATTTCTAGTCCCAAGCATTCTGAATAAGGGATACTCAACATGTATGAGTAATCATGTATGAGTATCAACATGTTAAATTAGTTCAAGTTGTAGGTATACTATAATCATGGGTAATTAAAGAGTGTTACCAAAATGCCCCCAAAACAATACTTATAAGTACCTCAAGAAAGTAATAACAGATCTAGTAGCTTTTTAAAATTTTACTTATTTACCTATGAGAGAGAGAATATGAGAATATGCGTGCCAGGGCCTCTAGCTACTGCAAATAAACTCTATATGCATGTGCCAACCATGTGCAACTGGTTTATGTGGGTTCTGGGAAATTGAACCTGGGTCGTTAGGCTTTGCAGGCAAGCACTCAGGCCCTCTAGTAGCTTTTTAATAATAGCCTCAAAGTTTTTTTTGTATTATAATACTATATCAATTTCAGTTTTAAAATCTATGCTGGGAAAAAAATCACCCTCACTTTAAGCTACTTTGAAGAAAAATCAAGAATCTTCTAGAATGAAAGGATTTGAGTATTCCTGTGCAATACTATCCAGGAAGTTTTTTTTAAAATTCAGAGAAATTTATAGAGAGAGAATGGAAGAAAAGAAATACTGTGATCAAGGCTATTAATGATCTCTTGGTTTCTAGTCTCTGACTTTCCTCCATTAACTAACAAGACCTTGCTTGTGGCTGAGCACATGGAAATGACAGTTCCTAGCTTCCTTGACAGTTACACATGGCTAGTTAACCAAGTTCTTGAAGTAATGAGCTGCCCTTAAACAGCAACAGGTCATCCTTCAAGTATTTCCATTTGACGCTAATAAGTGACTTTGAATATGTTTACCTAGTGAAGGCAACAGTGTTGGAACAACATGACATGACAAGAAAGAAGCAGTCAGACCAGCACCCCTAACATTCCTCAACAACCAGCCTACCTGGCAGAAGAGAAATAAAAACTTCTGTATTGTCTGAATGCTATATTTTAGATTTTAGAGTTTGAGCTTGGCTGTAAATTTTTTAAAATGTACTTTGAGAAAGAGAGAGAGAGAGAGAGAGAGAGGGAGGGAGAGAGAGAGAGAGGCAGAAAGGAAAGGAGAGAGGAGAGAAAATGGACATGCCAGGGCCTTCAGCCACTGCAAACGAACTCGACACATGCAGCCCCTTGTGCACACGTGCAACATTGCACGCTTTGTGTCAATGTGGGTCTGGCTACATGGGACCTGGAAATTCGAACCTGAGTTCTTGGGTTTTGCAGACAAGTGCCTTAACTGCTAAGCCATCTCTCCAGCCCCTTGGTTGTAACTTTAACTAGCTGAAACCAGGCTCAACTGCAGGGTGAACCTCAATACTACTCTACAACAAAGTGTTCACAGAGAAGCAGACCAAAAGGCAGAAAACACAGGAGAATGTTTTGCTCTTCTGAGCAAATGACTTCATTTTTAATGAGCAGGATTACATTTACTTAAAATTTGTATTGGCTCCCTTCCCTAGGAAACCTTGCATCTTTGCATAAGAATTCAGAGTAGTTTAACTTTGTAAACACATTTCCATGCTAGTATTGTGAAGAGAATTTTCTCACCTTAGTTCCTGATGCTTTTATTTTTTCCACATAATCCCAAACTGTCTGCGGTGCAATCCTGCCACCCACTTGAATACTGTCTGGGAGATCCTATGGCAAAGAAGTGATAGACGGAGAACAGCTTCATTACAACAGTTGTAACTCGCGTATACTGAGCTTTGCAAACAACTTTGAAAAGATCGTAAGATATAACAGCTTTATTTCAACAGTCATAACTCATATACATTGTGCTCTGAAATGATGAAAACAAGGAAACAGGGCTGGGGATGGCTCAGTGGCAGAACATGTGCTTAGCATGGATGATGGTCAAGGGTTCCATCAATCCCCAACACATACAGGTAAAGAAAATTTTAACAGAAACCAAACTAGCCAGGCATAGTGGTTAGGCCTTTAATCCTAGCACTTAGGAGGGAGGCTGAGGTAGGAGTTCAAGGCCAGCCTGGGCTACAAAGTAAGTTCCAGATCAGTCTGGGCTAGAGTGAGACTCTTCCTCAAAAACGAAAACAAAAGAGGATATCAAAATATACTAGGTAACACCTAGGCTTTAACTTTTATTTTATTTAAGACAGAGAGAGAGAAAGAAAGAGACAGACAAAGAGAGAGAATAGGCCACCAAGGTCTCTGGCCACTGCAAACAAACTCCAGATGCATGTGCTACCTTGAGCATCTGGCTTTTCATGAGCACTAGGGAATCAAACCCAGGTCATCAGGCTTTGCAAGCAAGCACCTTTAACTGCTGACCCATCTCTCCAGCCCATCTTAAATGTCAATTTCAAATAAATAATGCTTAACATATGAGTATTAAGAAGGTTTACATAAGATTCAAACAAAGACATGGTGCCAGGACTTAGTCCAAAGTCACAGCAGGACCTGAGGCCACCAGAAGGGGAAGCACTGGCAAGTACAGCACATTAACAATCTGGGACTCCAGAGGTGAGCCCCTCCTTCTCTCCCCTCCCCACTTCTTGTTACTTGTGCTGTTCCTTAACCATTACAGCTGAATTTCAGAGGTTATCACAAATACACACCAGCTCAGACAAGGAAGGGCAGAAAAATTAACAATACCTCAGTCAAGTATTCAGGGGAGCCGGATACTGGGTAGGCTTTGGTAACAAATTTTGCCACAGAAGGCATATTGATAAAACCTTTCCAGATGAAGTTCAATCGAGCCAGGAAGGTAGACTCAACTTCAACAGTTCCAGGCATCTCTGGACTGGAAAACGATATTGAAAATCAGCAACCTAATGACCATGCATTGGGTATTGCTATTTTATCATGTCAAGAAGATAAAAATATCTGAAAGCTAGCAATGAAAATCAAGCCTACATTTTCTCTTTATAAAATCACATTCATCTCATAGTTTGTTTTACAAAGTCATCCTTTTTACCTGACTTCAAGTAGAATAAGGTAAAGAAATACAAGTGCTGTTTCTTTAATAACTTATCCCTTGCTTTAATTCTGAAAACCAGAATTGAGTTCTTATATCATTCCCCGACACATGCAAATCTGACTCCTAAGAACCACTCAGACTAAATTAACTTTCATGATCTTTAGCTCAATAGAGTATATGAAGGCATAGTTACTTTCCAGAAAGTTTAAGAACTGTGTCACTTTCCTGTTACTGATGATGATGATGATGATGATGATGATGATGATGAGTGTGTGTGTGTGTGTATGTGTAAAAGTTAGCAATTTCTAATATTTATTACAGAATTCTGACACAGAGAAGAGAAACTACCGTGGAGCAGGAGAGAATGTTGATTTAGGAGACTCTTGTTTCTCCTCTTCAAAGAACTCAGAAGCCAAAATATTTGTAGTTGAAGACAGTGCATCTGCTATACTTTCTGCTTCGTTGTCTGATTGCTTGCGAGCTACTCCTACAACAACCTTCACTTTTTTTGGAGAAAGATCATCTACAGGTGGTGCCATTCGACCTAAAGCCAGAAGAACCAAAATCAACCACTGTTATCTGTAATTTTTTAAAAAAAATCATCAAGTTTCACTTTCTAAAGTTATTTAGTTCCTCTGGTTCAAGAATTGAGTAAGCACACATTTTGTGACCATCATTTCTCATAGTGGGCTGTATCACATGTATTCTAAGAACAGGGAATTTACCAGTGTTCTCTTCACTGCCAACCCTCTCCCACATACAGACACCTACACTAATCTGAAATAGAACTCATTGCATTCTGTTCTTTTACCTGTACGATATTTAATCTTCCTTTCAAATAATTTTATAAACATTATCTCCTGAATATATAAAGCATATCACAAGTAAACATGGACTTGATGGTAAAATTCCTCTTATTAAATATGAAAATTAAGAAAAGGATGTTAAGAAATTTTGATAAACTAAGATGAAAATGTTACAAGAACCAAAAGTAAATTTGACTCAGAAAACTATATTCTATTTGGTGGAAAACACAGCATCAATCAACTCATCCCCTATAAGAGCATAGTGCAATGTTACTTAGTTACTGAAACATGACAAATAGCAGTCAAGATTAGAAAATGACTTTGTTTTTGACTACAGCATCCAAATGAAAGGAAATTGAAAATAGGTCAAGCCTAGTAGTATTCAACGAGTGTGCTACACTATGTACCTGTTTATATGAATACAAGTGTGTTTGTGCATTTTTGACATATACCAACCGGATCCAGTTTCATAGATAAGTGCTATACCACCCTAACTGGGAAAAACAAAACCTTAAATGACAAATACTAATATAGAAGTAGCTCCTTAACAACAAATGTAACATTGTATTTAACAAGCAAACTATCCAACCTATGCAAATTTTGCAGTTCAGATCAAAAAGGTGTTGTCTGTGCTGACTAGTGGTATCTTTGGACATGGCGTCAGTCTCTTCTTTGTGTTTTTCAGATCCTTCTGGCTTCTCCAATGATTTGCTGGCTGAAGATTCCTAACATAAATGAGAGCAAACGTCAGTTTTAGGCAATAAAATTTGGCACCAATTTTACAGGAATCAATTTGTTACTTCATATTCGTGTACTTTCCAAAATGATACTACATACATTAAGTTTTGACTATTCCATTAAAAAAAAAAAACAAAATTACTTAAAACAGAGCAAAAGCCTCAAGATTCCTCATTCACTAAAGCTTTTAGTAAGACTTCCAATTATTTCTTCTGTGGTATTTGAAAAAAGAAGTTTCAAGAGTCCAATTCTTTCTCAATTTCCTATTGTGTAAGACAAAATTCTCAATTTGGATATAGGATAAAACAAAAAAAAGAAAAAAGGAAAAAGGAACATTACCACAGCTCTCAGATACTTTTTCTATATTAAAGAACCCTATAGGAAGGTGGGGTAAGGAATAGCCTTCCATGAACAAGGTAGGTGGGAAGGAAAAAAGACCCTTTTCCACTCTTAAGTTTCTTTCTTACTCATTCTAATTTTGTGCATTGTGGTTGGGAAATAAAGTGAAAAAAATCAAGACCAACAAAAATTGATTTTCAAAAAGACAAATACACTGCCACCTGTTTCATATGCTGCTGAGTATTTCAGGTGCCTATAAATCATAAATAATCTCAAAAAAATTAGACCAAGCTACTTTATAATTCAAAATTCTACTTTAACAACACTAGGTAGGGCTGGCTCAGCGGTTAAGGTGCTTGCTGGCAAAGCCAAAGGACCCAGTTTCAATTCCCTAATACCCACATAAGACAGATACACAAGGTGGCACATGGATCATTTAGTGGCTAGAGGCCCTGATGTGCCTATTCTGTCCCTCCCTCCTTCTCCCTCTCTCTGCCAGCCTCATTCTCTATCTCTAAAATAAGCCAAAGGATCCAGGTTTGATTCCTCAATACCCATGTAAAGCCAGATGCACAAGGTCACGCATGTCTAGAGTTTGTTTACAGTAGCTAAAGGCCCTGGCATGCCCATTCCCTCTCTCAAATAAACAATTTTTTTTTTTTAAGAACATTAGGTAAGCAAACTTTCCTGAATCATCTTGTTTTGGCCTACAGAATACAACAGACACGTGCACCACTACAGAACACAACAAATGTGTACCACTCTACCTGCATCTCCACGGCTGCCTCCTGTTCTTTCATTGGGGCATCACTCTCAATCTCGATTTCACCTTTATGAGTGATTTTTGTGATGGGTCGTCTTTCCACTTCTCTTTGCTCTTTCTCAATCATCTCTATGGTCTAACAGGAAATATTGTAAAGGAAACAACTTCAAATATGTACTTTCAAATGTACACTTGAAGTAATGATAACTTATCTAAAACTAAATGAATCATCATAGATGATTTTTAATTTTTAGCTAATCTCTCATACCAAAAACACATACAGAGACTATTTTAAGTGTGCAAGTCTTAAGAGCTGGAGCCCAGGTCTCAGCCATGAGATATCATACATTAAAACAGTAGACACCTGAAATGCTATGCAATTTGTAAAGCAGTAATACATGGTTATTTACACTAGAAATCTGCTTACAAATTTTACAAGTGCCATAGAAATCAGAACTATGTTAGTTTCAGATTCCTAATATTCTTACCCCCCACGAGAACAGTTTATTCAAAGATCAAAAATAACCCAGCTTCCGCACGCCTTTAATCCCAGCACTCCTCCCAGAGGAGGATTGCCGAGAGTTCGAGGCCACCCTGAGACTACATAGTTAATTCCAGGTCAGCCTGGACCAGAGTGAAACCCTACCTCGAAAAAAAAAAAAAAAAAAAAAAAAAAAACAACAACAAAAAAAAAAACCCAAGCTTCCTAGTACTTGTCTGTGATGCTTAGTAATACTGCAAACTTACAACACAAACACTGAGCAAGTACAATAGGAAGTGATAGAAGGTAGCTTGGAGCAGAATGGATACAGAACACGGGTCTTCTCACTTAGCTCACTTTTGTTTAATCATCCCTTAAAAAAGAAATCAGGAGATAGTCTAAGGAAGGGAACTAGGCTGCAGTGCGGGCATGTGCCAGTAATCCAGCTTCTTTAGAAGATAAATGGGGAGATCACTAATCTCAGGAGTGCTGGGCCAGCCTAGACAACTGGGCAACACTCTAAGACCCTCATTTTAAAAAAGACAGGGGGAAGGAGAGGGAGGAATGGAGAATATGTAATTAGAAAAACACAAAGTGTGTGTGACTTGTACTCTGTATCAACTTGTGATTTTTCCCCTATGAGTAAGCAGTATCAGGTTTGATAAGCAAACATGATTGATGACAAGTATCCTTACATGTCTGTTTTCTCTTCGTCTCCAAGCAGCCAGCTCTTTAGAGGCTAGTTCTTCAGGACTCATTTTTATCAGATGATCAGGGGTTACTTCTCCTTTTAGTACTTTTTTAAATAATATCTACATGGTTTTAGAATGAGAAAAGGAGAAACAAACATTGAACAACTAAGATAATTTGCTGTACATACATTTGTAATAAGCAAAGCAGTAATTTTAAAGCCTGATTTATAAATATTTAATGATTTATATGGTACCTACACACAGGCTAAAAGCTTCATATTCTAAGGCAACAAAATATATATTACATACAAAAATTAACATTATGTGAGCCTACATGCCTGTAAGCTTAGTACTCAGAAGGTTGAGGTAGGAGGACAAGTTTGAGGCCAGGTTGGGCTGAGTAGCTGAAACCCTATTCAACTCCAAACCAAAAAAAAATTTCTTTTCATGTGAAAATCAACATGATAAAACATGTAAAGTGAAACCATTATATGCCTGTGCAAGTGTACCACAGGACATATCCTGTCCATATAACCAGCCCACAATGAAGCAAGGTTCTGCAAAGAAAAATTTTTAGTGTAATGACTTTTATAGTTTTAAATTTTTATGTTTAAATCCTGTTAGTATTGAACTGGAATCAGAGAAAACAACTGTAAGAAAAAAAAAATCTTGATTTAATTACTGATTAAAACTTTCTAAATTATATAAGTATTCTTCTTGTAACCCAAAATACTGGACAATGTAGATTTTTTTTCTTAATGTAGCTATTAGTGTATTTGAAGAAAATCCCACAAATCAGGTACAGTTGCCCAGTGTCCACAGAGAGCTTGACTTCAGGAAGTCTTCACAAATATCAAATCCTCAGATGTCCAAATCCATGCTTTAAAATGATGTGTACTAATTGCATATAACCTATACACATGGTCTCATACACTGGCATATACTATACATATCAATCAATAATTTTATTGCTTTAGTCATAGAGACAATGTCTTAACCATCTTAGTTTGTACAAATATATTCCATGTTTACACAAGGGCAAAACTGCTTAAAGATGAATATTTTCAGAACATATTACCCTTGTTAAGGATCATGTAACTATCTTAAATCATCTCTAATCATCATCTCTAATATTGAATACAATGCTAAGTGCTATGAACATAGTTTTTACACATATTGCATATGGAATAACCTGAAAATGAGTGCACATCTTCAGTTCAGGTACAATTATTCTGCAATATTTTTGATCTGCTGTTGGTTGAAAATATGGATGTAGAATGCATGAATGATGATGAGAGTTAACTACATTGTGGCAAATAGTCTACAAACATATAGCACTTATGTGAAAACTTTTATGCAAGGAGACTGTATTAATTCTATTACTTAGAGTAATATCTAACAAAAATTCCCACTGGATCTAAGCTAACACAACACATGAAAGTGAGCAATCACTGAAAATGTTCACTGCCATCATTTTTACTTAGTGTCTGATCCAAGGTCTTTGATACTTTACACAAACGCATACACACACGTGTACACAGATTTGGTTTTTCTCTAAGTTTCTAACAAGGTCTTCCAAAAAGAGATTAGGATTTCAGTTGATGTTTTCTCCACAGCCAGAAGGTCTTTGGTAAAAATGTTTTAAAGTACTTGGAGGCCGGCTGTGGTGGCACATGCCTTTAATCCCAACTCTTGGGAGACTAAGATAGGAAGACCACTATGAGTTTCAGGCCAGCCTAAGCTACAGAGTTAGTGGTCAGCCTGGACCAGATAGAGAACCTGCCTAAAGAAAAGAAAAAAGGAAAAAAAGAAAAAAAAGAAAAAAAGAAAAAAGGAAAAGAAAGGAAAGGAAAGGAAAGGAAAGGAAAGGAAAGGAAAGGAAAGGAAAGGAAAGGAAAGGAAAGGAAAGGAAAGGAAAGGAAAGGAAAAAATAAAATTAAGTAGCCCGGCGTGGTGGCACACGCCTTTAATCCCAGCACTTGGGAGGTAGAGATTGAAGTATTGTTGTGAGTTAGAGGCCACCCTGAGACTAAAGAGTAAATTCCAGGTCAGCCTGGGCTAGAGCAAGACCCACCTCAAAAAAAAAAAAAAAAAATAATAATAATAATAATAAAGTTACGCTGGGTGTGGTGGTGCATACCTTTAATCCCAGCACTCGGGAGGCAGAGGTAGGAGGATCGCCATGAGTTCGAGGCCACCCTGAGACTACAGAGTGAATTCCAGGTCAGCCTGGACCAGAGTGAGACCCCACCTCAAAAAACCAAAATAAGTAAGTAAGTAAGTAAGTAAATAAATAAATAAATAAATAAATAAAATTAGGCTGGAGGGATGGATTAGTGGTTAAGGCAAATCTTGCAAAGCCAAAGGACCCCAGTTTGATTCCCCAGGACCCACGTTAGCCACATGCACAAGGGGATGCACACATTTGGAGTTCATTTGCAGTAGCTAGAGGCCCTGGCATGCCCATTCTCTGCACCACCCCCCCCCCAGCCTCTTTCTTTGTCAAATGAATAAATAAATAAATAAATAAATAAATAAATAAATAAATAAATATAAAAATTTTAAAAATCATAAAGCTGGGTGTGGTAGCACACGCCTTTAATCCCAGCACTGGGGAGAGATAGAGGCAGGAGGATCACTATGAGTTCGAGGCCACCCTGAGACTACAGAGTGAATTCCAGGTCAGCCTGGGCTAGAGTGAAACCCTACCTTGAAAAACCAAAAAATAGCTGGGTGTGGTGGTGCACATCTTTAATCCCAGCACTAGGGAGGCAGAGGCAGGAGGATTGCCGAGAGTTTGAGGCCGCCCTGAGACTACATAGTGAATTCCAGGTCAGCCTGAGTGAGACCCTACCTCGTAAAACCAAAAACAAAAAAAAAAAAAAAAAAAGAAAGAAAGAAAGAAAGAAAGAAAGAAAGAAAGAAAGAAAGAAAGAAAGAAAGAAAAGAAAAGAAAAAGAAAAAGAAAAATTAAAAAAAATAATCTAGATTATACAACAGTAAAGAAAGAAAATCCACATAAATCAAGATGTCTAGTTCAACAGACTCAACACTAGTCACTACTGTTCAGGATCCATATTAGAAAACAAAATGACTTTATTACAATTACAAATTCAGAGACTAAGGATGTAGCTCAGTTGGTAGAGTACTTGCCCAACATGCATATAACCCTGGATTTGATCCCCACAACCACATAAACTGGGTCTGGCTGCACATGTCTATAAACCAAGTACTCAAGAGATGGAGGCGTAAGATTAAGGTTCTCCTCAGCTACATAGTAAGTTCAAGACCCTGTGGCCAAAAAGGGGGAAGAAAAAGACCACGAGAGAAATGAAGCTGCATGCTCTAAACCAAAAAGCAATTCCATACTCTCATTATTCCAACTGATAAATTAGAGATCTCCTGAATTGCCATAGAACCCAGTGTTTTGGGGAAGTGGGAAAGATGGACAGTCACAGACATGAACACAGCATACTTACATTGTTTTTAGGGTCTTTCAGGTTGAACATCAAGCTTCTGTATTTATTTTTATATTTTGCATCTGTGTCCCGAAAAAAAGAGAAAAGCTCTTTTTCAATTTTTGTGGCAACTTTTGATGCCTTTTCTTCTGGTACCTTCAAATTTGAGTCTGTAAGTCTTAAAATTAGAATATCTCAATTATTTTCCAACACAGAAAGTATATGTTATTTAATATCTTACGATAACAATGTGTATTAGTTACCTTTTCATAAGAATGTCTTTCAGAGAGTGCCGGACACTTTGTCTGATCTGATCTGCAGAAGGCTTGGAAGCAGTGGCAGCAGGAAGGTGTGCAGCAGGCATACCTTTGTCAACTTTCTTCTTTTTTATCTCTTGCTTCTCATGAGAACCTAATGCATACAAGTATCAAAACTCAGGGCTGGAAATGGCTTAGTGATTAAGATGCTTGCCTGTAAATCCTAAGGACCCAGATTCATTTCCCAAGGATCCATGTAAGCCAGATGCACAAGGTGGTGCATGTGTCTGGAGTTCATTTGCAATGGCTAGAGATCCTGATGTGCCCATTTACTCTTTCTCTCTCTCGATCTCAAATAAATAAATAAATAAATGAAATATTTCTTAAGAATTCAATACATTGCCTTTAAAAAAGTATTTTTCTTTAGTGCATTATGCAACTTTATAATCAAAACTGGCCATCATTATCTAGAAATAAGATCACAGGACTGGGGAAATGGCTCAGAGGTTTAAAGGCACTTGCTTGCAAAGCGTGCCAACTCAGTTTCAATTTCCCAGCCACCTACATAAAGCCAGATAAGACATTCATTTGCAGTGACAAAGGACCCTGGTGCATGTATACGCACACACACGTTCACACACATGTGGAAATAATCAAACAGAGGCAAGATCAGAATGTAGAATCAATATTTTAGAAGTTCTGACTTTACAGTCCTAATTAAAATGTAGTGATTAAAATGTCCCAAAACACATAAAATAAGCCACGTGTGGTGGCACACCCCTTTAATCCCAGCATGTAGGAGGCAGATGTAGGAGGATCACTGAGTTCAAGGGCACCCTGAGACTCCAAAGTGAATTCCAGTTCAGCGTAGGCTAGTGTGAGACCCTAGCTTAAAAAATCAAAATTAAAACAAAACAAAACAAGTATACATCCTTTTTCCCCACAATGGCTTTTCAGAGTCAGTTACTTCTGACATATACACACTGTTCAGCTTTTATAAAGCTATTTAGAGAACACTGCCTGCATTCACTAGGTAAGCAGATATAACTCAATACTAATAACAATATTAATATCACAGAACTATGTGACCTCTTCTTGTTTTGGTTTTGATATTAATGTTAACCTTTTATATTGGCTTTGGTTTCTACCATTAACATTAACGCAATCTCCAAATCTCAGTGTCAAACATTACACTGATAAAATATCAACTCGTTTATTCTAATTCTCCAACAATTTTTTGGCATTGAAAAAACCTTAGGGGCTCAAGAGATGACTTAGTGGTTAAGGCAATTGCCTACAAAGCCAAAGAACCCAGATTCATTTCGTTTCATTTATTTCTCATCATCATCCTTCATTCACAATTCTATCTAATTATCCAAAACACTCTTTCTTTAATCTGCCTATACGCAATCCATTAGCAAGTTCTGTCAACTCTTCTATAAAAGGCATCTCAATCTCACAATTTCTTACTACATCCATTGAACCTCTGTAACAGACCATTATTTCTTTCACAGGATACTGTTATTTATGCATAATTAGCATAATATTTCCCTCCTACACCTTCCTACAGTCCAATATTTACAGAACAAAGTTATTCATCACTCCCTTGTGAAAAAGTTCTCATGTACATTGAGAATAAATGCTAACATCTTGCATAATTTTCTCATTTTCTATGACTAGTCTATTCCCTGTATCTAACTTTCCAATACTATTCTACCCTTCATGCATTATCTTCTAGCAGGAGATAGTTTTGAAGATTTGAAGAATGCAAAGTTTGTTTGTTTATTTATTTATTTAATGACGGAGCTTTCAGGTAGAAACAAGGTTGGCATTTGAGGAGTAAGAAAATCAATGTGGAACAATACCTAAAACCATCTCTCTGACTCATCATGACTATGGGTCTATATCTAATCACCACCACTGTTTCTTCACAGGCTCTAAAATAACTTACAATTTCCTCACTTGTCACAGCTCATTGTCTCTATCTCCCATTCCTCTTTAAGTGCTCTCAAGGCAGGGTCCTACCTTCACTAATACTTCTGTAGAATTTACAGCAAAACCTTTTTAGCCACAAGTATGATCAATAATCTGAACTTTTAACTGCCATTAAAACATTCAATTAAAAAAATTGGGCACACAGAAATCAGTAGCCTTCCTATATGCTAACAACAAATGCACAGAGGATGAAATCAGAGAATCACTCCTTTCTACAACTGCATCAAAAAAAAAAAAAATTAAGTACCTTGGAATAAACCTAACCAAGGAAGTAAAGGATCTCTACAATGAAAACTTAAGATAGAAATTGCAAAAGAAACTAGGAAATGGAAAGACACCTCTTGTTCTTGGATTGGAAGAATCAATATTGTGAAAGTGGCAATCGTACCAAAAGCAATTTACACATTAAATGCAATCCCTATCAAAATTCCAATGGCATTCTTCATGGAAATAGAAAAAACAATCCTAAAATTCATTTGGAAGCACAAAAAACCTCGAATATCTAAAACAATTTTGAGCAACAAAAATAAGGCTGGTGGCAAGGCTGGAGAGATGGCTTAGTGGTTAAGGCGCCTGCCTCCTAAGCCTAAGAACGCTGGTTCCAATCTCCAGGTCCCACGTTTAGCCAGATGCAAAGTGACGCAAGGGCGCAATGCCGCACTTGAACAGAAGGGGGTGCACACATCTAGATTTCGTTCTCAGCAGCTGAGAGACTGCTGGCACGCCCATCTCTATCTCCCTCTCCCTCTCTCTCTGTCTCTCTCTCAAAAAAATAAATAAATAAGTCTGGTGGTACCACCATACCTGATTTTAACCTATATTACAGAGCCACAGTAACAAAAACAGCATGGTACCAGCACAAAGACATGTAGAGCAATGGAAAAGAATAAAGAACCCAAAGCCAGGCGTGGTGGTGCACGCCTTTAATCCCAGCACTCGGGAGGCAGAGGTAGGAGGATCGCCGTGACTTCAAGGCCACCCTGAGATGACATAGTGAATTCCAGGTCAGCCTGGGCTAGAGCAAGACCCTATCTCGAAAAAATAAAAAACAAAAAACAAACAAACAAAAAGAATACAGAACCCAGATGTAAGTACACATGGATACAGCCATCTGATCTTTGACAAAAATGCCAAAAATACTCATTGGAAAAAAGTCAGCCTCTTCAACAAATGGTGCTGGAAAAACTGGATATGTATCTGCAGAAGGAGAAAATAGATCCTTATCTCTCTCCATGCACAAGAATTAAGTCCAAATGGATCAAAAACCTTAATATCAGACCTGGAACTCTAGTAGGGGAAACCCTTCAACATATTAGTATTGGCAAAGACTTTGTGAATATAAGCCCAGTTGCTCAGGAAATAAAACCACTGTTTAATTGCTGAGACCTCATGATATTACAAAGCTTCTGTACAGCAAACGACACTGTGAATAGAGCAATGAGACAATCTACAGAATGGGAGAAAAATTTTTGCCAGCTATATATCTGACAGAGGATTAATATCCAGGATAAACAAAGAACACAAAAAACTAAACAATAAGAAATCAAACAACCCAATTAAAAAATGGACTTCCATAGTTCTAAATAGTTCTCAAAAGAAGAAAGACAGATGGCATATAAACATCTAAAAGTTCTACATCCCTAGCTATCAGGGAAATACAAATTACAATTACTTTGAGATTCCACCTCATTCCTATCAGAATGGCTACAATCATGAAACCAATGACCATAAATGCTGGTGAGGATGCAGAAAAAGAGGAACCCTTCTGCACTGTTGGTGGGAATGCAATCTCATCCAGCCACTGTGGAAATCAATGTGGAGGTTACTGAGCTAAAAACAGATTTACCATATGACCCAGCTATACCACTCCTAGGCATATATCCTAAGGACTTGCCTCACTACCTTAGAGATACTTGCTCAATTATGTTTATTGTTGCTCTATTCACAATAGCTAGGAAATGGAAGCAGCCTAGATGTCCCTCAACTGATGAGTAGATATGAAGATAGGGCACATTTATACAATGGAGTTCTACTCAGCAGTAAAGAAAAATGAAATTATGAAATTTGCAGGAAAATGGATGGATCTGGAAAGGATTATACTTAGTGAGGGAACCGAGGCCCAGAAAGTCAAACATCACATGTTCTCTCTCATATGTGGATCCTAGCTACAAATGATTGGACTTCTATGTGAGTAAACATAAAACTCAGTAGCAGAAGCCAGTAAGCTAGAAAGGGGATATAAAGGGAATAGAAAGGCAGGGCGGGGAGACTTAATAGGATAATATTGTATGTACATATGTAATTAGAAGAACAGACTAATGGGGGGTGAAAAGGCCTAAGTGAGGTCAGGGGAAGAGATTGAGTAAAGTAACAATGGAGGGAGGGCTAAGCAAAATCTAAGAGGATGTAAAAAAAGTCACATGGAAACCTACTTTTCTGGACAATGGAACACTCAGAAGCCATAGATTGTTACTAGAACTTTTTCAGTGCCAGGGATGGGATACCTTCCAGTGAGTTGTTGGCAAGGGAGGTCACAGATACCCCCAAAACATTATAGGCCATTGCCGAGGCCCTTGGTTTCCCACCAGGAATAGATGATAAGACCCTATAGCTGAAGACTCCACATACTTGGGTGGCAGGTTCACTGAGAAAACCTGCTGCAGCTGAGCTGAAAGCCTCCTCTATGAGGACCAGCTGACAGAAAGTTGGAAAAAGCTACACTGCATGCAGTTCAATGGGAGAGAGAAAACACCAGTGAAGGTACTCAACAGTGAACACTGCAAGCTTTAAATTTGGCCAGCCAGGCCATATGAGCCAATGGGTGCAATAGTGGCATGTCTGTTATGGGGGAAACCAACCACTCTCTAATTGGACTGGAGGCCTGCTCCATGGGAGGGAACACATCCCTGACACTGAATATGTGTGACAGGGGTAGTCATGAGCCCTAAGGGTGTAATGTCTGCTGGTGTCTCACTAAATGTATATACTCTGCTCACCAAACTGCCCAGTAAGCACTTCTCTTAAGGTCCACACCCATATATTAATGTTACTCTCACTTTTGGTTAGAGAAGCTTCTCTTTTCAGATGGTGGCAACCTTGAGATAACTCAAAAAGTACCATGGTGCTGAGAAGAAATGACAGAAGAGTGCTCAGCACTGAAACATCTCAAACCTTCCTTCCAAGGCTCAGGGTCCATTGTGGAAGAGGGGGCAGAAAGAATGTAATAGCCAAAGGAAGAGTAGGACTCGTTATAACGTGTTCCTCCAGACACAAAATGGCCTGGATATCCATGACCTCACAGTGCCTGACACTACCTACATAAGACCATCATAATAGTAGGAAAAGATCATGTCATCAAACTGAAAAGAGAGACTGATTGAGAGGGGGAGGGGATATGATAGATAGTAAAGTTTCAAAGTGGAAAGGGGGGGAGGGAGGGAAGTATCATGGGACATTGTCTACAATTTAAAAAGTTGTCAATAAAAAAAAAGGCAGAAAAAAATCTGGGCTGGAGAGATAGGCTAGCGGTCAAGGTGCTGTTAAAGCACTTGCTTGCAAAGGCTACCTGAGTTCAATTCCCCAGTACCCACGTAAAGCCAGATGCACAAAGTGGTGCATGCATATGGAGTTCATTTGAGTGGCTAGAGACCCTGGCATGCTCATTTTCTATCTCTTCTCTCTATGCCTGCAAATAAATAAATAAATAAATAAATAAATAAATAAATAAATAAATAAATATCTTAATACTAATTATGTATGAAACAGAAGTGATACATTAGTACATAATTATCTTTAGTAATCTCACTACCTAAGTTTTAAAAAATCTGTATGTGTAGGCCTGTTCATTGTTGCAGGTGCCTGTGTTGGGGGAAGAGATGCACATATCTTGTGTGCATATGCAGGACATGAGACAACCTTGAGTGTTTTCCTCAGGAACACTGTCCACCTCCTTAGAGACAGGCCATCAGGGATTCTCCCATATCCACCAATGCAGTACTGGGATGTCAGGCTTGTGTTAACAAGTCTGACTTTTTTTTTTTTTTTGAGGTAGAGTCTCACTTTAGCTCAGGTTGACCTGGAATTCACTATGGAGTCTTAGGGTGACCTCAAACTCATGGCAATGCTCTTACCTCTACCGCCTGAGTGCTGGGATTAAAGGCGTGTGCCACCATGCCTGGCTAAGTCTGACATTTTATGTAGAAACTAAGGATTGGACACAGGTCCTCACGCTTGCTACATAACCATTCTACTGACTGAACTACATCTTCAGCTTGTTTCACTACCTGGCTTCGATGCTTTTTCTCCTGTGCAGGTAACAGCTGTAGACTCTTTTGGTATCCTTTCACTCTTTTCTTCTGAAGATCTTCGAGGTAAGACTGGTGGTCCCATCTTCCGAAGAGGAGCTAGCTGCCATTTTTTAATTTCATTATCTCTACAGTCAGATGAAGTTTTGCTTTCACCAGACTCCTGGAAAAGTAGTACATAAGTTATTTAAATGAAAGCTACTAAATAAAGCAAATTTCAATAATATGTAGATTTAAAAAATAAATCTAATTATCATTACCATCTATTAAGAAACCAGGTATATAGTTTCCAACCCGTTATATACTTAAAGAATTTTAAGATATATAAAAATAAATCTTGACTATTAGAAAACAGAAGACTCACTTTTTAACTCACAATCTACTTATGTACCTACTTTGTATAAAACACCTAATATCCTACAAAGGAGGAAGAAAACAGAATATAGAAACATATTCCTATTAATAGCAGTACAAGCTGGGCATGATGGTGCACGCCTTTAATCTCAGCACTTGGGAGGAAGAGGTAGGTGGATTGTCATGAATTCAAGGCCACCCTGAGACTACATAGTGAATTCCAGGTCCACCTGGGCTAGAGTGTGACCCTACTTTGAAAAACTGCACATATGCGTGCACGCAAACACACACACACACACACACACACACACACACACAATACGTACCAGTACAAAGAAAATTAGATCCTAGGTAATAAGAGCTTTAATCTGGCTATAGATATGTTCAAACAAGAAAATGTGGAGAAACAGGCATCTATATAGTTTCACTGTATTCAGCAAATGAAGTCTCATTCATTCATCTATGGTAAAGGTTTAAGTAAGTTCTCACAGTGCCAAGTTGCAATTTTAAGTATTTTGATCCTAACTGTAACCTACAAAGAATGACTAGCAAAACTTAGAACTCTGAAATCTTTTTGAGAAATTGATCACATGATAGTAATCCCCAAAACTGGAGAACAGCTGAGCAAACATATAAATAGCAAGTTAGTTTTTAGATAACATAATATACACACACATAGATTAAAATTATTTTCTCCAGAATATGAATGTTTCAGTTTTTCACTGATTTTTTTAACCCCTAACTAGACTTCCTTGAAAGTAGGAACATATTTTAATGTCATATAGGTAGGTCTAGTAGTACATGTCTGGCACACAATAGAAACTCAATAGTTCATCAACATAGAAATCTAGGTAAAGCAGGCTGAGATGGTTCAGAAGTTAAAAGCGCTTGCTTACAAAGCCTAACAGTCTAGGTTCATTTCCTAACCACCCACATAAAGCCAGAAGGACATCCTTTGGCAGTGCCCACACGCACATGCACATATAAGAATAAAAATAAGTCTAGGGATAAAAAGTGACCAAAAGCCAGACTCCACAAAGCAACAGTAGACGAGCCCAAAATTCATTAGTAACAAACTAGCAAACCAACAGTAGTCCCAGGATTCAATAGTTCACCATCAGTGAACTGGGCATGGTGGCAGCACGCCTTTAATCGCAGCACTTGGGAGACAGAGGTAGGAAGATCACCGTGAGTTCGAGGCTACCCTGAGACTACATAGTGAATTCCAGGTCAGCCTGAGCTAGAATGAGACTCTACCTCAAAAAAAAAAAAAAAAAAAAAAAAAAAAAAAAAAAAAGTTCACCATCAGAAAAGAAAGCAATATTCACTTGGATGATGCTGCATTTGTAAATTCATTTCTAGGAGTTCTCAAGACACTCACAATGTTTGTGTTATGTCATTTTTAGGCAAGATAAACACTATTCAGATAAGTGACAACATGATGTGACTTATTTCCAAATAGCCAAGGTCATGATTAATAAATGACATAAAGACATGATGTGCCGGGCGTGGTGGCGCACGCCTTTAATCCCAGCACTCAGGAGGCAGAGTTAAGGGGATCGCTGTGAGTTCCAAGGCCAGCCTGAGACTACACAGTGAGACCCTACCTCGAAAAACCAAAAAAAAAAAAAAAAAAAAAAAGACATGATGTAAAATGTTAGCAGAAGCTGCGCATGATGGCACACGCCTTTAATCCCAGAACTCCTTGAGTTCAAGGCCACCCTGAGACTTCAATGTGAATTCCAGGTCAGCCTGAGCTAGAGAGAGACCCTAGCCTTGAAAAACCTCCAAACTAAAAATATTTTAACAGAGTTCTCAGATCCATAGTCAATTAAACTGATGCTAACCAAATCAACTAATAGCAGGACAAAATCTGTTTCTCAAAAATCTTGTAAAGCCACAGGGAGGCTTGTGGACACCAATTTCAGTTCAAACTGAAGAATTTCCTAACAATAAGAGGTGCTTGGAAATGAAGATGCATTCCCTTTCAACACCTATATTAAAGTTAAGACTTCTTCTCCTAGAAACACTGTGTGGCAAATTAACAAATCAGAATGGTTGGACTTAAAGATCTCTAAGGTTTCTTTCAATTTCTTTTTTTTTTTCCTTCCTGTTTTTCGAGGTAGGGTCTCATGCTAGCCAAGGCTGACCTGGAATTTAGTATGTAGTCCAGGGTGGCCTCAAATGCGTGGCAATCCTCCTATCTCTGGCTCCAGAGTGCTGGGATTAAAGGCGTGCACCACCACTCCCAGCCTGGTTTCTTTCAATTTCTAAAGTTCATGTTCTTTTTTGGTTTTTGGATTACTACAGTTGCCTATTCCTGTACATTTACTCCATTGTGCACTTTGTTTTCTTCTCAGTAGTCTATACCAAATCATAAATTAGGAGGGGGAAAAAAAAAGCAACCTGGGCATGTTCACACATGCCTTTAATCTCAGCACTTAGGAAGTGGATCATTGTTCACTGTGAGTTTCAGGTGAGCCTGAGACTACATAGTGAATTCCAGGTCAGCCTGGGCTAGAGTGAGACGCTACTTCAAAAAAAAAAAAAAAAAAAAAAAAAGAAGAAGAGGAGAAGAAGAAGAACAAGAAGAAAGGAGGAGGGAGGGAGGGAGGGAGGGAGGGAGGGAGGGAGGAAAGAAGGAAGGAAGGAAGGAAGGAAGGAAGGAAGGAAGGAAGGAAGGAAGGAAGGAAGGAAGGAAAAATGAAAAAGAAAAAAGGAAAAAAATAGGGCCGGAGAGATTGTTCAGCTATTAAGGTTCTTGCTTGCAAAGCCTGATAGCCTAGCCCAGATTTGATTCCCCAGTGCCTGCATAAAGCCAGATGCACAAAGTAGGACATGTGTCTGAAGTCCATTCTTATTCTCTCCTTTACCTGCTTCTTTCTTGTCTCTCCTCAAATAAAAATTAAACTTTTTAAACACCAATTAGAACAATTATGAGCAATGAAAAGAAAGCAATCCGAAAAAATACTATACATATTTCTCCTCCCAATGACAAAATATTCTGAAATTTCTATGTAGAAAATCCCTTCTAAGTGGTTAGAAATAGTTAAGTGAGCAGTTGGAGAGATGGCTTAGCAGTTAAAGCACATGCCTGAGAAGCCTAAGGACCCAGGTTCGATTCTCCAGGTCCCATGTAAGCCAGATGCACATGGTGGTGTATGTGTCTGGAGTTCATATCCAGTGGCTAGAGGGCCTGGCACACCCATATTCTCCCTCCCTCCCTCCTCCCTCCCTCCCTCCTCTCTCTCTCTCTCTCTCTAGCTCTATCTCTCCATCTGTCTGTCTCTAATAAATAAATAAAAAATAAAAATCAATCTTTCAAAAAAGAAATAGTAGGGGCTGGAGAAATGGCTTAGCGGTTAAGCTCTTGCCTGTGAAGCCAAAGGACCCTGGTTTAAAGCTTGATTCCCCAGGACCCACGTAAGCCAGATGTACAAGGTGGCGCATGCATCTGGAGTTTGTTTCCAAAAGAAAAAGAAACTGTTTTGAAATTTTAACAAACATAATTTAAAGTCTTCAAGAGAAAATTCAAGTACAAAACTACAACCTAGAAATTGCACAAGATTCTAAGAACAATGTCCTACAGTTGTCATTATCTGCTTTCAGCAAAATTGCCAAACACCTTAAAATCAATTCATTCTTATGAAAATGTACACTGGAAGACGGAAACCTAAATTTCCTGTTAGCACCACACAAAGTGCAATATATCAAAACATACTAAGAAAGGCTTACCCGCTTTAAAACTTTGACTTTGTGCTTGACTGCTTCATCCATAGACTTGGTTTTGTCTGCTGCCACCATGTGCTTTGGTAATGCAAGCCTTTCACATCCCGCTGTTCTCTCTTCACTATGGACGTCACCTTCACCTGTAGCTTGGCTCTCCAAAATGTCAGTGTCTAGCATTTCCGTCCTTTTATCTTCCTCAGCACAGCATCTTACACAAACATACTCTTTGTCTTCCTCTGCCATCTGCTGTGCTTGAGAAAGACTCAGCCCAACACAATCACCATGAAACCAGTCATCACATCGGCCACAGCCAACCATAAACCTAGGAGGGAAAACAGTCATGTTGAAAATCGCTGTTGGAGCTTGGCTTGGTGGCAGATGCCTTTAATCCCAGCCCTTGGGAGGCAGAGGTATGATGGCTGTAAGTTCAAGGTTACCCTGAGATTATATAGTAAATTCCAGGTCAGCCTGGGCTACCTGAGACCCTACCAAAAAAAAAAAAAAAAAAAAAAAAAGAAAGAAAAAGAAAAAGAAAACTGCTGTCAGGAGACTGAACTGTGGTTCATAATCTGATATTCTGCATGCTTGCCTTTGACCCCCTCCATAAATCAAACATGAAGCAGTTTGCAAAGAATATCCTGTGATAATGTTCTTTTAAACCACTGCTAAGTATCCTACATTCCATGCTCTTGCAAACATTCCTAATTAAACTCAGTAGGACAGATGGACGGGGACACGGACACACACACACACACGAAGACATATAAGTAGCAACGCATCTTGAGCTCTTCCTGCCACAGTGAGATGATCCTCACTGAAAAGGAAAAGATTGTTTCTAAGCCAGAAGAGGAGATTGCACAGAAGAAGAAGATACTCCAGAAAAAAACTGAAGAAACAAGCCGGGCGTGGTGGCGCACGCCTTTAATCCCAGCACTCGGGAGGCAGAGGTAGGAGGATCGCCGAGAGTTCGAGGCCACCCTGAGACTACATAGTTAATTCCAGGTCAGCCTGAACCAGAGTGAGACCCTACCTCGCAAAACCAAAAAAAAAAAAAAAAAAAACTGAAGAAACAAAAAGTTATGGCACAGGAATAAATTCAGCATGAACATAAATAGAAATAAAAATAAAAGGAACAAAAAAAGTCAACAAAAGTCACAGAGATAAAACTTCCCATGCCATAGGAGGATATATAATCTGCTGTAAAGTCACAGAGATAAAACTTCCCATGCCATAGGAGGATATATAATCTGCTGTAATGCAGAACTGATTACTCACAACTGTATCAATTATGTTTTATGTCAAAACTTAGAAATGTCATGAACTTTAAAAACTGTAGTTTTTGCTAGGCATGGTGATGCACGCCTTTAATCTGAGCACTCAAGAGGCAGAGGTAAGAGGATAACCATCAGTTCAAGGCCACCCTAAGACTACATAGTGAATTCAAGGTCAGCACGGGCTAGAGTGGACCCTATCTCGAGGGAAAAAAAAACTGTAATTTTTAAGACAAGGGCAGGTAAAGGGAGGGGAAGTAAGAAGAGGGGAACATGTAGTAGGAGCAAGTGGGAATAGCCAACAATGTCTCTCTGATTTTCTAACTTGTCCTTGCATTTCTAGGAAAAATTTACTTAAGGAACATAACATAGCTTATATCCTAAATCTTTTGGCTTCAAAACCAGTGCTATGTAGAGCTTACAATCAGTCTGAATCCATCACCTGGAAGAAGGCAGCAGTGTCTGTTTTCTACTGTGCTCATACACAATTATGAGTAAAAATAAAAGGCTGCATTGGATCTACTCAACAATGAAATAGCAACTGAAAATTCTACCCTTCACTTTTTTGGTATGAACCAAAAAATATCCCTTCTAGAAAATTTCAATTTTCTTCAAAGTAAACAAGAGACAATTCTCCATCAATTCATTAAGATGGAAATATTAAAAGATGGCCCCTTTAGTTCTGGTGCTTTAAGTGACAGCCCAGACCATGTTATTACACATATATACTCACTCTTCTAAGATGAAAGGATTCTATTCCCCATAACCACTAAATCACGTTATAATCAACCTAAGCTATTGAGAAAAAATATATATATCTTCTTGTAAAACCCGGAATCATTTATTCTAAAAAAAAGAATTTCCTTCTCAGAATTATATGTTGCCTGAACATATAAAGCTATGAATCTATTTTCCAAAGAAAATTTGAAAATTTCATGTGATGTACTAATCTACAACTTGGGTCAAGAAAGTACAATGCAAATTAAAGATACAAGCAACTTCTGAACAAACAAAGATCTAGAAATTATAAGGTTTAGTATAAAAAGACTAAGGTGTCATCCCTTAGCTTTGGTGTTCAGAAATCATATTTATCCAAAACCAGGAAAGGTCTGAAGTTTCATTTAAAGCATATCAAATACTTCTGGTATATAGCTGAATCAAAACAATTTATACAGCCGAGAATAAATAAATAAATAAATAAATAAATAAATAAATAAATAAATAAATAAATAAATAGAAAAATGAATACCCCATGTTAAAAAAAAACATCTCTTGTCTTTAGGGTAAGTATAGAAGTTACTGAAAGTCATATATCACAAGACTATTCTATAAAGATTTTATTACAAAACATAATACCCAACTGGACACACTCACAAGGAATCTAACTCTACCTACAATATTGTTCAATGTCTTATTAACAACTTTCAATGTGACCAGTACATAAACCCTAAGAGGATTAAAATTCTTTCCATATATTTTTCTAATAAATTCATATTCTTATATGTGAATTAAAACTAGAAAATCAAACTGTGAAAAGTATATTTTAAGTAAACCCAGTGTAGGCAAGCATAATATAACTAAGTCCACTGAGGTTAATATGTAAAGCAAATCACTAAGTACTTAGGCTTCTTTATTCACAAGACTATAAAAGATTACTAGAGTAATCTGAAAAGTTATTTCAAAAAGAGACCAGGCCAGGCATAGTGGCACATGCCTTTAATCTCAGCACTCAAGCACTCAGGAGGCAGAGGTAGGAGGATTGCTGAGTTCAAGGCCAGCTTGGGATTGCATAGTGAATTCCACATCAGCCTGGGTTAGAGTGAGAAACTACCTTAAAAAAAAAAAAAGACTGTTTCCAATGTTGTTACATATTATCCAGGTCAAGTGCAGAGTGAGCCCCAATGACATTCCATGTTATTTTCCCAACTAAGGCAAAAAAAACCTCTAAATTTTATTCAGCAGACTAAAAAGGAGCATTCAGTTAAAAATCTTTTTTATAATGGAACTAACACCTAATCTCTATTTTATAAAACTTACTGTTGCTGTTAATGAAATGGTCATCATTACAGGGCCTAGGCAAACTCCTTTCACATGCTCTCAATTCTGTGCCCAAGTTTACTTTCTCTGACAGCATGTCAGTAACATCAGTTTAAGAAGACTCTCTCTAGCAAGATTTAAAGGATGGATTGTATTAAAAAGACACATAGGTGCACCATTCAATCTTTAGTTATCTCTGTAGACTACATGTAAAAGGAAAGACACAAAGAGCAAATGAGTAGGGCAAATGGAGTATCATATTCAATCCAATAGACACAAAATTTAATAACCAGAATATCCTTTGTTATATAGTAATTCTACTTTAAAAGTAGGCTATGGAGCTGGAAAGATAGCTTAGCAGGTAAGGCACTTGCCTGTGAAGCTTAAGGACCCAAGTTTGACTCCCCAGAACTCACATAAGCCAGACACACAAGGTGGCACATGCACACAAGATGGCACACACAACTGGAGTTCAATTTCAGTGGCTAGAGGCCTGAGCATGCCAATTCTCTCATTAAAAAAAAAGAAACAAAGCAAAATAAACAACAACAACAAAAAGCAGGCTACAGTGTAAATTATAAAAGAGGGGCTGGAGAGATGGCTTAGCGGTTAAGATGCTTGCCTGCAAAGCCAAAGGACCTGGGTTTGACTCCCCAGGACCCATGTTAAGCCAGATGCATAAGATGGCTCATGCGTCTGGAGTTCATCTGCAGTGGCTAGAAGCCCTGGAGCTCCCATTCTCTCTCTCTCTCTCCCTCTCTCTCTCTCTCCCTTTCTCACTCTGCTGCTTTCCCTCTCAAATAAAAACAAAATATTAAAAAATAAATAAATAAAAGAGGAGACCACTCCAAAACCTCCCTCCCACTATCCTCATGCATCCTAAAACCATTTACCATGTTGTTTCTCCTGAAATTGAGTTTCATTTTTGTGTGATCTGACAGAGCTGGCCAAAGTCATACTTCCATTTACTTTCATGAGTAAAGATAATATTACTATTATCTACAATAAGTTATAGTTTCTTTTGATGATGTAAATGTTGCTAGAAGTTCCAACTGCAACGTCAACAATTAATCAGCACAATTTTGTAGCTGCAAATTCTACTTCATCTCTGTCTGTTTAGAAAAGCTGCCAAATGGGCTGGAGAGAAGGCTGAGCACTTAAGGTACTTGCCTACAAAGCATAAGGACCCAGGTTCAACTCCCCAGTACCCATGTAAGCCAGATGTACAAGGTGGCACATGCATCTGGTTTGTTTACATTGGCCAGAGGTCCTGGCATGCCCATATTCTTCCTCCCTCCTTCCCTCCTTCTCTCCATCTGCCTCTTTCTTGCTCAAATATATTTTTTTAAAGCTACTAAATGAAAGAATGTATTGGGATGGGAAGCAGTATCATAAACTACAAAAGATAATAGTGGCTTCTACAATACAAGGCAATGGTAAAATCAACTCTGAAAGTCTAAAGAACATAATTCACATGCAACTCCTGAACTCCATAAAAAGAAAAAAGAATGCTTTTATACTCCCTACTGTGTGCAAAATTCAGCTATGTCATCTTCCAGTTGCTGAAACTATAAAATTTCATTCCAAAGGCAATTGGGCTATTAATGTGTATCATTTTTTTTAAAAATCCAAAAACTGTTTCTGACTGGCTACAGAGACAAAGTATTTTCATGTGTATTAGGTATTGGTCAGACTATACTTGTCATTGGCTTCACATTTCTTTTATCAGGGTCTGAGGTAGGGTTTTTGGAAGTCTTCGTATATTACATTTTTTAATATAGAGTTCTCATATACTACTAGTCCCACCGAACCTTTCAAAGTTTCTTTTCAAGGTCCACCATCACACATAAATACATGCACACACACCTGTTGCCATGTGGTTTTCGGCAAAACCCACACTGTTTGCTGGGAGTCCACATATGTTTGTTTTCCAGTGAGGAGCTAGGATCTGAGCCTTCTTTTTTTACAGTAGCAATGTTGTCTGGAATGAACAATGGTGGCTCATCCAAAGAAAAACTTCTGCTGCTTCTCCTTTGGCGAGGCTGTAGGTTCCTCTCAGGTCTTTTAAGTTTTTTATCCTCTTCCTTCAAATACTCAATGCCTGGATGCTCGTGTTCATCTTTCACATGACCAGTAGTCTTCACAGGTGGGGGCTGCTGCTGAGGCTTATGGCACAGCTTCTGCCCAGTTTGTGGGGGGTGATGAGGCTCCCTAGAGGAGCTGGAGGGGCCATGAAGTTTATCACTGGAAGAGTGAATTAAAGGTTTAGAAATTTGCACTAAGTTTTGATCCTGCAATGTTTTTTTCAATACAGGAGGAGCTTGGCTTTTCACAAATTTAACCCCAGAATTACAACTCTGACCCTTTGAAGGCTTATCAACTTGTTTTTTCCTCACTTTGACTGGCCTATGGAAATTCTGGTGAGATTCTACTTCATCTGCATTTCGTTTCACACTTCTGACATGAACTTTAGCTTTGCTATGAACCACTTCATGCTTTGCTACAGCAGCTTTCTTTGGAGTCTCTGTGGTCATGTTTTGCTTAGAATGACTTACAGGTTTTGTATGTTTTGATTTTATATTTTGGGGCTCCAAACTGTTTCTATCCTCCTGAAGGTTTGGTGTTTCATGAGATTCCATTTTTGTACTTTGAATAATATTCAACTGCTTTGAATTCTGGTCAGGCACATCACAAACAGTATGTCCTAACACATTCACTTCTGGCTCAAAAGTACAATCACCAGCCATCTCCAAAGGGGACTGATTAAGCTCGGTGCTCTGTAACTGTGCACCATGCGACTTGACTTCTTCACAGTGCCCTTGGGCTTCAACCTTATTGCTTGCAAGGCAGTTCCCAGCATTATCAACAATATCCATGGTATTCTTCAATTCCAAATGACATTCAGCCGCTTCATCCAGTGAAGCAGACAACTCTGTCAGCATTTTCTCTGCCTTTGAACTTGTGCAAGCAGAATCATCAGCTATATCAGAAGATTCAAGTTCCGGAATAATGTGTACACCTTCATGGGGTAATTTTATCTCCTTTGATTCTTGTTCAAATTCTGCCTTTACCGTCCTGTCTTCAATAGTCTCATCTGTTTTACCTGAACTGGGATCATTCTGGTCGTCATCTTTATCTGGAAACTTACACACAGGGCTACCAACAGTCTCACATTCCATCCCAGTCTCACTTTTCTTGTCTTCAATACTAGCACAAGTCTCTGAAAGAAGTGGACAGGTTAATTCATGTGGTGGCACATTTGCTTCTCCCTGGGTACTGCACTTATGCTTGGGATCTAACCCAGCTTCATCCTTCATTTCAAGACAAGATGATACCGGCACTTCCGGTGTCACTTGCATTTGTTCGCTGTGTCGACTGCTCCTTCTGCTCTCTTTGGGGCCGTCAGGTTTTAGTGGTGGGCAAGCCTCTTCTTGCACCTGGCACCTTTCTGGTGGTTTTCCACCTGCTTTGAGGGTAGACACAGTCTTCCCAGATGCTTTCTTTGTGCTATTCAGTGGTGCTACATTTGAGCGCTTGGCAATAGTGCTCTGTCGCAGACTTCTCACTGGTTCTATCATAGAGGAAAAAAAATAAAAATAATAGCCATTTACCATGTGCTTTTATTTCAACAACTTTAGAATATCACTTCTTTATTCTGAGCTATGAAATTTATTTGATCATCAACATAAAAGCTTTGACTATTAACTAATGATCAATATACATACAACTTAACGTATGTTTATACACACACACACACACACACACACACACACACGTATGTATCAAAGTTCTTTGAATTTTGGCAGAAGGAAACCTATACAAAATTCAGGCTGATATAACTTACAAGAAGTGCATTCATTAAGCCTCTTTCTCATAAGGAATAAAATATGGAAGTCAAAGTAAAATGAATTTCCTTTAATGTTAACAATATATATATTTTTTCTTTTATTGGTATTTTCGAGGTAGTGTCTCACTTTAGCCCAGGCTGGCCTTTAACTCACAGTGATCCTCCTACTTCTGCCTCCCAAGTGCTGGGATTAAAGGCATGCACCACCATGCCCAGCTAACAATAAACTTTTAAAGATTAAGTATTTCTAATTGTACAAAGCTAAGTAAGTTCAAATGCCAATAAAATCTTAACTCAAATGACCTACTACAAATAAGATCAGCTATATTTCAAGATTTTTCAAAATATTTCCAATTTGCTTTTCAATGTGTTTCCCTTACATTACCACTTTAGCATTCAAGATAGTCCTAAGAAATAAAGTATACACCTGTCTACCAAACACAGATTGCCAAATTAAAAAAAAATAGTAATGTAAAAAATATAAATAGGGGGCCTGGAGAGATGGCTTAATGGTTAAGTGCTTGCCTGTGAAGCCTAAGGACCCTGGTCCGAGGCTCAATTCCCCAGGACCCACATAAGCTAGATGCACAAGGTGGCACATGCATCTGGAGATTATTTGCAGTGGCTGGAGGCCCTGGCATGCCCATCCTCTCTCTATCTATCTGCCTCTTTCTCTGTCACTTTCAAATAAGTAAATAAATAAAAACTTTTAAATAAATAAATATATATATATATATATATATATATATGGAAAAGTCTGAAACTCCATTAACAATGATTACCACAGTCATGTCCTAGTTTGATAAACTCTCCAGGAGAAGGAACAAACATAGCATGAAAACACAGTCTTTTATTAAAACGGGTTGGAGAGATGACTTGGCAGTTAAAAAACTTGCCTGCAATGTCTAAGAACCTAGTCTCGACTCCCTAGTACCCATGTAAAGCCAGATGCACAGTGGCGCATGCATCTGGAGCTCATTTGCAGCAGCTGGAAGCCCTGGCACACGCATTCTCTGTCTCTGTCTCTCTCTCCCCTCTGTCTCTCTGCTTGCAAATAAATAAAAATATTTTAAACTAATAATAAAAAATAAAGTAAATAAAAATCACTAAATAGAAAAACAACTTCTGAATTAAAATTCAAACTATGAAGCTATGTCCAGCAACCACAGTTCCTTTTCCCATCACCACCTGGAGAGGCAAGTAACTAGACTACAAAGAGCTCCAGGGGAACCCACCACCAGAGGAAAGCAGCTCAGCAACTCTCAGATGCTGCTCCAGAGAAAGGGTAAGAACCCCTAAAACGCTGAGAAATCTGTACTGCACAACATCCCCCCAGCCCCACTACTGATGCCAGAAAGTGCATGCAAAATGGGGAACACGATCCAGCATCCATAAGGGAGCAAGACCCCAGCGGCAGAGACAGGAGTCAGCCAGGGAAGGCTGGTGAGTGCGTCTGAAGCTGACAACACCTCCACACGGGCCATAGCAGGGAGGAGCTGCACAGAGTGCAAGAAGTTTACAACAAATCTGCCTTAAGTAACATGACAGACAAGAGTGAAGGTGAAGGCAGGGAGTGGCCCATTGGCCAACTGGAAGTACTAAGAACATAAATAATGCCTTCTGTTTCATTGTATTGCTCATCTAGGCTTACATTAAAAAAAAAATTTGGTTTATTTATTTTTTAGTAACAGACAGAGAGGGAAAGAGGCAGAGAAAGAAAGAGAGAGAGAGAGAATGAGCACGCCAGGGCCTCCAGCCACTGCAAACGAACCCCAGATGCATGCTCCCCCTTGTGCATCTGCCTTACATGGGACCCAGAGAATCACGCCTCGAACCGGGATCCTTAGGCTTCATAGACAAGCACTAAACCGCTAAGCCATCTCTCCAGCCCTAAGCTTACATTTTAAGTCTTTATTTTTACATGCATGTAATTAGTTGCATTTTAATATAGAAATCTCAGTGAAGGAGGCGCCACTCTTTTTCTACCCTTCTTGCCCTCCTTTACTAAATACACCTAGCAGGAAAGAGGAAGGGAGAAAAGAGGGAGGGAAAGGAAAGAAGAGGAAGAATGAGTAGAAAAGGACAGGGAAGGGGAGATGCAAAAAGGAAGAAGGGAGAAGGGAACATACCAATTATAATTCATGACATGAACACAAATGTTACAAAATCATTCAACACTTAAGACAATAAAATTACCAATGTGGATGATGGAACCAGTAGTTAGCAGAAAAAAAAATTGTAATCCATTGAAAAAAAATTCAGCAAGACATGCAGAAAATGAGCCAAATAGAAATTCTGGAAAGGAATCCATCCATCATCTAAATGATATGGCTAAAAGCATAATGAGGGCTGGAGATGGCTTAGGGGTTAAGGCGCCTGCCTGCTAAGCCTAAGAACCCGGTTCCAATCTCCAGGTCCCATGTTTAGCCAGATGCAAAGTGACACAGGGCACAATGCCACACTTGCCCACAAGGGTGCACAAGCATCTGGATTTCATTCACAGCAGCTGAGACTGCTGGCACACCCATTCTCTATCTGTCTCCCTCTCTCTCTGTCTCTCTCTGTGTCTCTCTCCAAAAAAAAAAAAAAAAAAAAAGCATAATGACCAGACAAGCATAATGACAGATGGTTCTACATCAGGGAGGTAGAACATGGCTGAGAAAGTAATACACACATGTGTGAGGAAAGCACATTACTGAACATGACTAAAGCTTCCAAGAAGTCTGGAACATATTCAGGAGATCAAACATCCATGAGACAGAACAAAATTTTCATTAAATGACAAAACAGAAACTTCACTGAAGAAACTGGGGCACGGGGGTGGGAGACAGGCACCATTGCACACAATAACTCTCCTTCCAGAAAAGTCAGAGTATATAAGCCAGGAGAGAGACATCTCCTCCCACTTACACAGAAGCAAAAGGGAGCTGCCAGCAATCAGCAAGGATCAGGCTTCCAACCAAGGCCAACAGGAAGTGTTTCTCCTACGTCTCCCTGCCAGAGCCAGTAAGAGTATTGGAAACTACTAGCAAAAGATGGTCACCCCTCACAACAGAATAATAATAAAAACCTGCAGGGATGGAGAGATAGATGGCTTAGCAGTTAAGGTGCTTGCCTGCAAAGCCTAAGAACTCAGGTTTGATTCCCCAATACCCACATAAACCAGACACACAAGGTGGCATACATCTGGAGTTTGTTTGCAGAGGC
Organism: Orientallactaga sibirica; assembly: GCA_036365145.1. NCBI lineage: Eukaryota > Metazoa > Chordata > Mammalia > Rodentia > Dipodidae > Orientallactaga > Orientallactaga sibirica. Next base: position 29,428,611 of record JAEOAD010000006.1, read on the forward strand.
TGGAGTGCCCATTCTCTCTATCTGCCTCCCCCCCTCAAATAAACAAACAAATAAATTATTTCTTTTAAAAAAAAGAACCTGCAGGAGAAGACAGTAGAGAGCAGCTGAGTAGCTCTAGAACACCTCCAGACAGCATCCCACAACTTTCCCCTTCCCTCTCCCATACACCAGCACTATGCCTTCTCTACCCAGAATCCAGACAAGCAGCAGATCGATCCTAAGGGCTGATCCACCTAACCAACAGAGAAGAACTCACAGTGCAACAAGAGAAACCAGCTTCCTAACTCAGCGTAGGAGAGGGCTTACCCCAAAGGGTAACTGGGCTGGTTTTCACTGTGGCAATATACCCTATAACTAGGAGCATAAATTTTAACTGATTGTTAATGAAAAATAAATATCAGAGGGAAAAAATTCAAAATCAAACTCATGAGAGCAAATACACTGATTTGTTAGCTCTTAAGTATTCAGTACACTCTGCCATTTTAGAATAATTCAAGTGTTAGGATTACACTGTCACTTTTCAAATTTCTTAATCTTTAGTGCTTTTTTTTGGTTGTGCGAGGGTTGGGGTAGGGTCTCCCTCTGGCTAACCTGGAATTCACTATGTAGTCTCAGGGTGGCCTCAAACTCACCACAATCCTCCTACCTCTGCCTCCCAAATGCTGGGATTAAAGGTGTGGGACACCAAATCCAACTAATGCCTTTTTTTTTAAGCAGTGTCTTACTCTAGCCAAGCTGACTGTAGCCCAGGCCTGCTTTCAGCTCCTGCCTATTACTTGCTGTGGCCTCCCCCACTGGTGGGATTAAGGTCATGGGCCACACTGCTCAGCTTACGGTCTTTAAAAAAAAATTGTCCCTCATGCATTCCAGTTGTTTTATATATTGCTCAAGTTGGATTTTAGATTTGTTCCATATTTTTCTACACCCAGCCTACTCTACTACTCTTCCCACATACCTCATATACTTTCTTTCCACCTCTTTCCAAAATCTTTTCCACATTCTTTCCTTCTGATCTCCTCTTCATGATCCATAACTACAACCTTCCATATCCTCAACAACCTGTAAAATCTGTGGAGGGCTAGAGAGATGGCTTAGCAGTTAAGACATTTGCCTGCAAAGCCAAAGGACCCAAGGTTCAGTTCCCCATATAAGCCAGAGGCACAAGGTGGCACATGAGTCTCGAGTTCATTGTCAGTGGCTGGAGGTCCTGGTGCACCCATTCTCTCCTTCCCTTCCCCCATTAAAAAAATAAATAAAAATGAAATATTAATATCTGTGGAAACTAACAATATCCCAATTTCCCTCTCCCAGATACTTGTGCCATCCCAGTCTTTTTCAAAATTAACAGTTGTCCTCCCACTAACTCACTACATTGCTCCCAGACTAAGTAAGCAAAAGCCTAACATACTTCCTAGCAAGAGTACACGTTTACTTGCCAGCACTAACTGAAGTCAAAAGGAACATTGTTGTTAATTCACTACTAAGACATTCACACAGCGGGTACATAAACCTGCTTGGGTCACACCTGCTATTACTTTGGCAATAATACAGAAGCCAAATCTGGCACCTTGACCTCCTACCCTGAAGACCTAACTACTGATTTACACCTCTAAGAGTAATACTGAAAAACAGAAAACAAGCAATGAAATAACCCAGGATCCCAAAGTCTCAACACAGTTATATAAGAAATACACACACACAAAATCAAGGCAATAGAACACATCCAAGTACATATATAGTCCAAGAATAATGACCTCCAGTGAAATGGAATTAGATAACAGTGCCAGAGAATTCAAAAGAATGTTTATTACCATATTCAAAAAGAAATCAAAGAACTCAAAGAAGAAAACACACTCCTGATGGAATCCTAAGAAAACAGGAAACAAGCTTAACAAGATAAGGGGGTCAATATAAGATACAAGTGAGGAAATAGAAATACTAAAGAAAAACCAATCTGAAATACTGAAAATGAACAACACAGTAAGTCAAATAAAATCATTACACAAAGTCTCACCAACAGAATAAATCAAGGAGAAGACAGAATATCTGAGTTTGAAAACAAGGTGGAATTGTTTGACACATTCCAATAAGGAGAAAGATACATTAATTTTAAGAAGTATGAGCGAAATTTCAAGACATTTGGGATACTGTGACAAGATCAAACCCAAAAATTCTGGACATAGAAGAATTTAAATCTAAAGGCAGAGTATTTTCAACAAAATTAAAAAAGAAATGTTCCCCCAAATAGGGAAAGACATGCAGAATGGACTGAAAGGCAGGATCTGTGTGTTCATTTCCTCCACCCAAGTCATCTTTCCAAAAAGCAGACATTACATTAGGGTGAAAGGATCGAAAATGGTACAAGTAAATGGGTCTAAGGAAACAAGCAAGTGTTGCTGTTCTAACATCTGACAGCATAGACTTCAAACCAATATTAGTCACTATGAGAAGGAGTCAAGTAGCTTCGTTATATAGTTTATGGTGAATGGCTCTAGAACCCAAAAAGCAGAAATGTTCTTAAGTCTGCCCTTGTAATCTCCACTTTACTAGAAATCAGAGAAGGATCTCACCTCTCCTTATTTCTTGACTAAAGAAATTCCCTAGACCTGTTTTCCCATAAACAACCTGAACCCCTCATAGGAGGGAGTTCCCCTTTCCTAAAGTTTAAATCTGATCCTAGCATTGTGGTAGGTTAAGCTCAGCCCAAAACTTGGCATCATGGCTGGCCTTTTCTTGAGCCAGTCCCTAGTCCAGACCAATCAGCTCTCACTCTGGCTCATCTGAGCCCAAAGGTAAGGCCCACCACAATAAGGTTATAAGCAGACCCTTACTAGGTGGGCAGGCCACTATTTTAGCTGGCTCTTCAGCTCTCCTGAACTTCCAGGTCCTGGTAAGCCACCCCTACTCCCTCATGGGCTCTCTAACCCCTCCTGCCTCCACATGGCTGGAGCTCTCTACACTTTCTGCTCTTTTTTAAGTGTTTATTATTCCTATTATTAACAACATGTTTCATATGGATACATCATGTGTTGGTACCCTCTCCTTTCACTCATCCCTGCCTCTATTCTCTCTTTTGAACTCTCTAAATCCCTTTTCATATTTTAGGTGCATGCTCACTTCCCACATGGGTTCTCAAACCACGTGGGTATATCCATTTTCCCTTCCTCAGCTCATGAGCCATCCCTCCCTCTCCCTTTTATATTCCTGAATAAAATGTAATAGTTGAATAATTATCCTTCTCAGTCTGGTTTATCCAATTCTTGGATTAAAAAACAGACATGGCTGGGCGTGGTGGCGCATGCCTTTAATCCCAGCACTTGGGAGGCAGAGGTAGGAGGATTGCCGAGAGTTCGAGGCCACCGTGAGATTACATAGTGAATTCAAGGTCAGCCTGGACCAGAGTGAGACCCTACCTTGCAAAACCAAAAAAAAAAAAAAAAAAAAAAAAAGACGTGAACTCAGGGTTTGGGGTTCAAGGACTTCTCCTGAACCACCCCCCCCAATAATCATGTTACAAGTAGATACAAAAAGTCATTTTGCACTGATTAAAGGAACAATCCATATATGCAATGAAAATGAGTGCACCTGAGGGGGAAATTGGGGAGTGGAAATTGAGAAATCCCTACCCCCAAAGTCATGTCCTATACTGCACAATTTTTTGTGTTGACTTACACTGTAGTTTCTGAACTGTTTTGAGGCCATGATTTGTATTGTAGCTCCTATTGTAAATCATTTTGTGCTTCTTTTTATCTCCATAGCACAGCTGCAGACATCTGTCTGCTTAGTAACCATTTTTCCTATTCCTGTAAAACTTGCCTATTTCATACTCAGGGTCTCTGGCACTAGGCCTGGGCTCTGAGCTCTGAGAATTAACAATGATAAAAATAGCTCAAGGGCTGGAGGGATGGCTTAGCAGTTAAGGAGCTTGCCTGCAAAGCCAAAGGACCCAGGTTCAATTCCCCAGTACCCAGGTAAGCCAGATGCACAAAGGGGCATATGCATCTTGAGTTCATTTGCAATGGCTAGAGGTCCTGGAGTGCCCATTCTCTGTGTGTCTCCTCCCCTCTCCCTCCCCCTCCCCCTCCCTTTTCCCCCTCCCCCTCCCCCCTCTCTGCTGGCAAATAAGCAATTTTTTAAAAATAAGATATATGCTCTGAACCACCAAGAATCAGAATCCAGGCTTTGGAAGAGATTCCCCTGAGCCCACATTGGCACAAAAATAAACTGATTCTCAGCCGGGTGTGGTGGCGCACGCTTTTAATCCCAGCACTTGGGAGGCAGAAGTAGGAGGATCGTCATGAGTTCGAGGCCAACCTGAGACTACATAGTGAATTCCAGGTCAGCATGAGCTAGAGAGAGACCCTACCTCAGAAAACCAAAATAAACAAACAAACAAACAAACTGATTCTCCACTTAGTCTCTACTGCCAGTTCTGTAAGCCTTAGCACCTCATATCACACCCAATTTCATTAAACAAGCACTACTAGTTGTAAAATCCAGATTAACCCAAACACAATGTAAGAGGGCAACTTCAATATCTACTCTCACCAAGTAATAGATCATGGCAAAAAATAAACAGAGAAACATCTAGATTAAATGACATTATAGAACAAATACACCTAACAGGTATCTATAGAACATTCCCTCCCAATGCTGTAAAATACACATTCTGTTCTGTTCAGCAGTACATGTTACTCCCTCTTAAAAAATTCATATACTAGGGCAAATCTCTTTCTTTTTTTTTCTTTTTCTTTCTTTCTTTTTTTATTTTTTTATTTTTCAAGATAGGGTTTCACTCTAACCCAGGCTGACCTGGAATTCACTTTTAGTCTCAGGCTGGCCTTGAACTCACAACTATCCTCCTACTTCTGCCTCTCGAGTGTTGGGATTAAAGGTGTGCACCATTATAACTGGCTCAAGGCAAATCTTAGTATAGGAAAATTAAAATAATTCCTGTACTGTATGTGATCACAATGGAATAAAACTAAAAATTAACCATAGATTTTAAGCAACAGAAATTAAACAAAACACTATTGGGTCACTGAAGAAATTAAGAAGGAAATAAAAATTTTAGACTCCAATGAAAATACAAACAGCATAACAAAATTACTGAGATACAATGAAAGAAGTCCTAAGAGGGTATTGCAGTTAGCTTTATGCTGCTGGCACAAAGTACCCAACCAAATGCAGTTTGAGGGAGGAAAGGGTTTATTGTCGCTTACAGACTCAAGGGACCCCATGATGGCAGGGGGAAATGTGGTATGAGCAGAGGCTATAAGGCAGTTAGGGTGACTGGGCCCTGAAAGTAAATAGCAGGAACGCCTTGAGTCTGCTCTTGCTTCTCTTGAGCCAGCCTCTCTCAGTCTCAGCCTAAAGGTAAAGCCCACCACCAGAAGGTTCTAAGTAGATGCTTGCCAGGTGGACAAGGTCTCTTGTGGGTTTTTTGCCTCTCCTGAACTTCAGGTCCTGTTCTGATAAGTCCCCCTTGTCTCAGCCTGACTAGGCTGAAATTAGGGGGAGGATCTTAATCCAGACTCCTCCTCCCATCCCCTCCTCCTCCCACATGGCAGGAATTCTCTATACTATTTTTCTCTATTTCCACACTAAACTTTTTCTAAAATCCCTTTTCAGGTTTCTTCCAGGCGCATGCTTATCTCTCACATGGGCTCTCAGATTATGCTGGTACATCCATTTCCCCTTCCCTTAGTTTGCAGCCCTTCCTTTGTTCCCCTGGCCTCCCTGAATAAATGTAATAGTTAAACTATCCTCCTCAGTCTTGTTTTATTCCAAATCTTGGTTAAAAACAGACACAAACTCAGGGTTTGGACTTTCCCTGATCCCCAAAACACACATTACATCTGAACATCACCTCCTAGCCCATAGCTGCAGAAGAGTAGAGCCAAACACCACAGCAAGAGGAAGCTGGCTATAATCCCCATAAGCCCATCCCCAACATCAACTCCAGGAGGCCCCAATTCCCAAAGTGCCACCAGCTGAGAAACCTAGCATTCAGAACACATGAGTTTATGGGGGACATCTGACTCAAACCAACACAGAGGGAGATTTAACATTTTAAGATTTTTTTTAATTTATTTAAAGCAGAGAGAGGGAATGAGTACACAAGGGCCTTTTGCCAAATAAACTCCAGATGCATATGCCACTTTGTGTTTCTGGCTTTACATGAGTACTAGGAAATGGAACTCAGGGTGTGAAGCTTTGAAAGCAAGCTTTTTTTTTTTTTTTTTTTTTTTTTGGTTTTCTGAGGTAGGGTCTCACTCTAGCTCAGGCTGACCTGGAATTCACTCTGTAGTCTCAGGGTGGCCTTGAACTCACAGCGATCCTCCTACCTCTGCCTCCCGAGTGCTGGGATTAAAGGCATGCACCACCACAGCCAGCCTACAAGAAAGCACTTTTAACCACTGAACTCTCCAGCCTGAGAGATTTATACTTTTAAGTACCTAAATGAAGAAAAGTAGAGAGGTCACAAATAAATTAATCCTACACCTTAAATCCTTGGGGGGGAAAATGACAAGCCAACCCAAAATTTAGTAGACAAGAAATAATGAAGATCTGAGAAGAAATTAATGACATAAAATCAAAAGAGCAATACAAAGAATCAATGAAATGAAACACTGGTTATTTGCCTAGGTAAACAAGATTGATGGACCCTCAGTGAAACAAACCAAAAGAGAGAGAAGACCTAAATTACTAGAAATGAAAAGAGCCATTACAAAAGATACCAATGAAATTCAGAAAATGATACACCTTTAAAATCTACTAAATTGAAAAATCTAAAAGAAATGAATTTCTGGAGTATCTATGACCTCCCAAAATTAAGCCAGGATAAGATAAATCAGTTAAACAAAGAAGGGATAAAGGCAATTAACAATCTCCCAAATAAAAAATGTCCAGCATTGGAAACTTCAAATTTGGCCACACAGGCCAAATGACCAAATGGGTGCAATAGTGGCATGTCTGCTCTGGGGGAAACCAATTGCTTTCTAATTGGACTGAAGGCCTACTCTACGGTAGGGAATACATGCCTGGTACTGAAAAACCTAATCAAAAATCTATGGCAGGGGAGGTCATAAGCCTTAGAGATATAAAGCCTGATCTTATATGGCTACATGTATATATTATTCCCACCAAACTGCCCTGAAAGCACTACACTGAATGTTCATATTCATATATTAATGCTACTCTCACTTCTGGTTAGAGAAGCTTCTCTTTTCAGATAGCGAAGACCACTGGGATGTCCCAAAAGGCAACATAGTGCTGAGAAGAAGGGATGGAGGAGTGCCCAGCACTGAAACATCTCTATCACACCCTCCAAGGCTCAGGGTCCATTGCAGAAGAGGTGGTGGAAAGAATGTAAGAGCCAAAGGAAGGGTACAATTCCTTACAATGCAACTGTCCAGACAGAAAATGGCCTTGATATCCATGACCTCGCAGTGCCTAGCAATATCTTCACAAGACACACATAATAGGAAAAAAAAAGATGATGACATCAAATTAAAAGAGACTAATGGAGAGAGGGAGGGGATATGATAGAGAGTGGAGTTTTGAAGTGGAATGGGGGGGGGGAGAGGAGGGAAATATTATGGTTTATTGTCCGTAAGTATAGAAGTTGTCAAAAAAAAAAGTCCAGGCTGAGAAGGATTCACTGGTGAATTTTACCAGATCTACACAGAAGAACTAACACCAATGCTTTCCAAACTACTATATAACATAGAAAAGGAAGCAACTCCTTTGGTGAAGCCAGCATGTATTACCCTGACAAAAAGCAGATAAATACACAACCAAAAAAAGAAAAAGAAAAAAAAAATGAACACCACAGACCAATAACATAGATGCAAAATTTCTCTGCAAAATATTGGCAAACAGAATGCAAGAACACAGCAAAAACATTAATCACCCACATGAAATGGATATTTAATTGCATAGATGCATGGACAGTTCAAAATGTGCAAATCAATATATGAAATAAACCATGTAGTGGACTGAAGACAAAAATTACATGATCATTTCAAGAGATGCTCTCTGGATTTGAGGCCCTCTCTCTAGGAAGGAATTCATGACTGGTCCTGAAAATCTACAATGGGGAGGTCATAAGCCCTGGGGAGGATAGATATATGCCCACCAAACTGCTCTCTAAATACTTAAATTTATGCCTATATATTAATGCCACTCTCACTTTTGGTTAGAGGAGCTTCTCTTTTCAAATGGTGGTGACACTAGGAGACTCAGAAGTCATCAAAGTGCTGTAAAGAAACCAGGTGTTGTGATGCATGCCTTTAATCCCACTCAGAGAAGTGGGAGGATCACTGAGTTCAAGGCTAACCTGAGACTATATAATGAATTCCAGGACAGCCTGTGCTAGAGACCCAACCCCCCCTACTCCCACTCCCCAAACACACAAAGTGTTGCCAGATGTGGTGGCGCACTTTAATCCCAGCACTCTTGGGAGGCAGAGGTAGGAGGATCACTGTGAGTTTGAGGCCACCCTGAGACTCCGTAGTGAATTCTAGGTCAGCCTGGGCAAAAACGAGACCCTACCTTGAAAAAACCAACAACAACAACAACAAAAAAGTGCTGAAAGACAATGTTGTGTTCAAAACTAAGTGAGTCGTCTCTATCACACCCTTCAAGCTCAAAGACCTCTGCAGAAGTAGTGGTGGAAAGAATGTAAAAGCCAAAAGAAAGGGGCGGGGGGAGATACTGTCTTCTAGACATAAAGTGGTTGTGGTATTCATGACCTCACAGTGTCCGATACTACCTACACAAGACCTGCATAGTATAAGAAGAAAATGATGGCATCAAAACAGAAGAGAGACTAATCAGAAAGAAGAGATTCAATGGAGGGTGGATTTAATGTGGGGGAGAATGGGGATGAGGATTAGGAATTATCATGGTTCATTGTCTATACTTACAGAAGTTGTCAATATAAACTTCAAAAAAAAATTACAATGCCATTCTTCACAGAACTAGAAAAAAACTCCAGAATTCCTACGAATAATTCCATGAATAGCCAAAGCAATCCTTAGCAGAAAGAACACTGCTAGAGGCATCACAATCTCTCACCTCAAATTATACTACAGAGCCATAGTGACAAAAACATGGAACTGATACAGAACAGACTGTGGACTAATGGAACAGAACACAGGACCTAGAAATAAACACCACTTTGGATACCTTCTTGACAAAGCTGGAATATCTACTTGTAGAAAAATGAATTTAGGTCTCCTCCTCTCACCCTATATAAGCATAAATTCTAAATGGATCAAAGACTTTAATTACTCCCTCTCTCCCTCCCTCTCTCCCCCCTCACTCAAATAAATAAAATATTTAAAAAAAAAACAAACTGCTGGAGAAAAACTGAGGGGAAACACTTCAGGATATAGGTCTAGGCAAGAACTTCTGAACAGGACCCTAGCAGTACAAGAAACAGTCCCAAAAAGTAAAAAGAGTGAATAGAATACATAAAGAATTTCAAAAGTCAAATACCAAACAATAATAATAATAACCTGTCCATCAATACATGAACCAATTAATTGAATAGAAAGTTTTCAAAAGAAGAAATACAAATGACAGGTATATTTTAAAGTATTCAGCACCTTCAACAATCAGGGAAATGCAAACTAAAACTATACTTTGAGATTTTATTTCACGCCATCCAGAATAGCCCAAGAAAACAAGTAACAACAAACACAGGCAAGGATACAGGCCAAGAGAAACCCTTACTCGCTGACTGCAAGAATGCAAACAGTGAAGCCACTATGGAAATCAATGTGGACGTTTCTCAAAAACCAAAACTAGAACTACCATAAGGCCCAGCTACACCATCCCTGGCAAATACCCAAAGGACTTGATAGCCTACCACAGAGATACTAGCACATCCATCCTTACTTTGACATTATTCACAATAGCTAAGAAATAGTACCAGCATAGCTGTCAATCAACAGGTATATGGATAATGAAAATGAGGCATATAAGCAAAGGATTATTTTTAGCCATAAAGAAAAATAACATTGGGAAACTTGCAGGAAAATAGGTAGAAATTGAAAATGTTATAAGGTAACCCAGGCTCATAAAGACAAATATCACATGTTTTCTCTCATATATGGATCCTAGCTTCTAGCTTCTAAATTTTATATGTGTGTATTTATGGAGGGGTATGGGTATAGATCAAAAAATGAGGGGACTGGAGAGATGGCTCAACAGTTAAAGGTACTTGCTTGCAAAGAAAACCTGACAGCCTGGATTCAATTCCCCAGTACCCACATGAAGCCAGATGCACAATGTGGCGCATGTGTCTGGAGTTTGTTTGCAGTGGCAGATGGCCCTTATCTGCCTCTTTCTCTGTCTCTCTCTTAAATAAGTAAGTGAATTAAAAATATATATGGCTTTAAGCCGGGCGTGGTGGCGCACGCCTTTAGTCCCAGCATTCGGGAGGCAGAGGTAGGAGGATCGCCGAGAGTTCGAGGCCACCCTGAGACTACACAGTTAATTCCAGGTCAGCCTGGACCAGAGTGAGACCCTACCTCGAAGAACCAAAAAAAAAAAAATTATATACACATACATGGCTTTAAAAAGAGGTCCATGAGATAAGGAAATCTGTTACTTTGTGTACCCCCACTTATTTTTTTAATTTTTCCAGGTAATATTTCACTCTAGCCCAGGCTGACCTGAAATTCACTATGTAGTCTCAGAGTGGCTTGGAACTCTAGGTGATCCTCCTACCTCTGCCTCCCAAGTGCTGGGATTAAAGGCATGCACAACCATGCCCGGCAAAAATTATTTTCTAATAGTAAATTATTAAGTAAAGAAAAAAACCACCTTTTTCTCTTCGAAATAACTGCCTAGGTTAGAAATCTGGCTCAGTGGGGGAGGGGGTTACTATTTAATAAAAAAATCAAGGAAATAATGAAGAGGCAAACAAATGCAAGTATACATATTTGGGGGGGGGACAGAGAGAGAGGGAGAGAGACGAGAATGGTCGCGCCAGCAGCCTCTCAGCTGCTGTGAACAAAATCCAGATGTGTGCGCCCTCTTGTAGGCAAGTGCAGCATTGCATCCTTGCGTTACTTTGCATCTGGCTAAACGTGGGACCTGGAGATTGGAACTAATGTTCTTAGGCTTAGCAGGCAGATATCTAAACCGCTAAGCCATCTCTCCAGCCTAAGTATATTGATTTTTGAAGACCATACTTTAGCTAAAGGACAGAAAAAGTGACAAAATTTTAAACCAAATAATAATAATTAAGAAATGAGTAATGCCGGGCGTGGTGGTGCATGCCTTTAATCCCAGCACTCGGGAGGCAGAGGTAGGAGGATCGCCGAGAGTTCGAGGCCACCCTGAGACTACATAGTTAATTCCAGGTCAGCCTGGGCCAGAGTGAGACCCTACCTCGCAAAACCAAAAAAAAAAAAAAGAAATGAGTAATAAGATGAGCCAGACGTAGTGGCACACAGTTTAATCCCAGCACTCGGAAGGCAGAGGTAGGAGGATTACTGTGAGTTCGAGGTCACCCTAAGACTACATAGTGAATTCCAGGTCAGCCTGGGCTAGAGTGAGACCTTCCTCAAAAAACCAAAAGAAAATGAAAAAAATAAAAATAAATAAATATCATGCTACCTAAAGGGCCATTCCTAAAACAAAAGAATCTTTGGAAATTAGAAGTACAAAATTTTATAGAAAGGCATGAGAATGAATGTGAGAAATTTTCAGCAAGTTAAAAAAACAAGAAGGTAAGCAAAAGAGAAAGAAAAAAAAGGAAGAAGAGATGGGAGGAGGAAATGGAAAGGCAAGTATCTGACACCTGATGCATAACTAACATTCCAGAAATCAATCAAGATTTGAGAAAACAGCTGGGCATGGTGGTGCATGCCTTCAATCCCAGGACTTGGGAAGCAGAGGTAGGAGGACTGCCATAAGTTCGAGGCCACCCTAAGAATTCAGAGTGAATTTCCAGATCAACCTGGACTAACGTGAGACCCTACCTCAAAAAAACAAAACAAAAAAATAAATTTGGAAAGGGTTATACTTAGGGAAGTAACCCAGACCTAGAAAGCCAAATGACACATGTTCTCTCTCATATGTATGTGGACCCTAGCTACAAATGAATGGATTTCTATGTGAGTAAAAATAAAACTCATATAAAAGGAATAGAAAGGGAGGGAGGGGGGACTTAATAGGATGGTATTCTATATATGTAAGTAGAAGAACAGATTGATGGGGGTGAAAAGGCCTAAGTGAGGTCAGGGGAAGAGATTGAGTAAAGGAAAGGTGGAGGGAGGACTAATCAAAATCTAAGAGGATATAAATAAGTCCTAGGGAAACCTACCTTTCTGGACAATGGAACACTCAGAAGCCATAGATTGTTACTAGAAATTTTTCAGTGCAGGGAGGGGATACCTTCCAGTGACTTGTCAGCTGGGGAGGTCACAGATACACCAAAACATTATAGGCCATTGCTGAGGCCCTTGGTTTTCCACCAGGAATAGATGGTAAAACCCTATAGCTGAAGACTCCACATACTTGGGTGGCAAGGTCACTGAGAAATCCTGCTGGAGCTGAGCTGAAAGCCTCCTCCAGGTGGACCAGCTGACAGAAAGTTGGAAAAAGCTACACTGCATGCAGTTCAATGGGAGAGAGAAAACACCAGTGAAGGTACTCAACAGTGAACACTGCAAGCTTTAAATTTGGCCAGCCAGGCCATATGAGCCAATGGGTTGCAATAGTGGCATGTCTGTTATGGGGGAAACCAACTGCTCTCTAATTGGACTGGAGGCCCACTCCATGGGAGGGAATACAACCCTGATACTGAAAACCTATGACGGGGTATGCATGAGCCCTAGGGGTGTAACGTCTGCTGGTGTCTTGCTAAATGTATATACTATGCTCACCAAACTGCCCAGTAAGCACTTCTCTTAAGGTCCACACCCATATATTAATGCTACTCTCACTTTTGGTTAGAGAAGCTTCTCTTTTCAGATGGTGGCAACCTTGGGATAACTCAGAAGGCACTATGGTGTTGAGAAGTGACAGAGGAGTGTGCAGCACTGAAACATCTCAAACCTACCTTCCAAGGCTCAGGGTCCATTGCGGAAGAGGGGGTGGAAACAATGTAAGGGCCAAAGTGAGGGTACTACCCCTTAGAATGTGCTCCTCCAGACACAAAATGGCCTGGATTATCTATGACTTCACAGTGCCTGACACTACCTACACAAGACCATCATAATAGGAGGAAACATCAAACTGAAAAGGGAGACTGATTGAGAGGGGGAGGGAATATGATGGAGAGTGAAGTTTCAATGGGGAAAGTGGGTGGAAGGAGGGGAGTACCATGGGATATTGTCTACAATTAAAGAAGCTGTCAATAAAAAATAAAAGGAAAAAATAACAAGAAGAAAAAAATGGAAGGAAGGAAGGAAGGAAGGAAGGGAGGGAGGGAGGTAGGTTGGTTGATTCCCAGAGGTGAACAAAAGTTTTCAGACTCCAGGGTCTAATGACTACCGAAGACTAATACACAGAATATATCAAATAACCAAGATGAATTTCATGAAATGTTTTTAATCTTATTTATTTGCAATGGAGAGAGTGAGAACGAATACGGGCATGTCAGAGCCTTCTGCCACTGCAAACTAACTCTAAATACACGCTCCACTTTGTACACCTAGCTTTACATGGGTAATGGGGAATTGAACCCTGGCCAGCAGGCTTTGAAAGCAAGAACTTTAACTGCTGATCCATTTTCCCAGCACAATTTTTGTTAAGTAGAAATGAAAAGAAAGTTTCCACAAGCTTCCAGAAAAAGCAAGTAACATTAAAAAAAAAAAAAAAAAGCCAGGCATGGTGGAGCATGCCTTTAATCCCAGCACTCAAAAGGCAGAGGCAGTAGGATTGCTGTGAATTCAAGGTCACCCTGAGACTACGTAGTGAATTCTAGGCCAACGTGAGCTAGAGTGAGACCCTACCTCAATAAAGCCAAAAAATCAGAATAAACTTGTCAATAGCGCTTATTAGAAAATAAAAACATACTTTCAAATTTTCAAAGGAAAAATGATTTCTAGACTTGAATTCTATGTCCAATCAAACTATGAAAAAATTCAGGGCTAGGGAGATGGCTTATTGGTTAAGGCACATGCCTGTGAAGCCTAAGGACCCTGGCTCGATTCTCCAAGTCCCACGTAAGCCAGATGCACAAGGGGGCGCATGCGTCTAAAGTTCGTTTGCAGTGGCTGGAGGCCCTGAGGCACCCATTCTCACTCTCCTGCCGGGCGTAGTGGCACACGCCTTTAATCCCAGCACTAGGGAGGCAGAGGTAGGAGGACTGCTGTGAGTTCAAGGCCACCCTGAGAATACACAGTGAATTCCAGGTCAGTCTGGGCTACAGTAAGACCCCACTTAGAAAAACCAAAAAACAAACAAACAAAAAACAAACAAAAAATAAAAATTCAGCACATTTACCAAGGCTTAAAAATCTATTTCCAGGCTGGAGAGCTGGCCTATCAGTTAAGGTGTTTGCCTGCGAAGCCTAAGGACCAAAGTTCAATTCCTCAGTACCCATGTAAACCAAATGTGCGAGGTGGCCCATGTGTCTGGAGTCCATTTGCAGTGGCTGAAATTCCTGGTGGGTGTACCCATATTCTCTCTCTCCCTCTTTCTCTGCCTCTCTCTCAAAAATAAAAAAAAAAAAAAAAAAAAAAAAAAAAAAAAAAAAAAAAACTCTTATCTCCCCTTTTCCACAAAGCTGCTGGAAGAGGCACATATAAAATGAGAAAGTTAGGGCTGGAGAGATGGCTTAGCGGTTAAGGCGCCTGCCTCCTAAGCCTAAGAACGCCACTTCCAATCTCCAGGTCCCATCTTAATAAATTTCTTTAGAAAAAATCCAGATACCTGGTACAGGAGTTGGAGTATAACTGCTAGTATGTCTAAAACAAATGGAAATTAAAAACAAATTCAAAAGACAAACATCTGAACCAAAAATAAGAGTAACCATAGTTTCTCAAATAGATCATCTCCAAAAGTATAGTCCTAATGACATAAAAAAATACTATGTTTTTACAAAATTATGTATTATAAGAAATGTACTTATTTTAATGAGTTTGTGTGGTGTAATGGGGATGAATAAGCAAAGAAAATATGAGAGAGGGAAATTAAGATAAATATCTATATCAGAATAATTACAAGTAGCAATATGTGTGCATGTAACTTAAGATATGAAGGCAAATAAATAAGCAAAACCAATGAATTAATGGTGTCTTCCTCTAAAGATGCAGAAATTTATATAGGAAGATGATATAATCTCAAATTTTCTTTTCAAATTGCTTATACTAGCAAATGTGTTTTTAAAAACAATCTTGAGGCCAGGTATGGTGGTCAGCACACCTTTAATCCTAGCACTTAGGAGGCCGATGTAGGAATATTGCTGTGAGTTCGAGACTATCCTGAGACTACAAAAGAAAACAAAACAAAATTCTCTCTAGCTAGTCCTAATGGTGTACACCTATAATCCCAGCACTTAGGAGGTGGAGGCAGGAGGTGCCAGAGTTCAAGGCCAGCCTTGGCTAAGTATGAAGCCATATGCATTAAACTGTGTTTAAAAAAAAATAAGTCAGCCGGGCAAGGCGGCACACACCTTTAATCCCAGCACTTGGGAAGCAGAAGTAGGAGGATCACTGTGAGTTCAAGGCCAGCCTGAGACTACATAGTGAATTCCACGTCAGCCTGAGCTAGAGTAAAACCCTACCTCGAAAAACAAAATAAATAAATAAAATAAATAAAAGTCCCTCTGCTTAGCAAGTTTTCAACCTAACAGACTTGTGTCTATACCTCTGATTTTCTAGCTGGACCTCTTTGAAAGGATTACCTTGTGCCATTAACCGAGGTGATTTTCTTGGCGATCTCACTGAATTGTCTTCTATTTTGTCCCTCAAATTCCTGTTAGGTAAAATCAATTCTTCTTCATCAATGGTACTGCTACTTTCTTTTACAACTCCTTCATCCATAATATCATCAAGACCAACAACTAGAAAAAGACAAAAACAAAAAATTAATTTAAAAAATACTGGTCATATTAAGTACTTAAAGGCAGTAAAGGGGGGGGGAATCTTAGTTTTCACGTGATATTGCAGTCATAAAAATCTAGATCCACACCTAACATGTGTGATGCTGTTACTACCAGGTATCCATATCAATTCAGCCCGACAAATGTCTACCTTGTGAGGTAACTACTCAAAGAGAAAATTCACTGTAATTCTTCCTGAGATGGTCTCAATTCAACTGTTATTTTATTAATTATTTATTATCCCCTTGAGAATGCCACAGACAACTATTACTAAAAATCCCAATTGTCTCACTTCTGCTTAAGGTAATTTGAGTTCCTTATCTTGAAAAGTTTGTGATTCTAGATTCATGCCAGAACCAAAAACTCTTAACTGATCTGAGACTTGATGCT
This sequence comes from Orientallactaga sibirica, assembly GCA_036365145.1. NCBI lineage: Eukaryota > Metazoa > Chordata > Mammalia > Rodentia > Dipodidae > Orientallactaga > Orientallactaga sibirica. Next base: position 29,445,070 of record JAEOAD010000006.1, read on the forward strand.
GTAAGTGTGAGAGCACAATAGATTACTTTTGAATGTTTTCAAAAGAAAAGAAAAAGAAAACACAGATGGAAAAAATGAAAATCATAACTTTTTCCCCAATTGGAGAAAACAGTCATACTATATAGTTAAATTACTTTCTCCTATTCAAAAGAGACAAAGCATTTACTTGGGAAACATGAAAAAGGACTCAGGGACACTGAAGGAAATATTAACACTGTTACTGAACTTATTTCTGCATAGATGTCACTTTAACATGTCAACATGTATAAATAATTCTAAATGCATATTTGTATGAAATCTTGTGCAGAGAATGATTCTGTTTAGATCAGAAGGTTTGGATTCAAATCCCTGCCCAAATACTTAAATTCTACTTGAAGAAGTCACTGAAGCTGTCAGTTTCTCCACCTCTGAAATGAGAACAGCAACACCTGTCCCACCTACCTCCCTCACAGGACTGTTGGGAAGTCAAAGTGGGATAATGCATGAAAACTCACTCTGTACACTTACTACACAAGTGTTAGTAATTATCTCTCCCTTAGATTAGAAGTTAGCTAGTCCTCCCTCATCTTTGTGTCCAAGGAGAATTTCATTTAATAGAGCTCAACAACATAGTGGTCTATCCTAAAATTTATAGAGAGCAAAACTCTTCATAAACATACTTCCAAAGGATATATTCTTTTTGAAGAGTAATTCAACAACAAATAAAATCACAAAACTGTACAAATTCTATAACCAATATTAAATCATAAAGAACAAAAGAAAGCTGGATGTGGTGGCACATGCCTTTAATCCCAGCACTCAGGCAGCTGGGGTAGAAGTCTTGTTGTGAGTTCTAGGCCAGCCTGAGACTAATTCCAGGGCAGCTTGGGCTAGATCAAGAACCTACTTAGGGAAAAAAAAATTAAGACTATTTTTTAATCTCACTTCAACATAATAGCATATCAACAATAACTGCATGATAAAGATGCATAAAATGTATGGGAAAATGCAATGACTGTTAGCACAGATGAGGTGATAAAGATACTGCAACTGTTGTTGCTTAATCTTCCATACACTTTCTCTTACAAATCTACAGTAAGCATGTCTTTATACCTTAATTGAAAGAAAAAGAAGGATCTAGACACTCCATGAGAAAAGGCTAATAGTGTCTATTGGCAGGGAGAAAAAGGCATGTGTGAAATTTTACTTTGTTACAAAACAGAATCCAAGTTACCATATTTGAAATCCTTGAATTTTCTAGCAGCATCTGTCGCACAGCTGATCCTCTCCCTCCATCTTCAACTCTCTCTCTTCACTTTGTTTTACATCACATCACACCCCATCTCATCAGCCACTTGTTCCCAATATGCTTTCCATGAACTTCCTTTGCTTACAGCTATCTACACCTTGCAAACCTCAATAGTTTAGTCATCTCTTTTCTTTAAGCCCACTCACACTCACTCAACCCTAGGTGATATCATCCAGTCCACCTATATTCTGATGATTCCCATAGGTATTTTCTTCACTCACATTTGACCTACAGTAGAGTAGAATTTGACCTTCCTGACTTACCTAACTTACTCCCAAGGCATTCCCAAAACACAGAACCTCTAATCACCCAACTGCCTAAGTTAAAACTCTAGAGCCAAACTTAACTCCTTTACCCACTGTCATCCCCATCAGCACCCAGCATATCACTGCTAGCTCTGAGGTTAAAACATCACTCACCTGGTCATTTACCATCTTCATAGCTAGCACTCTTCCACATCACCGCCATTTACCACTAAGTAGCACTGTGATAGGCTCTCAGTGACTCCTCTCCTTAAATATAGTTACCCTCTCATACAGTTACCACTATGATCCTTTGAAAATATTAAGTCCGATCATGTTAACTTTATTTTGTTCAAAACCCTCCAAAACCTCATCAACAAATTTTGGGGCCCACAACGTCCTATAATAGCCTTCCTTCTCTTCCCTTCTCTTCCCACAATGCTTACTCATTCTCCTCCACTCACATCAGCCTTTCCAGAAAGCAAGCAGGCAAGTACAGGCCTATCTCAGGACTTTTGCATGTGCTACTCCTTGTGCAGGGAAGACTCTTCCAGAACCCTTACAGCTCAGGACTCCCTCACTTCATACAGAGGAACCTTCTCTAGTCACCTTGTGCTAAATAGCATATAGTTCCATCACTACCCACTGACCCTGAACACTCATCTTTGAAACCTTATTCACTCCCTGACATGATCAATCTGCTTCTCCACTTGGGTATAAGCTCCACGAGTCTCAATCTAGGCTAGCCGATTCTATAATAGATACTCCTGAAATATTTGCAGAATCACAAGGAAAGGATAGGTCAGAAAAAAACAAACTTTGATAAGAGAGAGAAATATGTCTCCAGAGAAACACTGGAAGCACCAACATGAGAACTTGGAAGAACAAACTAAGAAAGCAATGGCTCACTCTGCACACACAGGCCACAACAGAACAGGCAAAGGAAGCACATGAAAGCTGCTACTCTACCTGAGGGAAAGAGAAATCAAAGAAGTAGATGAAGGCGAAAAATTCACTAGTTGGCACAAAAAAAAAATGAGCTGGTCAGGTGATGAGAGGTGACAAAATGAAAAATGCCAATAAATGCAGGCTCTTTATATTTGAAGTTCAGTAGTAAAAGAAAAAAGGAAATGAACAGCTAAAAGCAGATCGAAGAGATGGAAGGTATTTTTCTCGGTAGCGATAAACACAGGGGAGATAAGGTAGGGAGAGATCTTTACAAAGGAGATGAGGGAGGGAATGAGACAAGGCATAATGAGGCCAAAAAAAAAAAAAAAAAGGTAAGTGAACATAGTAAGAGTAAGGTGTGGGAAACTCAAGAGCCATCTAATAGCATCTGCATATACTAGAAAGTAAGCTGGAAGCTGACTGATGTCTTCTGGTCCTACTAAGGTTTCAATGTGTCTCGTCAAGGTCTTATCATCATTCAAAATTTTCTTGGTCAACAACCTATAAAATAACCAAAACTACATTTGATGTGTTTTTCAAAGGTCAAATTTACAAGAATGTACCCCTTTTTGTACCCCTGCTCCTCCTGACACACATGTCCTTCATCTCAGATGCAGGACTGCCATGTTGGCCAAGACCTTCATCAACTGAAGTATCTACTTATAAGCAAGCTCCCAGTATCTAAAATTCTTCTAAATAAATGGAGTCAATACAAAGTGCAGAATTAACCTAGTGTTTAGAAGTGTATTTGGAGCTGGACATGGTGGCACACACCTTTAACCTCAGCACTCAAGATAGGAGGATCACCATGAATTCGAGGCCACCCTGGGAACACACAGTGAATTCCAGGTCAGCCTGGGCTACAGTGAGACCCTGCCTCGAAACCATCCACCCCCAAAGAGAGAAAAGTATATTTGGTACATAAAAAGCTCTATAATTGTTACGCATTTTACCCCAATCCTCCCTCAAGTCACCAGTAACCAAAACTTATGCATTTATTCTGTCTTCTTTTCCTCAATTCTCTCTAAAACAAATCGGCCAGGGTACCTGAGTCAAGGCCTACAGACTGAGTTCAAGGCGATCTGGGGAAACTAGCAAATATCTATATCAAAAGTTTGGAAAGGGAAAAAAAAGAAAAAAAAAGTTTGGAAAGGGGCTGAAGAGATGGCTCAGTGGTTAAAGCACTTGCCTGCAAAGCCAAAGGACCCAAGTTTAATTCCCCAGTATCCATCGTAAAGCCAGATGCACTAAGCTGTGCATGCATGCATCTGGAGTTCGTTTGCAGTGGCAGAAGCCTGGGTGCAGCCATAGTCACTGTTTGCCTTCCCTGGGAAGGGGAAGGGGAAGGGGAAGGGGAAGGGAAGGGGAAGGGGAAGGGGGGAAGGGGGAAGGGGAAGGGGAAGGGAAGGGAAGGGGAAGGGGAAGGGAAGGGGAAGGGGAAGGGAAGGGGAAGGGGAAGGGGAAGGGGAAGGGGAAGGGGAAGGGGAAGGGGAAGGGGAAGGGGAAGGGGAAGGGGAAGGGGAAGGGGAAAGAAAGAAAGAAAGAAAGAAAGAAAGAAAGAAAGAAAGAAAGAAAGAAAGAAAGAAAGAAAGAAAGAAAGAGGCAAATATATTTGACAGGTCACTAGAAAGATACCATCAAACGCTTTTCAAAAACATTGTAAACAACCTAATTCAAATGATTAACTCTCAATATGAAGTTCTTACCCCAGTAATCAGTAGGCATTTTAAAGGTTTTTGTTTTCTGAAACACAGTAATTGAGACATCGTCTAGCTACTGACTCTGGCTAGCTTGGAACTTACTATATGGCCTGGTCTAGCCTTAGACTTCTCTAGGATTATAGGTATGAACCACCATGCACCCAGCTTTTTGCTGCTTGTGAGTTTGTATGGGGATCAAGTCTAGTGCTTTGAACATGCTAGGCAAGTGCTCTACTACTGAGCTACAAACCTGAACCTACACAGACTTTAAAATTCATTTAATTAATTTATTTGACAGAGCAAGAAAAAGAGGCAGATAGAGAGAAAAAAATGGGCATGCCAGGGCCTCCAGCCATTGCAAACTTAACTCCAGACTCATGTGCCAATTTGTGCACTAGGCCTTATGTGAATACTGGGGAACTGAACCTGGGTCCTTAGCTTTTGCAGGCAAGCACTTTAACCGCCCTATTCAGATTTTTAAAAACATGTTTAGGGCTGGGACTCTCAATATAGCTCATTTGGTAGACTGCTGGCCAAACACGCATGCAGTCCCTTGATCCCAGCACTACAAACAAATGAAGAGACCTGAACACTTCTAATATGTATCCTGCCTATTTTCCTTTCAAGTTATACAAAAATCTGTACACAATTACCACTTTGTATTACCACTTTGAAGTACTTTTTCTTATTTTAGTACCAGGCATCAAGCTAAATTAAAGTATTTTTTAAATTATTTATTTATTTGTGTGAGAGAGAAAACAGGTGCACTAGAGCGTCTAACCACCGCATCTGGCTTATGTGGGTACTGGGGAACTGAACCTGGGTCCTTAGGCTTCACAGGCAAGTGCCTTAACCACTAAGCCATCTCTCCAGCCCAAGTTAAGTTAATTTTTAAAAATTTTTTATTATTTTTATAAGAAAGAGAGAAAAAATGGGTGCACCAGAGCCTCTAGCCACTGCAAATAAACTCCAGATGCATGTGCCACCTTGTGCATCTGGCTTACTGAGTCCTTAGGCTTCACAGGCAAATGTCTTAATCACTAAGCCATCTCTCCAGCCCTAAGTTAATTTTTAAATACAGTATTTGTATTATCTGTTTGAGTTGCTTTTTGTCACAATATTTTTATTTATTTGAGAAAGAGAGAGAAAAAGAGAGAGAGAGATCATGGGCATGCCAGAGCCTCTTATCACTGCAAATGAACTTCAGCCGCATGTGCCACTTCGGTATTGGGCTTTATGTGGGTACTGGGGAATTGAACCAGGGCTGGTAGACTGTTTCAAGCAAATGTCTTTAACTACTGAGCCATTCCCCAATCCTCAATTTTTTATAACTATATTACTAATTTGAAGTACTTTCTCTAATTTTAGTATTTAGCACCAAGCTAAGTTAATCTTTTAAAAAGATTTTTATTTATTTGCAAGCAAAGAGATGAAGAGAAGGGAAGAAAGAGGGAATAAGCATGCCAGGGCCTACAGCCACTGCTTATGAATTCCAGAAGCACACACCACTTTGTGCATTTGACTTTTCATGAGTACTAAGGATTTGAAACCAGGGATGTTGGGCTTTAAAAGCACACATCTTTACTTGCTGAGCTATCTCTCCAGCCCCTTAAGTTAATCTTTTACATGATATCTGTAATACCAGGTTGGAACACTTTCTTTTACGTTAGTATTTGGTGTCAAGCTTAGTTAATCTTTTATACGGCATCTGTATTACCTATTTGAAATATTTTTTCTTACTTTAGTATCTGTTAATTTTCCTTCGTACGCAATCTTCCATTACTCCAATACTACTAATAGTGACTCCTTTTGCTATAATTTACTTGCTTTGAAATATTCTGAAGTATTATCTTTGTATGCTCACAAACATTTCAGCTTAATTTAGGAGAATTAGAGGTATTCCCATAGCTGTCTTAAAAAATAAGTATATTGAAGGGCATTTCACAAAGAAATGAATATGGGGTATAGTGTAACTGTTTCCTCAAGCTTTATATTCTCACACCCTCACACGACACAAAATACACCAAAACGTTAATGATGTTAACTCACAGGAGATTTTTTCCCTTTGGGGGGAGGGAAGGAAATGGGAGATTTAAAGGCTCTTGCTGGGCTGGAGAGATGGCTTAGCGGTTAAGCACTGGCCTGTGAAGCCTAAGGACCCCAGTTCGGGGCTTGACTCTCCAGGACCCACGTGAGCCAGATACACAAGGGGGTACATGCATCTGGAGTTCGTTTGCAGTGGCTGGAGGCCCTAACGTGCACATTCCCTCTTTCTCTCTCTACCTGCCTATTTCTGTATCTCTCTCTCTCTCTAATAAATAAATAAAACTTTTTTAAAAAAGGTTCTTGCTACATATATAGTCCACAACAGCATGAACTCCCCACCCTCCCGCCTCAGCCTCCTCAGTGGCTGGGATTATAATCATATACCACCACACTGGTTTTCCTCTTCTTTCTCATTTACATTTTCTAGTCCATCTTACACTAAAAATGTTTTCTTTAACACAATAATTCCTTGCCTGGCATGGTGGCACATGCCTTTAATCCCAGCATTCAGGAGGCAGAGATAGGAGGATCATTGTAAGTTCGAGGCCACCCTGAGACTAAATAGTGAGTTCCAGGTCAACCTGAGCTAGAGCGAGACCCTACACCTTGAAAAACTAAAAATTAATAATAAACAAATAAATTAATTAATTAAAATAAGAATGCCTCTAGCTGGGGAGATGGCTCAACAGTTAAAGCAAAGCCCAGTGGTAGAGGTTCAATTCCCCAGTACTTACATAAAGCCGGATGTACAAAGTGGCATGTGTGTCGAGTTCTTTTGCAGTGGCAAGAAGCCCTGGTACACCCACTTTGTCTCTCTCTCTCAAATAAATGAATAAAAAATATTTTTTAAAAAATTCCAGAGGCTGAGGCAGGAATATTGCTAAAAATTCAAGACTATCCTGTGCCACATTCCAAACATACTGTCTGTCTATATGTATGTATGAATACCTAGAAAAGGAAACTGAAAATATATACACTCAACGAAGATGTCCTGTGAAGGGGAAAGTGGTATTGGCATAATTTTTTAATTGAAGTTGTAGTTGTACTCATTTTTAGAGTTCCATCTAGTTCTACAAAATTTTTGAATACTAATGTCCAACTCCCACTTTCTCTCACACCTATCTCTGAACCTCAATTTCCACACCGAAGAAATGTAGGTATTAGTCCCCTTCTATGAAGGGTTGTTTTGAAATAAACCAATGTACCAAACATAGTGTATAGCATGCAAGGAACAAAATTTTAAATGATAGCCATTAATAATATTGAAAATAATCATGCATGTATTCTCAAATAGCTTTCTAGAGTCCTACGTGCCCTGTCATTTTACCCCTCCTGACTCACTGAACAATTACTTTAATGGCCAAAATTATTCTATTAAGCTAATATACTGAGATGGTAAGTGCTATCTAAAAATGTAATATATTGCGGCTGGGGAGATGGCTGAGAGGTTAAAGGCACTTGTTGCAAAGCCTGCCAACTCAGGTTCAATTCCCCAGCTCACATAAAGCAAAGTGGCACATGTATCTAGCATTCATTTGCAATAAGAGACCTTGGCATGCCATTGCACACATGCATGTGTATATATATAAAAAACAATAAAAATAAGTTAAAATTAACATTTTAACTAGTCATTAGCAGTAGGTAACAAAAGATGGGGTTAAATACCAAGTTAAACATTATTCTGAAGATGCCAAACAGATATTCAAAGCAAGTTCAGTAAGAATCTGGGGTTTGGGCACAAGCTGGATGTTAAAGGTATATATACTTCGTAGTTGAAGCATAAAAATTTTAAGTTAATACATAAATGATGTTACCACAAAAGTGAATAGACACAACTGTCAAAAACTTGTGACACTCCCATGTTTGTGGTCAGGAATTAAGCATAAAATGAAATGGAAAGAAAAAAAACAGGAAAGGAAGAGAACTGAGAGAGAGACCTATAAATCACGGAGCATATAGTAAATCATACCAAGAAGTAGACATGAACTGAGCTAAATGTCAGTGGTAAGTACAAGAAAAGACAAACGGCCTTTGGGTCTGGTAACAAGATAACAACTACTGTGGTCTTACAGGGTGTCAATGGTGAAATCCAGACTTCATAGGACAGACTGGAATACATGGGACAAAAGAATAATAATAATTCTTCAAGGAGTTTTACAATTAATAGAACAAAACAGAGCAGGATAAGTATAGTACTGACTAAAGGATGGTGTGTGGTGATTGAGATAGCTAACTGTAGAGGCTCTGATAGAAGAATGCTTTTATACTTCTTTTCTATTCTCCAGAACAGACAACACAGAGAACAAGACAGAGACTGCACACCACATAAACACAATCTATATCTGTGGCAAGCACACAGAAACCTGACTGCAAAGTACCGTCCTAGAAAACAACATCCTATAAAACACTGTCCTAGCCGGATGTAGTGGCGCACGCCTTTAATCCCAGCACTAGGGAGGCAGAGGTAGGAGGATCGCTGTGAGTTCAAGGCCACCCTGAGCCACAGTGAGACCCTACCTCGGAAAAAAAAAAACTGTCCTATAAGAACGTAAGTCATGAAATAATCATCTAAGTACAGGACATCACAATAAAGACGAAAAATGTACCCAAGTGGTTTTAAAACCTACTAGGCAACTTATGAAAGTAAGAAAAACACGCATATACACATTCTAAAATTTTCATTTGAATTTGTTCTACAGATTGCCCCAGGATTCTAAAACCAGGCAGACGAAAGACATTTTGCTATTCATAAGCATAGTCTGGAGTCTACTGATGAGTATACATTCTGTGCATGGAAGCTTCCGGGGAAGGGGAGTAGACAGAACTTGCTCAGGCTGATTGTTTAACTTTATCATTACTGCTCAGGTTTTTCTATGCTGAGCTAGAACATAGGAAATCACTGTCTTCGTTCATTTGCATAACTACAATTACATTCACTTGGATAAAAACTATTGATGGGGCTGGAGAGATGGCTTAGCAGTTAAGGGGCTTGCCTGCAAAGCCTAAAGACCCAAGTTCTATACCCCAGTACCCACATAAGGCAGATGCACATGGTAGTGCATGCCTCTGGAGTTTGTTTGCAGAGGCTAGAAACCCTGGCATGCCCATTCTCTCTCCCTGTTCTCTCAAATAATTTATAAAAAAAACTATAAATGATTGTATAAATGTAACACAACTCTTAAGGGAGACTGAAACTATAACTTAATGTAAGAAATTAACAGGGGCTGGAGAGATGGCTCAGCAGTGAAAGGCATGTACCCACACAAAGCCATAATGCACAAAGTGGCACATGCATCTGGAGTTTATCTGCAGTGGCTGGAAGCCATGCTCTCATTGACTCTCTCTTTCTGTCTCCCTCTCTTTGTCAAATAAATAAATAAATAATATTTTTATGAAAAAAAAAAAAACTTTGCCAGGCGTGGTGGCATCCCACCACCCAGCAATATGAAGCTGATTTTGACAAAATTGGTACTAGAGAGTGGGTTGTTGCTGAGCAATCAATCTGACCATGTGAATTTTGGTCTTTGGGAACTTGTGATGTAGGAATGGGAAACTTGGTGCTTGCAACTGAAGATGCCTTTTAGAGCAGCAAGCCAAGTATTTTGGACTATTCTGATAAGAATTTGAAAATGCTAAGTACAGAGAGAATTGTATTTGGAGGTCTGACTTATAAACTTTCTAAGGGGAAGGAAAGACTGCAGAGAACTTTGTTGGAACTGGGCTACTGCATAAGGACTGGCTGCATTTTGTTGTCCATGCCCAGAGAGTTTGATCAAGGTTTAATTTGTAATGGCTTGGCTAAAGATATGGGACTGAGAAATTGAAGATTTAAAGTTGGAAAATCTCAAGCAAGTTTAAGGCTACTGGCACTGAGATGGGTTGCTAAAGCTGCTATTGTTAAAGAAATATTACCATGATTAAGAAAGAGGGCCTAAACATAGTGCTGAGAAGAAGGGATGGAGGAGTGCCAAGCACTGAAACACTTCTGTTACACCCTCCAAGGCTCAGGGACCATTGTGGAAGAGGGGGCAGATAGAATGGAAGAGCCAAAGGAAGGGTATGACTTCTTACAATGCAACCGCCCAGACAGAAATTGGCCTCAATATCCATGACCTTGCAGTGCCTAGCAATACCTTAGCAAGACCCTCAAATATAGAAGAAAAAGATGATGACATCAAATTAAAAGACACTAATGGAGAGAGGGAGGGGATATGATGGAGATTGGAGTTCTAAAGTGGAATGGGGGAGGGGAGGGAAATATCATGTGGTTTTTGTATGTAAGTATAGAAGTTGTCAATAAAAAAATAATTAAAATAAATAAATGATAATAAAAAAAAAGAGGGCCTAACTGCTTTACATTGAAACAATGGAAGCTGGGTGTGGTGGTACATGCCTTTAATCCCAGCACTCGGGAGGCAGAGGTAGGAGGATCACTGTGAGTTCTAGGCCACCCTAAGACTACATAGTGAATTCCAGGTCAGCCTGGACTAGAGTGAAACGCTACCTTGAAAAACGAAAAGAAAAAAAAGGGGGGGGGGAAGGGAAGGGGGAGGGGAGGGGAGGGGAGGGGAAGGGAGGGGAAGGGAGGGGAAGGGAGGGGAGGGGATGCCTGAGTGAATGTGAAGCTGACTGTGGAATTGAGAGACTTAATTCCATAGCACCCATGGCATTTAGGGTCCCACTGTGAAACAACATAACTCCATAGTTCTTTTACAATATAGATGCATCTTTTGGGGGAACCCACTGGTAAGGACTTAATTTTGTAGATACTATGAAAGGAGCAGAGAAGGCTTAAATTTGGGGTCCCATTGGTAAGAATATAAATCCACAGTCTCCAAATAACATAGACTTCCTAGAATGTATCCTACCATAATCTACAAATGTTTTTTAAAAATGTATTTGAGAGAGAGAATGGGTGCACCACTGCCTTCAGATGCTGCAAATGAACTCCAGACACATGTGCCCCCAGTGTATATGGCTTATGTGGTTCCTGGGGAATTGAACCTGGGTCCTTTTGCTTTGCAGGCAAGGGTCTTAATGACTAAGCCATCTCTCCAGTCCCTAGAAAATGCTTTTGTGCAGGCTTTCTTGCTATATAAAAATGCTATGCCACCTCAGCACTCTTGGCTGCAATGATACCGCCTGTGCTTGAAGCCCTCAGGGACTTGCTCTTCTAGCTAAATAAAGATGCCAGAGAAGGCTACTGAGATTTAAATCAGGGTCAACATACTTAGACTTTTTTTTAATCTGTTTCTTTGACTTTTTCTATCTCATTGTAATATAAATTATACTAATTGTGATACACTGTTTAAATTCATGGTAAGCAAGTTCAAACCATGTGTCATCACACCTTGTCCTCAGGCAAATCGACAAGGGGCAATGACAAGCAGTATATGATTTTGGTTTCTCTGTATCTTCTCTCTTATCTAAGATCAATACCTAAAGCTTTGTTAGAATAGTTTCCAGACTCTGTGAGACAGAGAAAACAAGCACATATAAAAACAAACCAGATCTAACTAGGGTTGATAGCAAGTTAGAATTTTATGATTTAACAATATATGAATAGGTAATCTTAATTTGTTACATGGTATCATAAACAGAATTCAGATTTGTTATTGCTCAGTTTGTAATTCAGGTTTTATAAAGGAAAGACATTAAAGCCACTTAGAAGATTATTTGAGTCACAAGATTCTGTAGGGTGTGGTGGTACATACCTTTAATCCCAACACTTGAGAGAGAGAAATGACAGGATCTGAAGTTCAAAGGCAGCCTGCTTCTGAACAAGGACAAAAGAAACTCTTAAATCCCTGAGGCTACTCATCATGTCTTAAAATAGACGTCAAGATTTTATTCTGCTTTAGTTGACTTTTAATAAGATCAGTTCCAGGTGTGTTAAGTTCATTGGTAAAGACTATCTCCAGGGCCATTATCAAGTTTTACCTGTATTTATAAATCCATGCTTTTACAATGTATTTCACAGGATTTATTTTTTTTTAAGTCCCAAATCAACAGGTCATAAAGTCTAAAATTCAATTCACTGATGATTTTTGCTCATGATGACAATTTCAAAAACTGTCTTCAAAATGTTTAATCAAGGGCTGGAGAGATGGCTCAGTGGTTACAGTGCTTACCTGCAAAGCCTAAGGACTGGAGTTCAATTTCCCAGGACCTACATAACACCAGATGTACAAAGTGGTACATGCATCTGGAGGTAGTTTGTAGTGACTATAGGTACTGGTGTGCTTATACTTTCTATCTCCATATGTATCTGTCTCTTTCTTTCTCAAATAAGTAAATAAAATATTTTTAAAATGTTTAATCAAGTTGTTGGTAACAGGTTTTAGAAAAGAAATATCAGGCTGGAGAAGTTATTCAGTGGTTAAAGTTCTTGCCTGCAAAGCCTAAAGACCCGGGTTTGATTCCCCAGATACCCCAGCACCCACAAAAACCCAGAGTCACGAAGTGGCACGTGCATTTGGAGTTAATGTGCAGCGGGCTAGAGGCACTGGCTCTCTCTCTCTCTCTCTCTCTGGGTATAAATAAATGAATTAATTTAAAAAAAAAGAAATCTAACTTCATTCTTTTTTTTTTTTTTTTTTTTTTTTTGGTTTTTCGAGGTAGGGTCTCACTAGCTCAGGCTGACCTGGAATTCACTATGTATTCTCAGGGTGGCCTCGAACTCACGGCAATCCTCCTACCTCTGCCTCCCAAGTGCTGGAATTAAAGGCGTGCGCCACCACGCCCGGTGCATTGTAACTTTTGGTCTTGGGAAGACAGGAAGTTTTCCCATCTTCTGGTAACCTGGGTACTTTCTCAAGTTTTGAGAAACTCCATTCTTAATTCCTGGGAGGAAGTGAGTTAATTCCAAATTGTAATGCTATGATCTGTTATTTATAAACAATGTAATTTAAACAAACTATTAGATAACTGCTTGAAGCTCTGTCTATTGTATAGTTATAGGTAACAAAAATGATAAAACAGAAAATTGTTTTATGTTAATCAAAGTGTCTATAACTGCTATCTTAAGCCAAAAACAGTAAGACAGATTTGTCAAGGGTTATATTAAAACCAAACTGGTTTAGTTCAATAATGATCAAGTTTGGCTCTATTCTTAGGTGTGATCCACCTAACAATGTGATTTTTGTGAATTTGCTTTATTTATTTCTAACTTGCAAGATATATTCCCTGCGCCAGGATAACCACCTCATGCTCAAGTGATGTTCATCTGAGAAATATGATCTCAAGCTGTCGAACTTTCCCTGGGTGTTTTCAAACACAGGTACCAAAATTTTGTAGTGTCTTATTGTCTTTTCCTGACAATTTCTATGTCAAATCAACTGATCTGGATTTGCCGTATACTTGCAGCCATCAGATACTTAAAACAATAAGCCATGCCTGCTTTCTATGTTTCAGATATGACCTATACTGCCACAGGACACTAAACTTAGAAGTTATACAAAATAACTTTATGCTTTTGTGCCTTTTTTTTTAACTAGATCTGCTTCACTAATCAGATATACTGTATATCCACATCCTTCAAGGCTGGTATAACTTCCTTTTAATAACCATATGTAAAGACAAAAGCCAACTGGAGTCACTGGAGTTAAGAAAGCCAATATTTGGGCCTCTGCTCCCAGGTCAAAAGGCCACAGGAGATGATGAGACATTCTAACATGTTCTACACTGGCCTTCTGGTAAGTTGTCTGTCTTCCAGATCGTGGAGGACATGGAAACCCAAAGACTAAAAACCAGTATACAATCTGCAAGAGGAGAAAGAAGACAATCAAAACAGAGGGAAATTAGCCCTTCCGGTTTCCCAAAAGAGGGAAGGCCACTTGGTTGGCATTGCCCTGACTCATCCTAACAAATAACATTAGTACTGGAGAAGCAATAGAGTTCCTCCCAGGTCCCTAAGACTCCCTTGGAGAGCCACTACTGACCTCCAAAAGTACATCTTTTATTAAATTTTGTCCACTTGCTTAGTCTTGAACACTCACAGAGAAAAATAAAACCACAAATAAAGGAATGCCTTAAATATCATATGGATGTTCTATTAAGTCTATCAGAGATAGACACAGAAAGAGCTTTCCAAAATGGGAAACCAACAAAATACCAAGGTATGTTGGCCTCTCTCTAGTACTTCTAGCTCCAGTATAAGGGAGTACAACCATAGATATCAGGATGGTTATTTCCAAATCTGGAATACATATATGTGGATAACTCTAAACAAAGGTCACTTAAATCAAAAGGCTCCCTTATGCTGGGAACAATGATGAGTCCTACCTTATGCCAGAACATCATTTTCCTCCAACCATCAGAATGGTTTGTTACTGAAGGGGTTCTGAGGTCAAAAGTAGGTTGGGCAGCCCCTAATGACACCCAGTGGCTCTGTGGTACTAATCTTTGGCCCTAGCTATCACCTCAGGATGGATTAGAAGGTGCGCTCTGTAATTTCCTTGGATATAAGGGCAACATGTAAAAACCTTAGAGTGCCCAGCCAATTAACCTGTATTAAAACACCTATGGGGCTGGAGGCATGGCTCAGCAGTTAAGGCACTTGCCTGCAAAGCCTAACCACCTGGGGTTTGATTCCCCAGTACCCATGTAAAGGCAGATACACAAAGTGGTGCACGTATCTGGAGTTTGTTTGCAGCAGCTGGAGACTCTACAATGCCCATTCTCCTTCCCTTCTTCCCTCTCCTTGCAAATAAATAAAAAAATAATTTTAAAAAATCACCTATGGACTGGAGGGGTGGCTTAGCCATTAAAGCACTTGCCTGAAAAGCCAAAGGACCCAAATTCAATTCCCCAGGATCCACATTAGCCAGATGCATAAGGTGACGCATGCGTCTGGAATTCATTTGCAGTGGCTAAAGGCTCTGGCATACCCATTCTCTCTCTCTCCCTCCCTTCCTCTGTCCCTCCTTTTTTCTGTCAAATAAATAAATAAAAATAAAATAATTTTTTAAAATACCTATAGCTGGGCATGGTGGCACATGCCTTTAATGCCAGCACTCAGGAGGCAGAGGTAGGAGGATCACCATGAGTTTGAGGCCACCCTGAGACTACATAGTGATTTCCAGGTCAGCCTGAGCTAGAGTGAGACCCTACCTTGAAAAACCAAAATACCTATGAGCCAGGTGTGGTGGTGCATACCTTTAATCCCAGCACTCAGGAGGCAGTGGTAGGTGGATCGCCATTTATTCAAGGCCACCCTGAGACTACATAATGAATTCCAGATCAGCCTAGGCTAGAGTGTGACCCTACCTCGAAAAACAACAACAATAAAACACCCACTTATGGACTAGGAGCATTTTCTACTAGTATCATCATTTAGTCTCTGTTGACTTAGAATATGTCATCTGACACATAGAAACTCACTAAATATAGCCAAAAGGCTTTAAATGACACAGCTAAAGAAATCTCCCTTCTTCATTCTGAGGTTCAAATGATGAAAAAGACAATATGAAATCAGTGTGTGTGTGTGTGTGTGTGTGTGTGTGAGAGAGAGAGAGAGAGAGAGAGAGATAACTGATAACTCTACTAAGGTCTCATCTGCTTTACAAAACCTTCAGGAACAGATTCAAACCATGTCAGACACTAATATGAAATTCAGTCAACATCTCTGGGAGTAGATCAAGTCTGTTAAGGTAGAAAAAGATTATACCTATTATAACCCTTATAGGTATTCTGTTAATTTTTGAACCCTGTATACTCAGTTGCTGTTTTAACTGTATCTCTGCTTGTTTACAGTCAGCTCACACTCAGATGATCCTGAGACAATCGAACTCCATCTCCCCAGGTTCCCTCCATTGCTCTCCAAGGCCTAAAATTCTACAAGTATGGGACACTAAAGGCCTCCAGTTTGCTGTATATCCACTTCCCCTTAACTCCTTGCATTTTCCTCCCCAACATTTTCTTCCAGGACTGTCTTCCTGCACTTTACCAATGCACTTTTGGGGTCCCTTAGCTAGCACCACTGAAGAAATTTCACAACTGCCACACCCAATTACCCCAATCACATTGAAGAAGCCAGCTTGGTCTCCACCCCAATTTCCTAAAAGCACTTATGGTTACTTCTTCAGGGGGAGACTGAGGCAGTTTACGGTGACTGGGCCCCAAAAGCAAAAAGCAGGAATGTCTTTGGGCCTGTCCTTGCATCCCCACTTTGCTAAAGATCAGAGAAGAATGTGGCTTCTTCTATCTCTGTCTAAAGAAGTTATATAGATTTGTTTTTGCTAACAACCTGAGCCCCTCCCTAGAAAAGGCATTCAGGAAGGTTTCCAATATGATCCTAACAATTATAGTTGGTTAAGCTCAGCCCCAAAACATGGCATCATGGCTGGCAGCTCAGCCCCCATTCAGAATCTATAAATGACCCCAACTTGAGTCACAGGGTGGGCTTTACTCCCCTGGCCTCCTTCATGGTGGGAATTCTCCGTACTTCTTCCTCTTTTCCTCTCTTTAATATAGTCTCTTAAATAAAGATTTTTTTTTCCCCAAGTCTATTTTTTCACAGGCACAATAAATGTAACAATTGCAATATTTACTAATGAAAAAAAAAGGCACAGAAGCAGTAGGGATACAGCTCAGTGATAGAGCATCTGTCTGACATATACAAAGCCCTGTCTTCCATACTCAGTACTAAACCCACAAAAAAAGAACAACAAACAAACAAACAAAAAAAAAAAACACAGAAAAAGAATGATGCAGTAATATATTTCCTAAAACAGCTAGATCAACACTTAAAGGCTAAATTCTATTCACTGCACTGTTTTATGAAAGAATAAAAAGCAATCATAAGTGTCCAAACTTTTAGCTTACTGAAAATGAATAATTATTTCCTACATTGTTGTATAAGTATTTCTATATTAACATTAACAACATTTGTCAATTAACCAAGGTCTTTGACAATTTTCCTGTCAACACTGTCAAAATTTTTTAGCAAGGTGTGGTGGTGCATGCCTTTAATCCCAGCACTCAGGAGGCAGAGGTAGGAGGATCCCTGTGAGTTCCAGGCCAGTTTGGAACTACAGAGTGAATTCCAGGTCAGTCTGAACTAAAAAGCGAGACCCTACCTCGAAAAAAAAATTTTTTTTAATTTTTACTTATTTACTTATTAAAGACAGAGAAAGGGGGAGAGAGAGAGAGAATGGGCATGCCATTCTAGCCACTGCAAATGAACTCCAGATGCATGCGCCACCACATACATCTGGCTTACATGGGTACTGGAGAATCGAGCCTCAAACCAGGGTCCTTAGGCTTCACAGGCAAGCGCTTAACTTCTAAGCCATCTCTCCAGCCCCCCAAAAGTATTTTTAAAAGTAACTTCCAGGTAAGACAGTGGTGCAGTAGCCACACAAAGCGGCCTAGGGAGGGAAATAAGCAAAAAACAGCAAAATATACTCTTGTACTGAAAAGTGAAGGTGTACAATCAACCACAGCAGAGAAGTAAGGAGAGACCCGGAGCTTCTACCAAGGAGGAATCCAGCCAGAACCCCACCCGGCGCCAGCAGCATGGGTCCATGCAACCACCCAGCCTGGTGCAGAGCTGCAGAAGCTAGGTGAAGGGATTTTCTACTCAAACCAGACCCATGCAAAGTCAAGACGATTGAAGGGGGAAGGCAGCAGGGATCAGCTGAGCAGCTGATGAAGGAGAACACAACCAGGACCAGATGAGCAGCTCTAGTACAACTTCAAGCATCCTGCACAGCCTCCCTTCCCCAAAATGCCAGTGCTATGAACCATCAGAGAACTCATCCATCCACCAGCCACACAGCATCCAGCACAGGCCATCAGAACACCAGATCCAGCAACCCAAGCAGTCTAACCAAGTCCACAGTGCAACAGAGAGGTATCAAGGTGGACACTCAGCATAGGTGAGATTGGAAGCCATCCCAAAAAGTAAGAGGGTCTACTTACACAAAGCCAGGTACATAGGCCTGCACTGAATTGCTAATCTCACCTTCCATGTCAGAGCAAAATAAAATAAAATAAAACTCAAGAATAAAAAAGAAAATCAGTAAGTACTTTAAGTACTCTGCTGCTATAACAACAAAGTAGTAGACATTTTACAACTGGATATTCTCTACAGGCAATGTTACACACATACCTCAGTGACTACATATGGCAACACTTGTGATTTTAAAAAATAAAATAGCCAGGTGTGGTGGCACACACCTTTAATCCCAGCACTCAGGAGGCAGAGATAGGTGGATTGCTATGAGTTCAAGGCCACCCTGAGACTACATAATGAATTCTAGGTCAGCCTGGGCTAGAGTGTGACCCTACCTCGAAAAACAAAAATAAATAACATAAAGGACAGTGTGAACATCAAAACCAAAGCTGAGGCTAGAGAAATGGATCAGCAGTTAAGGTGCTTGCCTGCAAAGCCTAATGATCCTAAGACTCGGGTTGGATTCCTCAGTACCCACATAAAGCCAGATGCACAAAAGTCGCACAGGCATATGAAGTTTGTCTGCAGTGATTAGAGGCCCTGGTGTGCCCATTTTCTCTGTCTTCTCTCTTCCTACAAATAAATAAAATATATTTTTAAGGTGGGTGTGGTGGCGCACGCCTTTAATCCCAGCAATTGGGAGGCAGAAGTAGGAGGATCGCCGTGAGTTCAAGGCCACCCTGGGACTACATAGTTAATTCCAGGTCAGCCTGGGCCAGAGTGAGACCCTACCTAGAAAAAACAAAAAACAAACAAACAAAAAAATATATATTATTTTTTATATATATATACATATATACATATACATATATATATATATATACATACATACATACTACATACATATACATATATGTATATAAAAACCAAGCAGGGCATGATGGCACATGCCTTTAATCCCAGCACTTGGGGAATAGAAGAAGTAGGAGGATCACTGTGAGTTTGAGGCCAGCCTGAGACTTTAGAGTGAATTCTAGGTCAGTCAGGGCTAGAGTAAGAACCTACCTTGTAAAAACAAAATATAAAAAAAATCAAGGTCATGATCCAGGTCAGTCTGGGCTACAAACTGAAACCCTGATAAGAGGGAAGAAAAGAGGAGAGGACAGAGAAAGAGGAGAAGAGGGAATGGGAACGAGGGAGACAGACAGAAATAAAAAAGGAAAAGAATCAGTACCACAAAGAATATTTTAAATTCGTTACGGAAATTTAAAAGACTAGATCACCCTCCAAAAGAAAACATATGTGGCCAGGCGTGGTGGTGCACGCCTTTAATCCCAGCACTTGGGAGGCAGAGGTAGGAGGATCGCCGAGAGTTCGAGGCCACCCTGAGACTACATAGTTAATTCCAGGTCAGCCTGGACCAGAGTGAAACCCTACCTTGCAAAACCAAAAAAAAAAAAAAAAAAAAAGAAAAGAAAAGAAAGAAAGAAAAAGAAAACGTATCTGAAATCTCTGATCCCTGGATGTGACCATTCCACCAACTTCTAATTCTGAAATTGGCAATCAAATGTTCATTTTGTCCCTTTCACCTCTCTCTGGTAAGAGCTATATGCTACTAGGTAATGAATTAAGTGTAAAAGGAAAAATAATTTAAAAATCACCACCTGGGGCTAGAGAAAGGGCTTAGCAGTTAAGGCACTGGTATGTGAAGCCTAAGAGCTCATGTTTGAATCTCCATGCTCCACGTAAGCCTGATGCACAGTGACACAAGTGCACAATGTCACACATACACACAAAGGGGCACATGAGTCTGGAGTTTGTCCGCAGCAGCTGAAGGCCCTGGCGCACACATGTGTGCGCATTCATTCTCTCCCTCTGTCTCTCTCTTTCTCTCTCTAATAAATAAATAAAATAACCACTTGGTTACAAATGGATTTAGCCACACATCACCAATGGATGCATGAAAGTGTTAGAAAAAAGAAAGAACATCTGGTTATTACTACCTTAATGTAGTAAACAAATTGAAAGAATTTTGTGGGCTAGAGATGGTTCAGTGGATAAAATGCTTACTGTGCAACCATGACCACCTGAATTTGGATCCCCAAGTCACATAAAACCAGAATCTGTAGCAGGCATACCTGAGAAGTACAGACAGGAAAATCTCCAGGAAGCTTATGGACCAGCTAATGTAGTGCATGCAGTGGTGAAGGATGAGACACCCTTCCTCAAACAAGTGCAAGGCGAACAACAACATTCCAGGTTGTCCTGACTCCCACATGTATGCAAGAGCACATGCACACCTAAAGGCAGGCAGGCATGCACGCAAGCACACACACACAGTTTCACAATTAAACATTAATTTCTGATACATAATATTAACTCCACAGCTTTAGCTAGAAAGTTCTTGTGAAGTATGTTTAACCTGGCTCTAACCAAGCTTCCTAAGAAAAATAAAATAAAACAACCAAAATTGTGGCATCACAATTTTAAAAACCATGAAACATTCAGTCTTTCATCATCAAAAAGTACCAATAAAAGGGTGGTTCCAAAACCTTCAAAAATATATCTAAATCCATACTATATGCCTGATAGCATCGTGATTTGGACAAACTAGATGAAAAGCTGTAATCTGAATTTAGAAAGCATATATTAGATTTTAGGTGTAGTTATGGTAGGTACTGTGCATGAGTCCTTTTTGGGAGAAAGCATGGTGTAGTTCAACTATATGGATGGACTGGATGAACTGGGAAACTTCATAAATGAATACATCAAATACAGCAAAACATAAACAGATAGGTGTTCAACCCTGATGGAGGATAGATGTGTATATGCCTCACTATCTGTGCACCAGTATGCAATACAAACTTAAATAAGAAAAAGCTTGGGCTGGAGAGATGACTTAGTGGTTAAAGCATTTGCCTGCAAAGCCAAAGGACCCAGGTTTGATTCCCCAGGACCCAAGTAAGCCAGATGCACAAAGTGGTGGTGCATGCATCTGGAGTTCATTTACAGCAGATGAAGGCCCTGGCACCCATTCTCTCCCTCCCTTCATCCCTCCCTTCCCTCCCCCTCTCTCTGTCTCTCTCACTCTCACTCTTCCCCCCTCAAATAAAATAAATAAATAAATATTAAAAAAAGAAAAAGAAAAGGCTTAATCTAAATAGCTTAGCTATTAGCCACTTAAAGTGGCTTTAGAAAGGATATACAAGCTAGTAATTTTTTTTGAAGGAAAAGATAAAAAAGGATATACAAAAGAAAATTTTTATTGCAAAATTAACATATGCCAGGCATGGTGATGCATGCCTTTAATCCCAGCACTTGGGAAGCAAAGGTAGGAAGATAATTGTGAGTTCAATGCCAGCCTGAGAGACTGCATAATGAATTCCAGGTCAGCCTGAGCTAGAGTGAGACCCTACCTCGTTTAAAAAAAAAAAACCTCTACATTATAAAGAAACACTAAAAAGAAAAAAATCAGCGCGATGCAATTCTACCAAAAATTGTAAATCCATGATGTCCAGTAACGTTTTAGATGAAATGCCTGACGAAGATTTCAAAAAAAAATGGTTATATCTATGCTCAAAGAAAACAAATTCCTGAAGGAATCCCAAAAGAACACAGGAAACCAACTTAATGAAATAAGGATGTCAATATAAGACATGAGTAAGGAAACAGAAATAATGAAAAATTACCAATCAGGGCTGGAGAGATGGCTTAGGGGTTAAGGTGCCTGCCTCCTAAGCCTAAGAATGTTGGTTCCAATCTCCAGCGGTTCCAATCTCCAGGTCCCACGTTTAGCCAGATGCAAAGTGACGCAAGGGCACAATGCCACACTTGATCACAAGGGGGCGCACGCATCTGGATTTCATTCACAGCAGCTGAGAGACGGCTGGCGCACCCATCTGTCTTCCTCTCCCTCTCTCCCTCTCCCTCTGTCTCTCTCCAAAAAAATAAAAAATAAAAAATAAATTACCAATCAGAAATACAAGAAAATACTTTTCTAAAAAGAAAATCAGAAACAAGAACAAAAGGGCTGGAGAGATGGCTTAGTGGTTAAGGCGCTTGCCTGCAAAAGCCTAAGTACCCAGGTTCAATTCTCCAGGTCCCATATAAGCCAGATGTACAAGGTGGCGTATGCATGTGGAGTATGTTGCAGAAGCAAGAATCCCTGGCATGCTCATTCCCTCTTTCTTCCTCTCTACTTCTATGTCTCAAATAAAAATAAAAATACAAAAACAGGAAAAAAGAAAAAACTAACAAAAAAGTAAGCTAAGAAAGTCAATGCTTAGATGTTTCCATGATTAGCTTAAGTTTAGCTTGAAACAAAATATGCTACTTATAAAAATCCTGTTCTAACACTTTAAATTTTTCCATTCAAAAACTCAGTGAGGACTAGAGAGATGGCTTAGTGGTTAAGGCGCCTGCCTCCTAAGCCTAAAGCCTCTGGTTCCAATCTCCAGCGGTTCCAATCTCCAGGTCCCATGTTTAGCCAAATGCAAAAAGTGACACAAGGGCACAATGCTGCACTTGACCACAAGGGAGCGCACACATCTGGATTTCATCTGCAGCAGCTGAGAGGCTGCTGGCGCGTCCATCTCTACCTGTCTTCCTCTCCCTCTCTGTCTCTCTCCAAAAAATTTAAAAAAAAATTTTTTTTTAAACTCAGTGAATTTTGAGCTTATATGTCCAAAATCTTTTCATGTAGTAATATATCCTAT
Organism: Orientallactaga sibirica; assembly: GCA_036365145.1. NCBI lineage: Eukaryota > Metazoa > Chordata > Mammalia > Rodentia > Dipodidae > Orientallactaga > Orientallactaga sibirica. The sequence continues at coordinate 29,467,905 of JAEOAD010000006.1, forward strand.
TAGTTTAAAAGAAAAACAAGAACACTGAAAGCAGGAGCACTCTAATTCACAAGCATGTGTGTGTATTTGATGGGAAAAATGAGAATTACAGTTCAGTAGTTAGAGCCTACAGTGAGTTCCTTCCACTTGAATGTATGTTCTATTATTATTATTATTATTATTATTATTATTGCCTATTATAATCACTTAACTCCATTATTACAGTAAACTGAACTTAAAACAGAACGACAAAATGGTACTCTATTCTTTTCACAAGAGCTAGGAAATGGAACCAGTCTAGATGCTCATCAACTGATGAATGGATAATGAAGAGGTGGTACATTTACACAATGGAGTTTTATTTAACTGTGAAAAATTAAACCATGAAATTTGGAGAAAAATGGGTGGAACTAGAAAATTTACACTAAGTAAGGAAATTCAGGGTTAGAAGTCAAATGCCGCAGGTTCTCTCCCATATGTGGATCCTAGCTTTAAATGTTTAGATTTGTATGTGAGTTGGAGAAAAGGTCAGTAATAGCTAGAAAGGGAGGGAGAGAGACTGAAGGGTATAGCAGCTATGTAAGCAAAGGGGCAGAATACTGGGGGTGAAGGGTCTAAGTGGGCTCAGGCGAGGGGATAGAGAAGAAGAGGTGAGAGTTAACCAAAATAAAAGATATTATGAATAAGTAATATGGAAACCTACTTCCTTGCCAAAAAAAAAAAAAAAAGAGTTTGATAGGTGTAAATGAAATTGGGAAATATGGTAAAAGAATACAGGTGACGTGGATGGTAAGACCCTATTGCTGAAGACTCCACACGCTTGGGCTGCAAGGTCACTGAGAAATCTTGATGGAGTTGAGCTGAAAACTTTCTCCCTGTAGACCAGCTGACAGAAAGCATGCAGCTCCATGAGAGAGAGAGAAATCACCAGTAGAGATAAACAGTGGATGAACACTACAAGCCTTAAAGTTGGGCGAACCAGGCCAATGGGTACAATAGTGTTATATGCAAATAGTGTTTGGCTAAATGCATGTATCATGCTCACCAAACTGCCCAGTAAGTACTTGTCTTAATGTTCAAACCTATATATTAATGCTACTCTCACTTTTGGTTAGAGAAGCTTCTCTTTTCAGATGGCAGTGACTCCTGGGATGACTTAAAAGAAGTGAGAGAGGAGTGCTCAGCACTAAAATATCTCTATCACATCTTCCAAGGCTCAGGGTCCACTGCAGAAGAGGTGGCAGGAAGAATGTAAAAGCCAAAGAAAGGATAGGACTCTTTACAATGCACTCTTCTAGACACAAATGGCCTGGATATCCATAACCTCACATTGCCTGACACTACCTACACAAGACCAGTATAACAGAAGGAAAAGATGATGACATCAAAATAAAAGAGACTGATTGAGAAGGGCAAAGGATATGATGGGGAGTGGAGTTGTGAAAGGGAAAGTGAGGGGGGAGGAAATTATTGTCTATACTTATGGAAGTTGTGAATAATAATATTTTAAAAAGTTAAGCATAGTGGCACATGCCTTTAATCCCAGCACTTGGGAGGCAAAGATAGGATCACCATGAGTTTGAGGCCACACTAAGACTACATAGTAAATTCCATGTCCGCCTAAACTTGAGTGAGACCCTATCTCAAAAAAACAAAAAATAAAAATGAATAAAATTAAGAATACAGGTTACATGGAAGCGAAAGTAGGGCTATTAAGAGGATGGAGGAGATCAAGGGAAGGGGAGTTAAGTTAGCAGAAACAAGTACGTATGAAAGCACCATAACAAACCCCACTATTTTAAAAAACTAATTTTAGGGATTGAGAGATAGCTTAGCAGTTAAGGCACTTGCCAACAATGCGAAAGGACCCAGGTTCAATTCCCCAGTACCCACGTAAAGCTGAATGCACAACATGGTGCATGCATCTGGAGTACATTTGCAGTGGCTAGAGGCCCTGGCATGCCCATTTTCTATCAGCCTCTCTTTCTCTCTCTCAAATAAATAAATGAAGTATTTTTAAAAAATTATTTTAGGACTGGAGAGATGGCTTAGCAGTTAAGGCACTTGCCTGCGAAGCCCAAGAATGCATGTCTGAATCTCCAGGTCCCATGTAGCCAGGCACACAGTGAAGCAAGCACGCACAGTCACACATGTGTCTAGAGTTCATTCATAACGGCTGAATGGTCCTAGAGCACCCATTCTCTCCCTCCCAAAAAAAAAAAAAAAAAAAAAAACTAATTTTAAGCCAGGCGTGGTGGTACATGCCTTTAATCCCAACACTTAGAACACTTAGGAGGCACAGATAAGAAGACTGCCATGAATTCAAGGCCACCATGAGACTACATCATGAATTTTAGGTCAGCCTGGGCTAGAGTGAAAAACAAAAAAACAAAAAAACAAAACAAAACAAAAAAACTAATTTTATATCTTATTTATTTTTATTTATTTACTTGTCAGAGAAAGAGGGAGGGATAGAGAGACAGAGAGAGAGAATGGGTGCACTAGGACCTCCAGCCACTGCAAACGAACTCCAGGCATGTGTGCCCCCTTGCGCATCTGACTAACATGAGTCCTGGGGAATCGAACCTGGGTCCCTTGGCTTCACAGGCAAATGCCTTAACCGCTAAGCTATCCCTCCAGCCCACCACTAATTTTATAAAAATAAAGTGGAAGTATTTTTTTAATGTATATAAGGTAACACTTTTAAAAAGAATTTTTGATCAGTGCATTCTAAGAAAGTTGTTATACAATTAATTTCATGAATAATTTTAAAAATAAAAGTATTTGGGGGCTGGAGAGATAGCTCAGTAGTTAAAAGAACTTGCTTATGTAAAATCAGAATAATATAAATAAAAAATATATATTGAAAAAAAAAAAAAAAAAAAGAACTTGCTAGCAAAGCCTGATGTACCCCAAGTGCACACAGTGACACATATCTGAAGTTCGTTCGCAGTGGCAAGAGGCCCTGCTGCACCTATTTCTCCTTCTCTCTTTCCTTGAAAATAAACATTTTTAAAATGCAAATATTTTACAGAGCATTTTTAGCATTTTACAAAGTTTTAAACGCATTTATAGTAGTGTCATTAATATATATGCATGCCATTAATCCCAGCACTTGGAAGGCAGAGGTAGGAGGATCGCTATCAGTTCAAGGCCACCCTCAGACTACATAGTGAATTCCTGGGCTGTCTGGGCTACAGTGAGACCCCACCTCAAAAAAACAAAAAATAGTAATAATACTTTTATGTACTACTATACAAGGTACATTAGTTTAGTACACTAGAGTGAGCATACATATGCACACTCAAGTCTTACTTATAAACTTATGCAGTGAAAAAGTTGACTGGGGGTCTAAAGAAATGGCTCAGCAGTTAATGGAGCTTATTTGCAAAGACTGATGGCCAGAGATTTGATTCCCCAGTAGCCATGTAAAGCCAGATGCACAAAGTAGCACATGCATTTGGAGTTTATTTACAGTGGCAGGCAGCCCTGGCATGTTCATTCTCATTCTCTCTCTCCTTCCGTCTCTCAAGTAAATACAAATAATTAAAAATATATTTTTAACAAACTTGACTTGTTCATATACATTATTAACTTAATAAAAGAAGTTTCAAGTAAGTAAACAGTAACTTTGACATCCACTGCCTTTAGTATTAAACTCTACTGAAAACTCAATTTCTCACCAAAAAAAAAATTTTTTTTTTTTTTTTTTGGTTTTGCAAGGTAGGGTCTCACTCTGGTCAGGCTGACCTGGAATTCACTATGTAGTCTCAGGGTGGCCTCGAACTCTCGGCGATCCTCCTACCTCTGCCTCCCGAGTGCTGGGATTAAAGGCGTGCGCCACCACGCCCGGCAAATTTTTTAAATTAGCAATTATTTTGCGCTCTAGGACAAGAGATCTGGATCTTTACAAACTGAAATCTATGTTCTATTCATTATGGGTAAAAATAGAATACACACTCTAGAAAAGATGTTTGCCACACAAAGCAAGAATCAGGTCTGAAAACAAGCCAAGTACTCAAAGCTCCCAGTAATAAGAGTAGGGACAAGGCAGGCACTCACAAAGTGCACTACAGAAGTGATGTTTGAAACTAGTCATTGTCACTCTGTATCTATTTAGCCAGATGCTTTCTAGCTGAGGATCCAGTCAACCATTAGAAAGACTATGCTTTCCAGGGGCTGGAGAAGATGGCTTAGCGGTTAAGGTGTTTGCCTGCAAAGCCAAAGGAGCCTGGTTCCATTCCCCAGGACCCACATAAGCCAGATGCACAAAGAGGCACATGCGCCTGGAGTTCATCTGCAGTTGCTGGAGGCTCTGGCACACCCATTCTCTCTCTCTCTCCCTCTCTCTCCCTCTCAAATAAATAAATAAAATATATTTTGAAGGGAAAAAAAGGAAAGACTATCACTATGCCTTTTTTTTTATACCTGATTTTAACCTGTTATTATAGAGACATAGTAACAAAAACAGCATGGTACTGGCACAAAAATAGACATGGAGATCAATGGAACAGAATAGAGGACCCAGATGTAAGGGCAGCTACAACCACTTGATCTTCAACAAAAATGCCAAAAATACTCACTGGAGAAAAGACAGCCTCTTCAAGAAATAGTGCTAGGAAACTGGATATCTATATGTAGAAGGATGAAAATAGAACCTTATTTCTCTCCATTCACAAGAACTAAGCATGAATGGATCAAGGACCTTAATATCAGATGAGACACTCTGAAACTACTAGAGGAAAAAGTAAGGTAAACCCTTCAACATATTTGTATAGGCAACGACTTTCTGAATATAACCCATTGCTCAGGAAATAAAACCACTAATCAACCACTGGGACCTCATGAAATTAAAAAGCTTTTATACAGCAAAGGACACTGTGAATACAGCAAAGAGATAATCTACAGAATGGGAGAAAATCTGACAGAAAACTAATATTCAGGATATATAAAGAATTCAAAAAACTAAATAAAACTGGGGCTAGAGAGGTGGCTTAGCAGTTAAAGCCTCTGCCTGTAAAGCCAAAGGATCCCAGTTCAATTCTCCAGGACCCACATAAGCCAGATGTACAAGGGGCACATGCATCTGGAATTTGTTTGCAGTGGCTAGAGGCCCTGGCGTGCCCATTCTCTCCCTCTCTCTTTGCCTCTTTCTCTCAAATAAATAAAATAAAATAATAAAATAAAGTGAAGTGAAATGAAGTGAAAACTAAATAATACGAAATCAAACAACCCAATTTGAAAACGGTCTATGGGGGCTGGAGAAATGGCTTAGCAGTTAAGACATTTGCCTGTGAAGCAAAGGACCCAGGTTCAATTCCCCAGGACCAATATAAGCCAGATGCACAAGGTGGTAAATGCATATGAAGTTTGTTTACAGTGGCTGAAGGTCCTGGTGTGTCCATTTTCTCTCTATCTGCCTCTCTCTCTCTCTCTCTCTCTCTCTCTCTCTCTCTCTCTCTGAAATAATTTTTTTTTTCAAAAAATGGTCTATGGAACTAAATTGAGAGTTCTCAAAAGAAACACAAATTGCATATAAATATCTAAACAAATATTCTACATCCTTAGCCATGAGGGAAATGCAAATTAAAACCACTCTGAGATTCTCTCTCACTCTCCTGTAAGAATTGCTATTATCAAGAAATCAAATGGCAATAAATGCTGGCAAGGATGCGGAAAAGAAGGAACCCTTCTACACTGCTGGTGGGATGATAATCTGGTCCAGCCATTGTAGAAATCAATGTGGAAGTTCCTGAGACAGCTAAAAATAGATTTACCATATGACCCAGCTATACCATTCCTGGGCATGTATCCTAAAGACTCATCATACTACCTCAGAGATATTTGTACATCCATGTTTATTATCTCTCTACTCACAATAGCTAGGAAATGGAACCAGCCTAGATGTCCCTCAACTAATGAATGGATAATGAAGACGTGGTACATTTATACAATGGAACTGAATTCTATTCAGCAGTAAAGAAAACTGAAATTATGAAATTTGTAAGGAAATGGATGGACCTGGAAAGAAGTACAATTAATGAGGTAACCCAGGCCCAGAAAGCCAAGCACCACATGTTCTCTCTCATATGTGGATCCTAGTTACAAATGTTTGGACTTGTATGTGAGTTGGAGTAAAACTCGGTAGCAAAGGCCAGTAAGCTAGAAAGGGGCTATAAAGGAGGGAGGAGAGGTGCGGACTTAAGGGGATGGGATGGGATGGGATGGGATGGGATGGATGTATAAGAACAGATTACTGGGAGTGGAAAGGCCTAAGTGAGGTCAGGGGAAGAGACTGAGTAAAAGAAGGGAGGGGGAGGGTTAATCAAAATCTAAGAGGGTATGAATAAGTCATATGGAAACCTACTTTTCTGGACAATGGCATATCCAGAAGCCATACACTGTTACTACAAAATTTTCAGTGCTAGGGATGGGATACCTTCCAGTACATTGTTGGCCAGGGAAGTCTCTGATGCCCCAAAACATTACAGGCCATTGCCGAGGCTCTTGGTTTCCCATTAGGAATAGACAGTGAGACCCTAGTGCTGAAGACTCCACATGATTGGAATGCAAGGTCACTGAGAAATCTTGCTGGAGCTGAGCTGAAAACCTCCTCTGTGTAGACCAGCTAACAAAAAGCTGGAAAAAGTTATGCTGCATGCAGCTCCATGGGAGACAGAGAAGTCATCAGTGGAGATAAACAACAGTGTACACTACAAGTTGGGCCAGCCAGGCCAAATGAGCCAACAGGTGCAATAGTGGCATATCTGTTATGGGGGAAACCAACTGCTCTCTAATTGGAATGGAGGCCCACCCCATGGGAGGGAATATATGCCTGATACTGAAAACCTATTTAGGGGGAAGTCATGAGCCCTGCTGGTGTCTAGCTTAATGCATATATTATGCTCACCAAACTGCCTGGTAAGCACTTTTCTTAATGTTCATACCCATATATTAATGCTACTCTCATTTTTGGTTAGAGAAGCTTCTCTTTTCAGATGGTGGTGATCTCTGGGATGACTCAAAAGGCACCACAGTGCTAAGAAATGACAAAGAAGTGTTCAGCACTGAAACATCTCTATCACACATTCCAATGCTCAGGACCCATTGCCGAAGAGGTAGTGGGAAGAATGTAAGAGCCAAAGGAAGGGTAGAACTCCTTACAATGTACTCTTCCAGATACAAAACAGCCTGGATATCCATGACCTTGCAGTGCCTGGTACTACCTACACAAGACCATCATAAAAAGGAGGAAAAGATGATGACATCAAAATAAAAGAGAAACTGAATGAGGTAGAGAGGAGATATGATGGAGAGCGGAGTTGTGAAGGAGAAAGTGTGGGGGGGAATTATCATGGTTATTGTCTATAACTATTGAAGCTGACAATAATAAAAAAATTAAAAAAATTTTTAAAAGAAGCTGAGACAAAAATCTTGGAATTCTAGTTCAGTCTGAAATATGTAGAGTCCAGACTTGCAAGGGCTACAAAGCAAGACCCTGTCTTCTCAAATACATATACATAAAGGAGGGGGGGGTGAAGATAGATGACAGAGGAGACGGAGGAGGAAGGAAAATAAGCAGGAGACTGAAAGGAATTAGCCACGAAGAATTTAAATGGCAGAAAATAATGACTGAGGGCTGGAGAGATGGCTTAGCAGTCAAGGTGTCTGCCTGCTAAGCCTAATAACGCCACTTCCAATCTCCAGGTCCCATGTTTAGCCAGATGCAAAGTGATGCAATGCTGCACTTGCCCACAAGGGGGCACACGCATCTGTAGTTCATTCACAGCAGCTGAGAAGATGCTGGCGCACCCATTCTCTTATCTGTCTCCCTCTCCCTCTCTCTGTGTCTCTCCAAAAAAAAAAAAAAAGAAGAAGAAGAATGACTGAATATAAAACATAAAAGATGGGCTGAAGAGATGGCTTAGTGGTTAAGGCGCATGCCTATGAAGCCTAAGGATCCCAGTTCAATTTTCCAGGTCCCACATAAGCTAGATGCACATGGTGACACATGCATCTGGAGTTCATCTGCAGTGGCTAGAGGTCCTGGTGCACCCATTCTCTCTCCCTCTCCCTTTCTCTGTTTCAAATAAATAAATAGATAGATAAATATCTTTCAAAACATAAAAGATGGCCATCAACAACATATTATATGTTTTCAAAATGTGCCATCACAAGGTATACTTTTTTATAAAACATCTTATGGCCAAGTATAGTGGTACAGACCTTTAATCCTAGCACTTGGGAGGCAGAGGTAGGAGGATTGGTGAGTTTGAGGCCAGCCTGGGGCTACAGAGTGGGTGTACTAGGTCAATCTGGTTTGGAGTGAGACCATACCCTACCCTACCTAAAAAGCAACAACAAAAAAGCCCATTTCTATATAAAACTAGGACCTAGAGGCTAGATTCAAACTTATTCTCCATGCGTCGTCAGGGGTTAGATACCAATGTGAAGCTGGAGGTGTTGCCTCCCACATGTAACCCCAGCATAAAGAAGCAGACAGGATGATCATGAGTTAGATATCTACACGCACAGCAGACTAAAGTACAGGAAATGTACACACAGGGCATTGACTGCCTGCTCTTTGGAATTAAAGTGAATGTGAGTTATTTCATCATTCACAGTTACTTGCTGCAATCATAACCTGAGAAATGGTTCAAGGGTGAGACCCTGAATTCTTGGCATAGCAAACAGGTTTATGAGCACTAAAGGTTGCTAACAGACTACCTCTCAATAAATGCACATTACATACATAACTAGCTTTTATGAAATATCCTTAGGGGAAAAAAAAGTTATTTCTATTCTAAACTTTAGGTACCGTAATTATAGATACAATTTTTATTTTACTCAACTTTGTACACCTGCTGCCTGGCATACCATAGCAGAAAAACATTAAATAAATGAATATAGCTAAAAACAGCTCATTTTTAACAAAAATGCTATACTCAGAAGACTAAAGCTGACAACTGCCACAAATTCTATAGAGAGAAATAAAGGAGGGAAGGATGGAGGTGACGAACAACAAAGTTCATCATGCTTTTATACTGTAATTTTTGACTATAAAATGAGGGCAGAGGTTAAAATTTGTATTGTCTAAATAAATTTTAACCTGAAATAATGTCTTGCCTGATAAAGTTAAGGCTACTTGTAATATACTTGTATACACTTGACACTTATTAACTGCACAGTCTGAGACCACTTGTATAGTATTCTAGAGGAAGAAAGGAGTTTAACACTCAATCAATACAAAATAAAATTACAATATACTTAAATTAGACTAAGCAAAAAATAAATGGAGCCAGGCGTGGTAGCGCACGCCTTTAATCCCAACATTTGGGAGGCAGAGGTAGGAGGATCACTGTGAGTTCGAGGCCACCCTGAGACTAAATAGTTAATTCCAGGTCAGCCTGGGCCAGAGTGAGACCATACCTTAAAAAAACAAAACATAAAAATAAAAAATAAAATAAAATAAAATAAATTGAATTAAGTAGAAGCAAAACAGTCAATGCAATGAGGATATAAAGACATAAACTAGGATGTGAGGGTGATCTGGCTGGAATATCTGTCACCCTATTGATCATCAGAGTTGATTTGGCTGATCTGGCTGGCTAGATGGTATCCCCTTCCTCTCTCACTGCTCCATGTGCATCCCTCCTGAAGCTGCGCTGTGTGCTCTGCTCAAGAGGACAACCTTCCCCGAATAGAGGAGGACCAGTCTTAGGTCAAAAGTATACAAGTAGCTGCACTCCCCTGCTAGAACCTCCAAACAAGCTCTCAAGACATAAACTAGAAAACATGACTTAAGTCAGAAATTCAATATTGATTTTCTCAACTTAGAAATACTGTAAGATGTTGAGAATAACAGGGGAAACAGTCAGATTTGAGAATAACACACATAGACATGGTAAGATAGTAAGAAAAACACAGGGGGACACAGTAAGATGGTAAGAACAACACAGGGGGACACGGTAAGATGAAGAGAGGAACACAGAGGAACACAGTAAGATGGTGAGAAATAAACTGAGGAGCAACAATAGCTGCCATGTGACCATAGTTATTGACCTTAGTCAGATTTCATATCTCCTATTTCATATAATCAAGTCTACAAAAATAACCTAGTAATAATACAAAGACCAAATTTCAATTAAAAAAACAATAGCTCCAGAAATATTTTAGATTGTATAAACCTTAAAAGATACTTAACAGAAGCAACTGCCTGATGCTTGAATATTCACTGACACCCCACTTGAGAAATCACAGCTAACAATGCAACCTTAAACCCCACATGCACAGCGAGCCCTTACTACATCCTGGGAAACTCTTCCCTTAGCCACTCCCACTCCAGTTCTGCCTATTTCTAAAATGCTACCTGTTGGATTGAGATCCTTCCAATTAACTCACACAGTAAAATCTCTTTGACAACCTGAGACATGCATAGCAGCATTACCTTAACTTCTTTCCACCTTCCAACATTCTTTTCCCCCAACTGACACCTCTAATTCTATGTCCATTTTCTGCCTTTTAAATGTATTCCACTTTCATCTAAACCCCTTCTCAATAAAGATCAAAGTGTTTTTTTATATTTTATTTATTTATTTATTTGACAGAGAAAGAGGGGAAAAGAGAGAGAATGGGCACACCAGGGCCTCCAGCCACTGCAAACAAACTCCAGATGTGTGTGCCCCCTTGTGCAGCTGGCTAATGTGGGTCCTGGGGAATCAAACCTGGGTCCTTTGGTTTTGCAGGCAAATGCCTTAACTGCTAAGCCATCCCTCCAGCCCAAAGACCAAAGTATTTTATATTAATAAATAACCTTATAGAAATGGAATTTAATTTTAAAGGTTATCATTTATTTTGAAAGCTAGTTAATCATAATCAATTTTCATTGATTTCATTTATATGATATGTATTAAATTAAATGTGTAGTATTTTTTTTTTCAGGCTGGAGAGATGGTGCAGGTTAAGGCACTTGCCTGTAAAGCCTAATGACGTTCGAGTCCCCAGTATCCAGGTAAAGCCAGATGCACAAAGTGACACATGTGTCTGGAGTTCATTTACAATGGCTGAAGGCCTTTGCACTACAATTCTCTCTTCTCCCATCTCTCTATGTCCCTCTCTCTCCCTCGCACTCTCTCTCCTTGCCAATAAATAAATAAAAAATTTAAAAATTGCCAGGCATCGGGGCACACGCCTCTAATCCGACCACTTGGGAGGCAGAGGTAGGAGAATCACTGTGAGTTTGAGGCCAAACTGACCACATAGGGAAATCCAGGTCAGCCTAGGCTAAAGTGAGATCTTACCTTGAAAAAGAAATATTTTTCTTGCTTACCAGTGATTCTCAAAATTAAAATACAAAGTGTATAGAGGTTCACTGACGTGCAATTTTTTAAAAAGCAGGGCTGGAGAGATGGCTTAGCATTTAAGGCACTTGCTTACAAAGCCTGAGGACTCATGTTCGACTCTCCAGGTCCCATGAAAGCCAGACACACAAAGTGACACAAGTGCACAAAGTCTCACATGCACACAGGGGGCACATGCATCTGGAGTTTGACTGCACTGGCTGGAGGCCCTGGCATGCAAATCCTTTTTTTTTTCTTTCTCTCTGTCTTTCTCTCTCTCACATTAAAAAGAGAGAGACAGAGCAATAGATTGTTACTAGAAAATTTTCAGTGCCAGGGATGAGATACCTTCCAGTGAGTTGTTGGCCAGGGAGGTCACAGATACCCCCAAAACATTATAGGCCATTGCTGGGGCCCTTGGTTTCACACCAAGAATAGATGGTAAGACCCCACTGCTGAAGACACCACATACTTGAGCTGTAAGGTCACTGAGAAATCCTGCTGGAGCTAAGCTGAAAGCCTCCTCCATGTGGACCAGCTGACAGCTGGAAAAAACTACACTGCATGCAGTTCAATGGGAGAGAGAAAACACCAGTGAAGATACTCAACAGTGAACACTGCAAGCTTTAAATTTGGCTAGCCAGGACATATGAGCCAATGGGTGCAATAGTGGCATGTCTGTTATGGGGGAAACCAACTGCTCTCTAATTGGACTGGAGGCCCACTCCATGGGAGGGAATACAACCCTGACACTGAAAATGTGCGACAGGGGTAGTCATGAGCCCTAAGGGTGTAATGTCTGCTGGTGTCTCGTGTGTATACTATGTGTATACTATGCTCACCGAACTGCCCAGTAAGAACTCCTCTTAATGTCCATACCCATATATTAATGCTACTCTCACTTTTGGTTACAGAAGCTTCTCTTTTCTGATGGTAGCGACCTTGGGATGACTCAGAAGGCACCATGGTGCTAAGAAGTGACAGAGAAGTTCTCAGCACTGAAACATCTCAAACACACCTTCCAAGGCTCAGGGTCCATTGCAGAAGAGGGGGGCAGAAAGAATGTAATAGCCAAAGGAAGAGTACAACTCCTTACAACATGCTCCTCCAGACACAAAATGGCCTGGATATCCATGACCTCACAGTGCCTGACACTACCTACACAAGATCATCATAACAGGAAGAAAAAATCATGATATCAAAATGAAAAGATAAACTGATTGAGAGGGGATATGATGGAGAGTGGAGTTTCAAAGAGGAAAGTGGGGAGAAAGAGGGAAGTACCGTGGGATATTGTCTACAACTAAGGAAGTTGTCAATAAAAAAAAGTTAACTAATAAAACAAAAAGAAAAAGGGGGGGTGGAGAGACAGCTTAGTGGTTAAGGCACTTGCCTACAAAGTCAAAGGACTCAGGTTCTATTCCCCAGGACCTACATAAACCAGATGCATAAGGGGGTACATACATCTGGAGTTTGTTTGCAGTGGATGAAGGCCATGGCACACCCATTCTTTATCTGCCTCTTTGTCTCTCCAATAAATAAATAAATATATATTTTTTAAAAAAGACATTTGAGCTAGAGAGAAGGCTTAGCAGTTTGACACTCCAAGACCCACATAAGCCAGATGCACAAGGGGGCTCATGCATCTGGATTTCGTTTACAGTGGTTGGAGACACTGGTGTGCCCATTCTCTCTCTCCTTCCCTCCCTCCCAACCCAACTAAATTAATTAAATATATTTTTTTAAAAACAGTCTGTTGGGCTTACCTCAAAAAATAAAATCTTGAGTACAGGTAAGAAGCAGCAATACAAACCACGGCCTTGAAACAGCACAAAAGACTATATAGTAACAGCATGACAATACAAAAGTCTATTACAGAAGCTGGATGTTGGGCTGGAGAGATGGCTTAGCGGTTAAGCGCTTGCTTGTGAAGCCTAAGGACCCCAGTTCGAGGCTCAGTTCCCCAGTACCCACGTAAGCCAGATGCACAAGGTGGTGCATACATCTGGAGTTCATTTGCAGTGGCTGGAGGCCCTGGTGCACCCATTCTCTCTCTGTCACTATCAAATAAATAAGTAAAAAAAAAAAGAAGCCAGACATGGTGGCACACGCCTTTTAATACCAGCACTCAGGAGGCAAAGGTAAAAGGATCTCTGTGAGTTCGAGGCCACCTTGAGATTACATAGTGAATTCCAGGTCAGCCTGAGCTAGAATGAAACCCTACCTCGACAAACAAAACACAAACAAACAAACAAACAAACAAACAAAAAAACTTAAAAAAAAAAAGTATGGGGCTGGAGAGATGGCTTAGCAGTTAAGGTGCTTGCCTGCAAAGTCTAAGGACCCAGGTTTGATTCCCCAGTACCCATGTAAACCAGCTGCACAAGATGTCACAATTGTCTGGAGTTTGTTTGCAGTGGCTGGAGGCCATGATGCATCTATTATCTATCTGCCTCTTGCCCCCCCCAAAACAAAATAAAAAAATTTTAAGTATAAGTACTCAGAAAAAAAAAGTGATTACACCCAAGTACCAATATATAATGAATTGGTATGTACAGAAAGTTCCAGTATAGTTAATTTATAAACACAAGTATCTGAAATAGACATTTTACTGGACTAGACCACCACTATACTTATATACTCAATGTATTGTCTAACTGAAAGTGTCCACAAGGAAACACAAGCCACAAACTCATTTAAAATAATATCAGTGACCCACTAGATCACAAACTATGTTTCCAGAACTGACATCAATATTCCAATATATGTAGATAATTGTTTCTAATAATGAAGGCCCTAACTACAAAAATATTCTCAATGTTTTAAAAATTGGGCCTGACCCTTGGTTTCCCACCAGGAATAGATGATAAGACCCTATTGCTAAAGACTCCACATACTTGGGTGGCAAGTTCACTAAGAAATCCTGCTGGAGCTGAGCTGAGCTGAAAGCCTCTTCCATGAGGACCAGCTGACAGAAAGTTGGAAAAAGCGACACTGCATGCAGGTCGATGGGAGAGAGAAAACACCAGTGAAAGTACTCAACAGTGAGCACCGCAAGCTTTAAATTTGGCCAGCCAGGCCAAATGAGCCAACGGGTGCAATAGTGGCATGTCTGTTATGGGGGAAACCAAATGCTCTCTAATTGGACTGGAGGCCCGCTCTGTGGGAGGGAATACATTCCTGATACTGAAAACATACGACAGGGGTAGTCATGAGCCCTAAGAGTGTAATGTCTGCTGGAGTCTCACTAAATGTATATACTATGCTCACCAAACTGCCCAGTAAGCACTTCCCTTAAGGTCCACACCCATATATTAATGCTACTCTCACTTTTGGTTAGAGAAGCTTCTCTTTTCAGATGGTGGCAACCTTGGGATGACTCAGAAGGGACAATGGTGCTGAGATGAAGGGACAGAGGAGTGCTCAGCACTGAAACATCTCAAACCTACCTTCCAAGGCTTAGGGTCCATTGCGGAAGAGGGGGCAGAAAGAATGTAAGAGCCAAAGGAAGAGTAGGACTCCTTACAACGTGCTCCTCCAGACACAAAATGGCCTGGATATCCATGACCTCACAGTGCCTGACACTACCTACATAAGACCATCATAATAGGAGGAAAAGATCATGACATCAAACTGAAGAGAGACTGGTTGAGAGGGGGAGGGGATATGATGGAGAGTAAAGTTTCAAAGGGGAAAGTGGGGGGGGGAGGGAGGGAAATAACATGGATATTGTCTACAATTAAAGAAGTCGTCAATAAAAATTTTTTTAAATTTTTTAATTGGGCCTGAGATGACTTAGTGGGAAAAATCTGAACTCTGATTCTTAGCACCACATAAAAGCCTCTGTTCCTATAATCTCAGCACAGGGCTAGAGGAGGATCCCCAGGCCTTGCTGGCTGGTTTATCTAGCTGAAGCGGTAAGCTCCAGGGTCAGTGGTCTCCAGAGACTAGGATAGGTAGGCAGGGAGCAACAGAGGACACTAGGATTGTAAAAATCTCCAGAGACTAGGATAGGTGGGGAAGGAGCAACATAGAGCTAGGATGGTAGATACTCTGTTCAATATACTGGCTGACAACTGTTCACCAAAATACATTATATATTTATACAGAACTTGAAGAAAAGAAAGTGAATCTTGCCTACAAAGAAATGTATTTAAGCAGTTACAAGTGCTAATTACACTGATTTGATTATCACACTGTGTACAAGTATCAAATTACCACATTTTACCCCCAAAATATGTACAATTACTTCATGTAAATTACAAACACATGTCAGGGGCTAGAGATGCTCAGTAGGTATTTGCACATAAGCATGTAGGCTGGAAGGATTCTGTAACTCCAGTCCTACGAGAAGCAAAGACAGAGAATCTCTGGAGCTGACAAAAATGGCAAACTCTAGAATCACCAAGAGACTGTGTCTTAAGGAAACACGAGGACAAGCAAGGGAGGATACTTCATTCTCTTGCCTCTGCAGGTGTGCATATCTGCACACAAGTGCACACATCATTCCCCATACACACAAGAGAATCATGCTAAAAGCAATCTTTCTTCTTCTGTTTCTGTAACTTTCAAACTATTGCATGAATTCTGATACCAAAATGCTGTTCGCTAACTACAGAATATAACTTGCTTCTGTGGATACTAAACAAGACATCCTACTTATTTTTTTTTTTTTGTTATGAAAATCAAAGTTACAAAGTAACCACAACCTATAGCTTTCACTGTCCTGAGAAATACAGGAATAGTAAGATTTCCCTCCTTAATTTCAGTCAAGACAATTAAAAAAAAAAAAACCCTACAGAGCCAAGTACCAATATATGGATAAGAACTGTCTTTTCTTTTTTCCCAGGTAGAGTCTCACTTTAGCTCACTCTGACCTGGAATTCACTGTGTAGTCTCAGGGTGGCCTGGAACTCACAGTGAGCCTCCTACCTCTGCCTCTCAAGTGCTGGGATTAAAGGTGTGCACCACCACGCCTGGCTTAGAACTGTCATTTTATAATGAAGAGTCAAAACAACTGAGGAGTAGCTGGAAAATTACTGTCCAAAACGTATTTAATTAATTTACAATATATTTCTTCTTGGACACTCTATTAAGGGTGGCTCAGCAGTTAAAGGCATTTTCTTGCAAAGCCTGACAGCCTGGGTTTAATTCCCCAGTACCCACATAAGAGTCAGATGCACAAACTGGCACATGAGTTGTTTGAAGTGACAAGAGGCCCTGGCATGCACATATTTATATTCTCTCCTCCTCCTCTTTATTTGCAAATAAATATTTTTTTTAAAAAAAGAAACTCCTGAAAACCTACGACAGGGGTAGTCATGAGCCCTAAGAGTGTAATGTCTGCTGGTGTCTTGCTAAATGTATATACTATGCTCACCAATCTGCCCAGTAAGCACTTCTCTTCATGTCCACACCCATATATTAAAGCTACTCTCACTTTTGGTTAGAGAAGCTTCTCTTTTCAGATGGTGGCAACCTTGGGATGACTCAGAAGGGACAATGGTGCTGAGAAGAAGTGACAGAGGAGTGCTCAGCAATGAAACATCTCAAACCCACCTTTCAAGGCTCAGGGTCCAAAGTGGAAGAGGGGGCAGAAAGAATGTTAAGAGCCAAAGGAAGAGTAGGCCTCCTTACAACGTGCTCCTCCAGACACAAAATGGCCTGGATATCCATGACCTCACAGAGCCTGACACTACCTACACAAGACCATCATAATAGGAGGAAAAGATCATGACATCAAACTGAAAAGAGAGACTGACTGAGAAGGGGAGGGGATATGATGGAGAGTGAAGTTTCAAAGGGGAAAGTGGAGGAAGGGAGGGAGGGAAATACCATGGGATATTGTCTACAATTAAAGAAGTTGTCAATAAATAAATAAAATAAATAAATAAGTAAATGAAGTTGTCAGTATAAAAATAAAAATTTTTAAAATTTTAAAAAAGAAATTTTATTACACTTTGTACTTTTCCAAAACAAAGATGAAATTGTTTTTTCAGGAATGTTCTCCAGCCACAAAAAAAAAAAAAAAAAAAAAAAAAAAAGTCAACTAACTAGGTGGTGGCACAGTCCTTTGATCCCACCTCTTGGAAGGCAAAGGTAGGAAGACTACTATGAGTTCAAGCCCAGCCTGAGACTACACAGTAAATTCCAGGTCAACTAAAGCTATAGCAAGACCCTACCTTGGAAAGGAAAGGAAGGAGGAGGGGAGGGGAGGGGAGGGGGGGGGAGGGGAGGGGAGGAGGGGAGGGGAGGGGAGGGGGGGAGGGGGGGGGGGGGGAGGGGAGGAGAGGAGAGGAGAGGAGAGGAAAAAGGAAAGGAAAAAGGAAAGGAAAAAGGAAAGGAAAAAGGAAAGGAAAAAGGAAAGGAAAAAGGACAGGACAGGACAGGACAGGACAGGACAGGACAGGACAGGACAGGACAGGACAGGACAGGACAGGACAGGACAGGACAGGACAGGACAGGACAGGAAAGGAAAGGAAAGGAAAGGAAAGGAAAGGAAAGGAAAGGAAAGGAAAGGAAAGGAAAGGAAAGGAAAGGAAAGGAAAAAAGGAAGGAAGGAAGGAAGGAGGGAGGAAGGGAGGGAGGGAAGAAGGAGGGAGGGAGGGAGGGAAGAAAGAGGGAGGGAGGGAGGGAGGGAAGAAGGAGGGAGGGAGGGAGGGAAGAAAGAGGGAGAGAGGGAGGGAGGGAGGGAGGGAAGAGAAAGAAGAAAGAAAGAGAGAATGAGCCTAAGGACTGGAGTTCAATTCCCCAGTACCTACACAAGCCAGCTATCTGCACAAGGTGGCACACACATCTAGCATTTGCTTGCAGTGACTGAAGGCCCTGGCACACCCATTCTGTGTCTCCCCTCGCCCACCCCCACCCCCCGTCCCTTCTCTCTCTCAAATAAATAAGGGATAGAGAGATAGCATAGCAGTTAAGGCCCTTGCCTGCAAAGCCTAACGACCCAGGTTCAATTCTCTGGTACCCATGTAAACGAGCTGCACTAGGTAGCGCATGTGTCTGAAGTTCATTTGCAGTGGCTTCAGGCCCTGGCATACCCAACAATTCTCTGTCTCCCTCACTCTACCTGCCTCTTCATTCCTCCCTCCCTCCCTCTCTCAAAAAAGTAAATAAATAAATTTAAAAAGAGAAAAAAGAAAACTTAATTAATTAAAAAAGAATGTTCTCCATGTTGCTGTCATTAGAAAACACACGGCCTTTTGCTGAATCAAATCTCCCAAAGGACAAAAGAACTTTGAAGCCATCATCCCTGCCTGACAGATGCACAAGAAATGTAAATAATCCTGAACACAGACAGAGCTTCCATTATTTTAGGTTTCCTTCACATATTCCCTGATATATCTTAAAAACATATATAAACATATCAACACAAAAGCAGTGCTAAAGAATCTAAGATAAATATAGCAAACAAATTATATTAAGAAAATTTACAGGCTGGAGACAGCTCAGCAGTTAAGGCACTTGCCTGCAAAGCCTAACAACCCAGGTTTGATTCCCTAGTACCCACATAAAGCCAGATACAAGCAGGGCATGGTGGTGCACGCCTTTAATCCCACCACTTGGGAGGCAGAAGTAGGAAGATCGCCATGAGTTCAAGGCCACCCTGAGACTGAATTCCAAGTCAGCCTGGGCTAAAGTGAAACCCAACCTCAAAAAAATAAAAATTAAAATAAAATAAAAGCCAGATGTACAAAGTGGCACATGCATCTGGAGTTTGTTTACAGTGGCTAGAGGCCCTCGCATGCCCATATTCATTCATTCTCTTTTTTCTTTCTCTCTGGCAAATAATTATTTTTTAAAAAGAAAATTTAGGGCTGGAGAGATGGCTTAGAGTTTAAGGAGCTTTCCTGTAAAGCCAAAGGACCCAGGTTCAATTCCCCAGAACCCAAATAAGCCAGATGCACAAGGTGGCACATGCATCTGTACTTTGTTTGCAGTGGCTACAGGCCCTGGAGTAACCATTCTTTCTCTTTCTCTCTTTCTATCTGCCTCTTTCTCTCTCTCAAATAATTAAATACACACACACACACACACACACACACACACGTAAGAAAATTTACAAAGTAATTCTTAAGTTAAAGATAATAGAATTGGGGATGGAGAGATGGCTCAGCGGTTAAGGCACCTGCCTGCAAAACCCAAGGACCAGAGTTCAATTCCCCATTACCTATGTATAGCCAGATGCACAAGGTGACACATGCATTTGGAGTTTGTATGCAGTGACTAGAGGCCCTTGTGTGCCCACTCTCCCTCTCTGCATTTTTCTCTAATAAATACTAATAGAATAATAAACATTCATAAAGTAAACTTCAAAAGATTAAAATATTTCAGTGAAAGTATTTTAAGTCTTCTACCTGGAAAAGAAATGTTCACCAAAACTGAAAACTCTTCATATCAATTAAAAGTTTAACATCAACAGAAATCATTTTTGTAAAAAAGGAAAATAAGGAAGAATTAGATTACTAAAGACTCATAATTCTCAGAATTTTCATGGTCAAAATGTCTAACAGGGTGATACATGTACCGTATCCTTACAACATTGAAGGAATATATATTGGAATATAATTCCAATAAGCAGATAGGTATTAAGTGAGTATTTTCCCTGATCTTGGACTGAAATGGCAAATAGTGCAAGCAACAACACTGACAAAATTGCTTAACAATAAAGATAATTACAACTACTGTACTGACAAACACCAAAGAAAAAACCTGTACAATGCATACATGTAACAAAACTGTAAAAGCTTTAAAACACAGCTTAATACAACAGTAACATATAATCCTGTGTTAACACAATACAATGTAAACAACTCAGAGAGATATCTTCAGCAACAATTCAAAACATCTCATTATTAAGAAATGGTTAAAGAGCTGGGCGTGGGATCACATGCCTTTAATCCCAGCACTGGGGAGGCAGAGGTAGGAAGACTGCCATGAGTTCAAGGACACCCTGGGTCTACATAGTGAATTCCAGGTCAGCCTGGGGCTAGAGTGAGACCCTACCTCGAAAAAACAAAAAAGAAATGGTTAAAGATTCCTTACTAATAAGTTTTAAGGTCTTCAGGCAGAGCATCCTGACAAATCTGAGTCAACAAGCAGTCCAGCTATGCAAAACCTTAAGTATTACTATATCAAACTTGTGTATTAGATAAAATATTAAAATGATAAATATATTGAAAACTAATACCTCTGGAAAGAGAAGCCCTGGAAAACAGTATTACATAATCCTATGATTTACCCTGGGAGGAGAAGGGAGGGGAGGGGAGAGGAAAGAAAGAAAAACTATTGCCTCCAGGTTTATAGTAATATTTGATTTGCTTTATAAAATTAACAACGATTTCTTCTTTGTATTAACATAATACCAAAATAGTTTCTTTTTCTTCAACTCCCCTCACCCATTCTTTTCTTTTTTTTACTTTGAGACAAGGTCTTCCTATGTTACCCAGGCTAGTCTTGAACTTAAAATTCCTCCTGCCTCAGCCTCCCAGATGCTTGAATAACAAGTCATCACCACATCCACTTCTAAAGGAATTTATTAAGACTAGTTCAGCCTAACAGAAGGTTACTATCCTCACTCCTTCAGCTGTTCAACTACAATCCTAGAGCAGTGCTGACCAGCACAAATATAATGCAAGCCACATAGCTGATTTCAAACTTTAAACTAAGTAGTCACATTAAAAACTCACGGTCTTGGGCTGAAGAGATGTCTTAGCAGGGAAGGTGCTTGTCTGTGAAGCCTAAGGACCCAAGTTTGTTCCCCCAGAACCCACATAAGCCAGACGCACAGGGTGGCACATGGGTCTGGAGTTAACGTGCACCTGCAAGAGGCCCTAGCATGCCCATTCTCTGTATCTGCCTATCTCTCAAACAAATAAATAAAATAATTTTTTTTTTAAATCAAGGACTAGGGATCTAGCTGCTACTTCCCTCAGCCTATTGAAGGCCCAGGATCAACGTGCAGCACAGAAGGAGAGGAAGACAGGAACAGATAAACTAAGCTTGGCACAGAGGCCCTCGACTCAAGCAGAATTGCTTGGGCCCAGAAGATGCAGCCAGCTTGAACAACAAAGCAAGACCCAGACAAGCTCAAAAAGAAAAAAAAAAATCTAAAAAGGAAAAATTAATTTTAATATTTATTGAATAAAAATACCCAAAATACCACTTTAATACATAATTAATGCAAAATACTAAAGAATTATTTCTTAATCATTTCTTCATATGAAGTATCCAAATTCTAATGTACATCTTAGCTTGAGAACTAGACTCATTTTAGGAGTTCAAGAGTTCCACATGGTGGGCTGGAGATGGCTTAGCAGTTAAGACACTTGTCTGCAAAGCCAAAGGACCCAGGTTCAATTCCCCAGGACCCATCTAAGCCAGATGCACAAAGTGGCACATGCATCTAGAGTTCATTTGCAGTGGCTAGAGGCCCTGGTATGCCCATTCTCTCTATCTGCCTCTTTCTCTGTCTCAAATAAATAAATAAAAATATTTTTGAAAAAAGAGTTCTACATGGCTAGTGGTTACTATACAGGACAACACAGGTCTAGAGTTCTTTCTCTGGTCTGGAGATATATATCCAATATATCAAAAGATCTAGAATTCAAGTAAAGAAAACAATGAAGGCTGGAGAAAGAGACATAGGTCAATTCAGCCTTCCTTCTTAACTCTAGCAGGCTTACATTGACATTCTATCTCTACTTGCCAGGCAATGTTTGTTTCTAATTGAGTCTCAATTTATACCTGTTATAATGACGTAATTACTAATAGCATCCTTTGTAATTCTCAAATATCCCACTTTAAGTGGTAAGTTATATTATAGTCATTCTACCTAGACCCATAATATCCTTGAAAATGACTCCATACTCCTTGGAAGAAAATCAAGTTTAAATTCTGATTCTGGTGCCTGGAAATGAAGCTCTAAATACAAAAGAAGAAACCCTAAATTCACTACCCTCATCTTCAAAAAGAAAAAAAGAAATGCCACTGAAAATTCTTTTATATTTATTGGCAGACTAAAAAAAAAAAAAAAAAACTAAGATTACCTGTTGAACAAGGCATTTGGAAGTTGGGGTCATTGCTATCCAGAGCAGGCAGGCAGAACTGGTCGCTGGCAGAGCCCAGCATAGGGTCCTTATCACTGAGCATGTTCTTCAGCGAGGTCTCGAGGACGTCTGCACTTGTGCTAAGATCCTCACAGACTTCATTCTCCAGGCTGGATCCTAGAAATAGGGCATCATCTAAGTGCTCAGTAGGAATTAAATGATTAAATGTATCAACTATATCCATGAAGACTTCTGTGTGTCTTTCAGCCCTATAGAAAGACAAAAAAAATACCATAAGAAATAAAGCTACCAATTGAAAAACACCTAATACCAAATTATTTTAATTTTTTTGAGTCTAAAGCACACTCAGAATTTGTTCTTAAAACTCCTCACTGTTTGTAGAATATACACTTGGAAATGTGAAATGAATCTTCATTAAATAATCTTTATCATACATGTAGAATATTGTTCTACGAGAAGCCCTATTAAATGTTTACTCAATTCATTCTTAGGAAAAAATATGTATACAACCCATTATTTTGACACATTTGAAAGAATTACATGGCTTAAACTATAAAAAATATTGTTTTTAACTATGACCTTTTAATAAATTAAGAATCAAATACTACTTTTACATTAAGTCCATATAAGAGCTAAACTCAAACTAAATTATGGTTCCCTATCTACTGAAAACTGTCAAGTAGCATTTTTAATTTGCATTTAAATTTAATTTTAATTTACATTTAAATTATTTATATGTAACATATAGAGACAAGTTTTGTGGAAGTAGAGGAAGAAAGTGGTAACAAACTGTTAACTAAACCCAACAAATTTAAATTTAGACTGCACATATACACAAGCAAAAATAAATACACACACACACTTTTTTCCTGGAGTCCCCTTTTAGGAGAATACGAGATCAATGACAAGAAAATAATCACATTTGCATCCAGATTTATTTTACTGAGTTTAAGTAATTTATGCAGATGTCAAATTCATCTCCTTCTTGAACCAGATCTACATACACCTATTGTTCATCAAAAGGCACCTCAAGGGGTTGGAAAAATGCCTCAGCAGTTAAGGCACTTGCCTGAAGAAGGTAAAGACTTGGGATACATTCTCCAGTATCCACATAAAGTCAGATACACAAAGGAACGCATGCATCTGGAGTTCATTTGCAATAGCTAGAGGCCCTGGCATGCCCATTATCTCTCCCACTCCCTCTCTCCCTCCTTCAAATAAATAAAAAATATTTTTTTAGAAAGGCACCTCAAGAAAGCATGGTGACAACATGCTTTAATCCCAGCACTTGGGAGGCTTAGTTAGGAGATGACTGTTAGTTCAAGTATAGCCTGAGACTAATTCCAGGTCAGCCTGGGCTACAGTGAGACCCTACCTTAAAAAAAAAATACCTCAAGGTCTAAAGGAGCCTCAATTATCAAGAGCTGGTATTAGCTTTAGATAAATTAAACTCTTAGCCAGAAAATTCCACGAGTTACCTAGAATATCCTCGGCTCCATATTTTCAATGCATTTTACATTAACTCTAATGCTACCAAAACATTTCTCTTTTTTTTTTTTTTTTCCAAGGTAGGGTCTCACTAGCCCAGGCTGACCTGGAATTCACTATGTAGTCTCAGGGTGGTCTCAAACTCATAGCGATCCTCCTATCTCTGCCTCCCAAGTGCTGGGATTAAAGTGCTGGGATGGATGGATGGATGGATGGATGGATAGATAGATAGATAGATAGATAGATAGATAGATAGATAGATAGATAGATAGATAGATAGATAGAGCGAGCCCAATTTTCAAGAAACTCACAACCCAAAACAGAACACATATAAAAACAAAGGCAACCAAAAGTGACCATCTCAGCAGAATATAAATACTGAAGGGCTGCACTATCAGTGGACTGCCACCACATCCAGCTGTTTTCTTGCTTTTTTTGTGGTAGGGTCTCCCTCTAGCCCAGCTGACCTGGAACATTTATCAAATGCACAGAGTAATCAAAGAAATCAGTTCCATATATCAAGTATTCAGTAACAAAAAGTAACTCAGAGCTTGGCATGGTGGTGCACGCCTTTAGTCCCAGCATTCAGGAAGCAGAGGTAAGAGTTCGAAGACACCCTGAGACTACGCAGTGACTTCCAGGTCAGCCTGGGCTACATCTAGACCCTACCTCAAGAAAAAAAGGAAGGAAGGAAGGAAGGAAGGAAGGGGAGGGAGGGAGGGAGGGAGGGAGGGAGGGAGGGAGGGAAGAAAGAAAGAAAGAAAGAAAGAAAGAAAGAAAGAAAGAAAGAAAGAAAGAAGAAAAAAGAAGAAAGGGAGGGAGGGAGGGAGGGAGGGAGGAGGGAGGGAGGAAGGGAAGAAGGGAGGGAGGGAGGGAAGAAGGAAGGTAGGTAAGGCTGGAGAGATGGGCTCAGTGGTTAAGGT
Source organism: Orientallactaga sibirica (assembly GCA_036365145.1). Classification (NCBI taxonomy): domain Eukaryota; kingdom Metazoa; phylum Chordata; class Mammalia; order Rodentia; family Dipodidae; genus Orientallactaga; species Orientallactaga sibirica. Next base: position 29,492,706 of record JAEOAD010000006.1, read on the forward strand.
GCTTGCATTCAGAGCCTAACAACCTGCGTTTGATTCCCCAATACCCATGTAAAGCCAGATGCACAAACTGGTACATGCATCTGGAGTCCATCTGTAGTGACTGAAAGCCCTGGAATGCCCATTTTCTCTTTCCTCTATCTCCCTTTGCTTGCAAATAAATAAATTATTTAAAATAATAACAACAAAATAACTCAGGCTAGGGAGATGGCTCAGTGGTTAAGGGTGCTTGCTTGCAAAGCCTAATGGCCTAGGTTTTAGTCTCCAGTACTCATGTAAAGCCAGATGCACCAATAGCACATGCATCTGGAGTTCATCTGCAATGACAGGAGGCACTTGAACACCCATAGTCACACTCTCTGCCTCTTTGTGTCTCTCTCATAAATAAATAAATAAATAAATAAATAAATAAATAAATAAATAAATAAATAAGCCCAGTCTTCAAGAAACTCACAACCCAAAACAGAACACATATAAAAACAAAAGCAACCAAAAGTGACCATCTCAGCAGAATATAAATACTGAAGGGCTGCAGTATTAGTGGACTGCAAACTTTAGGGGGTGAGAACAGGTTAGCTAGATGAAAAATGAGATGAATACTAAAAGTTCAAAGAACCCACTGTGGTAATGCACTCCTTTAATACCAGCACTCAGGAGGCAGAGGTAGGAAGATCGCCCTGAGTTTGAGGTCACCCTGAGACTACGTAGTAAATTCCAAGTCAGCCTGGACTAGAGCAAGACCCTATCTTTGGGGGGGGGGGTCAAAGAATATTCTAGGCCAAGTGAACAAATGTGTGCTAACTATGACTGGCTGAGTTCAATTCTCCTGGATCATTTATAAAAACACAATGCAATTAAAAAGAAGTAATCCAGCACTCGGGAGGCAGAGGTAGGAGGATCGCCATGAGTTCGAGGCCACCCTGAGACTCCACAGTGAATTCCAGGTCAGCCTGAGCTAGAGTGAGACCCTACCTCGAAAAAACAACAACAACAACAACAAAAAAAAAGTAAATAATATTTAATCTGAGTCTATCTATATTATCTATAACTCAGATAATTATACTGCAGCCAAATTTAAACTAATAAAATCAAAATGTTATTTTCTGTCTCAGGTATGAACAGAATGGAAAATGATTTATAAAACTACCAAAAATATTACACTTCTACAAAAGCCACTTTGAGATTAGATTAGAAAAGGTCTCAATTTTACTGGGCCTGGTAGCATAGGCCTGCAACCTCAGCAAGGCAGGCAGAAGCAGGAGGATCACAAATTCAAGGCCTGCATAGGCTACAGAGTGATGTCTGAGTTCAAAACCAGACCGGGCAAACTAGTGAGAGCCTATTTCAAAACAAAAAGGAAAAAAAGTATCTAGGGATATGTCTAGCAAGTGAGAGGCTCTGGATTCAATCCCCAATAACACACATAGTCCCCATTAAAAAAAAAAAGCCATGTGTGGTAGTGTATGTACACCTTTAATCCCAGCACTTTGGAGGCAGAGGTAGGAGGACTGCTGTGAGTTCAAGGCCAGACTAAGACTACACAGTGAATTCCACATCAGCCTGGGCTAGAGTGAGAACATACCTCAAAAAAAAAAAAAAAAAAAAAAAAAACTTTTATGCATTTTATATTACTTTTTTTTTTTTTTGATTTTTCGAGGTAGGGTCTCACTCTGGTTCAGGCTGACCTGGAATTCACTATGTAGACTCAGGGTGGCCTCGAACTCTTGGCGATCCTCCTACCTCTGCCTCCCGAGTGCTGGGATTAAAGGCGTGCACCACCACGCCCGGCTATATTACTTTTAAAATAAAGAAAAGTACAAATGAATCTAACGACTAATCTCTAAAGCTATAATGGAGGGTGCTAATAGCTGGGTGAGGCAGGACATACCTGTAATTCCAGCACTAGAGAGGTAGAGGTAGAAAGATCAAGAGTTCAAGGCCATGGGCTGGAGAGATAGCTTAGCAGTTAAGGCGCATGCCTGTGAAGCTTAAGGACCCTGGTTCAATTCTCCAGGTCCCACATAAGCCAGATGCACATGGTGGCACATACATCTGGAGATCATCTGCAGTGACTAGAGGCCCTGGTGCGACCATTCTCTCTCTCTCTCTCGCTCTCTCCCCCTTTCTCTGTCTCTAATAAATAAATAAAGAGTTCAAGGCCAACCTTGGCCATATACCAAGTTCAAAGCTGGCCTGGATTACAAGAGACCCTGTCCAAACCCCATTACCCACTCCCACCCAAAAAAGAAGCCTGAAAAGCTAACAGTATATTCTAAAATGAAAAGCTAAGAGCATGCTATAAGGCGAGCTTCAGTGTTTCCATAGCCTTGTGTAATTCATGTTTGCATATAAATGTGCTTACAAGGTAAAAAGGGAACAAAAAAATAAATGATGGGCTCACTAACAGGAAACATTTTTGCAAAAACCTGAAGAGAAGTAGTAAACACTGTATAAATGCACAGGAGAAATATGAAGACCTGGACAAACAAAACCTGAAGTAGTGAACACTGTAAATGCAGAGGAATATGAAGACCTGGACAAACAAAGGTCCTAGAAATTTACAGAATAGTTCAAGTTAGGCAATTTGATTAGGTATGCTTAATAGGAACTAATTTCTAATAAACAATAGTAGAAGAGTACTACTGCTATTAACAGTAACATGTAAAACTTCATGTGCTCTAGCTCTAGCCAGACACTGATGCACAGGAGAGAGTGAGGGGAGGATACGGGGTGTTACTCTGCAGCCCAGGATGGTGTTAAACTTGCAGTCATCCTTCTGCCTGTGTCCCAAGTGCTAGGATTACAGGCATGTCCAATCACATCCATCTTACAGCAGTAATTCGTAACCAGAAGCAATTATACCCATCCAAAGGATAGCTGGCCAGGCTTAGAGGCATCTGTTGTCATCACAACTAGAGAAACATCTAGTAAATACACCGTAATATATGAAAACAGGCCCATAGTGCATTGCCCAGTCAATGCATGCTGCATGCTACATGCAAAAGCCATGAAGCCCTGCTCTACATTTATTTAATACAACAATCCTATGTTATAATCCCAATTATGCAAAAGAAAAAATTAAACTGGGATCAGAGATCAAGCTGGCTTCTAAATTCAGTGATGGAAGGAAAATCTGAACCCAGAAAATTGTCAAAATTTCACAAGTAAATACACTTACCACTACTCTCCATTATCTTTTTAGAAAGTTAATTCACTGAATGTTTACTTACAGAGGACCCTGCTCTAAACAACTTAAATTTTATGTCATTTAATCCTCAGTCACACAAGCAGGCAGGCACTATTATTCTCAATTTACAAGAGAAGTGCTAAAGCTTAGCAAAGCTACACCCATTATTACAAAATAAACAACAGAGCATGGCTGCAAATTTACTTTGTGGGACACCAAGGTCAGTTCTTAATGACCATGGTCATAACCACAGGTTATCCTTCTCAGACAGAGTCAATGAAAATCACTGAATGTTCAGACATACTGCAAGCACCATCTACAAAGCAATGTAACCACCACCTGTTCTACATACTCCAACCTCTGGCTCAGTTTCATATACCAGAATTGGCACCTATTGGCACCTCCACATGAAAAGAAATGAGGAGGGCTGGAGAGATGGCTCAGCACTTAAGGTGCTTGCAAGGCTTAAGGACCCAAGTTGAAGTCCCCAGTATCCACATAAAGCGAAATACACAAAGTAGTGAATGCATCTGGAGTTCATCTGCAGTGGCTAGAGGCCCTGGCATGCCCATTCTCTTTCTCTATCTGCCTCATTCTCTCACTCTCTCTCTCAAATAAGTAAATAACTTTTTTAAAAAATTTTTTGTTTATTTTTATTTATTTATTAGCAACAGACAGAGAGAGAGAGAGAGAGAGAAAGAGGCACAGAGAGAGGGACAGAATGGGCATGCCAGGGCCTCCAGCCACTGCAAACAAACTCCAGATGCATGTGCCACCTTGTGCATCTGGCTTACATGGATACTGGTGAATTGAGCCTCGAACCGGGGTCCTTAGGCTTCACAGGCAAGAGCTTAACCACTAAGCCATCTCCCCAGTCCCTAAATAAGTAAATAACTTTTAAAAAGGAAATAAGGAGCATAACTTCTGAATTTATTCAATAAACAGAATATATGATACCAAGGTGCATAACATACAAAAACACCAAAGATCAAAAACTTAGGGGAAAAAAAACCTATCAGGTAGAAGTTGAACCTAGAAAAAGCAAATTATAATAGCCATCAATAGTGAAAAGTTCAAAGCCAGAGTTGTAGTGCACACCTTTAGCCTTTAATCCCAACCCTCACTCACGAGGCAGAGGTAGTAGGATCATTGAGTCAAACCAACACCTACTTAACATTTACTATATGCTACACCCTCTGCTCACTGGTGTCTCACAAAAATTCTCTTCAACTAGCGCAATTACACCTTTTACAGGTAAGTAAATTGAAGCTCAAATAATTAATTTTCCCAAGGTCAACTATATCCTCAAATTACAACACAAGCAGTATGATTTGAGACCACACTTTTAAGTAACTACATAACACATCCAGTTTTCAATATATAATGAAAACTTTAAAATGCATAATCAACAGTCTTGCCTCTCTTTCAAAAATTAACAGTAAATGCTTTTAGTCACCATATCAACATAAAACAAAGGACCATCTTCAATGCATATGATCAGTATCATTTGGAGGAAAAGCAGATGCTAAGAACTTTACAATGTGTTTTACAGCCTGTAAGGGTTGTTTCATGCGCTGCCCCACAGACTAAACTATAAGCTCAAGCTTAAGTCTTTCAATATCATCTACCATGCATTGAAAACTGAGAAAGTAAGCCAGGCATGGTGGCGCACACCTTTAATCCCAGCACTCGGGAGGCAGAGGTAGAAGGATTGCCATGAGTTCGAGGCCACCCTGAGACTACATAGTGAATTCCAGGTCAACCTGAGCTAGAGTGAGACCCTACCTACGAAAAAAAAAAAAAAAAAAAAAAAAAAAAAAAAAACTGAGAGAGTTACATTATACCAACAGATTAAAACTCCTACATAATATTTTGAAGTCTTGACTATTTTTCCATATAATCCCTTCCTTGTACAAATGCTCATACCAACTTATTTTCTGACCATTAAAAACTGTCCAAATTAGAGGCTGGAGACATGGCTCAACAGCAGTTAAAGACACTAGCTCACAAAGTCTTATGGCTTAGATTAGATACCCCGGCACCCATGTAAAGCCAGATGCACAAAGTGGAAACGTGTCTGCAGTTTGTTTGCAGTGGCCCTAGGCCCTATTGTGCCCATTCTCTTTCTCTATCTGCTTATAAATAAATTAAAAAAATTTTTTTTTTAATTGTTCAGGGCTGGAGATGTGGCTCAGCAATTAAAGGCACTTGCAAAGCCTGACAGCCGGGTATCAATTCCCCAAAAGCCAGATGCGCCAAGTGCATGCATTTGGAGTTTGTTTACATGGCAGGAGGCCCTGGCGTGTCCAAACTCCCTCACTCTCTCTCTCTGCTTTTTTCTTTGTCTCTCTCTCTCTCTCTCTCTCTCCCTCAAATAAATAAAAATATTTTTTTTTAATTGGAATCAAGGCTGGGCATGGTGGCACACACCTTTAATCCCAGCACTTGGGAAGCAGAGGTAGGAGGATTGCCAAGAGTTCGAGGTTACCCTGAGACTACACAGTAAAAAATTGGAGTCGGGTACGGTGGTGCATGCCTTTAATCCCAGTACTTGGGAAGCAGGGGTAGAAGGACTGCCATGAGTTCAAGGGCACCCTGAAACTACATAGTGAATTCCAAGTCAACCTGGACTAGAGCAAGACCCTACCTCAAAAAAAAAACAAAAAACTTTATGCTCCAAATTAGGTAACACGTGACAATCAATAACTAGTGTATACATTTGACAATTCATATAATGCCTTTCCTAGCTCTGGAAAAATTTCTCTTTACTAATTCTACACACTGATTTAGTATCTGATGTCTCTGAATCTTGCTTTTCAGCCTAGACTATGTTCACTGGCAACAGAAACATCCCGTTGGTTTCAAATATTTTTTTAATATTTATTTATTTGCAAACAGAGAGAGAGAGAAGAGAGACAGAAGGAATGGGCATACCAGGGCCTCCAGCCACTGCAAACAAACTTCAGATGTAAGCGCCACCTTGTGCATCTGGCTTTATGTGGGTACTGGGGAATCAAACCAGGGTCATTAGGCTTAGCAGGAAAGTGTCATATCTCCAGCTGAGCCATATCTCCAGCCCTCAAATATTTTTAATCAAATCAATGCTCACACCTTTCCTAGTGTAACCAAAGGGCAACAAGTGATGAATGTTTCTCACTGTTATCAAAAATACAAACATCATAAATATTTGTTTGCCAATCATTTTTTAGTCTCAGGATGGCCTTGAACTCATGGCCACTCTCCTACCTCTGCATCCCGAGTGCTGGGATTAAAGGTGTGCACCACCACACCGGGTATTAATTTTTTTTATTTTTATTTCATTTTATTTGAGAGAGAGATAGAAAGAGGCAGAGAGGAAGAGGAGAGAATGAGCGCACCAGGGCCTTCAGCCACTGTAAATGAACTCCAGATCCATACGCCACCTTGTGCATCTGGCTTACATGGGTCCAAGGGAATTGAACCTGCGTCCTTTGGCTTCGCAGGCAAACGCCTTAATCTCTAAACCATCTCTCCAGCCCTTATTTTATTTATTTTGTTTTTCCAGATAGGATCTCACTCTAGGCCAGGCTGCCCAGGAATTCACTATGTAGTCTCAGTCTCAGGGTGTCCTCGAACTCACAGTGATCCTCCTACCTCTGCCTCCCAAGCATGTGTCACCATACCTGGCTTTTTTGTTTGTTTGTTTGTTTGTTTGTTTTGTTTTTTTTGAGGTAGGGTCTCACTCTGGTCCAGGCTGACCTGGAATTAACTATGTAGTCTCAGGGTGGCCTCAAACTCTCTGCAATCCTCCTACCTCTGCCTCCCGAGTGCTGGGATTAAAGGCGTGCGCCACCATGCCTGGCTAAAGATCTTTTTTAAAATAAAAAAAATGCCAGGTATAGCTGGGCGTGGTGGCGCACGCCTTTAATCCCAGCACTTGGGAAACAAGGGTAAAGGACTGCCATGACTTCGAGGGCACACTGAGACTACATAGTGAATTCCAGGTCAACCTGGACTAGTGAGACCCTACCTCGAAAAAACAGAAAAAGGGGCTGTAGAGATGGCTTAGCAGTTAAGGCGCTTGCCTGCAAAGCCGAAGGACCTTGGTTCGATTCCCCAGGCCCATGTAAGCCAGATACACAAGGTGGCTTATGCATCTGGAGTTTGTTTGCAGTGGCTATAAGCCCTGGCGTGCTCATTCTCCCTCTCTCTCTGCCTCTGTCTCTCTCAAATAAATAAATAAATATTTTAAAAAAATATATCTTTATGCTTCCAAGAAGATATTCCAGGAGGCTCCAAGAAGAAACAAAAGAAAAACAGAGCTCAAGATATTCTATTCCAAAATGAAACAAAAGAAAAAAGAATCTAGTAGCCACTTATCAGCACTCTAAAACCCTGTGGCATAGCCATGTATGATACAAAACCTACTGACCAGTAAATCTCTTATCATTTACAAATAAAAATATATCTCCATAAAAATTAAACTGTAAGAAAAAAATTAGAGGAAACTGTAATAGAACTTAGTCTGTATTTTTTTTAAGTATAGATTTAAGAAAGTAAAATGTATCAAAAAGCAAACCGTATTTCCTTGTCAAAAAGCAACTATGGGACTGCACCTGAAACAAAACTATAGGCATCATTTTCACTAACCGCTAGGTAAATATCTCAACTCTGGGCTGGAGTGATGGCTCAGTGGTTAAGGCACTTGCCTGTAAAGTCTAATGGCCTGGGTTCAATACCCCAGTACCCATGTAAAGCCAGATGCACAAAGCAATGAATGCATTTATCTGGACTTCATCTGCAGTGGCTAGAGGCTCGTGCTCTCCTTCTCTGTCTCTCTCTCTCTCTCTCTCTGCAAATAAATTAATTAAAATACTTTTTAAAAAATCTTAACTCTGAGCCACATATGGTGGCACACGCCTTTAATCCCAGCACATGGGATGGTCACAAGTTCGAGACCATCCTGAGACTACATAGTGAATTCCAGGTCAGTCTGGACTACAGTGAGAACCTACCTCAAAACACACACACACACATACACACACACACAAAATCTGAACTCTGAAGGTAACTGCACGGCAGCCCACACTGTCACCTGCCACCCTTAATCTATAACCAGATAAGCTAAAGGCTATCAACCATTCCCTAGATGGTTCTAATACAAAATTTAAGTTTTAGTAAAAATGGTTTAAATAAATAGACAATGTCAATTTGTCTGTCTTGAATTTATTTTACCACACTTAAATTTACAGACCACTTTTCTTACATGACATCAGAATATGCAACACTTAAGTATATCATAAGATCAGCAGAAGCTTTTACACACACAACTAATTCAGTGTAATTGAGGTGGCTGTTCCTCCAGTAAAATGCAAAAGCAGTAGTATATTTTACATTTTTATGCTTTTCAACAAATGGAACGATAAAGTATGAAAGGAACCGGAGAAAACTTCCGTCCTACCACTGAATCATTTGTCATTTTGACAAGTCACTACTAGCACTATAAAATAAAGTTTAGAATTTCAGGTTTAATTTAAGCAAAAGTGGCCCATTTCACCTATGCAATAAGTCTGCTGCTGAGGAATTCACTGAATATGTGGCTTAGAGCAGTTAGAGCTCCTAAAAGACCCCCTTAAATTCTTCTACTACCACTGGAAATTTTTATTTAAAAATAATTACAGTGATAATGGTAATGCTGATGAAGAAAGGAATCATTCATTATGGTAACATGTAAGTAAAGAGAGAGTGAGAAGAAGTGGAGAAAACATGTACGTGGTAGCAAAAGCTATAGGTTACTGTTTGAACTAAATTTTTACACATCTTTTGTGCTCTGGAGTAAGACAACTATTTCAAAAATGTAAGTATGCTGCAACAGAAAATTTCCTGATTCGTTCACTCACTTTTCTATCACAAATACCCATCTTCATCTATCCCTTCAAAATACCAAGCATTTCATTCAAGACACAAAATTTTAAAAAGAAAGAAAGAAATGAAAGATTGTTAAGGGTAAGTATGGAAGATCTTAACCACTTAAAGAAAAAGAAAAAAAAACAAAGTTCGTCTCCTATAGTAACTTAAACAGAGCAAGGTAGTTTCATTTTTTAGCTTAAAATAAGGCAGCCAAGTTCCTATGAGGAATGAATGCCTGGGTTGTCCTTTTTTTTTTCCCCAATGATCTGTACATATGATGATTAGAAACAGGCAGGTTGTTGCCACTTCCATCTAACCACAATCGCATTCTCCGCTAGACACTACTGAGGAGCAGTCACAGCACACTGGAACTATCAAGACTTAGAAATGCATGAGCTTCCCCACACACACATCCCATCCTCCCCACCCACCCCAGACAGGGACAGGACTTGGGAGCGGCCAGTGCGGTCCAGGGCCGGGCAGCGCCTGTCCTGTCCAACCATCCATCCGTCCCTCCCTCCCTCTATCCATCCATCCATCCTTCCTTCCATCCATCTCTGGTCCGTGGCGGTCCACACCCGGCCCAGGTCAGGTGATCAGTGATTTCGCACCTCGACCACGTACGTCTGGACAAGTGGCTCGTTAAATGACACGTCCCGTAGGCACAAGCTCCTGGCACTTCCCGTCACGCCCCGCGCCAGGCCCGACAGTTTAGGTCCCGAGCACAAAAGCGCGCGGCAGCGGGAGGAGCGCGGAACCCCGCGGCCGCCGGGGCCCGGCCAGGCCTCGCCGTCCCGCGGCCTCAGCGCGCGCGCCCGCCCGCCCGCCCGCCCGCTCCCCCTCCAGCCAGGCCGCGCCGCCACCGCGGCTCCGGGTCCGCGGGCCAAACGGTCCCGTGCGGCCGAGGCGGGGCCGACTAGGCCGGGAGGTTTGCGCGAGAGGCCCGCGGGGAGACGTCGGCGCTGCGCGCGAGAACACGGCGGGCCGGGCCGGGCGGAGCGCGGAGGCCCCGCGCGCGTGGGGGAGGGAGAGGAGGGAAGAGCCGCCGCGGCCACCGCCGCCACTCACCCCAGCTCCGCCGGACGAGCGCTACCACTGGCAGCAGAGGAAGATGGTGGCCGCCGCCGGCGCGGAGGAGGCGGAGGCGGAGGAGGGGGCCGGTGGGTGCCGCGGAGAAGGGGGGTACGCGCAGGACGTCGGCGTCGCTGCCCCAGCCTCCTCAGCTGCCGGGGCCGAGCCGCCGCTCGCTGATGACAACCACCGCCGACTTCCGCGCCGTCCTCCTGCTCCTCGCTGCAGCCGCGGCCTCCCTGGGCCCCGGAGCTTGCTTGCCTGGCGGAGAACGAGCGGTGCCGCGAGACCCCGCAGCCATCGGCGTGCGGCGGCGGCTACGGCGACGGCGCAGGAACCGAGCCACGTCACGTGACGCCACTGTTTACCGTTCCGGGGGGCCCGGGGCCTGCGCGCGTCCGCGCCTGCGCGCCGTGGAGCCCCGCGCCTGGGCGGCCTGGGCTGTGGCTGCGCCCGGCTTCCGTACCTCCCCCCCCCACCCACACACACGCCCCCTCCGGCGTCTGGGGCTTCGCCTGGCCGGGCGGGGAGGGAATTGGGGATGGACGTGCCGGGCACTGGGGCCTGACCGCGCGCTGGACTCTTGACAAAGCTGCTCCCTGGCCCGGAGCTGCAGAACGGGAGACGAATGCCTTCGTGTCGGCGCTGGCGAGGCCCGCCACCCTCTCTTCGGCTGGCTCCACCTCGGCGGCCACTAAGACGTCTGCAAAATGTGGCCCGAGCGCCCACAAAGCTCGCCTAGGGAAGCTTCGCTTCCTCGGATAGAAGCGTGTCTAAAACTTAAAATTCTTCCCACCTGACAACCAAAAACAGTACACAGAAGCGATTAAATAACGCACGAATTGTAAACAAAACCACTCTCTTGACTTGTTGGAAAATCTTGTTTTCTCATAGGAATATTTCGGCTGACATTCAGTGGAGTTTATTTTCATACCATGAATTTTTTCCCCTTGGGTTTTAATTTCCAGAATGGTAATTATGAATATATACAATCATGTAAAGAAAAGCCTTTGGGAATCCCATCTTTTTATATATATTTTTTTTTCTGGTTTGTTTGTTCTGTTGTTTGGGTGTTTTTTTCGAGGTAGGGTCTGGATCTAGCCCAGGCTGACCTGGCATTCACTATGTAGTCTCAGGGTGGCCTCGAACTCACTGCGATCCTCCTACCATCGCCTCCCGAGTACTTAGATTAAACGCGTGCACCATCCTGCAAAGCCTATTTATGAGTTTTTTTACCTTCATCTCGGTTTTACTAAATAACGGCTGGCTGTCAATCAGTGTGGCCAAAATAACCCCTTATGGCTGACTGTTGTGTCTTTCATTGGTTGGAGACGATTACAGTACTGTGGCTACCTGCTGAGCTCCTGAGCATGTGGCCTGCACTCTTCAATCTGAAGCCTTTTGTGATTTAAACCTTCCAGGAAGCACAGTTCCCATAGTAAGCTCCATTCATGATGGAATTAGCAGGGCAAGTAGTGGCCCACACGGTCCATTCCCTGATTTCTCCTGTTTTACGCACTGCTCATCTCGAACACTCTTCCACAAAGAAGGCTTGGATTGTAATTCTACTGGGTTTGTAAAATGCCCCCACACCTGCTGTGACTCATCAGTTCCACCACCTTCTATTACAGCCATTTTATTGGGTTGGGGTTATTGGTTTGTTTGTTTTGTAATGTTTTTTGAGGAAGGAAAATGAAAACAATCCAAAACTACCTTCCTGCACAGGAGAGATGCTCGCTCAATGGTTAGAGGCACTTTCTTGGCCAGGGTTCTATTCCCCAGTCCCCAGTCCCCATATGAAGCATCTGGAATTCATTTGCAGCACCAAGAGGTCCTGGCCTATCCCTTGTCATATCCGTTATTTCCTATTAGTATTCTCACAGCCCAGCATGGTGGCGCATGCCTTTAATCCCAGCACTAGGGAGGCAGAGGTAGGAGGATCGCCATGAGTTCAAGGCCACCCTGAGACTACATAGTGAATTCCAGGTCAGCCTGGGCTAGAGTGAGACCCTACCTTGGAAAAACAAACAAACAAAAAGGTTCCATATTAGTATTCTCTCAGTATGCAAAAAAAACTTACAAAAACTAACTTCTATTTGAGATGTTTGGGGAAGAATTACAAAAAAAATTAATAGTACCGGGCGTGGTGGCTCACGCCTTTAATCCCAGCACTCGGTAGGCAGAGGTAGGAGGATCGCCATGAGTTCGAGGCCACCCTGAGACTACATAGTGAATTCCAGGTCAGCCTGAGCTAGAGTGAGACCCTACCTCGAAAAAACAAAAAAAAAAAAAAAAAAAAAAAAAAGAATTAATAGTATCTTAACTTCTCAATGTGAAAATTGAAAGCAGTATTGGCAAAGTATTAAAGAAAACTTATCTTTTCAGGTCAACCTTAACAAATTTAGGAGAAACAATGAAGGTAAGAATATGAATCATAATTGCCGGGCGTGGTGGTACACGCCTTTAATCCCAGCACTACCTGAGGCAGAGGTAGGAGGATCCCTGTGAGTGCTAGGCCACCCTAAGGCTACATAGTAAATTCCAGATCAGCCTGAGCTAAAGTAAGACCCTGCCTGGGGGCGGAGGGGGGACCAACAACAACAACAAAAAAAGTAGAAGTAAAGTTTTGCATGAAGCATGGTATTTTGAGTCTATTCTCTTTTTTTTATTTGAAAGCAGAGAGAGAGAGAGAAGAGAGACAAGACAGAGAATGGGCACCCCAGGGCCTCTAGCCACTGCAAATGAACTCCAGATGCATGTGCCCCTTGTGCATCTGGCTTATATGGCTCCTGGGAAATCAAACCTGGGTCCTTTGGCTTTGTAGGCAAACATCTTAACCGCTAAGCCATCTCTCCAGCCCTGATTCTATTATCTTGATCCATCAAGCACCCAGAATCATATTGTCCACGAATGGCCACTGCTTGTTGCTTCCAGAGGTAAACACAGACTATTTCTATTTATCCTTTATCCAAGTCACAGAAAGGTTACTAGGAAAATGTACCCACATACCAAATGGGAATGGCTACAACTGCTCACAGTCCCTATTTTAGTTAAAGGGCTTACTGGAAAAGCAGATTGTATTGGTAATATTGAAAAGTTCAAATTAACTTGAGAAAATTAAATTTAGTAGCAGAATAACACAAAACCACAATGGCTGAAAACTACAATATATAAATGAAAAATTACAAAAGAGACAAGTGAACAACATTTGGATTTTGCAAGTCTTTGACCCAAGGAAAATCAAAGCTGACCTAAATAAAAGCCAGTGAAGACAGTTTACAGTGAAAATACAAAAGTCATTTTTTCTTTTAAATATTTTATTTATTTATTTTATTTTTTTGAGAGAGAAAGAGGGAGAACATGACAGAGAGAGAGACAGAGAGACAGAGAATGGGCGTGCCAGGACCTTCAGCCACTGCAAATGAACTCCAGATGCATGTGCCACCTTGTGCATCTGGCTTATGTGGGTCCTGGGGAATTGAACCTGGCTCCTTTGGCTTTGCAGGCAAACGCCTTAATCGTTTAGGTATCTCTCCATCCCTAAAAGTCAGTTTTTATGCGAAAAGTGTTTATCTCCACAGAAATACTGGTGTCAACTCACTCAAGTAGTAAAGATGGGAGAAATTATCTGCAATGAGCCAAACATTGGGTTTTTTTCTAGACTCACACACTTTGATGTCAATTTAGAAAGGTTTTTTTTTTTTTTTTTTTTTTTTTTTTTTTTTTTTTTTGGTTTTCCGAGGTAGGGTCTCACTCCAGCCCAGGCTGACCTGGAATTCACTATGTATTCTCAGGGTGGCCTCGAACTCATGGCGATCCTCCTACCTCTGCCTCCCGAGTGCTGGGATTAAAGGCATGCACCACCACGCTCGGCTTTAGAAAGGTTTTAAATATTTTTATAACTAAACATGGGATCAAAAGAGCAGAGCCGCCAGACATGGTGGTGCATGCCTTTAATCCCAGCACTGGGGAGGCTGAGGTAGGAGGATATCTGGGAGTTCAAGGCCACCCTGAGACTACATAGTGAATTCCAGGTCAGCCTGGCTAGAGTGAGAGTCTACCTTGAGGGGAAAAAAAAAAAAAGAGTAGAGCCAAAATATTGAAAATTCATCTTCCTGAGATTGACAGGCTTTCTCCCATTCACACATTTATTTTACTTGTCTCCCCAAAAAGATGGCTAGCCCTGTGAGTAATTAATGGATGTCAGGAATAACTTTATGAGAGAGAAAGAATGGGCATTCCAAGGCCTCTAGCCACTACTAACAAACTCCAGATGCATGTGCCACCTTGTGCATCTGGCTTATGTTGGTACCGGGGAATTGAACCTGGGTCCTTTGGCTTTTCTGTCAAGCACCTTAACCACTAAGGCATCTCTCCAACCCTTTATAATTTTTTAAAATTTATTTGCAAGCAAAGAGACAGAAGACAACCATGGGAGGCAGAGGGTAGGAGGATCGCCATGAGTTTGAGGCCACCCTGAGACTACACAGTGAATTCCAGGTCAGACTAGAGTGAAACCCTACCTTGAAAAAAAGAAGAAAAAAGGAGAGAGAGAAGACAACCAGAGAAAGAGAAAGAGAATGGGCCTACCAAAGCCTCTAGACACAGTAACTGAACTTCAGTTGCATGGGCCGCTTTGTACATCTGGTTTCACATGGGTAATGGGGATCAAACCTGGGTCATTGGGCATTGCAATCAAGTGCCTTAGCTGTTGGGCCATCTCTCCAGCCCTCCCCTACTTTTTCCTCTAGCTTTTTCAAACTTTCAGGTCTGATGTTAAGGTCTTTGATCCAATTAGAGTAGATTCCTGTGTATAGAGAAAGATAAGGCTCTAGTTTAATTCTTCTACGTATAGATATCCAGCTTTCCCAACACCATTTGTTAAATAGGCTATCTTTTTTCTAGTGAATATAAAAATCAAGCCGAGTATGGTGGCACAGGCATTTAATCCCAGCACTTGGGAGGCAGAGAATCACTGTGAGTTTGAAGCCAGCCTGAGACTACATAGTGAATTCCTGGTCAGCTTGGACTACAGCAAGACCCTACCTTGAAAAACCAGAAAAAATAAAAACATATGGCTTTAGCTGCCTGGTTTTATATCTGCTCCTCAATTTTGTTCCATTGATCTACAAGTCTATTTTTCTGCCAGTTTCTTGTTTTATTACTATGGTTCTGTAATATATCTTAAAATCAGGTATGGTGATACCTCCTGCTTTATTTTGTTGGATTGCTTTGGCTATTCAAGGATTTTTGTAATTCTAAGTCAATTTTAGAATATTTTTTCTATTTCAGTGAATAATAAAATTGGCATTTTGATGTAGATTGCATTAAATCTATAAATAAAATGGTAAGTTAGCCATTTTGTGAGTGGGGTTTTTCTCTGATTTTATTCTCAGCAACTTTGTTATTGGTATATAGGAAGGCTACTGATTTTTCTGCATTCATCTTTTTTTGTTTGTTTGTTTTGTTTTTTGTTTTTCGAGGTAGGGTCTCACTCTGGCCCAGGCTGACCTGGAATTAACTATGTAGTTTCAGGGTGGCCTTGAACTCACAGTGATCCTCCTACCTCTGCCTCCCCAGTGCTGGGATTAAAGGCGTGTGCTACCACGCCTGGCTAAATGCATTCATCTTTTAACTTGCTACTTGACTGTGTTTATCAGCTTTCACAGTTTCTGGTAAAATCTTTAGTGTCCCTATATATAGAATCATATCACCTGTAAATGACAATAATTTGACTTCTGTTCTATTTGTATTCCTTTTATTTTTGTCTCGTATCTTATTGCTGTAGCTAAGGCTTCCAGTACTATATGAATGAGAGTGGAGAAAGTGGACGCCCTTGTCTTGTTCCTGATTATGGTGGAAATGTTTCAAGATCCCCCCCCCCTTACTATAATGTTGGCTTTATAATGTTTGTTGTAAATAGTCTTTGTTGTGTTAAGATATGTTCCTCTGTTCCCAGTTTGTTTGGGACTTTTATCATGAAGGGATGTTGGATTTTGTCAAATGCCTTTTCTGCATCTATTGAGTTGATCATATGATTTCCTTGAATCTATCCATATGGTGTATTTACATTTATCAATTTGTGTATGCTGAGTCCTCTATGCATGATCATGTTAATGATCCTTATAAAAAATTGTTTATTTATTTATTTGCAAGCAGAGCGAAAGATAATGGTTGCACCAGGGCGTCTAGCTGCTGCAAATGAACTCCAGATACATGTGCCATCATGTGCATTTGGCTTTATGTGGGTGCTGGGGAATAGCACCCAAGTCCTTAGGCTTTGCAGGAGAGCTTCTTAACCTCTGTGCCATCTCTCCAGCCCGTAATGAATTTGTTTGTTTGTTTGTTGTTTGGTTTTCCGAGGTAGGGCCTTACTCTAGCCCAGGCTGACCTGGAATTAGTATCAGGGTGGCCTTGAACTCACGGTGATCCACCTACCTCTGCCTCCTGAGTGCTGGGATTAAAGGTGTGCGCCACCACACCTGGCTTCTTAATGATTTTTTTCATGCATTTTCCCCTATATTCAGTTTGGAAATACTTTATTGACAATTTTTGCTTACTTGCTCATAAGGGTGATTGCTCTGTTATTTTCTTTTTTTGCTGTACTTTATCTGGTTTTGATAGCAAGGTAACACTGGCTTCATAAAAGTGGTTTGAGAGTGTTTCTTCATTTTTAAATTTAAGGAAGCATTTGAGAAGCATTAGTGTTAGTTCTTTTTTGAAGGTTTAGTAAAACTAACTGGTGACTCCATCCGGGCCGGATGCTTTTTAGTTGAGAGGATTTTATAACCATTAGATTTGATTGCTTTCTATAGGTCTGTTCAAATGGTCTATCTCATCTTGTTTTAATTGGCAAGTCATATATTTCTAGAAATTCATCGATTTCTTTTAGATATTCCAATTTAGTCTCATATATGTTCTTAGGATATGCCCTTAAGATTTTGAGTTTCATTAGTATCTGTTTTAATGATGCCCTTTTCATCTCTAACTTTAATAGTTTGGGTCTTCTATTTCATTTGGTTAGTTTCTCTAAGGGTTTACCATTCTTGTTTATCCTTTCAAAGAACCAACACTTTTTTATTTCAAGGTAGGGTCTCCCTCTGGCCCAGGCTGACCTGGAATTCACTATGTAGTCTCAGGCTGGCCTCCAATTTACAGTGATCCTCCTACCTTGGCCTCCTGAGTGTCAGGATAAAAAGCGTTCTCCACCACACTTGGCCCAACTCTTTGTTTCACTGATTCTTTATATTGTTTTTTGGTTTGCATTTCATTACCTTCTTGAGTTCTTTTTAAAATTTTATTTATTTATTCAGTTGCAAGCAGAGAGAGAGAGATAGAAGAGACAGACAGAGACCCTGTGCCTTGGAGGGTGTGATAGAGATGTTTCAGTGGTAAGCACTCCTCCGTCACTTCTTCTTAGCACTATATTGCCTTTTGGGTAATCCCAGTGGTCACCACCATCTGAAAACAGAAGCTTCTCTAACCGGAAGTGAGAGTAGCTTTAATAATGAATATGAACATTAAGTGTAGTGCTTTCAGGGCAGTTTTGTGGGAATAATATATACATTTAGCCAGACAAAAGCAGGCTTTATACCCTTAAGGCCTATGACCTCCCCTGCAATAGAATTTTTTTTTGTTTTGTTTTGTTTTTCGAGGTAGGGTCTCACTCTGGCCCAGGCTGACCTGGAATTAACTATGTAGTCTCAGGGTGGCCTTGAACTCTGGGCAATCCTCTTACCTCTGCCTCCCAAGTGCTGAGATTAAAGGCGTGCGCCACCAGGCATGCATTCCCTCCCATAGTGCGGGCCTTCAGTCCAATTAGAGAGCAGTTGGTTTTTCCTAAAGCAGACATGCTTCTATTGCACTCGTTTGGTCATTTGGTCTGTCTGGCCAAACTTGAGGCTTCCTGTGTCCACTGTTTTCACCACTGATGACTTGTGTCTTCCATAGGGCTGCATGCAGTGCAGCTTTTTCTAGCTTTCAATTGGCAGTTCTACAGAGAGAAGGTTTTCTGCTCAGCACCAGCTTGATTTCTTAGTGACCTCAGGCATGTGAAGTCTTCAGCAATAGGGTCTTACCATCTGTTACTATTGGAAAACCAAGGGCTTTGGTAATAGCCTGTAATGTTTTAGAGGCAAAGGGACCTCCCTGGCCAACAACTTACTGGAAGGTATCCCATCCCTGGCACTGAAATTTTCTAGTAACAATCTATGGCTTCTAGATATGCCATTATTCAAAAAAGTAGGTTTTCATATATCTTATTCAGAATATCTTGAATTTTGATTGACCCCCCCCCCCACCTTCTTTTACACAGTCTCTTCCCCTGGCCTTGCCTAGGCCTTTCCCTCCCTGTAATCTGTTCTTCTACTTAAATATATACAATACCATCCCCTTAAGTCCTTCCTTCTCCTCCCTCCCTTATAACCTATTCCTAGCTTACTGGCCTCTGCTACCAGTTTTTGGTTCCAGCTCACACACAAATCTATACATTTGTAGCTACAATCCACATATGAGAGAGAACATGTGATATTTGACTTTCTGGGCCTGGGTTACCTCACTAAGTATAATCCTTTCCAGATCCATCCATTTCCCTGCAAATTTCATAATTTCACCTTTCTTTACTTCTGACTAGAACTCCATTGTGTAAATGTACCACATCTTTATTATCTATTCATCTGTTGAGGGACATCTAGGCTGGTTCCATTTCCTAGCTATTGTGAAGGGAGCAGCAATAAACGTGGCTGTGCAAGTATCTCTAAGGTAGAGAGAAGACTCCTCTGGATATATGCCTAGGAGTACTGTAGCTGGATCATATGGTAAATCTATTTTTAGCTGTCTCAAGAACCTCCACACTGATTTCCACAATGGCTGTATCAGATTACATTCCCACCAACAGTGTAGAAGGGTTCCCCTTTTTCCACATCCTTGCCAACATTTATTGTCATTTGTTTTCTTGATGGTAGCCATTCTCACAGGAGTGAGATGGAATCTCAAGGTAGTTTTAATTTGCTTTTTCCTGATGGTTAAGGATGTAGAACACTTTTTTAGATGTTTATATGCCATCTATATTTCTTCTTTTGAGAACTCTATTTAGTTCCATAGCCCATTTTTTAAATTGGGTTGTTTGATTACTTATTGTTTTGTTTTTTGAGTTTTTATATATTCTGGATATTAATCCTCTGCCAGATGTGTAGCTGGAAAACATTTTCTCCCATTCTGTAGGTTGTCTCCTAGCTCTATTAACAGTGCCCTTTGCTGTACAAAAGCTCTGTAATTTTATGAGATCCCAGTAGTTGATAAGTGGTTTTATTTCCTGAGCAATGGGGTTATATTCAGAAATTCATTACCTATGCCAATATGTTGAAGGGTTTCCCCTACCTTTTCCTCTAGCAATTTCAGAGTTTCTGGTCTGATATTAAGGTCCTGATACACTTGGACGTAATTCTTGTGCATGAAGAAAGACAAGGATCTATTTTCATCCTTCTACATATAGATATCCAGTTTTCCCAGCACCACTTGTTGAAGGGCCTGTCTTTTCTCCAATGAATATTTTTGGCATCTTTGTCAAAAATCAGATGGCTGTAACTGCCTGGGTTAATATCTGGGTCCTCCATGCTATTTCATTGATCTACATGTCTGTGTTTGTGCCAGTACCATGCTGTTTTTGTTAATATGGCTTTGTAATATAGCTTAAAATCAGGTAGGGTGATAACACCAGCCTTATTTCTGTTGCTCAAAATTGTTTTGGCTATTTGAGGATTTTTTTGTGCTTCCAAATGAATTTTTTGGATTTTTTTTCTATTTCTGTGAAGAATGCCATTGGAATTTAATGGGGATTGCATTAAATGTGTAGATTGCTCTTGGTAAGATTGACATTTTCACAATATTGTTTCTTCCAACCCAAGAACATGTGATGTGTTTCCATTTCTTCGTGTATTCTGCAATTTCTCACTTGAGTGTTTAAAGTTCTGATTGTACAGATCCTTTCACTTTCATGGTTAAGTTTATTCCAAGGTACTTTATTTATTTATTTTTCTTGAGGCAATTGTGAATGAGAGATTCCCTGATTTTATCCTCTGCATGTTTGTTGTTAGTATATAGGAAAGCTACTGATTTCTGTGTGTTTACTTTGTATCCCACTAAGTTGCTAAAAGTGTTTATCAGCTCTAACAGTTTGCTGGTAGTCATTAGGCTCCTTTATGTATAGAATCATATAATATGCAAATAATGATGATTTGATCTCTTCCTTTCAAATTTGTATCCCTTTTATGAGTGTCTCTTGTCTTATTGCTATAGCTAAGACTTCCAGTACTATATTAAATCAATGTGGGGGCAGTGGACACCCTTGTCTTGTTCCTGAATTTAGTGGAAAAGCTTCAAGTTTTTCTACATTTAGTATTATGTTGGCTATAGGTTTGTCATAAATAGTTTTTTTTATTATGATGAGATATATTCCTTCTATTCCCAGTTTCTGTAATACTTTCACCATGAAGGGGTGTTGGATTTTGTCGAATGCCTTTTCTGCATCTATTGAAATGGTCATGTGATTTTTGTCCTTCAGTCCATTTATATAGTGTATTACATTTATTGATTTGCATGTGTTGAACCATCCAGCATCTCCGGGATAAAGCCTACTTGGTTGGGGTGAATAATCTTTCCATTATATTCTTGTATTCTGTTTGCCAATATTTTGTTCAGAATTTTTGCATCTATGTTCATGATGGAGTTTGGAGTAATTTTCTTTTTTTGTTCTGTCTTTGTCTGGTTTTGGTATGAGGGTGATGCTGGCTTCATAGAAGGAGTTTGATAGAATTCCTTCCTTTTCTATTTTATGGAAAAATTTGAGAAGCAGTGGTGTTAGTTCTTCCATGAAGATCTGGTAAAATTCACCAGTGAATCTATCTGGGCCTGGACTTTTTTTAGTTGGGAGACTTTTTTTTTTTTTTTTTTTTTTGGTTTTTTAATTTTTATTTTATTTATTTATTTATTTATTTACTTTTTTGAGGTAGGGTCTCACTCTGGCCCAGGCTGACCTGGAATTAACTATGTAGTCTCAGGGTGGCCTTGAACTCACAGCAATCCTCCTACCTCTGCCTCCCGAGTGCTGGGATTAAAGGCGTGCGCCACCACACCTGTCCTAAGGGGAGACATTTTATAACTGCTTGGATTTGCGTGTTTAGTAGATTAATTATAACATGGCAAGGAGGGGTTCTTTCCAGATTTTGTCTGCTTGGTGTTCTTTTTCTTTGTTTGTTTTGGTTTTTTTTGGGGGGGGGGTTGGTTTTTTTGAGGTAGGGTTTCCCTCTAGTCCAGGCTGACCTAGACTTCACTATGTAGTCTCAGGGTGGCCTGGAACTCATGGTGATCCTCCTACCTCTGCCTCCCAAGTGCTGGGATTAAAGGTGTGTGTCACCATGCCAGGCTGTTTGGTGTTCTAAAAGCTTCTTGTATCTACATTGGCATTTTTCCCAGTTTGGGGAAATTTTTCTATGATTTTGTTGAAAACACCTACTAAGTCTCTGGATTGAAATTCTTCTCCTTCTACTATACCCTGAATTCTTTTTTTAAAAAAATATATTTTGTCAGGCATGGTGGTGCACGCGTTTAATCCCAGCACTTGGGAGGCAGAGGTAGGAGGATTGCCGAGAGTTCGAGGCCACCCTGAGACTACATAGTGAATTCTAGGTCAGCCTGGACCAGAGTGAGACCCTACCTCACAAAACCAAATATATATATATATATAAATTTATTTACTTATTTGAGAGAGAGAGAGAGAGAGAAAGAGGCAGAGAGAGGGAGGAGGGAGAGAATGGATATGCCAGGGCCTCCAGCCACTGCAAATGAACTCCAGATGCATGCACCCCCTTGTGTATCTGGCTTACATGGGTCCTGGAGAAATGAACCGGGGTCCTTTGGCTTTGCAGGCAAACACCTTAACTGCTAAGCCATTTCTCCAGCCCATACCCTGAATTCTTATGTTTGATCTTTTCATAGTGTCCTGGATATTTTGAAATTTCCATTCATAACTTCCTATTAGCTTGTCTTTCTCTTTGATGGACTGTATTAGTTCTGCCACCTGGTCTTCTAGTTAAAAATACTCTGTTCTCTCCTTTATCTGTTCTACTGGTGAGAGCTTTTTATTTGATTGACTGTGTTCTTCAGAGCTAGAATTTTAGCCTGGTTTTTCTTCAGCATTTCTATATCCTTACTCATGTCTTGTAATGACCTCCTTATTTCATTAAGCTGGTTTCCTGTGTTCTCTTTCAGGAATTTGATTTCTTCTTTAATTCCTTTGTTTTCTTCTTTGATTCTTTTGATTTTTTATTTGATTTCTTTGATTATATATAAAATTATTTTTTTGAAATCTTTGTCAGGCAGTTCATCTAAAACAGTCTCATTGGTGATCATTTCTGATGGATTTATAATTTTTGATGGGATTGTATTGTCTTCATTCTTCGTGTTTCTTGTATTATAATGTAGCAACGTTTGCATCCTGAATTGATTGGATGCTTGGGTTTTCCCTCTCTCTCTACCTTTCTCTCTCTTTCTCTCTTTCAAATAAATGAATAAATAAAATAAAAAAATAATACAAATAGAAAGTTCACTTTCCTTAATGTTGTACCAAAAAAGATATGGGTAAACCTAAAAGGTAATAAACATTATCACATTTGTTTATAGCACAACCTAGTTTTTCCTGTTAAGTCTACTATTCAAACAAACGAGGGAAGTGGCAGCTTAGGAATTGGGAAGAGGAAACCAAAAACCTTCCCACATTCTACGCTGTGTACAGCTGTGCTCACAGAGACGGCTTCTTGTACTTCTCTGCACAGGAATTCAGTTGTATATAAAATGGGACCTGCTTAGCAGCTGAGGGAGACTAGAAATGATGAGTCCATATCCTCGTGCATTGTCATACAATTCAGTGGTGCAGCTACCAGCTTGTAATTTTTAGGGACTGCAAACAAGGCTTTTTCTTGAAGACGAATGAGAAACAACTTTCTTATGTTCTTTAGGTTTTATAATATGTGCAGGAATGTATGGGTGCCTAGGAGGTTCAAAAGTTGGTTGTCACCATTTACCAGTGCAGTCATCTATGGGCCAGTCTTTCAGGACTCCATTTTGATGACCTAGTATCTCTGTCATTAAGCACTCTTTGGTCTTTCAACTTCATCTTCTTCTGGCATTAAGTTCACCACAAGGTAATCTGAAGAAAGTCGTTCCCAGCTGGAGCAGGAACACATGGGGTAGCTAATGCTCATGTATAATCAAAACCCCTTCTACAGTCCTCCTTATGCCAATTTTAGGCATCTTTTATTATTTTAAAGAGAGAAGGAGGCAAAGAGAGAGAGAGAGAATGGGCTGCCAGGGCCTCTAGCCAATGCAAACAAACTCCAGACACGAGCACCACCTTGTGCATTTGTCTTTACATGGGTACTGGGGAATCAAACCTGGGTCATTTGGTTTCATAGGCAAGCGCCTTAACCCCTAAGCCATCTCTCCAATCCCTTCGTGACAATTTTATCATGTTCCTCCCTTGCATGCTGGAATCTGGCCGCCACAGAGCTGTCTTTCTCATAGAGGGGCTCTTTTGTACCAAAATGTATAATTGGTAAGAGGATGCAAGTTGATTGTGCTCCAGGGTGAGTGGCTTGGTCGGCTGGATGTACTGGTTTACGCCTGGCAGACATGCTGATCAGCTCTGGCACTTGCCACAAGCAGAAACGGGGAACAGAGGACTCTTCCCCAGAGTGGGCAGCAGTGATCTGCATCCAGCTCAGCCCCCACCACCCACCATTGACATGAGAACAAGAGGAGGTGGGAGCATGCTGGAAATGACCCTGGACCTCCTCTGTAGTAAACATTTTTAATATACAGGAATATAAGCTAAAATGATCAAGAAGTATGGTTTGGGACTGGAGAGATGGTTTGGTGGTTAAAGAGCTTGCCTGCAAAGCCAAAGGACTCAGGTTCGATTCCCCAGTACCCACCATATAAGCCAGATGCACAATGTAGCTCATGTGTCTGGAGTTTGCAGTGGCTGGATGCCCTGGAGTGCCCATTCTTTCTCTTCTATCTCCGACCCCTCTCTCTCTCTCTCTTTCTCTCCTTCTTTCTTTGTCTCAAATAAAAATAAATTTTAAGCCCAGTGTGGTGGCGCATGCCTTTAATCCCAGCATTCGGGAGGCAGAGGTAGAAAGCTCACGGTGAGTTCAAGGCCACCCTGAGACTACATAGTTAATTCCAGGGCAACCTGGAAAAAAAAAAAGTCAAATTGCAAAAAATAAATTTTAGGCCTGGGGAATGGCTTAGCAGTTAAGGCATTTGTCTGCGAAGCCTAAAGACCCATGTTCAATTCCCCAGGACCCACATAAGCCAGATACACAAGTAGGCACATTCGTCTGGAGTTCATTTGCAATGGCTGGAGGCCCTGGCTCACCTATTCTCTCTGCCTCTTCCTCTCTCTCTCTCAGATAAAAAAAAAAAAATTTAAATTAAAAAATAATTTAAACAGCTGGGCATGGTGGTGCACACCTTTAATATATATATTATTTATTTATTTGAGAAAGAAAGAGGCAGATAGAAAGAGAGAATGGGCACACCAGGGCCTCTAGGCACTCACTGCAAACGAACTCCAGAAGCATGAGCCCCTTATGCATCTGGCTTACGTGAGTCCTGAGATATTGAACTGGGTCCTTAGGCTTCACAGCCAAATGCCTTAACTGCTAAGCTATTTCCTCAGCTCAAATTTAAAAAATTTTTTTAATTGGGCTGGAGAGATGGGCTTGGTGGTTGGAGGCAATTGCTTACAAAGCCTGATGGCCCAGGTTTTATTCCCCAGCACCCATGTAAAGCCAGATGCCCAAAGTGGTGCATGTATCTGGAGTTCATCTGCAGTGGCTAGAGACCCTGGTATGACTATACTCTTTTATTCTGTGTTTCTGTCTCTCTCTCTCAAATAAATGAATAAAAATATTTTTAGTATTTGTTTATTTATTTATTTAGTTAGTTAGTTAGTTATTTATGAGAAATATAGCAAGAGAAAGAGGCAGATAGAGAGAGTATGGGCACGCTAAGGCCTCCAGCCACTGCAAATGAACTCCAGATGCATGCACCACCTTGTGCTTTTGGCTTACATGGAAATCAAACCTGAGTCCTTTAGCTTTGCAGACAAATGGCTTACTGCTAAGCCATCTCTGAAGAAGTGACGGTTTTTGTTTTGTTTTGTTTTGTTTGTTTTTTTTTTCGAGGTAGGGTCTCACTCTAGCCCTGACTGACCTGAAATTCACTATGTAGTCTCAGGCTGGCCTCAAACTCACAGCAATCCTTCTTCCTCTGCCTCTTGAGTGCTGGAATTAAGGCATGGGTCACCATGCCTGACTCTAAAAATAATGATTTTAAAATTTACATCTTGGTTTGGAGAGATGGCTTAGCTGTTAAAGCACTTGCCTGAAAAGCCTAAGGACCCAAGTTCCACTCGCCAGTACCTTTGGTAAGCCAGATACACAAGGGGGTGCAAACACCTGGAGTTTGTTTGCAGTGGCTAGAGGTCCTGGTGTACCCATTCTCTATGTGCCTCTCTCTCTCTCTCTCTCTCTCTCTCTCTCTCACTCTCAAATAAAAAAAATACTTTTAAAATTAAAAGTTTGTAAACTTTCTATTTCAAGGTAGGGTCTTGCTCTAGCCAAGGCTGATTTGACCTGGAATTCACATAGAAGTGGCAGGGGGGCTTCCAATTCACAGAGATCCTCCTACCTCTGCCTCCCAAGTGCTGGGATTATAGGTGTGAACCATGGGGCTGGAGAGATGGCTTAGCAGTTGAGGTACTTGCCTATAAAGCCAAAGGACCCAGATTCAATTCCCTAGGACCCACCTAAGCCAGATGCACAAGGTGGCGCATGCATCTGGAGTTTGTTTGCAGCAGCAAGACAGAGAGAATGGGCATGTTAGGGCCTCCAGCCACTGCAAATGAACTCCAAATACATGTGACACTTTGTATATCTGGTTCCATGTGAATATTGGGGAATTGAACATGGGGTGTTAGGCTTTGCAGGAAAGTGCCTTAACCACTGAGCCCTGTCTCCAACCCAATATTTTATTTATTCATTCATTTATTTATTTATCAGAGAGAGAGAGAGAGAGAGAGAGAGAGAATGGGCACACTAAGGCCTCTAGCCACTGCAAATTAACTCCAGACATATGGGCCATTTTGTGCATCTGGCTTTACATGGGTACTGGGGAATCAAACCTGGTTCTTTAGTCTTTTCAATCAAGCACCTTAATCACCAAGTGATCTCTCCTGCCCTATATATTATGTATTTAAATAGAAACCTTGGTAAAGCATGGTGGTGCATGCCCTAAACCCAGCACTTGGGAAGCAAAGGTAGCAGTATTGCTATTAGTATAGGCTACCCTGAGACTACAGAGTGAATTCCAGGTCAGCCTGGGTTAGAGTGAGACCCTATCTTGAAAAACCATAAATAAATAAATAAATAAATAAATAAATAAATAAATAAATGTGGTGGTACATATCTTTATTCTGAGCACTTGGGAGGCAGAGGTAGGGGAATCTCTGTGAGTTCAAGGCCAGCCTGGGACTACAGAACAAGTTCCACTCATCCTGGGCTAGAGTGAGACCTTACCTCAAAAAAAAATTTAAAAAAAGAAAGAAAGAAAGAAAGAAAGAAAGAAAAGAAAAGAAAAGAAAGGAAAAGAAAAGAAAGGAAAAGAGCTTGGCATGGTGATGTATGCCTTTAATCCCACCACTCAGAAGGCAGAGGTAGGAGGATCACCATGAGTTCGAGGCTACCCTGAGAATACAGAATGAATTCTAGGTCAGCCTTGGCTAGAGAAAGGCCCTACCTCAAAAATCCAAAAAAAGAAAAAGAAAAGAAAAAGGAGTGGAACAACAAATTATAACTCCATGTTGGGGTGCTTTATTTTCAGTATAGTTTTCTTTCCCAGTCACAAATTTTTTCTTGAATATATTGTCAAAGTTTGAATAGCAAACATCAAGCTAAATACCACTGACAGTTTTGTTTGTCTAATGGTCTTATTAATACTTTGAACCTCCTCTGATCTGGTACAGTGTCAGCCTGGAAGCTATGGAGATTGCTATCCACCTTGATGATCAGACAAAGCTGCATTTGAATTAAGTTCTACCAGCAGTTTACTATAGAAAATCCAGAAAAAAAATCATTTATATCTTCTTTGAGATGTGATTCTTTTTTTAAAAAGTTATTATTTATTTGAGTGTGTAAAAAAAAATATATATACATACATACATACATACATACATACATACATACATACATACGGAGAGAGAGAGAGAATGGGCACACCAGGGCCTCTAGTCACTGCAAATGAATGAGCTCCAGAAACATGCTCCACCTTGTGCCTCAGCTGTACGTGGGTAGTGGGAATCAAAACCAGTTACTTAGGCTTTGCAGGCAAACACCTTAACTGGTGAGCCATCTTTCCAGACCTGACAATGTTTCTTTATAAAGCAGGAAATTAAATGAAATGGTATGTTAAAAGCATCTGAAAACAATAGTATTCCATATAGGGAGCTGGGTAGATGCCTTGTTGAACAAAGTGCTTGTCCAGAAAGCTTAAAAACCAGAGTTTGGCTGGGCATGGTGGTACATGCCTTTAATCCCAGCACTTGGGAGGCAAAGGTAGTAGGGTCGCTGTGAGTTCGAAGCCACCCTGAGAAAAACAGTGAATTCCAGATCAGCCTGAGCTAGAGTGAGACACTACCTTGAAAAACCAATAAAAACAACAATAACCAACCAACCAAACAAACAAACAAAAACAACAGAAAAACAGAGTTTGGAGTGAAAACCAGGCATGGCCAGGCAGGCATGGTGGTGCACACCTTTAATGCCAGCACTCAGGAGGCCAAGGTTGGAGGGAGGCTGTGAGTTCGAGGCCAGCCTGAAACTACATAGGGCTAGAGTAAGACCCTACCACAAAACCCACTCCTCCCAGAAAAAAACCTGACATGGCAGCATAGCTGTGCTGGGAAGTAAAGACAAAAGGAGCTCTAGGGCTGGAGAGATGGCTTAGCACTTAGGGTGCTTGCCAGCAAAGCCAAAGAACTTAGGTTTGATTCCCCAGTACCCATGTACAGCTGATGCATAAGGTGGAGCATGTGTCTGGAGTTCGTTCGTTTGCAGTGGCTAGAGGCCCTGGCGCCCCATTCTCTCTATCTGCCCCCCTCAAATAAATAAATAAATACACCTTTTCTTTAAAAAGTTTGTTGAAAGAAAAAGGAGCTCTGGCGCTTGCTGGCCAGCTAGTCTAGCTGAATTGGTGAGCTTTAGATTAAATGCGTCTGTCTCAACAAAAGTAAATTGGGGCCGGGCGTGGTGGCGCACGCCTTTAATCCCAGCACTCGGGAGGCAGAGGTAGGAGGATCGCCGAGAGTTCGAGGCCACCCTGAGACTACATAGTTAATTCCAGGTCAGCCTGGACCAGAGTGAGACCCTACCTCGCAAAACCAAAAAAAAAAAAAAGTAAATTGGGGCCTGGGAAGATGGCTCAGCACTTAAAGTCATTTGCTTGCAAAGCCTGCTGGCCCCAGGTTCAGTTCCCAAGCCATACACATGTGTCTGGTGTTATCTGCAGCAGCAAGAAGCCCTTTCACAACCACACTCCCCCCCCACATGCTTGCACGTACGCACAAGTAAAAACATAAATAAGGTAAGAAGAGAATGAGGAAGACAACTGACATTGACCTCTGGACTCCACATATACATGAGCACATGTGCACACGCATGTGTGTGCCCACCCACATACAAACATGCATGCACACACAAACATTTGCTATAGGGCCTCCAATACAGTATACTGGTGACACTGAATCCTCAGCTTTGTTTCTTCCTGTTTTCATTTTGTTTGAAAGACACATAGTGACCAATATGTCTCTTTTACTAAATTCTGTTTTGGGGAGTAGGAGGAAGGATCTCACTCGGTGGCCCTAGAAGGCCTGGTGAAACTCATTATGTAGGCCAGGGTGACTCACAGCAATGATCCTGCCTCAGTAGTAGATTGTAGTTGTGAGCCTATACCCAGCATAAATTCATAGTGTGTGGAAATCCAATAATAGTTCCACTTCAACCATATGCCAAAAAATGATCACAGAGGTTGGAGGTAGCTCTGCAGTGAAGTGTGCTTCCCGTGCAGGTGCCTGAGGTGAACAGGACCTGTTCAAGTTCAAATCTGTAGATCCTATGTACAACAGCTGGGCATGGCCATGGGCTTCTGTAATCCCAGTGTTGCAGGGAAGTAGAGACCAGAGAATCTCTGGAGCTCTGTAAGCTCCAGAATTAATAAAGGGAGACTCGGGTTCAAAACAAGACCAGGCAAGCTGTGCGTGGTGGCACATGCCTTTAATCCCAGCACTTGGAGGCAGAAGTAGGAGGATTGCTATGAGTTCCAGGTCAGCCTGGGCTAAAGTGAGACCCTACCTCAAAAAAGGGGGGGCTGGAGAGATGGCTTAGTGGTTAAGGCGCTTGCCTGCAAAGCCAAAGGACCTAGGTTCGATTCCCCAGTACCTATCTAAGGCAGGTGCACAAGGTGATGCATGTGTCTGGAGTTCATTTAAGAAAAAAAGAAATGAAAAAAAAAGACATGCAGAAGACAGAAGAGTGATGGAGCAGGACACCTGACATTCCACTCCAGCTTCCACAGGTGACTGATCACTACAAGCAAACATATGGGGTGCCACAAGGGCACATGCATGTACATATACCACACACACAGAGGCAAAAATAAAACTAATTTTAAAAATGATCATAGGAGTTTTGCTTCTTGCTGGTGAAAGTAGGTTATTTTGTCCTTCCCACTAGAAATAAATGTAAAACTTAAGACACAGAGTTGAGATGAACATTTAAAAAGTGATTAGTGGGCTGGAGAAAGAGATCTATTCCCCCAGTACCCACATAAAGCCAGATACACTAAGGGGCACATGCATGTGCAGTTCGTTTGAGGCCAGCATAAGAGTACTTAGTTAATTCCAGGTCAGCCTGGACTAGAGTGAAACTCTACCTCTAAAAGCAAAAAAAAAAAAAAAAAAAAAAAAAAAAAAGAAAGAAAGAAAGAAAGAAAGAAAGAAAAAAAAGAAAGAAAAGAAAAGAAAAGAAAAGAAAAGAATAGAAAAGAAAAAGAAAAGGCTCTGGAGTCTGGAGGTGAATAGAACTAAAGGCATTCTGCTCCGGAGACCATTGCTGTGAGGCAGGGGGAAGGATGGAGCTGCAGCAGCTCTCTCTGGGGCCTGGCTGCTGCTGCACTCTGAGCATGCCTCTCTTGCCACCTGCTGGTCTGCTCATCAATAGCATCCCCAACTTAGCACAGGAGTGATGGCTGCCCAGACAAGCACCTCGCAAGCTTCAAGAAACCTCTACCAGGGCACATACTTTTCAGTACCACTTTGGCACCTGGTCACACTTGGTTTTCTTAGACTTCTCTCTGTTAGACGTCTAGTTCTCTGGACTACCAGAGCATTCTTCCAGAGCTTCATTTTTGCATCTCTTTTCCTATGTGTGAGCATAAGACTAATTCCTATGGTAAGTCCTCGGACTATGTGTGTGCGCAGTGTATGCACATGGGTATGTGTAGATAGCCGTGCATGTATTGTGCACACAGTATGGAGGCCAGAGGAAGACATCTGGTCCTCCTCTATCACTCTTCTGTCTGACTTCTCCGAGACAGCCTCTCCTATCAGACTGGCTGACCAGCAAACTTGAGTGATCCCTCCTGTCTCCTCCCCACCTCACTGCTCGGTTATGGGCATGTGCAGCCATGTCCCACTGCTTATGGGTGCTGGGGATTGGACTCGGTCCTCATTTTCACACAAGTGCTTACTTGCTGTGCTACCTCCCGAGCCCATATCCTCTCTCTCTCTCTCTCTTTTTTCCAAGGTAAGGTCTCACTCTAGCCCATGCTGACCTGGAACTCACTATGTAGTCTCGGGCTGCCTTCGAACTCACATTGATCCTCCTACTTCTGCCTCTAAGTGCTGGGAATAAAGGTGTGCGCCCCCACATCCACCTGTGAACTAAAGTTCCCAGAAAACAGCTGTGTCTGCTGCACCTCCATCCAGCAAGGCTGAATGGACTGCTAAAGCTCCTGTGATCACAGAGAGATGGAATGTTGCAAGACCAAAGCCTAATTACTTTGGGCCACCTTTAGCCCCTTAATAGCCATTTATTGCCCACCTCTGTGTCTGACCTAACATCCCCATGACTATCAGTGGGTCAGGTGCACCCTTTTTGGAATGTAAGAACAGACTGCAGCTTCTACCAACTCAAGGGCTAAGAATGTGATCAGATAGCATCTGAGGCTTATGGTGGGGATTTTCCTGCTTTGCTGTAACCTGCCTATCCAACGGTCAGCCAATGTAGTTGAAAAGTGCCTTTATTTATAACTTTCTTTTGTTCTGTAAGTATAAAACCTTCATAAAATTGTTAACATGTTGGAACATGGAATTTGGGGTAACCTAAATCTGTGTTCCCAGGCCATGGTCCCTCATATTTAGATCCAGAATAAACTATTGAGGTGAGAGCTGTGTCTTTTACATCAACATGGCCCATAGCCTCTCTTCGTCTTCTTTTTGTTTTATTTGTTAGAGAGAGAGAGAGAGGCAGGAAGGCAGAGAGAGAGAGAGAGAATGGGTGTTCCAGGGTCTTCAGCCACTGCGAATGAACTCTAGATGCATGTGCCACCTTGTGCATCTGGTTTACACGAGTCCTGGGGAATCGAATCTGGGTCCTTTGGCTTTGCAGGCAAGTGCCTTAACCACTAAGCCATCTCACCAGCACTGCTCTTTCATCTTAATGTACTAATGGTGGCTTTGTTTTCCTGCTGGAAACTTTCAGTCTTTGTGTTCTTCTATCTTTATTGCATGAGCCATGTGTGACCCTGAAGTTACAAAATCACAGCCACACAGAGATTAGCTACTCAGCTGACACTTCTCCTAGCAGCAAGCACGGGCACAGGCAGGAGGAATGAAGAGTCTTTCTCGTTACATTACATTCTTATCTTAATTCAGGAGGAACAATCTTACAGAAGCCTCCCAGCAGAATGTCATGCCAGTCAAATCAGTTATGCACCTCTCTTGGCCACTCATAAAAGGGCTGAATTGTCATGGTTTTTTTTTTTTTTTTTTGAAATATTTTATTTATTTGAGAGAGAGAAAAAGGTAGAGAGAGGCAGAAAAAAAAGAGAATAGGCACGCCAGGGCCTCTAGCCACTGCAGACAAACTCCAGACACGCAAGCACCTTAACTGCTAAGCCATCTCTCCAGCTCCCTCCCAGCACCCCCTCGCCCCATGGTTAGTTTTGACCTGTGCTTCTGATAGCCTGGAATAATTGTATGCTGGATGCTGCTGCTGGACTGTTGTTGAGACAAGGAGTTGCCGTGTCTCCCAGGCTGGCCTCCAGGTGGCTGAGAGACTGCTTTGATCAAATGTGCTTCCTTCTCCGAAGCAAACGCCCAAGGCTGCCTGATAAAATGGGATTTGTACAAAGAGGAAGGTGTGAGTGCCATAAGGAAAAACAAATGAGGCATATCCACCCAGATTATCTAATGATGAACAGTAGAAAATATAGATTAGAAATAACACTCCCACCTGGCTTGTTCATAACATCATGAAGTACCAGAAGACTCTACACAATTTCTTTCTGTCTGAAGCGTTGCTGAATAAGATACCAAGTTACATGACACAAGGCTGCAGAAATAACTCTTTCTGTGGGCATGGTGGCACATGCCTATAATCTCAGCACTGAGAGGCTGAGGCACAGGGATCACAGCTTCTAGACCTGCTTGGGCACAGTATGTGTGAACTGAAGGCCTGCTTGGACAACTTAGTGAGATTGTTTCAAAACAATAAGTAAAAAAAAAAAAAAAAAAAAAAAAAAGCGGGGGAGTGGCTGGGGATATATAGCACACTGATAGAGCACTTGTCTAGCATGTTTGAGGCCATGGTTTAAGCCCTGGGATCAGAAAAGAACTATTTCTTTGAATGGCACATACTTCATAAGCGTGATTGAATTACATAATCAACTATGCAATTAATTCTGTGAGGATAGCAGAAGAGATGTTGGTCAAAGGGTTTAAGTTTGAGTTAGAAAAAATATTTGGAGATCTATTACACAAGCATAGTGGCAACAGTTAATAATAATGTGTATTCCAAAATTATTAGGTGAACAGATTTTAAGTGTTTGCCTATAAGAAAAGTGATGACTATGAAGTGATGGGCACATTCATTAGTTTGACTTAATCATTCCATAATATAGATATGTCAAAATTTTGTTTTATGTCCCCCAAATCCATAAGCATATATAATTATTATTTGCCAATTAAAAATAAAAACTTTGAGCCAGGCGTGGTGGCGCACGCCTTTAACCCCAGCACTCGGAAGGCAGAGGTAGGAGGATTACTGTGAGTTCAAGGCCACCCTGAGACTACATAGTGAATTCCAGGTCAGCCTGGGCTACAGCGAGACCCTACCTAGAAAAACCAATAAAAAACAAAACACAAAAAACGTTGGTCTGGAGAGATAACTCAGTGGCTAAAAGTGCATGTAAGCATGTGGGCCTAAGAGTGCCCCAAATCATCTGAGTTTGATTCCCCAGCACCCATGTAAAAACAGCTGGACATGGCCACACATGCCTATAATCCCAGTTCTGTGAGGAATGGAGACCAGAGAATCACTGGGGCTCACTGCTCAGCCAGTCTGGCCAAAGAACAAAAGCTCTGCGTTCAAGGAAACATGTGGTTGAATGATAGAAGACACTCAGGTTCTCCTCTGATTTCTGCATGTGTGTGCATTGGCACATCTGCCCACACGCATAAGCACAGCACACACATTACACACATGCAGAAAATAAATAAAATCTTTAGTCAGATGTAATGCTGCATCTCTGTAATCCAAGCAGCACTTGGGAGGAGGATTGAGAGTTCAAAGCCAATCTGGGCTACATAGTGATTTGACCTGAGGCTACGAAGGCTCTACTTAAAAAAAAAAATGAAATAAATAAAATTTTAAAATCCTTCTGGTCTTGAATTTGAATTGGAAGTATGTATGTATGAATTTTACATGATTATTATTATTTGTTTTTTTCTTTTTTCCCACTCACTCCAGCCCAGGCTGAACTGGAATTCACTATGAAGTCTCAGGCTAGCCTCCCTCGAACTCACAGCAATTCTTCTACATCAGCCTCCTAAGTGCTAGGATTAAAGGCATCCACCACCAAGCCTGGCCTGTTTATTATTATTATTGAAGCAAGGTGTCACTATGTAGTATAGATTAACTTTGGACTCATAATCCTTTTGCCTCAGTCCCCCAGTGCTGGGATTATATGTATTTGATACCAAGCTCAAGTAAATGTAATATTATCTTTTTCTTGAAAAATTAATCTGGGGGCTGGAGAGATGGCTGAGTGGTTAAGGCACATGCCTGTGAAGTCTAAGGACCCAGGTTCGATTCTCCAGGTCCCACGTAAGCCAGATGCACATGCTGGCACATGCATCTGGAGTTCGTTTATAGTGGCTAGAGGCCCTGGTGTGCCTATTCTCACTCTCTTTCTCTCCCTCTGTCTCTAATAAATAAATAAATAAATAAATAAATAAATAAATAAATAAATAAAAATTTAAAAAATTTCAGAGATACACATATATAGTGATGTTGTGTAGGAGGTTTCCCATCCAGCCCAAAAGTGTGGAAAGTGGTGTGAGCATGGGCAGAGTCCCTGCTGCTTGCTACTTTTTGGTGTTTACTGGCTTGTTGAAGTCTCTCTGGATTTATGAATGGGAGCCAGCTTCTTCCAACACTGATGGAACTTCCCCTGGAGTTCTCCTTTAGACTGTGTCTGCTTTGGATGTTTATCCCAGCATTATGGAACTGTCAACTATTTCACCATTGCATCAGGTGGTCATTTGCATGGCTGGCCAGCCTCAAAGCTTGCAGGATCCACTGATAGTTAAGACCATTGATGTCTTTCTCCTTCCAAAGGCTGCATAGCTCTTTCCAGCCTCCTGACAGCTAGTCAACAGAGAGGGGCTTCCAGCTCAGCTCCAGCTTGATTTCTCATTGGCCTGAAGCCTAACATGTGGAGTCTTCAGCAATAGGGTCTCACCATCTAGTTCTGGTAGGCAACCAAGAGACTTGACAATAGCCTGTAATGTTCTGGGAGCATCAGGGGCCTCCATGTACAATTTGCTTTAAGGTATCCCACCCCTGGCACGGAATTTTTTCTAATAACAATCTATGGCTTTAGGCACATTATCTACTTCCCAAGATCCCTATGGTTTATATATGGCTGATTAATAATATCTTAAATTTTGATTAACATTCCTCCCATCCCTCCTTGCCTCCATCCTCTCCCCTGACCAGCAACCTTAATCTGAACAAGTCACTGTCACTACCAATTTGCAGAAGATGTTAATTAGAAACATTAAATAGAAGCGTGAATAGAATTAGCTAATTTCAGAATGTGGGACATTATACAGGACAACTCAATTTCTTCAATAAACAAATTGCAAAGAGAAAAAAGTAAATGACGCCAGGCATGGTGGCACACGCCTTTAATCCCAGCAGAGGCAGAGGCAGGAGGACCGCCAGGAGTTCAAGGTCACCATGAGAATACAGAATGAATTCCAGGTCAGCCTGGGCTAGAGTGAGACCCTGCCTCGATAAACCAAAAGGAAAAAAGTAAACGAGAGAGCACCTATAACATAAAACATACCAACCAATGAACAATGTCTAAATTGAACAATCTTACAAATATTCCTGTGTCCAGACTATTATTTCTTTTATGCAGATTACTTTCCCATAGAGCTCATTGTAATGTTGTCATCCTCAACATGCATATGCATGTAGTGCACATGCGTATGTATGTATGTATGTATGTATGTATGTATGTATGTAGTGTGTATGGATGCCTGCACCACACACTCTCCATATTCATCTCTGAGATGACTTCTCATTGAACTTGAAGCTCATCATTTGACAAGACAAGCTAGTCAACAAGCTCTATTACATTTTTCTTTTAAAAATTGTTATTTATTTGTGTGTGAGAGAGACACAGAGTTAGTGAGTATGGGTGAACCAGGGCCTCTAGATGCTGCAAACAAACTCCAGATGCATCTGGCTTTACGTGGGTTCTGGGGAACTGAATCTGGATCTTTAGGCTTCAAAGACAAACTCCTTCACCCCTAAGCCATCTCGCCAGCCCTGTTTCTTTCTTTCTTTCCTTTCTTTCTTTCTTTCTTTCTTTTCTTTCTATCTTTCTTTCTTTCTTTCTTTCTTTCTTTCTTTCTTTCTTTCTTTCTTTCTTTCTTTCTCTTTTCTCTCTCTCTTTCTTTCTTTCTCTCTCTCTCTCTTTCTTTCTTTCTTTTTTTCTTTCTTTCTTTCTTAAACAGAATACTTTTACTATATAATTCTTTTAAAAATATTTTTATTTATTTATTGGCAAAAGAGAACACAGAGTTAGTGAGTATGGGTGAACCAGGGCCTCCTGATGCTGCAAACAAATTCCAGGTACATCTGGCTTGATATGGATCCTGGGGAATTGAACCCAGGTCATCAGGCTTTGCAAGCAAGTGCCTTTAACTGCTGAGCCATCTCCTCAGCCTTCAACTTATTTTTAACTCTGTGTTGAACAGAAAGTCCTGGGTCAGATCGAAGCTTATGATTCAAGGCGTACATAATCAATCCATGCAAGCATTCCCATTTCCTCTAACACCTGAAAGCCTTCTCTCTAAAGCAGTGGTTCTGAAAAGATCTTCACAGCACCACCACTCTTGAGAAATAGAAGTTCTCAAGCCCACCCAAGACCTCTAAATCACTGTGAACAGCAGCAATAGAGAAAGGTGACCACTTTTAGTCTACTCGTCTCAACACCATCAAGCCTGCCTGATTTATTTTCATGCATAGCACATTGATCAAGCACAACTGCAACAATAGTTTAATTCATGTCTAAATGTTTTCTTTCTTGTTCTTTCTGAGGGCAGGTCTCAATCCAGCCCAGGCTGATCCGAAACTTACTCTGTAGTTCCAGGCTGGCCTTGAACTCACTGTGATCCTTCTACCTCAACCTCTTGAGTACTGGCATTAAAGGCGTGCACCAACATGCCTGATTTAAAATCTTTTCTTGCCGGGCGTGGTGGCACACGCCTTTAATCCCAGCACTTGGGAGGCTGAGGTAGGAGGATGGCCATGAGTTCGAGGCCACCCTGAGACTACATAGTTAATTCCAGGTCAGCCTGGACTAGAGTGAGACCCTACCTTGAAAAACCAAAAAAAATTTTTTTCTTCTTGTTTTAAAATTTATTATTATTTTTTAAAATATATTTTATTTATTTATTATTTTGGGAGAGACAGAAACAAGCAGAGAGAGAGGGAGATAGAATGGGTACGCCAGGGACTCCAGCCAGTGCAAACAAACTCCAGACGCATGCACCCCTTTGTGCATCTGGCTTACGTGGGTCCTGGAGAATCAAACCGGGATCCTTTGGCTTTGCAGGCAAACTCCTTAACCGCTAAGCCATCTCTCCAGCCCTTAAAATTTACTTTTATTTATTTATTTGATAGTTATGTAGAGAGAGGCAGATACAGAGAGAGAAAATGGATACACCAGGGCCGCCTGCCACTGCCAATGAACTCCAGAAGTGCGCACCACCTTACACATCTGATTTACATGGGTCCTGGAGAATTGAATCTGGGTCTTTTGGCTTGGTAGGCAAGTGCCTTAACCCCTAAGCCATCTCTCCAGCCCTAAATCTTCTTTAAGTCTGTGTTCTATTGGTAGTCTGCTATTCTTGAAAATTCTTTGAATATATGTAGATTTTTAGCAGGGGGTAAAGGAGAGGTTTTAAGTTACGTAACTATTTCCTATGCTGCTAGCAGGTCAAGTGACAGGGAAATGAGTGGGCTAGTTTTTAGGAAGGATTTTATGTTGAAGCAGCCAAATTTCAATCAAGGGAGGCAGAATTTGTTTGTTTGTTTATTTATTTATTTAATTTTTCAAGGCAGGGTGTCACTCTAGCCCAGGCTGACCTGGAATTCACTATGTAGTCTCTGGCTGGCCTTGAACTCACAGTGATCCTCCTACCTCTCAGAGTTAAAATTTTAAGGAGGTTTTCCCAAAAACCATCTCCATCACCTATCCTGGGAAACAGGTCAGAGGATCAAAATCAATGACAAGTTCTGCATGACCATAAACCGAAGGATATATGTGACACCTTAAAAAGACCAGTGGAGCTAGAGAGATTGCCCAGTGGCTAAAGTGCTTGCCTGCAAAGACTAATGATTGGAGTTCTATTCCCCAGTACCCACATCAAGCCAGATGCACAGAGTGGGGCAGGCATATAGAGTTAGTTTGCAGCAGCAGGAGGCCTGATGTACCCATTCACTATATCTCTTCCCTCTATCACTCTCTGCTTGCAAAATAAATAAATAAATAAATAAAAAATAAATAAATAAATAAATACTTTTTTTAAAAGAAAAGAACAAATGTTCACATCATGGGCCTACAAGGAGAAAGGGCATAGAAAATATTTTCATAGCCGGGCGTGGTGGCACATGCCTTTAATCCCAGCACTTGGGAGGCAGAGGTAGGAGGATCGCTGTGAGTTAGAGGCCAGCCTGAGACTACATAGTGAATTCCAGGTCAGCCTGAGCTAGAGTGAGACCCTACCTCAAAAAACCAAAAAGAAGAAGGAAAAAAAAAAGAAAAGAAAATATTTTCAAGACCTGGAGAGAAGGCTCAGCAGTTAAAAGTGCTTGCTTGTAAAGCCCGATGGCCAGGGTTCAATACTCCAATACCCACATAAAACCAGGTGCATAAATTGGTGCATGCATCTGAAGTGTGTTTGCAGTGGCAAGAGGCCCTAGCCTGCCCATTCTCTCACTCCCCATC
Source organism: Orientallactaga sibirica (assembly GCA_036365145.1). Classification (NCBI taxonomy): domain Eukaryota; kingdom Metazoa; phylum Chordata; class Mammalia; order Rodentia; family Dipodidae; genus Orientallactaga; species Orientallactaga sibirica. Next base: position 29,531,773 of record JAEOAD010000006.1, read on the forward strand.
TCTCTCCTTGCAAATAAATAAATGAAATATAAAAAAGGAAATATTAAGCTGGAGAGATGGCTCAGTGGTTAAGATGCTCACCTGCAAAACTTAACAACCCAGGTTCAATTCCCCAGAACCCAAGTAAAACCAGATGTACAGTAGCATACGCATCTTGAGTTCATTTGCAGCAGTTGAAGGCCCTGGTGCACCTATTCTCTCTCTCCCTCCCTCTTCTATCTTGCTTTGCTTACAAAAAAAAAAAAAAAGAAAGAAAGAAAGAAAGAAAGAAAGAAAGAAAGAAAAAGAAAGAAAAAGAAATATTTTCAGTCATATTAAAAAAATTAAAAAATATTTTGTTTATCTATTTGCATGCAGAGAGAGGAGAGGGGAGAGAGAAAAAATGAGCATACTCATATGAACTCCAGATGCATGCACCACCTTGTGCGTCTAGCTTACATGGGCTCTGGGGAATCAAACCCAAGTGCCTTAAGTGCTAAGCCAACTCTTCAGCCCTATAAAAGAAAAATTTCCAAAGCTTACTTAAGAGAGGCCCATCCAGGAACTAAAGATATACAGAATGTCAAATAGAACCAGAAAAGAAATTTCCCACTACTTATAGTTAAAGCACCAAACACATAATAGAGTAGTAAAAGCTATAAGAAACAGCTAGCCACTTTTAAAGGTAAGCCTATCAGAATAACATCTTATTTTTCAATAGAAATAAAAGCCAGAAATGCTTACAATGGAGTATTTCAAATAATTAAAGACCATGGATCCCAACCCAAACTACTATACCCAGCAAAAATTATGGAGAGCTGCTTTTACAAGGTAGTCCTCTACCATTAGCTCTATTCTGCAGTTTTGGGACTAATTCCACACTAATTCCACTCCCTTGCCTTCAGACTGGGAGCTGACAAAGATACCATAACATCTCTTGTTGCCTTCCTTTTTATTTTTATTTTTGTTTTTTCGAGGTAGGGTTTCACTCTAGCTCAGGCTGACCTTAATTCACTATGTAGTCTCAGGCTGGCCTCGAACTCCCGAGTGCACCGGCTTTGTTGCCTTCCTTTTATTAAGTGCGCCTCAGCTCCCCACTCATTTTACCAAGTTTCCTTCTAGGATGCTGATTTCTATAATGGCCAAATACTACATTGCCCCTTTGAGGACACTAAAAATTTATTGTAGCTGGGTGTGGTGGCGCATGCCTTTAACCCCAGCACTTGGGAGGCAGAGGTAGGAGTATCACTGTGAGGTACATAGTGAATTTCAGGTCAGCTTGAGCTAGAGTGAGACCCTACCTCAAAAAACCAAATTAAAAATATTCTTATCAGAGGCTGGAGAGATGGCTTAGTGGTTAATGTGCTTGCTTGTGAAGCCTAATGAACCATGTTTGACTCTCCAGATCCCACGTAAGCCAGGTGCACAAAGGTGAGGCAAGCACAAGGTTGCGCATGCCCACTAGGTGGCGCAAGTGTCTAGAGTTTGATTGCAGTGGCTGAGGCCCTGCCAATTCTGTCTCGAAATAAATAAAATTCTTGTCAGCAGGCTCCGGACTATAAGGAATAATACAGTAAATACTATCTAAGTTTAAGCCATGGTTTGCAAAACTTATTTGTGCCATTTTTCTTTTATTTTCAAGGTAGGGTCTCATTCTGGCCCAGGCTGACCTGGAATTAACTATTATAGTCTCAGGCTGGCCTTGAACTCACAGCAAACCTCCTACCTCTGCCTCCCAAGTGCTAGGATTAAAGGCGTGCACCACCACGCCTAGCTCCATTTCTCTAATGTATATAAGAACATCCCCTGAAAACACTGAATTTTACTTTCCTTGTAACAAAATTCCATCGCACACACATAACTTTCTTTTAATAAAATGTTTTGAGAGACAGAGAAAGAGGCAGATAGAGAATGGGCATGCCAGGGTCTCCAGCCACTGAAAATGAACTCCAGCTGCATGCACCACCTTGTGCACCTGGTTTTCATGGGTCCTGGGGAATGAAACCTGGGTTCTTAGGCTTCACAGGCAAGTGACTTAACCACTAAGCCATCTCTCCAGCCCTCATGTAACTTTTAATTTTTTTATTGTAGACCAGGCTGGCCTGAAACTCAGGTTGATCCCTAGATCAGCTTCCCCAATGCTGGGATTATCCATGTGAGCCACACCTGGCTACAATTTATATTCTTGCCAAGCATGGGCAATCATTCTAACTGGACACTGACTAAGCCTGAGGCTGTTAGTCGAGTGCAAAGGGGCCCATCCTCTGCTCTTAAAATTAAGTTTCTCAGCACCAAGCTGAGATACAAGTGTATCTTACTGTTTACCACGTGGGTCCTTTCATGCTTGGCATCTTTTGCCAGCTCTAGCCTGACACAACACTGAATCACCACAGCGAGATAAAATTCTTAAAACAAGCTTACATCACGATTCTCCAGTAAGCATAGGCATTAAGTTACTGAACTTCCTGACATGTGTTTGGCTGCTGGGAAACCCCATTTCCTTGCTCTTTAAGTGTTAATTTGTGTACTGTTGCTGCAGTGTCTCTCATATCACCTGGAGTGGCAGCAATTGTAATCTGATTCCAGTTCGTATGCTACATCTTTACTGGGTGGCTGTGACCATGGGAACAAAGAACTGTAACTAGTCACTAAAGGAGGAGATTCTCCACTGAGAACATCTTATGTAGGTGTTCACTGCTCAAGCCAAGTGTTGCCCTTGGTTACTAAGCTGTCCTCTATATGTGACTACCTCAGGATTCAATATAGAAAACCAATTATTAGCTGGGTGTTGTGGCACACGCCTTTAATCCTAGCACTGGGGAGGCAAAGGTAGGTGGATCACTGTGATTACAAGGCCAGGTCTAGGCCAGGATCAAGACCCTACCTAGAAAAACCAAACCAAAACAAAACCTAATTATTCAAAGTGCTAGGCAATAAATAACATGTGTACATGTGTAACTTGTCGGCCTGACAATCTACATCAAATTATACAGTCAACTTCATGTATGTAAAAGAACAAATGAGGTGGCCTGTAAGCTAGCTTCTTCTCACAGGCAGGTGGGCATTTGGATCACAGATGAACCTTAGGGGCCTGCAGCTTTACAAGCAACTAACTGACCCATCTCCCAGCCCCAATATTTTTCTTACTGCACATAAACTGGCTTAAGCTATTGAAAGCAAACAGTTTTCAATCAAAAGGTAATGCAGAAACACCAGACACTTTGAAATCGGTCTTTAATTTCAGTTCAGGATTAAAGAGGCACCTACACACACATTAATTCAAGGTAAGCAAGAATGTGTAGTATGAACAAAAATGGCAGCTATTTCAGATTTTTAAAAAACTCACTTTAGAATGCTTACATGTTAAAAAAAATCATAGCCACTTATATATTTCTACTTCCATTTGAAGTATGCTCAAAATTACATTTCCTGAATAGAAAGCATTGTCTTAAAAATGTCACAGGGCAAGATACTATAACTGGTGAGCAGACCTGGTGACGTCCTTTGCAATACACTCAAATGCCTGCAGGCAGATAGACAGGAGCTCACATGAGCATAGTTACACTTGAACTAGATATCAACAAGTGAGACTTTATAGCCAAACATCTTGGCAGGCTGCTTCTGTGTGGGGAGCTGTACTATGTGTGGGATTGGGCACTGCAAAATGACTGATGGCAACCATTTTCAGGATTTTTCCTTCCACTAAGCAAACACTGCATACTCATGTTAATTCAGTGATGTCAGTTTTTACTGAGAAGCAGAGGTTACTACTAGGCACTAATAATATCCACTGAAGGAAGACAATTTTCTTAATTATTTTGGTTTTAAGACACATGGTCTTAGGTAACAAAGGTTGGTCTGGAACTTGTAGTTGAAGATGACCTTAAACATCTGATCCTTCTGTGTCCACCTCCCATGTGCTGGAATTCCATATGTGGAGCACACCTGGTTTCTAAAGTGGTACTAGGGACTGAACCCAGGGCTTTGTGCAGTGTTAAGCAGCAAACACTATACCACTGAACTACATTCCCAGGCTCCAGGTAACAAATTTTTGGAACGTCATCTAGTAACTTCTTTTCGAAATTAACTCATAATCCTTTAAATTATCAGACATGAGTAATTTTAGGAGGGGAAGTATCACAGGTATTCCTGTAATTACCATATTTACAAGATACAAAATATTTGGATAAAAAGCAATCTAATAACGTATATTTTACAGATAAAAGTGTATAAAGTAATGTGTTTAGCACCATATATACAATCAACACAGCAAATACAATTCAATTTTTTCAAATATTCTATTTTTGTTAGCCATGATGGCACCTCTTCTCTCAGTAACCACAGATGCTTTTTTATGGTCTGTGTGGTAATAGAACATGATCAAGTAGTGACCTCCTCAAGACCAGGCTGAAATTTGTTAAAGCAGAATAAAAGCTCAAGTTAAATAACTTGCCCCAATCATAAACAAGGCCTCCAGGTCTATATTCTTGTCTTGGCTAAACAGGATGGAATATAGTCAGTGCTAAGGTGACAAGGGCAAAAGCGAATCCTTTAATATTAAACAAAGGTGCCTATCCCTCTAAAATAAACATAAGTTATGAAAAAGTATTTCAATCACTGAAATTAAGACTTCATGTGCCAAATACTAATGTTCAAATTAATCGCAAGCCAGGGGTGGTGGTGTACACCTTTAGTCCCAGCATTCCAGAGGCTGAGGTAGGAGGGTGGCCACGAGTCTGAGGCCAGCGTGGAACTAGAGTTCTAGGTTAGCCTGGGTTAGAGACCCTGCCTCATAAAAACTCAAACCACCCAAAATTTTTTTTGTTCTAAAATATATAAAGGTATATAATTAATTTAAAACCATGAAATTGCACAAGACCACTAATTAGGAGAATTAAGTTTTAAAAATCAAGGCCTTCCTCTCTTATAAGTTGGTTCAAAATCATCTCTATATGGAAGTCCACAATAAGATCCCCTCCCCCACATCCCTCCCTGGGACCTGCTAAACAGGAGCTCTGCCTTTGCTACTTCTGTTACACTCTACAATAAAATCTCTCTAAAATGACACACTTTATACATATCAAATGGCATTAACTGAAGTACAATCTCAGTAATGATAAATGCATTTCATTATTTATTTAGATGTTTAAGCTCTTGCACTAAGTTTTTACAAGCTGGTGAACACTGACAAATTATTTCTCCCACAGAACTACAACCACACATTCCTAGACAGTATAAATATATGGTTGAACTTACATTAAAACACGTCACCATTTTATCAATTACATAATAAAACAAATTATCAAGTATCCAATTATTAAGTTACATAGCTCAAAAGGCATTATAAAATATTAGATGTCTGCTCAGTTTGTTAGCAGAACCCTACTTTTTTGCAAGTTTGGAAAGAGGAGGAAAATCATAATTCAAACAAAAAAATAAGCTGATAAAGAACTGGTAAGTATGGAAAAAAATTAAGTATTTCAGAAATTTTGATTAAGAATTTTTACAACAAAGCATCTCTACCTTTAGAAACATTTACTAAATTAAAGAGCACATTCTCTATGTTCTACAAGACAAAGGCAACATCTGACTGAAATATTGAGCAGCCTCTCCCATTCTTTCTTCAGGCCCTCCCTGTTCATGTGCACCTCAGAGTGCAAACATTAAATTAACTATAAGGCTTTTTGTTTGTCTGGAGACATTAAAGATATGTGCTTCTTTAACAATGCAGATTTTCAAAATGGAGGTTTTTCCATAACAGCATAAAAGACATAGAATGACATTAAATAATCACCAAAAGGGTTGGTTAAAAAAAAAATCAACACTTAAGCAAATCTGATGTGTACTGGTATGAATGTGGGAGATGTAAACATAAAGTGAGCAGAAAACTATATATATATATAGACCCTACATTTGAAATGACTGAAGGAATAAACCACCCAGGGCCCAGTGTCCTTAGCTCCTGGAATGTTGGTTCTGTGTGATACTAAAAATGTACATGTGTTGTGCTGAAACGTTTTGGCAACTAATTGTCCTACCTGTCTTACGTACTGACAACATTCTGGCGCAGGGAACATTTAAAGACACCCATGGCCGCATGATTTTAGGAAAGGTCAATTGGTATAAATAATTATCACATTTTAAATGTTGACCAGCAAGAATCTTTTGCTAAGCGTCCAAATAAGTTGATCATACCCCAAACTTAGAGGTTGCAATTCTGTCAAGCTTGTAGCCAGGGAAAACTGTTTTAACACTCCTATGGAAACTTCATGAGAATTATTCACCCAGCCAAAATGTTGGCTAATTATGTATGACAAAACAGGTCTTGTCTGAAGTTCCACATCCAAGGCAATAGCATCAGGCACCCCAGTTTTATTGGATACAACAGTTGTTTCTATGACCATTGGAGTCTTTGAAGCGCAGCCGCATTTTAGGACGATACTTCTCCAAATACAAAAGTTGCTTGCTGTTGAAAGCGCCACGCCGCTTTCTGTAAGGAAAAGAAGTTGCTAGATGTTACAAAAGTTACAGAAGCATGCTTTGGAGCATTCAAAATTCTATACACTAGGTCTGGTTATTTGAATTGCTACTGTCCAACTGATTTCCCTTTTTTGTATATATTAGTCATACTCTACCTAAAAGTGTATAAATTAACAAGTACCAAATCTGAATAATTTGAAGTAAAACACATCAACAATTATCTGCATGGACTGCCAAAGTGTAGGCAGTCCTTCATTTCCTGGCCTTATACCATTCTTTAAAATGATGACAGGGGAGATTTGTAATACATATATGCAAAGATATTTAAGAGGGCTTTAAACCAGAGAAGGCATTACTTACTGTCTTATGAATTGTACTGCATCTTCATATTTCATCCCACCTTCAATTAATGCTAGGGCAACAAGCACTGGAGCTCTGGTAAAGTAAGAATTGTGATAAATCATTTTCTCAAAATCACATGTTATAAAATATTTGGGCTTAAAAAAATTGGGTTGGCTTGGTGCTGTGGTACAGCTATTTGGAAGACTAAGGTAGCAATTCCAATGACTGCTGGGATACACAGTGACTATATGGCCACCCTGGGCAACTCAGTGAGATCCTTTCTCAAAATAAAAAATTAAACAGGGCTGGTTATGATAGAGAACTTGACTAGCATGTAGTAGAATCTATGTTCAATCTCAATTCCTAACTCAGATCTTCACCTAGAACAAATAAAATTAAGAAATGTTCTGGGGACATGGCTCAGTGGTTAATGGTACTTGTTTACAAGGACTGGGCTCAATTCCCCAACACCCATGTAAAGCCAGATGCTCAAAGTGGCACATTTGTGTGGAGTTTGTTTACAGTGGCAGGAGGCCCTGTTTTCACCCACTCACTCACTTTCTCTCTCAAATAAATAAAATAAATTTTAAAGACAATTTTCTTACCTCCCAAGTCCTGCAACACAATGCACAGCAATACAACAACCAGGTTCTTCACGAAACTTGATTTTTACAAGACTTAACCAGTCATCAACAATCTGGTTGGAAGGTGGTGCACCGTCATCAAAAGGCCAATCCTAAATGAAAGAACACTATTTTACACCATGAATTTAGCCAGGTGCATGCATATTCCTACACGCAAGGTGGCAGAGGCAGGAAAATTGCTGCAAGTTTAAGGCCAGCCAGTGCGTCATAGCAAGATCCTGGTTCAAAATGCAAATGCAAATAAAATGTCTAACTCATGCTAATTTAAATATTGTAAATTTCACCCAACTTCAAAGTTGACCTTTCTGAGCTATGGCTTATTTGAATGACCTTGTGTTGCACTAACACATGGGAACTGGTAACACTTACAAGAACATGAATGCCTTCTTTCTCCACAAGAGTAGTGTCGTAAGTTGCTTCACATACTCTTACTATTGTGGTCACTCCATACTTCTTAAGTTCCTGGAAAAAATATACAGTAAGAAGATAAGGTCTTCATAAGTACAACAATATTACCAATACTGAGCAGGGCATGGTGGTATATGCCTTTCATCCCAGCACTCCGGAGGCAGAGGTTGGAGGCTCGCTGAGTTCGAGGCCACCCTGAGACTACATAGTGAATTCCAGGTCAGCCTGAGCTAGAATGAGACACTACTTCGGGAAAAAAAAATTACCAATACTGTACAATGGTTAACAGAAAGTCATGGAAATGATGAGAGAATCTCCAATGTATGCAACATGGAGGCCATTATTTAAATTGATTCAAAATAATACACATAGTATAAATGGAAAAGAGAATGCTAAATATCATATAGATTTTTACTACATTAAAATTAAGAAAAAAAATCAGGGCTGAGGAAATGGCTTAGCTATTAAGGTGTTTGCTTGCGAAGCCAAAGGACCTAGGTTTGATTCCCCAGGACCCATGTAAGCCAGATACACAAGGGGGCACACACGCCTGGAATTCGTTTACAGTGGCCAGAGGCTCTGGTGCCCCCATTCTCTCTCTCTCTCTTTCTTTCTGCCTGTTCTTCTCTGTCTCTCTCAAATAAATAAATAAAATATCTAAAAAAAAAAAAAAAAATCAGGCTGTGTATGGTAGCACATGCCTTTAATCCTAGCACTTGGGAGGCAGAAGTTGTAGGATCACTATGAGTTCAAGGCCAGCCTGGGCTTGAGAGAGACACTACCTTGGGGGGAGGGGAAACCCTAGTTTTTAAAATCCTGTATTGGCTAGTGATAGTAATGGACACTGGAACAGGATGCAACACCAGCCAAGAAGGGACCCAGGTTCAATTCCCCAGGACCCACATAAGCCAGATGCACAAGGGGGTGCATGCATCTGGAGTTTGTTTGCAGTGGCTAGAGGCCCTGGTGTGCCCATTCTCTTTCTCTCTCCCCTATTTCTCTTAAATAAAGAAAAATTAAAAATAAAAAAAGTATAATTCCAGAATTTCCTTATGAACAGCTGTCAAATAAATATGTGTTCAGATAAATTACTCAGCATCACATTCATTCCAACTCCTTATAAAGGGAGACACACAAGTGGTGAGACAATGTTAGTCACATCTTTGCCACCAGAAGCAGGAACTGGATTCCAAACGTCAAACAGGGTAAAAGATACAGTAGCTATAGTTTATGACACCAGGCTAAGCATATAGATGAAAAAAAAAATCTATAAATAGTACTCTGCCCTGTATATTTTAAATTAAGTAAACTTAATTAAATTAAGTGAAAGACACATAGTCCCTTTCACAGTGTACAACCTACCTCTACCCTAATGCACACATTGATACTTCATTTCTGGGAACTGCAAGTATATAACATCTTTTTTTGTTTCTCCAGATAGGGTTTCATTCTAGCCCAGGCTGACCTGGAATTCACTATGTGGTCTCAGGGTACCTCCCGAGTGCTGGGATTAAAGGCGTGAGCCATCACATCTGGCAACATCTTTTTTGGGGGGCGTGGGGAAGAGACAGAACAGCGAGAGAATGGGCACACCAGCGGCCTCTCAGCCACTGTGAACCAACTCAGATGCAGGTTCCCCCCTTGTGGGCATGTGCGGCATTGCACCCTTGCGTCACTGTGTCTGGCTAAATGTGGGACCTAGAGAATGGAACCGGCATTCTTAGGCCTAGCAGGCAGGTGCCTTACCATTAAGCCATCTCTCCAGCCCCAACATCTTATTTTTAAAGTAGTGTTTACTGATAAATAGAAGTCTTACTATTAAATTACAATCAATTTAAATTACAATCAATTTAAAACATTTAAAAGTACCAAATCTTACCTCTATAAATTTATTTAAGGTTGCATTGGTTGGATTGTGAGTAATAAGGAATCTCATGTTCTTGTATGTGACTTCCACAGGAGCAGGGCGGTTCATTCGAGCCATGTTAATTTAGTTTAAAAAAAAAAAAACAAAACCAAAACACCCAACAGGGCTATGAAAGAATTAAAAAAAAAAACTTGAATACAGAAATGGAGCAAAAACAAACCAAAACAAAACAAAAAAACCCTGAAGTCTACTTCAATATACTCCACTTGAACTTCTCAGTGCTTTTGAGTATGGAGCTGGGAGAAACAGGAAATGAAATGAACCTCCTAACAAGAAGCAGCAACTCTTCAATCCAGTAATACTGAGGCAATACAAAGAAGTGCACTGAGGTTTACCCCATCCAGGTCTGAGCTCTTGTGAAAGCTGTGGATCTCACTTCAACACTGCTGTGTCCAGGCTCACCACTCTTATGGGGGCTTCTTGGTGGAGTAGTAATGGATCTCTACAGTTCACTTGTCTGCATAGAGGTCGTGCTGTGCCTGGCAGTAATCTCCACTGCCCTTCAGAAACTCCATAAATGTGTGACCAAGAACACCACAGAACTGCTGTTTAAAAGAAAACGAGAGAAAAGTTATTTTTCTACTGCAAAAGAAACATGTTATATTTTCATACTAAGTTTACAACTATCTTCTAAATAGATGAAATTAAGACATCTTTTCAACTTGTACTTCCACCAAAATTCAAAGGAACAACTAAATGCAGTTTAAAGTGAAAATGCTAACCAATTACAAAGAATCCTTTAAGAAAGTAACTGCTGTATTTGGTGAAATTCCCACACACCCGCATAATATCCTTCCATTAATTCTTTTCTTTCAGTGGTTTCTTATGTTCTAAACCATAAGCACCATTTCCTATATGGATTTGACAAACTAACAAGACAATTATAAAGTTCATTTAGTTTCAAACTTTGAAGCTGTTAGTCATTACACAATTTAATACATATGGAAACACTTAAAATACCTTTCTAGTTCTTTTACAGTTAAATGTTCAGCAAGCTACTTTCTCAAAGTTAAAATTCAAAGTCACACCCAAAATTTCCTTTTGTTTTTTTTTTAACTAACATCTCTTCAAATTTCAGAAATACATTCAAGTTAAAAATCCAAGAATAGAAAGCGTAGTAGACTTCAGTTTAAGTTTTTCCTTTGGCCCAAAAGCAAGGTAATTACTATCACCAAGAAATAAAAATACAAATTTCTCTAGTTTTCCCTTTAAAATCACTTATGTCAATATCAAGTATTAAATGACATCAAGTGACTTAATTCTTCAAGCTATTTCAAAAATACACACATAAAGCCGGGTGTGGTAGTGCACACCTTTAATCCCAGCACAGGCAGAGGTAGGAGGATCACCGTGAGACTACAGAGTGAAATCCAGGCCAACCAGGATTAGAGTGAGACCCTACCTCGGGGAGGGAAAAAAAAAAAAAAAAAAAAAAAAAGAATAAACACATAAAAGGCATTTGTCAGTGTTACTTCTAAGCCTTTTAAAAAATCTCCCATGCATTAAAAAAGATTTAAAGCCGGGCGTAGTAGCACACGCCTTTAATCCCAGCACAAGGGAGGAAGAGGTAGGAGGATTGCCATGAGTTCGAGGCCACCCTGAGCTAGAGTGAGATCCTACCTTGAAGAAGAGACCCTACCTTGAAGAAGAAGAAGAAAAAAAAAACCAAGCAAACAAACAAAAAGATTCAAGGACTGAGGAGATGGCTCACTGGTGAAAGGTACACAGTTCCAAAGTACCCAGCCACTCACAAAAAGCCAGAGAAGCATTCAATTGCAGCAACAAGAGACCCTAATGCATTCATACACAAGTGCAAATTAAACAAAAATTTAATTCAAAGCACCTGCTTCTTTTTGCATTTGTTCCTCTAGCCGCATGGAAGCTACATTCCTTTAGCTTCCATTTTCACTTATTCCTTTATGATTTTTACAGCATTCTTAAATCTCAGAGACGACTCCATATGGTGATCTACGAGAGCACTAAACTTATCAAGTCAAAATCTCAGTCTAGGTCAGTGGTGGTGCACGCCTTTAATCCCAGCTTTTGGGAGGCCGAGGTAAGGGGGACTGCTTGAGTTCAAGACCACCATGAGAATTCATAGTGAACTCCAGGTCAGCTTGGGCTAGAGCAAGACCCTACCTCAAAAACCAAACAACAACAACAACAAAACTCCCAGTCTATTTTCAGGTAAAAAAAATGGAAATTACTATTTTAGTATTAAGATCCATTTACTAAAAAGATCACGAAAACAACTTTCATTAAGTTTTCAGAAGATGTCTGTGAGGTTAAAAAAGCTAACATTTAAATGACCATTACAGACATCACTTTTACAGTGAGCGGACTGCAGTAATCTGAAATAATTTTATTATCTCTCTAAGGTTTTTTTTTTTTTTTTTGGAGACACATTCTGAGAATATACAGCTAAGACATTTGCAAACTTATAAAGCACGTTTATCAGAAAGCCGGGCAATGTACAAACAATTTACTTCCTGAAAAAAAAAATTTTTTTCGCCCGAGGTATGGTGTTACTTTAGCCCAGGATGGAACTCACACTGTAGTCCCAGGCTGGCCTCGAACTCAGTGATCCTCCTACCTCTGTCTCCCAGTGCGTCACCAGGCCCAGCATGAAAAGGTTCTTAATGACTGGAGCCACCCAGTGGCTGGGGGACTTCCACTTAAAGCAGTGGTGACCACCATGTTTCCGTTCTGGGAAAAGACACCCCAATAGGACCGTCCCTCTTTGCAGGCTCAGAACCGGGGAGGACTCCCACACACACTGTCACAGTGAAACAGAGGAGCGTGAACACTGTGTGTGCGCGAGCGGGCGCAGCTTAGTTGGTTCAGCCGGCGTCAGGCCCGGCCCATCAATGTAGAACCAACTGCGTGGCCAAATGATTCCAAATGGACTCAGGTTTCCGGGAATGTGCCTAATCCAGCCCGGGTGAAAAGCGGCTTACTTTTCTGTGAACGACCTAGCTCCCTGGCTTTCAAGCGACGAGCTGGCATCAAACAAAAACACATAGAGAGAGGGGCGAGAAGCAATGGCTCGGAATGTGGACCTGACGTCGATGGACGGTTCCAGCGACAGTGGAAATGACATCGTAATACTCCTGGAATGGTGGAGGAGGGTTCCACTCCGCTCACCATTCGGGCTCAGGCTGACTACCGTTGCCACAGAGCACGTTGTGTCCCCAGTCTAAAAGACTGCCCAGGAAGCTGCCCGCATGGGGGAACCCCCCTCCTCCTCCTCGGGTCGGTCACTTAACAGTAGCCCCGCCGGTTTGCACCGGTCTCGTCCCGAGTCAGGACTTCCCCGGCATGATTCCAAGAGAGAGAAGGGACAAGAACCGACTTGTTCCCGTCGCCCGCGGCCGGGGTGGGGACGACGGGCGGCGGGGCAGGCGGCTCGCGCCCGGGCCCGCCCTCGGCTCCGCAATCTCGGGCTCGCGCGGGCCTGGCGGGCGGGCGCCGGGGCCATCTTGTGCGAGGCTCTGCGGCTGCCGACCACGGCGCTCCGGGATGCGAGCCCGGGCTGCGGGCAGGGACCGTTAGCCGCCGTACCACTTCGCCTGCCCGGCCCCCACGGCCTCCCCGACCCCGGGCCCGCGCCACGTCTGCGTGCGAACAAAGAAAGGGTCAGGACGCCGCGCAGCCCGCACGGCCAGGCCGTGAACCCCGAGGCTCGGGGACCCCGCGCGACCACAATCCGGTCCTCGGCCGGGAACGTCGGTCACCCTCCGCGGCCTCGCCGCGCAGGGAACCGCACCCAGCCGCAGTCCGGCCGGCAGGGGAAACAGAGCGGCCGCCAGGCTCGGAACAAAAGACCACGGCGGGCAAGGGGCGGCAGCCGTTCCCGGGAGGGGCGGTGCGACTACTCACAGGAATATGTCTACTCATTGAAGATTGTGGCCTAATCATACAGCCGGTCCCGAGGCGGCGGTGGCGGCAGGGCAGGGGGCAGCGGTGGTCCCGGCGAGGCGGCGGCGGCGGCGGCGATGCAGGCGGCGGGGGCACCACACTACCATGCAGTGAGCGGCTCGGCGGGGGAAAGAGCGCGTAGCCGACGAGCCCGCAGCCACAGGAGCCAATGCGCGCGACGAGGCGCCTTTGCGTCACAAGCGCTTCCTCTTTATAGCCGGCGCGACGTGCGGGCCGCCACCAGCCAATCACAGCGCGCGGCTCTAGGCCGGGTCCGAGCGTGGTGAGGGGACGGGGCGGGGAAGGGGGCGGAGCCTGTCCTCGGACGTCACTCCCGGCTGCCGCCGGCCGGTGTGAACCGGTTGGTGAATGGCGCGGCGCCGACTCGGAGCATGTCGGAGCTGGGACACATAGGGAGCTTGCGGGCCGGCGGGAACGGGGAAGGGCCGGCCGCGAGACTCCAGCTCGCACACCTCCCGCGGAGGGCACGCACGTCGGTCACGCGCCGTGGAGCTTGACGTTTGCCCGGAGGAAATTCGGGCAGCTCCTCCCGGCTGGCATGGGCCACGCGGGCTCCGCTCGGCTGCTCCGCCTCCAGTCACGATCGAGTCATCCTCGCCAGCGGTGTACCTTGGCACCTGCGCTCCTGCAGCCCCGTCATCCTGTCGTATTCATGTCGCATGACCGCTGTTCCCGGTGACTCAACAGCTAGGATGCCGGGCTCGTGCACAGGCATTCTCGTCACCCGGGGCGCTTCCCAGTGGGAGAACCTCATCTATAGGACACCGGAAGTGTGTCTGTCCTCTCGGGCACATCCAGCCTTGTGGCTCCCTTTAATTTGATTTTTGTTACGCCTCCCCGCTCCGGTCCACGCGCAGCTAGCTCCCCTTTGCCCTGGCGATGGCATTTCGAAATCACGTGCATCCTTTGTACCACCTCTCACTTGGTGTGTTGTCACAGATAATGAAGGGCTTACCCACTGCTAAAAAGAAGTTTGCTTGTTAAGACGGGGGATTTGCCAGAGATTGATGTAATCTTTTGCGTCAGAACCTAAGCTGTCCTTTTGTTGGGTCTTCATTGCTGCTGTTGCAGCGTCTTCTGCATCTAGGACCCTAAGCTAAGCAGTACAGTCTTAGTGCAGTTGTCCTGCACGACCCAAGGACGACTTTCATCAGCAGCTGACCCTTCCTCCCCTGTCGGAGAGGAGGAGAAGTAAACAGAACCTGAACCTGCTCGGAAGCACTCGGCTTTCCGCTAACACTGAAGCCTTTTGTTTGCTGTTTTTTTTTTTTCCTGCGCAGTGGAGAAATCTTTTAGGATCAAGTTGTGTCTTCCCTCAGTGTACCGCAGCATTTTAGGATTTATTACAACTTCTAGTTAGGGACCGCCTGCATAGTTATTCAACTTTCTCATAAACATGTGCTCTGTAAGAACAGTAAATGCTTTGAAAGAAAAGAAACAAAAGCCAACTCGTCTTCATTTTAAAGAAAATTGCTTGCCCAGGCATCCATTTAAGTCTAGGGAAATATATCCTTTCACAAATGTAAAAGGAGTAAAGATTTGAAAGTTCTGGGGAAAAAAAAATCCAGGCATGGTGGTACACGCCTTTAATCCCAGCCAGAGTTAATTCCCTAAAACCCACATAAAGCCAGACACACAAATCGGGGCATAGATCTGCAATTCTTTTGCCAGTGGCGCACAATACCGTCCCTCTCAAATAATAAAATTAAGCCAGACGTAGTGGCCACGCCTTTAGTCCCAGCACATTAGGAGGCAGAGATGGGAGGATCACTGTAAGTTTGAGGCAGCCTGAGACCACATAGTGAATTCCGGGTCAGCCTGGGCTAGAGCAAAATCCTATCTCGAAAAAAACAACAAAAAATCGGGCGTGGTGGCACACTCCTTTAATCCCAGCAATAGGGAGGCAGAGATAGGAGGATCGCCGTGAGTTCGAGGCTACCCTGAGACTACATAGTGAATTCCAGGTCAGCCTGGGCTAGAGCGAGGCCCTACCTTGAAATACCACAATAAAATAAAATTAAAATTAAAAATATATTAAAGACAAAAACATGCCCCATGGCAGAAAATTACTCTCTTCCCTTAAAACATTTGTTGTCTGGCCTTCGTGGTACAGGCCAGTAAACCTAGTTACCCACCCTCGAATTCAAGGTCAACCTGCACAACTTAGTGAGAACACAGCTCAAAATAAAAAACCAAAAATGCTGAGTGAGGTACCTGGCCCACGACTTTAATCCCAGCATTTGGGAGGCTGAGGTAAGAGGCCAATCTGGTATACTAAAGTGACTTCCAGGGCTGGAGGGATGGCTTAGCGGTTAAACGCTTGCCTATGAAGCCTAAGGACCCCGGTTCGAGGCTCGATTCTCCAGGACCCACGTAAGCCAGATGCACAAGGGGGTGTACGCATCTGGAGTTCGTTTGCAGTGGCTGGAGGCCCTGGCACACCCGTTCTCTCTCTCTCTCTCTGTCTCTCCCTCTCTCTACCTGCCTATTTCTGTATCTCTCTCTCTCTCAAATAAATAAATAAATAATAAAATATTTAAAAAATGTGGCTAAAGGCCTTAAAAAAATAAAAAAATAAAGTGACTTCCAGTCAGCTGGGCTACCTTAAAAAAAAAGGAAGAAGCTGGGCGTGGTGGCTCACGCCTTTAATCCCAGCACTCCGGAGGCAGAGGTAGGAGGATCGCCAGAGTTTGAGGCCACCCTGAGACTACATAGTGAATTCCAGGTCGGCCTGGACCAGAGTGAGACCCTACCTTGTAAAACCAAAAAAAAAAAAAAAAAAAGAAAGAAAGAAAGAAAGAAAAGATGGGCTGGAGAGATGGTTTAGCAGTTAAGGCACATGCAGTTAAGGCACATGCCTGTGAAGCCTAAGGACCCCGGTTCGATTCTCCAGGTCCCATGTAAGCCAGATGCACATGGTGGCACATGCATCTGGAGTTCATTTGCAGTGGCTAGAGGCCTTGGTGTGCTCATTCTCTCTCTCCCTCTGTCTGTCTCTAATAAATAAATAAATTAAAAATATTTAAAAAAAGAAAAGAAGAGCTGGGCATGGTGGCGCACGCCTTTAATCCCAGCACTCGGGAGGCAGAGGTAGGAGGATTGCCTTGAGTTCAAGGCCACCCTGAGACTACATAGTTAATTCCAGGTCAGCCTGGGCCAGAGTGAGACCCTACCTGGAAAAAACAAAACAAAACAAAAAGAAAAGTCTGTTTAATCTATATTATTATTTTCTTTCCTTTTATTTTTCATGTTTAATTTTAATAAATTTAAATACATATCTGAAAATCGCTTTGGCAGTCTTCAAATGAGCCAAGAATATGTTTTCATTCAATCAATTCTGCCACTTAACATAGTGAATATATACTTCTTTGGGAGTTCAGTACGCATATTAACATGTGACAATAACTTCCTTGAGACTGCTTAAAAAACTTACTATGAATCCATAATAATTTGTAGCATTTTCATTGTATGTTATAGTAACTGATTCATATTCTGGGATATGGAGAAATCTAGTTTGAGAAAATTCTTATTTTTAGAAATCTTAATGAAACTTTGAATCAGAAATCACTAGGGCCATTTAGAGCATGTTGAATTACGCCACAATCAGAAGGGAAGTCAAAATATCTTAGGAAAGGAGAATTTAATCTGGCTACAGAAAGGAAATAGAGTATAAATTAATGCTAAACGTTGGTTATACATGCTACAGCCAAGCTGTCACTTGGCAGCTTTTGTTTACAGAGCTGGCATTTAGGCTGTGGATAATCCAGACAGACACTGACCTAAACAGCATCACTGGGCGCAAGCATGGCATAAGGAAAAGTTTTCTTGAATATTTTCCTGCAAACACAGCATTCAGTTAAAAAAATTGCCATTTTTAGTGGCACACGCCTTTAATCCCAGCACTTGGGAGGCAGAGATAGTAGGATCACTGTGAGTTTGAGGCAGCCTGACACTACATAGTGAATTCTAGGTCAGCCTAGGCTAGAAGAAGACCCTACCTCAAAAAGCCAAAAATTAAAAAAAGTTGCACAGCACTTGGCATTCATTTATTGTAGTAAGAGACCCTGGCGCACCTTCCCAACATGTGCAAATAAAAACATTTTTTAAGACAGGCATGGTGGCACACGCCTTTAATCCCAGCACTTGGGAGGCAGAAGTAGGAGGATCACTGTGAGTTCAAGGCCACCCTGAGATTACATAGTGAATCCCAGGTCAGCCTGGACTAAAGTGAGATAGAGTGAGACCCTATCTTGAAAAAAAAAGAGAGAGAGAGAGATTTTTAACCGGGTGTGGTGGTGCATACTTTTGATCCCAGCACTTGGGAAGCAGAGGTAGGGGAGGATCAATGTGAGTTCTAGGCCAGCTGGGACTACATAGTGAGTTGCAAGTCAGCTTGGGCTACAGTGGCACCCTACCTTGGAAACCAAAAACACAAAACAAAAACTAGGATTTAGAGCTGGAGAGATGGCTTAGTGGTTAAGGAACCTGCCTGAAAGCAAAGGACTTAGGTTTGATTCCCCAGTATCCACGTAAACCAGATGCATAAGGTGGCACATGTATATGGAATTCATTTGCAGTGACTAGAGGCCCTGGTATGCCCATTCCCCCCACCCCCACCTCTCAAATAAATAAGTAAAATATTAAAAAGGAAAAAAAAAAACCTAAGATTTTATATTGCAACCATGCACACAATTTATAATAGTGTGAAATTCATTAAGAATGTCCCTTTGATGGACATTGTCAGTTTTTATTCTTGGGTCCCTTGTTTATATATAATTCCTTATTTTAAAGAGTTATTTTAATTTAATGTTATTTTTGCACTTACAGAAACAATGGCTTAAGTTTGGAAAACAAAGACATTAAATATTTTCTACTGTCAGGCATTCCTTAGCATGTATCAGATTAGTATGTGTTTGGATGGTATTTATTAGAATCTTTAATTTTGAAAATTGCTGTTGGAGTTGATAATGTGAGTTTCATTTTAAAAAAAATCAGTGGGGCTGGGGTAATGGCTTAGTGGTTAAGACATTTGCCTACAAAGCCTAAAGACCCCAGTTCGATTCCCCAGGACCCATGTAAGCCAGATGCACAAGGGGCACATGCGTCTGGAGTTTGTTTGCAGTGGTTGGAGGCCCTGGCACACCCACTCTTTCTCTCTGCCTCTTCCTCTCTCTCTCAAATAAATAAATAAAATATATTTTTAAAAAATAATGAATTTTGGCATAGAATTAGGACAGAATTTACAAAAACTTCTGAAATGGTCTTCAACATCTATCATCAAAAAAAATTTTTTTAGGTAGGGTCTCATGTAGGCTGATCCTCCTGCCTGTATCTCCCAAGTGCTGGCATTACAGGTATGCGCTGCCAATAGCAAGTACTATGGAGTTCTAGAGATCAAAACCTGCTCCTTGTGCATGGTAGCAAACACTGCTAACAGAGTCACTTTATAGTATGTACTTATGCATTATCAGCATTGATGCTTATAAAATTATATCAATAGATGCTCTAAGTCCTGAAGTATCAATTCTCAAGCCAAGTACTGAGAACCAAGTCAAAAGCCTATGGCTTAGAAGGTCATAAGTTCTAGAGGGAGGCTACCACTGCTCTTTTGCTAAATGCATATGTTGAGCCCATAAAATTGCCTTCTAAATGCATGTTTATGCCCACTGATTAATGTTGTTCTCACTTTTTGCTACAGAAGCTTTTTCCAGATGGGGAGACCCAAGACTCATCAAGGTAATGAGAAGAGAAAGCCTAGTGCCTAGCACTGGATGAGACATCCAGGGTTCAGGCAACATTACAGAGGAGGTGGAGGAAAGAATATTCGTGCTGTTTTCAGTGCTAGCCCGAGCAGTTTCTCTATGGAGATGGCATTAGACACTAAGGAGACTCAAAACTCATCAAAGCTAAATATAAGAGGCTGCTGAGAACTCAACACTAATCTAGCATGCCCTCCGAGCCTCAGGGAACATTGTGGAGGAGTGAGCAGAAAGAATGAAAGAGCTAACTTGGTGAGAAGAAGTACTTCAGGCACTGTCCTTTGGACATGAACTGACCAGTGCATTCATGGCTTTACCATGGTTCTGATCATTACTCCCATAAGATCTGCTCATTCTGAGCCCAACAACCTCTTGAGGACAAAAAGAACGAGCCATCTAAAGAGAAGGACTCCTTGAAAAGTGGAGAGTGTTCAGTGGAATAGGGTAGGGGTAAGGGTGAAGATGGAGAAGAGGGTAATAGGATAGGAATGTGATCAAATTATAGTATGTTCATTTATTAAAATTCTCAGACCAAGTGTGGTGGCACACTCCTTTAATCCCAGAACTTGGGAGGCCAGCTGGAGTTAGTTACAAGTCAGTCTGGGCTAGAGTGAGACCCTACCTCAAAAAAAAAAAAAAAAAAAAAAATCTCAATAAGAATAAGAATGTTAAAAAATTCAAATTTATGTTTTGAAAATTTTATATTTTGATCATATTCACCCATTACCTTGGCTTGTCCACATCTCACTCCCACTGAACATGTTCTGCACCCAAAAATCCCTTTCCTAGTTTCATGTCTTTTTAAAAAATATACTTTTATTTATTTATTTGAAAGAGAGAAAGAGAATGAGCATGCCAGGGCCTCTAGCCATTGCAAACAAACTCCAGATACATGTGCCACCTTGTGCATCTGTCTTACGTGGGTACTGGGTCCTTTGCTAAGCCATCTCTCCAGTTCTCTAATTAATTAATTAATTAATTAATTAATTTTTTTTTTGTTTTTTGAGGTAGGTCTCACTCTAGCTCAGGCTGATCTGGAATTCACTATGTAGTCTCAGGGTGGTGATCCTCCTACCTCTGCCTCCTCGGTGCTGGGATTAAAGGCATGCACCAACATGCCTGGTTCCTCTTTTTTTTTTTGGATCCAGAGTTTAATTTAGAGGTTACTTGCATGAGCATGAGCATGGGTAGGGAAGAGCACAGGCAATTTACTAGTGTCCACACCACTGATGAAAATGACCCCACATTTTGAGCACACACTCACTGCCAGAACTCTGGAAGAATAAGTGATGTGTCCTATCCAAGTGGTCACAGAAATTGGCATTCTTCTCAGAGCCAAGGGGAAGTCTTTACATCAGGAATGTCCTTTGCCTTTCCATGTAACTTAACTCCTTAAGTGATTTCCTTGATGATTTCCACTGTCCGATTGCATTTCTCACACTAACAGGACTTAGAAGGAGAACAGGAGAATTGGGATTCACATAAGGAGAAACGGGAGTACACCTAGTAAATTAGCCAGTCAAGTTGAAAATGTCTTCTCTGACTCATTTTCTTTTCATAAAATTGAGACCCCTTATAGGTCTGTAAAATAAACACTCAGATCTCCTCTGAGGGGGAGTTCCCAAACCCTTTCAGATTCCCCAAGGGCTGAGGAGATGGCTTAGTGGGTAAAGGCACTTGCTTGCAAAGCCAGGGCCTATTGCTGCTACATATGAACACCAAATGCATGGGTCTGGTTTTTCATGGGTACTGGGGAATTCAACACATGCTGGCAGGCTTTCAAGCAAGTACCTTTAACCTCTGAGCCATTTCCCCAGGTGTTAAAAAAAAATACTTATTTGTATATGTGTGTTGAGGGCCAGGTTGTCAGTGTTTCTTGCCACTTCAAAGGAACAACACATTTTGCATCCAGCTTTATGTGGTTATCAGGGAATTGAACACTGACAGGCAGGCTTTGTAAGCAAGCGTCTATAACCACTGAGCACCTCCTGTGCTCATGACTTTTATTTTTTACCTTTTTGGTTTTTCGAGGTAGGGTTTCACTCTAGCCCAGGCTGACCTGGAACTCACTATGTAGTCTAGGGTGGCCTTGAACTCATGGTGATCCTCCTACCTCTGCCTCCCGAGTGCTGGGATTAAAGGCGTGCGCCACCACTCCCGGCTTGCTCATGACTTTTAATTATGGAGACATTTCCTGTGATCTGACCTGCACCCAACAGTCCCCAATGGATCAAATGAGAACATTTTCTTTTTCTTTCTTTTTGTTTTTTTTGCTGAGACCAGCTTGATCTCTTTGAAGAAGAATTAGTCCTATTCCCCTGTTACTAGAAACGAGCAGCCATTGTTCTGGGAGCAGAAAGATGAAAATATGAGGACATAAATTTCCAGGAATACATGGAGCACATACTGACTCTGTTCTTGTGTCAAGCACATAGGAACATCTTAAGCAGAAATCCTAGCACATGCTTTGGAATGACTGCCTTTCTAATGACAACCTTCTCCATAAACGGTTCTCACAAGATTGCTGAACATGTGTTATGTAAGGGCTGGATAGTCAATGAATGAGATTGTCCCCACTGCAAACCATATGTAAATAAAATACTGTTTGTAAAATGTATAATAAATATATAAACTGTTTCACTGGAAATTACTTGTGCTCTGAAGAGAGGTCATAATTCTGCCCAAGGAACTGGGACGAGAGAAAGGCTAGCATCCAGAAGGAAGTATAAAAATGTCCTCATCCCTGAAGCAGACAATCCCAGCATTATGGTGATGGAATGAAAAGAATAAAATTCTTTTCATGTGCTTTGAGATTTTAAGAGGGATCAGAATCTTGAGAAAAACAGAAAAAAAATTCTTCCACAATGAAGTGTATTTAAAAAGATTGCAGAATTGAATTGTAACTAAATACATTCATGGTGACAATTATGAAGTCTTTTTATTGCTTTGGCTGACAGCAGTCTGCCATCTGTTAATTTGAATATTTGTACTTTCAGTTTTCTTTTTAAGAAAAATTGACAGCACTGGATTTTAATAAAAAGACATAAGTGGGCTGGAGAAATGGCTCAGAGGTTAAGGCACTTGCTTGCAATGTCTGATAGCCAGGGTTCGAATCCCCAGTACCCATGTAAAGCCAGATGTAAAAAGTGGCGCAGATGTCTGAAGTTTGTTTGCAGTGGCTAAGGGCGCTAGTGCATCCATTCTCTCTCTCCCTCTCTATCTTTCTCTGTGTTTGCAAATAAATATTTTATTAAAAAAAGAGACAGAAGTATTGACTACTTTGGCGGAAGTTTCAAGATTGGTAATGGAATTTCTATCTGTGCCTGTAAGGTTATTAAAATAAGGCCAGATCACTAATTCTGATGCTCTGCTAGTAATTTCCTGCTTTTAACAATTACATTAATTACCTTTTCAGTGACCTAAACAAGCCAACCCTACTCCATTACAACTGTAGTCCCAGGCTGGGTAATAGTTCAATTGTTCTCCCACCAGTTTCTTCTTCCTTTACCCTCTCACAGTCCCCTGAAGTTTCATCACCATTTTCCTTCCCTGCCCACATGCACAAGTCTACTGAATTCCAAATTTTCTCCTGAATTACTGACATGGCAGTAAACGATCTCAGCAGCAGTCACTCCTTACTCAAGGCCTCAAGATCTAGAATGTGGCCTTTCAGGGAAGATTGTCAGATCTAGCTCTAAAATAGTTAGGTCATGTGACAGAATTCCAAGCCAACTTTAACTATCCTATCTTCGCTGACAAAACTCCTTATTTTCAGCCAGGCGTGGTGGCACATGCCTTTAATCCCAGCACTCGGGAGGCAGAGGTAGGAGGATCATGGTGAGTTTGAGGCCAGCCTGAGAATGCAGAGTGAATTCTAGATCAGCCTGGGCCAGAGTGAGACTCTACTTTGAAAAACTCAAAAACAAAACAAAACAAAACAACTCCTTATTTTCTGCCATCCATGCGAATGATCAGAAGGAAAAGGCACGCTGACCTTGGGTTCTCACTATTGAACCCAGACCCATGGTGACCAAGACTATACACAGAAACTGTTCAACTAGCACACGAAGTTTTATGAAACCCGAGGCATCAACAGTGTCCTGTTATTTTATGTATTTATCTATTTATTTTTTGGTTTTTCGAGGTAGGCTCTCCCTCTAGCCCAGGCGGACCTGGAATTCACTATGTAGTCTCAGGGTGGCCTCAAACTCATGGTGATCCTCCTACCTCTGCCTCCAGTGTGCTAGGATTAAGAAAAGGCATGTGTCAGCTGGGTGTGGAAGTGTGGTGGCACATGCCTTTAATCCCAGCACTCAGGAGGCAGAAATAGGAGGATCGCCATGAGTTTGAGGCCACCCTGAGACTACCATAGTAAATTCCAGATCAGCCTGGGTCATACTGAGACCCTAAAAGAAAAGAAAAGGCATGTGCCACCACACCCAGCTAGTGTCCTATTATTTTATGACTTCAAAATACTTGTTTGGAAAGCAAAATTTTAGCCTTGAGTAGAGCTTAGAAGCTGGGCATGGTGACTCACACCTTTCATCCCAGAGGCAGAGGTAGGAGGATCACTATGAGTTTGAGTCTGCCTGGAACTCACTTCCTGGAGTGAATTTCAGGTTAGCCTGGGCTAAAGTGAGACACTGCCTCAATCCTCCACCCTCCAAAGAAAAAATAGAGCTTTCACATCAAGATTGTATTATTAGAGTTAGGTGTGGCAGCACACACCTTTAATCCCAACACTTGGGAGACAGAGGTAGGAGGATCACTGTGAGTTCAAGGCCACCCTGAGACTACAACGTAGAACAAGACCCAACTTCGAAAAACTACAATAAATAAAATAAAAGAAAATAAAATTACATCATTAAAAGTGGCATTATACAATTCCTGGGAACTTATTTGATTAGGCAAGCAAAGTATTGATAAGTAGACTATAATGAAGAAAAAGGTTTGACATTAATCAATATATGCAGATATGCCTTCTCGCAAGTAGTTTGCTATCAGTGATATACCATTTGGTCACAGCCTTGTAAAGATTCTTTACCACAGTTAACATCACAGGCCCCAAGAACAGTGACTTAAAGGGGATCATGATCATGAAGTAATGTCAAGGATAATGCACTTACTATGCCACAACCCTAGATTTGAAATAAAATGTATTTAATTAGAAAAAAGCCTGACACAATATACTAAAATGAGCCGGGTGTAGTGGCACAAACCTTTAGTTTCAGCACTGGAAAGGCAGAGGTAGGAGGATCACTATGAGTTTGAGGCCACCCTGAGAGACAACTTAGTGAATTCCAGGTCAGCCTGGGCTAGAGTGAGACCCTACCTTGAAACAACAACAACAACAACAACAACAAATCAACAAAAAAAAATTTTTTTTAATTCTAATGATTGCTGGGCGTGGTGGTGCACTTTTTTAATTTCAGAATTTGGGAGGCAGCGATAGAAGGAATGCTGTGAGTTTGAGGTCAGCCTGAAACTATATAGTGAATTCCAGGTCATCCTGGACTACAGCGAGACCCTACCTCAAAAATAAAAAAAAAAAAATCTTGGTGCAGAGCCACTTTATGCTGGACAGGTGGATTTCTTGGGCCCAAGAATTCCAGGCCACCTGGGTGACGTACCAAGACCCAATTTCGAAATAAATATTTTTAAAATAAAAAAGAGGCCGGGCGTGGTAGTGCATGCCTTTAATCCCAGCACTTGGGAGGCAGAGGTGGATCGCCAGGAGTTCGAGGCCACCCTGAGAATACAGAGTGAGTTCCAGGTCAGCCTGGCTAGAGCGAGACCTTACCTCAAAAAACCAAAAGTAAGTAAGTAAATAAATAAATAAATAAAATAAAAAAGAGGGCTGGAAAGATGGCTTAGCAGTTAAAGTGCTTGCTTACATGGCCAAAGGACCCAAGTTCAGTTCCCCAGGACCCATACCCACATAAACCAGATATTGCACAAGGAGGTTTATGCTTCTGGAGTTTGTTTGCACCAGCTAGAGGCCCTGACACAATCATTCTTTCTTTCTCTTTCTCTGCCTCTTTCTCTCTCAAATAAAAAATAGAAATAGAAAAAGAAACACACAATTTTTTAAAAAGTCAAACATTACAGAAACATTTCAAAACAAACCTTCAACAGGGTATGGTGGTACATTCCTAAAAATCCCTGGTAAGAGGATGGCTATTAGTTTGAAACCAGCCTGAGCTACATTGAGATGCTACCTCAAAAGCAAAGCCCAACAAAATTTCCATCTGTAGGCACACAACTCTAGACCCCACTCCTAGAGGAGACCATTTTACAGTGGCCAAGGCTTGAGGCTCTCTCTAGGTAATTTTGGGCCACTTAATAAACTAGTTGGTATAATTTACTCACTCTGTCTCATCCGAGGTGTTCTCTTGCAAGAAGAAAGCTCTGTACTGTAAGCCAGGCTCTCCGCTCTCCCAGTGGGTCAACTCCTTTCTCTCCCAACTCCTTTTATACTCCTGAGGGACTGGGCGTGGCCTTTCGCCCCTGCGTGATCCCATTATCTTGATTGATTAAATCATCTCCTTACACCTTCAGTAACTTGGCCTACAGAGCTCTCTCTTGGATCTACTATGTAGATTCAGAAAGCAACACTATGGGCTATCCAGTGTGATACCTGTCATCAGTTTAAAGTTTCTTTTTATTTATTTATTTTTCCCCCAGGTAGGGTCTCACTCTAGCCCGTGCTGACCTAGAATTCACTCTTTAGTCCTGGGCTTGCTTCAAACTCATTGTGATCCTCCTACCTTTGCCTCTCTAGTGCAGGGATTAAATGAGTGCACCGCCATGCCCAGATCAGATTCCATCTTTTCAACTGCTGTTTACATAATTGTGTAATTTTTTTTTTTAGATTTAATTTTTTATTTGCACATATGTATGTGTGTGTATGTGGGGGCCTCTTGTTGATGCAAACCAATGCAGGACACAAACAGGCCACTTATTTTGTTTGTTTTTCTTGTTTTTTGAGGCAGGATCTCACTCTAGCCCAAGCTGCTTGGAACTCATTCTACAGTCTCAGGCTGGCCTTGAACTCACAACAACTCTTTTACTCTGCCTCCCAAGTGCTGGGATTAAAGGTGTGTGCCACCATGTCTGGCTCACAGGCCACTTTTTGTGGTTGCTTTGGGGTTAAAGCCAGATTGGCAGGGGTTGTAAGCAAGTGTCTTTAATGGTTAAGCCATCTTCCAAGCCCCCACATGCAGTTGTTGAAAAATTAACAGTAATACAGATGGCTCAGCAGTTAAGTCATTTGTCTGTGAAGCCTAAGGACCCAGGTTTGATTCCCCAGTACCCATGTAAGCCAGATACACAAGATAGTACATGCGCCTTGAGTTTGCAGTGACTAGAAGCCCTAGTGTGACTATTCTGTCTCTCTCTCTCAAATACATAAATAAATAAAGATTAAAAGGAAGTTAGAGGCATCATACAGTTTAGATTCATTGAGGGCTTTCATGAAGACAATGACAGGATAAATTGTGGGGAAGAAATGGATTTGGGAGTAAGGGGGAGGGACCGGTAAGAAATGTGGAATACTTGGACAGATAAGCTGATATCTTTTTTTTTTTTTTTTTTTTTTTTTTTTTTTTTTGGTTTTTCAAGGCAGGGTCTCAGGGTCTCAGCTCATGCTGACCTGGAATTCACTATGCAGTCTCAGGGTGGCCTCAAACTCACGGTGATCCTCCCACCTCTGCCTCCCGAAATCTGGTATTAAAGGTGTGCGCCACCACACCTGGCTATAAGCAGATATCTTATTATGAATTTTTATCCCATACTAGGAAGTTAGAGAGTCTGTGAAGAGAACAGGACCTTAAAGGCATTGGCTGTGTGTTGCTGGGGATTAATATACATATTAGGCCAGTTCTCTACACTGAGTTTCACTCCTAGCTCCTCTTCAAATGCTAAGAAAATCTTTTCATTTTATCTAAGAAAAATCTTAAGTCAAATTTGTGCCTACTTTTTTCCCCAATCTCTATCTCTCAAGTGCTGGGATTAAAGGTGTGCACTACCACGCCCGGCAAATTTGTGCCTATTAATAAGGGTATTGAAGCCAGGTGTGGTGGCACACACCTTTAATCCCAGCACTTGGAGGCTGAGGTAGGAGAATTGCTAGGTGTTCAAGGCCAGTCTGGGCTACAGGGAGAGTTCCAGGTCAGCCTAGGGTAGAAGTGAGACCCTACCTTGAAAGAAAAACAAGCATTGAAGCAAGCAAGAGAGAAGGCAATGAGATAACTTGGGACCTGTTTTAGTTTAAGGAATTTATTCCTTCCTTAGCCACTCCTTTAAAAGGTCACCTTTTAAAGATTTCATCAAAATAGAAGGGGTGGAGGCACTGGAGTGATGGCTTAGCAGTTAAGGCCCTTCCTTGCCTATGAAGTTTAAGGACCCAGGTTTGGTTCCCAAGTACTCAGGTAAGCCAGATGCACAAGGTGGTGCATGCATCTGGAGTTTGTTTTCAGTGTCTAGAGGCCCTGGTGCACCCATTCTCTCTCTGCCTCTTTCTCTCTCTGTCGCTTTCAAGTAAATAAATAAATAAAAATAAATGAGAGAGAGCGAGAGAGAGAGGAGCTGGGTGTGGTGGTGCACACCCTTGATCCCAGCATTTGGGAGGCAGAGGATCATCTTGAGTTTGAGGCCATACTGAGACTATATAGTGAATTCCAAGTCAGCCTATACTAGAGTGAAACCCTAACTTGAAAAAACAAGAAAATGAAAAATAAAATAAAATAGGAGAGGGATGAGCCAAGCACGGTAGCATACACCTTTAATCCCAGCATTTGGGAAGCAGAGGTAGGAGGATCGCCTTGAATTCACTATGTAGTCTCAGGGTGGCCTTGAACTCAAGGTGTTCCTCCTGAGTGCTGGGATTAAAGGCATCATGGCTGGCTTTTTTTTTTTTGTTTTGGTTTTTGGTATTTTTGTTGTTGTTGTTGTTTTCAGAGGTAGGGCCTCACTCTTGCTGACCTGGAATTTACTATGTAGTCTCAAGGTGGCCTCTAACTCACGCTGATCCTCTTACCTCTGCCTTCCAAATGATGGGATTAAAGGTGTGAGCCACCACGCCTGGCCAGGATATCATTTTTTGGATGGAAAATTAGCATCATGACTTTAATTCTTTATTGTTGTTATTATTATATTATTTATTTGCAAGCAGAGAGAAGCCTCTTGACACTGTAAACAAACTCACAAGTGCTACTTATTTTGTGCAACTGTGGGTACTGGGAATTGTACCCAGGCCAGTAGGCTTGTGCAAGCAAGACCCTTTAGTCACTGCACAATCTCCTCAGCCTGATTGTTATTTTTATTATTTATTTTATTTTATTTTATTTTATTTTATTTTATTTTATTATTTTTTTTTTTTTGGTTTTTCGAGGTAGGGTTTCACTCTGGTCCAGGCTGACCTGGAATTAACTATGTAGTCTCAGGGAAGTCCTCGAATTTATGGCGATCCTCCTACCTCTGCCTCCCAAATGCTGGGATTAAAGGCGTGCGCCACCACGCCCGGCTTTATTTATTTATTTTTGAGGTAGGGTCTCACTCTAGCCAAGGCTGACCCGGAATTCACTATGTAGTCTCAGGGT
This sequence comes from Orientallactaga sibirica, assembly GCA_036365145.1. Classification (NCBI taxonomy): domain Eukaryota; kingdom Metazoa; phylum Chordata; class Mammalia; order Rodentia; family Dipodidae; genus Orientallactaga; species Orientallactaga sibirica. The sequence continues at coordinate 29,560,850 of JAEOAD010000006.1, forward strand.
GGCCTGGAACTCATAGCCATCCTCCTACCTCTTCCTTCCTGAGGGCTGGGATTAAAGGCGAGTGCCACCACACCCAGCTTGTTGTTATTTTTTAAAAGATGAGGTCTTGCCAAATATGGTGGCACACATATTGAGACTACATATTGAATTCCAGGTCATCCTGGGGCTTGAAAAGCCAAAAATAAAGTAATAATAATAATACTAATAATAAAAAGAAAAGAAAGTTAAAAAAAGATGAGGTCTGATTCTGTTCCCCAGGCTGGTCTCAAACAGCCTCCAGAGAAGCTGCGAATGCAGGCACATGCTGTTGCATCTGGCTAAATTTTTTGTTTTTTATTTTTTTGAGGGAGGGTCTCACTAGCCCAGGCTGACCTGGAACTCACTCTGTAGTCCCAGGCTGGCCTCAAATTCACAGCTACCTACACCTCCTGTTTACTGGGATTAAAGGCGTGTACCACCATACCTAGTTTTTCTTGATGTCTTTTTCAGACAGTTTGTTGCTAATGTACAGAAAGGTGCAGATTTTCTATGCTTATTTTATGTCCTAAAACTTTACTGGATTTATTTAGCTCTGAACATTTTTTTTCTTTTTCTTTTTTTTTCAAGGCAGGGTATCACTCTAGCCCAGGCTGACCTGTAATTCACTATGGAGTCTCAGGGTGGCCTCAAACTCATGGCGATCCTCCTTCCTCTACCTCCGGAGCAGAGTGCTGGGATTAAAGGCATGAGTCACCACGCCTGGCTAGTTCTGATCATTTTTGATGGCACTTTAGGGTTTTCTACAAGTTCATGATATTTACTAAAAAGAATTAAGTTCTTCCTGTCCAATTTGGGTAATTTTATTTCCTTCCCTGGCCTAATTGTTTCAGCTAGGATTTTTAATCCAAAACCCTGTGATAGCAAGGAAAAGAGTTATATAGGACAGCTTCTGGTCCAGGAAACTTATTGTCTTTGTTATTATTATTATTATTATTATTTTGTTTTTTCAAGGTAAGGTCTTCCTCTAGCCCAGGCTGACCCGGCACTCTCTCTGTAGCTCAGGCTGTCCTTGAACTTACAGTGATCACCCTTACCTCAGCCTCCTAAGTGCTGGGATTAAAGGCTTGCACCACCATGCCCAGCCTAGGAAACTTACTGTGTTTCTTATGCAATTATACTTTCCAAAGACACAATATATAAGCATTGACGTCTGTAGTATAGGTTAGGACTCTGAAAATACTTTCTGTATGTCCTTGAATTAAATAAGTATATAACATTGAATAATGGAACCAGGGTTTTCCCTGCAAGAGTAACTACAGATATGGAACATAAGTAGGCCAAAATAAACCCTTTGGGTGTTGGACTGAATTTTGAGCACTCCTAATTAATGTCAAGATTTTGTTTTCTAAAAATTATTGATGTCTAAGGAAGTAGGCATCCTTGAGAAACAAAGGGGTGCTCCCTTTGGCAGCATAATATAATTGGAATAATACAGGGAAGATTAGCAAGTAGGTTAGAGGTGCCCACCAGTGCAATAGCCACATGTCTATTATGGGGGTAACCAACTATTCTCTGATTGGATTTCAGGCCTGTTCCATGGGAGGGAATTCATGCTTGGTGCTGAAAACCTAGTCAAAATCCTATGGCTGGGCCGGGCGTGGTGGCACAAGCCTTTAATACCAGCACTGGGGAGGCAGAGGTAGGAGGATGGCTGTGAGTTCAAGGCCACCCTGAGACCACATAGTTAATTCCGGGTCGGCCTGGGCTAGAGCGAGACCCTACCTCGAAAAAACAAAAAACAAACAAACAAAAATCTTATGGCTCAGCCAAGTGCGGTGGCACACGTCTTTAATCCCGGCATTTGGGAGGCAGAGGTAGGAGGATTGCTGTGAGTTCAAGGCCACCCTGAGACCACATAGTTAATTCCAGTCAGCCTTGGCCGGAGTGAGACCCTACCTCAAAAAAAAAAAAAAAAAAATCCTATGGCTGGTAAGATATTGTTTGTTAAATAAACATATCAATATATTATTTTATAACATTTATTTTATTATTTATTATTTATTTATTTTATTATTTTATAACATTTATTTTATTTTTTTATTATTGACAACTTCCTTATATAATAAACCATGATAATTCCCACCCCCCTCACTTTCCCCTTCACAGCTCCACTCTCCATCATATCTCCTCCCCTCTCAATCAATTTCTCTTTTATTTTGATGTCATCATCTTTTCCTCCTATTGTCCTGGTCTTGTGTAGCTAGTGTCAGGCACTGCAAGGTCATGGATATCCAGGCCATTTTGTGTCTGGAAGAGTACATTGTAAGGAGTCTTATCTTTCCTTTGACATTCTTCCTGCCACCTCTTCCACAATGGACCCTGAGCCTTGGAAGGTGTGATAGTGAAGTGATGTTTCAGTGCTGAGCACTCCTCTGTCACTTCTTCTCAGCACCATGGTGCCTTCTGAGTCATCCCAAAGGTCACCACCATCTGAAAAGAGAAGCTTCTCTAACCAAAAGAGAGAGAAGCATTAATATATGGGTGTGGACGTTAAGAAAAGTGCGTGCTGGGCAGTTTGATGAGCATAATATATGTATTTCGCCAGACACCAGTAGGTGTTATATCCCTAGGGCTCATGACTTCCCCTGTCATAGTTTTTTGTTTTTTTTTTTTTTTCAAAGTAGGGTTTCACTCTAGTCCAGTTGGACCTGGAATTCACTACGTAGTCTCAGAGTAGCCTTGAACTCATGGTGATCTTCCTACCTCTGCCTCCTGAGTGCTGGGATTAAAGGTGTGCACCACCATCCCTGGCTCCCCCGTCATAGTTTTTCAGTATCAGGCATGTAATCCCTCCTGTGGAGCAAGCCTACAGTCCAAGTAGAGAGTGGTTGGTTTCCCCCATGACAGATATGGCGTTATTGCACATGTTGGCTCATTTGGTCTGGTTGGCCCAACTTAAGGCTTGCAGAGTCCACTATTATTTATCTCCACTGATGACTTCTCTCTCTTCCATTGAACTGAATGCAGTGTAACTTTTTCTGTCAGCTGGTCTACAGGGAGGAGGTTTTCAGCTCAGCTCCAGCAGAATTTCTCAGTGACCTTGCAACCCAAGCATGTGGAGTCTTTAGCAATAGAGTCTTACCATCTATTCCTGGTGGGAAACCAAGAGCCTCGGCAATGGCCTGTAATGTTTTGGGGGCATCAGGAACGTCCCTGGCCAAAAACTCACTGGAATGTATCCCATCTCTGGCACTGAAAATTTTCTAGTAACTATCAATGGCTTCTGGATGTGCCATTGTCCCAAAAAAGTAGGTTTCCATATGACTTATTCATACCCTCTTAGATTTTGATTAATGCTTCCCCACCCTTCCTTTACTCAATCTCTTCCCTGACCCCACTTAGGCCTTTTCACCCCCAGTAATCCGTTCTTCTACTTACATATATACAATATCATCCTATTAAGTGCTCCCTCCCTTTCTATTCCCTTTATAGCCCCTTTCTAGCTTACTAGCCTCTGCTACTGTTTTATTCCAACAAACATACAAGTCCAAACATGTGTAGCTAGGATCCACATATGACAGAGAACATGTGATCTTTGGCTTTCTGGGTTTGGGTTACCTCATTAAGTATAATCCTTTCCAGATCCATCCATTTCCCTGCAAATGTCATAGATTAATTTAATTTTTTTGTTTGTTTTTTGAGATAGGATCTCACTTTAGCCCAGGCTGACTTGGAATTTACTCTGTAGTCTCAGGGTGGCCTCGAACTCATAGTGATCCTCCTACCTCTGCCTCCCAAGTGCTGGGATTAAAGGCATGTGCCACCATGCTTGGCTTAAAAAATAGATAGAGAGGAGAGACAGAGAGAATAAGTGCACCAGGGCTTCTAGCCACTGCAAATGAACCCCAGATACATGCTTCACTTTGTGCATCTTGCCTTACATGGGCACTGGGGAATCAAACCTGGGTCATTAGGCTTTGCAGGTGAGTGCCTTAACCATTGAGCCATGACTCCAGCCTATCGGTCTTTTTTTTTTTTTTTTTTTTTTTTTTTTTTGAGGTAGGGTCTCACTCTGACTCAGGCTGACCTGGAATTCACTATGTAGTCTCAGGGTGGCCTCGAACTCTCAGTGATTCTCCTACCTCTGCCTCCCGAGTGCTGGGATTATAGGCGTGCGCCACCATGCCCGGCAATCTGTCATTTTTTTTTAAACGAAGAGTAGAAATCACTGTAACAGTGCTTAATGAGCTTTTAGTGCAGTTTCTTTTCTTTTTTTTTTTTTTGTGATTTATTATTTATTCAAAATGATAAGAAAAAGAGTGCTGGGATTAAAGGCATGAGTCACCACGCCTGGCTAGTTCTGATCATTTTTGATGGCACTTTAGGGTTTTCTACAAGTTCATGATATTTACTAAAAGAATTAGTTCTTCCTGTCCAATTTGGGTAATTTTATTTCCTTCCCTGGCCTAATTGTTTCAGCTAGGATTTTTAATCCAAAACCCTGTGATAGCAAGGAAAAAAAAGTTATATAGGACAGCTTCTGGTCCAGGAAACTTATTGTCTTTTGTATTATTATTATTATTATTTTTTTTTTCAAGGTAAGGTCTTCCTCTAGCCCAGGCTGACCCGGCACTCTCTCTGTAGCTCAGGCTGTCCTTGAACTTACAGTGATCACCCTTACCTCAGCCTCCTAAGTGCTGGGATTAAAGGCTTGCACCACCATGCCCAGCCTAGGAAACTTACTGTGTTTCTTATGCAATTATACTTTCCAAAGACACAATATATAAGCATTGACGTCTGTAGTATAGGTTAGAACTCTGAAAATACTTTCTGTATGTCCTTGAATTAAATAAGTATATAACATTGAATAATGGAACCAGGTTTTTCCCTGCCAGAGAAGAGTAACTACAGATATGGAACATAAGTAGGCCAAAATAAACCCTTTGGGTGTTGGACTGAATTTTGAGCACTCCTAATTAATGTCAAGATTTTGTTTTCTAAAAATTATTGATGTCTAAGGAAGTAGGCATCCTTGAGAAACAAAGGGGTGCTCCCTTTGGCAGCATAATATAATTGGAATAATACAGGGAAGATTAGCAAGTAGGTTAGAGGTGCCCACCAGTGCAATAGCCACATGTCTATTATGGGGGTAACCAACTATTCTCTGATTGGATTTCAGGCCTGTTCCATGGGAGGGAATTCATGCTTGGTGCTGAAAACCTAGTCAAATCCCTGGCTGGGCCGGGCGTGGTGGCACAAGCCTTTAATACCAGCACTGGGAGGCAGAGGTAGGAGGATGGCTGTGAGTTCAGGCCACCCTGAGACCACATAGTTAATTCCGGGTCGGCCTGGGCTGGGCGAGACCTACCTCGAAAAAACAAAAACAAACAAACAAAAATCTTATGGCTCAGCCAAGTGCGGTGGCACACGTCTTTAATCCCGGCATTTGGGAGGCAGAGGTAGGAGGATTGCTGTGAGTTCAAGGCCACCCCTGAGACCACATAGTTAATTCCAGTCAGCCTTGGCGGAGTGAGACCCTACCTCAAAAAAAAAAAAAAAAAATCCTATGGCTGGTAAGATATTGTTTGTTAAATAAACATATCAATATATTATTTTATAACATTTATTTTATTATTTATTATTTATTTATTTTATTATTTTATAACATTTATTTTATTTTTTATTATTGACAACTTCCTTATATAATAAACCATGATAATTCCCACCCCCTCACTTTCCCCTTCACAGCTCCACTCTCCATCATATCTCCTCTCCCTCTCAATCAATTTCTCTTTTATTTTGATGTCATCATCTTTTCCTCCTATTGTCCTGGTCTTGTGTAGCTAGTGTCAGGCACTGCAAGGTCATGGATATCCAGGCCATTTGTGTCTGGAAGAGTACATTGTAAGAGTCTTATCTTTCCTTTGACATTCTTCCTGCCACCTCTTCCACAATGGACCCTGAGCCTTGGAAGGTGTGATAGTGAAGTGATGTTTCAGTGCTGAGCACTCCTCTGTCACTTCTTTTCAGCACCATGGTGCCTTCTGAGTCATCCCAAAGGTCACCACCATCTGAAAAGAGAAGCTTCTCTAACCAAAAGAGAGAGAAGCATTAATATATGGGTGTGGACGTTAAGAAAAGTGCGTACTGGGCAGTTTGATGAGCATAATATATGTATTTCGCCAGACACCAGTAGGTGTTATACCCCTAGGGCTCATGACTTCCCCTGTCATAGTTTTTTGTTTTTTTTTTTTTTTCAAGGTAGGGTTTCACTCTAGTCCAGTTGGACCTGGAATTCACTACGTAGTCTCAGAGTAGCCTTGAACTCATGGTGATCTTCCTACCTCTGCCTCCTGAGTGCTGGGATTAAAGGTGTGCACCACCATCCCTGGCTCCCCCGTCATAGTTTTTCAGTATCAGGCATGTAATCCCTCCTGTGGAGCAAGCCTACAGTCCAAGTAGAGAGTGGTTGGTTTCCCCCATGACAGATATGGCGTTATTGCACATGTTGGCTCATTTGGTCTGGTTGGCCCAACTTAAGGCTTGCAGAGTCCACTATTATTTATCTCCACTGATGACTTCTCTCTCTCTTCCATTGAACTGAATGCAGTGTAACTTTTTCTGTCAGCTGGTCTACAGGGAGGAGGTTTTCAGCTCAGCTCCAGCAGAATTTCTCAGTGACCTTGCAACCCAAGCATGTGGAGTCTTTAGCAATAGAGTCTTACCATCTATTCCTGGTGGGAAACCAAGAGCCTCGGCAATGGCCTGTAATGTTTTGGGGGCATCAGGAACGTCCCTGGCCAAAAACTCACTGGAATGTATCCCATCTCTGGCACTGAAAATTTTCTAGTAACTATCAATGGCTTCTGGATGTGCCATTGTCCCAAAAAAGTAGGTTTCCATATGACTTATTCATACCCTCTTAGATTTTGATTAATGCTTCCCCCACCCTTCCTTTACTCAATCTCTTCCCCTGACCCCACTTAGGCCTTTTCACCCCCAGTAATCCGTTCTTCTACTTACATATATACAATATCATCCTATTAAGTGCTCCCTCCCTTTCTATTCCCTTTATAGCCCCTTTCTAGCTTACTAGCCTCTGCTACTGTTTTATTCCAACAAACATACAAGTCCAAACATGTGTAGCTAGGATCCACATATGACAGAGAACATGTGATCTTTGGCTTTCTGGGTTTGGGTTACCTCATTAAGTATAATCCTTTCCAGATCCATCCATTTCCCTGCAAATGTCATAGATTAATTTAATTTTTTTGTTTGTTTTTTGAGATAGGATCTCACTTTAGCCCAGGCTGACTTGGAATTTACTCTGTAGTCTCAGGGTGGCCTCGAACTCATAGTGATCCTCCTACCTCTGCCTCCCAAGTGCTGGGATTAAAGGCATGTGCCACCATGCTTGGCTTAAAAAATAGATAGAGAGGAGAGACAGAGAGAATAAGTGCACCAGGGCTTCTAGCCACTGCAAATGAACCCCAGATACATGCTTCACTTTGTGCATCTTGCCTTACATGGGCACTGGGGAATCAAACCTGGGTCATTAGGCTTTGCAGGTGAGTGCCTTAACCATTGAGCCATGACTCCAGCCTATCGGTCTTTTTTTTTTTTTTTTTTTTTTTGTTTTTTGAGGTAGGGTCTCACTCTGACTCAGGCTGACCTGGAATTCACTATGTAGTCTCAGGGTGGCCTCGAACTCTCAGTGATTCTCCTACCTCTGCCTCCCGAGTGCTGGGATTATAGGCGTGCGCCACCATGCCCGGCAATCTGTCATTTTTTTTTAAACGAAGAGTAGAAATCACTGTAACAGTGCTTAATGAGCTTTTAGTGCAGTTTCTTTTTTTTTTTTTTTTTTTGTGATTTATTATTTATTCAAAATGATAAGAAAAAGAATCCTAGGTTTTTTTTTTTTGAAGTAAGTTTTTTTTTATTTTTTAATTTTTTAATTTTTTAATTATTTTTATTTTTATTATTTTTATTTTTTTATTTTTTTAATTTTTATTGATTTTTAATCTTACATACCAAAAAAAACCCCACCTGATATTTCCCTCCCCTCCCCCATTCCACTTTAGAACTCCAGTCTCCATCATATCCCCTCCCTTTCTCCATTAGTCTCTCTCCTAATTTGATGACATCATCTTTCTCTTCTATTTTGAGGGTCTTGCAAAGGTATTGCTAGGCACTGCAAGATCATGGATATCGAGGCCAATTTCTGTCTGGGCAGCTGCATAGTAAGAGGTCATATCCTTCCTTTGGCTCTTCCATTCTATCCGCCCCCTCTTCCGCAATGGTCCCTGAGCCACTGGAGGATGTGACAGAGGTGTTTCAGTGCTGGGCACTCCTCCATCCCTTCTTCTCAGCACTGTGTTGCCTTTTGTGTCATCCCAGTGGTCATCACCATCTGAAAAGAGAAGCTTCTCTAGCCAGAAGTGAGAATAGCGTTAATATGTGGACATGAACATTTAGTGTAGTGTCCCCAGGGCAGCTTGGTGGGAATAATATATACATTTAGTCAGACATGAGCAGGCTTATACCCCCAAGGCTCATGACCTCACCTACCATAGACTTTTACTTAGGTTTTTCAGTACCGGGTATGTATTCCCTCCCATAGAGAGGGCCTTCAGTCCAATTATGGAGCAGTTGGTTACCCCAAGAGTAGACACGCCACTATTGCACCCTTTCAGTCATTGGGCCTGTCTGGCCAAGCTTGAATATTCAGCATCCACTATTTTCACTGTTGATGGCTTCTGTCTCCCATACGCTGCGTGCAGTGCAGCTTTTTCCAGCTTTCAGTTGGCTGGTCTACAGGGAGAAGGTTTTCTGCTCAGCACCAGCTTGCTTTCTCAGTGTCCTTGCCTCTCAGGCATGAGATGTCTTCAGCAATAGGGTCTTACTATCTATTTCTCTAGGGAAACCAAGGGTTTTGGCAAAAGCCTTAATGTTTTGGAGGCTACCGGGACCTCCTTGGCCAACATCTCACTGGAAGGAATTCCATCCCAGGTACTGAAAATTTTCTAGTAACAGTCTACATCTTCTAGACGTGACCTTAATCAAAAAAGTAGTTTTACATATGTCTTATTGATAATATCTTGAGTTTAGATTGTCCCTCCCCCTGCCCTTTTTGTATGCATTCTCTTCCCATGGCCTCGCTTAGGCCATTCCCCTCCCTGTACTCAGTTCTTCTACTTACATATGTGTATTACCATACACTTAAGTCCTTCCCTTTCTTCCCTCCCTTATAGCCTTTTACCCGCTTACTGGTTTCTGGTCCAGCCTCCATACATATATACAATATACCATGATCATATTTCCCTCTGTGGTAGAGATTTCAATCAAACTAAATCCCCTCTCCCCTTCTCTGTGCTGAGCAGTGTTTTGCAAACACCTCTGATTCTAAGTTGAAAAGAATGTAAACAACCTTGTCCCATTCTTATCAAAACCCAGAACAACTGTGTCACTGAGTCCCATCTTGGATCAATCAGATATTTTACAAGATCAAACCATGGGTACAAACACCCCTGAACAAACAGCTTTCTGTTCTACATTTGTACTTTCTGATTACTGACTGCTTGCTAAGGACTTTTCTGTTTGTGCCCCCAAATCATGTAACCTTAGAAACTTATAACCCACCAATAATGTAAAGAATTCAAGATGATATCAGACTGCCTGTTGTATTTGTCTATAAAACCCCTGAGCTACCAGGTTTCAGCACTCAGGCTTTGGAATTGATTCCCCTGAGTCCATGTCAACATGAATAAAGTTTCTGATTCTCCACTTTATCTCTGGTGCCATCTCTGTGTGACTCAGTTTCCAGTAACACCTCAGACCACCCTCCCTTTTCCTCCTGGGTTTCTCCTGAGCTAATTCCTTCTTCTAACTAGTCTCCCTTTTACTTTGATGCCATCATTTTCCCCCTTCCTGTTATGCAGACTGCGGTGTAAACCACAGTGAGGTTCATGAATGCCTTAGCCCTTTGTGTCTGGAAGACAGCATTGTAAACAGTCCTCCCCTTCCTTGGCTCTTACATTCTTTCCACCATCTTTTCCACACTTAGTGCTGAGCACTCCTCTATCTTTTTCTCAGCACTTTGATGAGTTTTGAGTCTCTCTAGTGGTCACACCATCTGAAAAGAGTTCTTCTAACCAGTGAGAGAAGCATTACTATATAGGCTTAATCATAAGTACTTAGTGGGCAGAATATGTCAATTTAAACAGAAAATAGTAGTAGAAGTTTCTCCCCAGGGCTTATGATCTCCCCAGCCATAGGCTTGTCACTAGGTTTTCAGTGATTTCCCTCCAGTGGAGCAGGCCTCAGATCCAGAGAGAGTTGGTTTTCCCAATAACAGAATGACCACATGCACTAGTGGGCACATTGGCATGGCTTGCCAAAGATAACCTTGTAGGGTCCATTTCTGGTTAAGTCTGTTGATGACTTTTCTGCCTCAAGAGACGGCATAGCTTTTTCCAGCATACTGACAGCTTCTCAACAGAGAGGAGACTTCCAGTTCAGCTCCAGCTTGATTTCTTAGTGACCTGCAGCCCAAGCATGTGAAGTCATCAGCTTCTGGGGGACAATCAAGAGCCTTGGCAATAGCCTATGATGTTTTGGTGGCATCAAGGGCTTCCCTGACCAACAACTCTCTAGAAAGTATCTCACCTTTGTGCTGGGATTAAAGGCATGCACCACCACACCCGGCTTTCCACCCCCTTTTTAAAAACACATTTATTATCTAACTAACAGAGAAGTATATTTTATATGGCTTTTTCTTTCTTTCTTTCTTTCTTTCTTTCTTTCTTTCTTTCTTTCTTTCTTTCTTTCTTTTTTTTTTTTTTTTTTTTTGGTTTTTCAAGGTAGGGTCTCACTCTGGCCCAGGCTGACCTGGAATTAACTATGTATTCTCAGGGTAGCCTCAAACTCACAGCAATCCTTCTACCTCTGCCTCCCAAGTGCTGGGATTAAAGGCATGGGCCACCATGTCCGGCTTCATATGGCTTTTTCATAACATCTTTAATTTTAATTAACCGTCCTCTTTCCCATTTCCTGCCTTGACCCCACACTATACAGTTTCTTGAAATCTTTGTGCTAGAGAAACCACTAGAACAAGTTGGGCTTTGTGGCACATCCTGGGCATTGGAGGCACACGACTTTAATCCCAGCACTTGGGAGGCAAGGGTAGGAGGATTATTGTGAGTTTGAGGCCACCAAAAGACTACATAGTGAATTCTAGGTCAGCCTGGCCTAGAGAGAGACCCTATCTCAAAACAAAACAAAGCAAAACAAAACAAAAAAGGAGGCAGAGGTAAAAAATAATGGTTGTGAGTTTGAGGTCAGCCTTGGGGCTACAGAGTGGGTGCCAGGTCAGTCTAGTCTAGAGTGAGACATTGTCTGAAAAAAAAAAAAATCAAAACAAACAAACAAAAGAACCAGCTGGGCATGGTGGTTCAGGCCTTTAATCCCAGCGCTTGGGAGGCAGAGATAGAAGGATTGCTGTGAGTTTGCAGCCTTAGATGACATGATGAATTCAAGGTCAGCCTGGGCTAGAGGGACTCTACCTCAAAAAACCAAAAATAAAAAAATAAAAAAAAAATCAAACAAAAACAACAACAAAAGCCACCCAACAACAAGAAGAAACTACTAGAACAGCCCAAGCTTTCTCGAGGATGGCAGTTCCTGTCAAGAAACCTGAGAAACACCTTCTTTTGAACAGGTATCCTTTCTAACTAGCACGTAACCTACTTCATGTTCCAAGGAACTTTCGAATCTCAGCACCACCTTGCTGAGATAAGCTTGTATATTTGCATGCATATTTAATGTCAGCAAAGTTAAGTTTTCCCACTACTTTGCAAAATCATTCCAAAGATAATTTATGCTTCTGACTTACTAATCTTCATTTGGCCTGACAAGGCTAGTACCAATGGAAGTGATATTAGTCTGTGACATCAATCCTGCTGTCTTCAGTTTTTAAAACCTGCCTGGGCCTGCCTGAATCCAGGTGGAGGCCTCTCCCACTTCCCAGCCCCCCTGCAGCTCTGGCCTTTCTCAGCTTCTGGGCTGTTGAGGTGTCCTCACTGTGCCCTAAGGTCTAAGGTCACCTTTCCCATCCCCCCTCTTTTCCCCTGCACCATCCCTCTTGTTTTTTTTTTTTTGTTTTTGTTTTTCAAGGTAAGGTTTCGCTCTATCCCAGGCTGACCTGAACTTCACTCTGTAGTCCCAGGTGGGCCTTGAACTCACATTGATCATCCTCCCTTTGCCTCCTGAGTTCAGCAGTAAGGATGATCACTCTTCCCTCTGGGTGCAAATTACTGACAAAGATGATAATGGCTTGTAGTGGAATTAACCAACCTTGACTGATCGTGATTAGCCTGAGGTCTTCACTAGGAAATTTTCACTAAAAAAAAAAGAATTGAGGGCTTAAGAGGTAGTTTAGCGGTTAAGGTGCATGCCTGCAAAGCCTAAGGACCCAAGGTCGATTCTCCAGGTCCCATGGGTACACATGGTCGTGTACATGCATCTGGAGTTTGTTTGCAGTGGCTAGAGGTCCTGGCACACCCATTTTCTCTCTCTTTGTCTCTAATAAATAAATAAATAAATAAAAAAATTAAAAAAATAATAATTGAAGCTCATTCAGGAGCTGGAGAGATGGCTCAGCAATTAAAGCAAGGTGCTTGCTTGCAAAGCCTACCAGCCTAGGGTTAAAATTTCCAGTACCCATGTAAAACCAGATGCTCAAAGTGGCACACACATCTGGAGTTTGTTTACAGTGACAAGAGGTCCTGGTTTTCCCATACCCTCTCTCTTAAATAAGTAAGTAAGTAAGTAAGTAAGTAAGTAATAAATAAATAAGCCAGGTGGGGTGGTGCATGCCTTTAACCCCAGCACTCGGGAGGCAGAGGTAGAAGGATTGCCATGAGTTCGAGGCCACCCTGAGACTACATAGTGAATTCCAGGTCAGCCTGGGCTACATCAAGACCCTACCTTGAAAAACCAAAAATAAATAAATAAATAAAAATTTATAAAGTGTACACACACACACACACACACACACTCAGGCTTCACATCATACTGTTTGAGGGGGTTTTATTTGGGGGCTCAGCCAGTAGGCTCCTTTCTCTGGGGTGGAGCGTTTCTCCGTAAGGCTGTGGATTCTGCAGGGGAGTATTGACAGCTCCATACCAAGCCCTGTTCCCCACAGATTCTGATTTAATTGGCTGGGTCTGGGCTTTGGGGGTTTAAACACCTCAGGTGTTATGTGGACATCACTGTTATCATGCATTAGCATCCCCTGGAGGGCCTGCGTCAAGATGACCGTACTCATCTGAATTAATTAATTAATTAATTAATTAATTAATTTGAGAGAAATAGGGAGAGAGAGAGAGAGAAAGAGAATGGGCACGCCAGTCCCTCTAGCCAGAGTAAACGAACTCTAGACATACGTACCACCTTGTGCATCTGGCTTTAAGTGAGTACTGTGAAATTGAACATGGGTCTTTTGGCTTCACAGGCAGCTGATAATTTGCATGACTAACACAGTCTCAAGGGATACTGAGGCTACTGGTCCAGATGTCACTGGTCTCCCTCTAGCCCAGGCTAGCCTGGAATTTACCAGGTAGTCTCAGACTGGCCTCAAACTCTCAGGGATCTTCCTACCTTTGCCTCCCAAGTGCTGGGATTAAAGGCCTATGCTACTACGCCCAACTTGTTTGTTTTTCAAGACAGGGTCTCACCCTAGCTCAGGCTGAACTGTAATTCCCTATGTAATCTCAGGGTGGCCTTGAACTCATGGCGATCTTCCTACCTCTGCCTCCGGAGTCCTGGGATTAAAGGCGTGTGCCACCACACCTGGCTTAAATTATTTTTAAATTTATTTGCAATCAGAGAGATAGAAAGAAGATAAACAGAGAGAAAAGGCATGCCAGGGCCTCTAGCCACTGCAAACAAACTCCACATGCATGCACCACTTTGTGCATATTGCTTTATGTGGTTACTGGGGAATTGAACCTGAGTTTTTAGGCATTGCAGGCAAGTGCTTTAACTGTGGAGCCATCTCTCCAGCCCTAGGGACATGTTTTTTGAGGGTTGTACCTTGTCTGTCCTTTTCCTGTGTTCCTTTTCTCTGCCTTCTTTCTGTCATGAAGTGAGACCCTATTATTTTTTTTCTTTTTAAATTTTATTTATTATGAGAGAGAGGGAGAGAGAGAGAGAGAGAGAGAATGAGCATGAGCATGCCAGGGCCTGCAGCCACTGCAAATGAACTCCAGATGCCTGTGCCCCTTTGTGCATCTGGCTTACGTGGGTTCTGGAGAATTGAACAGGGGTCCTTTGGCTTTGCAGGCAAACGCCTTAACTGCTAAGCCATCTCTCCAGCCCTAGATTGAAATATTTTCTAAGACATACTCAGGTATCGTAGATGCTCCTCAACATAAAGCTGAGGTTCGATCTTCATTCTATAGGTAACACAAGTGATGCACCCCATGGAGACCCTTAAGAAGAATGAAGTTTTTCTTGAGATTTTTTTGTTGTTGTTCAGAGTTTTGTTTGTTTGTTTTTTTGAGGTAAGGTCTTGCTCTCTCTTCAGAGTTTTATAAGTAGCCCCCTTTATGTAGAATTGGATTGATTTTGAATCTGAAAAACCATCAGAGAATCTTTCATTTTCTTTCTTTCTTTTATTCATTTTTAAATATTATTTATTTATTTATTTATGAGAGAGAAAGAGAGAGAGAGAGAAAGAAAGAGAGAACGAATGGGCACACCAGGGCCTCCTGCCATAGCAAACAAACTCCAGACACATGTGCAATTTTGTGTGTCTGGCCTTATGTGGGTATTTGGGAATTGAACTGGCAGAGTCAGGCTTTATAAGTGTGGTGGTTTGATTCAGGTGTCCCCCATAAACTTAAGTGTTCTGAATGCTAGTCTCCCCAGCTGATGGCAATTGGAAATTAAAGCCTCCTGGAGGTGGTGTATTGTTGGGGGCAGGCTTATGGGTATTATAGCAAACCCTTGCCAGTGTTTGGCACACTCTCCTGTTGCTGTTGTCCACCTTATGTTGACCAGAGAGTGATGTCCACCCTCTGCTCATGCCATCGTTTTTCCTGCCATCATGGAGCTTCCCCCTCGAGCCTGTAAGCCAAAATAAACCTCTTTTTTCCCACAAGCTGCTCTTAGTCGGGTGATTTCTGCCAGCAATGCGAACCTGACTGCAACAATAAGCAAGTGCCTTTAACTGCTAAGCCTCTTTCACTCATTTTTAAGAAAAGAATTTTTTGTTTTGTGGTTTTTCTAGGTAGGGTCTCACTTTAGCCCAGGCTGACCTGGAATTCACTATGTATTCTTAGTGTGGCCTCAAACTCATAGTTATCCTCCTACCTCTGCCTTCCTAGTGCTGGCATTACAGGCGTGAGCCATGATTCTTGGCAAGAAAAGAATTTAAACTTTAAAAAATATTTATTTATTTCATGGAGAGAGAGAGAGAGGAGGGAGGGAGGGAGAGAGAATGGGCATACCAGAACCTCTAGCCACTGCAAATGAACCCCAGACTCATATGCCACCTTATGAATCTAGCTTTACATGGGGAATTGAACCTGGATCCTTAGGCTTTACAGGCAAATGCCTTAACAGCTAAGCCATCTCGCCAGCCCATAAACTTTGTTTTTAAAAATGTATTTTTAAGTAGTTAATTTGCAATGGGAGAGAGAGAAAGAGAGAGAGGGAGAAAGGGAGAGAGACATTGGACACACCAAGGTCTCTTGCTATTACAAACAAACTCCAGACTCATGGGCTACTTTGTGCATCTGGCTTTACATGGGTACTGGGGATTGAACCTACGCTGTTAGGTTTTGCAAGCAAGCACCTCTAAATTTTGATCCAGCTACCTAGCCTTAAGAATTTTAACTTTGTAACTAGCAATTTGTAACAGGAAGCTTCTGTAAATTTCTCAATGCAATAAAATATAGGAATTGAAGTTATGAGGATCAGTCTTATTTTCTGGTACCAGAAGAGGAGTTTGAACAACTGACAACTCAGGGAAAGTAAGTGAAATGTCCTGTCCTTAATTATTAACTCCAAGCCACCACGACATACACAGGCTAGTTAATTTCTATTAGGTCTTACTTGGGAGTGGGAACCCACACCAATTCTTTCAAGACAGGATTTACATAGGGGATTGTTACATAGATAGAATGGGCACACCAGGGCCTCCAGCTGCTGCGAATGCACTCCAGACATATGCACCACCTTGTGCATCTGGCTTACATGAGCACTATGGAAATTGAACCCAGGTCATTAGGCTTTGCAGGCAAACACCTTAACCATTGAGTCATCTCTCCAGCCTCCAAAATTGCATTTTTTAGTTTAGTGAAAGTCTTCATTTTTTTTTTGAGGTAGGGTCTCACTCTAGCTCAGGCTGACCTGGAATTCACTATGTAGTCTCAGGGTGGCCCTGAACTCATGGCGATCCTCCTATCTCTGCTTCCTGAGTGCTGGGATTAAAGGTGTGCGCCACCATGCCTGGTTCAAGACTTTAGTTTTAACCTTTTTCTTTTTTGCTTTCTTCTTTTTTTAAAAAATATTTTATTTATTTGAGAGAGAGAGAGAGAAAGAGAGAGAGAGACAAAGAGAGAATAGGTGTGCCAGGACCTCTAACCACTGCAAACTTCAGATGCATGCTCCACCTTGTGCATCTGGTTTTATGTGGGTACTGGGGAGACAAACCTGGGTCCTTAGGCTTTGCAGGCAAGCACCTTAACCACTGAGCAATCACTCCAGGCCCCTATTTTTATTTTTTTCAACTTATGAGTTGTCTCATCATTTCTTTCTTGAGACAGGTCACACATAAATGTATACATGTCATACTTAGAATTAGACTTGATGCCTCCTGAGTGCTGGGTACACACCTTTAATCCCAGCACTTGGGAGGCAGAGGTAGTAGGATTGCCATGAGTTCAAGGCCACCCTGAGACTACATAGTGAATTTTAAGTCAGCCTGGGTTAGTGCAAAGCCCTATCTCAAAAAACAAAACAAAAAAGAGAGAATGCATCTAGAAGAAAACAGAAAGGTATTAGTGCAAAATCCTACTGAGATGTAGTTAGTTTTTGCTCAACAACTATAAAGCTACATGTAGATTTCTATTTTTCTTGTTTTATTTATTTATTTTTTTGAGTTAGGGTCTCACTCTAGCTCAGGCTGACCTGGAATTCACTATGCAATCTCAGGGTGGCCTTGAACTCTCGGCTATCCTCCTACCTCTGCCTCCCGAGTGCTGGGATTAAAGGTGTGTGCGTCCAGCCTGGCTATCTGTTGTTTTAAGGTTCCTTGGATTCAGATGTTGAGGTTCCTCAATAGATTACAGGTGGAAGGCACATTATGGCATTCCACGGGTTTATATAGCAGTAATGTAGAAATGATGGTTCTTGAGTTTCAGTATATTGAGTGCTTATTTCAAGTCCATTCCTCATAGTAAAATGTGCTCACAAATATTTTAAATCTAAGGGTCAGGCATGATGGTGCACACCTTTAATCCCAACACTTGGGAGGCAGAAGTAAGAGGATCATCATCAAGACCCTACCTCAAAAAAAAAAAAAAAAAAAAAAAAAAAAAGAACTGGCATGGTGGTTGAGGCATGTGCCTGCGAAGCCTAAGGACCCCAGTTCTATTCTCCAGGTCCCACATAAGGCCAGATGCACATGGTGGTGCATGTGTCTGGAGTTCATCTGCAGTGGCTGGAGGCCCTGGAGTGCTCTCTCTCTCTCCCTCTCTCTGTCTGTGGTGGTTTGATTCAGGTGTCCCCTAAAAACTTCAAGTAGTGTAACAGCTATATGTTAAATGCAGCATTGATTTAGGTTCCCAGCTGATTTGACAACCTGTATTTCATTAACACCTCCTGGAGGCAGAGTATTGTTGGGGTTTGGGCTTATGGGTATTATAGCCAGCTTCCCTGTTTGCCAGTGTTTTGGCACACTCTCCTGTTGCTGTTGTCCACCTTATGTTGACCAGAGAGTGATGTCCACCCTCTGCTCATGCCATAGTCAACTTTTTTTTCCTGTCTCATCATGGAGCTTAGAGAATAAGAATGAGCCTGTAAGCCAAAAAATAAACCTCTTTTTCCCACAAGCTGCTCTTAGTCGGGTGATTTCTGCCTTTTGATGTAAAGCAAGGAGCACTGGTGTTTGACAATGGAGTTATCAAAACCTGACTGCAACAGTAAAGTGGTACCAGAAGTGGGGTTGCTGCTAGACACCTGACTGTGGCTTTGGCCTTTTGGAGCTGATTTTCAAGAGGAAGAACTATGGACTGTGAGGTTTGGCTTATGAGGGTGAGAAAGAGCTCTTGAACTCTTGGACTGGGCTAGCAGTTTGTGTCCAGAAGCTTCCTGTTTTTGAGAAGATGTGCAGGGTTGTAAAGTGCGTAAGCCTGATGACCTGAAAAATGAACTGGTGTGAGCAGAGAAGGGACAGGGGCACAGAAAAAATGAAATCTTTGGGTGAACTCTACCTGTTCAGCTGCAATTGAGAGATTACAACCTTTGAGATTGGGCCAGCTGACCTGCACTTTTTGGGGCAACAAGAAGAATGCAGACTCTTTTGAAGGGGCCTGAATGCTGAAGGAGTGTCCTGTTCTTCAAAGTCTGATTTTATTCCCCTGGATTAACAAATTGGCACCCTACCTGGTATTAAAGAGTGGGTCATTGAGTTTTTAATATTTACCTATAATTTTCGTGTTTTGGAAATGGCCATGGGCAGTGTGAAGCAGGTTTGCTGGATGCCTGCATGGAGATCCCATGGGGCCATGAGGATGGACCGTGGGTGGAGATGGAGACTATGAGAAGATGAGAGAGAGAAAGAGCTGAGGGAGAAAGGGAGAGAGACATTGGACACACCAAGGCCAGACTGGACTTTGTGCATCTGGCTTTACATGGGGATTGAACTATGCTGTTAGGTTTTGCAAGCAAGCACCTCTAAGTTTTGATCCAGCTACCTAGCCTTAAGAATTTTAAGCTGGAGGGGTAAATTTCTCAATGCAATAAAATATAGGAATTGAAGTTATGAGGAGTCTTATTTTCTGGTACCAGAAGAGAGTTTTGACAACTCAGGGAAAGACTTGGAAATGTTGTCACTGACATACACAGGCTAGTTGTTGGACTTGGGAACCCACACCAATTCTTTCAAGACAGGATTTTGATAGGGGATTGTTACATAGATAGTTTTAACCAGGGCCTCCAGCTATTGAATGAACTCCAGACATATGCACCACCTTTGCATCTGGCTTACATGAGCACTATTGAACCCAGGTCATTTTTGGCAAACACCTTAACCATTGAGTCATCTCTCCAGCCTCCAAAATTGCATTTTAGTTTCTGTGCCATTTTTTTTTTTATGGGGCTTTTGACCTGGAACTTATTTTTGGTATCATGGCTCCAGAGTGCTGGGATTAAAGGTGTGCGCCACCATGCCTGGTTCAAGAGTTTTAACCTTTTTTTAAAAATATTTTATTTATTTGAGAGAGAGAGAGAACAGAGACAAAGAGAGAATAGGTGTGCCAGGATTAATAAAAACTCAGATGCATGGGCATCTGGTTTTTTTGGGAGACAAATTTGCAGGCAAGCACCTTAACCACTGAGCAATCACTCCAGGCCCCTATTTTTATTTTTTTCAACTTATGAGTTGTCTCATCATTTCTTTCTTGAGACAGGTCACACATAAATGTATACATGTTTGAATTCAGGTGTCCCCTTTAATAAGGCTTCAAGTTCAAGGCCACCCTGAGACTGCTAGGTTCCCAGCTGATGGCTATCTCAAAAAACAAAACAGAGAATGCATCTGAAGAAAACAGAGTATTGTGCAAAATCCTACTGAGGGTAGTTTTGGCATGTAGATTTCTATTTTCTTGTTTTATTTATTTATTTTTTTGGTTAGGGTCTCACTTATCAGGCTGACCTTCACTATGCCAGTGTTTGGCACACCTCTCCTGTTGCTGATTTGTCCAGCCTGGCTATCTGTTGTTTTAAGGAGATTCAGATGTTGAGGTTCCTCAATAGATTCAGGTGGAAGGCACATTATGTTTTCCCCTGCCATCATGAAATGATGGCTTGAGTTTCAGTATATTCGAGTGCTTATTTCAAGTCCATTCCTCATAGTAAAAATACAACCTCTTTTAAATCTAAGGGTCAGGCATGATGGCTGCTTTAATCCCAACACTTAGTCAGTAAGTGATTTCAAGACCCTACCTCAAAAAAAAAAAAAAGAAACCAAAAAGAACTGGCATGGTGGTTGAGGCATGTGCCTGCAACTAAGGACAGTTCTATTCTCCAGGTCCATAAGGCCAAATAAAATAGTTCAAAAAATCTTAAAAAAAATTAAAAAATCTTAAAAAAATAATCCAAAAAAAAATCTTAACTCTTAAACAGGTTGAATCTTAATGATATACTAATGTTTGATTTCAGGAGCTCATAATCTGTAGTTTTCTAATTTTCTCATTTATTGGTTTCCAAGTTAAGTGTAACAGTTATATGTTAACTATAGTTTTAGCATTGATTTAGAACTGTTACACGTGAATTAATAAACTTAGAATTTAGTAGACGGACCTGTATTTCATTATCATGGGCTAAATTTTAAGTTCATTTGAGTTATACAATGGACTGTAATTGAATTACAAAGCAGGAAACAAGTTTGTGCCAAGTGTATGGGCCACGCTTGGAATGTACAATGCCTTTACCCTGTTAGTGGAAAGTCAGTTCTAGTAAGTCAATCATTCAGTCAGTCAGTTTACCATTAGTGTTTCCCTTAACTCGTGAGAAAGGACAGCCCTTACCTGCTGTTGTGAAATCCAGCTAGAAGAGAGGAAGTATTTTCTAAACTCTAAACCTGACCGGACATGAACTTATTAGCAGTGGAAACTGTAGTGAACTGACATGTGACTTTTATAGTCTCTATCCCTCTTTAAAAAATATTATTTATAAGGAAAGAATTAGAGAATAAGAATGGGCCTGCCAGGGTTTTTAGCTGTTGTAAACAAACTCCAGATGCATTTGCCACTTTGTGCATCTGGTTTTAGGTAGGTACTGGAGAATAGAACCAGGCTTGTTAGGTTTTGCAGGCAAGCACTTAACCCCTGAACCATTTCTCCAGCATTTTGATGTAAATGTTCACAAGGGTCATCACAGGAGCACTGGTGTTTGATAATGGAGTTATCAAAATTGAAAAAATATTATTATTTATTTATTTGCAAGCAGAGCGAGAGTGAGAGCGAGAGCGAGAGAGAGAGAGAGAGAGAGAGAGAAAGAGAGGGAGAGAATAGACATGCCAGGGCCTCTAGCCACTGCAAATGAACTCCAGATGCATGTTCCACTTTGTGCATCTGGCTTTATGTGGATACTGGGGAATCCAACCCCAGTTGTTAGGCTCTGCAGGAAGCACCTTAACTGCTGAGCCATCTCTTCAGCCCCCAAATTATCAGGTTTTTTTTTTTTTGAGGTAGGGTCTCACTTTAGCCTAGGTTGACCTGGAATTCACTATGTAGTCCTAGGCTGTTCTTGAACTCATGGTGGTCCTCCTACCTCTACCTCCCAAGTGCTGGGATTAAAGGTGTGCTCCACCACACCTGGCTGGAATGATCACTTTTAAGAGATGACAACATCTAGTGAGAAATTACACATGGATATAACTCATGTGCAGGGCTGGGGAGGTGATTCTGTGGGTAAAGTGCTTGATGCATAAGCCTGATGACCTGAGTTTCGATCTCCAAAGTCCACATAAAGCCAGATGCATGGAGCATCAGTGTCTCAGCACATTAAAACTAGGGAGAAAAGGAAGGAAGGGTCAGGAGAATCTGGAAGAGTGTGAGCCAGCTAGCCTGGTGTGTGCAGCCATGAACACCAAGAGAGACCCTGCCCCAAACAGACGTGAGGTGAGGACCAACCCTTGAGGGTGTCTGCAGACCTCCACACATGCTCTGTGGCACACATGCCTGCATTCACAAACACTCACAAACACAACCACACATATAAAATAATAGTCTTTGCTCAAACTTTTAGGGTTTATTTCTATTTAATTTGTCCCTAGTACTATTCTTATTGAGGTTATCACAAATCAAATAATTTTGATTTATAAGGATATATATATATATATATATATATATATATATATATATATATTCCTTTATTTTATTTCTCATTAAAATTCAGAGTCCTTCAGACTGAGAATACTAGACAATACTTGGTGTAAGAAAGTGTGTTGTTACCATGGAGACTAGGAACTATTCCAGGTCTATGTGACCTCTTTACTGCAGGAAATGTATTCTATCCCATGGTAGGTATCTTTAAAATTATTTAATGGCACTGGTGTGAAGAGTCAGATGTTCCAGATGTATTTTATTATTTTATGTTTCTGGATATTTACCCTATAATTTTTTTTTAACTAACAATAGAAATTAGGGTTGGTGCATGAGTTCATTTTATCCTAAAAACCTTCCTTTGCTTCCCTTGGTGATCATATAATCAATTAGAATTAGGTTTGTTACCTGTTTCTTTTTCTTCCTCTTTCTCTCTTTCCTCTCCTTCTCTCTCTCTTTTTGGTTTTTCGTGGTACGGTCTCACTCTAGTGCAGACTGACCTGGTATTCATTATGTAGTCTCAGGGGCCCTTGAACTCACAGCAATCCTCCTACTTCTGCCTCCCAAGTGCTAGGATTAAAGGCATGCACCACCATGCCTGGCTTCCTCTTCTTTTTAAAAATATTTTTATGTTTTATTTATTTATTTATTTATTTAATTACAGAGAGAGAGAGAGAGAGAGAGAGAGAGACAGAGAGAGAATGGGAACTACAGGGCCTCTAGTTGCTGCAGACTCCAGATGCATGTGCCACCTTGTGTATCTGGCTTTGTGTGGGTACTGGGGAATTGAACTCAGGTCATTAGGCTCTGCAGGCAAGAGCCCTGACCACTCCACTGTGCAATGTCTCCAGCCCTTCTTTTATTTAAAAAATTTTTTTAAATTTGTTTACAAGCAGGAAAAGAGAGAGAGAGAGAGAGAGAATATGAATGGAATGTGCCACGGCCTCTTGCCACTGCAAACAAACTCTAGACACATGTACTACTTTGTGTATCTGGCTTTACATGGGTACTGGGGAATCAAACCTGAGCCACCACTGAGTCATCTCTCCAGCCCTCCTCTTCTTTTTTAAATATATATATTTAATTAATTTATTTATTTATTAGAGATAGAGATAGAGATAGATAGAGAGAGTGAGAACGGGTGCTCCAGCATGGCCACCTCAGCTGGCTTACATGGGAAGTGGAGAACGAACTGGGGTCCTTAAATGAACTAACCAGATGCCATCCAGCCACCATGTATATTTTTCATTAATTAATTTATTTATTAGAGATAGAGATAGATGGAGAGAAGGTCAGATGCATGCGCCACCATGTGTATCATCTGGCTTACATGGGAAGTGGAGAATCGAACTGGGGTCCTTAGGCTTCTCAGGAATGCACCTTAACCGCTAAGCCATCTCTCCAGCCTCCTCCTCTTCTTTTTTAAAGAAGAGATTCACTCTCCCCCAGGCTGACCTGGAGCTCACTCTGTAGCTGAGGATGGTTTTGAACTCATGGCAATCCTTGAGCCTCCCCAGTGTTGGGATTAAACATGGTGCTGCACACCCCACTCAGATAATTTATTTCTTTTTCCTTTTTACGCAGTCCAGAAATTAGTCTGGGTGGATAGGAAAGGAAAAAAATTCAGTGACTTTTCACCAGGATTATCTCATAAAGAAAGCTGTTGATCTCCTGCCATCATGTATATATTCTAGATGGTGGAAGGAGGAAGAAGGGGAAGCCACTTCCCAGTAGTTTTTTTTTTTTTTTTTTTGGTTTTTCGAGGTAGGTCTTGCTCTAGCTCAGGTTGACCTGGAATTCACTATGTAGTCTCAGGGTGGCCTTGAACTCATGGCGATCCTCCTACCTCTGCCTCCCCAGTGCTGGGACTAAAGGCGTGCCCCACCATGCCTGGTTCATTTTTTTTTCCCGAGGTAGGGTCTCGCTCTAGTCCAGGCTGACCTGGAATTCACTATGTAGTCTCAGGCTGGCCTTGAACTCACGGCGATCCTCCTACCTCTGCCTCTCGTGTACTGGGACTAAAGGCATGCACCACCATGAAGTCGTGTCATTTTTTATACCTCGCCTAGACTCAGACAGATGGCATTAGCTAGTTGTGAATTTTTTTAAATACCAGTCATCCATGTATCCAGTTAAAAAATCTTAGAGAAGAATGTATACTGAGTGTCAAGTAGCAGCTTGCAAAGTTGCTATTATTGCCTTTTTCTTCTAAGTGGGCAGCTTGAGTCGTATGAGGTTAAGTTGATTTACTAAGTGCCCAGAGCCAGGATTCAAATACATGCCAGCCAAGCTGCAGAGTGCTTAAGCTCCACTTTGAAGTACTTATACCTTAAAACACTCATTTTATTTTCTTCTCAACTCAACTACTAAATTAGTAGAAAGAAAACCTTTCTCACTAAGTTACTAGGCCAACCAATGGAAACAATGGAGCTCTTTATTTTACCCAGCGTTCCTGGCAGCAGATGCAGTGTGGGTGTCACTTGTGCAGCGAAGCCTTTACTTTGCTGACCTTTCGGATGGTGTCTTCATAGAATTTAGTGACAGGGTTAGCAAACCGGCTGGAAGACAGATTAAAGCCTCGTTTTCTTCAGTCTTCTATGTGTTCAGGGTTGCAGTAAGTAGAAAGTTCCTTAAACTATGTGTTGCTGGCCTCTGGATGGGTTAGATTTTCTATATGAAAATAAAGTACCAAATTTTTCATTAGTGCTAATCAGAATAAGTAGAAAGAAATTATCTAAGGAAAATCAGATGAAATTGGATACGTTTAGAGTGGTATGGCCTTAGACAATCTAAGGAAAATCACAGGGATATTGTGCTTTTTAAAATGTCTTCCAAAGGTATATTTTAAGGCATGATAATTCATCTTAGGACAAATCAGATTATATTGCTTCTAAGTTAGTTGAAAACTATTGCCGGGAGTGGTGGTGCATACCTTTTATCTTAGCACTGAGGAGGCTCCAAAAAACCCCAAACCTCCAAATCCTCCAATGCCCCCCCCCAAAAAAAAACCACCAAAAAGAAGAAGGAGGAGGAGGAGGAGGAGGAGGGGGAGGAGGTTTTTCAAAGTAGGGTCTCTCTAGCTCAGGCTGACCTGGAATTCACTATGTAGTCTCAGGGTGACCTCGAACTCATGGCGATCCTCCTACCTCTGCCTCCCAAGTGCTGGGATTAAAGGCGTGAGCCACCATGCCCAGTACTGTCTTTCTTGATTCAAGTTCAAATTGTGTAACATATTATGAACTAGACTTTCCTTCCTTTCCTTTCCTCCCTCTTCCTCCCTCCCTTCTTTCCTTTTTCTTCTTTCCTTCCTTCCCTCAAAGGTTATTTTTAATTTTTTAAAATTTTGTTTTTATTTTTATTATTATTTTTTCAAGGTAGGGTCTTGCTTTAGCCAGGCCAACCTGGGATTCACCATGTAGGGTGGCTATGATCCTTCTACCTCTGCCTCCTGAGGGCTGGGATTAAAGGTATGCACCACCACATCAGGCTTTTTTTTTTTTTTTTTTTTTCGAGGTAGGGTCTCACTCTGGTCCAGGCTGACCTGGAATTCACTCTGTAGTCTCAAGGTGGCCTCAAATTCACGGTAATCCTCCAACTTCTGCCTCCTGAGTGCTGGGATTAAAGGCGTGTGCCACCACACCTGGCTTTTATTACTCTTAAAATATTTTATTATTTATTTATTTGAAGAGAGAGAGAGAGAGAGAGAGAGAGAGAGAGAGAGAGAGAATGGGCATGCCAGGGCCTCTAGCAGCAGCAAAGGAAGTCCAGGTGCATGCACCACCTTGTGCTCCTGGTTTTATGTGGGTCCTGGGAATCAAACCTGGGCTGGAGAGAGAGAGAGGGGTACAGAAAGAGGCTGAGAAAGGGGGGGGGTGGGAGAGAGAGAATGGGCAGGCACATCAGGGTCTCCAGCCACTGCAGACGAACACCTTGTGCATCTGGCTAATGTGGGTCCTGGATAATCAAGCCTCAAACCGGGGTCCTTGGGCTTCACAGGCAAGCATTTAACTGCTAAGCCATCTCTCCAGCCCTTATTTTTAATTTTAGTTTTAGAGAATGAACCTAGGGCCTCCCACATTCTCTGCCACTGAGCTATATCTGCAGCCACTTTTTCACATGTTTGAGACAAGTCTTAACTAAGGAGCTTGAACTAACTTTGTAGCTCAGGCAGATCTTGAATTTACAGTCTTCCTGCCTCCTCTCAAGTAGCCAGGCCTAACTATTTTTGTTATTTTTTTCCCTCAGCTTCCCTGTTGTCAGGTTCCTTTGTTCTTGAGTTTTTTTCACATGCCTGCCTCACTCTTCACGTTTTCAGCACAGCGGAAGCAAATGTGCTGTACCACCCAAAACGTAAGTGCTAGCTGGGTGCAGTGGCTCACACCTGGAATCCCAGCAGGAAGAAGAGGCTGAAGTAGGAGGAGTACCATGAGTTCCAGGTCAGCCTGGGCTAGAGTGAGACCCTGCCCATTAAAAAAAAAAAAGAAAAAAAAAAGATGCAGGGCTGGAGAGATGGCTTAACAGTTAAGACACTTACCTACAAAGTCTAACAACCAGACAAAGTGGCACATGCATCTGGAGTTCATTTCTAGTGGCTGGAGACCCTGGCATGCCCATTCTCTCCTTCTTTCTCTGCATAATGCTCTGTTCACAATAGATACTAGTGACTATATTCTTTCTTTTTATTTATTAATTTGCCAGGAGAGAGAGAAAGAGAGAGGGGTGTGGAGAATGGGCATACCAGGTCCTCTAGATACTGCAAAAACAAAACAAAACAAAACAAAACAAAACAAAACAAAAAAACCCTCCAGATGCATGTGCCAACTTGTTCCCCTGCTTTACGTGAGTACTAGGGAACCAAACCCCAGGTTATTAGGCCCTGCAGGCAAATGCCTGAACCATTGAACCATCTCTCCAGCCCTAATGTTTAGTTTCTAAAAAATTCTCATAGAGTATCTTTGAGAATTTAAAATCATTATCTGGGCATTTAATTTATTTTTGCTAGTTTGTACCTTACTACCTAGATGTCAGATTATAGACCTTTAATATAATAGTTCAGAACTTTTCTGAAACACAGTTATTCCATGGTTTTGATTTTATCCTTGAGAAACAAAAGTGAAAATATTTTAAAATATTTTTATTTATTTGCAAGCAGAGAGATACAGACAGAGAAAGAGAGACAGAGAGTATAGGCATGACAGGGCCTCTACCCAATGAAAACAAACTTCAGATGCATGTGCCGCTTTGTGCAACTGGCTTATGTGATATTGCAGTTAGCTTCATGTTGCTGGCAGAAAACATCTGACCTAGAGCAGCTTGCAGGATGAAGAGGTTTATTTTGGCTTACAGGCTTGAGGGGAAGCTCCATGATGGCAGGGGAACACGATGGCGTGAGCACAGGGTGGACATCACCTCCTGGCCACCAACATCAGCTGAATAATAACAGCAGGAGAGTGTGCCAAACTCTGGCAAGGGGAAGCTGGATATAATACCCATAAGCCTGCCCTAACAATACATCACATCCAGGAGCCTCCAATATCATATTGCCACCAGCTGGGGACCTAGCATTCAGAACACATAAGTTTATGGGGGACATCTGAATCAAACCATTACACATGGGTACTAGGGACTCAAATCCAGGTCATTTGGTTTTGCAGGCAAGTGCCTTAACCACTGAATCATTTCTCCAGCTCTCTAAATTTTTTATTTATTTGCAAGCCAACAGAGAGAGAGAGAGAGAGAGAGAGAGAGAGAGAGAGAGATAAAAGACAGACAGACAGAGAGAATGGGCATGCCAGGGCCTCTAGCCACTGCAAACGAACTACAGATGCATGTGCCACTTTGTGCATATGCATTACATAGATTACATAGGTACTGGGTAATCAAACCCAGGTCCTTAGGCTTTGCAGGCAAACACCTTAACTGCTGAGCCATCTCTCCAGACCCAGAAAATATTTTAATTTTAGTATATCATTTTTTTCTGTTGCACCAGCAGGCCTTGAATTTAGGATCCTCCTGCCAAGTGATTAGATAGGATTATAGGCTTTACCACCAGGCCTGGTTATGATTTTTCTTATGCTGTTTTTTTTTCAGCGTAGGGTTTCACTCTAGCTCAGGCTGACCTGGAATTTACTATGTAGTCTCAGGATGGTCTCGAATTCACAGAGATCCTCCTACCTCTGCCTCCCGAGTGCTGGGATTAAAGGTGTCCACACCATGCCACACTGGAATTTTTTACTTTTTGTGTATACACATTTAAAAAGAGTTTAAGCCCACACACGACTTAGGATATTCTTGGCTGCATAATTTTTAAAAAGCACCATTAAATATGGTAAACCAGCCTGGGTTGGTGATGCATGCCTTTAATCCCAGCACTTGGGAGGCACATGTAGGAGGAATGCTGTGAGTTCCAGGCCAGCCTGAGACTTCAGAGTGAGTTCCAGTTCAGCCTGAGCTAGAGTGAGACCCTGTCTCAAAACAAACAAACAAACAAACAAACAAACAAACAAACAAACAAACAAACAAACAAATAAAATACGTAATCCAGTATGTATACCAATTTTCTCACGAGGGCAGGAGTATGTAGGTGGCTCTGTTCTGAGATTGGCTCATTCACAGTGGAAAGTTTTCACTTCTCTGCCATCCCAGGCTTAGTGTGGTGGTTCCATGCACAGGCCTTATCCTTCACCTGCATCAGCTGCTGTGTATCCCGATAACACATGAAAGAGCTGGAGAGAAGATTGTATTTTTCTGTGCACCACTTCCTTGACCACACCTGTCCCAAGGTCCCCATCAGATTCATTCCACTGGCCACAGTTGCTTCTCATGCCTTGACATAAATCATTTTACAAAGGAATTTATATGACAATGATTGGCTTACATCAATTCAGACTGAACATTTTGGGGACTGAAGAGTTTCTATTTTCCCTTAGATAACAAATCTGTGATTTTTTTTCAATCAAGGAAAAGCAGTATAAGGTACATAAAAGTGTTTTTTTTTCACCCCAAGGTAGGGTCTAACTCTAGTCTAGGCTGACCTGAAACTCACTCTGTAGCCCAGGCTGGCCTCAAACTCATGCAACCCTTCTGCCTCAGCCTTTAGATCACTGGGATTAAAGGTGTGATCCACCATGCCCTGCTTCCTTTTTTGTTTTTGTAAAGTTTTAATTTTACAATTTTACTCCAGAGAAATTATATTCTGAAAAACCATTAAATACAAAACAATGTTTATTACCTACAAATTCAGGAATGATACTGAGTATTTGTCTTAAAATCTACTCACTGTTTTCTTTTGGCAAATGTGTTTTGATTGCTTCTTACACGTTAGGGCATTAGTTTTAGAACTAAGGTGACATTGCTGAGCAGCACAGCGTGGTGATCTATCTGTATCGGGAGTGTTTTTCAGCAACAAGTACCAGGACACAGTGTCCTAAACAATAGGGACACTAATATTATCACATGGATACTCAGAGGCATAATCCAGCCCCTGTCATGTTGCCAGGAATTGCATTTCTTCTGTCAGCATGCTGGCTTTTTTGTTTGTTTGTTTTTGAGGTAGGGTCTACTCTAGCCCAGGCTGATCTGGAACTCACAGTTATCCTCTTACCTTTGCTTCCGGAGTGAGGGCTGGGACTGAAGGAAGTTCTTTTCTCCTTCCTTCCTTCCTTCCCTCCTTCCCTCCCTCCCTCCCTCCCTCCCTCCCTTCCTTCCTTCCTTCCTTCCTTTTTCTCTCTCTCTCTTTTCTTTCTCTCTTTCTTTCTTTCTTTCTTTCTTTCTTTCTTTCTTTCTTTCTTTCTTTCTTTCTTTCTTTCTCTCTCTCTCTCTCTGTTTCTTTTTCTGGGTTTTTCAAGGTAGGGTTTTGTTCTAACCCAGGCTGACCTAGATTCAGGGTAGCCTTGAACTCATGGTGATCCTCCTACCTCTGCCTCCCAAGTGTTGGGATTAAAGGCATGCGTCATCACGCCCGGCTAAGGAAGCTCTTTTCTTATTCTTGTCTGTTTTACAAAGATTAAGAAACTCTCAGAAATTTCCTATCTGATTTTCATAAAATTTTGTTAGCAAATTGTGCCACACTGGTACTTTCAATGATAAAAGAGCTTTGGGGAAGTAATTATCTTACCAAGGGTAGGTCCTCAACTGAAGCATGTTCTATAATTTTTTTTGGAGTTAATTTAATTGTCTGGCTACATCATGGAAAGGTGACAATAATAAATCAGGAATACGTTTTCCATATCTAGTCTTTGACATTATCTATGAGTAAACTGTGTAATGTCTGCTCTGCACATCCAAATAGAAAAGCTATTTGCTATGGTTGCGTGTGTGTGTGTGTGTGTGTGTGTGTGCGCGCGGCGCGTGTGACACATGTGCTGCATTTAGGATCCGTAGACTTGTAGATTTGTAGGGCTTGGGCTCATCTTGTGGGTTAGAGCTGTTGTGGAGAGGGATGAGGAAGCAGAGACACCTGAGCTGCATGTGGGGGAACTGTGGCTCCCGGGTAAAGGTGCCTTGAGCACAGAACTCACGGTTTCCTTATAGAGCCAAGCACATTTTATTGCCACCATTAGCTTGTTTGATTAGCTAATCCTCTAAATAATTAACTTCTTGAGAGGAGAATATTTTATTTACTCCTGACTAATGCTGGTTCATAGTAGGCACTCGGTGAAACTGGAGGCTGGAAATTATCCTTCAGAGGAAAAAATGTGGGGGAAAAGGTCAAAAATTTATATTAAGGAGTTTTCTTTCTTATTTTTCTTTATTTATTTTTAGTGAGGCAGGCTCTTACTCTAGCCAAGGCTGACCTAGAACACTCTATAGCCCCAGGCTGGCCTGGAACTCATGGTGATCCCCCTAACCTTAGCTGGCACTAAAGGTGTATGCCACCATGCCTGGATGAGTTGTCTTTTTAAAACTGATTTATTTCTTTTTCTCTTTTCTTTTCTTTCCCTTTTCTTTCCTAGTTCCCTTTCCTTTTCCTTTCCTTTCCTTTTCCTTCTCCTCTCTCCTCTCCTCTCCTCTCTTCTCTTCCTTTTTTTTTTTTTCATTTTTCGGTTTTTCAAGATAGGGTCTCACTCTAGCCCAGGCTGACCTGGAATTCACTATGTAATCTCAGGGTGGCCTCAAACTCATGGCGATCCTCCTACTTTTGCCTCCCCGAATGCTGGGATTAAAGGCGTGTGCCACCACGCCTGGCTCTTCTCTTCTTTTTGAGGTAGGGACTTACTCTAGCCCAGGCTGGTTTAGCACTCATCTGTAGTCCCAGGCTGGCCTCGAATTCACAGTGATCTTCCTACCATGGCTTCTGGAGTGCTGGGATTAAAGGCATGCACCAGCACACCTGGCAAAATTTATTTATTTTTTGACAATGTTATACATGTACGTAGTATATTTTATGACACTTGTACTTCCCATTTTCTTCTCTTGTCCCCTCCCTCTCCTGCTAAAATACTTCTTCCCAACTAGTCCTCCTTCTACTTTGATGTCTTTTATTTTTGATTCCAAGCAAATACGCTTTTTATTACCTGGTTTGAGTAATTTTATCCATCTTTAATTTTAAAAATTTTATTATTATTTGTTTATTTATTGGTTTTTCAAGGGAGGGTCTCACCCTATCCCAGGCTGACCTGGAATTCACTATGTAGTTTCAGGGTGGCCTCGAACTCATGGCAATCCTCCTACCTCTGCCTCCCAAGTGCTGGGATTAAAGGTGTGTGCCACCATGCCTGGCTAAGACCATCCATCTTGATATCAAGAAAAATAGTTTATCCTATGTTCTCCTCATGTCGCATCCTGTTTACCTGTTATTAGTATTTATTATTATTATTATTTATTAAGTAGAAACTTTGTATGGACACATATGTTGGTACCATCATTTCCCTCTTCCCTGGCCCCACTCCACTGAGGCCCCTCCTTAGTGGGATTGTTGGTTTTCACCTTTGAGATGTGGGTTATGAGTTGTGAGAACAACAGTCTGTCTTTGTGATGAGTGCTATGTCTCTGGATCTTACTTCTCACCCTGTGGCTCTTACATTCTTTCTGCCCCCTCTTCAGCAAACTTCCCTGAGACTTGGTGGGTGTGCTTTAACTCTGCTTTAGTTTTGAATTTTCGGCTGCTTCTGGATTTCTGCTTTGGTGAGTTTGAGTGTCCTCTGTCTGTATCACCCTGGCCCAGGTTAACAGGCTTGCTGTAGAAGCTGCACCCTTGCTCATATCCCAGTCCCTCTGTACTTTCACCTGGGCCCTGGCTGCTGTGTGAGGGGTGGTTCATCTGCTGCCAGGGAGTCAGCTATCTTTTCTTGTCTTGTTGGTAAATTATGGTTGTCCTTGGTTCTTGCTGTTTTCTGAAAAAGAAAAACAGATTCTCCAAGGGAGAGTGAGATCAGCATAGGCTAAAAGTGGATAAGCATTGTTAATTTACAGATATTTTGATGGGTGTAGCCTCACCTTTGAACAAAAGCTAGTGAGAACTTCTCATTGGAGTCCATTATCTTAGTCTCCGTAGGGCTCTGACTTGGTTCCTAGTTCCAGTTATGGGTTCCTTTCGACCGAGTGGATCTCATAGACAATCAAAGAGTCATTGGTTGCCCACCTAAATTGTGTGCCGCTATTGCACAGGTGTGTACATCTTGTCAGGTTGGTTGCTCTCATATAGCAGTGACCCCTGCTCACTCACAACATTGTTGGCCGTTTTCCTCCAGCAGCACATGTAGTGCTTTCCAGCACTATATGCAGACCATCTGGGAACTGGCTTCCTTTCAAGTTCAGCTGGATCTCTCAATGTTCTGCATCGGCAGAGGGCAGTGTCTTCAGCAAAAGGGTCCCTATTGATGTGTGTGTGTGTGTTCCGCAGAGTTTAATTAGGGTTGCTTGTATGAGCACGAGTGAGGGGTTGTTTATTTAAGCATGTCAATTATCAATGTGTAAATTATCAATGGCTACAGCACTGAAGCAAATCTTTCCCTGTCCCCCAGCAACCACTCACTGCTAATAAATAGCTCCACCATAAGCCTCTCCACCATCTATGATAGAATGTAATCATTAACTACCAGTAACTCTACCAAGAGCCTCTCTACCATACACAATGGAATGTTGACAGGGCCAGTCTTGCACAGGTTTCTGCAGCTACTGTGAGTTCATGGGCACAGTGGCCATGTCATGTCCAGAAGACAGCATTCCACAACACTCCTGCCCTTCCTCTGGCTCTTCTATGCTTCTGGCCCCTCTTCTGTGATGTTCCCTGAGTCTTTTAAGGGACCGATATCTCATCAGTCACTTATTCTTAGCACTTTGACGCATTTTGACTCCTCCCAGTAATCATTGTGAAAAGAAGCTGCTCTGACCAAAGCTGACAGCAGCATTTATCTTATGAGCATAAACACAAATATTTCCAAAGCAGTTTACTGGGCACAATATATCCATTTAGCCAAGTAGCCAAAGAACAGAAGTGGCTTCTCCTCCCCCACAGTGAACCTATGACCTCCTGTGGTGGTTTGGTTCATGTGTCCCCATAAACCTAGGTGTTCTGAATGCTAGGTCCCCAGATGATGGAGATTTGGAAATTAAAGCGTCCTGGGGGCAGTGTATTATTGGGGGTGGGCTTATGGGTATTATAGGCAGCTTCCCCTTGCCAGTGTTTGGCACACTCTCCTGTTGCTGTTGTCCATCTGGTGTTGGTGAGGAGGTGTTGTCTACCTTCTGTTCTTGCCATGTTTTCCCCGGCCCTTTCTCCCCCACAGCTGCTTTTTTTTTTTTTTTTTTTTTTTTTTTTTTTTTTTTTTTTTGCCAGCAATGTAAACCTGACTGTAATACTTGCTCAGCCTGTTTTGTTTTGTTTCCAAGGTAGGGTCTCACTCTAGCCAGGCTGACCTGGTACTTACCTGTAATCCCAGGCTGGCTTTGAACTTGCAGTGATCGTCCTACCTCTGCTTCCCGAGTACTGGGATTAATCCCACCACAACTAGCTTTTTTTTTTTTTTTTTTTTTTTTTTTTTTTTTTTTTTTTTGTAATTTAATGTTTATTAATAAGAAACTTTGTTGTTTGGACAAATCACATGTTGGTCCCAT